>OY992847.1:14800000-17200000 GCA_963921415.1 Pyrausta despicata
CCACTGATCAGGCCCCGGTTGATGATGATCTTTTTAAAAAAGGTGTTCGTTCATACCAGTTTAATTTGGGTCCTAAGCTGTACCTATAAATGTAATTCAGAAAGCAAAGGCAATTTATAAGTATCAAGTATTGACTGAATAATATTATTATTGAGCGTTTTCCAATGATTTTTAGAGGACTAGTGCATTTTAACAATAACAAAGCACTTATTTATTCATCAGCAGGCTTGAAAACTGACATGATTATGTTCACAGTTTTACAAAAATGAATTGCTTATATCGTTCTTAGGATACAAGAGCAGCAAGTAGCTTTATATTCAGCTGTAAAAAACCTTAAAATAGCACAAACTTTATTGGTACGGACACAATAATGTTCTGATTGATAGATTTATTGGGCTAATATACTGTGACAGGTATAAATTGGCCATTGCGATAAATGTCTACTAATCGTGTATTAAACGGCACATTAATACAATCATAATTGCTACAATCAGATAAGTAAAACTTAAGTTATGAGTCTCCGGTGACAGCTGTATAAAGTTTATTTAAAATGTATTATACAGCTGAAGTAAAGACATAAAACACATTTATACTTAGTAAATATCTGGAAAATCAGAGGCGAAAACAATCATAAAAAGACAAAAGTCGATTGTATCTGTGATGCTCTTCACTTAAAATTATACAAATAAATATATAAATCATTTATTCCACACCATAATCTTAGTAAAACATAACAATAAAAACACATATACCTTAGGATGTAATTACTACTACTAAAGACTATGGTGGATTGACCCCCGAACTAGGAAAAATCCTGTGTCTCAGGCCATCAACCCTCCGCCCCATAACAACTTAACTAGCATACAACAATGGTTTTAAAAGTAGGTACTCAGATAAAGAGTAACAATAGATATAATGAGTACTTATGCGAACGCTTCCTGATAGTACCAAAGGAGTTTTTTTAAGCAATGTCTTAGGTTCAGGGCACACCCGTGACTCGCGACTGTTTGCGATTGAGGCGCGACGATTGATTGACACGCTCTCAGAAGTGATGCAGCGACAGAAAGTCCTAGGTGTGCCCTGAGCATAAGCTGCACCTTCCAAGCTCATTATGCATTATTGCAGGTTTTTTCCGGTAAGAATTATTTAATTTTATATAAGCTCATGTCGATTCCAGCGTTTCAAAACTCAATCCTAAACCAATATAAAATGTCGTTTTACAATAACTTGTGTATCAGATACAAATCAAACAAATGATTCTCGTTTCTATGTCAAATGTCTTATTACTGCTAAAACAATGTCAGGCACACAATCGAATGGCTCGTAGAACAATAGGACCAAGCCTATTTTAGATTGTTTATTTTAATTTTTAGGGCTGACGGAGATTGTATAGTATACGCTAGTAAGTGTTGTGAGTCTTCTGATTAAAGTTATCTACCTTGAATAATTAAGAGTTGCAGGTCAAAGGTAAAAGTACGTAAAGGACGAATAACTCTTTGTAACAGAATTAATTGCATAAATTATTTATCTTCAGTACCTACATTCATTTGTCTCATTTCAAAAATATAATTTTAATTTCAGCTATTATACCATTCTGATAGTAAGTACTGTACAAATCAGGCTAATTTATTGCACACGTAGATATGGTTTAAAATTTGCTATGAAAAATTTCCGGCCAACGCAATAAACAAGGATAATAAATAAATATAAAATAATAGGATAATCACTTCGTTGTTCGGGTTTCTCACCGAACTTTGAGAGTAAAGGAACTGAGAATGCACCTGTGTATTGCGCTCACACTTGTGCACTATAATATCTCTCGCGTAGTTGGCTGATCTCTATTGTGATTGGCCGCCGAAGTCGGAATCGGCTAGAAGGATTTTTTTAATTTCTTAGGCTTTCATACATGCCGAATCCCAAGGGTTGGATTTTTTTCCGACCACTTTGGTGTAATGGTCCACAAGTTGACTATTGACCAAGAGGTCGCGGGTACGATCCCCGCACTGTACTAACATTTGTGTGCATGAACACGTCTGTTTGTACTGGTCTGGGTGTTATATGTATTTATTTAAGTTCATTTGTAATACCACTGTTTATTTTGATATCTGTAACACAAGTGCGTAAGCTACTTACCACGGAATCAGATCAATGTATGTGATGATGTTGTATATTTATTTAAAAACTTGAAATATGTATTCAAGTAGGTACATTTAACTGAATACATGTACAGCCCTATTCCAAATCAGGGTATAATGTCACAAACAAACAGGGCAGTGGGTTCGCTGATCCGATCACACTGGAACACGATCATACTACAGCCGTATTCAGGTAATTTTGCTATTAAAATGGCAGCTTTAAGAATTGATTGATGATAATTTTCTTACAGCACATGCAATAATATTAATGTTGTGTCCTCGTAGTTATTTTTGTGTCTACGCTTTGGATACGCTTATGATAGTAATATAGATAGACGATCAACTTATTTTCTGCAGCGCATCCGGAATGCTAGCAGCGGCTGAAGTCGATAGCCTATCGGCTAGCATTAGAATTCGAGACATTTTCTTCATAGAGTTTGAATGGGAATAACACACTTTGACGACATCAAGTGCAATGTCGACTGAGTGACTACTAATCAATTGAATTCCAATTAAAAGTCAAATAATACGAACTGCAGAAAAATATTAATGAAAAGGGATCTGAAAATATGAATTATGTTAGAGAAAATCAGTTTTCGAATATTTCTTTCATACTAGAAATAAGCTTATTGTCTATGCAGATTGAATCAACTACGAGTAAATACTTGGTTCCATTAAAGTGCTAAACAAATCCCATACTTTTTTACGAGTAGTGCTCAAAGTGTTTACCTAATAATAAAAATGATGGTAATGATCATTTAGCATTTCATAAAACGCTTGCAAACTCGGATAGGTCAATTTTCACCTATTTTCTTTTCACGCTTCCAAATTCACTTTCTTACTCACTGTGAAATCAATCGTGAAATTATAATTACTATCTACATTAGGCGTTAATATGTGAATAGCTCAACAAACATGCTTCAAAAATTGGTAAACTATCATCAATAAATAAAAATAAATAAATATTTCACAACAATCACACCAATTCTCTACTCCCAAATTAAGCTACGAGGCTTGTGTTATGGGTACTAGATAACGGATATACATACTTAAATACTTTTTTTGTAAATATATACATATTATACATAGAAAACACCCTTGTACTGTGCGGGGATCGAACCTGCGACCCTTAGTTTTAGAAGTCCGACACTCTGTGAACCACTGCACCAAGCGGTCGTCAATGAAATGAACTGATCATTTCGCATGATAAATTATGAATTATATCAATATCGTAAAGTATACATTTAAAAGTCAAACTATCCTCTTTATTTGACCTCATTTAGAGGCGGTCGGTGTCGACACTTTGGACTAAATTGGGTCAAATGCTCACGAGGTCATTTGTCACGGTCAATTTTACCCGCTTTTCTAATGAAACGACAAACGCACCGCATGCACGGCGATAGTGAACGTAGAAAAAAATATTCATCTAATGCAGTTAGTGAATACTTCAGTCAGAACAAATGAGTTAAGATTAACAGGAATATTTTTTTTTCATTATCTTTAAAAATTAAAAAGTTTTTTTTTAGTTTTAGCTATCCTACTTTTTACTAATATTATAAACGCGAAAGTTAATTTGTATGGATGTTAGTTTCTCTTTCACGCCAAAACTACTGGACTAATTTGGAGCATAGATAGATTATGAACTGAAATAACACAAAGAGTATTTTAATCCCGTTAAACATCAAATTGACAACGCAGATCACAGCTCGTGTGACATACTTACAATAATTTTGTCCTGTGATCATCTCTTTTGCAAAAGACCGGTACTTTTTGACATGAAAACAAAATTTTAGTTTTAATTGAACATTTATCAAATTTTATAACAAATTAACTCATATGTACACTATTATCTAACACGGTGCGTATGACCCCATTCTGGTGGCATTGCGGTCGGTTGGTTACGACACTTCACAAATTAGGGCGAGTGTAGACAAGATCATCTGTTCTGTATGACGTCAGCAATCAACACATGCCTTTAGAGTTACCGCCTAGCGATTTAACTAGACCTACTAAACCTACCTTTAGTTTGGGGGCTTATTTGAAATGTTTATTTTTTCGTGTATAAAATATCTCTCGAATACCTCGTTGGTGTAGTGGCAAAGTTTCTGCCTTACATCCGAGAGGTCGGTTCGAATCCCAGGTCGAGCCGAAATGGTTTCTGAGATTTTCTGTCATGAATTTCCCAAAAACAGCACGGAGTCGGAAGGTTGGCGGTGTTACACCCCGTGCCTCGGAAAGCACGTTAAGCCGTTGGTCCTGCGCCTGATCTCTCTCCGGTCATGTCGGGTTGCCGTCTTACCGAACTTTGAGAGTGATGGAACAGTGAGTGCACCTGTGTATTGCGCTCACACTTTTGCATTATAATATCTTCTGCGTAGTTGGTTGATCTCTGTTGAGATTGGCCGCCGTGATCGAAATCGGCCAGGAGGACTATTATAAAATATCGCAATGAATTTAACCAATTACGAATGCAAAACACCATTTTAGCAAGGTTATTTTACAAGGCAAAACATTGAATATTTATTTTTCAATCAAATAATCGAGAGGTATTTTTTATCAATTTCTTTATTTTTCTAACCAACGTTCCTATTACAAACGATTTAGCGTTTAACGCCCCCACTTTTTGTGAACCGTGTAGACGCAAAGGATGTGTAAAAAAAACAAGACAATCTTGTTTTGTCATTATAAAAAAGTAAATTGGGAAATATTTCACATTGCCCGCGAACGTTTGAAAGTCAGCCTGTATGGCCGGACAAAGACCTAAGTTAATTGGAGATAGGGCAATGTAAGGTCGTATGTGTGACCGTATAATAAGTATAACATACTTGTTTCACCGACTTCGGTAATCCAATCGCTAAGGATTGTGATCGTTTTGTGGTTACTGATTGGAAATAAAACTGATTGGCGGATTTTATGGGCCGAACGGTCGTAACTGCTTCTGACATCAATTTGAGTTGCAACGGTTAACGAATTAAAAAGATTTTAGTACAAAGTTGGAGCTAACCAATCAACAAAACAGGTAGCAGTATTTTGCTCGAATTCCAAATAAAATTATTATTACCTATAATTATTTTTGTTTTTTTTTTAGCACAATCGAAGTTTATTCAGTTGGGTTTTAATCAAAGTTGTTATCGAATTATTATTATTATTGTCTTGTTGGCAATAAAATATTTGTATTGTAAATGAAGAAGATTCTACTTACAATGTCTCAGACATTTAAATATTTATTTTTTATTTCTTTCAAAGTGTCAAAATCTTAATTAAGATGCCACAGACTTAAAAATAAGGAACTTAATTCAAGCAAACAAAAGTCCTTTGCAAATGAATCACCCGTCAGTTGAATTAAAAATCTAATTTTCGCACAGTAGGACACATCACTGACCATGTTTGACATTGCAAGTACATTGGTGATAGAGGGCAATGACATTGCGAGACAATAATATTATGTAGGTTTAATTAAACTTTTATGTGTTGCACGAGTATAACTTGTACTCTAATTGCTAAGTTGCTTTTATTTCATAAGAATCATAAGGTAAAGTGTTTCTATCGCTTACATTTGCTTACATTTCAAAATGAAGAAATAAAATAGCTATTTGTAAGGCATACAATATTTGTTAGTGACGCGCTCGACATTCATCAATATGTTCACAATTATCCCTATAATATTTACTAGTTTTAGTTGTTATTATTCCGACATGCACCTTTTTGTGTCCACCAAGTCCTGGCCACTGTGTTTCTAGTAAAATACCGAATGTAATAGAACGTGTCACCTAATGAGTCTTGTTAGTTCAAAGCGATCCACGAGTGACAACCCACGTTGCAATGGTGTAAATTCGGAATAAACCGTGTTTTTTAGTATTTCGGGCATTTACTCCGGTCGCACATCCGTATGGCTCACAACAATATTGTTCTTATATGCATCCTAACAGTATTGTCTACGTCAATCGTACTATGTTTACATAAAATAGCATATCAAAGAATTTATTTGTTTCAAAAAAAAATTACCTGAATGTCAAAACTCAGTCATTTCTTATCAGATATTCTAACTCGTGTAAGTCCAATATACCTACATTCTAACAAGACTCCACTATCTACTATCCTTTTCACTATTTGCAAAGAGGGAAGGCATGGTGACCTATATCCTGTCGCATAAAGACCCTCTGTACTATCTATCACTTACTGGTACAGTCGTGTACGAAAATACTTATTAATTGAAATGAGACACGTTTTACGGTAGACTGTGGAGTCTACCTGTGACCACGGACGCTGTAAAATGTCAGAAACGTCAGGTTATAACAAAATGTAAATAAATCGCGAAATAATCCGTAAAAAGTGTCTCATTTCTATGTCTACTGTCCGCGTAAACCGAAGAAACAAATAAATGCTTATTATATTGTTTTATTTATATACAAGTTTTTGTATGACGAAGGACGAAATTTACCTGTGTGTTAGGATTGTCAGAGGACAGTTTAAAAAAAGTTATACAGAAGTAAAGACGTGCTGGTTACAAACGAAGATAAACGACCACTTTGGTGTAATGGGATAGTAGTTGACTATTTTAGAGGTCGCGGGTTCGATACCCGCTCCGTACAAACATTTGTGTGCATGAACATGTCTGTTTGTACTGGTCTGGGTGTAATATGTATTTCTTTAAGTTTATTTGTAATACCATAGTTGATTTTGATATCTATATTACAAGTTCTTAAGCTACTTACTACAGAGTCAGATCAATGTATATAATATTGTTGTTTATTTATTTATATAAGCCAGACCCGTTGTTTACCTCCAAACTCCTAATCCTACATATCATAGCTCATTGCTCTTATATCATAGTAAGTAGCTCAAGAACAAGTGAGTGTAATGAGAATTACAACACAACGAAGGTACCACTAACATCCTGACCTGTGACAACCTTGGAAAAGGTTTTCCAACATTGTCTCGGTCCCAGGATCAAACCATAAGCGAAGGTAGTAATATTAATAAATAATAATATTAATAAATATTTCACAACAATCACACCAATTCTTTAGTCCCAAATTAAGCTACGAGGCTTGTGTTATGGGTACTAGACAACGGATAAACATACTTAAATACATTTTTTTTCTAAATAAATACATATCATACATAGAAAACACCCAGATCAGTACAAAGACACATGTTCATGCACACATATGCTTGTACTGTGCGGGGATCGAACCCGCGACCCTTGTTTTTAAAGTCCGACATGTAGACCTATGCACCAAACGGTCGTCGCTATATGGCTATAGAGAATCGATGAAGGAGTGTTTTTTTTTAAGAAGCATAAGATAATACTTTGTCGCATTGCTATTAACAAACCAAAGGAAAATATGCTGGATTAATTTTTAAAAAGTATGAACAAGCGTAAATTTTAATAATAATACTATAAGCGTAACTACCCATTTTTCACATTTTTAAATATTATTATGGGGCTTACTGTACACAATATCTAAACACTCACACAGTGTGCGTTTGTAAGTCAGCAGTGTGCGGTTGTATTGAGAAACAGCGGATATGTGTGTGCGATGTGCGTGTATGAAGGAATCCTCCGTAGGTATTCACTATCACTAATGACGCGTGAGTGTGTGTGTGTGTGTGTGTGTGTGTAGGTATCGCGAAAATTAAGAGTTAGTTTTCACAAAATAGCATTGCTCGGCACGTATACAGTGTGTTTCCAAAAACCTATAATCGCTAAAGGGTGTTGTTGTGCCCGTAAAACTAAACAACTTTCCCAAAGAAACCTAGACCAAAATCTCAAAAAAATATTTTGCTCCCCCATAATCAATCCATCAGCTGATTGGCAATTTTGTATGCGAGGTCCAATTTTTTTGAGATTTCGACCTCGGTTTCTTTAGGAAAGTTGTTCAGTTTTACAGGCACAACAACACCCTCCAGCCATTATAGGTTTTTTGAAACACCCTGCATATATCATTTAATGTTGTTACAAAAATGCAATTAGCTAAGAAAAAGTCTCAATTATAATCAGTTCCAAATGTATTTGACCGATAGGATACCTGAACGGTATAAGGGTTAATTCAATTCACTTTGAGTGTTACCTTTCCTCTTTTGAATTCAAACCAGGGAAAATATTTAACAGTTCAAAGGGTCGATTAAAAGATTTGAAAAAAAAAAATCGTAAGCGTTAATCAACCTCTTCAACGTCGCAGAGAGCAAGTTATTACCGATGTTTACAACCAACAATATTATAAAAATGCATCTATTAAAAAGAAACCATAAAACACAAAACAAAAAATTAAATTATTAAAAAAAATATTTAAATATTTTTTTTTATAATAAAATAAAATTTATAAACAATATAAATTTTAAAAATTTCTAATATAAAAATTTAATTCTAATCTTAATTACTACTTATATGCAAGTGAATTTATGAACTTATGACTTTGACATTTTTTTATTTGTTTTTTTTGTGTGTGTGTGTGTGTATCTCTTTGTATTTGAGTATGTTTCTATGAGTAAATTCTTGAAATAAATGATTTATTTATTATCTCTATATCACTATATATATAAAATTCTCGTGTCACAATGTTTGTTCCCATACTCCTCCGAAACGGCTTGACCGATTCTAATGAAATTTTGTGAGCATATTCAGTAGGTCTGAGAATCGGCTAACATCTATTTTTCATACCCCTTAGTGATAAGGGTTGTCCATAATAATTTATATGGCAAAACAACGCCGGGTCAGCTAGTATATATATAAAAATCTCGTATCACAATGTTCGTTCCCGTACTCCTCCGAAACGGCTTGACAGATTCTTATGAAATTTTGTGGGCATATTGAGTAGGTCTGAGAATCGGCCAACATTTTTTTTAAATATGGCAAAACAACGTTTGCCGGGTCAGCTAGTTTTATTTTTTATTGTATTTATTTAAGTTATGCACAAACAGGTGTACAATGGTGGACTTAATGCCGAAGGCATTCTCTACCAGTCAACTATAGGGCCAAGCAGAGAAAATTCAAGTGGTGCACATAAAGTAAAAGGGAAAAACAAACAATTTACTACTAACTAATTAAAACTAGTTATAAAACGTTTGGATTAGTTTCAACCACGTACTACGCACTACTACTTCTTAAGCACTCAGCCTTAAGTCCCAGTGGTCCAACGCGGTCTAATAAACTAGCCCTAATAACGGACATTTGCATTGTAATGGAACAGTGGAGGAAATTAAGCTCAGTATTGCAGTGATAAGGGTGAGTGCACACTGTGCGGTAGCTTTAAAATACTCAAGTTTACAGTGCCATAATTGCAATACAAAATTAAATGTATTGCGATGTTGCTTTCCGTTCAAAATGCGGCGCTACAAAAATCTATAAGCAACTAGCGGGCCCGGCAGACATTGTCCTGCTCATGGCTTTTTTTTGCTTTTATTTGGCAATTTTCTGATCTTTTAAACCTTCTCTAGACTTTCACAAATATTTTGAGACTAAAATTATTCAAATCGGTTAAGCCATTCTGGAGTTACAGCGTCAGGAAGGAAAACCCGACTTATTTTTATTTTATAGATATTTGGAACTGAATATAACCTTACCTTCATTTGTCTTAAACAACTCTATTTACTACGAGTACACTACATACAGATATAGCAGACGAAAACGGATTAAAACATAAATAAAATCGGGTGACGGTAGTCCTAGATTATAAGTAATAGGAATTTTGAGTTTTCTTATTAGAATACATATTAAGGGTCCATTTAGGTATAATATGCACATAGAATTTAGCAGTAATTAAAACTTAATAACTCTTGTTAGACTTGTTATCAAAAATATTATCCATAGTGTATAACGCACTCGTGATAAGCCCCTAGATTTAAGTTTGGATAGTTCACTATTGTACCAATAGATGGCGCTGTGCCCGGTTGACTCGCGGTACAGTATGTTTACACCAGCTGCATTATAAGACCGTCGTTCGCTGTCATATTTAACAATCCATTATTGCTGTTACTGACTGTGTCGTGACGTAATAAACACGCTGTGTGCTACGTTGGACTCTCGATTTCGACCTTAACTCTCAGGGAGTTATACACATAGCTTTTTAAGAAATTATACTCGTGTGAAATAGCTCTTATCCAAGCAACTATGTAGTCATATTAAATTCGTTTGCATTTCAACATTATGCTCAGTAATTGAAGCGAGAACTATCACTGGTTCGATTCCCTAACCCGATTATGTAGTTTATGCGTAATTATATTAGTGATCCAGCGAAAACCGGACTGCTATATAATGCAAGTGAATTAAAGATGGAGGTATGTCATGGACGTTATACACAATAAAAATAAAGTCAGCAATCAATCAGCGAAGTAAATAGAAGACTTAATGCGATAAGCGGAAAGTTGTGAAAATAATAGAAAAGAAATGAAAGAAAGTAGAAAATGATCATCATCAGCCTATATTTGTCCCACTGCTGGGCACAGGCCTCACCTCAACTATGAGGTGGTGCGAGCCATACTCCACCACGCGGGCTCAGTGCGGATTGGTGGAGAGGTGTGTGTAAAGTAAGTGACCAACCTACTGTCAGATGTTATTAAGCCGTCCGAGGGCCTCCGACCAGGCTTAACGACTAATATCTATCGATATTAACCGGAACCAACAGCTTAACGTGCCTTCCGAAGCACGGAGATGCTTGTAAATAGACGTCACTTAAATGGTCAGAATGGTCACCCATCCCAAACATGACCGCGCCGTTGGTTGCTTAACTTTTTAGTATCACTACCAAAGCGCTGCAACCACTGCGCCACAGAAAATGATAGAAAAACATTAATTTAGATACCATTAATTTATTGGGATACCATGGATTCAAAAACAATCTAGTACTTTTTGAAATATTTTTTGCCGAATACAGAGTGAGATGTCACAATTGATATCTCATTCTAACGTTGGCTTATAGAACAGAGTAATAAACCTCTGAAATCGCACTGATATCGAAATGGAAATACATAAAATATATAAAAAATCCTCCGTATAAAGTTACTTACAGAGTGCAACGTAATCGTAGTCGACTAACCTTTTTAATTTTTATAGTCGTTTTTTTCATAGAAAATCAAGGTGCAAAATTGGGATTCTGCAAATTAATGTAACATATTGCTATGCAGTACATCGATGTTGATTTTTACAATAAAAATTGTAAAATCGATATCCTGGCTTGCAAACTAAGTGAGCCTACTTTATCTTACTTTATTTCAACCATAATGTCACATACCAATTGCCACACACGTGGCTCTTGGTGATTTCATCCGGGCTTTTGTCTTTTAATAGAAAGATTAAAGTTATGTTTCTTGAGACTAATAATGATGTTAAAGTTTACAAATTAATAATGATAATAATAATAAGTGTTTATTCCCAATAAAACCCTTAAGTGCTTACCATTTTTGCGGCGGTCTCTGCACTAAGCTATTGTTTGTGTTGCAGAGGCCAAGAAGAGTTGACAGGTGACAATACATATTAATATTATTTTAGGATTAACAATGGAGAATAATTTAAAGAAATAAGTATAATGATTAAATAATGATGATAATTTTATTTAAGTGTGTGTGTGTGTGTGAATGTGTGTGTGTGTGTGTGTGTGTGAGTGCGTGTGTGTGTGTGTGAACGTGTGTTTTTTCCAAGAAAAAGCTATTGTGTTTATGATGTCCTCAGATTCGAGGTAATCAAGTTCCAGAAGCCATGACTCGATCAATTGTTAAGCTTTGCGTATAGTTAGAGTTTTGATATTTACTTTACGGCATATAACATTATAGATGTGCGGAAGTAGGAAATGAGGGTGATGACTAGCAAAGGTGGTGTTAATAATTGGGCTCGGAACTTGATAAACTCTTTTCTTTAATAGTATTTCGTAGTTTTCAGACTTCAAGGTAATACTATGCATAGCTGTTGCGGCTCGTAAGTTGTAAAGCTGCCGAACTCTTAAAACTTTACTTTCTTTATAGAGTTGGTCTGTGTTGAATAGGGATGTGGACTGTACTCAAATAAGTATATAATTTTACCACAAAAGGGTACTTTCTATAATACAAATCATAAAAAACACAAAATTTTCTTCAATAAACAAGGGAATATTTATTTATTTAATAAAATGTAATTAAATATTTCACTCTCAAGTCACGTGACAATGAACACCAATCAAAATTCGTCACGTCACCTGTTGCCAAACAAGAATTTTCACTGTCAATTACTATGGTGTTTGTTGATATTTGGATAATATTATTGTTGTGATTCCTGTGAAATTTCTTCGAAATTCGTTAAATTTTCTTATTGAATCGATTTTTAAAGGCTTTCCCATAATGGACAGTGGATTTATAAAGGCAGATAAGTTCAAATTTGCCAAGAATCGATTGCTTAGGGCCAAATTCACCGCTTGCAATTTAAAACGAGTTTAAGAAAACGCGTTTAAGATTAATCGAGATTAGAAGTTTGTATAAAACGCAGTTTACGTCGCATCGATTTCACCGGCCTTGTTTTAATCTCGTTTTCGTAATCTTAGTTTAGACTCATTGTTACCAACTCTCAGAAATAACTAGCTTTCACATAGAGTGAACGAATGAATGATATGTCATCATTTGAACGAAATGTCTGTCCGCCATGTAGTAATTTACCTTATCTATGCGCTATTTGGACATACTCCTAATAATCTGTGATACTCTCTCTAATCTTTGGCGCCTGCGCCCGCCCGCCATTGCTTTGTTTGTGTTGATGAAAAGTGTTTGCGTCGATTAATTTCCGCCTCTATAATCCACAAATACAGTGATAACATTACTTGAACAATTATAACATTTGTGCTGTGATAGCCCTTTTGTTTGTCCCTTTTTTTTTCTTTTTCCCTTTTGTTTTATTTTATAAACTTAATAAGAGTGCAGTCTATGGCACCAATGACATTTGGAAATCTAATTGGGTTTGGCGGATCTCATCTGGTAATTCAGGAAAATATATGTGCTGTGGTCTGAGTGAAGCAATAGCAGCACTCACTTTGTGCACAATTATATGTGCAGTAGAAGTGCTAAAACCACATAGATTTGCAGCAGTAATTTGATAGCATCCAGTAGCATAGAAACGAAGAGCACATAACAACTGGTTAATGGGCGACACACTGTTATTTCTAAAACAAAATAATCATTGATTAGGTAAATTTTATGGGTAATTTGATTCAGTCTGAATTAAAAAAACTTCAAATGGACCTTAAAGGCAACAAAGCCGGGAGACTAGTGTATACAGGTTACTCGTCTATCTACACTAGGGCTTCTTTTGCCAAGAAAGGATTTATCTATAACAACGAAAATCACCATACAACACAAAACAAAGTATATACTGCTACTTACATATTAGTAGGAAACTCTATTTTATCTTCAATTGATTTCAATACGGAAAGAACAGTTGGCTTTGTAAGTCGATATAAAAAAAAAAAAAAAAATCTTTACCCCCTAATCTCCACAATATAACAATAATAACAGACCGTCATTAGTCTGTGCCGATGACAGGTGCTCTAAACGCGTTTAGATCAGTTAAACGCCGAAAATCGGCCGTTTAGAAACTGAACCAAGTTTAGCTTGAACGCCGTTTAGTTTATGCCAGTGAAATCCAATTGTCGCAGCGGAACGCCGTTTAGCGCTAAAACTGAGTTTAATTCGCATTGAACGCGTTTAATTTCAGTGTTGAAATCAGCCCTTAACGGTAGCTAATTTCTTCGCAACAAATAGTAACTTCTGCTCTGCTGAATTTAGAAATGTGAAGACCTCCATGTAAGTAATATACTCAGGATACATTATAATAGCAATCGTAGGTATTTAAACTGGAAAAGTTATATTGATTAAATTAAATGATTGATGTATGATTTTGAGGTTATGTTTTATCTTTATAACAAATTGTTTCATTTCTTTTTAGCTCCTCGAGGCGGTCACATGGAGACGAAGCTGTGGGATATGTCCAACTTCGTCGAGATTCAAAATTGTGCACAGTTAAGTGAAAAATTTGCCCGGAGCATAAAGTTCGTAGCAAACCATATTCAGCCACTATGGTTGTGGATGAAGATGCTGTTCGCAAAATCGTAGAGATTAAACTTGGAGCAAAAATAGGAAAATGTGGATTAATGATTTCTCATGAGTATTTGATGATCGCTGGTTCACCAGATGGTATAAGTGATGAATTTGTCATCGAAATTAAGTGCCCAACTAGTGCCAATAATTACAAGAACTATGTTCAGGAAGAACAAGCTACAAAATTATATTATGCACAAGTGCAGTTACAAATGTTTTTGTCTGACAAGAAAAAGAGTTATTTTTGTGTAGCAGATAATAACTTTGAAACCAATGAATATGTGAATATCATTTGTGTTCACTTGGATGTTGACTATGTTAATAATTTACTAGTTCAACTTTCAGCATTTTGGAAAGAGTATGTCTGTCTACCCATTGTTGAATAAAAGTGTACAATAAAAAATTAAACAATACTTTCCGTTAACAATGTTTTATTTTCAAACAGCCTTTCTAATATTTAAAATGATAGTTACTGTTTCACGGAAATTGTGAAATGTTCAAAAGTTACACTTAAATTTTATCTAGACTACTGAACCGATTTGAATGAAACAAAGCTCAGGACCATCTCGATTAAATTGGCTTCAAAATAAAGAAAACTGCATTAAAATTGGTCCAGCTATATGGGAACTACGGTGCCACAGGCAGACATACAAAAGTCTGTTTGTATGTCACACTTTTAATACTCTCCTTTTTGTAGGGGGTTAAAACATTACATAGTAAAACTTAAGTCTAAACCTATCAGATATGATTCTCATCATCCTATAGTATAAGTCCCACTGCTGGGCACAGGCCTCACCTCAACTATGAGGTGGTCCGAGCCACACTCCACCACGCGGGCTCAGTGCGGATTGGTGGAGGGGTGGGTGTGTGTAAGGTAAGTGACCAATCTTACTGTCAGATGTTATTTAGCCGCGCGAGGGCCTGTGACTAGGCTAACGGCTAATATCTATCGATATTAACCGGGACCAACCGCTTAACGTGCCTTCCGAAGCACGGAAATATTTGTAAATAGACGTCACTTAAATGGTCAGAATGGTCACCCATCCCAGACATGACCGCGCCTTAGGTTGCTTAACTTTTGGTATCACTACCAAAGCGCTGCAACCACTGCGCCACAAGCACCTTATTAGGTGTGATGATTGTAATCAAACAAAACATGGTCGTTTTTTTACGTGGAACGTGAATAAATAGTTTTTTAGGTGTTTTAATAGTAGTACTTTCACACTGCGGCACCGCACAATATTTATAAAATTTAGAATCCATCTTAGTAGCACAAAACTACGAAATAGCTTTCTTTTACATACAACTTCGACAACGTTTTGGAACAGCTGACGTCACAGCGGTATTTTGACAGGTTCGTTCGTTCTGGCGCGAAATTTGTAATACAATTTTAAATAATTAATTTTAAAGGTATTTGTTGTATTAAAAAAATAAATAAAAATATTTAGTGCTATTTTTGGTACTTATATATGGTTTTAAACACTTTCCCAAAAATAGTCCACATCCCTATTGGAACGGTTTGTTTAGCATTGTCTTAAGTACAGCGCGTTGAGCTCTCTCCAGCTCTAATAACACCGTTTTGGCTGCTCTCCCCCAAACCTTTATGCAGTACATTAATAGAGATTGACAAAGAGACTTGTATACAAGGAAAATCATGTCATTATGTGCGGAATGTCTTAGAGATTTCATAATGTAAATACATTTTCGGATACGTGCTGATAGACTACCAATGTGTTGTTTGTAGGATAAATGTTCGTCGATAAGTATTCCAAGATATTTGATGTGGTCGGTTCTGTTGATTGGCTCACAGTTACAAGAAGGATTTGATCGGTTTTGATAACAGTCGTGTACTATTAGAGATAGGGTTTTTGGAGGCTCTGAAGGTTTGGTTTTATGGAATGCTATGTATTTCGTTTTACTTTTGTTAAGAGTTAACAGATTTCTTTTTAACCAATCAGTAACTTTAGACATTCCTTTTTCAGCAATTGTATGCACTTCTTCCCAAGATGAACCCTGAAACAATAAAACAGTGTCATTAATTAAAGACCTTCTTAATAATTCTGTCGTGGTCATAATGTTGTAGTTTTACGTTCCTTTTTGTCAACGTATCAATCAGTCATAACTAATTAACTCAGTAATAAATAATCGTTGGCAAAACTCTTTATGTGTACATATTATTTTCCTTTAATTTTCCACTAAACGACACCAGCGCACAACCCAAATACATCGAACTGTAGAAACACACATGTTTCATGTGCATCTTCTGTGTCACGTTGTGAGTTGTATTGTAAGTCCTGCGACTTCCATCCCTAGTTTTTTCAAGTGGTTACATTTGGATGTATTTGGGTTCCTGCGCTGGTGTCGTGTAGTGAAAAATTAAAGCAATAAAATTCTTTTTTGGGACTACGTAATTAACGCGTTCGTGTACGTGTGTTCGTTCCAAACAATGTATTTATTATTATTTCATCAACCACACATGATTTGACCGTAGCTTTATCAAACGCCAATGCTCGTCAATACATATTGACGTCAAAGCCTACGTTAAAAGCACTGTATTGAATAAACTCATATGCAATAGAACATTTATTTAACTAAAGTTCAAAGCCTTCAAAGTTAATAAACGTTGTGTTGAATAGTATCAGAACGTCCAAACAGATGGCGTTAACAGACATATACACAGACTAAAGATCTTTCCTTCGAATTGGTATTACGTACACTAACATTTGGTGACTTATTAGCACTACATTTATTTATGTCGTGGCATCATTAATATTTATGGTTATCGAATTTCAGATTTCTATGAAACTTTATGGTAAGGAGAGTGATCGTCGGACGTACTCTAGGGCATCGGATCTTCAAAACAATGACCTGCCTCTTGGGTAATAAATTTTTACTTAATTTACAAAATATATATTTATCTGGATCGCTTTTTATGCTTTTTTCAAAATAAATGCAACTGTTCCTTTTGGTATAGTTTTCTTTCAAAATTCCTAAACATCGAAAACAGAAACAATCGCTGATCGTCCGATAGATGAATGCAAATAACTATGTTCTAATTATCATTATGTTGTGTATATGAAAAAATTATATGAAAATTCAAATTTTTCAGCTGATCAGATGAGTTATTTGAAAGTCAGACTTAGTTAGTCGGTGATTTAATATTTAGCTACATCTAAATATTAAATCGATGAAGAACCTACAGATGATCAAAGTGCAATGGATTCACGATTTAATATTTTTACTTCATTTTAAAAATTATTTAATTTTATATCACTTAAAAAAAATTTTTTTGCTACCACTGAATTAGCATATTTTCTATAACCTCAGCCTCCAACTATAAATTTTTTGTTGCTTGTTGAAAACACAAAAAAACGGATCCCTTCGCAAAATGTAGCGACCTGCATACCACGTGTTGCGCAAACGCATTGTCCGCCATTGTTGATCGGAACAAAGGCGCTTTTTCTGGGTCTATGGCATAGAACCTTTGCAAGCATAATATTCCACTTTCTTCGATGATATTTTTTGCTACTGTCCTGATGGATAGTCGGCGAATTCGATATATTTTAGTTTCAATTAACAGTAATAGTCCTCTTGGCCGATTTCGACCACAGCGGTCAATCTCAAACAAAAATCAGCCAACTACGCAGGAGATATTATAGTGCACAAGTGTGCCATCACTCTCAAAGTTCGGTGAGATGGCAATCCGACATTACCGGAGAGATCAGACGCAGGACCAACGGATTAACGTGTTTTCCGAGGCACGGGGGTGTAACACCGCCAACTTCCCGACTACGAGCTGTTTTTGAGAAATTCATTATACAGAAAATCTCAGAAACAATTTTGGCTCGACCTGGGGTACGAACCCAGGACCTCTCGGATTTAAGGCAGAAACTTTGCCACCACACCAATGAGGAAGTCAGTTTGAATTACACTCACACGATACTTTAAGAAAATTTTGGATATAAAAAGTAGAAGTAGGTATGTCAGCATTTAAGAAAACATACCATCTAAAATATCTTGTAAAAAACCAAGTCTTGCAGCTCAGTTTCTCTAAGTTGTAAGATCAATGCTTACCTGTTTCTAAGTCAAATAAAGACATTTTGTTTTGACGGTCAACTGTTTTTGACTGACTTTACCACAAGTACGACTGAAGGATAGAAATAGGTTTTGGAACCTAAACCCTAAAATAATATCAATTATTTGTTAAGGATAAATGATAGCTATGTTTTGTGAATCAGTAATCAGCCATGGTGTAAAGAGCAATTAAGGCATTTGAAGGCCTCATGCATATAAATAATCTCAAACGAGAAATGTAAGCATAAGCGAAGTAAAAATTATGAAACTAAGAAATATTAGCTCCATGAATAGAATATTTTCGATGAATTAAATGCATAAAGACGAAAAAAGCATTCGTATGTGTTTTTACCTGAGTGCATTCCCACACTAAATCTCACGTGTGTATGCAGCTATCCCACTCTCACACAAAGGTATGTGTTTTTTGTTTCACTCCCACGTAAACGAACTACGTCATCTTTCACTCTCACTATCGATAGAGTATATGCTAAATAGTCAGATAATATTGTTCAATGATTTACGATCAAATACAATTCATTCATTAATACATTATGTCTACGTGAATTTCCAAACATAGTTATGATGTTAACCTTAATTCTCATTATTATTACAAATTCGTGAAGCTTTTTAACTACTGGCTTAGATTAATACACCATGTTTTGTCATACACTACCTCTTAACATTGTACCATTGCAACCGATAAAGGTAGTTCAAAATAGCTTAATCTATTTATTATGTGTTGTTTTCGGCATTTTTGAAACTTGCACACGTATTTTCAGATGTAAATAGATAGTCTGATTATTAAGTAGGTATAACAAGAATTAAAAAATATTAACCGACATTGTTACCACGTCACCAACGCCACGAAAATATTAAAGGTAGAGTACTCTACACGTGTCAGTTATAAAGTATTTAATTGTAAAACATTAATTATAGTGTTTCTGTTTTTTTTAGAAAACATATTGAAAGTAGAGTGCTGCACTCATGTTAGTGATGAACTATTTAATTGTACAATATTAATTATAGTGTTCCTGCTATTTTCTTTGGAAAACATATTGAATTGGATTATTCCAATGTTTTCAAAACGTATTATGTTTGTTAGTAGAGTATACATGAATAGAACAACGATACTGTTTACTACCGATTGATTCGAACGATAATTTGCGAGTATTATATTTTATGTGACTTTCTTATATATACTGAGTATGACGTAAAGCGTTCAGCTGGATGCGCCCGCGCACTTTCTTCAGATAGAGGCAGAGTTACGTTTATCCACGCGTGGGAAAGAGAGAGACATACAAAACAATGACGCTAGATTTTTTTTCCCTCCAACAATGATATCGTAACATTACTTTCTTTCAGTTTTTACTGGCCTCGTGCGCGAATCGTTGACTTCATATAGGGTCATCACTTTCTATTAACATCATTCTGTCAAATCTTAACAGAAAAAACGTCTTGAAACTAAAAAACGACATTTGTATATGTAATGTGCACATGAAGTAACAAGAACTTTTTGAAAGACTGTTGTGGATAATAATAACCATTTTTAGTTTCATTATTACCAAACGTTGGATATTTAACTTATATTTTGAATTTTCTATCTCATTCCAATGGCTCTGTAAATCAATCATAGAAATGTAACAGATATTTTTTTCTTAATACAATTTGAAATAATAGGATTTTACCGAACTCGAACCTAAACACTACACAAATTATTCCGACCAACGACGTTGCCGAATCCATCGCTGGGTTCTATCTATTGTTGTGGTCATTGCTACATTTGAATTTGAATTAAAGAAACATTTATTGATTAGGGACTTCAGAAAACACAGAATATCAGATTTGCTTTTTATCAAAAAGACACAAGCAGAATTTTCTTTTTTCTCATCTAAATTTAGTTGTTCACCAGCTACAGCCCTACTGCCACCAATTAATCAGTGAAAGAGTGAGAGTTGGATGTCACTGCGCCGCTTTCGAGTATGAATGACGAGCGACAGTTTTTCACAGCTACATGCTCCAAAGTGTCGGTGAAAATCTTCGCTATGGACGCTGAAAAGATTTTCACTATATAACTACTATTTCCAAAGCGCTTTTGGTTGTAGAAATTGAAAAAAGACACACTGCTGTTATTTGAATATATCAGTAATTTTTGTCATACCAAAAGCAACAATATTAATTTATGTAAGTAATTTATTTCTACTTACAGACACAAAAGGGAACATAAACATGTCTCAAGATAAACCTTACCACAGCTTTGAGGCTTTTTGGGCTAGCGCTGCGTAAGAAACTCAACTGCATTTTTCAAGATTTTTTCCTACGCATTTCGATTATTTCTCGCCACACCATTTCGTAAGCTCAATAAACTCACCCAAAATAATTACAAGCATCTTTATTTACACCGAAAGCCATATCGTAAATTGGAAGACGAAGGCTTTCAAAATGTCATTTCCAAAGATCCAACGGATCCCTCGAACGAAATCGTGACCTCATACGTATAAAATGTCACTATCGAAGCTCGGAGATGCTTTGTCCCGACTACCTGGCCCCATTATGGTCTAGTGAAAGTAAGAATTTAAGAAAGGACGAACAAAAAAACGATTTCTCCTATCCCTCTCTAAACTTTTGAGACCAACCCTTGGATAGAGACGAGTCGATAGTTTTTCTACACGTATTGTATTCCAATTCTATAAGTTTGAAAAAAAAACTATCGCGTTTTTTTTTCAAATCACAGGTTACGCGTGTCTACTTATTGTGAGTTTGGAAGGTTCGAATTTTTTGTGTAATTTCCTACATACATCTTTGTGTAAATCGGTCTTAAGCGTTTTTGTATTGCCTCTAGCATTTCTCTAATAATCAGCGTGTGTGTATGTTGTACGTACATACTAGATATTCATTTTCCCCCTAGCTTCATTTTTATTCTTCGCTATCCTAGAGGTTTAAGCTGATATAATATTTCTTGTTAAACAAAAAGTTGTATTTCCAAAAATTTGTTCTCGTTGTAAGTTGAATGTCATTGTAATATTTGTCGCAGTCTATGTTTACAAAAGGCAAATAAAGAACGTGTGAAGGCTGATGAGCACACAGGGTCATTTTGATAAAATGACAAGTTTATTCTGTACGATTAGTGGCCCATATCATACTTGGTGAAATTTCCGTCTGTACTTTTATCTCATGATTCTACCAATATCAATAAACTCAACTATTGTTGGTTTTTTCGCTCTATTTCGTGAAGTGATTTTGCAATTAACAGTACCTATTGCCTTTTTCGTATTTTCAACAAAAAAATCTGTTCACACCAAAAGGTTAGGGTTATGAAAATGTTGTAGGTAGAAAGCAGCTGCCTCGGTGTTGAAATGTCGAAATTCTTGCGCATGAGCAAGCTGAGGGATTTCAGACCGATCGGTACTGTGACCTATAAACTCGTTTACTTGCTACATATATTTGGAACTAAGGAATGAGCATTAGATGAGAAGAATTGGCATCTTTGTAAATGTCTATCTTAACCCTGTTTTTAAGAATAACGTCTCAAAAACTTTGATCATCGCTTCATCCAACTATCTAAGTGCCAACCTTTTTATCAAAGCCTTATTTAGGAAGCCATCAAAAGGCTTAAAAGCCGTCAAAGCAATAAATGGACAATCATTTTAAGCATCACTCCTAATTGTGCAATCGAAATGTTAATACACAACATTAATGACATTTAAAATCCTTCGTTCATACTTGATTCGACAAACAATTTTCATATTGCGTTTCATTAAAATACCATCGAAGATAACCGTTGTTTATTCATTATCGAAATATCTATTAATCATCTCGTTTGACCTTTAGTATATGATATAACATTATAAGCCTCATGTAAGCGATACTAGGACTTTCACTGAGACATTCTAAGCGTCTGATTTGATCGGTTGGTTATTATCTGCGTTAATTCGCGATGCAATACATCAAATCAAATTATATTCTTGCATGCGACTGAAAGGTCGAGAGAGTAAACTCTTGTGCATTGCTTCAAAGCGTTACTTGTATCTAGTGTACCATGTATTAAAATGGTGTTTGTGAGGTCATTAAAGTTACATTCAGAATCATGGTGAGTTGGTTTGAGATTATTCACGTTTATATATTCATGCTAGAGGTGACTGATCAAAACATATCGTTAAACAAAACAATTTCCTTTGATTTTGCTAAAAGAGGTTCTCTTAGCAAAATTAAAGGAACTCAATTCAAAAGATACAATATTATGCTTTATGCGAGAAAAGGACCCAGATGATGTGCGATGATTCACACGCTACTCGTAATCTTTATAATCAAAGTTGGAGCTGTGACCCAAATCCATGCAACCGCCGAGTACTTTCATTGTGAACGCGCACGCAGCCACGCACACCGCAACACTAACGCAGACTCTAACACTAGCGCACACAACGACAAAACACACACAAAAAAAACGGATCTCACATAGCTAAACTAGTAAAACCTACTCGCGCAAAACTCTGAGTACACATGCAAAAACAATATTGAATACAAATTCTTTCATTAATGTTTAATTTTTCAACAAACATTTCAACTCATGAAGTCCTTCAACTATCGCTTTACTAAAACGACGCACACATAGACGGGAGAATGTAAATTTTCAAATGGAAACTACGCTACGTGGTAACGCTGTGTGTGTAACAGAATAGTATAGTATTGTACTTCGGCATTAGAGCGAGAAGAGATGCGTATAATGTACCATTTAAGAACTAGGACGTTATTCCCGTCTGGTTTTAATTAACCACGGGAATGCAGATATTATGATTGATTGACCTAGAAACAATAAAACACAATACAGATGTGATGCTACTAGAAATGAAGACTACGTAATACAAGTGAAAGAACTGCGTTTAGTGCAAGAGTATGTTGTTATGCTAAATAACGTAACAGTGAAAGTAAGTACCGTGGAATTGCAATAAAATTGTATAGCACAGAGCATCAGAAACACAATGACAAGAACCATCAAAAGACGATTAGGAAAATAGGAAAATAAGCATAACACGAGTCGTAATATTGTCGTAAAGGTTTGTGTAATCCCATTTAGCAACGTTTCGCTTACAGTCCTGACGGTCTAGTTACATTTCGTCTTTCCAAATTGTGGATTCAATACGCCTGTCTTAATCAATTGGAAATTTATTGCGGTTATCTAATCATTGACTGCTTTTTAGGGCTATTAAAACAATCAGTCTTAAAACTTAGACGCTTCAGTGGTGATGCCAACGCCGGAAGCTTTTGTCAATTGATTACTTCCAGTGATCATTCAAATCAGTGTCATACAATGTATAATCTCTGCGAAGCATTGCGCAAGCGGCGCGATGCCCTGACGTAATCGAAACGAGCTCAGTGAAAGTTGCTACAGCAATTTCACTCTCCTCCCCATCTTTCTCTTCACGTGCCAACTCTATCGCACCAACGACTTTCACAACTCCACCTCTCGCTTGCTCATGAGCGAATATTTTCTCTTTATCAGTTGTTCGGCTTTCGTGTATAAGTTTGTCTCTTTCGCTAGCATCTTCACGGTTGGTTTGGACCATTTTTTCGGATTCGCACGCGTTGGGGGCGTCGCTACTGCGCAATCAATTGTTTTCGTGCTTGTTTAAACTCCGGCGCAGCCTCGGGAAAAATGCTTTGTTTCTTACTAAATTGTGCAGCTAAAAATACATTTTCCCGCCGTAATTGATTCCATTACACAGTTCATGGCGATGATGTTTGCGTTATACAAATTGCTATTTTCAGAGCATGCAATATGGTTTCGTAATTATATAATTTTGTGTTATTATTATACACGATCATCGATTTTATTCTGGTAACCACTTAAGTTTCATTACGTTTAACACTTAATACGCATTTGTAGACACGTATCTACGTGTGAAGTACTTAATAGGATCTTAAAATGAAATTGTTTAGATAAGCGGCAGTTTAAAGCAGTCGATTTATAAAAATTGTCGTTTCATAAAAATGTTGACAAATATATTCCGTACATTTAATGCGAGCTCATCTCATGCATTTATCTGAATGTTTGTGAGCATTACGCTTGATATGGTGTATCTGATGCATGTTTTAGTAGTTTCATTTTGAAGCATTCACATGAAATTGCAAGGTCATGCGTACCAGTGCTTACAAAAACTTCCGTACCTAAATCACAATGGCATGATTACGAGTATATGTTTATTTTGTATTTAAGTATACTGTTCGAAAATATTGTTCTACTCTTATTTTGAAAAGTATTTATATAGAATTCATCAAATAAATCAAGTTCTTGCAATAATTTAAAACACCAATAATTTTAATTGATTAATTTTGACATTTCTTTTTTTTTCGTTTTACGTAATTACGATTTTGTTTCGTTACGATTGATTAGCGGAATTGGCACCAAGTTACAAGCATAGCCTAGTTTGAGAGCCTCTGGTAATTTTGGAGATTTTATGGCTTTTTATTTATATTATAATTTATTAAGAAATACATATATATTTTTAGTGGTCAATATATATTTTTTATTTCTATGTGCATTTACTGGCATCTCATACAATATCCTCGAAGTTGATTCCAGTTTATCAAAGCTTTATCTACGAACTACATCCTATTTACTTGGTGCTATACCTCGATCCGTTCGGCGATTGGCGCGTACCTACCAAGGTCACTGTGGAAAGTAAGCGAGCATTCCGCTATAGGTGTGCGCCTGCGCTGTGCTGTATGGCGCTTTCGTCGCGCAAGGCTACGCTAGTACCGCGACCGGTCCTTATTTTAACAGCCGCTTCCCGAAGCCCTTCTAATATTTGATGTGAAGTGGCAAAAATATGCCATAGTCAAAAATAAGCGCTATGAACATTGCAAAATCATGACATTTATTTAGTAACGGATTCGTACACAACACGTATTATTTCGGTTGTCTGATTTTATAAGGCACATCTTTTCAGCATACCTGTTTGGTCACTCTTAATTATTTATTTATTTAAGTTCTGCACAAAAATGTGAACAGTGGTGGACGTAATGCCAAAAGCATTTTCTACCAGTCAACCATGGGTCCAAGCAGAGAAAATTCAGGCGATGCACTATAATTAAAAGGAAAAACAAACAAGTTATTTTCAAGTGGAGTATAATACTAAACTTGTGTTAATTCTCTGTCAAATATATGTTATAAGTTTTCTGGCATCTTGATTTAATATGAAAATATCGAAATACGATTAACTAAAACGAAAATATAGAACATCGCACTCTATCTTTACATACTATATCTTGGATGAGAAATAAAAAAGGTACCTAACTAATCTATCTCAGCTTGCCTGCTCTCTTAGGCTTCATGACGCCACAACCGCACCGGCGCGGCGCCGGACCGTAACCGTATGCTGATGCGGCCCGTTGAGTATGCGGTGACGGTCTAGCCCTTCAGCGCGATATTTGTTCGGATTCTACGCACGGTTTTGGTCCGGCGCCGGTCCGGTTCGTCTACATGAAGCCTTACAAAGACATCATAGAATACTTTAACATCTAATCTAAAAAGTTTGCCACATCCGTGGACACGGCGTGTGCTAAATAAATAAAAAACACATTATCGTTTCCGACTCCACTTCGGGTCACCTTCAGAGACATGTGAATCACGCGCTTGCGCAGGTCAATACGACCTTTCCTCCTTATTTTGGTAGCGATTTCGACGGAAGTGCCTAATCAGGATTCTTGGGTGCCCTTTTTAGTAATTTCGTTTAGACGTTTTTTTCTCGGTTGTAAATCTAAATTTTTTGCCCGAGAGAATTAACGCGATGATTTTATGAAAATTTGACATCAATTTAGTCATTTGAGTGGCAATCTATTCTGGTAATCTTGTTTTAAGCGATAAAGATTTACATAATCGATGTTATTACTCGTAAGAAATATTTTGTACAAATTGTTATGTTATTGTTTATGTACACATAAGCATAATGCTTTCTACTGTTCTTTTCTGATTTATGCATTTTTTAAACAACAGGTTGTTTCATTAAAACAAGAGAAAAAACCTTTTTTTTTCTAATTTTTTTACGAACGAACGTCATTTATATATTTGGAGTGTGATTCACGATAAAGTCTACAAGTCACAAAATGTATCTTAAGGAAAATGGAAAGTTATATAGAAAAAAAAACAAAGTTATCGCGCGCTCATTTCAAAAAAACTGAAAAAAAAGTGGTTGGTGCCGTCAGCCCAACAAATCGTTACAAGTCACTTTTCTACGAACTCTCCATAGTGAGTGTTATTTTGACTTTTTCCTTGAAAGTGACTAACGAAATTTTAATAATTCATAGCAGTGACACACATTTGCGTAGGTCGGTTAAATGAATTGTGTCATTGGATTCAATGGAATATGCTTTGTAAAAAATCTTCAAGGTTATTCATGTAGGCGAGTTTAAGACTCTGTATTTGGTTGAAATATCTTCATAAGATATATATTGGAAACATTACTTTTCAACACATTCAAATCCACTACGGCACAGCACGTAACTATCATCACATCAAGTAAAGTGTTGATAAGGCTGAAGGTCAAAGACCACTTCTCCCGGCATCGGTATGATGAAAAACTGGTGATTTATTAGGTTATCTGAACAACTTGCAGCGCTTTGGTAGTGATACCAAAAGTTAAGCAACCGACGGCGCGGTCATGTTTGGGATGGGTGACCATTCTGACCATAAAAGTGACGTCTATTTACAAGCATCTCCGTGCTTCGGAAGGCACGTTAAGCTGTTGGTCCCGGTTGATATCGATAGATATTAGTCGTCAAGCCTGGTCGGAGGCCCTCGGGCGGCTTAAGAACATCTGACAGTAAGGTCGGTCACTTACCTTACACCCACCCCTCCACCAATCCGCACTGAGCCCGCGTGGTGGAGTATGGCTCGCACCACCTCATAGTTGTGGTGAGGCCTGTGCCCAGCAGTGGGACGTATATAGGCTGATGATGATGATGATGATGATCTGAACAGCATCCGCGCCGGCATTTAACAGTCTGTCAGGGTTGTGTCTATGACGTCTTACCCTTTGTCCTACGTGCGTGTTCGACGTAAAGCGTCAAGTGCGACAACTCGACAAAGGGACCAGACGCGATTGACATTGAAACTGGGCGTCAAAAGTTTTGGTCGCGTCGCACTTTTCGCTTTACGTCGCTCACGTAGGAAAACGCCTTAATTTGTGCAAAGTTTTTCTTTCATACTTTTACCGTATATTATGGCCGTATAATAATAATAGTCCTCCTAGCCGATTTCGACCACGGCGGCCAATCTCAACAGAAATCAGCCAACTGCACAGGAGATATTATAGTGCACAAGTGTGAGCGCAATACACAGGTGCACTCAATGTTCCATCACTCTCAAAGTTCGGTGAGACGGCAATCGGACATGACCGAAAAGAGATGTGGCGCAGGACCAACGGCTTAACGTGCTTAATGGCCGTATATAACTTATTTAACACAACTAAGTTATGTTCACAAAAAATAATATAAAAACACAAACACAAAACGAAAGGAACACCGCGCTACCCACACGAGTCAAAGTTCGCGGCGCGTGCGCATCGCAGCCTTCGCATCATCCAATCTATCTAATGACCTGACATGGGAAATAAATTGCATCGTATATTGTTTATAAACCGTTATTAAGCGAGAATGGTGCGCACTAGCTTTTCGTGCGGGTTCGCCTCGCAGTTTTTTTAGCGTGTAATTTTATTTTTTCAACATCTAATTTTAAAAGAAAATCTATTTGAAAAGTTTAAATTCGCTAGCGAAAATTCTGCAAAAATAACTGCAAAGGTCTATTCTGATGTCGTCGAAAAAAGTGCTTTCAGCAACAATCTTCTTTAATCTTGGATAAATACTTTTATGTTAGAAAAGTGTATCTTTAATTTGTTCATTGCCAAATTGCTGATCACGAGTCTTCACATAAAAAAACGTTCAACAATATTTAAAATAACTTTATATTCAGACTTCAACTGAATGGACGATATTTCCATACTTTTTGAGGTATCAACTATAAAATCCTTCTAAGTTGCAGAATCATTAATTGATTTTATATCCTAGTCGCAAATTTATAACCTCAAAAGCGGTAATAAAGTTATAAATAAACGATTTCACATAGCTGAATACTTATGACATTTACGCCTAATGAAGGGATCAGCACTAAGGACTTATTTGCATAGATACAATAATACAAAGGAAGTTGGCAACTCCTGCACATCTAAACAAACCGCTGACCTCTACTCAGAGTTTCGTAAAACCATCTATGGCTTGGGCCCTCAGAAAAGGGTCCTACTCTCTGACACAATCGACTCTATAATCAACAATAAATGTAGTTGATGGAATTAGGCGTTACTTTGCGGACATCCATGACTAAAGCTGAAAAGAGAATTATTTCGCTTCCAATTTCCACTAAACGTAACTGTAACCACTTGAAAAAACTAGAGCTCGAAGTCGCAGGACCGTGTTTCGTTGGTGTCAGTGTTGTGTTCCCGGGTGCATCTTCTGTGAGTTGTGAGTTGTATTGTTAGTCCTGCGACTTGCAGCTGTAGTTTTTTCAAGTGGTTACAGTTGGATGTTTTTGGATGTCTGCGCTGGCGTCGTATAGTGGAATTTTAAAGCAAAATAATTCTCTTTTGAGCTTTAGTCAACAATATTTTAATGTCCGACAAACACGAGGTCACTATCTGAAGCCAGCAAGCCTAGATCCTTGATGATTTCTTCTTTAAGCTAGTAGGCCACATTAACAGACAATAGCTTGTTCGCACGCTTACTGTTGGTTTCTGTACTGGCTGGAAAACCGGGGGGTTCTCGTGCAGTCAAAAAAAGTTCACACTCATAAAAAAACGATCGATTAGCAGTGCTGACCAGTCGAAATTTTCAAATCATTTTGTAACTGTCATAATTATACGCTTAGGTTTAGCTGGCTACGTACGAATTACCGTGCGGAAAAAGTAAGAATGCATGAGAATCGTACACCTGGCCTCGAGCATCTGGAGCATATAAGGATATTTCTAAATTGTACTATTTTTTAATAAACAAAAATACGAGGACGAGCTACAATAAACAAGATAAATCAATACAATTTTGGTACATTTTTCCATTGATTAATAAAACTAAAGTACCCTTTTTTCTATCATGCAAGTCAGAATCTTGTTAAGAAAAACATCGTTGACCGAACTCACGTCCATCGTCTTACAGAATAGGGCCTTCAGTTACGAAACAACCCACAATAGCTGCGAGGTTATGAAATATTGTCACATTGTCGAGATAAATTTTAGCGTTTATGTGAAATTTTCTGGTTGACCAAACGTGAATTATTTCGTGTGCAGTCACGAACATTTTGATTTCTATTCATAAAGGTTATACGTGTGTGATGTTATGTCTCTATCAAGTGATTTGAATATTATTATGGACACATTGTATTTATGAAGGTCTTTATTGGGTTTGGAACGGGTAATTGCAATTTGGATAAGTAGTGAATGATGACTGTATTACTTTAATGGACGACTTGATTAGATACAAAACTTTGCAGACACTTAATTTTCTAAGAACGCGTAGAGCTCATTTACATTGTGGCACTAATCTTCCGTACCAAATAATAAAACTAAATATTAAGTTACTTTATAATATTTTTAGCATTGACATTAACAACTTTTTTTAAGTGTGTTTTAATTTCACAAAGACTAATATTTCTATGAAATCTAAAGTAAGACTTTGGTAAGACTTAGTAATAGCAATCTATTACTCGTTAATCGCACGCATCACAAATCTTTTGTAGTTTTCTTATGTTGTTATATAATTGAATGATCAAACGAACTTACCTGAAGTGAAGTTCGATCCAAATTATCCTGGCTTCGTCGAAGAGATTTACCACCATGTAGTTTACCCTGTAAACGTCTAATGACTCGCACAAATATTCAGCGTCATAGAAAGAGAAAAGGATACTTCGCTCCTTTTCCTCCTCTACGACGCGTCCCGTCCAAACCACTGTTCTCATATTTTCAGATAACAGTTTAATGAATATTGACATCATGAAATAAAAGGTTAAATTTTATTTAGTGGGAGTATCTTGATAGGGATGGGAGGGACCTTAAATCTCTTCGACGAAGCCAGGATAATTTGGATCGAACTTCACTTCAGGTAAGTTCGTTTGATCATTCAATTATCCTGGCTTCGTCTCTGAGATTTACCACCATGTGGATGTTCAGAGAACTATATATAATAGGATCAAATTAAAATGATAATACAGACATACAAACAAAAATAAATATTTATTTGTAACTCAATTACAAATATACATCGATAATAAATCACTTATTTAGAACAAAACGAGTTTTATTTATTCCTCAATATTAATTAAACTGGGATTACAATCAATGACAGGCCGATTATAAAAATTGGCAAAAATTGCGGACTGCTCAGACCATCCTGCGCATCTCCTAATAGCGTCTAAACTCACACCAGCACGGAACGCAGCCGATGTGGATGCGTGCCGTGTGCTGTGAGCATTAAATATAGTAGTATCGACTCCACTCGATTCTAATATATTTTTTATCCAGCGTCGAATAGTCTGAGCGGTCGCTGCCTCATAAGGTTTTTGTATGTAAGAAACAGGTTGGATACATTACTTATCCTTCTAGGTTCAGAAGTTTTAATGTACGCCTGTAAGCATGAAGCCGGACAGATAGCCGGCCTTTGAGTGAAAAAAGGCAAGTTTAATGTAGGTTGTTGACGACCTATACCCGAAGTCTTAATCAAGTCCGTAATGATAATTACTATCTTATCAGGAAATGTATGAATATTATGTATTTTTATCAATGAAAGTGTTTGAATCCTTTGACCAGTAGCTAATGCGAGCAAAATAACTAATTTTTTCGTTAGATCTTGTAAATTAAGTGACTCATTAGGATATAAATTTTCAATATGATTTAATACAATGTCAGGGTTCCATGTAAAGTTGTAACGTGGAAAACTGGGTTTTAATTTAAACACGCCTTTAAAAAATCTCTTAACTGTGTCATTTTGTCCAATTTTATTAGTGGAAATTAATGATATAGCCGAACGATGGTTATTTAAGGTACCGTAAGAGGAGCCGGACTTCATACATTCTGACAGAAAATCTAATATGGAGTTTAAACTTACATTATAAAAATCGCAGTCTTTATTTTTACAGTATTCCCACCATAGTTTTAGACTAGAAGAGTACTGTGATTTCGTGTTCTGAGAAATAGATGACAGCATTACTTCAACAGCAGTCTCAGGAACACCTTGTCTTATATTAGCTTCCCGCATAACACGCTCACTTCCAGGGAAAGATGACGGTATAGCGGGTGGTCTTGTCTGAAAGAAGAAGAAAGAAGAAATCTTTCAGGAGGAAATATTATTGTTTCGCCAACGCAAAGTGATTTAAAAAGTGGGTACCAAGGCTGAGACGGCCAGTGTGGTACAACCACAATGCCAGTCGCCCGATCAGTAATGATTTTATTTAGGACTTTCAAAACGAGTGCAAACGGTGGGAATGCGTAAAAATAAAAACTGTGCCAATCTAGAGTGAGAGCGTCTATATTATACGCGTAAGGGTCCCTCTTCCACGAAACGTATTTATCACACTTCGTATTAATACGTGAGGCAAACAAGTCAATATCAGGATAGCCAAAGTGTTTGACAATCTTTGAATAGGCTTTAGAATTTAACTCCCATTCGGTGTCGATATTTATTTTCCTAGACTCACTGTCTGCGTCTATATTTTCGCATGATTTAATATAAGATGCAAAAATTATAATTTTCCTGTCTTCACACCAACGCCATATGAGTTGTGCGATAAAATTTAAGTGTGGGTACTGAACCCCTCCCATTCTATTTAAATATGAAATTGCTGTCGTGGTATCGACGCGCAGTAATATCTCACAGTCATGTCGAGATCTAGCAAAGACTTTTAAGGCATAGTATACCGCTAACAATTCCAAATAATTTATGTGATACGATCGTTCTTGAACAGTCCACGGCCCCCCTGTTTTTTCATTATCACAAGCTGCTCCCCAACTAGTTGTAGATGCATCAGTAAAGATTTCAGCTTCGAATTTATTTTGGCGAATAGGATTGCAAACTTTCGTTATTTTATTTTTCCACCACACCAGATCGTCACATAATTTATTTGGGATTATCATAGATGTGTCAAAATTATTATTGTTATTAAGTAGGGCCAGATATTTAGCCCTTTCTAGACCTTTGGTATAAAGCCATCCGTACATTACCGCCGGGCATGCCGCGGTTAGCGTACCCAAGAGCCGAGCAAAATCTCGGTTTAAAATATACTCGTATTTTAGTTGAGAAATACAATCTAAGGCAAAATTAATTTTTTGTAAAATATTTTTACGTTTTTGTTCCGGTAGTTCGATAGTCATTGACTTTGAATTAAGAACAAAACCAAGATAAGTACAAGAAGTGGAAGGAATCAAATTACTCTTTTTATAATTAATAACGAACCCTAATTTTGTTAAGCAATCGATTGTCTCGTCACGGTTTTCTATACAATTATTGTACTTTTTACTAATACAGAGGATATCATCGAGATACCGTACTGAAATGAAACCTTTTGATCTCAAAAAGGTTGCAACTGGTTGAAGAATTTTTGTAAAAATATAAGGTGCTGAACAGAGGCCAAACGGGAGAACGGTAAACTCATAAAGATCATCAAAATAAAAGCGTAAATATTTAGTATATGCTTCATGTACAGGCAATAAAAAATAGGCATCTTTTAAATCGATATTTATCATATAACAGTCTTTTGATAAAAGCTGTGTAGCGGTTCTGATATCCTCCATTTTAAAATGATCGCAAGAAATAAATTTATTTAATTTTTTAAGGTTCAATATAAATCGGAAATCATCATCACCTTTAGGCACTAAAAAAATATCCGAGATAAGCTGATCTTGAACAGGTTCACACTTTCTAATGGCTTTAATATCTAACAAATGTGTAGAGGCGCGGGTCCGTCGCGGCGGCTGCCGGCGGACGCCCCTACGTATTTGCTTCTTCTTTGTGGTTGTAAATGAAGTACGTCTTTATGTACAATCGTATATTACAAAGGAAATTTACAGAAGGAGAACAGAGAAGATTGGTAGTTTGTACAGTCACTATATACAATCACACGCTAGCTATTTACAGTAATGAGGAACATAAAAACACTTCTATTAAATTATCAGCGACCTAATAAATAAACTCGCGATATATTTTAAAGCGTAAGAAAATAATTAATTCTTTCGACAGACGTCTCTAAAGTCAGAATGAAAATTATTGACACCTCAAAAAGAAAGTCTATATACAGAAGCGGTTGTCACTGTGAAGAAGAGTTTGCATGTGAATCGTGGCGGCCGGCAGGCAGGCCACATCACCCTCCTCCAGAGACCGTCAGGGGCGATTAATCCTTAATTTGACCCTACGGCCAGAACGAGTGACATACTCCTTATCAGCATCAGTGACTGGTTCCTGAGTGGTGTCCGGTACCGGGTCGCCATTTTCAGCCAACAAATATGCCGGCTTAAGGCGATCTATGGAGACCGTTACCTCCTTACCACTACAAAGAATTTTGAACGCTTTATCCTTGCGGGACAAAACTTTATGCGGACCAGTATAGGCAGGTTGTAAAGATCCACGCACTGTGTCATCCCTTAGAAAGACTTGTTCAGTAGTGGCTAAATCTTTGAAGATGAAAACTCTGCCTTTGCAGTGATGCGCTGCTGGTACCGGCTGAAGCTTTTCCGCGAAGCAACGAAGCCGTGCACTAAACTCCGAGATGTCGGTTGTGCCGCCAGTACCGGAATGGAAGAACTCTCCTGGCAGCCTCAGTGGTTCGCCGTATAAAAGCTCGGCAGATGATGCTTGGAGGTCTTCTTTAAAAGAACTTCTTATGCCAAGAAGTACCCATGGCAAAGACTCAGTCCATTTGTCGTTAACATGACACATTATGGACGCTTTGAGCTGCCGATGGAAGCGTTCTATAATGCCATTACACTGCGGGTGATAAGCCGTGGTCTTTTTATGTTGGAAGCCAGCTAATTTGGACAAGAACCCGAACAAAGCTGATTCAAACTGTCGTCCTCTGTCCGTAACTATTGTTTCTGGGCAACCAAACCGGGCGATCCATCCCGACAGTAGAGCTTTGGCCGTAGTCTCAGCAGTAATATCGGTCATAGGTATAACCTCTGGCCACCGAGTAAAACGGTCAATGGCAGTCAAGCAGTATCGAAAGCCATCAGATACTGGTAAAGGACCCACAATATCAATGTGGATGTGTTTGAAACGAGCACTTGGTAAGCTGTAAGTGCCTAAAGGTGCAGACACATGACGACTCACTTTAGATCGCTGGCAGGAGAGGCAAGATCGTGCCCACTCCCTGCAGTCCTTCCGGATGCCAGGCCAAACATAACGCTCAGCTACGAGCTTGGCAGAGGCACTGACACCAGGGTGGCTTAATGAGTGTAGGCTATCGAAAATTTGCTTTCGTAGCAATTTAGGAACGAAGGGCCTAGGGGTCGTTGTACTGACATCGCAGTACACGAAAGAGCGACTCCCAGGAATTTCAGTCCGAATAAGAGAAAGAGATGATTTCTGTTTAAGAAAATGCGCCAGCTCTGCGTCCGAGGCCTGTGCGTCGGCTAAGGACTGGAGACTGACAGGAGCCTGAAGTTCATCCACACGAGATAAGGCGTCGGCAACAACATTATCTTTGCCAGATATGTGCCTTATGTCGGTGGTAAATTGGGCTATAAAATCTAAATGACGGAATTGCCTTGGCGAACAGTTGGCTTTTCGTTCATGAAAGGCAAAACTGATCGGCTTATGGTCCGTATAAATAACAAAATCTCGAGCCTCTAACATGTGCCTAAAATATTTTATGGCTTCGTAGATGGCTAATAACTCCCTGTCATAGGGTGAGTATTTACTCTGGGCTGGGGTTAACTTTCTAGAAAAGAATGCCAAGGGCTGCTGGACTCATCATCTTGGCGCTGCTGTAAGACCGCACCTAAAGCTGTATCCGACGCGTCAGTTACTAGTGCCAGTTTGGCCTCGGAATTAGGGTGGGCCAATAATGCAGCGCTAGCTAGGCTGTCCTTGGTGTTCTGAAAAGCAGTCAATGCTTCACCAGAGAGAACAATAGGATGAGAGCCTTTGACAGAACCTACCAACAAAGCATTTAAAGGCGCCTGTACTTGTGCAGCATTGGGCAAAAATCGACGATAAAAATTTACCATGCCTAAAAATCTCCGCAGCTGGCGAACATCTTTGGGCTGCGGAAAGTTTTTGATAGCTTGGACCTTGCAGTCCAGTGGCTTAGTACCGTGTTCCGATATGCTGTAACCCAAAAAGGTTACTTTTGGTACACCGAAAACACACTTGGCAGTGTTGATAACCATACCATACTTCTGCAGCCTGGTGAATATTTGGCGAAGGTGGTCTTGGTGCTGAACCTCATTTTGGCTAAATATCAAAAAATCATCCAAATATGAGTAACAAAAGTCGAGTCCACGCATCATTTCGTCTACGAATCGCTGAAAAGTTTGAGCGGCATTTCGTAGACCAAATGTCATATATGGAAACTCAAACATTCCGAACGGCGTAGTTATCGCAGTTTTTAGAATATCGGCTGGATTGACAGGTACCTGATTATAGGCTTTCACGAGATCGATTGTGCTAAAAACCTTACAACCCGCGATGCTGTGCGCAAAATCGTGAATGTGCTTAATCGGATACCTGTCAGGTACCGTCCGAGCATTCAGACGCCTGTAATCTCCACAGGGGCGCCAACCGTTGTTTGGCTTCGGTGCCAGGTGGAGTGGAGACGACCAAGGACTGTCCGACGGTCGGGCTGTACCATCAGACAACATTGCTTGAAATTCTTGCTGAGCAATTTTAAGTTTATCCGGCGCTAAGCGCCTAGGGGCACAAGATACAGGCGGGCCTGGAGTCGTACGCAGATGGTGCACGGTGTTATGGGGCGGGCGACGTAACCTACCAGCTGGCCGCGTAATTTCGGGAAATTCATCCATAATTTTATGGTAGCAAGAATCACCAGTGACAACCTTAACAGAAGAAATAACACTATGGGGTGTATTTACAGGTGAACCAATGGACTTAAGGCTCGTGACATTATCGATGAGGCGCTGATTTCTACAATCGACTATGATATTGTAGTATGAGAGAAAATCAACGCCTATTATCGCTTTCGTGACGTCTGCTACAATAAAACGCCACGTAAAATCGCGTCGAAGGCCTAAATTCAAAACTAAATTTATATAACCATAGGTATAGATAGTGCTACCGTTTGCAGCGTTGAGCTCGTAGGACGTCCGTTGCCGCCGTTCAGGTAGCGCAGACCTCGGAAAGACACAGACGTCGCTTCCCGTGTCGACCAAGAACTGGGTCTTCGATTTGAAGTCCGTGACAAACAGGCGACCAGTAGCTTGAGGGCAATCACCAGTCGCCATTATCGACTGCCCTTGGAGTTTTCCGCCTCAAAATCGCAGGGGCGGATACATTTACTTGCCTTTTTTCCGTACTTACTATGATACCAGCACAGTGGAAACTTCTGGTAATTCGATTGCGAACGCTGCCTCGATGATGACCGACTTCGGCCAGATCGAGTGAATCGGGAGCGCGATCTGTCATTGATTTTAAACTGCAACTCCAGTATTTGTTTTTGAAGTTCCGCAATAATCTTTGACTGATCAGTCGAACTGGAACTAGGTTGGTTCATTGAGGCGACACTTTGCGTCGTTGAGGCAAGATCATTTACTCGATCGGCTAAATCAGCCAAATCCATCAATACTGTCGCGGCCGGTTGGCCAGCCAACACAGTCTGGATACCATGGGGAAGACGACTAATCCAAATGGTTTTCAAGAAATCGTTGGGTATATTAGGACCGGCGAGGCTTTGTAAGTGACGAAGGAATCTAGATGGCTTACGGTCTCCGAGTTCTTCATGCATCAGTAACTGCTTAAGCTTATTTTCGTTTGATGCCGTAAGTCTCTTAATCAGCTCCGTCTTCAATTTTTCATATTTATTCTCCACCGGAGGGTTAACAATAATATCCTTTATCTCTCTAGAAAACTGATTGTCGAGCTGTCCAATCACAGAATTGAATTTCGTTAGGTCAGCAGTGATATTGGATAGAGCGAATTGTCCCTCTACCTGGGCAAACCAAATCTCTGGCTCCTCTGGCCAGAATGGCGGTATTCGGACGCTGACCTTATGACATTCACCAGAATTCATGGTGCGTGCTTCTTCCTCACTCATCATACATATGATGTAATAATAAAAATGTACATACTGAAAAATCTCTCTTCTAAGTATTCAAAAGGGGTCACCAGTTGTAGAGGCGCGGGTCCGTCGCGGCGGCTGCCGGCGGACGCCCCTACGTATTTGCTTCTTCTTTGTGGTTGTAAATGAAGTACGTCTTTATGTACAATCGTATATTACAAAGGAAATTTACAGAAGGAGAACAGAGAAGATTGGTAGTTTGTACAGTCACTATATACAATCACACGCTAGCTATTTACAGTAATGAGGAACATAAAAACACTTCTATTAAATTATCAGCGACCTAATAAATAAACTCGCGATATATTTTAAAGCGTAAGAAAATAATTAATTTTTTCGACAGACGTCTCTAAAGTCAGAATGAAAATTATTGACACCTCAAAAAGAAAGTCTATATACAGAAGCGGTTGTCACTGTGAAGAAGAGTTTGCATGTGAATCGTGGCGGCCGGCAGGCAGGCCACAAATGTTTTATTTCTTTTTGAATAGCTAGTAACTCAGATTTTGAAAAAGATCGTTTTGGGTACTGATGTTCTGACTGTACCGGAATTGTTGTAAAAGGAATGCGATAACCTGATTCTGTATTAAGGATAAACTCATCATTATTAATTAATTTCCAAGCTGGTAAGAAATATTTCAGCCGACCGGCATGTACCTCTAAATGTTGGAGCGGTCGGGCGGAGGCGGCGGGCGCGTCGCAGGCTGGGGCTGGCGGCGCGCCGGGGGCGGAGCTGGGGCAGCGTTCTGGCGGCGGGCGCTGGCGGATGCTATCGCTGGAGCTCGCCGACGGTTCGCATACTGGTTGCGCTGTCCGGTGGTCCGATACTGGTAGTTCTGGGCATTTCGATGCGGAGGTCTTCCTCGAAGAGGTTGGCCTTTCCAGTTTAAATTAGATCCACTTGGTGTGGGTACCGACGACTGTATGTATTGGCCGGTTCGTTTAATACCACGGGAGTTCTTGACGAGGTCGCCTAATTTCTCACCAAATAACATAGCGTCTCGTTTTCGATCTTTGAACGGTTCAGTTAATGATTTATCTACTATTGGTATAATCATGGCGCGACGACTTTCCGTTTCGGTGAAATGGGAATCGGCGAGCAGTTTTCCGGTGTCATTCAAGGTACGTATGACCTCAGGTAAATCTGGGTTTTTCTTAAGTAAGACAGTCATTGCGCAACTCAACGCAGATAAAACCCGCCCTAGCTGCTCTTGTTTGGTGAACATGCGCTTGTTCCTATTTCGGAAGGACTCCGTCAGCATGGCTCCTATCTCTGGGTTTAGGGTTGGGGCTTTTGCAAAGGGCATATTTTTCGGAAATAAATATTTCTTTGTAAGTTCTTCTTTTACTTCCTTTTTCAAGCCGTGTAATAATAGTAATTGAAAACGTTTTGCTATATCATCTTGCACGTTATCACCCCATTCCACAGATTCCGGCTCAAATTCGCCCAACGCCCTTAGAAGTTCGGGTTCAATATCAGAGGCGGGGGTACCTTCACCGGCATTATCGTCAGTTTCAGGAGCAGTGGCAGTGCTTTCAATAGCGTTTGCGTCAGCAAGCGATAATTCTGGCTGCAGTGGTTCTACCTCCTCCAGAGGTATTGTAAATTCCAGCTCATCTGGAAAGAACCATAATATGGTTATGAGTAAAAAGCAGTGCAAAGCGCTGATGCAGCCTTGGAATAAGAAAAGAAAAAGGAAATTGTTCAATGTGCATAGAAATATGCAATCAATAGCTACTGGTTAATATCGCGTATTAACTCGGAGCACATACTAGCCATTGGCCAATATCTCGTATTGGCTCGAGGCATAATTAAAGCATTTAGCTTTCGGCATAAAAATCACTGCAGTTTTAATGAGGGTGTAAAACAATACAAAAATATTTTAACCAACCTTCTTGCGTATTATTTATTTCCTCTTCACTCGAGTACACAATTCGTTGGCGATTTTTTCGCCGCCGTTCTTGCAATTTTTCTTCGTACCTTCGTAATTTGCGTGCATACCGTTCTTCTTTACTTTCGTCACCATGCTTGCACTTAGGCATAGTTGAAAAATTAAAATCTTGCGCGGGCACGAGCACTTCAGAAGATAATTAGAAAAAATATATGAAATACGGGTAGGTAATTGGGCAATATCGAAAATTTTTGTACAATCACCAAAAGGAAACAAAAATGAACTGCATAACAAAAAAGACAAATATCACAAAAAGGAAACAAAAAGGAATTGTAAGAGCTTGTTCACAACTACAAAAAAAGACTAGTGATTGAGTGACATATTTTATTAAAATTGAAAACGTTTTCGAAACTAAACTTTTTAGTATTCTTCTAAAAATATTTATGAAAATTATGTGAAAAAAATTCAAAAAACAATAGAAACTGTTATTGAAACAATACTTTTTCTTTTATTTCAAACATTGTTATAAAATTATTTATTATAAAAGAAAACTTTTTCTTACATATCTAATTTTTTTTATGAAATAATTCAAATACAAAAGACGACAAAACTAAATCAAACAAAACTAAAAAACATACTTATTTATAAAACAAAAACATCTTTAATAATTTTATGAAAAACAATTAACTAAAAAAAAGTCAAGAGTTCTTCAACAATATGAAATCACCTTTACTTCTTTTTTGTTATCTCATTTTTTTTACGTCACAAAAAAACATAACAAATCGTAACGAAAAGGAAGAAATTTTTAAGGTTAACATAACCTAAAAAATTGTGAGATGAGACTGATGCCTTGTTTTGGAAATCGGTTAATTCATTTCAATCTGTCAACCATAATACTATATCTACGTGGAAAAACTATTTTAAAATCACTTACCGTTTTAAATTATAATAACACACCAAAAAGAACAATTTTAAAGTTGAAAATTAACTTTACAAACAGTAGAACGCTGCACACACATTTCACTCCGCAAACAAAATGGCCGACTGTTACTTTCTATGCTCTATGATTGGCTGTACGCAGCAAAAGTTGTGTTGCCAGTTAAATCTTTTAAAACCTACTATTTTAGACCATCACAAAAACGAATAACGAAAATGAACAAAATTAGAGACGTATTTTCAAACCTTTGTTTTTTTCTTTTTATAATATATATTTTTTTTATTAATGAAAAATTAAATGGCAAAACAATCATAAATTAAATGTTTCTTATGAATTTAAAGGAAAGACAATTCCATTAAAAAGTGACGATCTTTTTGTTACGCAGCGACCACTCGAGGACAATTTATTTTGTATGGATAAACTAAGTATCTTAAAATTTAACATATTAATAAACGTAGGATAACTTTTCCAGGTTCATGAAGAAAATATATAATATTAAAGAGGCCCTAAACTAAATATATTTACAAAAATCAAGTAAAAAATCTAAACCAATTTTTTGATACAAAACAGAATTTTGCGTGGACAACCAAATGTACAAAAATTTTCGATATTGCCCAATTATTACTTCTCAGATCTTGTAGAATACTTGTGCGAACGCCGTGAGCGCACGGGCAATAATGAGAACAGTGGTTTGGACGGGACGCGTCGTAGAGGAGGAAAAGGAGCGAAGTATCCTTTTCTCTTTCTATGACGCTGAATATTTGTGCGAGTCGTTAAAGCGTCTACACACGGCCCTAAAATCAGAGGCAATATCGGGAGTGTGATGGTGGGGATAAAATCGTCTACTACTCTACACACGTCCCTGCCAGTTAGTACGTAGCTCAACGTGCAGCAAAGCAGATGCCGCCTACACTTTCGAAGCAACAAAAAATAGGCATTGCTCTGGCACTTGCTACGGTGGAACCCAAAAAAAAACAAAAGAGGAAGACTTGGGTTAAGATGTGGTTACTGAAACGCATTTTAAATGCCTCCTGCCTCATATCGCGATTAAAATATTCCTTATTTTTTTTGTCCCATAAATAAGTTAACTCCTTGTAAATATCGATAGTTTTTGTCCAGGCCTCTCGCTCCTTCTCCTTCGCCATATCTCCGCCTATTAAAAATAGTACAAACCAAAACGCGTCCAGTTGCCACTGCGCTCGCGCGAACACTGCAGTGAAATCGGGCCTGATTTCGCTACACACGCACTGACAACGCTCCCTAGACGATAATCGGCCCTAAATCGTGAGCTCGCCCGTACCGATTTCTGAGTTAGGGATAATAATAATAATAATGATTACGATTTGCCTACACACGAGGCGATCTAGGGAGCAATCTAGGGTGCTCCCCACCACTTCCCCGATATTGCCACTGATTTAGGGACGTGTGTAGACCGCTTTAGACGTTTACAGGGTAAACTACATGGTGGTAAATCTCCGAGACGAAGCCAGGATAATTTGTATTTTGACTCTACGTATGACAATTGCTTAATATGGTTGAATGCAAGGGTTTTTTTTTTCAATTGATGTAATTAGCGTTGAATGCTAATAAATTACATATATATGCTAACCTCGAGAAGTTGAAATGCGTCGAAGTTATTTTAATTAGAAAGTGAAAATTACCTAAACAAGTTCAACATTCACTTTATTACAATCTATTTAAGTTAAATTTTCCGGTCACGGTACAGTTGGCTGAAAATAAATATGCACTTTATTCAAATACCTATTTCTTATGATTTTAACCTTTCGCGTCGCGCCGAAACGTCGAGCAGTGAGTACCTAAATACTCATTAAATAGTTCGCGTTTAGACCCGATAACCAACAGTTAGTACTTACCTATTTCTTATTAATGCTCGTATAGGGGGTTCCGAGTCAACGTTCACCTAAGCTTTCAAACTCTGACTGACTTTCATAAAATATAGGTATTTTTAATCCGAACTAATCCAATCATCTACTAGATTCGTATACCGTCCGTTTCATTCCTGTTATATTTAAAAGAATGAAAGAAGGAAAGGAAAAATGTTATTTGGCTTTATTTTTTAATTTATTTGTTCATAGATCATTAATTTGAAAACTTGTCAATGTTTTAGGGCCCAGTTGACTGAAAATAAACATGCACTTTATTTAAATACCTATTTCATATTAATGTTGCTGTATGGGGTTCCAAATCAACGTTCACCTCAGCTTTCAAACGCTGACTGACTTAAAAAAATAAAGGTATTTTTTTTAAATCCAAACTTATCTTATCTACTCGTAGTAGAGTCGTATATCGTCCGTTCCATATCAGTTATATTTGAAAAAAAACCGGTCAAGTGCGAGTTAGACTCGCGCACCGAGGGTTCCGTACAAATCTGTAGATAAGGAGTAGTAACTTTGAAATTTTCAAAAAATATTTTTGAAAAATATTTTTTTTATATGATGAAACTGAAAATTTACGGTTTTTGTAATTTTTTCTATATCTGTACTATATGACTTCGTACTAAATTTCAAGATTCTAAGTTTACGGGAAGTACCCTGTAGGTTTTGATTCCCGTGCGAGTTTCGAAAATTTGCGGAAATTTGCGGCCTAAATGGCTGTATCTTTTGATTGCGTTGGCTTAGAAGGTTGATTTTTCTACAGCTTTCAGGGACAGTAGACCTAAGTATCATATGGAAATTTCAGTTTGATACCTCCACGCGTTCCTGAGAAAAACGGTCTTGACAGACGGACGGACGGACGGACGGACAACAAAGTGATCTTATAAGGGTTCCGTTTTTTTCTTTTGAGGTACGGAACCCTAACAAAGAAAGAAAGAAAGAAAAAAAAACATTTGGCTTTATTTTTTATTTAATATATTCTTGGATCCCTTAATTTGTAAAAATATCAATGTTTTAGGGCCGATTGTACATAGATAATTAAAACGATAGCCACTGGCCGCGTTTTCCTCATTTCACGGGGCAATGGGAATCAATTAAAAAACGATTTTTAACTAAAATAGACTAATTAGTGTTTCACTTTCAACCGTTTATTTAACGAGAACATTCGTATCGTAATAAACGATTAAATAAACAAACTATAGTAAGTTTTTACAATGTTGTTTTTTGTTAAGGATACCATTTCTTTTTTTTTTTCAAATATCCCCAATCGCCATGTCTTTTTCAGTACTAAACTCGGTAGTTCCAACGTGAAAAAAGTTAACCCTCATAGATACGTCCACGCTTTGTAAATATGTTAAATTGATACATTACAATTTAAGTAAGGCACTTGGTTTAGCACTAAAATAAGTTATTAAGTATAATTTACATCTGACGACGACTTTGGTGTATTGGTCAAGAAGTTGAATATTAACCAAGAGGTCGCGGGTACGAGCCCCGCACTGTACAAACATTTGTACCTATGCATGAACATGTCTTTTTGTACTGGTCTGGGTGTTATATGTATTTATTTATGTTTATTTGTAATACCACTGTTGATTTTGATTTCTGTTACACTCTGTAAGCTACTTACCACGGAGTCAGATCAATTTATGTGATGTTGTTGTATATTTATTATTTATTTAAATGCCGCCGCCTACATACGACATTCCTTCTTACACAGGACATCTCAAAGGCATTTTACATGACATGTATTTTAAAAAGTACAAAACTGCCTGTTTTGTACTTAAAACAAAACAGGCAAATAAGTACACAAAAAGTAAAAAACAGATTTACAATTACCTATAGGAAGTCAATAAAAGATATTCCTTTAATTAAAGTGCAAAACATTGATGTCATCTGACGCAAATATCGCGTTCAGTCACAAACAAAATACATATAAACAAGTTACGCCCGAAGAAAACGTTAGGCTTATTTTTCAAGCTTGTGCAAAGTAGAGATTTTCTTTAATCGATTTCAGAATTTCAGAACTAGCCCGTTTTGCCCCCTAGGCGTTTAGTAATTAACTAATTTAAAAACTTTGAAATAAATTTGGGTAACTTTGAAATATTAAAAGTTATCCGTGTGTATATAATTCTCAACTAATAACAGAAATAAATACACATGACATATTAAACATGAGACCTTGTGACTTACACCGGAGCATATGCCATACCTCTATATGCCATTACTCGTATCCATCGTCGCTCGTAGTCTGTCGAAGCGACAACATCTCCTGAGGATGCCAATGCAATGTGGCGAAACGCATCGAGTGTTCTGTTGGTGTCAGTGTTGTGATTCAGGTGCATCTTCTGTGTCACGTTGTGACTTGTAGGTATTGTAAGTCCTGCGACTTCCAGCAGCGTTTTCAGGTGGTTACAGTTGGATGTATTTTGGTTCCTGCGCTGGCGTCGTTTAGTGGAAATTTAAAGCAAAATAATCCTTTTTTTCAGCTTTAGCCATGGATTTTCGCAAAGTAACGCCTGATTCCATCAACTTTGCCATTATCCATGTTTTCGGTTGTATAGCCATCTTTGTCACCTGAGGGCTTACTACGAAAAACGAAATCTGTCAAATGATAATCGTTTTTTAGTTTAGTGACACAAGTACACATGACAGCATGTTGAGTTCAAAACTGTGGCATCTTATGCGCATGTAATAAGATCGATGAAATTCGTCGCGTGATGTGCTGTTTCGTACATGTTATCAAAACGATATATACGTATAAGTATATTGTTTCTCGTAGCAGGCCTTCTGAACTAGCTAGCCCGTGTGAGCCAACGGGCTGGCTAGACCAGAAAAATAAACGTTACGGAGTACAGCCTCAGTATGGGGGTCTACCAAAGAATCCGTTTGCGAACGACCCTGATGAGTAGAAGGAACCAGGAAGCGTACTCTCAAATTCTCGGCGCAAAACCGCGAACGGTTTTCGTTATTAAGCGACGTGTGATGTCTCTTCCTTATTATATCAGGACACACTAAGAGCAAAAGTTTTTAAGTTATTGCATAGCTATTATCGCGGGCTTTGAGCGCGGCGACCGAATCAAGAAAAACCCGTAACGGAAAAAACTTAACACATCATCTAATGTCGTTTCAGTTCGGCAGCAGCGGCACTGTGTTTGTGTGCGTGCGACTAGGCGTATGCGTGTAAACTTTACCGCGGCAGTCCACGAGTGCCACACGTTTTTTTTTTAAATATTATATCGATTTTCAATTGCAAATAGTGCTTAAAATCCTTATCTTATGGGCTTGTCATAACAAAAAAAAACAATACGTTTAAGTGATTTACATAAGTTCGATTTGGAAACCAAACTATTTTTATATAGTTTTTATTTATTTTTATATTTTATACTTCTTAGCAGTAACAATGCTAATTTCTTTACAATGTCAAATTAAAAACACACTTATGATAACAACAAAACACATCCATAATTGATAAAAAATCATCTGAACCAAAGTTAAACAACCTCCCAGTGTGTCTCAGAAGGAAACCCTCGCACACTATCGCTGCGCAGTGCGCACACGCACCCGGCTTTGAATGACAAATTTCGTCGGACCTTGAAGTTTGTTTTCCTCGTGCGTGCCTCAAATACGGCAGGATACTTAGATCAAAACAAACAGAGGAATATACGGTTCGCCCGTGCGTGAGTGGCCCATTTTTAAGTTGATGGTTGTTAACTTAAAAGTGGGCCACTCACGCACATACACGCACGTGGAAACAACTCTCAGTAATGACGACGACTAAGAGCAGCAGGTCCAGAAACTCGGTTTAGTAGGACCACGCGTGATTAGCTCATCGTCTTATACTATATCTGTATCTTATTGGTTTGATCTAAGGCAGGATTCCATCGCTGTTAGCATTCTGAAGAATTGGCTTTAGTTTTAATACACACCCGCAGTCAGAATTTGTGATTAGGTACAGAGAATTCGGTAGCAGTCGTGATATGGAGCTTAACTACACTAGTGTTGTAGGAAATTGTAGGAAGCGTGACGGGTCCTTGATTTTTGCTCATTTTCATATTACTCTCAAGAAATATGTATTTAACAAATATTACCAAATACTAACTAATCAGATTTTTTTCTTGATTATTTAATCACTGTATTTTCTGTTGCATAATCGTAAAAAACTCTGATAGCCGAGAAATGTCACTTAAAGGAGTTCTGCCACTGTAGATTCTGATTTCTGTAACAGAAGTGTTTTAGCTATCACCACGGAGGCAGATGAATGTACTTTAAGGTATGTGATGTTGTTGTTCATATTATATTTTTATTATATTATATTCTTAGTAGATGTATTTTGCGGCGTGTTGTGGTTCGCCTACAAATAATAACAGGGTTACCCACATGGTAATACACACTTAAAAACATTGTTGTTAAGTAATAAATTACCAACCCAAGTACTGGATGGAAGTTAAAACCTACAAATCATTAATAAATAAAAATTGTTGGGCAGAAAAACTTGTGCAGGGGCCATACCTACAGCTAGTCACCATTATTGTTGAACATTAAAATATACTTAAAACCGAATAACCGCTAGTCATCATAATTGTTGAACATTAAAACTTATTCAACACAATTAAAAACTACTCCCCAAGTTCTACTAATGAAGATATCCATGTAAACATAATTAAGAATAACATGAAAAATTACAAGCCATTTCTCTAACATACGAAGACCGAGATGCATCCAAGTAGAATTTTAAATTAATATGTCGTTCAAGTGTTGTGACATCACATTGCCTGAGGCATACTCGCACTGTCGTCAATGCCAAGGATAAGCAAATTAAAATACCACTCGTTTTAAAAAAACGATTTTGTTTGTAATCGAATCGCCTCATCCTTGTTTTAAAAAAATTAAAAAAAAAACTTACAACTTTAGTTTTTTTTTACTGATATAGAAGCTTCACAATGCCATATCAACGACAAGAATGTGTGGACAGTCCAGCCAGCACCAATCTGATGTACAATTCCTTTTTGATGATGTGATTGATATTGTTTTTTTATGGCAGCTAGTGGTGACTGAGTTTGTTGCGACGCCTCTTCTCAGCACTTGAATAGTGGTGACTACCTCTAAGTTTGTTGCGGTGCTTCTTCTCAGCGCTTGGTTAGTGGTGACTAACCTTGTTGCGACGCTTCTTCTCAGCACTTGGCAAGTGGTGTGGTGACTAAAATAAAATAAAAATCCAATAAAATCCACTTATTTCTGTAAGTAGGCTAACAACTAGCACTTTTACACGTCCCAACATATAAATTAACCCTACCACCGCTTCGGGACAATTTGGGCCAGTGCTGAGAAGAAGCGGCGCAAGAAACTCAGTCACTATTGTCATTGCCTCTTTTCAAAATTGATTTACAATAATTGTAATTGTTTGCATTTAAACATTTCCATATATCTTTGTCATTTATATAATCATCAATTTTATAATATCCTTTCGACATTAATACATCTCTTACAACAGTTTTAAATTTATCTAGAGGCAATAAAATTAAATTTTCAGGTAATTTATTAAAAAATGATATACATCTACCCATAAATGAGTGACCAACTTTATGAAGCCTAAAATGTGGAACGGCAAGCCTATTTTTTGTCTTGTGTTGAAGTTATGCAAATCGCTATTTTTGAGAAATAAGTGTAAGTTTTTTCGAACGTAAATTAGGTTTTCGTAAATGTATTGCGAGTAAACTGTAAGTATTTTAACTTCTTTAAACAATTCCCTCAGTGTTTCATTTGATTTAAATTTATAAATAGCCCGCACGGCTCGTTTCTGCAATACGAAAATTGTTACTATATCTGCAGCTGAGCCCCATAGTAAGATGCCGTATGACATGATACTGTGAAAATAACTAAAATAAACTAGTCTTACCGTTTCAACATCAGACAGAAACCTTATCTTTCTTACAGCGTATGCAGCGGAGCTTAGTCTCTTTGATAAAGTCACAATATGAGGACCCCACTGAAGCTTATCATCCAAAGTAATTCCCAAAAAAATTGCAGTATTTGAATTAATTAGTTGTTCATCCTTAACAACAACTCTAGTTGGAACTTGTCGGACATTGGGCATTGTAAACTTAATGCATTTAGTTTTGGTCGCGTTAAGTAATAAATTGTTAACGGTGAACCAATGAAGTACTTGCGAGAGAGTACCATTTACATCGTCAAACGATTCTTTACCCCTTGGGGTTTTAAAAAGTAATAAAGTATCATCAGCAAATAACACTATCTCACAAACACCGTCGACAAAGTATGGAAGGTCATTAATATATATCAGAAACAGTAACGGTCCCAATATCGAACCCTGGGGCACTCCCATAGTGAGAGGTGCTCCAGGAGACTCTGCTCCATTGATAGAAACCTTTTGTGTTCTCTCAGTGAGATATGAATTAAATAAGTCACATGCATTAGTTGATACACCATAATAGCGTAGTTTTCTTAACAGGGTCTCATGGTCAACACAATCAAACGCTTTAGAGAGGTCACAAAAAATTCCTATAGCATCATGCTTACTATCATAGGCATCAAATATATGTTTCAACAGAGCGAGTCCAGCATCAGAAGTACTGCAAATTGTTTATTATGCAATAAATTGTTTGATGTAAAGTGAAATAGTAGCTGATTGAATATAATATTTTCAAAAAATTTACTTAGAACCGGTAAGATTGATATTGGTCGAAAATGTGAGGGGTTATTTTTATCACCATATTTAAATAACGGTACTATTTTACTAAATTTCATTAAATTTGGGAATTTTCCTTCAATACATTTGTTAAAAATGATCGCTAAAAGAGGTGCTATGAATTGAATAATAGTTTTAATGATGAGTACGGATATTCCCCAAAGATCCTCGGTTTTTTTCATATTTATTTCATTGAATGCTTTAATAATTACATCGGTGCTAACGTATCTAAAGTATAGTGGTGAATCACACTCATCAATATTGGATTTGAGAATGGATTCAGACAGTTCTGCAGAAGAGTTAAGTTCTTTAGTCGTAGATGGTGCTATATTAGCAAAGAACTTTTCAAAAATATTAGCTACTTCTGCATCAGATTTAAGTTTCAGATTTAAGTGCATCAGATTTTAATGAATTTGAACGATCTTTTGTTTTATATTTACCGGTTTCTTTGTTTATGATAGTCCAGGTAGCTTTGGCTTTATTTTTTGAACCTGAAACTATCCTACGAAGATGATTTGTCTTTGCTTGGGCACAAACTTTTTAAAAGATTTTTGAATATTTTTTAACATATTCTATAATATGTGGGCCCTGAGAATGTTCTCTAATACTATACAGTTCATATAACTTATTCCTGCTTTTATAAATACCTGGTGTAGCCCATTCTTTAAACTTACTTGTAAACCGATTAGACTTAACCTTTTTTTGTGAAAATTGATGCGAATTCGCTTTTAATTAAGTTAAAAAGATCTTCGTATAAGTTGTCTACGTTACTACTACTGTTTGGAATTAATGTATTCACACCATCAAAAATCCTATCCTTAAATCTATTTATCCTGTTTGCAGTGACTGGTCTATAAACTATATCTACTACGCTTAAGGCCGGACTAGAAGGAAATGTGACCTTTTGTTTTCTATGGTCGGAGCATAGACATTGTAAAATAGATTTATTTGTTATTTTGACATTACAAAAAATATTATCTATGTAAGACTGAGTTTGTTGCGACGCTTCTACTCAGCACTTGGCTAGGGGTGACTGAGTTTGTTGCGACGCTTCTTCTCAGCACTTGCCGAGGGGTGACTGAGTTTGTTGCGACGCTTCTTCTCAGCACTTGGCTAGGGGTGACTGAGTTTGTTGCGATGCTTCTTCTCAGCACTTGGCTAGGGGTGACTGAGTTTGTTGCGACGCTTCTTCTCAGCACTTAGCTAGGAGTGACTGAGTTTGTTGCGACGCTTCTTCTCAGCACTTGGCTAGTGGTGACTAAGTTTGTTGCGTCGCTTCTTCTCAGCACTCGGCTAGGGGTGACTGAGTTTGTTGCGACGCTTCTTCTCAGCACTTGGCTAGGGGTGACTGAGTTTGTTGCGACGTTTCTTCTCAGTACTTGGTTAGAGGTGACTGAGTTTGTTGCGACGCTTCTTCTCAGCACTTGCCTAATTATCTGTGTTTTGTATCGAAGTGTTGGTAGGTCCCAAAATATAACGAAACATATTCAAGCCTGTTTGACCTTCATAAATGGCGTTATATGTGTCTTAACCTGAATAAAGTATATTGTTTTTATGACAATATGTTACTATGATAAGCCAAAAGAATCCAAGTCACCTTAGTTTGAAAATTAAAAAAGACATCAAGTCCTAAAATCAAATTCTATGAAATCAATCAATCCCAAAGTCGTAAATTAAATACGTATTTCAAATATTGTATTTAATTTACGTGCTCTATTCTCAGAGGTAGTTCAAACCGAAATAAATAGTAGGTAATATACATACGAGTATAAGCTTTTTAAAATGTTAATTTATGAGTCCCAAACGGCCAAAAGCGCACAGCGTGCAAGCAAATGCAAATACTAGTTCCTCGGAAATAACAACAATGTAGGAAAGGCAATTATCCACTTCCATCTGCAGAGCACAAGAAAAAGGAAGTCGTTTGCATTTGCTCGTTGTAACATTTATGCAATTACGGAGAGAACGCATTATTTATTTCGTTATCCAAATATGAACTTGCTGATTTGCATCGGGGCGGTGACCAAAGTACATTTTGTACTTGAAAATAATAATTTTACTCGACATTAAATTAATCTAGGAAAGATATCTATAAATTATTACCCAAAAGAAACTAATTGCTATGTAAATCTGCCATAAAAATGTGTGCAATAAAAGTGACAATAATAGCTTAATTTCTTTACATCAATCAATAAAATAAAAATTATTTAGGATGGAACCCGGGAGCAGTCAATTAAACAGATGTTGCGCGTTTAATGTATGATTTATTACTGGCTCATTAGTACATTACACAGATTATATGTATATTGATATATTGCGGCATGTAAGGAAACGTGACACATACTACAATCTAATAAATAATTTAGTAGATTTCGTGGACTCACAATTCTAAACAAAAAGCCTAAATTCAATTTTTAGCCCATCTAAAATCAATTTCAAATACATTAAGTACTATCAAATCATCCACTGTAACCACCAAGGCAGTCAAAAGTCAAGTATTGTACAGTCATAGAGAATTATGGTTACCCTTCTAGGTACGTACGTATTAAGAAATAGCTCATCCTTCCGAAGACGAATATGCTATTGTAACTAAGCAAGTAATTAAGCGACTATAAGCCAAAAGCTATTAATCATTTCGTAACCCACGTTCGCTCAACAAAGCCTTATCCTTCCAACGTTTAGCTGGGGTGACTATAATTTTAAATTTTAATGAACATTTTAATACTAATTGATCAAAGTCAATATTCTCACCGTCAATTAAAAGCGTTAGTGCAAGATTATCCAGACATTTCTAAAATGGCATCTTACCTTTTTAATATGTATGGCTCGAAAGTTTTGTATACTGCAGTGCAGTAGGTAAAATGAACTGTCTCAGGCACTAAGCAATACATTAATACATTATACATTTCTAATACCGACGACAAGGACGACAAACGACAAGGCATATCGATTGTTTTTTTTTTAAATCAAACAAGTCATAATTGTATTGTGTATACAATTAGTTACATCACAAAAACATTCCTTGATTTGTCAGGATGTATCACTTGCGAGCAGATAGATAGATTGACCCTTTATTGTAAAACACAAAACAAAATTACAGACAAGTTTAATTAAGAAAAATGTACAATTTAGGCACTAGTAGCGAACTCTTCCAAACAACCTGCGGCAGCTCAATATAATTTTGATAACATTTTCAGGTTTTATTTTGACTTTGATTATTTTATCAATTCGAACTTAAATATCTCCATTATTTTAAATGTAATTCCAAACGAATTGTGGGCATGTTGGTATTTGTCTCAAAATATGATGTAGGATCATCCAATACGTCAATTCCGGATACGGAAATAGATAAACACAGAAAAATATTCCCACGAGTCCCACCAAAATCATGGTCATATCAAAAAGGACAGGTCCGTAAGTGTTCGAACATTGTTTTTGTAGCAACAATCATTAATAGCAGCGCTCAGGTGGGCACAGATGTTTGCACACTCAGTAATTGTCCACCCACCGTCTGTATTGATGCTGAATCCGGCCCTGGATCATGATGAGAAAAATGTAAGGGCTTAATCGGTGTGCTTTGTTCTAGCGATGTCAGAGAAGCACACAAGCACATATATTATAAGTAATAAATAAAATACGTAAATTTACAACATATTTGTTTCTTCGCTTTACGCGAACAGCAGACATTGAAATGAGACACTTTTTACGGATTATTTCGCGATTTACATAACAAAATATAAATAAATCTCAACATAATCCGTGAAAAGTGTCTCATTTCAATAAATATACAACAACAACACATACATTGATCTGACTTCGTGGTAAGTAGCTTAAGCACTTTAGTGTTACAGATATCAGAAAGAATAGTGATATTAAAAATAAACTTCAATAAATACATATGACCACCCAGACCCGAACGAACATATGTTCATGCACACAAATGTTTATACAGTGCGGGTATTGAAGCCGCAACCTCATGGTTAATAGTCAACTTCTTGACTTGATTACACCAAAGTGGTCATAAAAGTCTTAAGCTACGAGTCAAGAAAAATATGGAATAGGTTTAGCTTGCTGAAATGATGACACTATCAATATCCTTGCAACAGTTCACTCGCTCACTTCTACTTACATTGCAGGAGTTGACTTACTTTAAGGAGGTATTCGAAACCCTTGTCTACGGGGACATATTCTTGCAGAGCATTCATAACTTGGAAGAAGAGACACGGAATACTTAATCTATGGACTGCGAGGATGCCGTTTTGCCCCTTTCCTCAGTAACCCTTACCTCTAAGAGTAAGAACTTTATATTATTAGGACGTTGTCAGCTCATTAGTCACTGCAAAGTGAGTGCCTCGTTGGTGTAGTGGCAAAGTTTTTGCCTTACCTGATGTAAGGCAAAAACTTTGCCACTACACCTGAGGACCTGAGGTCCCGAGTTCGAATCCCAGGTCGAGCCAAAAATTGTTTCTGAGATTTTCTGTCATAAATTTCTCAAAAAAAAGCTTGTAGTCGGGAAGTTGGCGGTATTACACCCCCGTGCATGGGAAAGTACGTTAAGCCGTTGGTCCTGCGCCTGATCTCTCTCCGGTTATGACCGATTGCCGTCTCAGTGGACGATGAGTGCTGATGAGTGATGGAACAGTGAGTCACCTGTATATTGCGCTCACACTTGTGCACTATAATATCTCCTACGCAGTTGGCTGATTTTCTGTTGAGATTGGCCGCCGTGGTCGAAATCGGCTGGGAGGACCTAGTCACTGCAAAATTCTGATGTCAAACTTTCCGATCTCGACATTTAGCAGCTTATTAGGACGATATATCAGCGACGCATAAAATGTTTAATGTGCCTCCTTACTATGGTTCAATGGATGCAATAAGAAAATTCCCATTGTACAGTGTACCTACAGTAATTTCTCACACGTTACCGGGGCTGGTAGTAGCGGCGGTATCAGTTAGAGCATCAGCTCTGCCGCTGTTCACGCCGACTGTAGCTTCAATTAAACTCTGTGAGTAACAATTACTGGATGTGGTGCAAGTGACAAAAAAAAGAAATTATCAATACTCAAGAGTACTACCTATTTATAAATGATCGTAAGGCTTTGCTGTTCCGTGGTAGTTAACCGTAGTCTTGCTCAACAGATAATAAAATTGAAGACACAGGATGCTGGTCTTATAAGTGCACGATAAGGACCAAGAGGACGATGTAACGGCAACGTATAAAATATCTGTTGACAATTTTTTATTTAATTTATTCTAGGATCCCTTAATTTGTAAACATATCAATGTTTTAGGGCCGATTGTACATAGATAATTAAAACGATAGCCACTGGCCGCGTTTTCCTCATTTCACGGGGCAATGGGAATCAATAAAAAACCATTTTTAACTAAAATAGACTAATTAGTGTTTCACTTTCAACCGTTTATTTAAGGAGAACATTCGTATCGTAATAAACAATTAAATAAGCAAACTATAGTAAGTTGTTACAATGTTGTTTTTTGTTAAGGCCATCTCTTTTTCAGTACTAAACTCCAATGTGAAAAACGTGACCCTTCACAGATACGTCCACGCTTTGTAAATATGTAAAATTGATACAGTACAATTTAAGTAAGGCACTTGGTTTAGCACTAAAATAAGTAATTAAGTATAATTTACATCTGACGGCTACTTTGGTGTATTGGTCAAGAAGTTGAATATTAACCAAGAGGTCGCGGGTACGAGCCCCGCACTGTACAAACATTTGTACCTTTTCATTATATATTCATTATATATATATATATTCATGAACATGTCTTTTTGTACTGGTCTGGGTGTTATATGTATTTATTTATGTTTATTTGTAATACCACTGTTGATTTTGATTTCTGTTACACTCTGTAAGCTACTTACCACGGAGTCAAATCAATGTATGTGATGTTGTTGTATATTTATTAATTATTTAAATTCCGCCGCCTACATACGACATTCCTTCTTACACAGGAAATCTCAAAGGCATTTTACATGACATGTATTTTAAAAAGTACAAAACTGCCTGTTTTGTATTTAAAACAAAACAGGCAAATAAGTGCACAAAAAGTAAAAAACAGATTTACAATTACCTATACGAAGCCATTGCAATAAAAGATATTCCTTTAATTAAAGTGCAAAACATTGATGTCATCTGACGCAAATATCGCGTTCAGTCACAAACAAAATACATATAAACAACTTACGCCCGAAGAAAACGTTAGGCTTATTTTTCAAGCTTGTGCAAGGTAGAGATTTTCTTTAATCGATTTCAGAATTTCAGAACTAGCCCGTTTTGCTAGACGTTTAGTTATTAACTAATTTAAAAACTTTGAAATAAATTTGGGTAACTTTGAAATATTAAAAGTTATCCGTGTGTATATAATTCTCAACTAATAACAGAAATAAATACACATGACATATTAAACATGAGACCTTGTGACTTACACCGGAGCATATGCCATACCTCTATATGCCATTACTCTTATCCATCGTCGCTCGTAGTCTGTCAGAGCGACAACATCTCCTGAGGATGCCAATGCAATGTGGCGAAACGCGTCGAGTGTTCTGTTGGTGTCAGTGTTGTGATTCAGGTGCATCTTCTGTGTCACGTTGTGACTTGTAGGTATTGTAAGTCCTGCGACTTCCAGCAGCGTTTTCAGGTGGTTACAGTTGGATGTATTTTGGTTCCTGCGCTGGCGTCGTTTAGTGGAAATTTAAAGCAAAATAATCCTTTTTTTCAGCTTTAGCCATTAATTTCCGCAAAGTAACGCCTGATTCCATCAACTTCGCCATTATCCATGTTTTCGGTTGTATAGCCATCTTTGTCACCTGAGGGCTTACTACGAAAAACGAAATCTGTCAAATGATAATCGTTTTTTAGTTTAGTTTAGTTTACTGTGGCATCTTATGCGCATGTAATAAGATCGATGAAATTCGTCGCGTGATGTGCTGTTTCGTACATGTTATCAAAACGATATATACGTATAAGTATATTGTCTCTCGTAGCAGGCCTTCTGAACTAGCTAGCCCGTGTGAGCCAACGGGCTGGCTAGACCAGAAAAATAAACGTCACGGAGTACAGCCTCAGTATGGGGGTCTACCAAAGAATCCGTTTGCGAACGACCCTGACGAGTAGAAGGAACCAGGAAGCGTACTCTCAAATTCTCGGCGCAAAACCGCGAACGGTTTTCGTTATTAAGCGACGTGTGATGTCTCTTCCTTATTATATCAGGACACACTAAGAGCAAAAGTTTTTAAGTTATTGCATAGCTATTATCGCGGGCTTTGAGCGCGGCGACCGAATCAAGAAAAACCCGTAACGGAAAAAACTTAACACATCATCTAATGTCGTTTCAGTTCGGCAGCAGCGGCACTGTGTTTGTGTGCGTGCGACTAGGCGTATGCGTGTAAACTTTACCGCGGCAGTCCACGAGTGCCACACGTTTCTTTTTTAATATTATATCGATTTTCAATTGCAAATAGTGCTTAAAATCCTTATCTTATGGGCTTGTCATAACAAAAAAAAAACAATACGTTTAAGTGATTTACATAAGTTCGATTTGGAAACCAAACTATTTTTGGTGGATATGTTTAATTTTGCATCCATAATTATGGTAATATATACATATTTTATTAGCAGTAACAATGCTAATTTCTTTACAATGTCAAATTAAAAACACACTCATGATAACAACAAAACACATCCATAATTGATAAAAAATCATCTGAACCAAAGTTAAACAACCTCCCAGTGTGTCTCAGAAGGAAACCCTCGCACACTATCGCTGCCCAGTGCGCACACGCACCCGGCTTTGAATGACAAATTTCGTCGGACCTTGAAGTTTGTTTTCCTCGTGCGTGCCTCAAATACGGCAGGATACTTAGATCAAAACAAACAGAGGAAGATACGGTTCGCCCGTGCGTGAGTGGCCCATTTTTAAGTTGATGGTTGTTAACTTAAAAATGGGCCACTCACGCACATACACGCACGTGGAAAAAACTCTCAGTAATGACGACGACTAAGAGCAGCAGGTCCAGAAACTCGGTTTAGTAGGACCACGCGTGATTAGCTCATCGTCTTATACTATATCTGTATCTTATTGGTTTGATCTAAGGCAGGATTCCATCGCTGTTAGCATTCTGAAGAATTGGCTTTAGTTTTAATACACACCCGCAGTCAGAATTTGTGATTAGGTACAGAGAATTCGGTAGCAGTCGTGATATGGAGCTTATATAAAGTTCCATCTCTAATTTTTTTAAGTGGTTACATTTGGATGTATTTGAGTTCCTGAGCTGGCGTCGTTTAGAGGAAGTTTAAAGCAAAATAATTATCTTCAATCTATCTTGGAGCTGAACTACACTAGTAGTGTAGGAAATTTTAAGAAGCGTGACGGGTCCTTGATTGTTGCTCATTTTTATATTACTGTTAAGAAATATGTATTTAAGTAATATTACCAAATACTAACTAAACAGAAGAAAAAAAAATCTTGATTATTTAAACACTGTATTTTATGTTGTTGTACGAATTGTACAAAAATCTGATAGCCGCGAAATGTTGTTGTAACACATGCGGGAGTTCTACCATTCTGGATTCTGATTTCTATAACACAAGTGTTTTAGCTATCACCACGGAGGCAAATTAATGTACTGTAAGGTATGTAATGTTGTTGTATATATTATATTATAGTTCTTAGTTCAGCATTAGATGTATTTTGCGGTGTGTTGTGGTTCGCCTACAAATAGTAACGGGGTTACCCACATGCAAGACACACTTAAAAACATGGTTGCTAAGTAATAAATTACCAATCCAAGTACTTTATTAAAAACTTCTGCAGGCTCCATACCTACCGCTAGTCACCATAATTGTTGAACATTAAAATTTACTCAAAACCGGGTAACCTCTAGTCATTATAATTGTTGAACATTAAAACTTACTCAAAACAATTAAAAACTACTCCTCAAGTTCTACTAATGAAGATATCCATGTAAACATAATTAAGAATAACATGAAAAATTACAAGCCATTTCTCTAGCATACCAAGTCCGAGATGCCTCCAAGTAGAATTTTAAATTAATATGTCGTTCAAGTGTTGTGACATCACATTGCCGGAGGCATACTCGCACTGTCGTCAATGCCAAGGATAAACAAATTAAAATACCACTCGTTTTAAAAAAACGTTTGTTTTTGTAATCCAATTGCCTCATCCTTGCATTGAAGTCGGTCAATAAAATATAAAATAACTTACAACTTTAGTTATTTTTTTCTTATAGTTAAGTGACATTGAAACTTTACAATTCAACGCCATATCAACGACAAGAATGTGTGGACAGTCCAGACGACACCAATTTGATGTGCAATTCTTTGGATTGATTTTGTTTTTTTATGGCAGCTATAGTGGTGACTGAGTTTGTTGCGACGCCTCTTCTCAGCACTTGACTAGTGGTGACTAAGTTTGTTGCGGTGCTTCTTCTCAGCGCTTGGCTAGTCATGACTGAGTTTGTTGCGAAGCTTCTTCTCAGCACTTGGCTAGTGGTGACTGAGTTTGTTGCGACGCTTCTTCTCAGAACTTGGCTAGTGGTGACTGAGTTTGTTGCGACGCTTCTTCTCAGAACTTGGCTAGTGGTGACTGAGTTTGTTGCGACGCTTCTTCGGAGCACTTGGCTAGTGGTGACTGAGTTTGTTGCGACGCTTCTTCTCAGCACTTGACTAGTCGTGACTGAGTTTGTTGCGAAGCTTCTTCTCAGCACTTGGCTAGTGGTGACTGAGTTTGTTGCGACGCTTCTTCTCAGCACTTGACTAGTCGTGACTGAGTTTGTTGCGAAGCTTCTTCTCAGCACTTGGCTAGTGGTGACTGAGTTTGTTGCGACGCTTCTTCTCAGTACTTGGTTAGTGGTGACTGAGTTTGTTGCGACGCTTCTTCGGAGCACTTGGCTAGTAGTGACTGAGTTTGTTGCGACGTTTCTTCTCAGTACTTGGTTAGAGGTGACTGAGTTTGTTGCGATTCTTCTTCTTAGCACTTGCCTGATTGTCTGTGTTTCGTATCGAAGCGTTGGTAGGTTCCAAAATATAACGAAACATATTCAAGCCTGTTTGACCTTCATAAATGGCGTTGTGTTATGTGTCTTAACCTGAATAAAGTATATTGTTTTTTGACAATATATTACTTTATATAATCACCTTTCCAAATTAAAAAACACATCAAGTCCTAAAATCAAATCCTATCAAATCAATCGATCCCAAAGTCGTAATTTAAATACATATTTCAAATATTGTATTTAATTTACGTGCTCTATTCTCAGAGGTAGCTCATACCGAAATAAATAGTAGGTAATATACATAATATAAGCTTTTTAAAATGTTAATTTATGAGTCCCAAACGGCCAAAAGCGCACAGCGTGCAAGCAAATGCAAATACTAGTTCCTCGGAAACAACAACAATGTAGGAAAGGCAATTATCCACTTCCATCTGCAGAGCACAAGAAAAAGGAAGTCGTTTGCGTTTGCTCGTTGTAACATTTATGCAATTACGGAGAGAACGAATTTATTTATTTCGTAATCCAAATATGAACTTGCTGATTTGCATCAGCGCGGTGACCAAAGTACATTTTGTACTTGAAAATAATAATTTTACTCGACCTTAAATTAATCTAGGAAAGATATCTATAAATTATTACCCAAAAGAAACTAATTGCTATGTAAATCTGCCATAAAAATGTGTGCAATAAAAGTGACAATAATAGCTTAATTTCTTTACATCAATCAATAAAATAAAAATTATTTAGGATGGAACCCGGGAGCAGTCAATTAAACAGATGTTGCGCGTTTAATGTATGATTTATCATTAGTACATTACACAGATTATATGTATATTGATATATTGCGGCATGTAAGGAAACGTGACACATACTACAATCTAATAAATCTATAGTAGATTTCGTGGACTCACAATTCTAAACAAAAAGCCTAAATTCAATTTTTAGCCCATCTAAAATCAATTTCAAAGACATTAAGTACTATCAAATCATCCACTGTAACCACCAAGGCAGTCAAAAGTCAAGTATTGTACAGTCATAGAGAATTATGGTTACCCTTCTAGGTACGTACGTATTAAGAAATAGCTCATCCTTCCGAAGACGAATATGCTATTGTAACTAAGCAAGTAATTAAGCGACTATAAGCCAAAAGCTATTAATCATTTCGTAACCCACGTTCGCTCAACAAAGCCTTATCCTTCCAACGTTTAGCTGGGGTGACTATAATTTTAAATTTTAATGAACATTTTAATACTAATTGATCAAAGTCAATATTCTCACCGTCAATTAAAAGCGTTAGTGCAAGATTATCCAGACATTTCTAAAATGGCATCTTACCTATTTAATATGTATGGCTCGAAAGTTTTGTATACTGCAGTGCAGTAGGTAAAATGAACTGTCTCAGGCACTAAGCAATACATTAATACATTATACATTTCTAATACCGACGACAAGGACGACAAACGACAAGGCATATCGATTGTTTTTTTTTAAATCAAACAAGTCATAATTGTATTGTGTATACAATTAGTTACATCACAAAAACATTCCTTGATTTGTCAGGATGTATCACTTGCGAGCAGATAGATAGATTGACCCTTTATTGTAAAACACAAAACAAAATTACAGACAAGTTTAATTAAGAAAAATGTACAATTTAGGCAGTAGTAGCGAACTCTTCCAAAGAACCTTCGGCAGCTCAATATAATTTTGATAACATTTTCAGGTTTTATTTTGACTTTAATTATTTTATCAATTCGAACTTAAAAATCTCCATTATCTTAAATGTAATTCCAAACGAATTGTGGGCATGTTGGTATTTGTCTCAAAATATGATGTCGGATCATCCAATACGTCAATTCCGGATACGGAAATAGATAAACACAGAAAAATATTCCCACGAGTCCCACCAAAATCATGGTCATATCAAAAAGGACAGGTCCGTAAGTGTTCGAACATTGTTTTTGTAGCAACAATCATTAATAGCAGCGCTCAGGTGGGCACAGATGTTTGCACACTCAGTAATTGTCCACCCACCGTCTGTATTGATGCTGAATCCGGCCCTGGATCATGATGAGAAAAATGTAAGGGCTTTATCGGTGTGCTTTGTTCTAGCGATGTCAGAGAAGCACAGTACCTCTATATATATATATATATATATATATATATATATATATATATATATATATATATATATATATATATATATATTATAAGTAATAAATAAAATACGTAAATTTACAACATATTTGTTTCTTCGCTTTACGCGAACGGTAGACATTGAAATGAGACACTTTTTACGGATTATTTCGCGATTTACATAACAAAATATAAATAAATCTCGACATAATCCGTGAAAAGTGTCTCATTTCAATAAATATACAACAACAACACATACATTGATCTGACTTCGTGGTAAGTAGCTTAAGCACTTTAGTGTTACAGATATCAGAAAGAATAGTGATATTAAAAATAAACTTCAATAAATACATATAACCACCCAGACCCGAACGAACATATGTTCATGCACACAAATGTTTATACAGTGCGGGTATTAAAGCCGCAACCTCATGGTTAATAGTCAACTTCTTGACTTGATTATACCAAAGTGGTCATAAAAGTCTTAAGCTACGAGTCAAGAAAAATATGGAATAGGTTTAGCTTGCTGAAATGATGACACTATCAATATCCTTGTAACAGTTCACTCGCTCACTTCTACTTACATTGCAGGAGTTGACTTACTTTAAGGAGGTATTCGAAACCCTTGTCTACGGGGACATATTCTTGCAGAGCATTCATAACTTGGAAGAAGAGACACGGAATACTCAATCTATGGACTGCGAGGATGCCGTTTTGCCCCTTTCCCCAGTAACCCTTACCTCTAAGAGTTAGAACTTTATATTATTAGGACATTGTCAGCTCATTAGTCACTGCAACTTTGCCACGACACCAACGAGGCAGTCACTGCCTCGTTGGTGTCGTGGCAAAGTTTTTGCCTTACATCCGAGAGGTCCTGAGTTCGAATCCCAGGTCGAGCCAAAAGTTGTTTCTGAGATTTTCTGTCATAAATTTCTCAAAAAAAGCTTGTAGTCGGGAAGTTGGCGGTATTACACCCCCGTGCATAGGAAAGTACATTAAGCCGTTGGTCCTGCGCCTGATCTCTCTCCGGTTATGACGGATTGCCGTCTCAGTGGACGATGAGTGCTGATGAGTGATGGAACAGTGAGTCACCTGCATATTGCGCTCACACTTGTGCACTATAATATCTCCTACGCAGTTGGCTGATTTTCTGTTGAGATTGGCCGCCGTGGTCGAAATCGGCTGGGAGGACCTAGTCACTACAAAATTCTGATGTCAAACTTTCTGATCTCGACAGCTTTTTGGGACGATATCAGCGACGCATAAAATGTTTAATGTGCCTCCTTACTATGGTTTAATGGATGCAATAAGAAAATTCCCATTGTACAGTGTACCTACAGTAATTTCTCACACGTTACCGGGGCTGGTAGTAGCGGCGGTATCAGTGAGAGCATCAGCTCTGCCGCTGTTCACGCCGACTGTAGCTTCAATTAAACTCTCTGAGTAACAATTACTGGATGTGGTGCAAGTGACAAAAAAAAGAAATTATCAATACTCAAGAGTACTACCTATTTATAAATGATCGTAAGGCTTTGCTGTTCCGTGGTAGTTAACCGTAGTCTTGCTCAACAGATAATAAAATTGAAGACACAGGATGCTGGTCTTATAAGTGCACGATAAGGACCAAGAGGACGATGTAACGGCAACGTATAAAATATCTGTTGACAAATGTTGAGCAATTCTTGACCAATGTCAACAGATTTTTTTTATGTTGCCGTTAACTGTAAAGTGTGTGTGTGTGTCGGGAAAATTTACATTATACTGTGTCAAAAAAGGAATTAACAATACTTAAGAGTACTACTTATAAATGAACTTAATAACGCTTTGCTGTTTCGTGGTAGTTAATCGTTGACTTGCTCAACAGATAATGAAAATAAAGGCATAGGATGCTGGACTTATAAGCGCACAATTAATAAAAAGTCTGTTGACCAATGTTGACAAATTCTTGACCAATGTCAACAGATATTTTTTTACGTTGCCGTTATACTGTGAAGTGTGTTTGTGTTGAGAAAACTCCCATTATACTGTGTAGAGTAATTCTCGCACGTGGCTGAAGGCCGGTAGTAGCGGCGGTATCAGTGAGAGCATCAGCTCTGCCGCTGTTCATGCCGACTGTAGCTTCAATTAAACTCTGTGAGTAACTATTCCTGGATGTAGTGCAAGGCATAAATTAAAGTAATACTAATTACGAGGAGTACATGCAATTTCTCACTTAGTGTGAATAGAATAAAGGTTCAGGCCTGAGCATTTATGTCGCCTCGAGTCGCTTCTTGTTACAAGATATTCTTTATTAATTTATTCTTGTTACACGTTGATCCGTGTCAAACAATTGCCCGCACCTAAATCGCTGAAAGTTGCCAGTCGCAGTGACAGTATGCCGCAGGTGTGGCCTGAGACAAAGTTATAACACAAAATTTTTTTTGCAAATCCTAGGAAATCCCGTTCGAATATTCAAAGGGCACACAAAGCTACTCGTATACTCTGCGTTATATCCTGCTGTTGCATATAGGTGCTATTCTCAAAGAAAACGTATAGTCTGAGTTTGCTACCTACTGTATACTGACTGTCAATACAATGCGTTTAAATACATTTTTATTTATATTTCCATTTTGCAGAAGCAGTGTTTTGTATTTCTATCCCTTATTCATTCTTTCAAGGTGAGAGCGATAAGTACTTTTCATCCCACCATCTCGGAAAGAGTCATTTTGCTCTTCAATATCTGAGTGGAAAAGCCGTTTTTATTCACTAGAGGTTAAAGTAAATTTGAATTTAGAACATCATGTGCACCAAGTTTGTGAATTAAATACATCATTAAACCTATTTATTGCTACCTCTATGGTGCCAAATATATCATACAACATTTTTTTAATTTGTTAAAAACTCAAACTCGGAACCTTCTTTTTTCAATTTGCTTTGTTGGCAGTTCTTTACGCGGCATTTTTTCACGTCATTGTTAAACCTTATATTAAAATCAAGAAACTTGAAAACAAGTGATAAAACTAAAATGAGTGATTTGGATGACGACGACGAGGAAGTTTGTTTGACGCCAACAGAATTGACTGAAACTGTTAATAATGCGCAAATGATCTTTCTCCCTCAACAATCACACGAGAAGTATTTAAAACAGTACGTTATGTTCAACACTAAACTTGGCGACTAGCAAAAGGAACCAAAACTTTCTCAGAAAACGAAATAAAGTACACAAGTGACTAACACCAATATTACAGTACCCAACAAAAATATTACACTCAATTTAAATAACTGTAGCAACGTTACTTTAAATTTTTATTAATTATACCTAAGTATTATTTTGTTATAATTTAAAGATTATTCTGTAATACTTACCTGTCATTATGTAGTAGTTAATACCTAAACTGAAATAAAAGTAGCTATATTGTGATTGTCAACGGTTTTATTTGCATTTAGTCATTTCCTCGCTGAGGTGGAATGAAAAGTTACGTGTTGCACTCGAGTGCAAAGATTTTTCACCTCGTGCTCTTTTGATTCCCTCGCTAACGCTCAGGATTCTAATTTTAAATCACTCGCTGCGCTCGTGATTCGCTTCGCTTGCTCGGTCATCAAAATTGAGCACGCGGTTAAAAAGCAACTTTGCACTCTTGTATAACAAATAACTATTTTCTTTCTAAAAAGGTTTGCCAAGGCCAGATTGACGCTACGGCTTATGCATTGAACCCGCAGATTATGAAAGCACCAGTCTTCGTATGTTCCGCGTCTCTCGTTAGCGGCTATTGAACAAATTGCCCGACTAGGACTCGTACTTACATACACATGCACACATACTATACCATTACATATAAAATACAGTGTAGTAAACAAGTCTTGCACATTCTTAGGTTCCGCTACAAAGTTGACGTTTTCTGCGTATAGAGAATTAAATATTACATACATACAGGATTACAAACTTAGCAGGGAAGTTGTTTAATCTTTATCTACTTGTCGTTGATAGCACACATTTTGATTTTTACAACATCAAATTTTCTTTTTGTGCAGTATCCAATCGGAAAATGGATTTTGGTAGAATGGAAAGTCAGCTTTTCTTTCAAAAGTTGCCTCAAAGTAAACTTTAAAAAAAGGTGTTAATAAGTAGTATATTACCTATTGATAGTACCTAGATATACAATATATATATATAATTAAGCTGCATGAAATCAAATAACTCAAGTAATAATTTGTAATCAGCTGTATTTGATGGTTATTGCAAAACGAATAAATTAGAAGTAAAGATAAAAGTAAACACTTAATTGTAATTTAATGCCATCGCGTCACATAAATAGGCAAATTGCAATTAAAGAACAATGAGTAAATAATCAACCGTAAAATAATAAAGATAAATAAAAATTGTAGTCACTGTGTCCCTATATCGATATGAACAGACTTCAAAAAATTCATCTAAAATTACTTACTCATATTCGGTGTAATGACGATCACTTGGGTGTAATGGTCAAGAAGTTGGCTATTAACCAAGAGGACGCGGGTTCGATCCCCGCACTGTACGAACATTTGTGTGCATGAACATGTCTGTTTGTACTGGTCGGGTGGTTATATGTATTTATTTAAGTTTATTTGTAATACCACTGTAGATTCTGATATCTGTAACACACGTGCTTAAGCTACTTACCACGGAGTCCGGTTCACGTATGTGATTATTATCATTGAATTCAAAGTTGATGTTGATGTTGTTGTATATCTTAGGCTTTTCGTAATTAATGAATTAGTATTGAATTCAAAGACTTTTTGATTGCTGAGTGCTAAAACTTATAATCATTTTAACGTGTTATTTATGACTGTTGTAAAATACAAAAAAAAACTGCGATCAAAATTTCAAAGCGAGCTTTTGAAAATGATGTAAATCTAAAAAAAAACATCTGCAAAATGTCTAAAAACCGCTTCAAAACTTGAATTCACACTTCCATCCGATACGACTTCAATTAATTTGCTCTTATCTCGCGCTCAGCAAGCGCGTAGGACAACTTTATTGGCACGGTAGCTCTTACGCAGCTAATGGCTGTATAATGGCAACAATAGCTTACATTGATTGATAGAACTCGATTATATGCAGATTTCCCTTTGATTTGCAACCGCCAAGCATTAGCGTGGTTGTCGATATTTGTTTTGGGGCGGAGCTGCCATTTTGTAGGCAGATTAAGGAATATTTATATCGACTATAATCTATAATGATGTAATGGACATTTCTGTTTAGCATCGAAGTTGTTGCAGATATAACAATAAACTTATTGATCACTTTCAAAAATAGCTCGCTTAGAAGTTCATTTGTGATTTTGTAAATAGCAGCGATCATAAAAATATTCGACTTGAATTCATTTCATCAACGATAAGATTTGATCTGTTACGCCTGAAGTTTTCAGGATTAGAAAATCCTACGAAATGTTAATGTGTTTTTTAAAGATGAAGTTATTTTATTCACAATACGAATGTTATAGAAAGTCTACGGGTCCTATGGGCCACAAATATTTGTCTTTAAAACCATGATCTCGTCCATAAAAAAATGGTTTTTATTTATTTTCATTGATATTAACTTTGTTCTGCACAATCCCAATCACTAACACACTTGTTTTTCACTTGTTTTCCAGACTACAAAAATACGACTATAGGTCATATTATGGTAATGTTTGCTACAATTGTTCACGACGAAAATATTAATCTGTGCATTTTGCATAAAAACAATCAATATCAATGCTCGAGCTTGAAATGCAAATGACAGTACAGCCTATTAAAGTAATGTAATCACCACATTATGGGACAAGTCACGAGCGAAAACTTCATATAGGTGTAGACAGAATAATACTGAAAACGTAATGGGACCTTTTACCCCATGTAGCATACGTAACAAAGTTTTATTTGCAAACAGTAGCAGAGCTATTTCGACTATTAGGTCAAAAGGTTTTTAGTAGGTTTCCCTCTTATTATTATTAAGCAAGTTCCTGTAACTTGCGTATAATAAGAGGATTTACAGAAATCTTTATAAAAGTGAGCATTTATTGTTTAGATGTACCCACTCTTAACCCTCCTAAGCAAAATGTTATTACTTCAACTTATGGATAAAATAACACTACCTGGAAATTCCCCCAAAATACGCTTCACTCCGTAATTTTGGCTGCAACATACCTGTAACGAACAAGCAAGGTCCTTGAGTTCGATAATTAGATTCAGGCCGGCACTGTGGAGAATTTGTCGTCGGAATCAACCTGAGATGGTTTGCCCTTATAAGTTAGCACGTTAGTGCGTGTATTAGTAACGATTTGATAGTGATAATTTAGTAATAGATAAGTGAAAAAAGTTAGTAGGTTTAAGTAAAAACTAATATGGGAGTTAACTTATATTGGATTGCCATAAAAATAAATATTTGCATTCTTGGAGCAACTATTAAACTATAATATTTGGTGCTCGCTAAAAAATAAGCTGCTTTTTTTTAATTCACCTAAGCCGAAAAGCTTCTTTTTTGAAATCTTACAAAATTTTAGGAAGTTCTAGTTTAACATAAGTAAACCTAAATATCATTTAGGCTTATGTAAAGGAGCTTTGGCGCCTTCCGGCTGATAATGATGACAAAGAGGAACTAAGTTTAGTAAATTGATATTTTCCATAATACTTCAGATCGATTATGCTAGTACCGGAAAATACATCAGCTTAACCAGGTCATCTCTACAACCTTTTTAAGAGAAATAATCAAGACCGGGGGGAGGGGGCTCAGACTCCTAGCGTCCTGTAAAGGATGCGACTCTGGGGAAAATCTTGAGCCACTACCACTACCCACCAAAATCCTGCGGTATGCCTTACATGTCTAGGTGGTGACATAGGTAAACATAGGCAAAGGGTAATATTTACGTAGGTAATAGTCCTCCTGGCCGATTTCGATTACGACGGCCAATCTAAACAGAGATCAGCCAACTACGAAGGAGATATTATAGTGCACAAGTGTGAACGCAATACACAGGTGCACTCACTGTTCCATCACTCTTGATGTTCGGTGAGACGGCAATCCGACATGACCGAAGAGAGATCAGGCGCAGGACCACTTAACGTGCTTTCCGAGGCACGGGGGTGTTACACCGCCAACTTCCCGACTCCGAGCTGTTTTTGAGAGATAAGAAAGAAAATCTCAGAAACAATTTTTGGCTCGACCAGCGATTTGAAGCCAGGATCTCTCGGATGTAAAGTCTACATAGGTCTGATCTACGTAGGTATCGCGCATGCGAATCATGCGCTCGTGCCTAACTTTAGACGAATACTTAATGCAAGGTCTTTCTTTGTACCTGCGCATAGCCGCTTACGCGTATGGCGTACTAACGCGAACTTTAAGAACAAGCGGCACACGCATCTCTATATTTTTTACGCAAACTCTTAGCGATGAAAGACGTAAGAACGAATCTCACTTAAAAAGTGCGCAGGTAGAAAACAAAAACGATTTATTGTACCCTGAGAGATATATACATATTTAATAATAGTTACTATATTAAATATGTATATATCTCTCAGGGGTATATTAAAATAGTTACTATAGTTTTTGTTTAATTATTTAATTAGTTCATTTACATATTGATATATGACAAATTAAATTATAAATAAAGCAAGGCATGCCTTTAAAGAATTGTTTGTAATAAAACTAAAAAATTTAAAAACCCCTGGCAATAATGGCTGTTGAAAGTTAAGTTTAGCTAGCCATTGAACCTGTATAACTTAGAACCCGTGACTATATTTTATCTTTCCAATAGAAAAACCGCACTGAAATCTCTACGCCTGTATCCATTTGGGAGCTACAATGCCACAAACAGACACCGACAAGCAAAATAGGGTCACCCCTATTTCACAACTTATAACTCCCCTCTTTTTCGTCGGGTGTTCATAGAATATAAAAATACAACACTGAACACAAATGCATCCATTCCTAATAAAGGAAGTTTTATCTGCTACTAGCTTATTCAGTTGTGTGTAAAGACTGTCAAATAGCTAGCTATCTTGGCGGGGCGTAGAATTTTGAAATAGGAAATACTCCAAGAACATGACATATTGACGTCACGCTTAAACAATGAAAAACTTGAAACCTTTTACATGAAATGATTTTCCTTCGCTTTTCCCGATACAGCCTCTCTTAAAAAAGGCATGAAGGTCGGAAATCCAATAAATCGAATGCTAAACTGACATTAACAACCGAAGTAAATGCAAGTAAATTGTAATTAAGATGCAAACGATTGAAGATGCGGTCTCTGCTTAAAAGGGCGCGACTCAATGACGTTATGCCTTTATTTAGCTAGTTTTCTTTTAGACTTGGTATTCGACCCAGTACCTCTCGGATGAAAGGCAGAAACTTTGCCAATACTTACACCAACGAGCCAAAATTGTTCCTGAGATTTTCTGTCATGAATTTCTCAAAAATAGCTCGGGTCAGGAAGTTGGCGGTGTTACACCCCCGTGCTTCGGAAAGCACGTTAAGCCGTTGGTCCTGCGCCTGATCTCTCTCCGGTCATGTCGGATTGGCGTCTCACCGAACTTTGAGAGCGATGGAATAGTGAGTGCACCTGAGTATTGCGATCACACTTGTGCACTTTAATATCTCTCGAGTATCGAACTTTGAAGAAAATAATCATGGATAGGAAATATTCGCTCAACTAGCCAAATGTCTGAAGATAGGTTTAGCATAACTTCAACTTTGTTTATTTATTTATTTAAAACTTTATTGCAAAAGAAATGTACAAAGGGTGGACTTAATGCTAAAAGCATTTTCTGCCAGTCAACCTCAAGGTCATGCAGAAAGAAGGCAATGGGTGCAGTGAAAATTAATAGATAGTAATATATAGGTATAATATCATAATATCAATAAATAAAAGTAAATATTAAATTATATTACAATTATACAAAAAATAAATAATATAATATAATATAGATATGTAATAGAAAATATAATTAATATGGATACTAAAAATATATAAATATAATATACATGCAATTTATTAATTTAGAAAATTTCGAACTTTTTTCTTGAATGAAAGCTCCGAGTCTGATCTTTTGAGTAGGCTTGTTCCATTTCGGTCATTAAAAGGAACGCTCCGAACTAGTACAGTCGTTCAAAGGAACTAGTTCGGTCTTCTAGTTCTATTAGTTCATTGTAGTTCATTCACATAATTATAGACCTTATTACAACCATATAACGTAAAATTTCGTGCAACAAACTAGTTTTTCGGTCATCTCGTACTACTCGTATTAGTTGATTGATTGATACTTAAGAACGCAACGAACGCAGTCTCCAAATGCATAATGTTTTCCTAATTTATTCACTCAAACCATTACTCAAACTATAGTGATTCATAAATATTTTCCTCCCAACTCTTCTTCATGCTGTATGGGCTTAGTCCCTTTGCCTTCCCAGTTCAGGGTAAATTGTAAAAAAAAAAATCAATGACCAGAAAGAACGACTAGCAACCATTTTTAATGATTAAAGACTTTATTACATGCGAAATAAAGTAAAAAATCGTAAAACTCGTTCGGTCATCTTGTCTTAGTAGTTCATTGTAGTTCATTCACTTCATTATGGACTTTATTACAAAGGTAATAAAGTAAAAACTAGTTTTGTAGTTCGTCAGGTCTTAATCGTTCATTATTGTTTCTCTCGTTCGCACGCCAGCGGGTCCTCATCTCTTATCTCTCTTGCTCCGACTCTCGTACTTATTCGTTCGGAACTAGGTTCCCGCGACTCTGCTCTTTCATTGGTTGAACTAACCACAGTTCAGTGTACTAGATGACCGATTGGGTTCTACGAAACGGAATAGTTCGTTCTAGTTCACATGAAGGAACTAGTTCCTAATAGTTCGTAGGACATGAACTACACAAGCCTACTTTTGAGATCCAGGGGTAGTGAGTTCCACAGTCGCGTTGCCGCCACAGTGATCGACTTTGTGACGTACGATAAGCGGTGAGCCGGTGTGGCCAGCTGGAGATTGTCTGAGGAGCGAAGGGCACGGTCATGAGTGTCACAGAGGAATGTGAACATATCTCTAAGATACGAAGGTGACAAAGGGTTATTCAGAATAATGTATAAAATGCACAGAATTCTGGTGTCTCTACGCTGACGACTAGGGAGCCAATTGAGTTATGTTCTGTAACTGGAAACATGATCGTATTTACGAAGGCCGAAGATAAACCGAATACAACTGTTTATGTATCTATAACTCTGAGTTATCTACTAATTACACTTCAGCTACACTCATTAAGAAGGCACTCGAGTACTTGTTACTCATTATGGATAGTTGCATGTAAGGTAATCTCGCTAGTATCATACCAATAAATATTTTGCGTTTCTCAGCCACTATCTAGCCAGTGATTCCGCATTTGTTATTGATACGAATAAAGAAAATTAAAATACGGCCGTGTAAGGCGTGAAATAGGTATATGCATGACAGCACGCATGCCGCCATTCGAATCTTTAATTGGAATTTAATTACATCTATGATCTTATTTAGACGCAAGAATCTTTATTTAAATTCTAACGGCCATATACAACTACTAGCGAATGCCCGCAATTTCGTCTGCGTATATTTCCCGTTCCCGTGGGAAATTTGGGAAATCCTTTCTTAGCGGATGCCTACATTACATTAGCTACCTGCATGCCCAATTTCAGTCCGATCCGTCCAGTGGTTTGGGCTGCCCGTTGATAGATCCCTATGTCAGTCAGTCAGTCAGTCACCTATGAGTTTTATATAATTGAGATTCAATAGTTGTGACGCGGAAACATTACCCATGTACTGACACCTGACACCCTGGACACTAAGCTGTTCTGATTGCATTCAGTAAATTTCACTTACATACTACTTACTAAGTCACTGTAACTACGGTATATAGTATTGTATACCTAAGTATGAATCGCAAAATCATGTGCACATAGTATGCACAAGCACATGGTTCTTCACTTCACCCATTTGGGGTAGTCGGTAGCTGTTGATCATATCGGTTGTGATGATTTATTAATTTAAAAGTTATGTAACATGGTGCACTAAATCACATGAGTAGAAAAAGTCATGTGATTTAGTGCACCATGTTACATAAGTCTAAATGCCGAAATCATTATCTATCAATCAAATACGAAGCAGAAGAGAAGAGAGTAGAATACGAATACGAATCGCAATACTATAAATATTATTTTTAGTAAATTAAAATCCGCCAGATCCTCAGCTGTCCTTTATTAAGACTTTTTATGACTGTAATAAGAACTATTTGTATTAGTCTCTTAAACTAGATTACGGTAGGTAACATATACAAATCTTTCATAACTAAAAGTACAATTAACTTTTCCATTTCAATCAAACATGTTCTCTCAACCTTCTAAGTTAGAGTTTCAAATTGCACAAATAGTTTAGTACCTAGTACAAACAGTGACCTTGATGCAAATCCGTAGCATATTAATAACGCATCGCGTATGCAACCACCGTCGAAGACATATGTAGCAAGGTGGAAGAAAGGGCATGGATCGTCTACAACTCAAGGTCTACCCATTGTCGTAGATGCTATAAAGCTTTGCATAAGTGATAAAAATACCGCAAATTGTCTGGTAATGTAGACATTCATTTGAATTTTGAAAAATAATTGCCTATGATAGCCAACGGTTTTTAACTGCAGCACAGCCCGATAGAAAATAATAATAGTCCTCGTAGCCGATTTCGACGACGGCGGCCAATCTCAACAGAGATCAGCCAACTACGCAGGAAATATTATAGTGCACAAGTGTGAGCGCAATACACAGGTGCACTCACTGTTCCATTACTCTCAAAGTTCGGTGAGACGGCCATCCGACATGACCGGAGAGAGATCAGGCGCAGGACCAACGGCTTAACGTGCTTTCCGAAGCACGGGGGGGGGGGGGTGGGGGTGTAACATCGCCAAGTTCCCGACCCCGAGCTGTTTTTGAGAAATTCATGACAGAAAATCTCAGAAACAATTTTGGCTCGACCTAAGATTCGAATCCAGGACCTCTCGATGTAAAATAGAAATTTTGCCACTACACCAACGAGGCATCATACGAAATATCATCAATATTCATAGGAAACTATTTTCCTAAAAGCTTGATCTAAAAATAGTTGTTAAAAAGTTTTTCTAATACAAGTATGTTCACATTGTAATGGACACTTGTAACAGTAGCAAATACTTACTGAAATGCGTTTAAGTGCCTTTTTATTCTTATTCGTATAAAATTTTTATTCATATAAGCGAGGTATTTATCTACTGAAATGTCAAGGGTTTATATGATCATTACTATTCATTACAGACTCACTCTGCAGTATTAGCAAATTGACCAAATCTTCTTATACTAGCCATTATTTTGCTGGGATAATTGTACCCACTCCATTCGTTGGTACCCACAATTCTTACGCAAATTTTCATCTTTTTAATCAAGCCAATAAAAACAATTTTTAAATAAATAAAGGATTAAACTGTAGGATCACTTTGTTTATAGAGTGTCAAAAATCATTAGAAAATTTAATCTAATTAAAAAAATCACTAGGCATAAATTCTAGGTTCACTTTATTCATTGATTTTTTTTAACATCATGCACAGTTAAGTAAAACACCACTCACCATGACATTGTCATGTTTTAATATTTTATTCTAATACAGACACAATTGTCACGTTCAACACGTTTTATTACAAATGTAACAATACAATAAATTATTTTAATACCACTAATTAGAATATTTATAATAATTATCACTGACAGGTTAGAGCCTACTGTGCAAAAGGTCCGATTCTGGTACAAAAACTTATACAAATTTAACCTTCTGTCACTGTCAAAATTGCCAACGGCAAAATAAAGTGTAAATACGATTTATAATATAACAGAATAAAACTGTAATAAACCCTTTCGTAACGGAAATAATATTATGTGTGATTTACCTACTTAATTTAGCGATTTTTTTTAACTGTGCCCTGAAAACCCTCTGAAATTTTATTGTCATTGTAACACGACATTAATTACTATTTCTTATTCGAGTACGAGTGTAAATTGATGATGAGCAGATTATTAATATTTTATCGACAATATTACAGAGTGCAAAAAATTGTATTTAAGTTTGGAAACGGATAGGGTGTTGGGAAAAATTAAGCTTTATTCTGAAATCATATTTATATTTATTGTAGATGAACCCGCTAGTTTTTCATTAACCAATTGAAATTTGCAATTCTGTTCTCAGCAAACGTATAAATGTGCTATAAACATTTCGCCTCCGACTACCGTATGTAGCATAGAGTAAAGACAGTCGCGTAATAAAGCACGCAAGTTAGATGCGCATACGCATCGCCCCGCAAATAGAGATAACACAAAAGGCAGTAAATCAGTCGACCTTCCTCTCTATTCTATGGATCGTGTGCGATGCAGAGAATAGTCGTTAGAGGGGCAGAGGGGTAAGAGGTCAATGAGTGTTTATTCAGTAATGCTCAATCCCATATACAACCGATAATCGCATTTCTGACGAACTGTCCAGGGATTTGATGAACAATTTTAATAATTTTATTCAATCTGCGTTTAAAACATAAACTTTATTTTGTCATCATAATAAACTTTATTTTGTCAGGGAGTTTTATTCAAAGTCCAAATTTAACGATATTCCGTTAAATTGGTAACAAAAACAAACTTTTCAAGATATCGTACCTGGAATTATTTTCAATGACATACCGCTAAAAGAGGTACTTACTTAATGAAGACGATGAAATGATGTTCTGTCCAGAAATTGGGACCCTAAACAGATGAAGTTTCAACAAAATCAAACTAATTGTGTTGCATTTCTTTGCTCTTTGCATAGGTCAGCTTCCATGTGCCTCATCATAAAGAAAAAACAAAGCATACATAACAGTCTTAACTTGTGTTTAGGTATTCTCACCTCGCGCGAGCACGCATCTAATAGTCAGTTAGAGCTGCCGACTGGTAGCAAGGTACCTGTGTTTATCGATAACATTTAAGATTATTGACCTATCGAATGTTTTGGCGTCTGGAAAAAGCTGAAGACGAAAAAAAACTCTGTACTTGGAAGATATTTAAAAAAAATTGGCTAGGGACTAAGGTACTTAGAATTTACTACAGAACACATTCCGCACATTTTAGAATTTTGTCTGTCTTTTTATGTGTTTCTCTGTTTATTTGTACGCGCATCTCTTAAAACGGCCAATTGGTTTTAATGAAAACTTTAGCAATCTGTCAAGAAAATTATCGGCTGGTATCTATACCGTAAAGAGTATGAATTTGAACCAAGGGAAAAATTGTTCAACGTAACGTGCAATTTCTTTTCATACAAACAAAAAAAAAACAAGATCTGGAGTCCTGAATATGGAACGCTTGCAGTGCAGCTTAACAGTATGAGGTATGAACATAACGCCTTAAGAACTTTGGGTTGATGTAAGAAAGACAAAGTTCCAGAAGAACATGTAATAAAGATGTATTGAGGATGAAACTTTCTATTTTTTTTTGTATACGTTAAGATAGCCGAAGCCTCGGTAGTTGAGGATCCCAGGAGTAGTGCGCTTCAATCTTAAGCCCTATGAGTATCAAGTATGATTAAGGCTACGTGCTTTCCCGTTGTGTTTAAAATAGAATACAAAATACAAAGACGTCGATCAAAAACAAAACTGTCGATTTGAGACGCTCAATCAGACTTGTTACACTTCACACGACCTGACGGTACCGTTTTTGTAGATACTCCTTTATCGATCACTGCCAAAACTATCGATATGAGACTGTCAATCGATACCGGCCCAACACTAGTGAGACTTCACACGGCCTTGCCGTTATGGCCCGCTACGATGGGCGTAATTGTGGAATGGCGGTGGAATGCAACAATCAATCGCTTGCCGTGCTTGAAGATTCCGCTAAGGACATCTCGTGTGCAGGTGTGAAAATGTATACAGTACGTAAGTATTAGATACTAGTAGTCGACAATTATACACCGAAATACACTTAGTTTAGTTGCTTCTCAAAGTTTTAGGCGTCGTTCCTCCACTAATTGTAAATGCATCAGTGGACAGTTTGACCAACTTATAGGTACACTCACGTGTTTCATATGGAAGTCCTGTTACTCGATCTTTCAGATGCTCAGATTCTTTGATCTAAAGTCAGATAGGCGGTCAAGTTTCAGAAGATTTTTTCAAGAAGTGGTAAAATAAATAAAATTAAATAAAACACAATCGTAGCCCCTACACAACCGTGACAATCAACATCTCCAATTCCATCGCAAATTCCATTAGAACTGTCATGAATACCGTAATCAGATAGATCAAAAAATCCTGATTTTTTGTTACCTTTTATAATTCACAATCTTTAGTCGTGTAAAAGTCAAGGTTTTATGAATATTTGATTTGTGTTTGTGTAAATATTTTCTTAAATGCACCAGATGAATATTAAAATGGCACTTCACACAATGGCAATTCTTATGAATTGTTGATAAGGAATTGCCAATACTTTAAATGTACCTGCTTTTAGGAACATCTTTTTCCAATCCCCTTTTATTGTGGCTGGGGTCAAAACAAAACAAAACGTAATTATAACGTTTAAGAAAAAAGACAATGCAGCCGCGACCTTCGCTTGTAAGTCAAATACTTCAGATGTACCAGCGTGGGCGACCGCAAAAACTATCCTATGACATTGCCACGCCTTGGATACACATGGTTCTATTTGCTTCGGATCTCTCTGTTTGTTAGAACCTTGTGTGTGTGAGCCTGTCTCGAATGTCGACTGGACAATTGTGGCAACCCACACCTCTGTGAATGACGAGGGTCCAATGATAGCGGTGCTGATTGTGGATTGAATTGTTTGATTAATTGTTATAAAATTCCCATTCTATTTCCGAGAATCGAACCGAAAAGAGAAGTTTAGACGTTTTATAAGTATACTAAGTATAAAAATATACATAGTTGATGGAATCAAGCGTTAATTTACGGAAATCCACGACTAAATTTGAAAAAGAGGATTATTTAGTCGCTCGTAGTCTATCGAAGCGACAACATCTGCTGAGGATGCCATGTGTAGTGGCGAAACGCGTCAAGTGTTTTGTTCGGGTCAGTGTTGTGATTCCAGGAGCATCTTCTGTGTCACGTTGTGAGTTGTAAGTATTGTAAGTCCTGCGACTTCCACGTATCGTTTTTTTCAGGTGATTACAGTAGGGTGTATTTTGGTACCTGCGCTTGCGTCGTTTAGTGGAAATTTAAAGCAAAGTAATCCTCTTTTTCAAAAAAATATAGGAAAAATGCATAAAAAATTTTGAAACGTAGGCGATGAAATTTCGGCAGGTAGACTTATGTTAATTACGTACAGGTTCTTGTGTCGGTACCATCGTTCAGGTCTGCTGCACTTCGGCTCGATCTCATTCCTATCAAAACATCAACAGACACAGATACATTTGCATTTTATCGTCCGTAATAAGTCCGTATTTTATTATTAATTGCCTTTAATTCTGCATTTCGACTGCCAACGCAAAAATGAAGGAAATCGACGGGTCCCTCAAGGTTGCACTCTAGGTCCATTACTATTATTAATATGCCATTAGAAACGAATTCGTACGGATTTGTATTAGTGTCAATATTTCCACATTTTTTAAATGCATCTATAAATAATATTGACTGACACTTAACAGCTGTTATCGAAATAATATTACCATTTGTATTTGAATGGGTAATTGGATTAGAGTTGTCGTAATTGGATTAGGTTATTTTGAGGTGATCATTAATGCTATAATAAATTTCGAGGACAATCGTTTACTTTCCGAAATACCTATAACATGACAGCTTCTTCGTGAAACCTTTATAACATTTAAACCTTTTTGTTAACCTTTAACTCTATACTTTTTTATGTTATTTGAATTTTAACTTAATTTTGATTTCAAATTTTACTAAGTTGCTGTGCCCTAGCCGGGCGTCATTGTACTAGTTTACTCATAACACTGTAACACCTTACTGTAACGTGTGACTTGCAATAAATATTATGATTATGAATATGATTAATGCGACCTACTTAGAAAGTAATGAAATGAACATTTAACCCCCCAGCACTCCTCCTCCTGTGTCCTGCTGTCCTGAGTCCTGCGACATAATGTCCCCATGGATAGAGACTGACTGTATGTCAACAAATCAATAAAAGTCGCGAGTCGCAGCAACACTATACCGGCGGTGTGTTCTGGGCCTATTAATAAAAACACCACATATGTACATACATACATTGATGTGTCTCATTGGTAAGCAGCTTAAGTACTTGTGTTGCAGAAATCAGAATCAACAGTGGTATTACAAATAAACTTAAATAAAAACATATAAAACCTAGACCAGTAAAAACAGACAATGCACACAATTTTTTTTAAAGTGCACGGATCGAACCCGTGACCTCTTCGTGTATTAGTCAACTTCTTAACCATTACACCAAAATGGTCCCCAAATATGAAACTAAAAAACAGAAACCTACCTTCAAGAGTGCAAGTGAGTTTTTACCTGCACTTTGGTAAGGTTATTTTTTGTACAGTCTCAATCTAAGATATGAGAACTCAAGGAAATAGCAATTAGTGTCTATCTTCTTTATAATATTTCATCTGAGTGCTAGTTAATGATACAATGCTGAAACGGAGTTTTTGTCTTGAATAAAAAAGTAATTTTGCACAAAAGGAAACCTTGACAAGTCGAAATTAGTTATATGATGTTTTGTCTGCTTATTATTTTATGATTACACTCAATTGTTATGAGGAAAATAAGGAAGGTTGCCATTGCTAATGACTGAAATTTTAAACATCTGTACTTATATCTTAAATGGTTATGGAAAATCTGATTACGGCCAATGAAGCTTAGAAAGGATTAATTTCCTGTGACTTATATGGAATTCTGTTAGAGCTACGGTGGCATATCACAATTAAAAATACTTGCAGGAAAACTAGCTATCTGTCTATTTTATTTGTTTTTTATCGTCAGGTTTTCATATCAAATTCATTGTACAAATTAAATTACATACAAGGGTATAATTTTTGGTAAATTAGTTTAAATTCCTAGTTCTTTAATATGTGTTATTGTTTGATTTTATATTAATGCTGTGTACGCTTATAATAGGTTCACTCACATATAAGATTGCAAACCCCAGATAAAATTGAAATATGTAATGTGTGTATATGTGTACTGTTGGTGTACCTTTCTAAATAAAATATCAAAAGTCATAATCTTTTTTCTATATGCAAAGAAAAACATGTTTTCTTTAATTCGATTTATCGTTAGCACGCGTCACGCAGCTAACATCATTGAGTTTCCCTAAAGAAAAATAATGTTTGACAATTGTCATGTTTAATGTCATTATATTAAATTTCGACCGAAAAGGAATTGTGAAATAGAAACATTAAATGTCGTTTCTTGTGCTCAAAAATAAACTTAATTGTGTTTTAATATCCCCCTTAAAATAAAACGACATTTCTTTGTTGTGAAAAGAAGGAAAAGTTAAGATTTACATTTCAAGTCATTTCAACAGAAGACGGAAAGTCTAACTTCATCGCCAATACCTCAATTGCGAAACAGGATGAAAGAGTTCATCGCATCGCTAAAGAGCACCGAGCACTATCGTTTCATAAGCATATTATCTTGACCACGAAAACCTAAACTCTTGCAAACCTATGCTAACAGAGGTTGGAGTTTGAGCAAGTATGCTTTTTTTCAAGGATCGATCAGGGTCTTTATAAGAATATGCTGTGAGAAAGAAAGCTTTTATTAGAAGAAAGGAAAACAATGGATAAAGGTGCGCTAATTGATATAGTTGCTGCCGCCTTAACAAATTTCTTAACATATAGAATTAACAAAGAGGAAATTACAGAAAAGGTTTTTACTGTTTTCTTATCATTTAGATAAGAAAATAGTAAAAATTGCAAAAACAGCAGGCAGAATAGCGTCTACCGTCGACTAATCTTTTACATAAAAAATCTAGACATATGACTTACATTCACACGCAACCGTCAAAAGTCTACTTTAGTACATTTCAATGATCAAACGAACTTACCAAGTGAAGTTCAATGTCAGTTAACCTGTTTTCGCCGAAGAGACTTAAATTCCTTTACCATGTAGTATCTTTAATACTACCAGCCAGTCTGCGCACAGATTCAGCGTAGTGGAGAAAACCGAGGGAAAAATACCCCACCTCTCCTCCTGGCTTTCGCTTCGCTCGCAAAGGCTCATTATTACAGAGATGACGAAATGAACTTGGTATTTTAACCTGAGGGATAATTAAATACTGCAGTATTAAACGGGTTGGCGCTAGGCTAGACCCAAAGTGCTTCTCGCCCTGCTGCGTGAAATAAAACGTAGGCTGTGTCAGCGGTTGGGTTGCAGCTGCTTCCTTCGTGCCGTGCTGGCGCAGCTAGTGGGCCGTGGGGGCCACGAGCTATCGTAGGATGTAGTGATGTTGCCTTTGAAATACCCTATAAAAGTTCATAACAAAAAAAATATTTACTATTACGCTGAATCTGTGCGCGGACTGGCTGGTAGTACTAAGGATACTACATGGTAAAGGAAATCTCGCAGGCGAAAAGAGGTTAATATTATAATCATAGCAAAAACTAGTGCGTTTACAAAGTTAAATCTTGTGGTCTTTACAAAATAAAAACTGGTTTTAAAAGTTTAATATCAGCACTGCAAAACAAAACAACAGTGTTTTGGTCACGTTGGTACAACGTGAAGCGGGTTAACTACATAAGTATGTACGGGTTTGGTTGTTTTCCACAAAGAAAGCCGTACTTATATCTATGCCACACGTACATTGTCGGCAGTTACAGAAAACGAAACACAGGTGAGCAAAAAAAGTTAAGCATTATCGTCAATGTATGTTCGATCTTCGTTTGCGTTGATTTTTCTCAATGCTTTTGCGGGCCCCTCGAGTCGTCTGGTTTTTTGTGAATGAAAACGATCTTGTACTCTTTGTACAGTCCACAATATATGACACCTCCTTATACCTATAGGCTTAAGACTTAATTTTTCACAGTGGAGGTATTCATTGTACAGATTAAGTCTTGCCTTCGTCTGATTAGGTGACTCATTCATGACGAAGCAGGTATTGCAGTTGGCCTTAGTTAGAAAGATGGTTCAAAATTACTTCAAAGTGGATATATAATTAGGTTTATTAAGTTAGTTGCAGTTCCCACTAATAATTTTAATGGATGGGGATGTACTTTTGGATCTTAAGATTACGTGGTCGAATGGTTACTTGACTCCATATTTCTTCGAATTTTAGAATACAAATTTTGATAGAAATACCTAAGTTAAACCAGAATACGAGATTCCTAATAGAAGACAGGATAACATCGTTGAAAGAAGCTTTTTGAGACAAAGGGCTGATGAGTGATGACATTTACTAAAAAGTTTTTGACCCATTCCGAAACCACTTAAAATCCAATCCATCTTCATTCATGGTTCCTAAGTATAAGAACATATCCTAATATATTTGCTAGGTCTCTTTGCACAAGATTTATGTTTTTTTTTTAAATCTCTTGAAAATTAGTTTGACGACCACTTTGGTGTAATGGTCAAGACGAAGAAGGACTATTAACCAAAAGGTCGCGGGTTTGATCCCCGTACTGTACAAACTTTTGTGTGTATGAACATGTCCGTACTGGTTTGGGTGTTATATGAATTTATTTAAGTTTATTTGTAATAAACACTGTTGATTCTGATATCTGTAACAAAAGTGCTTAAGCTACTTACCACGGAGTCAGATCAATGTATGTGATATTGTTGTATTTTTTTTTGGTACAAATTTTTAAACCTCCTAAAGTCCTTAAGAGGTCTATTAATAATTTAAAATTAATAATTTATATATATAATAATGTGTTATTGTCTGATAGTAAGACTATAAAAGTTCCTTTTAGTAATTATGGTTTTAAGGAAACAGTAAACATAAATAAGCTGAACGACAAATACTTACCAACACAAAGTGAACTTAATTCCAAGCACGCGCGTAGCAAATACGCGATATTGCCATTATTATATACGTAATTAAAAAATAGAACAAACTAATAGTATTAAATGCGTTCTAAGCTATTATCTAGGAACGGCTAATTAAGAGCTTTGAAGTAGAAGTAAGAATTATAGAGCTGGTTGCAACGCACGCAGTAGCTCAAATAGAACAAACAGTTCTGTATTATCTATCTATCTATCTATATTATTGGCCATTTTATTTTTATTGTATGGTTAATAACAGCAAGAAGCTGCATGCGATTCCAATGATTCAGCGATTCAATGATAACATCTGTTATTAAACAAGTCATAAATTTGTAGGTATTTTCTGAGACCTTTTACACTTTGAAAATGTACAAAAGACGTAGTATCAACAACCTGAGGAACAATATTATTTTTATCTCAGATAAATTCTACCAATAAAGTTAAAAAAAAAGAAAACACGTAAGGTAATCTGCAAAAGCTGGACGAAATGGATTAATAAAATAAACTATATCTGTGTGTTTATAGCGCTTGTTTTGTTTATACTGTAAATATCGTGTTTAACAGTATGATCACCTCTCGTAAATGGTAATTTTCCTTAAGTTTTGATTAATCGCAATAGCGAGCCATGTGTCCAACAAAAAGTTAAAACTACACCAATTTTTTAAAAGTGTTTGGCTACTAGCACGGAATCAGATCAATGTAAGTGATGTTGTTGCATGATAAAATAACAAATAAATATACAACAACCTCACACACATTGATCTAACTTCGTAGTAAGTAGCTTAAGCACTTGTGTTACAGATATCAGAATCAACAGTGGTATTACAAATAAACTTAAATGAATACATATAACACCTAGACCAGTACAAACAGACATGTTCATGCACACAAATGTTTGTACAGTGATGACCTTATAATTATCGCCGTTTTTCTTTTCTTCAGTTCTTTCGATTTTCGGATAGACCAGTACAAACAGACATGTTCATAATAAATAATAAAATAAATTGAAAGCTTATTAAAATCGTTGATGAAGTGGCTGATCATTATGAGCTATGATCGTTCAGTGCGCGTTCTCCCAAGCCACCGGACAGTAAGGCCGGTATAATTGATGTTGACACTTATTCGTGTAATTTAAAACAATGAGAAAAGTGCGTTTTACCGCGCTAAGGAACACGACAGGTAAGGTTGCTGTGGAGGACAGTGCTGACATACCAGCTGGGCAGTTAGAAATACTAAACACGGAGCAATGAAAACTAACATAACGATAAAAGTTGTTTATTTAAAACTTTATTGCACAAGAAATGTACACAGGGCGGACTTAATGCTTAAAGCATTTTCTGCCAGTCAACCTCAAGGTCATGCAGAAAAAAGGCAATGGGTGCAGTGAAAATTAAATGAGAAAGGTAAATTTTGGTTAATAACGCAAAAATAAATTAACATTAAATATATATTATATCATAATATCAATAAATAGAAGTAAATATTAAATTATATTATAATATACAAATCATTTTTATCAATCAATTAATTATTATTATAAATATTTTATCATATGAATTAATTGATTGATTGATACTTATTTCGTGATAATATATATGTATATATATATATATATATATATATACATATATGTTTTCTACGGTGACAATGACTCTTTAGTTGAAAATTTTAACAAACAATTATAATACTAATGAACTATGAAAATTACAAACATTTCGTAGAGTAAAAACTCTTTAATTGGCAAAGCAAAGCCCTTAAAACCGAAAAATATTTGTCTAGTCCATTGTGCGATCAGTTATAATATAATTTAGTTAAAAATTATGAAACTGAAGATTTTTTGTCACTCATTTGTTTTGAACGGTACAAATGTGGAGACATTTTTGCGAAATACAAACAAAACTGTTAACTGAATTAAATTATAATCTACGTCATTAGTTTAGGTACAATGACTAAGGAATACTAAATCTCTATCAAGCTATGTAGGTACGCACATTAGTGTAAAATTTTATACGGAGGTAGTAATTGGAAAACACAACAGCCATTTCCCAACATTACACCAGGTCCGATCAATTCACACATCCCAGTACATACAGACGCTAGCACATCAGGCTATCCATTTGAGTAGCAAAAGCGCCCTTATTGCAAGTGCATAAAACGCAGCAGTGTTTACCTTGATGTAGTGTCGTGTACGAATAGTACAGAACAGCACATGAGGCTATCCCACTTTGACCTTGAGACCGCCTCTATTCCTTTCGCAATAAAATCTATTTTCGTAGTTGACATGGGTGACCTGACGTGCCGTCGACGGTACGTGTGCTCGCGCAGGTATGACTGTATCCTCCGACAATTTCTATAACCAATTATTACTTACAATGTGCACCACAATCAACTATTCACCCATGAAGTTATCTTGACTTAGTTGTAGATAGATAGATAGATTAATACAATGTACAACACAAAACATAATTACAGACACGTTTGACAAGTTGTAGGTTAAGCAAACAATATTATAAACATTGGGATGTCTCTATTTTTTTATTTATTGGATAACCAACCACAAAATACGAGTACATTTCATTTATGCTACAGAGCTTATGTAATTTAGGTATAGATAGGTTTTCAGAATTTGACGACCACTTTGGTGTAATGGTCAAGTAGTTGACTAATATCCAAGACGTTGCGGCGATCCCCGCACTGTACAAAAATTTGTGTGCATGAACATGTCTGTTTGTACTGGTCTGGGTGTTATATCTTCTCTTATATATAAAAATGAATTGCTGTTCGTTAGTCTCGCTAAAACTCGAGAACGGCTGAACCGATTTGAATAATTTTAGTCTTGAAATATTCGTGGAAGTCCAGGGAAGGTTTAAAAGATCTAAAATTAAAAAAAAGCAACGGGCAGGAAAACGTCTGTCGTGTCAACTAGTGTATTTATAAAAGTTTATTTGTAATACCACTGTTGTTTCTGATATCTGTAACACAAGTGCTATAGCTACTTACCACTGAGTCGGATAAATGTATGTGATGTTGTTTTTTTATTTTTTATTTATTTATTTGGGATAGGTTTGCTCTTGACCCAAGACTAAGCCCAACGAGGCAAAGACTGAGTCTACGATGGAGCGAGCTCACATTGAAGATGCCTGTTCACTTTAGCTTTGAAGATTCCTAGGTTGTAGTATATTTGTTTTATTTATTTATTTATTTATACTCTACACTTTGATATTCTAGGGACGGTATAAACTTATACGCTAACTACAAAATAACACAGCAGTGTTGAACATAAGACAACCAATTGGCTAGACGACACCACCAATCGTTGACATACTTTTTATTATCTGTCAAAACGGTCTGCCTCTATAGATTTCGTATGGGAATAAATGATTGTGACGTCACGGTCATGTGTCAGAAATCGGAGTCAATTGACCGAATATTTATTGCGTTTTGTGTATTTAAAAATTGGTTTCTACAGCTTTTTTGAAATATATTAGTTGTATTAACTTCATAGGGGCTATGTTTTTTAAACACCATGTTCTTGACAATATTTAAGATAGGTGTCATCATCCCTATTCAATATAAATGCATTGATTAAGTATTCTTAATCAATGTATAAATGCCATCACCAACGACATAACCTGAGAGAGACATACTTTTCAAGTCAGTTTAAACAAGTGTCCAACACTGCCGAGTCCGTTTGTAGTAAGACTGTTAGAGGCCGTGTTGCGATGTTGATTTCCGCTCAATAGCAGTTTAAAAAAAAAACTTAATTGTAAGTAGCATCGCTAATGTTGCGTGGACGACAACATCTGTGTAACGCTACAAAACCAATGGTTGCAGAATCCTTAAAGTTTGTAGTATATTCAAGTCATTTATTCAGAGCAAAATACATATTGCGTTGAACATTTCATTAAAATTAAGTATAGACATAAAATAAATCACTGAACAATCAATTATATATTATTTTAAGTAAAGAAATTGTTATTTTTTCTGACAACAAATAAAGACATGGTTATTTATTTGTTACGTAATTATCATTTCTTATTAAGAGTCTATATCTCGCTCAGAGGTAGGTATATCATGTGTGTCTTTCTAGAAAAAAAGTCGCACACAACATTTTGAATAAGGACACGCCTTAAGGCAATTACGTCTCAAGATTTGACAACTCAATTAACCGTGGAGGTTGATGTTGATATACGGATTAGTAAGCTTTCTTAAATATTATAATTGTTCTTAATTTTGCTGCGTTGAACATTTAAATCGCCGGATTAAGAAGTAAAACGGTAATCTTATGGTCATATATCACGTTGTCACTGATTTCGGCTGCATTTTAAGATCTACTATAAGAGAACGTTACTACTGAAATATTAGGTAGGTAATTTATTTTGACTTAAGTTAACTTTGGGCCAAGCCTAGTTTTCCAAGCTTAAAAAAAGTCTACGTATTTAAAAATCTGATTTGACGATAGATACCTACTCTCCGCCTCGAATTTAAGTTCAAAAGTATTATTTTAAGTGTCACAGTTTTGTAAATAGTACCTATGACCTCAAATGACGTCAAACAGTTAGTTTTAGAACCATGTAATCGTCTCAATTAACTTTTAACAGCCATGAAAGACTGCGCAATCTCATTTTGGTCGTATAATATGACACAATGACAGAATGGGTATTTGTGTATATTTAAATCAATGTCAACAAATTAGCAATGAATGAGATCTTAATCATTACTTCCACCACATATTTTTTGATACGGGAAGCTAGATTATAAGGCCAGGAGTCCACCGAAGCGAAGACGAGACGAGCGATGAAATGTTTTCAAATATCTAAAAGATTTAGTTTCTCGTTATTCGAGCTGAAGCCATATTTTCTCGTCTTTGGTGGAAACCGGGCTATTAAGACCAATTTCAGTAATATGAGGTTAGGTGAGCAACAAGATGCAATTTTCTTTGAGTTTTGCAGGTGAGTATGGGAAAATACATAATATTTGCCATTGTTTGTTAGTTTGTCTATGTTTTTGTAAGCCCAAACGAAATTACAAGACGTTTTAGTCTTTGTATTATTTTGTTGGTCGTCAAATCAAAAAGAATAAACGAGGAATATTATCTAAGGATAGAATAAAAAATTGGTTTGACATATTTCAACAATGTTTTAATCTGTTGCGGTTTCATAAATAATAAAGCTTATATGAGCATAAAAACGACACCATTTTGTGGCACGTTTATTTTTGTCACTTGCTGAATATTAAACTATTGCTTTAAAAATTTAAGCACTATTTCATTTTGGTAATAGGAGGTTTACAGTTTCTGGTCATCTTTATGCCCCTTTGGGCAAAAAACTGTTCCATGAAGCCTATAGTATTTGCGCGTTCGGAAGTACAGAGGACCGCTATTAGCCAACAAATGTTACTTTAAGGCTATAAAACATTGTGGTTACCGCTCACAGGTGCCTAATAAATCTATCTTCGATAAAATACCTGTTGCAACTTACAATATTACCATGTTACATCTTGACTTAGAGAATTTAACTAGAGGTTCGGTTATTTGCTGATTTTGCAGCTAATATTAGTGAGTTAATAGTTATACGAATAAACAACAGCTCTTAAGTGAAATAACTTGTTTTAGGTTACATTTGCAAGGTTTAATTATACTGAATTATGATTGTTTATAATTAATTATATTAAATTATGTTTATTATGAATTTTTGGGCAAATATCTTAACTAATAAAATTTATTTTGTTGCTAATTTTTAAACACATTTTTTTCTTCAAATTTAACCATAATAAACAATTACTAATGAGTTGAAATAAGTAATTGCCACGTCCTCCTCGGTGGCCTAACGTCAAAATAATAACATTGACTAAGGGCGGTCGCAAATATTGTACTGTTTTCCAGTCTCATCTATTCATAGCACAATAGTATGTATACATATCTAATTTTCAGAAAAATGTATACAATATAGCTACTCCGCACTGCAGTTAATAGTTACTCGCTAGCCTAATTACTCGGTCGCCTAGCAACGGCATTGTTTTGCATCCCAACATTGCGCCACGAACAGAACACCGTCTGTTCTACAGCCTACAAGTTAGGCCCTATGTGGTAACTCAGTAACGTCCCACTTCAGTCAAGGTCCTAACTTCGACAGTCTACTTTACCGACCAACCAGCCTATTTGAAGGAAACCAGCCGTAGGAAAATCTACTGTGAAACTAATGAAACACGGTCCGTTTTAATGTTGCTTTAGGTAACTGATGATACTTTTCCACGTCCCTGCCAAGGCCCTACCTCGAGTACTGCACACATTTTCTTGCTATACCAAAAAGACGCATGTCACAAAATTTTGACGTATAATTTTTAGTTCTATTCGCAAAAGATAGAGTCCAAATTTGAATTGCTGCGATAAAAAGTTTAGTTTTTCGGTTTGTACACAAAGGAGCAGCGATAGTATAAAGTGTTACGCGTTGTACGTGAGCTTGCGAATGTCACGTACAGTGAGCGACACATCAGGTTACCCATGTTTTTTGCAAAATCGCCCGTATCACCAACGCATAAAATACCGCAGTGTTGACCGTGACGTGCTGGCCACGGCACATTGGAGTATAATCTACTCTTGATTTTTTATCGCACTCACCAAATGAAAATTAACTCTAAATTTTACAACACTAACTTAAATTTACAGTTTCGTAAGTTTGAAAATATTTTCCACATTATTGTAACAACAACATTTAGCTTAGACTCCAGAACTTACTTATTTACTTTTATTAGGTACTAGGTATTTACTTATTTGCTTGGAATACTGTATGATTACTTGTCGAAAAGATAAAGAACTTTGGAATAAAGCATTGACGGGGAGCTATCAATTTCGACCAATCCCTGATCTCAAGATTTCCAAGGGGCTCTACTCTGTTAGACATGGTAATTCTCTCAATATTTATCAAAGTGTTTTCCACTTGTCAAAATTTAGACGTACACGTAATTTATAAATGTGTTGTTTCTTCAGTCAGAGCTTCACCAGTTGGCGACAAGTTATACATTTAAGACAAATCAAAGAAGTGCTTCTAAAGAGTTCTATATCCTACGAATTCAACGTCTACACTTTTTTAAGTGACTAAATAACACTTAATTGTCTGGTTAGTACTATCATTTTCAATTTGAAATACTGGTTTCAAATACTGATCCACTGATGCATAACATTGAGAAAATGGTTGGTGTTAAAATGCATGTACTCAACTGGTACAAATAAATTGTGCAATTGACCCTAAGTTCATAGCTATCTTCTTCATTTCACATGTGACGGTAAAGGAATGGCAAGTGAAATCGGAAATGCAAATATCGGCTTTTAGAGTAGGAACCAAGGTCTGAACATTCATCATGACCATTATCCTTCGTTTGATGGTTCCACAATTATCATAAAACTTTGATAAATCTGTAGATGTAAGTGTAAGTAATAATAGTCCTCCTGGCCGATTTCGACCACGGCGGCCAATCTCAACAGAGATCAGCCAACTACACAGGTGCACTCATTGTTCCATCACTCTCAAAGTTCGGTGAGATGGCAATCCATATGACCGGAAAGAGATCCAGCGCAGGACCAACGGCTTAACGTGCTTTAAGTGTGTTATATTCATTAAATTATTTCACTATTCTGGAGGCAGTTCGTTGAATTTAGGACACAAAATTTTGAAACAGCTACATCAGTTGGGTGTCCCAGAACTCAACGTCAAACCGAAACGGGGTGACAGGATTGATCGTAAGCATCATGACAAAAATCATAAAAAAATTCTATCCCATGCAGTTTAAAAATTATGGGCATTTTTTATGGGCAGTTAACAAAAGTAAGTAAAATTAATAAAATAATGAAAAATCTTGACCTAGTTTAGTTCAATTTTATTGGAATAAAAGTCAGATAGGGAAATAACATTGTTTATTACAATAAATGTTCAAATTGTTTTCCATCAGCCTCAATACAGGCCCTACATCTTCTTAAAAATGATCTACTTATTAGCCGGGCATATCCTCGAGAGTTGATTTCCTCAGCAGCTTGAGAAATTCGTTCACGCAGCTCGGCTTCGCTCTCAATGGGCTTTGAGTAAACTTTTTCTTTGAGAACGCCCCAATAAAAAAACTCTCGAGGATATGCCCGGCTAATAAGTAGATCTTTTTTAAGAAGATGTAGGGCCTGTATTGAGGCTGATGGAAAACAATTTGAACATTTATTGTAATAAACAATGTTATTTCCCTATCTGACTTTTATTCCAATAAAATTGAACTAAACTAGGTCAAGATTTTCCATTATTTTATTAATTTTACTTACTTTTGTTAACTTTTGTAAAAGTGGCGTCACTATCTGTCTCGCTCACTCATGGCCAACATGTCCAGTATCCATCTCTGTCATCATTTTGCAGTAAAATTAAGATCCTGTCATGAGTTTGTGCGAATCAAAAATTATTTTAACAGAGTAAAATTGGTTAGCAAAAATCGGGTAACATGAGGTTTTTATTTTTTACTCGTTTTTTTTTAGTATGAAACTAACAAGTATTGTACCATTTTAGATTCCTGATTAAATGCGCCAACTTTTAATGGCACTTGCCAAGGCACTCTAGTACATTTTTTTTAAAGGAGGGCCTTCCAAAGTCGACAAATTGTGAAAATTTTAAATTCATAGTTTAACAAATCAGTCTTATTTCTAGGAAACTTGGGGCAACTGTGTCATAATTTTTGACTGTCAGTCTGAAATGCTATTTAGGGTTATGGTTCCAAAGTATAAATGAACAAAAATAAAAAAAATTAACCATAATAACCGAAAAATTGTTACAGTTTGACTAAATTTCTGGTTTTTCTTAAAATGCCCATAATTTTTAAACTGCATGGGATAGAATTTTTTTCTGATTTTTGTCATGATGCTTACGATCAATCCTGTAACCCCGTTTCGGTTTGACGTTGAGTTCTGGGACACCCTGTATCTATTATGAATAGAAATTTTTGTCACGAAATTTTAGGTAGATATCATATAGATAGTATGAAGTTTAGTTTTCCAAACATACGGTACGCACTTGAGAGTGTTTGAATGAAATTGTGCGTTATTCATAAGAAACTTGAATCAGTAAAATTCTTACCTGAAGATAATTCTGATCATCATCATCATCATTATCAGCCAAAGAACGTCCACTGCTGAAAATAGGACTTCCCTACAGTTTTCCACTTGGACTGAAGAAGGAAGATAATATTGAAGAAGTTGAAATCTAGATTTCAAAAAACGTCCGTCACAAGATACCGTGATATTAGCTATTGGGCTTAGCGCCCAAGTATTTGTGTTGTTTCCATTATGACATCAGATAAATACTATAAAAACTAAGTTACTTACGGCTCCTATACAAATAAAAACCAGAAATTAGCAGTTTCCCACAGATTCTAAGGATACGGAACCCATCGTGCGTAAGTGCGACTCGGACTCGGCCGTTCTTTTTTAGATCTTAAAGTGGCCTTTTTCAAACTTCCATGGCGGAACTAGCCTCATCATTTTCGACCTCTGCCTGCAGCGAATCTCGATCACAATGGCTCGGCTTGAGTCACTCCGTTCACTTTGAGTTTTTTGGCGCATGCGTCCTCGGGAGCATCCGTGTGAGGCAGGGTCATCACCGCGTGTTCTGCTAATGAATTAGGTGAGATAGCGCTTGTAATTTTTTTTGGCAACCTTGATTCTATTGCGATGTGAGAGGTTTTCTAAAGATCTGAGTTGGTTGTAGACAGTTCCTGGTTTCGATTGATAAATGTATGGTGGCAAGATATGCGTCATATTAATATCCAAGCGAGAAATTAGGTTTTTGTGCACCGAGGAATGTAACCCATTTTATTTAGTAACGCTGCAAATTATTCGTATTATCTCCATATCACAACAATAAATTATAAATATATTCCACGAAAAGTGCACACCAAAAAAACTGACTTTGGTTTTTATTACGTTAAGTTAAGTTAAGTTTAGAAGTCTGAAAACGTGTGAAGTACTAATTAGAACCTCCTTACTTTTTTTACAATGTTACAATGAAATGTTCTAGAAATACTAAAGAATATTATGGCCAGTTCGTATTTGTAACCAAACTAGTATTATTATATATATTTACTTCAGCTTGTTGTTGTTTGAATGTGGAAAAGTGAAATATTGAATTTGAAATTGGGTACATCAATCGCCAAAAACATATTGGACCAAAAGAAAAACAATAAAATTCTAAAACCTAAAAAAAAACTTGCGTCGGACTCGGAGTCAGCAGTTCCAAAGAAGCTTCGCGGAGGTTACGCAAAAAAATTCAAACTTTATAACCGAAAGCAAAAGTCCCAAATGGTGTGACGTTTTCCCAGAAACAATAAACCGACTAGACTAATAGCTAAACAACTAAAACAAAACCCTTTGTTTTGGCAACAATCGGGCCAAATTATTATCGCCTCAAAAAGTGACCGATTCGATACGAAAAAAAAATTCGCATTGACATTGAAAACATATGCATTGCAGGGTTGTCGACTGATCAACACTTAAGGTGTTTTCGTGACAAGCGGATTAAAAAAAACACGCTAAGGACACAAAATGATGAAGGTACTAATAGAAAATTTATACCTACAAACAGAATTTAAAAACTATTATTACTAATTAAAATTTGTTTGTATCATTTTTTTTATAATTTTTTCCCGCTCAGTAAGGCTTCTGCCTCTAACAAGAGACATCATTCTAGCGATATTCCCGGTTGCCACCATTACGGGGTCCGCTTTCCTACTTTTAGTCCCTGGCTCTTAGAGACATCGCTTCAATGATGATGATGTGATAACTAAAGAGGACACAAAATATAGATTTGAATAGAAAAAGAATACAAATTTAAAATTAAACACATTACTTGGCAGTTGGCATATTCGTTTGAGGAAAGCTGCGTAAAAGATATGAAGTTTTACTGCAATTAGGTTGTATCCTTTTTTATGGAGTTCTCTACTGTTTAAATCATCGGGCGTCAGACCCGAATTACAGGCATAGCTTGTTTGATACTAACCACGTGACAAGAACTTAATAAACTGAAAAACTTTAAAAATATTTATGTCAATCCAATTAATTTTATAAAAAGTGTTTAGGTACTAAACAAAGGAATATTTTGGATTTTAAGAGCAGCGTCCATTTTTTAAACTTATTTTGACAGCCCTAATCTCACGGTCCTTTCGGTCGTCGGTTCGTTGTAACTGATTTGCATACGAAAAGCGACTATGATGGCCGCCGGTGCTTGCCTCCACTTTCGTCAAACAAAATAACTCCATAAACGACACCGAGACTTTTTGCTCCAATAAACGCCTTGTAAAATTTTGTCCAAGTCACTTTTTGTGTTATTTCGCCCAACAATAGCAAAATTATGTCGTAATGTTTGGACTAACCATTGTTTGGGACAAAGACAAGTTTCTATGTCGGCTATTTTGAATAACCATGTGACTTTCGATTTTATGTTTGTTTGTTTACTGTTACGATTATTGCGTCAATTATGTGCTGTTTTGTTCGTCGGACCATTTTAATACGTCGGTTTTTGTGTGACATTCTGTTTCTATTAAAGGCATGTGTTTCTATTAAAGGCATGAACTGTTCATGTGCAGATAGACGTATTTGTAAATTAAAAAAAAAGTTCTAAAAGAAGATCGTTGAGTATCTAAAACCTGTACTGTCATTTTGAGTTATGCAAATCCGTTTATGTCTACATTAACTCGATTGATCACTGAAATAAACATTCAACTTTGCAGGTAGCTAATTTTTTTTAAGTGTCAAACGATGGAGTGATATTGAGTATTTTAAAATCCTATCTTCTATTATGCAAACAACTGATCTTACAATAATCAGTAAAGGTACTTACTTGCACGAACAGAAAAATCACTTTACATTCTTAAGATAAAACGCTATTTTAATTAGAAAAATACATTTCGCACAGTTCATAGTTTTATTATGTAGGCGGTTCATTCATAATTGTTTGTAATCTTCTTATGTGTGGTGTGCAATAAATAATTATTATATCTATCTATACCTATATATCTACCCAGATTACAAAAAAATTTGGCTACTTTTCTACCGTTTACAAAAGTTACCTGAAAACAATGGATCTTTTTCTTCTAATACACCGATCTTTTGCATAATTAGGGCAAGAACATTTCAAAGTATTAGAAAGTGAACTTTATTACCTCGGCTACTTGTTTTGTTTGTGTCGGCTTGTCTTTGCTTTTTATTGAATTTCGCTTTTAAGCTACCTGAAAGTCATATTTTTAATGACCTTCATACTTTTTGGGTAGCGATAAGGAATATTGGTTTCACTTTTAGGAAAGAGAAGTTTTTATGATTGAAAGCAAAAGCCTTTTTCAAATGGGTCTCACTTTTGCTTTCAAATTAATAGTTGCCCTTATTAATCTGCAAATTCCTTTAACAAAACTGTACTTTAGATACCCTTGGGCAAGTGTTTTTTTTCATACAATGGTAAATTTTAAAATCAGATTCAGCAACTGTTAAAGTTAGCTACCGACTGCATCCTGCTAGCTAAATGCGGTACGTGTTTTGTCACCAATACGCATGATGATACGAGGTGCTTGTGGCGCAGTGGTTGCAGCGCTTTGGTAGTGATACTTAAAGTTAAGCAACCTCGCGCGCGGTCATGTTTGGGATGGGTGACCATTCTGACCATTAAAGTGACGTCTATTTACAAGCATCTCCGTGCTTCGGAAGGCACGTTAAGCTGTTGGTCCCGGTTAATATCGATAGATATTAGTCGTTAAGCCTGGTCAGAGGCCCTCGGGCGGCTTAATAACATCTGACAGTAAGGTTGGTCACTTACCTTACAAATACCTCTCCACCAATCCGCACTGAGCCCGCGTGGTGGAGTACGGCTCGGACCACCTCATAGTTGAGGTGAGGCCTGTGCCCAGCAGTGGGACGTATATAGGCTGATGAGAACGCATGATAATACCTATCTTAAATATTTTCACCAAATCCCACCAGACCAGTGCGTTTAAAAAACAAAGCCCCTATGAAGTTAATACAACCAGTATATTTCCAAAAAGATGTAGAAACCAATTTTTGAACACAAAATTCAATAAATATTCGGTCAATTGACTCCGATTTCTTAGTGTATACACTACCGTGACGTCACGTTTTTGTATTCCTATACAAAATCTATGGAGGCAGATCGTTTTTACAGATAATAAAGAGTATCACAACGATTGGTGGTTTCATCTAGCCTATTGCAAAACACGCTACCGTTTAGCTATCGACTTCAAAGTTTAAATTTTTATCAGTAATTAACATAAACGATGAAATTAAAACTTTTATAACTACTTCTATAATTTATTCATCAAGCCATATCATATTCCGATAACTGATTAATCAGTTTATCATACAAATTAGCAGCACGTAAACGTAAACACGGCGACTTTTTAACACCCTTGTGATACGGGCGATTTTGCAACAACAACGAATAGACAGATGTGTTGACCAAAGTACATGGACCATTATGTCATTCGTAAGCCCTGGACAGTGATTAACTTCTGAGCTAACAATTCACTATACAAAGATTTATAATTGTAGGTCAGTACGGAAGTCCCGGTTTAGATAAATGGATTATCATACAAAAATGTTTGTGTCAGGTAAGCAACAGTGTAATGCAATATTTACAGTTTGTCGGATTTAAGTATGGCACGTTAAATCAGCAGTCTTAATCATAATCATTTATTCCTTCATAAACATATGTACATACAGAGGTTGTGGGTTGTTTAGATACGAACTCTATGTTTGTTGACTGCCTCGTTGGTGCCAAAGTTGGTGGCAAAGTTTCTGCCTTACATCCGAGAGGTCCCGGGTTCGAATCCCAGGTCGAGCCAAAATTGTTTCTGAGATTTTCTGTTATGAATATCTCAAAAACAGCTCGGAGTCGGGAAGTTGGCGGTGTTACACCCCCGTGCCTCGGAAAGCACGTTAAGCCGTTGGTCCTGCGCCTGATCTCTCTCCGGTCATGTCGGATTGCCGTCTCACCAAACTTTGAGAGTAATGGAACAGTGAGTGCACCTGTGTATTGCGCTCACACTTGTGCACTATAATATCTCCTGCGCAGTTGGCCGATCTCTGTTGAGATTGGCCGCCGTGGTCGAAATCGGCCAGGAGGACTATGTTTTTACTTTTTCAGGTATATGAAGTATTTACATTTTAACAATAGTATTTTAGCATTTGATTATTAGAAGAACAATGTTTTTCAATTGAAATTATATACTTTTGATATTCTATAATTCTATTCGTTAATTTTGTATGGGCAAATCGTCACACAATGGATACCAGCAGATGGCTATCGCCGTAGAGGCAGACCCAAAAAAGATGGTGTGACGATTTGACGAGTTTTTTTGGGAATCGTAACCGCCAATAGGGAAGAGTGGAGGAGTTTGGGGGAGACCTTTTCCCAGTAGTGGTATGACATAGGTTAATTAAAAAATTACTCATCTATTACATAATACTATTAATATAATCTACACTAATATTATAAAGCTGAAGAGTTTGTTTGTTTGTTTGAACGCGCTAATCTCAGGAACTGCTGGTTCGAATTGAAAAATTATGTTTGTGTTGAATAGATCATTTATCGAGGAAGGCTATAGGCTATATAACATCACGCTGCAACTATTAGGAGCGAAGAAGTCATGGAAAATATAAAAAAAACGGGGAAAATTATTCATCCTTGAGGGCTTCCGTTGCGTACGCTGCGAAAACGGTTCAAGATACCAAAAATATTTGTATGAACGAATTATTCCTCTTACAATGATCTAAAAAAATGTCTGTGACAGTATATGTCTATCTTTTAAGATCAAGTCACTAGAACCGTTTTCGTGGTAATCAAATTTGACCGAAATTAATGCATTATTTGTTAAGAGTTGTATCAACGTAATAATATTAATCTTTTTCCAAATAAATGTGTTGTTGATTAAGAATATTTAATTGTGAACAAAATTGTCTTTGACATGACAAGATTAGATTTAATTAATGACCAGTTGCGTCATATCTTCACGTCGACCCTACCGCAGTGCCTAAAAAGCCGGTTGTTTAACCAATGCGTCTTACAAGTCTTATTAACCTACGGAGCCGAAACGTGGAACATGACAGTCAACTCACCGACTACACGTCACTCAGCGTGCTATGGAAAGGTCTATGTTGGGATCTTACTAAGGGATAAGATCCGAAACGAGGTCATACGACATAAGACTAAGGTAACTGATGTTGTCAAAAAATAAAGTAAATAAAGCTAAAGAGGCAGTGGGCTGGCCATGTCTGTCGCAGAACCGACGAGAGGTGGAGCAGGAAGGTTTTTGAATGGAGACCACTCTTAGGTAAACGTAGTGTGGGACGCCCCCCGGCTAGATGGACAGACGACTTAAAGAAAGCAGCAAGGTAGTGACTGGATGCAAAGCGCGGGAGATCGTGCGCTGTGGCGGTCCTTGGGGAAGGCCTATGTCCAGCAGTGGACTGTAACAGGCTGATACGATGAATGACCAGGTGACCATGTATAATAAGTAAACCGCGTAAATATATAAGTTTGGAAATTAAATAAATTAATAAAAATAATCTGGGACGAATGTTCCATGATCCATAGAGCTCTTAGAAATATAAGAAGCTGTGATAAAATCATCATCATAAAATTAATGTTATGTTTGCGGGGGACTTTCGACAAACTATACCAGTAATAGTAAGGGGAACAAGGGCGGACATTGTTAAGTCTTGCCTTGAAAATCCCAATATGGAAGGTTGTAAACATCTTAAAATTAATTACAAATATAAGAGCACATTTGGGGGGAGGTAGAAATAGTCCTCCAGGCCGATTTCGACCACGGCGGCCAATCTCAACAGAGATCAGCCAACTACGCAGGAGATATTATAGTGCACAAGTGTGAGCACAATAAACAAGTGCACTCTCAAACTGCACTGTTCCATCACTCTCAAAGTTCGGTGAGACGGCAATCCGACATGACCGGAGAGAGATCAGGCGCATGACCAACGGCTTAACGTGCTTTGCGAGGCACGGGGGTGTAACACCGCCAACTTCTCGACTCCGAGCGGTTTTTGAGAGATTCATGACAGAAAATCTCAGAAACAATTTTGGCTCGACCTGGGATTCGAACCCAGGACCTCTTAGATGTTAGGCAGAAACTTTACCACTACACCAACGAGGCAGTGGTAGGGAGGTAGTATAACTTTTCCTTCAAAGTTACTTTTAATAGGAGACGGGAAAGTACCTCACTTTGATAATAAAATTGCAATTGAACGAGATTATGGATTAAGAGTGAGTTACATTGAGGACTTTATATCGAAAATTCACCCAAAAATAAGCGAAATAGAAAAAAAAGATCATCATCTTTGGATGTGTCAAAGTGCAATATTGGGAGTGAGAAACTGTTAGCGTAGACGAAATTAATAAAATAATGATTTGAACACAAGTGGCCTTTCCCCATATTCCCTCAAGTTAAAATTAGGTGCCCAAATAATTTTATTTAGAAATTTTAAACCACCGGGACCCGTATTCAAATCTAATTTCTTCGCAATATGTAACGTGATGGTTGCAATAGTTTAGACTGGTTTAGCAGTTGGTCAAACAGTGCTTATACCTCGCACCTCAATGATTTCAAATTGATTACCTTTTAATTTTAAAAGAATTCAATTTCCTGTTAAGCTATCTTTCACCGTTACAATTAATAAATCACAGGGGCAAACATTTGAACACATAGGAATTAATTAACGTCAAGACTGCTTTTCACACATATGTCGCGTTGTCAAAATCAGACCTACAAACGCGTTGCGGACAAAACTAATATGTTCTTCTGACACAAGAAAATAAAACTAGAAAAACAATTAACGCAGAAGTACTTTAAGCTAATTATGTTCTTTTAAAAACTTAAAACATAAATTGTCTAAAATAATAACAAAAAAATAAATTTGCAAAAATAAAATGATGCCCAAAATAAATATTCCACGCGGACGAAGTCGCGGGCACAGCTAGTATAATTAATAACTCTTAAGAAATTATACCAATTTAATGTTTTGTTTTTGGGTCTAGAAGGTATTCATTAACGGTATAATAGCATTTTTCAATGAGAAACTCGGTTAACATAATTTAGAAATGTCTAAATGTGCTATTCTTCATTGTTTCTGGTACTTTATTGTACATTTTTGCCGCCATTTCAAGTACACTGTTTTCCATGAGAGCAGTTTTACATATGTCTTGGTTCGTTTATAACAATTTCATTAGTCGTTAAACTTAGTCAAAGGCCCCTAGGCAGCTTAATATCGTGTGACAGAAAGGTTGATCACTTTGGTACAAAAATCCTTCTGCTTATCTGCTCTGAGCCCGCATTGTGGAATATGACTCGTGCTACCTCATAGTTGAGCTGAGATTTTTAACGAAAACAAAAAACTGCGTTTAAGACGAGTATTCAGAAACAATTGCAAATGTAATCCAAAGGGCGAGAGTACTTTCTGAAACCTTAAGTTTCTCTAAATGAGTAGGTATCAAGGTCATTTCAGGATATGAAAAACTACGTTTCCTGTGGCTTTGTTTTACTTTAACCTGTCAAGTACCGTGCTCTAGCATCATCTAGATTTTTTTGAGTAGGTAGAACATACAATTAAAAGTTTTTTTTTTGCAGAAAGTCATAAAGGACACGCAAGGCGAATCTACTGTCACAACTTCACAAAACAACAAGATAACCAAAACCCTAATAAGCATGAATTGCATAAAATAAATCTTTAACGTACAAAGATTTGAATAAGAGGCGTTATAGGCGTTTCTAAGGATACAAAAGCAAGACAAGAAAACATGTGAATTTTAAAAATATACTTTCATAAATCTAATTGTTAGCTAAAACATAACCTCTAAATAACATTGGAATAATCTTTACTTTTCAGTTTCTTTTGCTTGTCTACGTTAGTTTCAATAGTTTTAATACATAATTTTTAAGTGTCTAAGAATATGAATTTAAGAAAATATAAAATTACTAATTTTAATTAGTTGTATAAGAAAGGTTTTTCCTTTAGTACCTATACTTTAAATCATGCTGTGTATACAATTAATGGATTACCATCAAGCCATAGTATTACGACCATAGTTATTATAAGCATGCATTGATTATAATCTGTCTGTATACTTTAAATAAATAAATAGTTACAATAGTTTCTTATATTAGTTGTATTTTTGAATACTTACTACAATTTATTTAGGAAACACGCTAAGAAAAGAGGCTACCTTAGCTACCTTTTCGATTGAAAGCTTTAAAACTTTTGGTCCTCAAGTCCTCAATCTCGCACCAGCCTATATACGTCCCACTGCTGGGCACAGGCCTCACCTCAACTCTGAGGTGGTATGAGCCATACTCCACCACGCGGGCTCAGTGTGGATTGGTGGAGGGGTGTGTGTAAGTGACCAACCTTACGGTTAGATGTTATTATGCCGCCCGAGGGCCTCTGACCAAGCCTATCGACTAATATCTATCGATATTAACCGGAACCAACTGCTTAACGTGCCTTCCGAAGCACGGAGATGTTTGTAAATAGACGTCCCTTGTATGATCAGAATGGTCACCCATCCCAAACATGACCGCGCCTTGGGTTGCTTAACTTTTGGTATCACCACCAAAGCCTTGCCACCACCACCTACCTCCTCAATCGATGATGTGTTAACCTTTGGCCATTTAAATTTTGCAAACAACCTAATCAGGGTTTACGCTCTCAAATATGTTCATCAGCCATGCCAACCCAGATCCACGAGTGATGCATGACATCTTAAGCAAACACTTCAGCTGATAATCCTCTCTTCCTGCTCAGGATGATTTGACTATGCAGTCAGCGGTGCGTCATGGACAGCCTTCCTCTGTAGCCGGTGTTAGATCGATGTCGGTGTAAGTTACAAAAAACTTTTCATTTATATGTCTGTTTGTGCTGGTCTGGGTGTTATATGTAAGTATTTATTAAAGTTTATTTGTAATACCACTGTTGATTCCGATATCTGTAACACAAGTGCTTAAGCTACTTACCACGAAGTCAAATCAATGTATGTGATGTTGCTGTATAGTTATTTATTTATTTATATAGCTTTACAATCAGGTGGACATAGCCCTGGGCCCTAAGACAATGTTACACTTCATTGTCAATCGACGAAATGACCTTATTGTTTGTTTGGAAATTTATGGAATGCGTATGGTATGCGTTTGCGTATACCAAATTGCCACGTGATCTCGGACAAGGCAAGGCAACTGTCATTACAATATATTTTTGCTAACGAAGAGTTCGGTCGTTTCATCAACCGACTAAACAAGTTACTTTGTCTAAGGATAAGAAACATCCCTCTTGTGAGAATGCAAGCTGGGCAAGAATAAAGGTCATGTATATAGTGACGCTTGACGACCTCTTTGGTGTAATGGTCAAGAAGGTGACTATTAACCAAGAGGTCGCGGGTTCGATCGACGATGTACAAACATTTGTGTGCATGAACATGTCTGTTTGTACTAGTCTGGGTGTTTTATGGATTTATTTAAGTTAATTTGTAATACTACTGTTGATTCTGATATCTGTAACACAAGTGCTTAAGCTACTTACCACGGAGTCAGATCAAGTTATGTTATGTTGTTAAATATTATAAAGTGCTTCTTGCTTCTAACTTGAACCATTGACATGCGCAGACGACTTTCAAAATAGATCATTATCTTGTACTTAACGCTGTCACGATTTCGGCGTGGGAGTTGCCACAGTATAAACTCTTATTATAGCTTAATTGTTATGAAAGATATGCTTGAATTGTTGACTTGTTAATAAAATTGGATCATTATTATTGATTCCATCAATAAACCAAACTAATGATGATGTGGGCTGATGTTATTCACAAGGTTGCATTCGTTTCCTGGTGGTAGAAATTGTATGGTATGTAAATGATTGATTATAATTGGCCTTAAAAGTACGAAGTTTTTGGGCTCGGAATTACCTTGTGTCATGGACTTTGATCTGAATAAAGGTAAGCTCGTTACATTTTTGGTCATAACCAATCGAATTGATTATGTACCAATGAAAAAAAAATGTATCTTTGATATGATAAATCAGTAGTTTCGACGCTAGAATCTGCAATATTAAGCTTTGAAAAGCTATTGTAAAAAATATTTAATGAAATTTTTTACAAGGTATCCAAAGCAGCTGTCAACGCAACCCAAAATTATGGTTTTGTTGAACTTCCTTCCTCATCTTTCTAATAAAATGATGATGTACGAAATTAATCAGAAGCATGATAATTTCTTTCTTTAACAGTTCGTCAAATTTATTTATTTATTTAGTGTATATTTGTATATATTATGTGTATTTTTAAATATGTAATCATATATATATATATATGTATTTTATCTTATGTGTCATATAATTCTTATTTTTTTTCGTTTTCTCTTTTATTTATTTTGTCGCACCGCCCACTAAACATTTCTGCTTAGCCCAAAGGTATGACTGGTAGAGAATGCCCTACGGCGTTAAGTCCACCTTTTGTACAAAGTATTGTTGTGCAATAAAGCTTAAATAAATAAATAATTAAAAGTTTGATTATTTATTTATTTTCAATCCATAGCGCATTTGGAAAAAAACAATTGAAAGACAATCAACCGCGCCGATTGCACGCTCACTCTTAATTGCCGTTTAGTAAATGTTTCTTGCGTCTCACGAAGAAAATTAACACCGAGAATTACGTAATTTCACGAAGCGTATATAACCTTAACCTTTTCTGTCGTGAGCGCGATGTGAAGGCCTACTACGAAAAACGAAATCCGTCAAAACTATCTTTACGTCCTTCGGCATTACTAGACGACACAGCTTTTTTAGTGGTCTGAGGTAAGGACTTGAAAACTGGCTGTTGCGGGTTCGAATCCCGCTAACGTTTGGGTGACGAGTATATGCGATTAACCCTCATGGTCTTTATAAATGTATTTAGGTATTTCTATCCGTTATCCTAGTTACAAGCTAACACTTAGTTCGGGGCTGAGTAGTTAAGGTGTTTTTTGAAATAATTTATTTATTTATTTTTCCTTGAACATAAGCAGCACGTCATGATAAAAACTGTGGCATCTAATGCGTATGTACGCCCGGCTACATGTCAATCTAGTCACTGCGGTATCTTATGTTTACTTAATAAGGGTGATTTTACAACGCAAAAGAGTAGCTTGATGTGGAGCCGTGTGTAAGAAAGAATGTTAGTATTATCGTTTTGAGATATTTCGTTTTTCGTAGTAGGACTTCTGTAATAAGGTAGTCGTAGAACTGCGAACTTGGGAAGTTTGCGAGCAATCATACATAATATAATTGCTGCACATAAGGTTTTTTTTGTTCAAAGACAATCTAGAGCAGTATGGTAAACAACTCAAGGATACAATGAAGGTCAATATATATAGCAGAGCAGAATAGAAAAATAAAATTTAATACGTATTGCAAGATTCACTTCCATTAAGGAACCGAAGATCTCGCATCACTTTAACTCGAGGTAGTATTATCTAAAAAAAATACTTTTTTTTTCTTTTCTACTAACAACATCACATATCTTGATCTGACTACGTGGTAAGTAGCTTAAGCACTTGTATTACAGATATCAGAATCAACAGTGGTATTACAAATAAACTTAAATAAATCCATATAACACCCAGACCAGTACAAATAGACACGCTCACATGTATCATGCACATTAATGTTTGTAAAAGTGCGGGGATCGAACCCGCGAACTCTTGGTTAATAGTCAACTTCTTAACCATTACACCAAAGTGGTCGTCAAACGGGAAAAAGATTTAACTTTCCGCGACTTTCTAGCATTAGACAGAACCTATGACAGAACCTATGAATCCATGACTAGGCATTTCTATATTTTTTTTCTATAAATTTAGTCATATTACCCATAGTATACCCTGGTACGGTATGACAAAGATAATTTTCAATCTACCAGGAAACTATTTTCTCATGTAATTAATTATTTTCCATTTTGTCGCGTCATTTCTTGAATGAATCATTTGGTTGAATTGCTGTCATTTGCTCGATGATTGCATCCTTGGTCTTTACTCATTACTAGTATAGGTCCTACTAAAGTGCACGAGTGATTAGGTCGATGACGACTCACTTAGTTAGCCCCTTCGTACACAAGGCTACGCGAATCTTCGATACTCAACAATTTTAGTTTAGGGTAAGGCCGAGATAGATGTCCCAGTGGTATAGATGTCCCGATTTTAATTACATTAGTTTCGCAGATGAATTCGGTTACTTTTTTTCATATCTGTCAAAAGAATCTCTATCTTAATTGACTCAGTTGTATGTCTCGTTGCGACAACATGCAATCCCAAAATGAATTCAAAGATTTCGGAAGATAGATGCCCATTTTTCCGGTGAGTCATCGATCCCAAACGCAATTTATAAGGGGTCAGTCTATCCACTGAATGGGATAGATGTCACAAAATTTTAGAAGTCCGCACAAGTCTTAAAGACTTTATACTAGGAATATATCGAAGACAACGTTTTTAACTTTTCATAAATTTGTATATTAAATTTCCAAGAATAAATTTGTATCATAAATAAATTGTTTTCATTTTTATTAATAAAGTTATGGACCGATTTTTTAAAGGGGCATCTATCCCGGTTTTAGTCAACACGCGGCTACCGCCATAAATATTTCGAATGTGAGCGACGCAACTAGTGTGCGAGCATCAATGAATTTGTAAGGCATTAGTCGTTTGGAGACCAAGAGTCGAAGATTTGTGTAGCCTTGTGTACAAAGGGGCCTAAGCCCTGGGCACACCCGCAGCACATTCGACTGCGGTGACTGGTTGACATGTAAGGAGAGCACGAATAAATATCGTAACGTATTTGTAGCGTTTACCTATCACTAAGTTGTCAATTTGTATGGAGAAAATGTCAGTTTTTGACTGTTTGACGTTACGAATACGTTAGTAATATGTTCGTGCTCACGCCAATGCTGTCAGTCACGAGTAGCGGCGATAGTATGCTACAGACGCGCGCTAGAGGTTAGTGGAAAACCTTTTTCATTATAATTTATACAAACTTCTTCTTTTTCGTTTTTCTTCTTTGGTCTCGCCTTTTCCCATAATTAGGAGTCGGTTTTCCTAAATATAATTAATAAACACTCTTCTAAAACCATGAACAGCCTCGAAATTTGGATAATACATTCAGGAACATTACTTTGTATCTCAAAAACTAATCAAATGATTAATGTAATCGGATAAAAGCATGATGATTAATGACCAAAAGAACAGGCTTTGGTGTCGACTTCAGATAAACCGAAAAAAAGAGAAAAGTTTGCGTAATTTTCATTAAAAAAATGATATAAATTATAATTGACACCTTTCTTGCTGTAGGTATCTATGTATACATTTTATTTGTCTTTGATATACCATTTATGTCTGTTTCAACGATTTATAGCCACACGACGTAACTATTTATTTACTACTTATTCATAGGAAATGTTTATTGACAAGTTTTCCTACTGCAGAATCCAGTATACATAATAATGTGTCTGATAAAACTTATTAAATGGACAGAGGCTTACATATTTCAGAGTAATGCTTCTAGTACGAGAGCCCACGACCAAAACCATGTCTCATAGCAATACGGCAAAAACCCTATAAAATCGTTAGATTGTATGATTCTGAACCCGACTAGGTGTGTAGTAACGGTCGAAAGTGTAGCAACTGCGTGGGAGGCCATTTCTGCTGTGTCAAAAAAAAAAGACAGTCGGTATTATAGCAATACGTCTGATAGTGAAAATGTACATAGATTTTATAATTGTATTACGAAAAAGTTTGTTTTCAGACATTTTGCGCGTAGCATATAGCCTGAGCGCATTTTTGAAAATGTCAACAAATTTAGCCGACCTGTATCATAGCAATACGGATAAAAAAAAATTTCAACTTTTCGTATTGCTGCCATGATTACCAATAACCTGTTTTCAGACACTTTAAGTGTAGCATATACTCCCAAAAACGAAAATAACGTTTCGGAGTCGCCTGGCCGACGCCTCTGTTAAATGTTTTTTTAAATTTACAGCCTTCATAGATATTCAAGAATCTCCCTTGTCTATTATATGTACTTTGACAGATGACAGATGTCATTACTTATTTCTTTTGTAAAAGTTACTCAAGTGTGCTTTAAATAAAACCAAAACTATCAAATCAATCAGTATTTAATTTCAACAGCCTCAGCGCTTGTTACGCTCCTGCCCCTTCCCTTCCCTTCATCCCAGTTTCCTTTTGTGCGATTTATTTCAGTCCTTCAACTTCAATGTTAAGGTTTCGGGTAAATTCTTTGTTAATTATCATCTAATAAATTCAGGGTCGCAACGTATTCATTGGTTTGTAACAGAAAATTCAAGATGCCTCAATACGATTTTTAAATGATATCTGAGTATCGAAAAGTTGTCTGATAGAGAAGGTGCTACACTTAATTTGTCTGATATAAATTTTTTGCACATGTGGACAACTTATTTTATCATGTCCAACAATTTTCAGACATATTGCTATGATACCGATCGGTAAAATTTGTTAACATTTTCAAAACGGTCTCAAAATTTAATGCGTTCACATTTCCGTCTGAAAATTGTTTTGTTCGCATCAAATAACCAAAATTTACTAATAAAAAAGATTTTCAGACGTATTGCTATGAGACATTTTTTTTGTCTCATTTTTAATTTTTTTAAGTGATTTTACGGGTTAGCGCTACACCATTAACGTCTGAAAAATTTGTTTTCGGTATCTCAGAACTATCATTCAACTACAGTCTGCAAATCAGACATATTGCTATGATGCAGTTCGGTAAAATTCTTTGACAATTTTGAAAATTCGGTCAGATCAAACGCTACGCGGAAAATGTCTGATATTGGTATTTTCGAGTTCAGGATAATCGTATCTATCGATTTGATGCAGTTTTGGCCGTATTGCTATGAGACAAAAATTTTGGTCGTGGGCTCTCGTACTATTCTTATGTATTTATTTCTTTAAAACTCTATTGTAAACGATGAGTAAAATAGGTAGCCTAAATGCTGAAAGCTATTTCTGTGTAACTATATATCATTGTCAGATGTCAGATTATAAATAGAGGTAAATTAAAATAGTAGTCCTCCTTGCCGATTTCGACCACGGCGGCTAATCACAACAGAGATCAGCCAACTACGCAGGAGATATTATAGTGCACAATTGTGAGCGCAATACATAGGTGCACTAACTGTTCCATCACTCACAAAGTTCGGTGAGACGGCAATCCGACATGAGCGGAGAGAGATCAGGCGCAGGACCAACGTCTTAACGTGCTTTCCGAGGAACGGGGGTGTAACACCGCCAACTTCCCGACTCCAAACTGTTTTTAAGAAATTCATGACAGAAAATCTCGGAAACAATTTTGCCTCGCCCTGGGATTCGAACCCAGGACCGCTCGGATGTAAGGCAGACACTTTGCCACTACACCAACAAGGTAGTCAAAATTAAAATATCAGTCCGTAAGCACTAGTACTTGGTCAGTTTCTTCCACCGCCCTCTTGTTCTTGACCTAGTGTGTCTTTAAAAGACGATGGTATGAACCATGTTACTTATGGGCGGTACCCGTATGACGGTTAAGTTCTTCAAAATATTGACAGCTGTCAAAACAGAAACTGCCCACTGGCCACTGAATAATAGGTTAGTAGATGTTTACATTTACATTTTAATAAGGTACTTATTACTATACTTAGGCAGTACTTACCTACATTCGGCCAAAAAGATTTTGCGACCGTAAGTAACCACCTAGGTCACGGTGGAAATCCTTTGAGGGAGGCCTATGCTCAGCAGTGGGCGTCGAAAGGCCGATATGATGATGATGATGGTGGTGATGTTAGAGCTATGTATTATACTGTGAAGCTCACGGCTTTTTTGTCTCTAGAGGATAGAAGAGATCGCAGGTGACTGGTGGTGTATGTTGTCGAGCCAAAAAAAATAACCCAGCCAAAATGCGAAGTGTAGACTTGGCTGGGTTATTTTGTTTAGGAACATACGAAGATAATATGAAGTATTCATCTCTGTGGACCGCAAGTTATGGACGATGTCGCTGAAAGTCGTATTTTACATAATTTCATGCTATTTGCTCGCATATCGCGAAGAACGTTTTTGCTGTGTTTTTTATAAAACCAATAAAATCGAAGTAACAGCTCAATTCAACAACTGAATTTCGTTCTCCGTAACATTAAAGTATGTAAATAAATTCTAGCGCAATCGTATGTTAGTGCTGCAAATGAAATCAGCTGTTTATGTTTTATCATAATTTATGTAACACTTACAATTTTATATATCTGAGTTTCTACGGGCCTTGGTGAGGCGTGTGAAACTGATACGAAGTACATAATAGAAGGATATACCGTAATTATTCACGATCCTATCGTTAACGAGCGAGAAAACTATAGAAACAAACCTGCAGGTAGATATATAAATCTAAAGCAAAATTTTGTCGTACCTATTCAGCTTTCGGAAATCAACTGAGAATAGTTGTTTTCCAAAGAATCCGAGTGAAAGTTTTTTTCATAATTTAACTTTGTTTTTGTTACAAAAATAATACCCCATTCTTATTTTTCTTGAACTTAAGCAGGCTTGTCTTTTGCGTCAAATCAGTTCGCAAGGTGAAATTATTGACATGACGCATACATGTCAATAAAATGTCCTTGCGAACTGGTATGACTGCGGCGTTAAAGTGTGAAATGAAGTTGCGCATAGACTTCGATTACGTTTAGGTGTACTTTTGTTTTTTTTTATCAGCGTACGTCCCACTGCTGGGCACAGGCCTCACCTCAACTATGAGGTGGTGCGAGCCATACTCCACCACGCGGGCTCAGTGCGGATTGGTGGAGGGGTGTGTGTAAGGCAAGTGACCAACCTTACTGTCAGATGTTATTAAGCCGCCCGAGGGCCTCCGACCAGACTTGACGACTAATATCTATCGATATTAACCGGGAACAACAGCTTAACGTGCCTTCCGATACACGGTGGTCACCCATCCCAAACATGACCGCGCCGTAGGTTGCTTAACTTTGGGTATCACTACCAAAGCGCTGCAACCACTGCGCCACAAGCACCTCTTAGGTGTACTTAAACTTTTTTTTCATAATAAGAGCAAGAAGGTGCAGTAGAGCATTGAAAGCTCTGGGCACGATTATCTTGGTAAAACTCGTACAATAGTTTGATTATAGTAATATAGTTACTCTGAGCGGCTTGCCTAGGTATCTTTTATATATAAAAAAGGACATTTACTTATCAAAAAATGACAGAAACTATAAATGCTAGAAGTTTTAAGTGTGCTATGTGCACAAAGGGTGTGTTTTTAGCCCCCGACGAAAATAATAAATAAATAATTATAAATATTTAACAACAATCACACCAATTCTCTAGTCCCAAATTAAGCTACGAGGCTTGTGTTATGGGTACTAGACAACGGATAAACATACTTAAATACTTTTCTTTTATATAAATACATATTATAGATAAAAAACACCCAGACCAGTACAAACACACATGTTCATGTACACATATGCTTGTACTGCTCGGGACTCGAACCCGCGACCCTTGGTTTTAGAAGTCCGACTTGTAGACCACTGCACCAAGCGGTCGTCATAGAGGTGGAGGTCGGAATAAGAGGTGTTATATATAAGTTTATATTTTTGTGTATGTATGTTTGTGTCTGTTTGTCGCGTCGAAGTTCTCGAATGGTGGACCGATTTTAGTACGTTTTTATTTTCATTCGAAACATAATTTGATCACGGTGGTCCTTAGCTGTGGCTGGTCAAAAAACGTCCACGCGTTGAAGCTGACCAACTGGCTCATTCGGGAGATTTTAACTGGAAAGTTAGTTAGGTTTTGAGGCACTGAGTTTGCGCGGACAAAGTCTTCCTTTCACTAATTGTTTGGTATTTATCAGTAAAAAGTTACGCAAGGATAATTCCTTTCTACAAGACATGACGCAAGTTTTCTTGAAATTTCATAGTAGCAAAATCCTGTTTCGATATTGGTAACAGTTGGCGATTTTTGCGTTTATAGTAACGCTTGGTAAACAATGACTTTCGTTTTGAAAACAACTCATTTTGCATCATTCGTCCTTCGTTGCGAAATATTTTTGTGACCTGAATATTGTTTACTCCATAAAATTGTAACGAAATGGTTAATGAGCCATCAATGACACAACTTGTAAAATATTTCAGTTCAGTAGAAGATGCAAATATACGTCAAATTCGCTTTGTGCTTTCAGTATCGCTGTTGGAAAAAACAAATTGAAAATCTAAGGTAGTTCCATCAACATTTACTATATTATTACCATGAATAAGGTACGACTACCAGAGACTTCTTGCTGAGGTGCGCATACTGATTTCTCACTCTCTAACTCGCTACCACATCTACGAAACTTTCTGCCGTCCCTTATTTTTCGCACCAACCTGGGGGTCCATTCCCCGCTCGTCAGACTGATGATCGGGTACCAAGACGACCACCAATATATATTTTATGGTTCAAAGTTTCAGGGAGAAGATAGAGAAAGCGTTTGTTTAGTTATTGTTGTACTGTTTTAACTGTATCAAATAAACTTATATCTTATTTATTTATTTATTGGTCCACCAACATTTGTATCATTAATTACATGCGAAGACCGTTTGGTGCAGTTGTCCACATGTCGGACTTCTAAAACCGAGGGTCGTGGGTTCGATCCCTGTACACATTAAGCATAAGTGTGCATGAACATGTGTGTTTGTACTGGTCTGGGTGTTTTCTATGTATAATATGAATTGAAAAAAAAAAGTATTTTAAGTATGTTTATCCGTTGTCTAGTACCCATAACACAAGCCTCGTAGCTTAATTTGGGACTAGAGAATTGGTGTGATTGTTGTGAAATATTTATTTATTTATTTATTACTATAAACTTAACATACAGAAAAAAACTCATTGTGTACAAACAGGCTGCGACACTTCTTACCCATTGTTTTTAAGTATTTTGGTAAATTTTATGTATATTTTTAATTAGCATACAATAAAACCTAATCTAAGTTATTTTTGTGTGCATAGTGCTATTTATGTACTTGAATAAATAAATAAAATATTGTGATAGACAGACTGTCGGTCAGAACATAAGCAATTAACCAATGTTAACTCTATGAACATTGGTACATATTGTATGTACGTATGCATATTATTTCCTACATTTAATTAATGCATCGTGTTTCACAATGTATTAAATCAACGTACACTTTATTCGTATCGACAGCATTGTAAATAAATTAAAATATATTTAAGTTATCGCCCACGTTTCTAATATAAATATATCTTTTGCTTCGTGTTATTTTATATACGTACCAACTAGAAAACAATCTCATTATCAAAAGTTTTTCTAGAAAAACTAGCTAAAACAACAAGAAAAAAAGGACTATAAAAAATATGCAATGACCGTTATTTTTATAAGAGAACTCCTATGATATATACAATCTTAACTTGTTATTTTTTACTAACGATACTGGGAATATGCCATATTTGATTTTTTATAGAACTTAAAGCGATAACTGCCTTGTAAGTCAGGTGGCTTTAAAACCAGTGCCGAAACAGTGCCAAAAAGGTAAAAAGGACTGCAATGAGCGTGTTTCAAAATTCAACAAAAGGTAGACCATCTCTTGGTGGTGTTAGAACCTTTATTGATTAATGCCATGAATTAAAAAAAAGCAATTGATAAATTTCAAAATATTTTAGGCTTTTTGGCTATAAAAATTAATATTATTTGATTATACATGAAATTATTACACATTATTTACCATCCTTCATATTTGCATGCAAAATGAATAGCGGCAATAATGTAACTCCACTCAGAAATTATTTTTTTTTATAATAATTCACTTGTGACAAACTTTTAGACTTGGCTCACCAATAGATGCAAGCTTATAAATATTTTTACAGGCTCCCTTGTTACCGCAAATAATATTGAAATGGCTTTATTGAAATCAATAAATTTAACTCGATATCATTCCAATGCCATACGAAAATAGTTTCGGTTCATCTGCTAGCGTGGGCCAATATTTGGGGTCCGTAACGACGAAAAGATGTTGTAGGAGCTTATTTGTATGTTCGTTTTATCTTTAGTGTTTTATATCATTTTATCTTTAGGGTTTTATATCTAATACAACAAAGCCATCAGGGCACTGTTGAAACTGGCCCGTTTTCGTAGCGCATCAGCTATGTTAACGTACTCGGGGGTGGATAGATTCGGCGCCATCCTACTTAAAAAAGCGGCTTCACTACTACGCCGAATCGGCATGATGACACCTATCTTAAATATTTTCAAGACCATGGTGTTTAAAAAGCTTATGAAGTTAGTACAATTAAAATATTTCCAAAAAGCTGTAGAAACCAATTTTTAAACACACAAAACTCAATAAACATTCGGTCAATTGATTTAGATTTCTGATACATGACCGTGACGTCACGTTCATGTATTCCCATACAAAATCTTTGAAGGCATACCGTTTTGACAGATAATAGTAGTCAAGTAAAAAAAGTAAAAGTATGTCAACGATTGGTGGTGTCATCTAGCCTATTCGGGGCAGTTGCAACAGTTTTCTGAAGCTCGTTAGCTGACAGCGGCGATTGGCCGTTTGTCGGCCACCTTACTAAAATAACACTCTCGCTTGTAGAATATAAGTACTAACACATCTAGCTTACTAAAAATCTATGGATCTTGTGGCTGTCCGAAAATAAATATTTTTATTATTATTTATGTCTTAGTATTAGTAAAAAAAATGCAATAAATATTTGAAAGCAAGTATACCCTTGTGATAACTGCGGGAAGCCACTGGATGCGAGAAGCGCAAGACCGATCGCGGTGGAAATCCTTGGGGAAAGCCTACGCTCAGCAGTGGACGTCGAAAGGCTGATGATGATGAAGATACATATAAAGTTACTTAATTTTTCTAGCATTAACAATGCAAATTTCTTTACATTGTGGAATTAAAGAAAAAAAATGTATAAATAAAACAAATTCGGACCGATTAGTAAGTGTCGCGGTAACTCAATTAGGAGAGCAATTGCTCGGCTTGCGAGAGGTGCGGCATCGAGTTCCGCCTACCGCAGTCCATTTTTCTTAAAGGATAATACATTTGGTAAATCAGCATGGTAGAGGGTCCTCTATCACAAATGAAAGACTAATAATCGTACATCCAAATTGATATGAGGCCTATGCCCGGCAGCAGACGAATTGAACGGGAAAAATATACGGAACCATTAATGCCAGTTCGTCGCGCTCTCGCCTGGATATTAAAATATATTTTTGTACCATCACTAATAAGGCATCCGAATTACCATAAGTTTAGCGCGTCGCGTGACTCCGATATAAGTTCGGCACACCTGGCAGTCGCAAATAAATTATTTACAGAAATTATTTATGCATATATAAAGAAATAAATTCGGTTGAAACGCATTAATAGTGCTGTATTGACATGGCGACATGATAAGTTTGCTAGTAAATGCATGGTTACATGTAAAACTGACTCCTCGTTTGACTGCCTCGTTTTTGTAGTGGTATAGTTTCTGCCTTACATCCGAGAGGTCCTGGGTTCGATCCGAAAGCCAAAATTGTTTCTGAGATTTTCTGTCATGAATTTCTAAAAAACAGCTCGGAGTCGGAAAGTTGGCGTCGTTACACCCCCCTGCCTCGGAAAGCACGTTAAGCCGTTGGTCCTGCGCCTGATACCTCTCCGGTCATGTCGAATTGCCGTCTCACCGAACTTTCAGAGTTATGGAACAGTGAGTGCACCTGTGTATTGCGCTCACACTTGTGCACTATAATATCTCCTGCGTAGTTGGCCGATATCTGTTGGGATTGGCCGCATTGGTCGAAAACGGCCAGGAGGACTATTATATGTAAAACTGTCAAATACGCGACGCCTCTTCAATTCCTACTAAGCTAGAACTTTTGAAACCATCCTAAATTATACAACTCGACAAACTGAATGGTTAACAAAATCATATAGACATAGTATATTACTATGTTTGTGACCCAAGATTCTTTTATGTGTGTGCATGTTTTCTAAGCAATCAATCAATCCTTTACTATGTTAAATACAAGTGATTAGGGCTGTCCGCCATCACAATAGCGAATTAATACTTTCGAGTGTGGCAGCTCTAGCAACTATTAAAAATCAATGAGAGTTTTGTGACTACTTTCTTGCAACATCTCAGTACTGATGATCCCTTTTGACGTGACAACGTCTTATAAATTGGTTTGCCGGGTGACACTTCAAGAAACTGCGTTACGCTGCTCCGCTCACGTTCCGCGCTCACAATGAGAGCGAGTGAGAGGCACGCGTCCCTTTGACTCGGGCATGGTTAGCCCGCCTAAGAGCGAGTGAGACAGACATAAAAAGTGAAAGGCACGCGTCCCTTCCACTCGAGCACAGTTAACCCGCCTAAGAGCGAGAGAGACAGAGCGAGAGAGAAAGAGTGAGAGAGATAGGCATACACACCGGTTCATGTTATACGAATGAATATTCACATTAAAATTATTTTACCACTCAAAGTCGTTGTCACGTAAAACTTTCGCCCGTATACCGACTTTACAGGCAACCAATTTTTGATTGATAACTTGAGTACGTAGTTTTCTCTGCCCTGACAAATGCCAATTGAATGTGTCAAAGGTGACTTCTTACTTTAAAGAAATCGCTCAAGGGCTAACCAAGCCTACATCGGGTAATACTACAAATAAACGTCTATTATGTCTTATCATTATGGCTATTCATAAAATTACCATTTATACAATTCATTATTTTCTTGATGGGTTCATTTTGTACTTTGACCTAATATTTAACTTCGTATTGATCATAAATGAAATAAATTCACGAAGCTTGCGAATTTTGATAGTATTCTAAGTGAAATTAAAATAGAAAGGCATTCCTGACTACATACTTCTTAAGTTGAGGACATTTGCCAAGTTTTTATACTCGGGTTCGTTTGACGTAACGACAAATTGAAACATCAATCAGGAATAAGCACCATGTAGTAAAGGAATATGAATGCCAACTTGATAACATTATGCAAAAAATTGTCATAAGACCATATTAGTCTCCATGAGGCTAACAAAGTAGACATTTTAATTTGACTTACAAAGTCAAAGGAGGCCGTTTAAATCATCTAATAATTACTTAAATTATTTATCTAAAATTAAAGAAAAATTTAACATTCTATTACTTAAGTTGCTTAATGTTAATTACTAAAGTAACTGCTTTTTATACGAAAACCTTAACTTGACAATAAGGATCATAAAAAAAGTAGAATCATGCAATTTGGTGCCGTCGGTCTAAAGTTATGCGATTACATACATTTTGGCGATTCATTTTTTTAAATTACTAATGAACTCGGCGGTAACGTCCGCCGAGTTTTGTATTTTTGCCCGCTGTTTTGTATTTTTTTCATATTTTAATACATATAAACCTTCCTCTCGAATCACCCTATCTATTTTAAAAAACACTGCATCAAAAATCGTTAAGTAGTTTTAAAGCTTTGTCGACCATTTTAGTGTAATGGTTAAGAAGTTTACTATTAACCAAAAGGTCGGGGGTTCGATCCCCGCACTGTACAAATATTTTTGTGTGCATGAACATGTCTGTTTATAGTGGTCTTGGTGTTATATTTATTTATTTAAGTTTATTTGTTGATTCTGATATCTGTAACACAAGTGCGTTTAAGTTACTTACTTACCACAAAGTCAGATGTATGTGATGTTGTTAAAAAAACTAAACTGACTAAAAAAAAGATCTAAGCAATACATATATATCATTGCAGACATAGAGACATACGGACAAAGTGACTTTGCTTAAGTAGTGAAATAGTAAGTCTACAGTATGAGTCGTCACTACTGTTGGTATTAACTTTTAATTGACTGGGTTAAGCATTCATTACTGTCCTATCTACCTGCGGTAAGCATGATACGACCTTAAATTACCTGCGCTTGCTCTCGAACCATCAAATAGAGTAACCTGGTACCTGAACGAGATTTAGCAAATCTAGACGATTGGCAAAATTCCTACCAACCGAAACCTGCTTACGCCAACACATTGTGCAATGCGAATGGTTTAAATTCTACCAGTTTATTTGACACCCAACCGCTTTTGCTACTGATGTATTCGTACAATTAACGAAAATATCGGTCACTTTGGTATTGTCGACGATAAATCGTGTCACTGTATTCGATTCGTTTCATTTTCGCCAACATTTGTAAAATAGGTTACCAATATTACTAGCTTTTATTTAGGTTCACCTGTCCCGGTGTTTGTTTGAATGTTATCAAATCTTGCAAAATAAATTTTACCTACTATCCGATGTCCGATTGAGCTTTGTACAATTTCTTTTTTTTCTGTTCTTATTTTTCTAATCACTTTTAGTTTTTATGACTAAAATATACTTAAATGTGCAGCTTTGAACTTCATACCTACTCTTACGTCAAAAATCATCCTTAATTACATTCATAGTATATAATCTTATCCATTTTCTTTTAAAGAGAACTGGTCTCAAAGCCATGAGGGTTATAATTTTTGTGTTCTCTCTTTTATGTATTTTGTCGCACCGCCCACAAATCATTTCTGCTTAGCCTAAAGGTATGACTGGTAGAGAATGCCCTACGGCGTTAAGTCCACCTTTTGTACATTGTTTTGTTGTGCAATAAAGCTAGTATGTGCAATAAATAAGCAATATTTGTAAAATTGTCCACGTAAGCCACTGATAGTTCGGTATAGCTTTACTCATATAGGTTAGTTTATGTCGGGTGTACAACATATTTGTAGATGATTCAATTGGTCTAAGACCTGAAAAACTGTAGCAAGACAATCTACGCTCTACTTACAATTGGTAAAAAAGAAATTCCTAAATAGACAATGAGGCCAGGCGAGTATCATTACATTGAGTCATGCGAAATGAAGCGAATTTCCTTCGTTAAACAACTGGCTAAGTGAATCAGTTGGACCTTGTTTACCTAACTGGTATCTTACCAGTGCAGGATGTAACCGATTCTGTGCCAAGACTGTTGCTGGTCAAATTGTGCAGTAAAATAGTTTTAATGATATTATGATAATCATCATCTCAGCCGCAGGAACTTCACAGCTGATCATAGAGATACCATTGAGTTGGCTGGTAGGTAAGCAGTTTCTAGCGGCTGCCATCCTGCAATCCTGCTATCTTGTGTTTTTTTTTTATAAAAAGCTATCTTCACATTTGGCCACATCATCACTTACCATCTTTTATTCATTATTTTCTTCAAAGGTCCAAGTTATAATGTAAGGGCAATGTTGTTCTTGTAATACATACAGCTAGAAGTGTATATCTAATCAATGGTGATGTCCAAATCATTCATTTACCTACTATAAAGATTTAACTATCATACAAAACACGTTTGGATAGTCACCAACGTTCACCTTTTGGATTCGAAGAAAAACTTTTTGGGGCGATGGAAGGCATCAGTCTACTTCCAGCTTCGAAGCAGACAGAGAATGCCGTTTATAGAAAACGACACCAAATTACAACCATAAGTTAAAATCCCCACTAAAATGAACATGGGATCTGAGCGAGTGTGAATCGGCAAGTGTATACAATCCGCGAGAAATGTGGCAATGTGCAGTCGTCAGCTCTCCAAACTGTAAATTCTCTTGCAAAATCAGCTCTATTAAAACTAAGTAGGATGCCGCAAAGCTTAGCTTGACGTGGTGTAGTTTGTGCAGGCGACAGCACATCAGGGTATCCATATTTGTTGAAAAATTGCCTTTATTACAGAAGCATAAAATGGCGTCAAGTTAAGCTTTAAATGTTGTAGTTTGTACAAAATTGTGTAGCTTGCGACACGGCGTGGGTAGCGGCTACCGCCCGGGTGTCGGTGCAGTGCCGGCCAACGAAATGGGAAATGGTATATTAAATTCAAATTCAAAGTTCTTTATCTTGCTAAAATAGTGGTACTGATACAGATGTCAATGAAAATAATAGTTCCTCAAAATTTGCCAGATACAGGCAGTGAGTATTAGTGAGAGTTTCGTCAAAGTTTTTTCTGGTAGGATATACTTATGAAATATAAATATGACTTTAATGACAGTATGATACTTTAATGACAGTAAATTTTAAAATTAAAATATGTGACAACAGTGGATTTGACACGACACTCTACAAAAAAACCGAAACTTGCAGGGACGACAAAAAAATATTATGGCATTGTGATTTTTACCTAAAATAATGTAAAGTATCGGTCTACACAAATAGTCTACTTAAGCTAATGAATTACTATCTACAGTATTCTAAAAGTTATTTTTCATATAATATTTCTGAAATCAAGATGACTGTGTCGTTTTCTCTTACATCCCGCCAATTTTTTGAACTATACTTAACAAAATAAATAAATGAAATAAATAAATATTTCACAACAATCACACCAATTCCCTAGTCCCAAATTAAGCTAAGAGGCTTGTGTTGTGGGTACTAGACAACGGATAAACATACTTAAATACTTTTTTTGTAAATCTTCTCTATATATATAAAATTCTCGTGTCACAATGTTTGTTCCCATACTCCTCCGAAACGGCTTGACCGATTCTAATGAAATTTTGTGAGCATATTCAGTAGGTCTGAGAATCGGCTAACATCTATTTTTCATACCCCTTAGTGATAAGGGTTGTCTACCCTTAACATTTGTATGGCAAAACAACGTTTGCCGGGACAGCTAGTAAATACATAAATTAAAGTGTGTCCATGTTTATTGCAAACAACGGTATCCGTGGTTCTCAATTTCCGATCGAAATACCTTCAAAAAAGCTCAACACTAAAATGCGAGGAATGCTGATCGAAACTCACAAATAAAAAGGAATCCTAATACATCAGTAAATAAAAATATACATTTATCTTTAGGATACGCAAAAGCAGGTAGGTAAATTGCCTACTAGGGCGGTTTGATAAGTCCATGACTTTGAAAAGAAAAACATATATTTTGTGTACAAAAACATTTTATTTTTCTACATACTCTCCTTTCAACTCTACACTCTTTTTCCAGCGATGCTCCAATCTCTTCAACCCATCCAAAAAATACTTTTTGTCAAAGCCTGCAAAATAGGCCTCGGTTGCAGCTATCACCTCTTCATTGGATGAAAATCTTTGCCCAGCAAGCCATTTCTTCATGTTTGGGAAGAGAAAGAAGTCACAGGGGGCTAAATCTGGTGAATATGGAGGGTGCGGCAATAATTCGTATCCTAATTCGACAAGTTTTGAAGTCGCGACTGCAGACGAGTGGGCCGGAGCATTATCCTGATGAAATAGAACTTTTTTCTTTGCTAGATGCGGTCGTTTCTTCATCAACTCTTCATTAAATCTTTCCAGCAATGCAGCATAGTAAGCACAGGTTATTGTCTTGCCTTTCTCCAAGAAATCGATGAAAATAACCCCTTGACTGTCCCAAAATACTGTTGCCATCACTTTACCAGCCGAACATACCGTTTTTGCCTTCTTTGGTGCACGTTCGCCGGTAGAAGTCCACTGCTTTGACTGTTGTTTAGTCTCTGGCGTATAATGGTGGACCCACGTTTCATCCACGGTTACGTACCGACGCAAAAATTCACTTGGATTGCGATTATACATAGCCAGACATGCCTCAGAAGTAGTCACGCATTTTCGCTTTTGGTCGACTGTCAGTAAGCGCGGCACCCATCTTGCAGAAAGTTTTTTCATTCCCAAAATATCGTGCAAAATATGAAAAACTCGTTCAGTTGAGATGTGCACAGCCTCAGCTAACTCGCGTATCTTTACTCGACGGTCAGCCAAAACAATATCGTGGATTTTGTTAACAATGTCCTCAGTGGTTACCTCAATCGGCCTTCCTGGGCGCTCGGCATCATTGGTTGTAATACGTCCACAACGAAACTCAGTAAACCATTTATGTACCATTCCATGAGACGGCGCTGAATCCCCGTAATATTTTTTCAACTTGTCTTCGGTCTGCTTAATGGTTTTCCCGCGTAAAAAATAGTGTTTAATCAAGACTCGAAACTCGGATTTCTCCATTTTCGAAGAACACCTTCACAGCCGCCAAACTTCTTTTGTTATTAAATATTGTTTTCGCGCCATATTTGAAAATAGAATTATTTTAGGTTCGCAAAAATATTACTTTTAAGAAAATATCATTAAAAATAAAAAAAGTTTCTATTCAGCCTGAAAGTCATGGAGTTATCAAAACGCCCTCGTATATCAAATCGTAATTGACTGGATTCTTATCATTAGGTGCCTCTTTTGGAAGTCGTAAGTATTTAAAAAAAGACAGAACAGAAACCTTATATATAATTTGGTTTATCTTTAAAAAGATTTGACGACTACTTTTGTGGAATCGTCAAGAAGTTAACTATTAACCAAGAGGTCGCGAGTGCAATCCCCCCACTGTACACACATTTGTGTACATGAACATGTCTGTTTGTCTGGGTGTTATATGTATTTAATAATACCACTGTTGATTCTGATATCAAATTCTGTGGGTTACACACAAGTGCTTAAGCTACTTACCACGGAGTCAGATCAATGTATGTGATGTTGTTGCATATTTATATACAAAAAAATTGATTACCTTATGCAAGAACTGATACAACACAACACAACTGGACACTCTTTATACAAATTATACAGCCTAGACCATGCTTTTAACGAGAATATTTTATTCTTCGTTAAATCAATACGAATACAATTTAAACACCATAAAGCTTCTTCAGGTTTCCGCAGATTGCCGCAAGAAGTGAGGCAAAAATTATACCAAGTATTTTTCTTATCTGATCCCCGCGTTTGGTAAAAACGAGTATCGTTAAGAAAATATATTTGTACAAAAATAGATAATGTCTAGCTGATTTTATGACGGTATTAATCATTTGGCAGTATACTGGCCAGCAATATAAACGAGCTGCTTAACTGTACCTACCTTTTTAAAGAAATAAATTACGGTACTCCGTGGGGATGAAAATCGTGAAGAAACCATCTGCTCGATGATTTATAAAAGTAAGGTTGTGTTTTTAAACACTTTAAGTGTAGTATTATGTACTTGTAAGTTTGGGGGCTGTGCTGTTTACTTGATATGTCTGTCAACCTAACAGACTTTTTGGTTACAATAGGCTTGTTTTCACTATGAAAGAAATATTTACTATAAAATAATTCAAAATTGCAGATCCAATTTCATTAATATTTTTCTGCAGTTTTAAAATTTGATTTTTAATTGAAATTCAAACGGTAAATAGTCACTTCGTTGGCATTGTACTCGATGACATCAATTTTTTTATTTCCATACAAACTCTATAGAGAAAAGCGTTTTGACAATTGATAAAAAGTACGTCAACGATTGGTGGTGTCAACTTCTCTACTTATTCTTTCAGCTCTATCGTAATACTTAACTCTAAACATTAAATGCTGCGCTGCTACTGACCACTTACACATGGGAAAGAAAAAACACTAAGTGGCGACCATTACCACTGTTTAAGAACCTGAAACCTATTGACTCTTCCGAGCGGATATTCCACGATTCCCCCTTTTATTTAATTGGCCATTATTTAAAATAAATTAATTAATACATTTACAACAACATCTCATCTGACTCCGTGGTAAGTAGCTTAAGCACTTGTGTTATAGATATCAGAATCAACAGTCGTATTACAAATAAATACATAATAACTAATAACATCCAGATTAGTACAAACAGACATGTTCATGCACACAATTCCCCTTAATCGTAACAGTCGGTTTTCGGCTGAAAGATGAGGTACGTGCATTTGGGGTTTTTTCAACAATTTCAGTTGATTTTTCATGAGTTAAGTTCTAATGTGCAACATATTATGATGTTAATAGCCGTAGAAAGTGATAGCAAATATCTGTTTCATTCATACAAATCACGCCAGTTGATAGACAAAAAGTTAATCTATTTAGCGGATCGCCTTTCTAAGCGAAAGGTAGAAATTGCGGGCGATACTTGCAAAACGACGTTAATAATTACTATAGACTAGTAGCCGCCCACGAATTCGTACGCGTGGAAATCCTTTATCTTTACAATCCCTAGCCCTTAAAACTTCACCGTTTTTACAACTTTTACATGGGATTGAGATGCTTTGTTGCGGAAAAAAGTAGCCTATTTCAGTCTTAAGTTTCATACCTACACAAATAACATACACAAAACACACACTCCATACACAAAAAAACATATCGTAACATTGCTCCATTGCGTCGTGAAAGAAGAACAAACACACAAACAAAGATACTTTCCTGAAGTAGAGGTGCAATTTGTGATGGAATTATTGAATTGATATCTCGTCATTAAACGCTTTAAAATCTGCAATACCTGCAAACACCTTTTCCAGTATTTATCACAGTAGATAATTTTTAGTTGAAGACAAACAATGGAAAATAATGCTCGATATTAACCCCCTTAAAGTCATTTCGTTTGGTTTTTAATTTAGTTTGGAACCATTTTATTGTCCGAAAAATGTCATTTGCTTTTCAACTTTACCTGTTATAGTAAGTAAATTATTTACCGACGCAAAATTTATTCTAAGTGATATTAGAAATGATGGAAAAGTCTGTACTATTTAATGAGCGTTACCCGTATAATCCTTTTGCTTTAGAATTTCACACCCAGCCCTATAACGTTCGCGTGCACTCAACAAGCGACCATTTAAATAATTGTATTGACATCTATTCAGTGGTAATCATTTGCAAAATTACTTAATTTGTCGTCACGCTACTTTATGGTTCTTTATTAAAAGTATTATGGCCTTTCTAATGATTTTAACAGTTGTTAATCTAACCTTACGTTTAATTTGACGGCTATTTTCATGTGGTATTTTTACAAGCTTTTATTTTTTGTTTGCTTGTTTGTTTTGAATCAAATCTTGCAACCTGAATTTTATCTACTTCCCAATATCCAATTGAGCCAAAATTTTATACACCTAATGCGCCATTATAGTAAACTAGCTGACCTGGCAAACGTTGTTTTGCCATATACGATTCTCAGACCTACTCAATATGCTCACAAAATTTCATAAGAATCCGTCAAGCCGTTTCGGAGGAGTACGGGAACGAACATTGTGACACGATAATTTTACATATATATATATATATATATATATACATTTTATTATTATATTTATTATATTTATATATATACTAGTGGCCGCCCGCGACTTCGTCCGCGTGGAAAGCCTTTATCTTAAAAATTCTTTATGAATTGTAGCCTATATGTTATTCTGATGTATAAGCTATATTGTGGTAAAGTTTCATTCAAATCCATTCAGTAGTTTTTACGTGAAAGAGTAACAAACATCCATACATCCATACATCCATACATCCATACATCCATACTTACAAACTTTCGCCTTTATAATAGTAGTAGGATAAACACACATTTTTATGTAATGTACCCTATTTATAAGCAAATAAAGAAATTTGAATTTAATTGTTCGAATAAAACTTTTTTTGTATGTTACATAGGTACTTGTTTTTGTACAACAACAAACAACTGGCCAATCGCAACGTGACCGAGATGCGATTGGCCCGTTTTTCTCCACAATTCAAACTAAATCCGAGAGTTGAACCATGTTTAACCTAATCAATCAGACATAGTACGAAAATATCATTAATAATTTGTCGTTTGTTTGATAATTTTTCAAAATACGTAACCAGTTCACATATAGCTCTACGATCGTCATTATCATATTATTATTATTTTTTTTTGCTTTAGTTGTAAGCAAACAAAGACAAACAAACAAAACTAACCATACAGGTGCTACTCAAGCTTAAGACACTTCAAGCCAAACTAAACGCAGAACATACCAAAACAAAGTATCTTCCATCAATTTGGCTTGACAGCCATTGTTCGCATAATTTAGCCAACAGTAATGATATCAATCTATTACATAATCAGACGACCTTAACGTGATGCATGACTTCCCTTGTCTCGAAAGGTAGTTCCCACATTTTGTACAATGTCACAAAAACGCGATTTTGGCAACATGTGGCGACCAAGCAAGGTTACGGGCCTATGCCACAGTCTGTCCACGTCTGTATAGTCAGCAGTTAGTTAACTTCAAATAACACCAAATATGACACCTAAAAATAAAAAAAATCATTGGTATTCTTTACCTATGAGAAAAATACCTAATTAGTCTTCTTTAACTATAACATTGCCGTTAAACTTTTTAGTAACTTTTCACTTGGACTTCTTTTGACATTTTGAGTATTAATCGACACAGTCTCAACCTCGCTGAGCTTAATCTTGCGTCAAGAGCAGACATATCCAAATAATACCTATAAAAAAATATTTAAAATATTTCTGTTTTTATAATATTTTTTAAGGTTTTGCTAGGAAGTGGAAATCAACCTTGAAAAATAAAAATACTTTGATGTAAGTACGAACTAACAAATTTTTCTTTTTTAAAAGTGTCTTCCGCTTAAATATGAGCGAGAAATTTTAGAAATGTTAACCAACTAAACGGATATCAACGTGCAATGTTTAAGTTTACCAACTAGATACGTTTGTACTGTGTCTTTAGTTAGATACAATGATGAAATCACAATGACGTAAGTCTGTGAACGCTTTTCTTTATTTGTTCAGTTCTGTAACAGGAGTGCGCTAATTTTGGTAAGTGTTTTGTTAGCGTTGTGTACGCTTGCCCGCATGTTTACACGAGTGACGGGAATGGTCAAAATTGAAGATCTAATTCTACGCCCTTTATACATTTCTTGTGCTATAAAGTTTTATATAAATATAGTCCTCCTGGCCGATTTTGACCACGGCGGCCAATCTCAACAGAGATCAGCCAACTACGCAGGAGATATTATAGTGCACAAGTGTGTGCGCAATACACAGGTGCACTCACTGTTCCATCACTCTCAAAGTTCGGTGAGACGGCAATCCGACATGACCGGAGAGAGATCAGGCGCAGGACCAACGGCTTAACGTGCTTTCCGAGGCACGGGGGTGTCAAACCGCCAATTTCCCGAATCCGAGCAGTTTTTGAGAAATTCTTGACAGAAATCTCAGAAACAATTTTGGCTCGACCTGGGATTCGAACCTAGGACCTCGCGGATGTAAGGCAGACACTTTGCCACTAAACCAACGAGGCCGTCATATATAAATATATATAGAGTAGAACCCAAAAGTACGAATTTTGTCTGCCTTTACCTAATCAATTGTAAAAGGTGATTAACACTAAAGAATTCCACCGTAATACTTGCAATATAATAAGTTGTTCTGTTCGCTTACAAGTTTTGTTTTATTAAATGCCTAGTACGCAGGGCAATTGTCAAATAGTGATGAAAACATTCGTTTAGTTATGTTTTAATCAGGTATATACTTAGTCTATTTTTGTTCGAATTATTCACTTGCCTAATTATACAAATTTGTCAGTAAAAGCACTAAGACAATGGTGTTTTATTATCTGTGGTTAGAAATTCAGTCACCATGATGCAATGTCCTGATTTAGTCGCATTGTTATTTGAAATGCTTGTGAGTCATAGTATGAAAAAATGTCTGTTGATACTCTGTAGGTCACTTAGAACAACAATATTATTTGACTGGCTAATGTTAAGTAGAACCAACGCGATGTAACCAATCACTTCTTTGAGGGTGAAAATTTAATGTTAGGTGAAATAAATTAGTCATTTGAATATGTTTCTTGATGCCAACAGAATATCAGAGCAATAGGCAAGATGACACTACCAATCGTTGACATACTTTTTATCATCTGTCAAAACGATCTACCTCCAATAGATTTTGTATGAAAATACATTTGATGTCATGTCATGTCATTGTCTGAATATTTATATAGTTCTATGAAGATAAAAATTGGTTTCTACAGCTTTTTGGAAATAAATTAATTTTACTTCATGGGGGTTATGTTTTTAAAACACCATGGTCTTGAGAAATTTAAAGATTGGTGTCATCATGCCTATTAGTCCCATAATCGTGAGCTTGTGTTAGTGCTTGGCGACTAAGATATTGTATTTCTTGTTACACGTACAAATACGGCATGGCATGTTTTAGCATAATTTTCATAGACATGCATTTTTGGCACTTGCTGGATTTGAATGCTCAATTTGGAGTTGGCTGATTTTTTGCAAAATTTCAGTTCATTTTAATCTGCGAGATATTCTTTTGAAACATTTTCAGAGTGCTTAGGGGGCAAACATGGTAAAATTACGAGGACTTCTACTGTATCTAGGAAACGAGTTGCAGTCTCCAAGCGTACCGTGTGACATTGCCCCAATTATTTACTGGTCCAATTCCCAATCACCAGGGACCTATCCCAGGCCCGCTGTGTGAAGATCAATTACAATGTTAATGACTGTTTACGTTGTATACAATCTCGGTGCGGCAAAGTAGCTGGGTTGTGGTTCCCATACCGAGCGTGCGATGTTGCGCTTAACAAAATAAATATTCAACAGCATAAACAATCAACACTTGTTCCTGTTGCGTACGGTCTGCAGAGTTGTGAAGGACTTTTAATTTATTTATTTTTAGTTTTATTATCTATTACTTTTTATTAATCGCACAATTTTTTAATTGTTAAAGCTTCACTGCACTGCAGATTTTTTAACATTGACTTAATTTACTTAAAAGACGGTTTAATAAAATATTTTTTTAAAACTTAAATAGTTAACAGTGGGATAGGTTCTTTCCGTGGCACGTACTTTAGAAACAGGTCAATAAGTAATAAGTACAGGTAAGTATGCATAATTGAAGAAAACTATCTTCTCGTATTTACATGGCCAAGTTATTAATTTTAAAATTGCCAAATGTTTTTTTTATGGTGTGCAATAAACAATCTATCTAGGTTTAGCGAATGAGCTTTATAAAAACTTTACATAGTTATTCAATTGTTTTGTTGGTGAAGTGGCAATGTTTCTGCCTTACATCCGAGAGGTCCTCGTCCTGGTCAAATCCCAGGTCGAGCTAAAATTGTTTCTGAGATTTTCTGTCATGAATTTCTCAAAAACAGCTCGGAGTCGGGAAGTTGGCGATGTAATACCCCCGTGCCTTGGAAAGCACGTTAAGCCGTTGGCGTCCTGCGCCTGATCTCTCTCCGGTCATGTCGGATTGCCGTCTCACTGAACTATGAGAGTGATGGAACAGTGAATACACCTGTGTATTGCGCTCACACTTGTGCACTATAACATCTCCTGCGTAGTTGGCTGATCTCTGTTGAGATTGGCCGCCGTGGTCGAAATCGGCCAGGAGGACTATTATTATTCAATTATTTTATCAAACATCCTGTATTACCAGTCCCGAAATCAATTGAGGCCCAGATGAAATGTCACTCGTCACAAAATCGGGAAATTCATAGATTCATTAGTGAACTCTTAAAGGGCTGCCACAATAGATCAATCCTGGTCGAGTTGGCAATATGATATAATAGTACTCCATCATGTAAGCCGTTCGACGCCCACTGCTGAGCATATGACTGCCCCCAAGGATCTCTACCCCAGTAGCTTTCCGCGACCCTCACCAGATCTTCGGCCCACCTTGTACGCCCAAGGACGGAGCGTCGTCCGTAACTATGTTAGAACTAGAATTAGAACTATTCCGTCCCAACAGCCATCGATTCGTATATAGCCCGCCAGACGCTAACTACCAACTTTTTGAAGACACTATGGACAAAGTCTTATCAAAAGCATCAAAATCAAAAAAGAATTTAGTAGTATGCGGTGATTTTAATATAGATATATTAAAAAAAACACAAATTTCTATGAGATTTCTTAATCTCTTTGAATCGTATAACCTAAATAATGTTTTTGAAGAACCTACCAGAGTGACTCCAACAACGGCTACTTGCATAGATAATATTTTTTGTGATGTCAAAATAACAAATAAATCTATTTTACAATGTCTAAGCTCCGACCATAGAGGACAAAAGGTCACATTTCCGTCTGGTCCGGCCTTGAGCGTAGTAGATATAGTTTATAGACCAGTCACTGCAAACAGGATAAATAGATTTAAGGATAGGATTTTTGGTGGTGTGAAAACATTAATTCCAAACAGTAGTAGTAACGTAGACAACTTATACGAAGATCTTTTTAACTTAACTAAAAGCGAATTCGCATCAATTTATACAAAAAAAAGGTTAAGTCTAATCGGTTTAAAGTAAGTTTAATGAATGGGCTACACCAGGTATTTATAAAAGCAGGAACAAGTTATATGATCTGTATAGTATTAGAGAACATTCTCAGGACCCACATATTATAGAATATGTTAAAAAATATTCAAAAATCTTTAAAAAAGTTTGTGCCCAAGCAAAGACGAATCATCTTCGTAGGATAGTTTCAGGTTCAAAAAATAAAGCCAAAGCTACCTGGAATATCATAAACAAAGAAACCGGTAAAGATAAAACAAAAGATCGTTCATATTCATTAAAAGACGGAGGTAAACTAGTTAAATCTGATGCAGAAGTAGCTAATATTTTTGAAAAGTTCTTTGCTAATATAGCACCATCTACTCCTAAGGAATTAACTCTTCTGCAGAACTGTCGGAATCCATTCTCAAATCCAATATTGATGTGATTCACCACTATACTTTAGATACGTAAGCACCGATGTAATTATAAACGCATTCAATGAAATAAATATGAAAAAAACCGAGGATCTTTGGGGAATATCCGTATGTATAATTAAAACTATTATCGAAATCATAGCACCTCTTTTAGCGATCATTTTTAACAAATGTATTGATACAGGGAAATTCCCAAATTTAATGAAATTTAGTAAAATAGTACCGTTATTTAAATCTGGTGACAAAAATAACCCCTCAAATTTTCGACCGATATCAATCTTACCGGTTCTAAGTAAAATTTTTGAAAAGATTATATTCAATCAGCTACTATTTCACTTCACATCAAACAATTTATTGCATAATAAACAATTTGGTTTTACAAAGGGTCGCAGTACTGCTGATGCTGGAGTCGCTCTGTTGAAACATATATTTGATGCCTATGATAGTAAGCATGATGCTGTGGGAATTTTTTGTGACCTCTCTAAAGCGTTTGATTGTGTTGACCATGAGACCCTGTTGAGAAAACTACGCTATTACGGTGTATCAACTGATGCATGTAACTTATTTAATTCATATCTTACTGAGAGATCACAAAAGGTTTCTATCAATGGAGCAGAGTCTCCTGGAGCACCTCTCACTATGGGTGTGCCCCAGGGTTCGATATTGGGACCGTTACTGTTTCTAATATATATTACTGATGATACTTCACTACTTTTTAAAACTCCAAGGGGTAAAGAATTGTTTGACGATATAAATGGTACTCTCTCGCGAGTACTTCATTGATTCACCGTTAACAATTTATTGCTTAACGCGACCAAAACTAAATGCATTAAGCTTACAATGCCCAATGTCCGACAAGTTCCAACAAGGGTTGTTGTTAAGGATGAACAACTAGTTACTTCAAATACTGCAACTTTTTTGGGAATTACTTTGGATGATAAGCTCCAGTGGGGTCCTCATATCATGACCTCATCAAAGAGACTAAGCTCCGCTGCATACACTGTAAGAAAGATAAGGTTTCTGACTGATGTTGAAACGGCAAGACTAGTTTATTTTAGTTATTTTCACAGTATCATGTCATACGGCATCTTACTATGGGGCTCAGCTGCAGATATAGAGACAATTTTCGTATTGCAGAAACGAGCCGTGCGGGCTATTTATAAACTTAAATCAAATGAAACACTCAGAGAATTGTTTAAAGAAGTTAAAATACTTACAGTTTACTCGCAATACATTTACGAAAACCTTATTTACGTTCGAAAAAACTTACACTTATTTCCTAAAAATAGCGATTTGCATAACTTCAACACAAGACAAAAAATTAGGCTTGCCGTTCCACATTTTAGGCTTCATAAAGTTGGTCACTCATTTATGGGTAGATGTGCATCATTTTTTAATAAATTACCTGAAAATTTAATTTCATTGCCTTTAGATAAATTTAAAACAGTTGTAAAAGATGTATTAATGTCGAAAGGATATTATAAAATTGATGATTATATAAATGACAAAGATATATGGAAATGTTTAAATGCAAACAATTACAATTATTGTAAATCAATTTTGAAAAGAGGCAATGACAATAGTGACTGAGTTTCTTGCGCCGCTTCTTCTCAGCACTGGCCCAAATTGTCCCGAAGCGGTGGTAGTGTCAATTTATATGTTGGGACGTGTAAAAGTGCTAGTTGTTAGCCTACTTACAGAAATAAATTGATTTTATTGATTTATTGATTTTATAATGATAATTTTTAATTAAGTAGTAATTATTTACTCCGATGTCTTACTAATTAGGGAGGACGTCCTTGCCACGAAACGCCTAACCACACCGCGATAGCCAGCTTCCTGTTTGTACTCAATCCCGTAATCTCTCCTCTAATTAAACAATATTTTACAGCCAACTGTAGGTTTTCACAACATTTTCCTCTTGTTGTTATTTTCCTCGAAATGTAGGTATGTCGCCATTAAAATCTTTTTATTTGAAGAAACGGTTTGGTAGTAATTATGACCACACGTCGATAAATGTGTTAATAATGAAAATATTCCGTGCGTAAATACTGAAAATATTCCAGTAAATATTGTTTGTGTCCGAAAAGGTTTATCACCCCTACGAAATACAGCCACAATACAAAAGAGTCCAATAAGCTCTGATTTCTTTAAATCAGGGTTCCCAAAGTGGTCCTGGTGGACCCCAAGGGGCCCACGGGAGATTCAACGGGAGTCCAAGGTTGCGTGGCTGAAAATGAGAGTCCATAAAAAAATTCGTGTGGGACGCCCCCCGGCTAGATGGAGAGACGACCTGAAGAAGGCAGCTGGTAGTGACTGGTTGCAAAGGGTGGGAAATCGTGCGCTGTAGCGCTCCTTAGGAAAAAAACATTCGGGCCTTAGACCTCAGGTATCTACTAATGTAAGGCCTACATTAAAATAATGCACAAATGTCTTTAAATAAAGAAATTTTTGATTAATCTTAACGACGGTTCTTAACTTCTTATACTACTCACAATTTGAGCAAATCAATGAGAATCGATACATATTTTAAAACATTTCAAGAATTGAAGAAGAAAATCTCTTAAACAAGATAATTCATTGACAAAAATCGTCTTTCTTTGTGAAATAATAACAAATTTGTTGCACTTATTTTGTTTTCTCGTTACTTTTATGGTATCGCACTTGCGCCTACTGCATTCTAGTGTGTCACGACCAAAATAACTCGCACCTAACTTGCACCAAAAATTTTATCAATGTACCTACAAGTTCGTACTACAAGTAGTAGACAAGTTGGTTGTCTAACTCATTAGTCTATTATTGATGTTTTGCGTATATTGTCCTTATATTTGTGTTAAAGAAAATAATACACTAAGTTTATATCAAATTGACAAATAACCACACACACAACTACATGATAATCCTCTTCACGCCGAAACCATTACAGGTAAACATACATAACATAGGTAGGTATTATATAAAAAAAACTGACAAGAAAGTGAAAAGTGACAAAATCCGGAAGTAATTAATAAGAAAGATTATGGGTCTTTCAAAACAACTTAAATTTTTCTTTAGATTATGACAATCTAAAGAAAAATTTAAGTTATAAGTACATAACAAAAAAAAACATTTTTAATTTTGTTTTTTTTAAGTTTGTTTTTCTATCGAAAAAAATATATGTATGTATATCACATTCGAACAGCTAAAAAAACTATTTTCCGTCCTTTTCTACTGTCCGTACAGACATAGCCTACGCCGCCATAGCGGGCGGGGACATGCGTACGTACTTTGCTGTCTGCACTACATTATTAATTATTTTTACAGACCCACTCCCATTATCAACTACTTAGCCACTTACGTCATACCGTTATTGGGAATCGAAAACTTAACACTTTTTAGCGCATATGATAGTGTTTAACATAGTACACATGATGTAGTTGGTTCCGGATGGTCAAAATAATGTTAATTCTTTTTAATTCACCGGTTTTGCGTATTTCAAAATAAGAAACATATAAACCTTTGTGGGAGTTTTGAAGTTTTGAATAACAACAAAACATTTTCGTTAGAACTTTTAAAGTGGCTATTTTCTTATACGAGGTGTTATGACCGCAGCTATTTTTCTTCTAAATCACGATAACCAAACAGCAAAAAAGGTTTCTTTTAGAACTCAAAACAATTTATGTAAGTCTGAGAAAAATGTGCATTCCAGCTGAGGGAAAGCTTACTGTTCCTAATTCTCCTGTTGCTAAAATACATAATTTGTAAATAGCAGATGCTAAACATAAATGCGTACATTTGTGATAGGTTCTCATTATATGCATGTTAATTAAATGACAAGACCAAATAGGTACCTATTTCAAAAGTTCACAACATCACCAATAAATACCTAAATATTAAAGTTTTATTTCAATGCCTTTTTGGTATGGTCCCTACATATTTTCAAAGAAGAATGTTTGATTAGCATTTCGTATGTTAAAAAAAGTTGAATGAGAAAAAAATACTTATAGAGGTCGAGTAAACAGAACATTGACTAATATTGTCCGTGACATTGTGAGTTGCACTTACTGTTTAAAATTCCGTCCGAAAATGCCGACCGCCTGTCGGATGAGGCTTCGTGCGCAGCCAACCTACTCTCTAAGCCTTTGTCCGTTGTTTCGGATGGTGCCGTCCCTGTCACTCTTACAAGCTTCACGGTGCGAGCGAGAGCGCTGGCTAGATCCGAAAATATAAACGAAACCTTAGGGAGTACGGCCTCAGGACCCTTACAATGTGGCTCCACGATCTGGTGACGGTCGCGGAAAGCCGCTTTGATACGGGTAGCGCAGGACCGATCGCACTGGAGATCCTTGGAAGAGGCCTATTCTCAGCAGTGGGCGTCGAGAAGCTGATATGATGACCCAAAGGGTTGAAACAGGACTTGGTTACAGATCAAGACTGATTACTTATTAATACCCCATTACCACGACTACTACTCGATTACTAGGCGCAGTGGTTACAGAGCTTTGGTAGTGATACCAAAAGTTAAGCAACCCAACTTTAGGCGCGGTCATGTTTGGGAAGGGTGACCATTCTGACCATTAAAGTTACGTCTTATTACAAGCATCTTCGTGCTTCGGAAGGCACGTTAAGCGGTTGGTACTGTGTAATATCACTGGTCACTTACCTTACACACACCCCTCCACCAATCCGCACTGAGCCCGCGTGGTGGAGTATGGCTCGGACCACCTCATTGTTGAGGCGAGGCCTGTGCCCAGCAGTGGGACTTGTATAGGCTGATGAGATGAGATGAGACCACGACTCCGCTGCCGCCGGTCTGTCTGCCCATTCGTCTATCTGTCTGGCTTTCTGACACCAGCCCCTATTTCATGAACCAGTGAGCCATGAGAGAGCCAATTGAAATTTTTACCAACTAGTAATATTCCGTTCCGTTCCGTTTTCTGTTTCCGCGATAACGAAAAAAACATGCCAAGATTTTTTACGCAAAACATTATGACAGTTTTTTTTAATTTACGAGTTCAGGGGACCTAAAAAGGCCGCTTCGTGCAATTCTCATTGGATTCATATTATGATTCAGATTTCAAATCATAAAATGGTCACTTTTCGGCAATTCACAATATGATTCAGATATGATTCATATTCAGCAATTAATTCATTTGACAGTTTTGTATGAGAAACCGTAAAATGGGCCGCAAAATAAGAATTGCTTGGGACAAGAAATGTGTCAAATAGCAGATTCATAAGAAGTTACTCAAAAGCAACATTTCACAATTCTGCTTTCTTATATTTCGAAAGAAAATACGTTTTTATTGCAATTTTAGGCCTAAAAAAACGAAAAAAAAAAATAACGAAATGCGAAATGATAAAAATGTAGAGTTTTTAAAGTTGACTGGACACACGTGTGTCTTGTCTCTTTTGACGAATTAGTGTATCAGTATCTATAGCAATTGAGTTACACCTGGTTCCCGTCTCATTAGACCACAGCACACTTGTGGACAAAATTATATGTTGCATAGTTGGCTTATCTTCTCCGCCTGGCCTGCTGTGATCCCCACTAATATTATAAAGAGGAAAGATTGGATTGTTTGTTTGAAATGAATAGGATCCGAATCAACTGGACCGATTCAAAAAAATATTTTACCTTTAGAATCCTACATTTTCCCTGATGTACTTAAGCAATAATAAAAATAATAATAGTCCTCCTGGCCGATTTCGACCACGGCGTCCAATCTGCACAAGTGTGAGCCCAATACACAGATGCACTCACTGTTCCATCAGTCTCAAAGTTCGGTGAGACGGCAATCCGACATGACCGGAGAGAGATCAGGCGCAGGACAAATGGCTTAACGTGCGCACCGAGGCACAAAGGTTAAACACCGCCAACTTCCCGACTCCGAGCTGTTTTTGAAAAATTCATGACAGAAAATCTCATACTTTCCCACTACACCAACGACGCAGTCAACTTAAGCTATACAACGTATGTGTATATGTAACAAAATAATAGTCCACCCGTACGGACCCGGGACGGGCCACTAGTATTTTATAAAGTCACAAGGCTGGTTGCACGGACATAACCTACAATCTTTAACAGCAAACAAACGACTTTTTTTTTATCTCACTACGTTGTTTACTACGCGCTATCACCACCGATAAGCGTAAGCTATATTGTGAAAGTGGCTCCCATTCTCCTTGTTTCACTGATAATGGGCCTTATCAAAGATTTTTGGGGTTTGATAACAAAAGTGATAAACAAACGGAAAGCGAAACCTATTCAAATCGACAGGGTTCCGTATAAGTCATAAACTTTACACCTGAGGCCGAACTGCCTAACGTTTCGTCCGTATTTTCGAGTCTAGCCAAGGTTTTTTTAATTATTATTATTTGGCATAGGTTTGCTCTTGATCCAAAACTAAGCCCAACATAGCGAAGACTCAGTCTACGACGGAGCGAGCTCGTCTAGAAGATGCCTGTTCACTCTAGCTTTCAAAATTCCTCGGTTGCAATTGCTGGGAGGACAACCTTCGCAGGAAGTAAGTTCCACATTCTTGCAGTGCGCATCAGGAATATAGGTGAGAAGCGCTTGGTTCATATAAGTGGAACATCAACACGATGTAAGTGACAGGGGTGGCTACATCTGAAACTACGGAGAGAGTAGGGGGGCAGATCCGCCTGAATTAGCAAAGACGTGAAGAGCGCGTAATCGCGTCAAACTGAGACTGCTAAGTTTTCAATGTTTGACGATCACTTTGGTAATGGTCAAGAAGTTGACTATTGACCAAGAGGTCGCGGGTTCGATCCCCGCACTGTTCAAACATTTGTGTGCATGAACATGTTTGTTTGTACAGGTCTGGGTGTTATATGTATTTATTTGTAATACCACTGTTGATTCTGATATCTGTAACACAAGTTCTAAAGCTACTTACCACGGAGTCAGATCAATGTATCTGATGTTGTTGTATATTTAAAAAAAAACACGGGTTGCACTCCGGGAGTGCCGGCAGAAGTGAAAACTTGATTATTAACGTTGTGCATTTTTGATTTATTTGAACCGTCTTACGGTTTTTCGATCAGCATCACGTGACCTGACGCGAGTTTCACAGTTTCTACCCATGCCACAAAAGTGCTCAACGCCGCTAAAGAAGTTTTCACTTCAAAAATTACAATTCCTGAAAAAACTACCTCCATGTGTATGCTTCCTCAAGCCTTTCGCATAGCAACGTGACAGCCGATACTTAGTACGAATACTTAGAGTTCGATTGACAGTTTGGTCGTGCTTTTGCAGGTTCGAGTCCGAGTATAGAAAAATACTTTAGTAAGTCAAGCAATTGTATATATTTTTCTGAGACAAAACAACAAATCTAATAGAGGTACAATAGTAAGTCCAACGACTATTCCTTTATCTCGTCGTCAGTCTTGAGAAAACTGTGCGCCTGAGCGTCGCATTTTTAGAGTATTTTTTATAGTCGGTTTTAAAAGTATTTCTCTCTTATATTTTCAACCGAACCCTAATCATCGTGAATAAGAATGGCATTTCAAAAAGAGGCAGGGCTCGATTAGATAAGTGGTTAATGTCAAGAGATAATTTACTAAAACTGTAAGGAGATAGGTATACTCGTATTTCTGTGATTAGAAATTTAAATTCCCTAAAACCTCACTCAGAATGAAAACTGTGTGGAAAACTACAAACTTTTATGTTCAAACAACAATTAATGTTCTCGATATGCGGCTGTCATAAAATGCGTATTATATTTTCCTTTGATATACATACGACGTATTTAAGTTAAGACATATGTGAAAATTATATTACACTTAAAAAACGAATTTAGGATTAATTTACACTTAAAGGCTTTGACTGTAAATTCATATTTATATTCAGCTTGTCAAATACAAACAGTATCCAGAGGTGTAGTTTTCTAAAGCGCATATTTAGGGTAAAAAAACATAATATGATATGTACTCCAACGAAAGGCTGAACATGCACATACAAAACAGTCAGGGTTCCGTAGCTTATATTTTTAGTTTCTTACATAACACATTTGATCTGACAACAAATAGTCAACAAGTTTGTTATCCTTAAAAAAGTTAATTGATATCCTATTATTTCTCGAAGACTGCCTCGTTGGTGTAGTGGCAAAGTTTCTGCCTTACATCCGAGAGGTCCTGGGTTCGAATACCAGGTAAAAATTGTTTCTGAGATTTTCTGTCATGAATTTCTCAAAAATAGCTCGGAGTCGGGAAGTTGGCGGTGTTACACCCCCGTGCCTCGGAAAGCACGTTAAGCCGTTGGTCCTGCGCCTGATCTCTCTCCGGCCGATTGCCGTCTCACCGAACTTTGAGAGTGATGGAACAGTGAGTGCACCTGTGTATTGCGCTCACACTTGTGCACTATAATATCTCCTGCGCAGTTGGCTGATCTCTGTTGAGATTGGCCGCCGTGGCCGAAATCGGCCAGGAGGACTATTATTATTTCTCGAAGTTTGCGCAAACGGAAATCATGGAAGATTGCCTGTTAACTAAACAATCAGTAAAATTCATAATTATATGTAAGGAACTCCGGAAAACTTCAACTTTTTTCGACACGATCTTGAAATCTGGAATCAATGTATGACAAAAATAATAAATTTTGAAATGACTTATTCATTCTTAATACGAGTAGGAAGGTCGCCATTTCACATTTTGCATACCAATTTATTCATCGATGTAACTTTCCGTCTGTTATGTACAATAAGTAAATAAGGATGTAGGTATAGCTCGCGACAAGAGGATAAAAGGTGTCACAAAAAAACTTTGAGCGACAATTGTAGTATATAGACAATACTACAAGTAAGCGAAGTGTTACAACACCATAAAACTACGAAATTACCTTAAAGGCAAGCGTGCACAGGTCGGTATAGTACGCATTGCACGCAACGAATTTTAGTTTGTCTTGTATAGAAACTCATACAACAGCGTCCACTGATCCGCGTCGCACGGATCGCACATCGGCAATGCCTACATGCGATGCGTACCTACTGATGACATTAGATCTACAAAAATTTGCCTTACGGATTGCACATCGGCAATGCCTACATGCGATGCGTACTGATGACATCATACGAAATGCCGATCTACAAAAAATCGAAAGAAAGTGTCATCGGCTTGTGTCAAAGAGAAACTCGCGTCAGCAATCCGATCGCTGCCTATACAGTTGAAACAGTGAACAATTCGACGACCGCTAGGTGCAGAGGTCCACATGTCGGACTTCTAAAACCAAGGGTCGCGGGTTCGATCCCTGCACAGTACAAGCATAAGTGTGCATGAACATGTATGTTTGTACAGGTCTGGGTGTTCTATGTATAATATGTATTTATTTACAAAAAAGGTATCTAAGTATATTTATCCGTTGTCTAGTACCCATAACACAAGCCTCGTATCTTAAATTGGGACTAGAGAATTGGTGTGATTGTTGTGAAATATTTATATAAAAAAACGAAGCGTGCGATAACGACTTGTGGACGCTTGCCTTAAAGCGGCTAAAGGCTAGATTGACAAAGCAGATCAAAAAGTTTTACTATGTAATGCATGTACACTAGTCCGCGTATGGCTGGCGATGGTAAAACCCGGTATGTTTTAGTTGGTATCACTTTTCACATTATCTGCTAGAAAACCATAGTGCGTGTGTGACTTCCATAACTAGTCACATTACGGCAGAGCATAAAAAAATTGCCAGTGAGCTCATGCGGCTTGGTGACCTTGACGGTGTTCAAGTGAGACGAGGATTGGCCATTGTCAGTTTATTTTGTTTTGTTATGTACCTTAAATGGATTAGTACGAGTACGTGATGCGAAGCGCAAAAGAAAAAAGAGGCCATTTTCTTTTTGGTCTATTTGGTCTAAATCTAGCGTGTGAGCCGATTTGTAACTTACGTTTTATTTGCTTATTTTTTTGTAGGTGTAATACATACATAATGCATGCTACATGCTGAATTCAATTCAATCTTTCCTTTTGTAAATCACAGTAATTAATTGTTTGCAAATGTGAAATTACGAGTAAAAATTTCCTGCTTTCCACCACAAGGAAAGTCCCTCGTATGTCTAATTAAATAATTAAGGATTTGTGGTTTGCAAATTAAAATTGTTTCAAATAAAACTTTTACCAATTATTATCGAGCTGTTAACGGAAAAGCTATGTCTATTAATTAGTTCAATATTTCAATTCGGGAAATTGTTGATAAGCCGTGCCGTAGTTTGATAAGCAAGTGGCCAATACTAACCGGTGTTTGTACAAAACTACAAATGTATGGAGAGTATTCGCGATAGTCAGTCTTCACACTTCCTGCTCGCAACACATTACATGTGAACACTCCCATTTTACAATCTCTTACAGCAATACACATAAGATGCATTTTATTTAAGCTTTTGCTTGATTTGTACACTCACAAAAAAGCCAATTAAGCAAGTTGGGTTCTTAATAAAATACCTAAACACACGTCAAAATACCGCTTTTGCACACAACTTTAATTACCGCGGCTTTTAACGCCAAATAAGCTTAGGTATTTTTGGTAAAAAATGTTATCACATCCTACTGTAATTTAAATTAATTGGGGTGATAATATTTATAAAAGTGACTCTGAGTTGTGCAGACTCAAGCTAGCTAGTAGATGTAAGTGGGGCTCTCGAATCTATAAAATAAATAAATATACAACAACATCACATACTTACATTGATCTGACTCTGTGGTGAAGTAGCATAAGCACTTTTGTTACAGATATCAGAATCAACAGTGGTATTATAAGTAAACTTAAATAAATACATTTAACACCCAGACCGGTACAAACAGACATGTCAGTACAGTGAGGGAATCGAACCCGCATCTATGATCGAAAACATGCTTCTAACCAAAATATTGTAGACCCATTTACGGTATTGTTTATTTATTGACAACTTTAAAAGAGAAGAATTACAGTGAAGTACAATGAAGTATTCAAAAAGTAATGTATGAATACTTCACGGGAGTCCTAAATTAGATTTTGATATAGTCCTCACCAGAAAACTCAAGTTTTAGGTGTATTAAACATTGTTTTTGAGTGTCTTTACACCACTCCCGCAATTACTACGTATTTTGTTGAAATAGTTGTTACCGTGTCTTTTCCGCTAGACGATAACTTTATCCCTATTTACTAATTAACAACTAGGTGTTAATATAAACTACTGAAAAAGATGTCTGGAAATTTATTTTTCCTTATATCATGTTTCAAATTTAATAATATTAGTACTGCGGCTCCTCTGAATTTAATTTAAATCTGTAAGATATCTAGCTCGCTTTAAAAAATAGTCAAATAAAGCTTTGATTTTGTGAAAAAGCAGTAAAGTGGCAGAAAACCTACAGACTATGGCTTCTACATATATTTAAAAAAAACCTAAGGGTGATTTTTTACCACAAATGTTAACTTTGACATGATGGTGAGATTGTACATAAGTTTGATTTATTATTAGAACATAAAGGATACAGCAACCGAGATATATCAGTATGCACTTATTTATGCTATTCGTGTTAACAACGCATTGCAATAACAACATGGGAAAATTTTCATTTTCCCTATATCTATTACCTAGCAGTCATCAATCAAGTAAGCCATGTAAATTGCAAAAGCATTCTAAGACAAAGTCCAAGGACGGGTACTCTACGTACGTAATCATCATCTGTGAAGCACATTTCAAATTCAACATAGAAAAACTTCACGCAAATATTAAGTACATACATAAGAGTTTAGATGAATTTGAATTGGCATAATGACAACTATTTTAAATATTTTCAAGACCATGGCGTTTAAAAAACATAGCCCCTATGAAGTTAATACAACCAGTTTATTTCCAAAAAGCTGTAGAAACTAATTTTTAAACACACAAAATTCAATAAATATTCGGTCAATTGACTCCGATTTCTGATATATGACCGTGACGTCACGTTCATGTATTCCCATATAAAATCTATGGAGGCAGACCGTTTTGACAGATAATAAAAAGTATGTCAACGATTGGTGGTGTCGTCTAGCCCATTGGAGAGAATTAATACTGAAACTTTTTATATTATTTTAGATAGACTTATCAACCCGTTAGCGGCTTCTTAATGGAAGATCAAATCAATTTTTAAAACAAGAATGATGGGTTGTAAGCACATAAGTCGATTACAATTATGTTTTTCTTATTTATTTCTAATTTGTGGACCCGGAAGACGCTGTTCGCCTGCTGTTTTCGAAATTTTTCCATATTTTCTTACCTTTTAAACCTTCTCTGGACTTCCACAATAATTTCAAGACTAAACTTATTCAAAACGGTTCAGTTGTTTTTGAGTTTAAGCGAGACTAAGGAACAGCAATTTATTTTTTATATATGAGAAGATACAAGTACATATTCCCCTGTAATTTAGTATATAACTTAGTGGCCATATACGACGCTGAATGTGAGTATCAAAAGTATTTAATTTTGAACAATTAAAACATTTGCTACATCTATTGCTAACAATAACGGAGATATAAATTAACTTAACTACAAATAATTGGTGTTGAGACCAAGGGAAATGTTACACGCGATTACTTTATGGTAAAAAATAAAGCCAAATGGCAAATGATAAAGCCGTAATTTTACATAAATCTTACTATATTAAAGCATACAATGTTTTATTTCTAAATATCGAATTTGTACATGTTATCTTTGGTGTTCCCAATGTGTTCGGGTTTTTCGAAACAAACAATTTGAGGAATAAAAGCGAAAATTCTTGAAAATAGGTAACTACTACGGTCAGTTTTGCCAAAGCAGTGTTATCTTTTGGAAATTCAATTGAGTTTGTGGTCACCAATAAAATATGACTTTTGCCATGTTCTCCCCGCCCAATACAATGGTTAGTTAACGGGATAAATACACCCACATTCCTTGTCTTTTTTGTTTTGGGAATTTCGATTTGATGGGAAAATAAGGAATTAAACTGACGTATTTTGACCGGGTGTCAGTCTTCTCAGTGTCGTGTCAACAATATTTTTTTTACAACATGGTAACCAAACATCATCCGGCTTTATTTTAAGAATAATTATATTTTTTATTAAAAACACGTGCAAGCTTACAGAGCAAGTCCAAAACGCTTAAATTGTAACATAAGAAGTCAATGAGTAACAATTCAAATATTATTTTAAAAAATTCGTTGTAAGTACACATAAATAAGGTAAAAATTTAATGTCAAATTAAATAATAATATGTTTAAATATAAAATTATATAAATTATTTACAATTATACAAAATATATAATTAGTTTTAACTGTCCTGATGTCAAATCTTGCGAGCTAAACTTCACCTTATTCCAACTGAGCTGAAAATTTGTATACTTATGTTTAGGTTGGATGACAATGCACAATTTTTTTTGTAAAGCTTGTTTAAAAAATGTTTACTTTTTACTAAGTAGGTACTTACTTGTCTCAATTGCGTTATCAAATCTTAAGCTTAGTAATAGCCAGTTCGATTCCCGGCGGGGTTATCATCGTTTTGTAACCAATCAAGGTTGTGACACAATTTTCTTCGGTAGGTACATGTTTTATCTTCAAGTGCTCTTTGTATTTCGGCTACAATCGGTTTGTTGGGCGAAATTGTAACCGTATGTTGTTAATTTGTTATCACTTTAATAAAAATAGTGACTTCTTTTGGCTATTGTGACTTCATACAGAGATTGTTTATACAGGGTTACAGTCTGAGATGTATTCAGTTAAATACATTTTACCATTGTTTTAGAGTGAAATAACCATTAATTACTCATATTTATGTAAAGAATATAGATTACTCTAATGAATATTTTCTATTACTACTAGAATTATACGAGTATGTAAATGATATGAATAGATAGTCAGAAGTTAGAAAATCTTAACTTTTTATGAATCTAAATACTACAAAGTTGGTTTTCATTATTATACAAGCTTTTCTCAAAAATAACTAACAAAATTCCAATTTCGGTAAACCTTTAGCCGACAGTAACTTAAAAAAAGTTGTCGTCACTCAACACATGCTATATCCAGCTAAAGATATTCGAAATTAGGTTACCCACATTAGAAAGAGAGAGTGAATCTAGCGATAATTTATATCTGAGGTTATCACTTAAACTTATTGCTCCATTTAACATTATGCTGTCCTCGGTTGTCACTGAATTTGGTAAAAATAATCCATTAAAGAGTGATTATACGGAGGTAAAGTCAGATAAAATGTTTAATGATAAAATCAACGTTTAAAAGGGCATTTCGTAGTCTATGGCAATTGATTAGATTACCTTATTTAAGATCCCAATCAAGTGAAAAACTGTTACCAACGATTAAATAATTTTTAATGGTTATATTCAGAATATTGAACAAGGTAGGCAGGCTTGGGATTCCTGCATTGTAATATTATTTTCTAATTATTTATCAGGAAAAAAAACAATAATAATTTTAACCACCTACCTTCCTGCTTAAATTTGCCATACCATTTCTCTGAAATGACTTTTTGGTAATCAGTTGCTCATAAATGAGTCATTGAATTTCAAGTGAGTAAAGTATTTGATAATACCTTAGTATTAATTCGGGATGATGTAAGTGTAAGTGGCATACCAATTGAATCATCTCAAATAATATAAAAACTTGTTTTACATATCAATCACACACATTTTACTAGTTACTACTGCTAATTTAAGCCAGATTGTCGGTCCACCATGCAGAGGACCTGTCCACGTAACGTCCCCCGGCACGCGATCCTCATTCGAGAACCTTTCCTAGTCCTTAGTAGTTGTCAAAGGAATCATAAAAGTAATTTATTTCTGTAAATAGACTTAGAGACTTTTACACGTCTTTTAAAGCCCTACCACAGTATCGGGAGAGAACTGCGCAAGAAACTCGGTCACATTGCCTCGGTGGATATCCTGAAAGGATTCCGTTTAGAGCGTTCAGTTTCAACAATGAAACCTTCCATTTCTCCACCCAGATCCACTGTCTCCTAGTCCATTATCTACAAGCCCACACATTGGACACTCGATACGTATGTATCTAAGGTTACGTAACGCAATCCAACTTTCAATGCCGGCAGACCGCTCGGGCGCAGGTGAACTATCATTGAGCACTCGTATCATATTGTTAGCGGCGATGACTAATGCAATGTAATTGGCACGTGTGTTACTTTTCCGGATTTTTTTTATCGAATATGTAAAAAAGCAAACTGAAATTTTGATGATTATAAGATTCGATAATTCGTTGTTGGACAAAATTGAAATAATTTTTCCTAAGTAGGATATTAAACAAAACTTAAAGTAATTCTAAGATCCAGAATTGTGTGAAGTCGTGTTGTTGTGTTTATTCAATTGACGCTGGTATTATAAGTCCTACTTTTAATATAATGCAAAAAAAAACATTAAAAGGAAGTTACTGAAAAATATATATTCAAATTTCAATTCTTTATGCGCTGTTCCAACAACAAGTCAAAATAGTTTTTTATCTATTCACATTAATATCATAGAAGAATATTTTGATTGTTCTGCTCTGAAAATTTGCAACAAACTCAATTTTTATAACTTTTTTTTTGTTCTCAGTTCTTGTAACATATTTCCTTGTATAAAGTATATTTTATTACCGGCTTATTTTGTTGGGGAAAAGTCATGGTTAATTCATAGTTTATCAAGTGAATTTAATGGAATCCGGTATTTCCCTGGGAATAACAGGGATGAAACATTTTAAAAGGATTTTTGTTACATTTAAGAAAAGAAAACCCTATGAGGAAACCCTAATTGACGCAAGAATCTTTGTGAAGAAGAAAGATCAAGAAGCTTTGTGCATAGACAATAAACGCCTTGCAAAAGAAGCAAGACATTCACAAAACAAAAAAGAAAATACGTAACTCTGCAAAACCTTGTACACTCTGCTCTTTAACTGAAGGTTGCATGTTTCCGCGTCTCATTTCAATATTAAATTTTGCGTTAGTGCGTAAAAACGAAAGTGAACTTTCTAAGTGTCGACTCGAAGTTAAATAATCATCTCATCAGAAATCTTTGGCTTGGCCTAATAGGCTCCTCTGTCATGTTACAAAATGGACAGCGAATTTATTTATTCGTTTTCACTTTTGTGTGTACATGCGTTCAGAGGTCGGAAAAGTTTTTACAGCTGTCAACATGAACGGAAAGTGACCTACTTTGTGCTGAAAAATATATTTTTTAATGTGAAATTAATAACATAAGGTGTTTTCAAATTAATGAGTCGGTAACTTGTGTTTCAAATTTTTGCGGTTGCCAACATTAGAATAACTTAGTGTGAGATATCACAGTCGATATATTTATTAGTAATGTCTATAAACTCAGCACTGATGTAGTCATCAGCCTTCTGTCACAAGAGTCTTGTTACTATCTGACAATGTAATGATCTTTTAGTGTTTATTTTAGCTTGTTTAAAATTTAGAATTAAAAAAAAACCCTTATTTGCAGCAAAAATTACCTCTAAAATCAAGTGCACAAATATATTAAAAATGCCAATGATTTTCTTACGCAGCTTCTTCTCAGCACCAGCCCACAAAAAAGGCCCGAAACTGTTAAAGTGGTTTGCATGGGATCTTCTGTGGGTCTACTCGTATGCAGAAGTAAATGCATATTGTGAATTTCATCATACTTGCCAGCGAAAGCGAAAGCAAGAGAAAAATGTGATTCAATGTTCTACAATATTTCATCACAATAACTTGACATACACAGTGAAATTGTCCATTAAAATGCTTCAATGGTTCTATTTCTTCCATATTCGAAGTATTAATCTGGCTGATGTACTAGCATACATAGAATATGATTACCTTTATAGTTTGTGAAAATATTTTACTATACTATAATACTTACATGGTAGACTACACGTAGTGTTCATGTGTTCATGTTCATCTCCACTTTTACCAAGTTCAGTGGCACGCCTATACTGACATGACCGTTGCAAAATCTCTCCTATTACGGAACTAACATAATTATACAAATTTTTGCCGTCCGCACCTAAATGTTTACATATTGAAAATATTTTCTAGCAAGCAGTGAAGGTACACTCATCCAGTTAAAATAGAACACGAGATTTTCTTGGAAAGTTTCCGGCCCTTGGTGCTAAATATAGATATTATTGAACTATCTTCATTTCGATCGTACCTTGGTTCGAATGCGAGATTTTTCATGACTGGATATAATAAATTTGTTCACGAACAAGCAATTTACCTTACGATAACTGGAATCAATTGTGAAATTATATTGGGAGGGATGTAATTATGCAGTTAACACTCGTTTAATCAGCGTTATTAAAACATCGATTTTCCTAAATCTAAGATTAGTTGTTAATAACCAATCAACTTTTTGACGACCATTTTGGTGTAATGGTTAAGAAGTTGACTATTAACCAAGAGGTCGCAGGTTCGATCCCCGCACTGTACAATCATTTGTGTACATGAACACGTCTATTTGTACTGTTCTGGGTGTTATATTTATTTATTTAGTTATATTTGTAATACGACCGTTGATTCTGATTTCTGTAACACAAGTGCTTAAGCTACTTACCACAGAGTAAGATCAATGTATGTGATGTTGTTGTGCACTATATTATATTATATTAACGCTGTCCATGGGAATTTCTGCGCGTTGATCAGTGCCTAACCATCAATATTGCCATATAAATAGTTTCGTCGTCGTCGTTTCGTGATTTAATGAGTTAGAAAGCACTTTTACTAAATTTTTCACCAATGTTTTTTGTGGTAAGGGATTTTTGTATACTCCGGACTTAAACACGTTTTATTTAATGAGTACCTAATTACGTAAGTACTCACTGCTCGAAGATTCGGCTTCATTGCACACAGCCGTGATCACGAGCTGTCGGCTGGTGGCGCGCAGCGTCGTCTACTCGGGGCGCCGCGGTTTTCAGATCCACCCTCACATTTACATTTCAAGCAGGCCTATGACACTCTTAGTTCCAGAGGGCTAGTTTTGGCGCTAGAGTCGCTGATATAATATTTTCGCCATTTTGGTTTTTATGTCAAAGCCGCCATTGGACTTTGCCTGTCATTTTTCGAATGTTGTAGGTACCGTTTGCAGTTGTGGATGAAGAATTTGTGTATTTTCTCGCGTTTACGCTTGAGTTGAGATCCAAATCTAAAACACGTTGTACGTTAAAATTTTGTACAGTGCGATTGTGCTATCACTTATCGTCATGGGCTCATTTAAGTGCTGTGTTAGTGGTTGTAATTCAACTAGTGCTACACACCGGCTTTTTTGTTTCCCTACGAACGATTCTTTGCGAAGTTAATGGATGTCCTTCCTTGAGCCTCATATTGCTTCCCTCATCGGCCTCTCAAAAGACACATTACGCAAGAAACGCGTTTGTGAAAAACATTTCGACAAACATCAATTTGATGGAAAAGGCAAAAGGATTTGTCATTCATATCCTTGCCTTTTTACTGATGTTGAATTTGCGCATGGCGAACCTCTCTCTGGATGTAATGCAGGTGAGTTTTTCATGTAATTATAAATACAGCACATACTGTTTACTTAACCACTTAGGAGAAGATAAAGGTGCTCCCACACTTGTATCATGGATCTGTAAGTGTAGATTATAAACTGGATTTGTGGCATGTAATCATCTCGATTATTGTCACTGCAATACTTGCTAATGCTCAATAAAGGAGCACCGCGACCTAATCAACCTATTTTAAGCTGTCAGACCAATACTGTGTTTCTTCCCTCCCCTTTTATTTTGCAATATCTAATGTATGTTAAAAGATAAGTTGTTAGTGTACCTAATGAAGTAATGATTAGATATGATTCATAGTAATCTAATTTTTACACCAATGCACTCAGTAAGTTTATGTGAAACTTTACAGTATGTTACTTCAAATGAAGCTATAAATTTGATTTGGATGTAGTAATTTTAAACTGTTTATTATTGTTGTACCTATCATTTCCCTCTCATTCTTCCCAATATTACTCTAATTCCTTTACTGTCCAATCCATTCGCCTGTGGAATTCCTAACCGCTTTTCATTAGAGAGTCCCAGTCCCTTACCATCCTTAAGGCTAGGGTGAAAGCTCATTTTCTCTCCCTCTGACACTATATGCTCGATCTGCAATCATCTAATATATGTAGATGACTGCATATGTAATATGTATTGATGTATTTATTGTATGTATGTGTATATGATGCTGTAATATTCATTCAGTCTATTATTATTATTTAATTCTATTGTATTTATAATAATAATTATTATCATTACAAATTTTTTACTCTTGCACCGTTTTACCCATTTTACAAAACTGTTGTTTCCTCTACCCGAAAGTTGTCTGGCGGTCTTCCGCCTGAATTGTATTTTAAAAAAAAACCTTATTTGTCAAAATTTGTAACATTATTTGTGCAATAAAGTATATCTATCTATCTATCTTGTTGCGAAATTTGGTTCATTTTTGTTTGCCCATTCACGAAAAAGTAAATACTTATAGAAATTCATTTATAATGATATGCACATAAGCATTGATTATATTATATTAAAAATAATTCGAACATGTAGTATAGGGGATTATGCATAATCAGGTTTTTTTTTTATAGGTCTTCACTCTACTGGAAATGAAAGTAGTACAATGGAGACAACAGCTGGTGCAATATTATCAATAAATTTTTTAAAGGAAGCATAGAAGAGAAAGTTGTTCAGAAAATGAAAGAACCCCAGAAGCTAGCTCTACTTAAATATAAGAGTTTTAGGTTAAGAAAAAAAGTTTTAAATAAATGAAACTGATAAGTTATTGATTTGTTTTATTTGTAATAAAAAATATTCCATAATGACAAGTTACTGGCCCCATCCGGTGCCTATAGATTTTTATCGATAAGAAGTCGGACATCCCTAATGTCGATAACAAATATCGATACCTGTCGACACTAGAGCGCCGCTGTCAAATTTTCGATCGCAGCGCCATAACTGGACCAAGAGTAAACTAAGCAAAAACTTGAGTGTCGTATCTGTAGCTTGCTACATAAAGGGAGTTTTGGCTGCATGAGACCTTCATGTAAGTAAGGATTGGTTGATCCCGTTCTACTGAGTTACATTATAGGTAGGTGTACGTCTATAACTTTGTAAAAGAAGAAATGCTTCAGCTGCGTTTAACAACAATCACTACCTGCGTCAGTGTTTCCCTGTATCTATTGTAGACTCAGTATTTGCCTCGTTGGGCTTAGTCTTGGTTCTATCCCAAATAAAAAAAACAACAACAACAGATTTATTGAAAGTAACTGAAGTCAAAGTTGAGTGCGAATTACATCACTCTTTGTTCCAATGGTTGCTACAAGAAACGGAAGCACTCTTTTTTAAACTCCAAATGAAAGTACAAGGCATCATAATTCGCAATCCACTAATGTGGCGGTGTGGACTAATTAGGAAACTCTCGCCGATGTTTGATAAAATAGGTCTATGGTATGTGGACTCTGTTTTTGCATGAGCCTAACTAAATAATTATGAAGTTGGTAGTTACAACTTTGATATACACAGAGTATTCACTATTTCAATTCAATATGACAATATGAAAAACCATTCTAATGGAAAATATATTTTAGGTAATGCTTTTGAACCTTCCTTTATAAGACAGTTTTGTCCACTTTCATATAACCAAAAAAATCACGTGACAACTAGGGCTGCCATCCGTCCGGATTTCACCGGATTACAAGTAGCCATAATTAAGCAATACGGTAGTTGACACCACCAATCGTTGACGTACTTTTTATCAACTGTCAAAACGCTTTTCTTCATAGAGTTTGTATGGGAATAACACACTTTGACGTCATCGCGTGCAATGCCGACTGAGTGACTAATTATCATTTGAATTCCAATTAAAAATCAAATAATACGAACTGCAGAAAAATATTAGTGTAAAGGCATCTGAAATTATGAATTATTTTAGAGAAGATCAGTTTTTGAATATTTCTTTCATAGTGGAAACAAGCCTATTCCATTGCCCGTTTAAAAAGAAACAGCTGATTTTGACACTTCTCATTATCATTAAAGACCGTACTTCCGTAACGTTTCGGTTGTATTTTCGGATTTAACCATCGCGTTCGCTCAAACGGTCGAGCTTGTTAGTGTGACAGGGATGGCAACATCCGTTACTACTGACAACAGCTTGCTTAGAGAGTAGGGGGGGAGGTCTTGTTCAAACAAAATATTGGAAATATAAATTATTCTTATTTTTAAGATTATTATTACATTAGGATTATTAGGAATTATGGTGGCCACCATTGCATAACGGTAATAAAATATAGTTTAATCAAAACTATAGCAATAGGTATCTCGTACGCGATCTTACTCAGGAGGTCAGTTTTAAGATTTTTTTTTATAAATAACACCTAGCACAAGGCTTGCGCCCGTTCACCGTTCCACCCAATTTAACATATCTCCATCGCAGTTTAAGGTGGGGCATTGTTATTGATGCTTTTATCAATAAATTGTTATTTTGTGTCTCGTCACACAACGCACGGGGTATAAAAATGTAGGAGAAAACGTATGGCTGCGCAATTGCTTCGTGGTGGCTTATTTTGACAGCCGCAACAATGCTGACGCTATATATCGGCACTAACGTCCAACAAGAGGAGAATAGGCATACGTTAATATAATGTAAATAATAATCATTTATTCATAAATGAAGGAAATGAAATTAGATACAAAAAGGGAAAAAATAAATAATCTTAGGCTTGAAAGTTTTCTCTCCGTCTGAACTAGGATTAACCTGTGTTTCAGACTATCACGAGCGAGATTTTCTGAAGTAACGCTAATTATACAATAGCATTACTTCACGTTGCCGATCTGGCGCTATTTTGACGCTATTGGTTAGCAGAATTCCGAATTTGTACCACTAGCGGCTACATAGCCTCTATCCAACTTTCATATTATTATGTCATTTTATGCAATAGGCATGATAACACCTATCTTGGTATGGACCATGGTATGTAAAAAACATAGCCCCTATGAAGTGATTACAACCAGTACGACGACCGCTTGGTGCAGTGGTCCGCATGTCGGACTTCTAAACCAAGGGTCGCGGGTTCGATTCCCGCACAGTACAAGCATAAGTGTGCATGAACATGTGTGTTTGTACTGGTCTGGGTGTTTTCTATGTTTAATATTATGTATTTATTTACAAAAAAAAAAGTATTTAAGTATGTTTATCCGTTGTCTAGTACCCATAACACAAGCCTCGTAGCTTACTTTGGGACTAGAGAATTGGTGTGATTGTTGAGAAATATTTATAATATTTATAATTATTAAACACACAAAATAAAATAAATATTCGGTCAATTAACTCCGGTTTCTGATACACAACCGTGACGTCACTTTTTTGTATTCCCATACAAAATTTATGGAGACAGACCGTTTGGATAGAAAATAATGAGTATGTCAACGATTGGTGGTGTCATCTAGCCTATTGATATGCTAACGCCATGCAAATGAACTACATTGGATTCAGCAGAATTGAGGCCCTGACCGAGTGTGTGAACAGCACACGCGCCGTGGGAGCCGGGAGTTGGGAAGCGACCTTGGCGCGGAGTGAATCATTGCAGCGAAAGTGGGAGAAATGCGGCGCGCCCCGCACCCGCCGCTCACTTTTACTTTCCAGTGTGGCGCAACGGCGGCGGCGCCCGAGCCGCGGCACTCGCCCGGCGCTCGCGGCCCACAGCGCCGCCGTCGCGCCAACGCGTTCGCGACAGTGACTGTGCCCGGATTACAGTGCTAACAGTGCATCACTTTTGGATTCAGTTCTTGTGAATAACCCGGTCACCGTTGGGCAAGCGCGGAACACGCGCGGCCTCGCACTCTCCCGAAGGAAGTGTCGCAAGTGGAAGTGGCGCAAGCGCTGGGAAGCCCGCGCCTCTGCGCGCACAACCCTGGATTGCCCGCGCGCAACGTTCTCATCTAACAACGCTCCGTGGTAAGAACAGTGAACACATTTTCAGCTACCCACATGGAGCAATGCAACAGTTTAATGAACTAGCGCGGCGTGCCAACAAAACTGGTTGCGGGTTGAAAGTACCAGAAACAAAACACGATCACGGCTTCCCGGTTCAACATCGGTTCCCACGTCGGAAACGCAACAAAATAAAGAAGTCAAACATCCAAGGACAGCACAACTTTCAAGTGATTTCGCGCGCAGCCGACAATAAAAACTTCGTAATGCCTGCGCAACCTCTCGGTCTCACTTTCGACGTCTGCGCGGGTCTCGCTCGGCGAGCGCGCTTTCAACGCGGTTACAAAACCTCGCCATGTCGAATTTTCTTTCGAAAGTTTTATATGAACGATTCGGCAGGAAACGACTTTTGTAACTTATCATTTTTAACCTTAGAGGAAATGCTAATGCTTGTTACTGGGCACGCAGGCTCTAGTTTTTTCATTACCAGCGGACCGTTCACATGAGGAACCTTGCAGTCTCCGTGACCACAGCTATACGGTCATTGAGTTGGTGCCATTACAAGCAGCACGTTTCGAGCAACTGTCATCATTAAGTAGAACTGAAAGGAACACGGCCCAAGGCCAGTTGGATAACGAATTTTCGTTTAATATTCATAAATGGCACAGCGAGCGATCGTGACGGAGCAGACGTTCGACGTGGATGCATTCATTTTTATAATACTCCTCTCAAAATCACTTTCACGCCGCTACGTAATTGCTATGGCCGAAGCCAATCGAAATGGTGCACGATATAAATGATATAATAGGCAACAGACCAATTTCGTTCGTAACATTATTCAAATTGATTCAAAAATAAAATGCACAAGTGCAGGAAACCATGTCAAAAAGGCCAAGTGACTAACGAAAACATAGCGATACTTTTCAATATACGGTTAGACATTTGTTGTGTTGCATTTTTTTGCAGTCTCTAGTTACAATAATTCATCACAACAGACAGTCACGTTATTAAAAATCTAAATCCTAGCTTATAATAAGCTGAGGGAGTTCCGAAGAATATTAGTAACTCTCGCTATGGTGGATCTTACATCAAAACCAAAGCACTACCTAATATGTACTACGAAAGTGCGAACTAAGCCTCATGTCTCTTTAAAAACAACATTCTTAACAACAGAAACATTTCATAATCCAACTTATTTCTCTTTATGCACCGATTATTATCAAGAAGGCATTGCGCAAGCGGTGCGCCAGCGAAAAACTTTCATTGACTGATAAAATAAAAGTGGGCGTACTCCGGCACTTCGGAAACAGATAAAGATCGTGATTAGGCAGTGACAAAAGTACAATACACTTTCACCGGTGAAATGTTGCGGAGAAATGTCGAAAGTGCGAGTGACTTCATCCTGGCACGCTTGAATGGGTGGGCTCGAGGCCCAAAAGCGATTCTTCAGGCCATTTTGGTGGTTTCTCTTCCGATTTATTTGATGAGACTTCGACAACTTTTCAAAATCCAACTTGGGTTTTGATTGTCCCGATTATGTCATAGGTAGTCAACAATCACAGAACTTTAACTTTCTTCTTCTCCCATTTTGAACTCTATTAGATATACAAGACACATTTTCTTTAGATTCACGCTTTTTACAGTCAAGGTTTTAGTTCATAGAATCTTACTCGTAGTCCCTTCCCTGTTACGTCCTAGATTTGGTCCTCAACTAACATCAATGTAAATTCTGTCATTATCTCACTGGAACAGACCAAGGCCTATTTTTTTTCTCACGTCGCATTATCTTGCATGTTGAATGTTTATGTGCTAATCCATTAGCACCGTTTGGTAGGTAGGTCAAAGATTAAATACTTTGACAATAATTCTTAATACGATAACACAACTGGAGCTCAAAGTTGTTACTTAGTTTTTGTGCTGCATATTCAATGAATTTCACGCTTGCAAAATTTTTACAAATTCATATAGTGAGAGGTAGCGAAAGTGAACTTTGAATCAATGAATGACTTCTTTAGGCGGCTCCAATTTAACACAATCGATTGCCATTAATCTACCATTATTGAGCCCTGTAATTATTAGTTATCCCGCTAAATGTTGAATAGACTATTGTTTTGAAATACATATGGAAAGGTCTGTTACTAATATAATAAATGAATAGTTCTGTACTTTGACAGAATGCTATTAATTTATCAATAGGCTAATAGTCCCCTTTATGCGCAGTATCTAGCTGGCTTCCTTGGATAATTTGTTCAACGATTTTGAGACGATAAACAAAGGCCTCTTGTGATGCAGCGTGCAAATGTGGGAGCCTCTCACCTTATTATAAAATAAAGTTTCAATAACAAAGTCGAAATTAAATTAAGGCTCAACAAACAAGTGGTAATTAAAGTTATTTCTCACAGAGATCTCAAGTTTACGTAAGGCGTATAATGTCTTCAGAAGAAATTTGCAGGTTATCCAATCTAAGCATTCATTAGACAATGAGTCTGAGGAAATGAAAGTGATTTTGTTGTTACGTTATGGCTACGAACGGGTTCCGTGAGTCGTGTCAGTGATGTTTTTCTGTAACAATCAACCAGTTTAGGAAGTGTCTCTCGACATATTTGCATTGATTTATTATGATTTAAATGATTTTGGACCACACAACTTCACGAAGTTTTCATAAACATCATGTGTTCATACACAAACCCACAAATTACATCCAGGGCCTCGCCATTTGAGGATTTCGATTTGACAGCCTTATTAAAGGTTTCTCGTTTTTGTATATAAGTTTAATGTTATTGTTGTGTGGCCTTGGCATCAAAACTCATTTGCATATCCCTTATTATTAATAATACGACCTTCCGACTGTTCACTTTCAAGTATCTTAACTACGGGCTAAGGGTCAGATTTGGAATCTGAGTAGTGTTAAAAAAGCCATTGTCGTTTGCCCTAAAAAGCTTTGTCAATTAAGATTGTCAAACTAGTTGAAGAACAAGTGTCACAGAGCGCATCATGGCCCAGTTACCACTATCTCGAACGACTCCAGCCACTGAAATTGCGCAACAATTCTCATTTCTGGCCACCCACGCTAAATACGTGTCAAATCGCTAATACCATTATCAACTTTCGTTGCATCATCCGCTGTAATTACATCGTTTGTCCAGCCGGCTGTTAGAGCAATAAAATCTGCTCTGTCCATTAGACTGAGTACAATATTTGTCCGTAGAAAATAAACATCTTATATGGAACCATCTAGTGGAGTGAAGTAGGTACTCGCGTAGGCGATGGCGGTACACACTGCAACGTGCCGATTTACATCCAAGGTCTTTCCTAGTGGAAGAGAACGGTGTTTCCTGCGGCCGCCTATCTCTCGCACACCAACACGTGCACGCACACGCGCCCACGTGTCGTACTCTTTGTGCTGCTCCTAGCTACCGTTGGGGCATCTTCTTTTTGTGCCGTCTCCGGCCGTTTGAGGATCGAGCCTCCGAGCGCCTCATTATATAGGCGAGGGGCTACGCGCGCGCGGCAGTTAGTATGTCACTAGTGTCGGCGCGAGAGGTGGCCCGCAAGGACTGTGCCGCGCTCGACCTTTTTTTCTGTGCGTGCGATGTTTTCACTTTCGTCATTTTGACCGGGCCAGTTTGATTTGACGACGCGCGCGCACGGACGTGCCTAGGATCGTTGTGTTTATCCTGTGATCGGTGCTTCGGATTGTTTGTTTTTGTATATTCAGTGCGATGGCTGTGATATAGTGCTAATATGTTCGATAGCAACGTACTCCTGAATTTCTACAATGAGCTTGCGAATAGAAGTGCGCTACAGTTGGCAAGGTGAGTTTGTTTACTTTTGGTTTTGGTGGTCGGGTCCGGCGGGATGGTGGGTTCAACCTTGGGTTTAATGAGCGCCTCATCCGCCTGTCGCCTTCGGTGGAGCCTCTCAGAGAGGTTAATAGGTTCACATTAGATGGAAGTTTGCGAAATCATCACCGGACTATGCGGCTGCGCGCGGCTTTTCCACGGTTGGGTTCGCGCGCATTCGACATACGAACAAAATACATCGATAACTCAATGAATGGCTATAATAATAACAACGTTTATAGTATTATCGTATACTATGTCGCATGATTTGATATTGTTTGTCAATTCCTTTTTACAGTCTTAAGTGGTAAACTTATCTTTATCGTATTTTAAATAATATTTATCTCAAGTAATTGCGTTGTTTTAGGAACTTATTTAATTAGGTCAATCTTTTCGTCGCTTGTTATATGTCTTTGAGTTGAGCAATAATAGCCATTTCAAAGTTGAGGTAATGCAACACCTCATACAAATGTCTAGCGCTTAATTTACTCTTTCCCACGACTCAGGTAGGCTGAAACTGCACACTGGTTCTCTCATAATTTGAGTCGTAAATATACTTGATTTCATCAAGCTCCAAAATATTTGCTACAGCAATCATTAACTAGAAAATCTTGTTTAAGTGGTAGACTTGTTTGTTTTTATAATTTTCGAATCCTCACGTGGCCTTGGACACGAGTTTTTTTACCTACATCATTCACAAGTTGGGAAATTTAAAATAACATGGTGTGATTATAATGGAATCGGAGAACACATAAACCAATTTTTAATTTGAGTTCTAAATCATCCAGAACTCTAACGAGTTAATTATATGTGATGAAATTAATAGAAATAACCACGAAATTAGGTCAACCCGAGAAGATTGATCTCTCGACGATAACCGATTCAGATTAGTTGCATGTGAAATCGACTAGCAAAGGTAACAAGTACTTCTTAGAAACATACGTTTTTCATGTGTGTGACTAAATGTTGTTCTAACACTATCCACGATCTAGTTTTTTTATCTTTTCGGCACTTTGGCTTTTTCAAATTAAAATTTTTCCGATGAGAAACGCCTTAATATACGAATAATACTCGTATTAAGCCGTCAAATCGTATTTAGCGTATAAAACAAAAAAATATGATATCATATCTATCCTTAGACATCCATCTGGTTACAACTCATTTAATTTTTAAAACATACCACATAAGGTTTTTAGGAAAAAATTGCAGGTCTAGTTAAAACAGCCCTTGTCTAAGAAATGTTAAAAAATGCACGAAATATTTACTGAGACATTCTTTGTCGCAGTAAATTTTCGTACTTCGAGCTTGAACGGACAGATGACGACGATAAAGGGTACGAAACAAAATAATTTAAGGTAAAAGCGAACAAAGTCGCAACATTAGCTAGTGATATAGTAAAATGGCATTACGCAATTGCATTGATACAAGCGCAGATAAAAGGTAATTGTGTCAACGAGCGGGAGTGCTGGCACGAGAGGCAATCTAAAGGGCAGCTAGGTGACGGTTTTTAAGACGTAAATAATTATACTACGGTTAAGGGAATTTGACTGCCTCAAAGTACCTAAGGGGAAAATACGAAATTTATCGAAGTAAAGAAATAGCGTGATGCGAAAGCTTCAACAAATTTTTAGAGACTACAAACTAAATACTGATCGGATCTGGTTTCAAATTCATATACCAGATGGTTAGAATTAATACAATCAGTGTTTAAACTAGGTCAAGTAATTTTGGTGTAAATATATCTACCATATCAAAATGTACTGTGAACATTGATTCACTTACAAGCTCACCTTTATTCACTGCATCGTCGTACCTCTTCTGCGTGTGACAAGTTTATTTCTCAGTTTACTTAAAGTATGACACAATCAGGAAATGATCCGTGCATTAAATTAATAAACACGATTAACAATTTTAATACATGAGTAACAAGTGCAGAAGCGCAAACAGATACATTTGAATGTTGCCGTAAATTGCTAATTGAAATTCTGTACCACCTTCTATGATGACACAATCCGATACTGCGATCTTGGTTTGCGTATGCAGAAAGGCATTTTGTATGTTTAAATAGTAACAAAAAATAAGCTAAACCAACTTCAAAGACTTCTCCGAACATAAGTTTTATACAAGCACCCAATAAACGTGGCGTACCTTAATGAAAAGAAAAATTGAGACCATAATGAAAAATTAATAAAGCCAAACTTATTTAGCTTAATCAAAAGATTTTCGTTACAATAATTGAGTAAGAGGTAATGAATGATACTAAATCAACCTTCAATTTTCCGATTAACAATAGATATGTAAAGATAACAAATACGATAGAACTCATGATAAGATTTTGATTTTAACTAAAGTTCGATAGTTTACTTTGCACAATCTTTTTTTACTAAACCCATGATGGGTACATTTTACCAATAGGATATTTTCTGATTAGAAAAGGCAAAAGTCCTAACTTTAAGTTTCTAACAAGACTTTCCGGTAGGGTAAGTACATGTATTTACTTGTAACGCATAAGATAATGCAATACCAAATATATTTTAGTTAAGAAATACCAATGTACCTAAAACATAAAGAAATGATGGTGGCCGGTCGGGATAAAATTTTCTTGATTAGGGGAGGGGACCCAAAAGATGTAAATTAAATATTGTTATTAAATAATTAGAAACACAAACAAAGTTACCACCAATATGGAAAATCATCATCATAAATTTAAATCGATAAGGAAACATGTGCTTCGCTTTCTCCAAACTTTTGCCGCCTCTCACCGATAAAATGATAAGGAAAAACAAATGACCACTTACACAACATTTAGCGAATGTGCGAAATCTTCAGGGTTTTTATCAAATAAATAAATCAGGGTGTTTTTTTTTTCATTGAATTAGGATGCATTCAGTGTTTAATTTTTACTAGTATCAATATAGTGCATAATTCTGCAAATAAATATATCCTTTTACACAATTTATTGTAGAAAATAATTATATACGACGCTGAATAGCAATCAAATGCAAAATACAATAATTAAACCTAAATTAGGTACTTTATGATGACCTATCGGCATACTGTTTGGTCATAATAAATGTTTAGTAACTAAAGACGTAAATCAATTAACAATTTCGCATAAAGCCAGAGCTAGATAAGCAGTTTCCTTTACCTACATATATATATAAACTAGCTGTCCCGGCAACCGTTGTTTTGCCATATAAATGTTTATGGTGGACAACCCTTATAACTAAGGGGTATCTATGAAAAATAGATGTTGGCCGATTCTCAGACCTACTCAATATGCTCACAAAATTTCATGAGAATCGGTCAAGCCGTTTCGGAGGAGTATGGGAACAAACATTGTGACACGAGAATTTTATATATATAGAGATTAAAAATCTAAGTCTGCTACATCTAAGTACGTTCTGGTTGAAAATATGGTACTGACATACAAGGATATACAAAGTTATGCCACTATAAACGTTCCTTTATGTGACCTAATAAAGCTAAACATTAGATATGTCCCTGGAACACTTACTGGCCGTGCCATTATCAATACTCGTGCCAAAAATCTAGTTCATTTAATAGGTTTGTTTAATTTGAACTAATTACGAATATGGTAAAGTTTATTGGCCTTCGAGGCGCGAAATTTGATAAGTCCTAATTATGCTGTGAATATAAATTTACAAACAATATTTAACTGTTACAATGTTTTTAATATATATCTTATTTATATATTACTCAAAGAAAACTAAAATACTGAAACCGTATTATAATGCGATAAATTGAGAATATTCAAGTAAACATGAAAAGCAATTGCTTGATTTCAGCCATTAACTATTGGCAGAAATTTCATATCTACAGGTGGGGAAACGCCGTCTTTGGCTAGTATTCCACAATTTGGCGGTAGAGTTAAGAAATGGCGGTAACTCAAACATTAACGATATCCAACAACAAAATTGGTAATACGACCTTTTCAGTGTTTGTAAAAAAAACATTGCTCTCAGTTAATTTAGGACGTGTTCAGTCAAAATAATGGAACCAACAAGAATATGTATTATTTTTTATTTATTTTTTGCATTATCAACCACATTTTACCTTTCTCGTTTAATTTTTACTGTACCCATTGCCTTCTTTCTACATAACCTTGAGGTTGACTAGCACAAAATGCCTTTAGCTTTTAGTCAACCCTTTGTACATTTCTTGTGCAATAAAGTTTTAAATAAATAAATAAGAATAGTGCCGAATCGCCGCATTAAAAGAAAATGAAAAACAACGATTAGATTTCGCAGAATAAGACCAGATAGCTAAAAATAGATCTATTTGTTTTGGTCAATGGAAGCAACCTATCAGCAGTATATCAGTTGCTATGTCAATCGACAAAGACCGCCGCGCACTAGGGGCATATTTGGAAAGCTACACTTGGGAACGTGAAATTGCAATTTCTTCGGTAAAGTTATTGAATGTCAGCAAAGCAAATTTTCTTATCTTAGTCATCGTAAAGCATATTTGTAATCCCATGCCCAAGACATATATTGTTATAGTTTATTTCGAAAAGCAGGAATGATCTCTGAATAAATTTACCTACAAAATAAGAATTATTAACACAATATTATTATGTAACGCAGCAATTACTAGATTACTGCATCAGTTTCCTGGAAGCAGTGTTCAGTTACCATGAATTTATCTTTACTGTACAAATGAGCGTTGCATTATGTAGGAAAATCTCTATTTTAATTGAGGCTTTCGTCAGTATGGAACAATAGGCTAATTTGAATGCTGGACAATTATTTTCATCTCCGACCTTTGTTAGATTGCTGTAGTCTCTGTATGGTTGGTTTTTATCATCACCATCACCTACAAAACATCTGGAATAGACGTATAAAATGAAACTTGTCATGTATCGTTTTTGTAAAGATTTCCTACTCACTGAGATTTGTGACATTTAGTAAATTTGACTTGGAGAACGAAGGAATTCCGCTTAGCATATATTGTGTTTCAGCTAAGTACTTGGTGTCATAGTAAAATTTGCAAATACGCACTTCTCGCGCAAGTAGCGAGCGTTCTCAGAACTAGGTTTACAACGTTGAAACACAAACATTACCAAACTCCCGAATGCACGCCGAGCGCTCAATGCTATGTCGCAACCGCTTACTCCTTGCAAACACAAATATTTCTCGGAACAACAAATTTAGTTTCCGTCGCCCGAGTGGTACATCAAACTGTTGCCCAACCGACACCAATTATCGCTTAATGAATTTCTTCATAGTTCTGCGTTTGGTTTGACATTGAACTAAATTGGTGTTATCAAAGGGCTCGATACGTCCGACGGGTGCGATGTGGTTGTGAAATAGTATTTGGATAACGCGGACAGAGTTATACTACATCTTTGTTCTTGATGAACTAGTTACTATTCTGCTGCAAAATGGGATGAACCAGTTTATTTCACAGATTATTTAATTGGCTAGCAGCATCTCCTGCGGTTTTTTCAATGACATTCGAAAAAGGTCAGCTACCTTAAGAATTTCAAAGAAGCAGGGTGTTAACATTGGTCCGGCTTCAAGGTTGCGTCATCTATTTCGAGCGAACGCTTAGCACTATGGACAAAGGCGCGCTTTGTTTGGCCAATAAAATTGGTTCGTTGTCAAAATACTCCGGGCCCTTTCTTGTTCCCGTTCACGGCACAAATTGCCGAAGGACGTTGGAACTGGGTCACTTCGGAAATAGTTTATTGTTATCGGCTAGTCCGCGCTCACGCAATGCGCACACGCACGCGCGAGCCACGTTCGATTTTCAAACGTTTACGCACACGAAGGGGCCGATTCAATTAGGGTTCATCCTTTGCTCTCCAATTCCTTGTACCAGTTTGCCTTCAGCGATTTCGATCGGTGCTACATCTAGTGCGACTCATCAAATTTGTAACACCTTCCGCTTTCCGACTTTAATATTCTAAAACTAACTTTCCAGAGGCCGACGGGTCAATAAAATTGAAAAGGTGTCGGATTTGATATTTTCGTAATATGTTATGTCCTTACTAACGTCAAAGGCCATATGATTTGGTCTATTAGTTTTATTACGTAGTTACCCTTGCGTTCAACGTTTATTATTTATAGCCGAACACTTTCGATAGGCCCTTCCTATTGCTTACGTTACTTTGAGTAGGTACTTCAGTTAGTTGAATACTTCAATTATATTTTTTTATTGTCTATTTCACGCGTATTACCGCTCACGTTTTTATTACGAGTAAATCACGACTGCTATTCATAAAAAAGACATCCGATCTTCAAATGCAATTCCCGCAACCTTGACCACCTCGATAAATTAATAATATTGTCAGTTGTATATACACGCAATGAAAATCTCATCTATAAATTGTGATTGTTCATAATTTTATGGGCAATCCGATTGCTGGCAAGTTGTAAAATAAGTTAAAGGCCTCAAGGCTTCCAAACAATAGCACACATGGGTGAGCGGCACAGCAGAGAATAGCACTAGTAGATAACGCAGGCAACTATCAATTTGGTCTAGCACATTCACAAGCGAACAAATCTGCGTACACATCCGGAGTAGGGCGATAGTGCGAGTGTGGTGCACGCACACATGCAAGGGATTTCCCGCAAGCCCCTACTATGTATGCGGCGCGTGCGCATCGTCCGCACCTCCACTTACACACGCACAAGAGCCCTAGAGCGCGCACTAAAACCGAACTCGTGAACGAAAGCGCACGTTCACGTTTTACGCCCGCAGGGTATTTTTAGTGAAATGCCAGTGTATGGGTAGGTCAGTAATATTATGACTGAAAGTCTGATAAGGTAGATGTCGTAACAGCGTTATGCAAGCACTTTATTTTTCTTTAGATACCGCTCATTGTTCGCCGCAAATTGCTGACGGAAATAGTCGCAGAATTACAATTTCACAGCTGAATAATGAATCGAGATAACATTTGAACAAGTTGCTGTTTAAATATACAGAGGTTTGTATGTTGTTGTACCGATTTGAAAGTACAAAATAAAATAAAGCAACTGTTGACAAGTAAATCTTTTAAAAATTAGCTACAGTAACCCAAATTAACTGGTCTCAGCGAACAAGCTATGAACGTTTTCTTGGTTTGCTCTTATCTATAGAAAAATAATGATTCGCCCTCAACTTGACATTCTACGTGACCGTAGAAAGCGGACAATTGCACTTTGTTTTAGACCATTACGTCGGCGTGAGTCAAGCCGTTTACGATTAGTTTGTCCTAGCATGATTCAATACCTAGACGGTTTTTAGTGAAAGAGCGCGAATCATCGTACTAATTTGCCGCTGCGCAGTTGTAGAATATATTTGCTTATATCCTTGTAGAGGCTACTTCGTAAAATTGGTCACTAATGTCACACGCGTTATTATCAAGTTCGAAGGTCGTAATTTCAACATGAAAATACAATATTTGCAAACGACGTGTATTGTCTGTCACAGTCAATGTGAGAAATAACAATATTGCACTTTCGTTGTGCTACAATTGCAACGTTGTTGTAAATGTTTATTGCACCCTTTCCTTTCATCGCTTTCTAATCCTTTGAAGTTTGCTGTCTTTTGTAACCAGTTGCTACTAACTTTATCTTTATCTTTTGTACCTTTGTCGGTAGTTACAAAGATCTTTGTTTGGGGTCATTTAAACAGGTCACATTTTAAACTTTCGCCGGCTTTTGTCAAAGAAGATATTGCCTTTATTATAATAAAGTTAACATTGTCGATACTCTTGTAAAGGGCCGAATTTTAAGTTGGCGTCTTTGTAAATGAAGACCTTTAACTTCATTAGAATGTCGGTGTTTTTGCTATTTATCTATTATGGCATGTTAAATTACACCTCATTTGTTTGTTCTTGTATCGTTTTCCTTTAATATTATGTATGCCGCGGTATTTACGATAATAGGGACCGTTTAAGGCATATTTTCCATTTCCATAAGTCATAATAAGTTGTAAACCGATTACAAGTGTAATTTATCAGCATTCGACTGGCATAAGTATTCATACTAATTATTATAAAAATGAATAGCAGTTTATGTGTGCTGTTATAAAATACATTAAAATATTATTCTTATTATTCTATGTATATCAAATCTGTAACAACTTTAAGACATCAGTTCATCACACAATATATGTACGCATTAGAACTCCATGTGGTTTAAAGGGAAAATAAATGTATTTGTAATTGATAAATAAATGGTACGTATTATTTTACAGCAAAGGCTCATATCAACTCTGTAACCTAGTTTTGCAATAGTCTTGTTATTTAAAAATTAATCTTATAATTTTTTAAACTATTTTCTTAGTATATTACCTACCACAAGTTATGCTTAAATGGAATAGACTGAAAATCACTCCTTTCAAAATTCACATACGAAATCTGTTCCGTAGTATGCAAACTCAAACACTGAAATAAACATTCAGAAGTGTGTACAATGCGATGTGGGGATCTACGTAGACTCAAGGAAACACCTTTATGTTAACTGATGCGAGTTTAATGTGTCAAATAACTAAAGACATGAGCTTAAGTACAATTGCATAAGTGTGGGTGAGGTGCACACAAACTACACCTCCCCCGTATTTTTTTTGAAAAATATAAATGAAATATTATTTTTCTAAATTAAACAACAAGGTTATGGAAAACAAAACTTCACGTTTGACAATTGATTTCTTACAATAAGTTTTATCTATAAAATGTGAATACTGTAATAATTTCTGTATTGTAATAAAACTGATTAATTTACAAAATTTAAAAAACAAAATAGTTGATACTAAAAGTTATAAATTTAGTCACAAAACAATACACAGATATATTTATTTCATAAACACCGCAAAAACTTTTTTTACATTAAAAGGTGTACATTGTATATTATAATGATTACATGTTACATGTGGGTACTTAAAATCTAACAAAATAATCTCTTAATTTACACGGCCGGACAGGTCAATAGTTCAAAAATAAAAATATTACGAGTAAGTATTACATTTGTCAACGTGGTCATAATAATAACATTAGCCAATCAATTTGTACAGTCACCACCAAAATGTTCTAACAATAATCCATTACCTAAGGAAAAAAAACTGATGATATAATTACCATATGATGGCATTATCTGAAGGAAAAAAAAAATAACTTGATGATGTGGATACCTAATACCTACAAATTTAAATATTAATATTAATTGTTAGATTTCGAACGTCATGTGTCATTACTCATTATATTCCATTAAAAAAACATCACTATTCGTATACATTTACGTAAATCTCGATAAAAAATCAATATCACACAATCATTATACATAATCATCATAAACCTTACATCCTACTCTAGCACTTTATCACATCTTTGGGCAATTCCACATATAGGCCGGCCGGTCCTTTTTAATAGGTACATGTTAATTATAAGGTACATATTTTATTTATAGTCGACTTTTTAATAACATTTATTTACCAATAACATCTGATATGCGCATAGTCTTATTTATTAGGGTCACGTTTTAAGATCACTTGATCTCCAACCATTTTCACAGAGAGAAGCTCGTCTACACCATGATCAAATGAAGGATCTGATACCCCTGATAATTGTACCTTGTACCATTATAATAACATAATAGATTGGGTCCTCATTTAAGATCTTTTCGACCTCCAACGGTTTTCACGGAGAAATCTCGTTTACACCATGATCAAACTGAAGGATTTAACACCATCTTCTTTATATTGTGCCCTTAATACATTTCCATTTATTATATTATCACTCATAAGTACTTTCAAAAATCATAAACAAAAAATACCACTCAAATGAATCCTTCAGTATAAATAATATTGTTTGCTCTTGGGTGATCAGTCCAATTGCATGACAACACATTTTTACTAAAGTATTCCCAGCTTTTCTAAATACCTTTGCAAAAATATCCCACAAACGTACAAAATCCATACTATATCATACTTCCGTTCATAATCAATTCATAATTAAATTCTATTCCTAACTGTTGTCTCCCTTGAATGTGCGCAATATACACAACAATCCAAACTGATCCTGACAAAGTTTTACTTCGATCAATGATATAAATTTCAAAATAATTATACGATAAAATATCTACTCGTAGTTGTAATAATACTCTAATTGCTCAATGTTAGGTATCCACTAGGTTGATGTAGCAAATTAAACTTATTAAACTTTAGTCTAATACGATACATAAGTTATCGTAATCATGTTGGTATGCAAAAACAACTTCTGATGTTACAGTGCTATTCGATGAGTACCATAAATAAAGGCTAGCTTCATATTTCTTTCTAAGACTTGTCGGCTACGAACAATAATGCTGATGCGTTAACACATGTTGTGCTATAACTCTAAGTACCTAATTATGGTGCATTAAAAATATTGACGTTTTTAAAATTTAAGCATTGTTAAAATGGTAACAAAAGTTCAAAAAAACTAAATTGCACAACAATATGACAATATCCAATCAACATAAGTATTACTTTATACAAACTATATTGGAATATTAAAATGGATAAGTACTAAAAAGTACATTCTTTTTAAAATATTTTATGTAAAAGCTAGTTAATAAAACTTGTCGATGCAAATAAAGATGGCTCCATTCTTTTAGTTCGAGTTTGAATTTATCTTGAAATTAATTAACCATTATCCACTAATACACTTAACTGCTGAAAAAATGCCACTGAATTTTTTTTTTTTCATTTGACCCGTCCGCGTGAAAATATATTATGAAAAAAAATACGAGTAACATTTAATATATTTGATACGTTAATATTTCTTAACGGTAAAATTTCCTAGTGGTGATATTTCTTAACGGTGGCCACCTATTTAATGTTATATTGAAATATATTATGATTAAACTATCCATTAATACGAGTATAGTATTAGATTACACATTATGTATATAAATCTTAGTTAGGTAGATGTTAAAATTACACTTCAACGTTCCGTTTCCACCTCTGGCGGCATCCTTCATCTTCACTTCCTTTGTCTTTCTTCCTTCACCCGGCACCTACAATCCTCCTCCGACGCCAACATCTCCCGGCGCCCAGCAACAAAACAGCCACAAACCTCTCGACTCCTACAAATCCCGGCGCCCAGCAACTGCACTTCCATCGGCGCCATCAACGCCCGGCTGCCAGCTTTATTCCTTCGTCGCAGCGGCACATTTTCCGTTTTTTTTAAGTCAATAAAATGTCGATTTAACTTTATCGTTCAATTTCACTTTCACTTTTTTTTTTCACTAATGACGATATAATAGGTATTTTTAATTGTTCCCATGCGCAGCGCCGCCACAGGCAGCACTGGCAGGGTCGCCATGCGATGTGGGGATCTACGTAGACTCAAGGAAACACCTTTATGTTAACTGATGCGAGTTTAATGTGTCAAATAACTAAAGACATGAGCTTAAGTACAATTGCATAAGTGTGGGTGAGGTGCACACAAACTACAATCAATGTAAAAAAAAAAACGGGGGAGGTGTAGTTTGTGTGCACCTCACCCACACTTATGCAATTGTACTTAAGCTCATGTCTTTAGTTATTTGACACATTAAACTCGCATCAGTTAACATAAAGGTGTTTCTTTGAGTCCACGTAAATCCCCACATCGCAACAACATGGCGTAAACGTAGTAAAAATAGTATTTACGAGTGTATAGAATTCTGCGTCGTACATTCGCAGTCCTTGTAACTCATAAAATATACTCGTATGGTCGTTCATGTATGTGTTTTGTCTCTTACCAACATCATGGCTAGCACACCCAGAGACTGCTAATGTGTTCACAGTTTTACAAAATGTTTTGTAGAAAGTGTTTTGCCTTAATATTTTGACCAATCCATGACAAAAACTCTTTCGAACGAATGCCAACTTCGCGTAAACATAAACCTCTTTCTTGTAACTCTGCAACTTCTCCTCTTATCCGATTGTTACACAATACGAGTTGCGATAACAGAATTGGGCCAAAATGTTTTATGTTGCAAATCTTTCGACCAATCTCAATGATGATGTTTGTCGAAAATTCGTAGCAAGACGTTGGAAATAATACCCATAGGTACGAGTATTAATATTTTTGGTTTCGATAGTTAATACAGCTGATTCAACTTGATGAGACTTAAATATATTAAAAGAACAACGAAATATTTACCAATAATATTAAAAACAATTGCACACACCACATGCATCATTTATATAACTTATTACCATATTCAAAAGGTGTTTCTTGGTGTAAGATATTGCAGATGTTGATCTTAGACGCTATTATGAGTGGATTGGAACAAAATTAAGAAAAGAGGTTGTTCCTAATAGGCGATATGCTATTGGTTGTTTCCACTTTACAATGGCTTATAATTATTGAGGCGACAGAAAAATTAACGGGGTTATTACCTATTGGCATCTATAAAAATAACTGGACAGGGATTAATTTATTTGGCTTTATAAGCTGCAATTGCAATGAATTACAAAAAAAAACTAAACAACGGCTGCAACTTCATGACAGTATTTTTTTTGCATTAGGCTATTGAAAATCTTGGTGTGGTACTTGAAAATGACATGGCGACTGATATTATCAGCGGGATGACAAATAATATATTATGGCTATTTGCGGTCTTCCATCTAAAAAAAAACTCTTTCTTCTTTTCACTTGATCGAATATATTCAGACTGGGTTGTGGTTAAAAGTCGTTCACATAATAACGATTGTTCATACAAAAAAATTAACATTTCGTCAAATACTGAGTCTACAGTCACATTCGTACACAAATTGAACATTCTCTATTTACATAAAGCCAGAATGTTTTCGCTGAATCAATATTTCCACCAACCTTGTATCTTATTAAATTAAAAATACTATCTTAACCAATACAGACATTATTTAAGTTTTTAATTACGTTCAAGCTGGTTGAAACGTATTTGACTATGTATTGTATTTCGTATTATGCTGGTTTAGTCAAACATTTCCCGCATAGACGTACCAATATTTAAAATACCTATATCATTTTAATGCAATATTCTCCGAAGTTCTTAGCAAAAAGTAAAAGTTAGACCAAATGAAATGACATCATTCGTTTAGCGCGTAAAAGAATTTAAAATACTCAGTTAACGAAAGTAAATAATGATTCACGATGTGACACATTTCTGCGAGCCTAATTCAAAATCAGAGATGACAAAAGAGCATCGCTACTAAGCAACCAGCGGTCATAGAGGTTAACTCTAATCGCGTAGAAAAACTCGAGCAAAGTTTGGCAATTCGTTGCAAAACCGCATCAGATGATGGCTCAACCAACATCCAAGTCAAAAATTACCCAGCACCGTGAACGACACGTAACCGCGATGGTCGCGAGGAAATCAAAACTGAGCAGTTACGTGCTCGTTACGTAAACCCTTTCGCGGACTTTCTCTGTCAGCAAAATTTAGCGTTGGGTTATGCAACGTCGAAATGGCAGCGAAGTGAATTTCATCATTACGGCTGAGAAGATCGCCCCGCATGGAGGCGGTGACGAAATGTGAAATGCTCGGATGACCAGCTTTTTTTTATTTGTGTCATACTTTTTCACATCAAAAGTTGATTTCGTTTTTGATTTTGGAATAGCATCATCACTTTTGAATTTGCATTATTTTATGTTCTATCGTTGTATTCATTTCTTCCTTAATGCGATTCAAATTTTATGGTGGAATTTCATTTAGCACCTAGATATCTTCTTGCTGTTCACTATTAACTGGAACCTTTTTCAGCTTGAAACTTGTGGCGTAGATGCTTCTGAGTATCAGAAAGTTATTTTCACTGCCGTGTTACTTACTGAAAGTGATTATCAAAATCTTTGAACTGACCTGAGTAATGAAATTGCAAGATATCTAAATATTTATTCCGGACCAATCAACACTGGCAAATATTTATTCTTTAACTTGGACACACAAAGTGTCCACATCTAATGACTTAATCATTAGCTCAAGGTAGTGCTTACTTTGATTTATGTGTACATTCTTAATACACAGCGCGGATACAAACAATTATGCAAAAACAATAAACTAGTAACAATCATTTCTTAGGGACAACATTACAAACCGGTTTAAGTATTAATTAAAGTTTTACAGGAAATGTACAATTATTTATTTATTTTAATTGAATATACTAAGACTTCATTCAGTTCTTGAGATATTAAGTTAAGACCTTAAGTTTTTTTTAGCTTTCAAAAATGTTACTGTGATATTATCTTGTATATTGTTTAGTAAAATGCGTCATTTGACGAGCATGCGTAAAGTTGTATTTTTATGTACCGTGGAATAGGGCGAAATCGATTGGTTTTCCAGAATCAGGGCTATAACTCTTTTAATTTTTATATAATTTTTAATCAGTTTTTTATAGGATTAAAAATAAAAAACTACACTATCAAGTCTTTACTTGATAGTGTAGGAGTAGTTATGGGTTTCTTTGATAACTAAGCAATATACATAACAAATCTATCCACAAGAAGCTAAGGGCTACTTTGATCATTATCATTGTCGCCTAACCTAGAATATCAAAACTCCACTTGTAAATACTATACGAGTAGCCTCAAACTGAAAAGTAGCGGAACCAAAATTATTGCACCTATTTAATGCTAAATAATGGTATAAATTTGACCAGGTTTCAAAAACCATTTGGTCTAGGACAGACTAGATTTAGTCCGCACTATCAAAGTTATTCAAGTGTCGTTTTCTTACCTTTAGAAAGGGTGTTACAAAATATATTTTTTACTCGTTGGAGAAACAACGCACATGCATTGTTACTTCTTTCCAAGATGAAGAAATTGTCATTGTTTACTGCGCAAAAAATATTTTGGCTGCGATTAGATTTTGTACAGATAACGCTCAAAATCTTAAAATATTGCCCCGTCATTTTTAAGTCGCCCCATTCCAAGGTATAGTATTGTTATTTTGCATAAATTATTCAACTTCATTCTTTAGTATTGTTTTATTATTTATCAATGAGAATGACAATGAAATGCAAATTTAAACTGCAGCATTCCACCAATAAATAAGAAGACAAATGTTTTTTTTTAGATACGTATATCCATACAAAATAATTTTACACTACAAACCTACCAGTAAATTGGTACTTTACTAATACTTTCGTTATTTGTTAAGATAATATGAAGATGTTTCACTTGACCGCGTAAAAGAAGATTTTAAAAATTTTCATCCGAATCTAGATTTATATTACTAACTTTCTAAAAACTGCTCGAGTGACCTTGAAATAAAACGCTGTTACAAAACCGCGGGCCGCTCGCTGGCGCTACCCCCCCTCCCCTCCCTATGCAACGTGCCCACGACCACGCACACAAGCGAATGCGCACGCGCGCATGTGTGTGTTGCCCGCACACACCGCTGCAAACATGTGTGCGTCAACGCGTAGAAAGGAGCGGTGAAAAATCCAATCCGGCCCTACAACCTTTCAATCTTAAACATTTTCTCAAACCACATTGCGTGATCTCCACTACCAGCTACTGTGAGAAATACCAACAGTATCAATGCGGATGATCAGCCTTTCAATGTCTCAAATGATTCACAAACGCATTCTATTGTGCGGTCTACATTTGCGTCATTTTATGGAAGGGAAAAAACCAGAGAAATTGTCAATCACTCACCACTGCTTACTTATTCAATAACCTTGTCAGAATCGAGTTATTCTATCTAAACTCACCTTCGCCGATTGACGCTAACGAAATGTGTTAAAAATTTCGTCAGTTTTGAAATCATCGCCTTCCAAATATGTGAAATCCTTGAACGCGAGTATGTGGGTCATGATCAGGTTCTAATGTGTCTCGCTGTTGGTTATTAGCATAGAGTTCTCTGCTCGCAGCGTGTTGCGCAACTCTGTTGACTTTCATCCTGAAGGTCAAGTGCCATCCTATTTCAAAACGGACCTTGGTCGCCTCTAGTTTACCTCGGACTCGACGAGCTCTGAGAACAACTAGCAAACGGAAGAGATTGGCGCTAATAGATATAAATTGAATAAAGATGGACTCGGAATTTATTTGTGACCTTTATACGCAGCCACGTTATCCCTGCGCATAGGCATATATGGTGTCGTAATGTTAAACGAGAACGCACAATGTAGACATATGTTTGGTTCAAAGTACCGACAGAGCCCAAGGTCAACTAATTTCGCGGCGTGAGAACGCCTCCATATAGACGACTTAATTCATCGTTATTTGCTGTAATAACACCAAAACATATTCAAATGACTGCCGACAATCAAATCCGACCTTTTCTTATACACGTTCTTTATAAATATTCATCTAACTGCTACAGTGATCGCAAAATGTCGAACACGAACTCGATTTGTTTCCGAACTCTTGCGAAAATGTAGAAATATGCCGGGGGCGGTCTATAGATTTCATATCGACTCGCAAAGGAAATGTCATAGCGAGGAAATCTTCATCGAGTGATTTCAAAATACGAGTGTATTTTGGCACAAAGAGGTCTAAGTAGCTAATGCGATTGAACAGTTTTTGAGTTGAGAACTGTACAAGGCAATGGACGTAGAAGTTATTGACGAGTGGAATGTAACTATTAATACAATGGATCGGTGATATAAAGAATGCTGACACAATGAATCTTTAAGTCATTGGGCGTCGTGTCTGCTATGCGCCGAGATGTTTGCTATGGTAGTTAACAAGTATCTGGCACAAGGGATTGATCGTCAATCAAACGCAAGGTGAGAGTGTAACTGTGGAGCTATTTTAGCATCATCGAAGGTAAAACCCATTCGCGCTTTCGGCCCAAGACTCTCTCGCACAAGTGTACTTGCACGTATAAATAAATCCCATGACAGTTGCCAACGTAGGCGAAAACTCATTATTTATTCCGACGTTGCAGTGATTGAACTCTTCCATTCAACGTTTTCATTGCCATTGTTGATTGAGAAGAGCTATAAATCTAGTTAATAATTTACTACTTTTTCCATAGTCATTATGTTATTGTGTTAGCTTAAGCTTATTCACTCATGAAATCTATCAAAACTAATCTAATATAATTTAGGCATCATTCAGAAAATCAGATGAATCTAATTAAAACTGAAAAGGTTACCTACTGTCAAGGTATTATTACAAAATGTATCAGTAACAACAATTGTAACAACGGATATTATGCACAATGCAATTATTATTTAATAGTTTATTCATTTGTCTATCAAGCCAACAATTCCAATCTGCAAATTTTAGTAATTGTAATGAATCCAAATGAGATGCAAATGTTTACGATTGAGAAACAGTCGTAAATTCTTGAAGGTACCGTAACTCCAAAAACAAATCAGACTTATCATAAAGTTATCATAATGGCAATGATCTCATTTGACTTAACGCGACATTGATGGAAACTACTAATTTCGACTGGTTATTTAACAACAACGCAAAAGAAAATTATCGTTGATAAGCTTATCGATTCGGGGACGTAAACTTCCACGTTTGTAGTAAATAAGGTAGCAATAATAACGTGATGTGAACCAAAGCCGGAAGCTTTGTCGATCGAAGATGGCGTACAGATGGTCGGGTTGGTGGTATGAATGAGCTGGCGTTTGTTGTGGGGTTACGTAATGGTGTGTGTGGTGTAGCCGGAGCAGCACTGGCTGAACATTTCGTCGAAGGCCGCAGCCGCTTTGTGCGCGTATCAGCACGCGCACCGCGGTTTCCTGTTTGACAACTATCGACTTACATCACTATCGCTTTCTGTCATACTTTGAGCGGCTGTTAGAAACTTGTAAAGGGGTCTGGCCTGTTGCTAAGTATCTTTGTAGCGTTTGTCATTGAAGGCTCGCACTGCCGGCATTATTATTACGACTTCCCAATCTCGTTACTTAGGACTCTTCCTTATTATTAAATTATTCAAATCGTTACTTTTTGTGGTATCGTTCACGAATCATCCGGCGTGGTTAATTGTGGCATTAGCATTTCGTAATTGATAAGCGTGAAGCGTTGTCTTTTCTGTCGCAAATATCAACGTGTACAGGCGTAGCGTTAAAATGGAAACGGCCAATTTAATTAAGCCAATCATTTCTGTCGTGCAAATAGAGCAGAAAACCATTCATGAGCATGTAATGTGGCTCATGAGATTTACTGTGGGTGCGTCTATCGAATGCACCGGCCCGTGCTGAGATCTAGCCTGGATACTCGGACAATATAATTGTTTTCTGCATTCTTAGCAGCTGATTTATTGCCTGGTGCGCCGTCGCATTAACCGACCGCTGAATAATGAAGTTTGAGATTTAGTTTATCACCTCTTTTATAATTAAAGTTACAATTGCGTTATAATTATATCATAAACAAACACTATTGAGAATATTTTAAAAAAGATAGATTATTATATTAGGTTAAATAAGTAAATGCTTGATAGCCTATAATTGTACACTGCTATATTTGCATTCGAAGACAAGTTTCTTGCCCTATACTTACAATAAAAGGATTACACGTGTCTTTATGAGATAAAAGCATAAAAAAACCTTTAAAGAAGGCAAAAAAAAGTAATTGAGAAGAGTATTAAAATCTAGTTACCTAATATTAAACAGTTTGGTGAAATAGTAACTCATTGAAGGAATGGGTGAATCATGTTTTGAGTAAAAGATAAAATCCTTAATTTTACACTAAATACACGTGGATATAATAGGGTCAAGAACACATTTGGTTGCATACGCTTTAATTTGCCGAGTTTACCCTGAATTACTCTCTCTTTGTTCGCTTTTACACTAAATCTCCTCGGTTACTTTTACAAAGTGAAAAGTTCAAGAACTTTCGTATAATCTATTATGAAATCTGAACACTTGTATACACGTGTATTACTTTATCATTGGCATAACTATTCGCTAAACTATCGTTTATTGGTACCTTTACCCTTTTGTTAATTATTTGTAGTATATTACACATTTTATTTTTCTTATAATGTAAGCAAAAGTAAGTTGGACTACAGCCTCAAAAAAACAGCAACAACTTTCCGGCCTATCTTAAAATATTCTAAATACCTACTTAGGCTGTGAAAGAAAATCATTGTTACTTTTGAATCTCAAAATGCCTTACCTTATTCTATAACTGTTTCAAAATCAGTTGTTAACCAACTGGCGGTAATGACGTGTATAAATTCATTTAACATAAACCTTTTCGCAATTTTCAATTTATTTTGTAACCACGGGGAAAGTTTGGACTTTTTTCCCAATCCTACGCTCCAGTAGTCGAATAGAGGCGGCTTCTTGTACAATTTCTAGACTTGCAACACCGACATCGCGAAATATTTCGCAAACGGCCCATTCGCAGTTGAACAGTGCCTTAGTTTCCGGCGACATGGTCAATTACTTGTTATCTAAATTCGTTAATGCAGCTTGCAGATTTGAAATTTCCACGGCAATGTATTTCAGACTGGCCGTTTGTGTTATTTCATTTTTTGGTTGCTTACTGTCTGGTTTCTTAATGCCCACTTTTTGAACAATTTTTTTCTAGGTTTTGGTCCTCTCTTATCTATCACTGTAATCTAAAAGAAACGACAGAATAACAATATATTTTTCATTATACATTAACAGTGCTCGTCACTGATTTAATCTGATTCCATAAGTTAATCATTGCAAAAGGCTTTCATTTCTAGTCGTCTAATTAGGGCCCAGTTTATACCGCATACCAAATATAGGTTTAAATAATTAAATTGTCAACAGTAATTATTTATTAATTCTGCACAGCCATTCGCCGATACTATTCCTCCTTTTACAGTGCTGCTGCTGTCATAAAAACCATTAACGGTAAACAATTTAGAATTGGAATGGATATAGTAAACGATAGTAATGTGGTCTGAGTGCCATTCTGGGTCGGTACGCGTTTAATTAGTGTGGGCAGTGTTATGTAAGTTAGTCGGGCGTATTTCTTTTATGATCCAACCTTGAGGCGTACACTTGATTCTTGGACTGATTGAGTATTATTATCATTTCTCGTCTGTAAACAACGCTGGACCATTTCCTGATAGTCACCAATTTTATTTTTACTGTATTTTGTGCTTATCTTTTGTGTTGTTTGTTTTTTCTGAATCATATTCATTGATATTTTTTTCTTTTTCATATTCATCAGATAGGTATAAACGTAATTGGACAAATAAGTACGCATTATTCAATTTCAAGCAGGACAGGTTTTTTGTTTCCGCGCCAATCGAAAATAACATTGGATAGGTACTTCCGTATGATTTTGCTTTTATTGTGTTTACTTACATTGATTTTAATGTAACTGGCCGAGTTTAGAGGTAGCATAACCGAATTACCTTCGTGAAACCCCAAATTAAGAGCAGTGAGTAAAAGGCAAAGAGATTGTCGTGCTACAATATAAGTTTCCGGAATTTTGTTTACAGAAAAGTTGGTGAAAGTGAGTGTATGTAAAACGAAGGTTTTACAATACAGAGGCCAAATAAAAAACACACGAGGTTACCTTTCTATTTCTCTTTCACGTTTGATTCAGCTTTGTATGCAGGAAATGATTCTTGCAACTGTAAGCTGACTTATCGATCGCACTGTTGGATGAACGGATGACTAACGCCATCTGTGTGAGAAGTAGAAGATCGCTAGCTATAGCGCTCCCTCTGTTCGTGTACTATTGAACTAAATAGAAATATGAATGTATAGTTCGTGTATCGCGTTAAAGCTAGATAGCAGTAGTACCGAAATATATTTTTTTTGAAAATTCTGCTGCTTTATTAAAAACTGCATGCAAACATAAAAATGTTAACTGCTTGTATTACACGGATGAGCTGAAATGAGAACTAGCAAATATTTTAAAAAAATATTAAACTATAAAATACTACAATTTAGCTTTATGATTTTGAGAACGATCTGATATTCACAACAATTGTATTGCAGTGTGAAAAAATGGGGAAAAATAAGCATTGAATAGGTACAATCTTGAAGATCTACCAAACATACAGTTTTCGAAGCTCCAGTACCTACATTGTTAGGGTTGCCACGCTCAGGTTTTCGTCATCTCTTGTTCACATGCAATTCATCTTGATTAAAATACTATTTGATTCTCAGATGTAGTATAATTAGTGCTTAAAACTTTGAAAACTTGGGAAACTATAGCCATTGTTGATAGCGCTGAATTAATAACTTAGATCGAATAATTGAAGAAAGTAAAAGACGTATTAAATCTTTCATACACGCAGCTCTCGATAAAACGTTACTAGCCATAACAAAAGACAACAGCAGTAAAATGGGTCACTCAATTGTAGAAAGATTTGTTACTCTATAACCAATAGCACTGTAACATAATTCCAAACTAGCTCATCCATAATATGTTTAAGATACGATTTATTTCAATCTATTGGAAAATCTGAAGATGTGAATCGGATTCGGATTCACACACGGACGATTCAGTATATGTATATTAGAAAAGAACCGAATTGTGACAAACAGACTGGCTCAACAAAGGCGTAGTTCCTAACGTTTCGTTCGTGTTTTTGGATCTAACCAGCGCTTTCGCCCGTGAAGCTTGTAAGAGTGAGAGAGATGGCTACATCCGAAACTACAGACAAAGGCTTATAGAGTAGGGGGACAGGCGAAGCGATTAAGGAATCACATACGCACTTTTTGTGTACAAAAGTCTTCTTTTCCAGTCATACTAGCTCTTTTAACCCACTTTTGCTCGCACCGTGGAAATGAAAATCTTTTCAAGTGCCCAGCCCTGGCAATTTGATGCAAAATATGTGAAGTGCACCGTCTCACCGCTTGCGCACGGACAATAGCAGGCGGGCCGGCTCGCTTCGCTGACGCTGCTCTGAAAATACCTGAAACCTTGGTCACGTGAACGCCATGGATGGGAAAATAGTATGATAAACTTTCTGGGACGTTCTTTTCATATGTATCATTTATTCGCCCGACGACCGGTTGGTGCAGTGGTCCACATGTCGGACTTCTAAAACCAAGTGTCGCGGGTTCGATCCCCGCACAGTACAAATATAAGTGTGCATGAACATGTGCGTTTGTACTGGTCTGGGTGTTTTGTATGTATAATATGTATTTATTTACAAAAAAAAAGTATTTAAGTATGTTTATCCGTTGTTTAGTACCCATACACTAGCCTCGTAGCTTAATTTGGGACTAGATAATTGGTGTGATTGTTGTGAAATATTTATTTATTTATTCGACGCATATATTTGATATGTATGTATGTTGACATAAATTAAAAAAATACGATTAAGCAATCAATAGATTCTTATTGAAGGAGAGTTGTAGCATAGTTAACTGAATTTTAAATTTTGTGACATTTATGACTTTATAGAACTAGATGTGCGTTTGTATTTTATTAAGATCCAGCATTTGTTTAATTTGGTACCTATCTAAGATCTATAGTTCTTTACCAATGTGTAAGAGGCCCGATTAATTAATCAATATCTGCATCTCGTGCTGTTAATTAGACTCATTCAAATTAAATCTTTGCAATAAAACCGTTGATGAGTACCTACTTAATAATTTTCTTAGCTGTATGTAAAGTTTGCGGCAAAACTATTAAGTGATTTCAACTTACTCACTCACTAACCACATTTTATGAATGACGAAGGCTTGAACAATATTATGCAATACGCCTTTTGTTCTGGTAGCGTATACATAAAGTAGATTGTGTTCTAAATTGATTAATTCATCAATGTTCAAAACAAGTTAAGAGTTTCTCGTTTTAAAATACAGATAATTTTGATGGGTAGATTTGAACGGTTCGGAGTGTATTTGGCGAGTTCGATTGAAGTCAAAGCTTAAAGTAGTCAAAACTTAAAGTCAAGCTTACTCAAACATGACTAACATGGCGTGTTTTATGTGAAAACTTACATACATTTTACAGGAAAACCATTACGCTCTTTACGCTCTTTGTATGACAAAGCCCGAATGTCTTATAAACAGGCGGTCTTGTTAAACCTCTTTCGATTTGTTTAAGTAAAGATATCTGTCTATTCTAAATGATATTCACTGAAACCCATCAAAATAAACTAACAGTTTTTTTATATAATTCGAAACAATTGAATAGGTTGTTGTAGTGCTTTAAGGTAGGCCTATGTCTATGAAAAGTTTCGTCATTTAGAGCAGAATGTGGATCTATTAGGAGCCTAACGCAAACCAAGCCTCTAGGACGCTGTTTCTATAAATAGGTTTTGTGAAGTTAGGCTTTAAGCTTTGTTTCACAGAATATCATGCTTTTACTTATCCATAGACTTACTAAACGAACGGAAACGTAACAAATATGTAGTAACAAATCTAAATATGCAGTCAAATCAATTTCAAATCTATGGTTTAAAAACGCAAACCTTTCACGGCTACACAACCTTCAATCCAAGATGACTACTGAAGCAGTCGGCTAACGATCTCCACTAAAATTTAACTGGCAACATTTTTTATTGTTTCCCATATACGGATTGTGAATATTAACTGGTATGCGACCTTCAATTAGAGTTTTAAATCAGCCCACATTTATAGCCTTAAGAAAATTTAAACTCACGCTTAATCGTTAGTTATTTCTTTTTTTAACAACAGTCTCTGCATGAATTGCTTCATGTTTCCCGCGCACAAGGAAATGGGTAGCTCTTTATTCTCTTAGTTTTTTGTTGAGATGCATTAACATAATAAAAATCTAATCATCTAAATGCTAATTATGTTTTGGCAAGATCACGCGAGGACTTCCTTGGCCTCATTTTTGAAATTAATAATGATGTGTCCATATTAGAATAAAGCGTGTTCCAATTTCTTTGACGATTTAATTTTGATATTCAACACATCACTCCCTGATTCTCTCTGGAACACGAGGAGTTACAGAAATCAGATGAAATATAAGAACAAGAGTGAACCACTAACACTGGTTCGCATAAAGATAAAATCTTCGAAATAAAGCATATTGAGATGACCTTTGAGCGAAACGACAACTGCAAGCAGTCCAAGCCGAAAACTCAAACAATTGAAACCGAAATCATTACGGAATCGTGACACAGTCGCGATTAAAATCATCCCGTGCGCGAGCATTCCTGAGCGCGCCGAATTCACGACATGGCTCTATATCGTATCACTTTTATGTTCCACTCCCGCAATTAAATATGACTTTTAAGCTAAACAGTGCAACAATAGAGGCACAGTTGCCAACAATGAGCTCTGTTCCACAGGTGACCCCGCGGTTGCTAAACGCAGACAATGCAAAAGAAGCGCCCGTTGATCGTCTTTTAAGCGATCTTGCACCTCTATCGCAACTCTAATAACGCATTGCTTTATCGGGCCAAGGTCTGTTACGACATGCTTTCTAGCACCTGCGATAGGACTCCTCAAATTTGGCACCGCGTTAATTTGAATTCTTCTCACCTCCAACCTTTTTAATTTTGTTGGGAAACTCAAAAGACGATTGTTCTACTAAGGTTATTGTTTTCTGAACCAAACAGTGTTTGTGTAAGAAGTTTAGCTGATAGTGGTGATATTGAAACGTTTTGTAACAGTCGACTGGTTTCAACCTTGTCTTCCTTTATATTCATTTCCAGTCTGACTTCAAACTAGTGAACCGAGAACGTTATTATGACGGGCCTCAAATTTGCTATGATTTCACTTATTTACCGAGCCGATGTGTTCGTGCGTTACACAATGTACAAATTAAATCCTTCTCCAATTTGATGGTATCGTTCAAAGAAACACGATGCTCGCTAAATCGATCGATTCGATTAATTACTATGTTTTTATGGTAATAATCGACTATTACTCAATAATATTCGTCTTCCTTATAGGAACTGTGAGGAAGCAAGCGGCCGGTAGATGTTAATTCGTAATTTTATTATTTCGTTAAGACTATTACGGCATGAATATCTAATACTAATTTGAATATCAGCCTACTGGTAACAAACTCGTAGAAAGTAAGGAAAATAATGTAACGATAACAATCCGTCAAGGTTTTGCAACTTTTGAACTAATTAGGCAATTGTTTTACTTTCTACTAATCGAAATACTCGTACAAGTAACATACTTTCACTAATGATGGAAAGACATCGTTAACCGCCACACAAATCGCATTTTTAACAACTTGTGACGACATATATGAATTTCGTTGAAACGAATTGTCACCTACTTTCATTAAATCTATTAATCATAAAACCAGTTAAGCCAAACCGGTCGATGTTATCTATTGGTATCAAACATAAACTAATTGTCAATTATAAATCTCTGAACAAACTCAAAGGTACTTTTTATTAAAAATATTCTAGCCTAGAAAGTTAAAATAGATTTTTTTCAGACTAGAATCTAGGTTGACAGCTTTGGTCTAGTGGTCTAAGGTTCAGACTGGAAAACCGGCTGTCGCGGGATCGAAACCTGGCAAATGTTTGTGTGATGAACACGAGCGTTTTACCTGAGTCATGGGAGTATATTTAATGTGTAATGGGAGTGTATTTAATGTATTTAAGTATTTCTATCTTTTATTCATACCATACACCATAGCACAAGCTAACGCTTAGTTTGGGGCTAGCAATTACCAAGCCACAAACTAAGCGTAAGCTTGCGTGTGTTCGTTGAAACAATATATTTATGTATTTTATTTAACTTGAATCCACATTAACAAAAACTTTCCTTCTTTCTAGTGCTGGAATGATGGGCGAGGGCCTGCTGACTCTGACGTACGGCAAGCATCACGCCTGCATCCTGAACGAGGTGGGCGCGGCGTGGCGCGGGGCCCGCTACTCCGACCTGGTACTGGTCTGCGACGACGCGGTTCCTCTCAAGGCACACCGCATTGTCATGGCCGCTGCCAGCCCGCTCATCAGGTAAAGAGTCTAATCTTCACCAAGTTTAACCAGTAAAGCGTGGAGCGGCCGCCAATCACCACGACGGTGCTGGTATGCGAAGACGCAACGCCGCTGAAGGCACACCGCATCGTCATGGCCGCTGCCAGCCCGCTCATCCGGTTAACCAACTTTTAAAGTCCTTTACTGCCCTCATAAGGTCTGCTGTCCCAAACAGTCTTCTGTTATGCTTGCTGTTGCACCAGCAAGGCATGATGTTATGTGGAGGCCGCTGAAGATATAACACATCTACATGGCCGCCGACAGTCACCAAGGTTACTCCGTGAAGTGTGAAGCGGAGCCCGTCACTACGACCTGGTGCTGCTCTGCAATGACGCGGTGCCGCTGACTGCACACAGCATTTTCATAGCTATCGAAAGCCCGCTCGTCAAGGGTATCATTGTCATCATCATAATCATCTTCAAGTCTACTGAGGCTGAGAATTGAGGTTTTGACATGGGTTATCAAATTGGCACGTCACAAGCGGCTTAAGCTTAATGCAATAAAAGCCTGATTTGGCATAAATTACCGCGGCCGGTAACAGTTCAAAGCGACATTTATAAGTGTATGTATGTGGGCTTTTCGATTAAAGAACCTACATTCAATTAGTCAATCAATTATGCTGAATATTTAGCTATCATAATTTGTGCATTAATATGTAACAGATCATAATGCATAACGCAATAGAGAAGCATAACCGGATAAATATACTGGATTTTTTATTCCGACAACTTTAATTGACCACTAGTTTATGATATAAAATTGTATAGTTTCAATGTCGCGAGAACACTATAAAATCCAATTTTCCATTAGCTGACTAGTGCGTCATAAATCTTTTATTGGCCGTAGAGTCATCAAGATCTCGGAAAATGATGATTTTAAGTCAATGCTTATTGTCTTTCCAGGAAAATTCTCGATGACACGCCCTCCATCGATAACCCCGTCACAATCCACATGTCCGGGATCAACAGTACACTGATGAGGCACCTACTCGTCTTCTTGTATAGTGGCCAAGCCTACATTGAAGTAAGTATTGGTATCTATGCGTTTAAAGTTTAATATTTTATTAATATTCAGTAAGTACTCTAATGTAGAAGCATATTTAAAGTAAACCATGACGTTATCTAAGTAATGTGAAGTAAATATGAATACAAGCTTTAAACAAAGTTGATCACTGCAATATTTTACAGTTGTTAAAAAAACATAGAAACCACTACTACTTTAAAACACTGAAAAACACATTGCTAACAAGTTCCTTTTTCTTCAATTTCAGTCCGGTGAAATTGATGACATGCAAGAACTCTTCGAGCTTCTAGAGATCAAATCAGACGTATGGAAATCTACAAAGGAACGGCAACAAGCAGAAGAAAGAAACAGATCGTGCGAACGGCTAAAAGCAAAAAACCTGAAGACAGACATCAACAGCAATGAAAGCAGTAAGCACGACGCTCCTTCAGGATCTTCACATTCGGAAAGCGACCGGGTAACTCCAGGTGCAGGGTATAGCAAAGACAAAGAACGAGACTCGGAATCACTAAGCATTAAAAAGGAGAGTATGTCCACAAGCAGCAATGATGAGAGGGAAGATGATGATCACGACGCAGAAAACAGGGACAAAGAATGTGGCCGACTGACCACTCGAAGGAGAAGTTCGTCAAACCCCGTCAACTTATCAGTACAAAGGACTTCAGAGAACACAGGCAGTGAACATGACGACTCGCAAGATGTGGATGTTGAAACTGTTGCAGCGAAGGTAATAGCTTTTTATTGATTGTAATAAATGTGTTTTCGTGTTTAAGATTACCTTCACAAGTACTTAAGTGGCATGTATGTTGTATTTAAATATGGCGGAACTAAATACTTAAGATAAATGACTCCTGACATTACTTGCGAGCGTGTTAATTTATTAAACAAGTCTTAGACTTTGTAAATACGAATTGCGTAATATAAATTACATATTCAATATTAATTTTTCAGAATGTCAACCGAAGAAGATCAACATCGTCAAGCCAAGATGACCAACCACCACAAGAGACAGTTTACCGAAGACAATTGCTGAATGATCGATTAGGCCGAGGTATTGAAAGAGCCAAGCGAAAATCACATTATCTAGAGCCCCCCGAACTTGATCTCCGGACTGTTAAATTAGAAGACTACGCACACCTCAAACCACCCGATCAGGATCTGATGTCGCTTGTACAGACTTCGCCCGAAAACTATGTCGTCACACCTCACCGGAAACGAAGACCAGGTTTTCACAACTCACCTTCACAGAATCCGCCATTCGTATCGTTTGCTCCGAGTTACCTAGAAGAAATTGCACAACTCCGATATCCACAAGGACCTGCAGGTGCAGCTGCTGTCGCGAGCGCGCGGCTTGCAGCTTTACATCCTCTCAGTGCATCAGCTCCACCGTATTTACCAGAACGAAGTGCCACTCCACCAACTACAACACACGAAGACGCTCTCAAATACAGACCACCAAGCGCAGGTGCCTGGAGTCCATGGTTGTGTCCGCCCCAAATGGGCGGCGACGAAGCACCTTCATCAGACCACGACCAGGGTTCCAGTAAACAGGCACCAGTTCGAGAATACCGTTGTGAGTATTGTGGAAAGCAATTCGGTATGTCATGGAATCTCAAGACGCATCTTCGAGTGCATACAGGTGAAAAGCCCTTCGCCTGTCGACTCTGCGTCGCTATGTTCAAGCAGAAGGCCCACTTGCTGAAACATCTTTGTTCGGTGCATCGGAATGTAATATCGTCTAGCGAGAATGACGGTCGGACGAATACTCCCGGCCGTTTCAACTGCTGTTTCTGCCAACTCACCTTCGAGGCCCTTCCAGAGCTCATCAGGCATCTGTCGGGGCCTCACAATAGTTTGCTGCTAAGCAAGAACCTGCATGAATGACGCAAACCCCTTTGACGCGTGCGTACGCGTAACTTTGGACTTTGAAAACTTCTTCTCTCTTTTAGAGAGTTCAATTGTGATATGTTCGTATGAAGGTTATAGTGTAAGTGCCTAGTTTTAAGACAAGTGATATCGCAGAGCGATACTCATAGTGAATCATCCGCGAAGGACGGGTGCGATGTCGACGACTAATTTAATTAAAAAAATCACTTGTTTGCCGAAAGGGTCCAAATCGTTATAATTTGTTTAAAAATTATAATACGGGACCAATAACTTCCATGATAGTATTTATTTGAAAGATGTATTTCATTAGGGTAAATGTTATTTAAAAAGCCACCGACACATTAATTCCTTAAGCATAGAAAATAGACACCATTGTCGATGAAAAGTTGCGAAACTAAACCGAAGCCTGAAAGAAGATGTCACCTTAACTACCTCCTAATTTAAATCAGTATCTTGATGAACATTCGGTGACCTCCGGACAGTTTTTGGGATTGATTCCATACATTCCTTTGAAAGTATGCAGTCAATGGTTCTAGTCAGAATCGGAACTAGAAATGGTATATCAATACGTAATGATTATTAGAAACAGTTATTAATTGGTAGTGGTTAAATATTTATTTAGACTTTCGTAAATCTGGAATTGGTTATTTCAAACAATTTCTGAGAGATATACGTAACAGTGTAAATATCTACTGTGTGTTCCCCTGAAAACCTCGCTCGTTCCACGTGGTATTATCTGACTTGATATTTCGCAGCTTTTTAAAGACATCTTACAATCTCAATATTAGGTTTTATCAATTTATGTAATTCTAAAGTTAAAAACAATGTGTTCGTTTTATTATATTTACATTATGCCTCTAAATCCTTCCATTCGTTAGTGCTGATTTTGTTCGCAATGTGTATGAGCACCAAAGATTTGTAAAGCATTGAAGATGTTTTGGTGTGTACAATTAAGAGAAATTAAAGGGACCTGAAATGATTATGATCGTTAAACTTAACTTAGGTACCAATTTATAATCTCATCTCTAGTTACTAACTTATCTTCTGTAACCACTTCCGTTATTCTTTTACGATTCAATCGTACAAAGTTTGAATGCTTTCTCACTATTTTTGGATTAATTTACTGTTTAGTATTAATACATTTCAAATACATATATTTGGACAGCATATACTATAGCTTCTTATGAAATTTTGGAGTATTTTTTGATATCACTTTAAACACGTTATTGTGGCCAGTTATATTAAACCTATTTTTATTGTAAAAGCTGGATGTAAGGTAGTTTTACACAACATTGATAATATGATGAGAGCTTCATTTACGTAGAATTTATTCCAATTCCACAACAAGGACTCATTGATTGGAACAAATTTTGCTTTTCAGTAATACTCATTTTGTAACATATGATGCGGAAATACATTCACGTATTCTATACAAATTGAAGCAATTTCCGTATGCTCGTATTGTTCTGTAATGGCACATTTTTGCTATAACTCTTAATTTGATATTAAACCTAAAGTTACCAACAATTTGTTCAAAACTTAGCGTAAACATGAATTCGAATGCTTTAATATTATTTCTTTTGAACGTTACCTATCTACCTTATACTTTTGTTTGGCGTCGTGTATTGGCGTATTTTTATAAAAGGGGGAACAATTTACTTTTAAGAATTGTGATTTCGTGGTAACATTAGATTATTTTATGTGATAATGTCTTTACTAAAAGTAGGCACTCTGAGAACGCAGTCTTCCATCGCGTTTTCCATTTTCACATTTTTATTCGTGTATATAAAGTTTTAGTGTTAGGAATGATGCATGACAAAATTTTCCGTGCAAACCGTCATACTGCCTACGTAACTATGGAGAACTACACTCGAACAAACTTATCGTTATACCTATTTTAACGTCGCCTGTATTCACTCTTAGTACATTTTGATATTTGTGATATAACGGCGTATGCCAAATTGCCTTAATTATCAATGCAAAATAACTCAAAAAAGTATTTCTAGCATTATTTTTTTCGATTTGTCATTGCTTCTTCTTACAGTACAGAGATCCTCAACATAACAGTTTTTCTTATAATAACAACGAAAGTAACTGTAATACCCACGACACAATTTTTGAAGCTAGGAGAGCGAGTCAGTTTTAGCAAATCAGCAAGATAGTATATTGCCTTCGTTCGTGGATAAAGGATTATGGTCGTTCTACACAAGAACAATAGCTAGTTCTTTTAATATGAAGATAGAAACACGAGCTTGGTAGAAGACTATTACAAGTTCTACTATCCTGACCAAAAAACAGGACTTCCACATCTCGGGAATAATTTATAAATTCATTCAACAAACTTCAAGAGGTAATGAGAAAGTCGAAAGAAAATAATCTGAAAAAAATACGCACTAATTCGAAATACTACATTTTAAATCATGACCTTGTTAAGAATTAATGTAAATAATAACTAGTTTGTAAGTTAACGATAAAAAGCTTAACTTTATCTTGTTGAACTTGAATATTGATTTTCTCTGTTTATTGTAAATTAAAATTTATTTTGTAAGTTTTCACTTAGTGTACAATTTTTGTAGATACTGTTTAGAACATTAACATTCTGTAAAAAAAAATGTGTTCTTACCGTAGTAAATTAAATAACGAAAATATTTTAGTTACCCACAACTCTTGTTTAATTATTTATACTTAGATTCTTGGTATTCTCAATTAAACGAGGAATAGTACATGCTCCGATTTGAGGATCGAGTTATTGATTGACTAAGTTACATGTCATATGTCGATGACGAAAATCGTAACCGACTGCGTTTGATAATTTTTTATTTATTTTTTCTTTTGGGATAGGTTTGCTCTTGACCCAAGACTAAGCCCAACGAGGCAAAGACTGAATCTACGATAGAGCGAGCTCACCTAGAAGATGCCTGTTCACTCTCAGCTAATTTATGGGAATAATTTTAAGTTATGTCATCATGACTAATTATTGTCGAATTTCCATTAACTTTGCAAACGATAACGTATAAGATATTCTTCATGGACTAACATTGTCATTCTAGTTAGCATATTAATTACATTACGATATTACGAATACTTACTTCGATTTTAAATCACAACACAGTAGGTACTAATACAACGAATTTAAGAGAGAAAAAATGAGAAGCCATTAACTTCGTACAATAACAAATACTTATATGCCGTAATACGTACCACTCAGAGAGAAACCTACCTACCCTGGTACCCTGTGACATCAAAATGGATAGGTAACCAATAGGTAAGACAATTGAGTTAACACCGAACTTCGCAAGATTCTGTTGTCTATTCATAATCTGGTTTTTACTCACGAAACTAGGTAGATTTAAGTAGATGTGATCACTCACATCAACTAAAATAACTTCACAGTTATTACTGTGAACACGGCAACAGAGAGACCAGTAGGTACCTAATCTCACCGTAGAGTTACCATAGAGTCCCTATGTGACGCGAGTGGCTCTCAGTACCGCCAGCGCACACCTGCGGCAAACAAAAAATAAATAAATACCTAAATTAGTTCGTTTATTTCCAAAATTATTTTTACATTATGTTGTTAAGTTTTCCCGGTAAGTTGTCTAAGACATTTGTATTGGGAATATTTCACTCTTTCCCCAGGAGGTTATATTTCAATTTTTTACATTTCCGTTATATAATTTTTCAATTTTACTTTTACAATGTTACTTTAACAATTTTACTTATGTATTTTACTTTAAAGAACTAGGAAAACAAAAACAATTGATAAAGGGAATGTATAATGGCCGCGGTGATTGGTTGAGTAACTTGATGCCGCAGGTGTATCCTGGCGTTACACCCAGCGCCCCGGACGCACTGCAGCCTCTGCACTATCTATAGGCAAAGCCGCCACTGGTACTTAACAGCCGACACAAAAAGCACGCTTCACAGCTACAACATAATCAGGCTAGCTTAAATTATATAATAATTATTAAAAAAAGTTTTTGTTATTGAGTCAAACTCATTTGTCTCACTCAACATTGTCTTGATACTTTTGATAAGGAGGCTGAAAGAGAATAATATTTTACAGACTCCTTTCTTTGGCATCAAAGAATGACAATAGATTCTAATCTACCATGATAGTATAATCGGTAAACACAATATTCATTTTGCTGTTGCTTGTCGTGGCCAAAATGAGAGAATGGAGAAATCATATAAGCTTAGATTAGCTCGGTCTTAAACCAGTAGTTCATCTAGTATTGTCTTTTCCATTTTGTCAATCCAACGTTTACTGGTTTCAATAAAAAATCTAAATAATATTAGTCATTTGTGCGAGAACTACATTGAATTACTTTATTGAAATTTTACGAATATGGAAACTTGAAATTATGAAATTAAATGATTGAAATTTATTCCTATTTAAATAAATTCTGATTTTAATAGGCTATCCTTAGCATAACCTGACATGGTAGGGATGGATCTAAGTCGAAATCTACTATCAAACAGTCGTTCAATGTTTTGAAAATTACATGATAAGACCCAAACAATATAGTTAATAAGACACCATCTATCTAGTCTAGACATTGAAGGCTACGGACGATTCGAAGTTACTAAACTACCCGGTCTTCGACGTTTTGAAAAAAAGGAGTACCTACACAGTCCACCTTAAGCTACTCATTTTCGTTGCAAAATCACCCTTATTTAAGATACCGCAGTGATTAGCTTGACGTGTGGCCGTGCGTACCTATGTCTTATTTATAACCCGTTAATAGTTTTAAAGAACATATTTTGAAATCAAAGAAAAATATTTTAATCAATAAATAGGTAGGTACGCTTCATTTGATGATGGGATCCTACATAGAGCCATAAAGAAAAAATAGCTCTCCGGGCGATAGCTCTCCCAATTTTAATTTCACACTGTAAAGAAATTTGCATTGTGAATGCTAAAAAAATTATGTTTCTTAATAACTTAGCTGATTCATCTTTAATTTTTGTTAAATAGCTAAAAAAAGTGTTTCTTTCGGATGTTGTAAGTATCTTACCGCCACATTGATGATTATGAAACATGGCTAGCTGCAGCCTTAAGAAATTAGGACCGTGGGGTGAGCTCGAACAACTATCATAACGTATTCGTAGGGTTTACCTATCGTTAACTTGTCCATTTGTTTGGGGAAACTGTAAGTTTCTGACGTTTGGACGGCACGAATATGTAACGATACTTGAAAGAATTGGGAGAGTTGGGAGAGCAATCGCCTGGCTTGCGAAAGGTGCGTGTTCGAGTCCCGCCTGTCATAATGCATTTTTCTTTAAGTCTGTTTTAATTTAACATTGTAAGTCTCTATAAATCACTTATAATTCGTGAATTTTGATGTACTTGGCGGTGATTAGCTTTGTAATGCACTTTGTACAATTAGACACAGATGCTGCAGTTAAAAATAGTTTAAAAGCTAAATCGTCGAACTTTAAATTTTTAATTTTCACTTGCCACTGTAATGGACAAACTAGCCTAAACAATTATGTATATATTTTTTCAAGAAATAAGATCTTTCTTAGGTCTAATTAGATGAAAAATTACGTAAAAGAACTAAGAAATAAGAAAAAACACGGGTTGCACTCCGGGAGTGCCGGCAGAAGTGAAAACTTGATTATTAACGTTGTGCATTTTTGATTTATTTGAACCGTCTTACGGTTTTTCGATCAGCATCACGTGACCTGACGCGAGTTTCACAGTTTCTACCCATGCCACAAAAGTGCTCAACGCCGCTAAAGAAGTTTTCACTTCAAAAACCGTGTCTTTATTTTTCTGCTGAAGATTGTATCACAATGATAATCGTTACATTTTAGAGAGTTACAAAAGAGCTTCTCCTGCATTTCTCGTAAATGCTGACCTGAAATACTAGACTACGTAGGCGGTTTATCATAGGGTTCGATAGAAAAGTCCGTACACTTCTTCTAAATTGCTCTACCACAACATTTAAAGTAGATTTATACATAAATAGCTACTAATGTACCACCAGCTCTAAATCGCATTATTGCTGAAGTCAGCAAGAAGCCGTACGGTGCGTGTGCGGTGGTCACGGCAAACGCTGGCATTGCGACCCATCTGCTGGTCAGGTGAGTGCTCTCAACTATATTAGTATCGGAATAGGCAACACATATTTGGGTAGAAAACGTTTTTTTTTTTGTAGTCATCATCAGCTTTAATTTCAAAATCATTGTAAGGTATCATTGTAATTTCAAGATCTGTCTAATAAATCTGTCGCAATAAATAAATACCTATGTGATAGATCTTTAACGTACCAGAAGGATAAAACTACAACAATGTTGAACGAAATCCAAATGTAATAAGGAGATGTAGTTGTTAAAAAGTAGGTGTTAAACTCGGGCCTTTGCGGGGTTTTAGTGAAAATATCCATATGATTGAGATTATCTTGCTTTCCGCTGCAAAAACAAAATTATATTCACAGAGTGGAAGATTAACCGTTAACACTTACTAAAAGATAAACGCTAAAATGCCGCTTAGAAAGAAAAGAGTACCTAGTTATAACTTAGTAAGTTGGTTACTACTTTATGACATGACCAATTATTTATCACACTAACGTATCCCTTCGTATTTGCTTATAAGAATCAAATAGGTAATAGAACGGCATACATAAATGGATTATTATTTTACATATTTAACATTTGTTTTACAACAATTTTAAAACCTTGCTTGGGATACTACAGCAAGAACAAGTGATAAAAATAATTGCGATATAAAATATATAATAAAAACATGCTCATTAAAGTACTTAAGATGATTAATATGATTCTTAACATAAAAAAAGCTTGATAAGGACAAAATTAGAGTAGGTACAATTGCTAAAAAAGACAAAAAGCAGGCTACCACTACTACGTACTAAATAAATAAATAATGAGGTAAGACAAACCTTTTACTCGTATCTCTACCTGTAAAGAAAACTTAGTTATAACTTTTCCTGAAATAAGTATTCGTATTATTGCGGAATCTTTAACAAAATAATTTTCTAACCATTTTTCATAGCCCTTGTTTTTTTTACTTCGCACATTAGAAACGAAAACGTAAAGTACAAGTTAAAAGAAGTTGATATAATTTAATTTGTGAGAGTCACGTCAAGTAAATGTCAAAACTAGGTCCTACAACCCGTTTGATATATACAGAACATAAGATGTTTGTCAGAACTTAAAAAGAATGAAAAATAATATTTTAAATTCTACTCTAACCTCAAGAAAAGGGCATAATATTAGCGAAGTAACAATAAATTTATTTTACATTTTTTTATAAATTAACGATTACTTTGGTGTAATGGTTAAGAAGTTGACTATTAACCAAGAGGCCGCGGGTTCGATGCCCGCACTGTACAAATACTTGTGTGCATGAACATGTATGTTTGTACTGATCTTGGTGTAATATGTATTTATTAAATTAAATTTGTAATACAGCTGTTGACTCCGATATCTGTAACACAAGTGCTTAAGCTACTTACCACGGAGTCAGATCAATGTATGTTGATGTTGTTGTATATTTATATTTATAAGCAAGCAGCACTAACATCGCAAGAAGCCTCGCATCCTTTCACAGGACGTTCTTAAAAATAGACAGAACCATAATTAGATGTGCACATACAAAGTAAATTACAAAAACAAGCTAGGCAAGCAATTTAGTCCTTACAGGCTGAGCAAAAATAGAAAAAGCAGAAAATAAAATGGCGGCCCTCGGAACCGGTAGGCAGATGGGACCTACATCTTTTTGCAATGCCATTTACGGAGTCAGTATGGGAACATTGCACTCTTGCTTTTGCGTGAACCATTATCTAGTGTTAATACTAGAAAATAGCTAATTGTTACTGGCCATGGAAAATTTTGGTTACATGATATTTCTTTAGGCAAATTGGAAATGTTGGTTTGTATTCGAAGCTCACGTTTTTAGTGAGGTTTGCCCGGCAAAGACAAAATAGCAAGAAAACAAAGATAGTTTTGTGTGTCACTAAATACAAAGAATAAATACAGAGTTTGTAGTATGACATTTTTGTGTGATGCTAAACCTTCAGGAGGAGAATGATTTTATGTAAATTTATCAAAATTTCAAAAGTTACTTATAAACATATTTCGCTTAACTGCCACCAGGGGTCGCTGAATTAATACCATTCAAAAAAGTATTTTTTCTGCGTTGGCTTGCAAATACCACCATGCATGGAAAAGCAGTCAGCGATTTTTCTTAATACCAAAACTAATGCATTCATTGTACATCAAACCTTTGTCGGTGTTTTGAATTCCACTTGTGCATAAATTAGACGACTACTAAGACTTGAGTTTTATTCTACAACTTACATTGCTAATTATTTCGTTTCTCTACACCCTTAAAACAATTTCATAGTTCAGTAAAAGACCCTCCAAGCAAGATTGATTTACCACTATTTCCACTCAAATTATCACCTCAAAACCCTGCACAACTGAAAATCGCACATACTGTTCTTTAAAGTCATAAATGTCAAAAAATCTAAAATTGAGGTAACTTTGCCAACTTTTCTCGTAGACGAATCTATTAAGTGCTTAAAGATCGTTTTAAATTATTTTTTTAACATCTATGACTTTTAAGAACTAGATGTACGATCCCCAGCCCTAACATAACACAATCGCATATCCAGAAAAACTGCGCACCAAACTAAGAGTCCTATTAACGCACACACGCGCACACCTAACAAGGCTTGCAAAATTCATTACGGGTTTGACGGGGATAATAAATCAACCTAGGTTCACTAGATAAGGTCCCGTGGAGAGCTCACGACCGGTTCAAGAACGAGGGTTTATAAGCGGGAGCCGGGAGTGTGGAGAGCATTCCCGTGTCGTCAGCCATCCAGAAACCATCATGTGGCGATTGTCTGTACTATGCCTGCTCGCTACTGCGGCCGCGCAGATCCCCTCGCTGGGATGGTGCCCCGACTTCCAGGTGAGTTCCATTGTTTGTTGTTTTCTTCTTTGTTTTTGGGGGAATTTAGGGGTTGGTAGGTACTGATTGGCAATTGGAAAACTTTCTATTACGATATTGAAAGTCTGATTTATTATACTATTTGATGGTAATATGACGCTTACGAATGATAAAGCTTTCCCCATTTATCAGTTTCTTAAGCAAAAAAGTCTTCCCTGAATAAGATACAATGCCTTGAGTTTTTTTTTCTGATGTTATTCCTGAACTGGGTTCTACTTTAACATCTCCAATAAACAGCTCCTCATTTACGCTAACATTGCTGATAGTGAACAAAAGGGGGTGACACTTGCTTAGTTTAGACTTTTAACAATGCACCTTCCATTTGGATGCACCATAACCGACTCATAATACTGTTTCTTACTAGAAGATTAGTAAGATTTACAGGATTATTCAGAATACCTAGTTCGTGTTCATCACCACATTAAAAATGGGTTTTGCCTTGACCGCTCCAAAAAGTAATAGTAATATCCTTAACAATTTTAATGTCCACGTATTTTATATAATCGACGTAATGAGTAGCCTTGAACCACCTTGACCGGTGTTACATCGGTTGTACAACATGTTACGTGCGCCCGCGCACTGGGCAGAGACAACGAAGACCGGTCGCGGGTCATTAGCACGGGCCATCGGTGGCCACTCTCGGTTTCAACCATTCATTGATCTGGTGGACCGTTATTTTTAATTCGGTTACAGGCCTCTTTTCGTAACCAATACTCGCGGATTATAAAAATTAAAGATGGATCTGAAGTTGAAATAATGTTAAAGAGTGATATTGCCTTCGTTAAGGGGGAAAATTTGTATTATAAACCTGAACAATCACACTTTTTTGTGTTATATATATTAGCCTAAAGTATAAAAGCCTAACACCTAATTACTGGAACAAATAAAATACAGAACAGTGTTCGTCAGCTCAACAGCTTTCCTGTAGGAGCAATCAGTTTTTGCAATGACCATAATTTACTATCATACATAAGATACCCTAAGGACTGAGTCAACGCGAAAGTAATAACTTGTATATTATACTGTGAAGATATCACTGGAGTAAAAGTTATTTTCGTTACGATGTAAAGACAAAATATGATCCGCATTTTTTTTTTAATTTCGTGTGAGTGTACTATAATTTCTCTTTGAAAATGCTGTATTTCGTGATGTTTATTGGTTCTATTTCTACGCAGCCCATGCAAAGCTTCAACATGAACCGCTTCCTTGGGCCCTGGTACGAAGTCGAGAGGTACTTCACTGTGAGCGAACTGGGATCCCGCTGCGTGACCACCAACTACATCAGCACCCCCGAAGGCAGGATCCTCGTCACCAACGAAATCACCAACTATATGTAAGTATAGAAGGCATAACCTCACTCACCATTACACAGTAGAGATAAAATGTAATTTAGGAGAGTGGAAAAAACTAGCAGAAAAGATTAGGTGTGTTGTTAACGGAATAGTAATTTCAGACTATTCGTCACATTTTTAGTTGCATTAAAAATAGGACCAAATGTGAATGGGACCTAAAATATAGAGTCTTCATATAAAATTATTTAAAAAATCCTATAATTGTTCTGCTAAAACAGAATTTGCACGAACCAGTTTTAAATAAAAATAATCTCCTTCAAAAAGTCCTTACCAAAAATTTTGTGCTTAAATTATTCTAAAGTCGGTGCCAGCACGGTTATTACTATGACAGAAATGTGACATGTGCGAATGGTAACAGTGACAGTGGTTATTTACTATTAAAAAAAACTTGAAGCTTCAAAATAAATAATTTCATCGTCTTACTCTTTCTACTGGTTTAGCGCCTGTACCACAACAGTTCCTTTATCTGAGATCAGAACTTCGGAATAACAACTGAACCATTACAGCACGGGCTTGAAGCGGCTTATGGAGGGCCACATCCAGATGGTCGGGCGCGAGGGCGAGGGCCGCTTCATGGTGAAGTACTCCTCCCTGCCCCTGCCTTACGACTACGAGTACAGCATCCTCGACACTGATTATGACAGTTACGCCGTCATGTGGTCTTGCAGCGGACTTGGGCCAGTGCACACACGTAAGCATATTGTGGTCACTAAAAATATTTTTTTTTCATATATACTGTGTTTTGGGTTGTCAGGACAAGATATGCAACTAGGCCACCATCAAAATTAAAAGCTCTCGGCCCTAATTTCGCCGAGGTAACTTAAGGACGTCGCACATTTTGCCGGCACGGCTCCAATCCAGCACTTAACTTGCCATTCAAATTAGAGCATTAAATATAAAAAAAGCCGACTGCGTGTGGTTGGCGCACCGACTCCGCATCGGCAGCAAAACAACGGACCTTGTGTCCGATGCGCAGACTGCGGACTTGCACCTCGCGGCAAATGCGCGGTCTGTGAGCTTGCAGCTCGCAGGCGCGCTGGCGGTTCGCCTAAGCCTACATCTGAGGCGACGCCGTGTGGCAGAAGTGCCGATGCCGAGCAGGTGAATTGTGAGACGACCTTAAATCAACAGTAAATTCAAACGTCAATTTGTACTTTGGATATTGACATTGGAACTATCAAAAAACGGCTGTTTAAATCTTAATCTTAACCGTCCATTTCAAAGTCCGTATTCTTGCACGTTAGTAGTGGGTAGTTTCATTATTTCAGCCGCGATTCACTAGCTACAACTCTAATTCTCATTGTAGAGAGCGCCTGGCTCCTCACTCGTGAGAGGCTCCCATCTCTCATGACGATGCAGAAGGCCTACGCCGTTCTGGACCGTTTCAAGATTTCCCGCGCCTTCTTCGTGAAGACAAACCAGGCCGACTGCACCGTCCTGCCCGATCCCATAGCCGACCCTAACTACGAGGACGGCAAGAAGTTGAACGTTGTTCAGGAGAAGAGCGCGGGTGCAGTTGTAGTGGAGGAGGCGAAAGTCGACCCGCCTGTTGAGGTATGTTTTTTAAAATTTCAGATGATAATTATTTATGTGTCTGTAGTAGTATTACCAATGTTTTCTTCGACCTATCCTCGTTCTTCAAGGCATATTATTAATAAATAATAAGCGAAATGGGTTCAGAGGGTCTCCAGATTTGCGCTTAGCAACTCACTCGGCGATACATTTTTATATGACGCATAGATATCTGGATAATCTATTTGTTTCCAGTATTTTGCGGAGGCAAGGACTCATTTAATACTACAATACAACAATTTTAACTTCGCTCCAGTGCCCAGAAACATGCATTAAAGTATCAGTTCCCTCATTAAATTATAGCTATCACTGATTTACATTTGTATATCAATAATGAGAGTATAAATACAATTACTAACACTCTCTTTCCTCACGCAGAAGCGAGTGGACAGCCCGCTAATAAAAGCTGAAGTGCCTCAAGAGAGATCCGCCGTAGCTGAGCCTGCAGACGAAGCCAAGCCTATGCAAGTACCCGAGCTCATCCTATCCGAATCTGAGAAGAAGGAAGATCCCAAAATCGAAGAACCAGCACTGAAAGTTGAAATTCCCGAAAAACCAGCAGAGATCGAAATTAAGGAGAAAGAGCCTGAGCAAACAGCTCAGTAAACAACTTAGTTGGGAATTGTAGTCGTAGAATGTGATCAAAAGTGTGACGATATATATACTCAACACGATAGGGCTATTTTACCAAATAAGTAACGCACGACGAAAGAAAACAACGATGCTTGGCCGCGTAGACGGATGCGGAGCACCGAATTAGTCTAAGTTGCACGATAGTCACTACAATTGTAATAAAACTCGAAGTCAACTCGGAAATAAATTAAAAAATAAGATTAGTTGTATTTTATTTATATTCCTTCCTAATTCATTTCAAACAAGGTAACTTTTTTACATTACACTCATGTACATTACATTCGTGATGGTCGTATATTATGAATCCAAATATTGGAAACACATGTGAAAAATTATTCGCAAAACCAACACACAAAAAATATTCCCTTACTCACCACTACCAATACTGTTTTAAGCAATCGCTTAAAATAGAAATAAATCCAACATACTCTCGAAAAAAATAATTCTTGTAAATAATAATAACATTGGACAGTTTTTAGTAAAGACAAAGGCTTAATAGTAAGACAGTAATAATTAATTTATTCATAGGTTTTTTCTGAAGTAGGAATAAAGATTAGGTAAAAATATGGAAAATAACTTATACTATTTACCTACCTATAGTATTGCTTACTTCCTCTAGACAGATAAATAAAATAAGTAGCCTATTATCAAAAAAATATAAAAGCAAAAAGGATCAGGTCTGGTTGTATTGGTCGGGCTGTTACTGAGCACCCACTCCCGGCCGCTATCCCACTACTGCCCGATACGGGGACTTTTGGCTGCTGGGTTTCCCCCCTGGCCCGGTTCGCCCCTCCTTAGTGAACCTGCACCTCCCAGACTCCTCCGGGAGGTCCATATTAATACCAGGCTTAGTGCGGACGTCCAGTCAACATGGGCCACTCAGCACCAGGACTCCCGACCTCAAACCATCCTCCGAGCCCGACCTCCGAGTAGCCGGATTACAGGAGACGCCACGCTCCCAGTCGAGAGACATGTCGAATTTAACGGTCATATTCAGTGCAAAAAACCCTAACTTCAAATGATGATATTTCAACCAAAAATATTTACAGTTACAATTCATGGTGACGTAGACAATAATAAAAAATATGATTTTTTTAATTTATTTTCGGAAAATGTACATTCCCGAAAAAAATTGACAGGTTTAAAACATGTAACATCAAGCGTCGACAGCGCCCTCTATGTACACAATAATGAACTAGAGGCTACGTAGCGTCAGGCCTTGCGGTCCTTGCGGTAAATAGCAATGAGTCAGCTCATTCTCTTGGTTGCCAATACATTTTAAGAGGAAAGGATATTATAGACACAAAAATACTTCAATAATTTGATTTATAACTAGTCTAGTCAGGAATTTCTTCCATATGAGATTAGCCTAGTCAATAAACAAATAAATATTCGAACTACGATTAAAGGAATCACCAAAGATGATATTTTATGGCCGGTCAAATACTTACTTGTAATGAGTTTAGCTTCCAATAGATACGTAGCCGACACGTTAACAATAATACAATACATGAAATTTGATAAATTTAAACCGAAATACATGGAAATACATGACGCAGTTCAATATGACGTTTCAGGCTTTTCGAAGGAAATGTTTTTCATCTCAAACCTCCAGACTCCATACACATCTTTAGAACCCCGAAATTAAAAAAAAATCAAAAATATCTGATAGGGACTGTAACTAAATATTTTAAGTAGGAACTGCGAATCTCCATTAATAAGGACAGTAATTACTCTTTCATATGCAACATGTGCAGCAGAATTTCTAAATAGATTTGAAACTCAAATTTAAACTTGTTACCATACCAACTCGATGCCCTAGCCAAAACATGTAAAAACAGTATTTCAATCAATTTAAATTTCAAGTGACACAATAATTGAATAACAATATTCAAAAAAACAATGATCATGATATTCGCGTTTAAATTTTTTACAGTTTCTATTTTTCTATATAAATTCGAAATCCATTCGACAAGATTCAATTTGAAGCAATAGAATCGTCATTCAGTTGAATTCGTACGCTGTTGTTAGCATTGTGTGACGTTATATTAGTCATAATATGATATAAGGCCTCCTCGCAGTTAGGTGTAGATTCGAATGACCACAGCCAACCAAGACGGAAGGTCGACCGGCAGTGTTCAACGCGACACCGAAAATATCTAACACGGTTCTGAACATTCTCAAATCAAAGGTAAGCTGAATATTTTCAAATATATTTTTGTTATGTAACTTTTCAAAAGTTTGCATTAACTATGGTTATAAAAAGTTGTAGTTCTTGAGAGCAAATTGGAGATTAATAAAGTCAATATTTCTGGTTTAACCGTGTAACTAATATTAAGAGTAGACCATTTCGCACGTTTAAACTAGACTGCCTTCATTTATACGGGAAACGATGAATTCGGAAGAATATTTAGTAAATATACAATATAAATAAATTTGTTTATATTTTATTCTGCCAATAGTGACCATGATAAAGAGGCATTCGATTGGACCCAAACCGAATTTAATGATAGTGCAAGATATAATATTGGTGTTTGTTTGTCACAGGTCGATTGCGCCCAACGAATTATCGAACAGATAACAGATCAAATAAAAAAACTATCTGAGCTCTGAGCTTATAGGTAAACAGGGATACTTACCAGTGCATTTTATGCGTACGGTAAAACTTTTATTATCTCTGCTTTCATTTATGTTTCGTATTTTTTAGGGTTCCGTACCTCAAAATAAAAAAAACAGAACCCTTATAAGATCACTTTGTTGTCCGTCCGTCCGTCTGTCAAGACCGTTTTTCTCAGGAACGCGTGGAGGTATCAAACTGAAATTTCTATATGATACTTAGGTCTACTGTCCCTGGAAGCTGTAGAAAAATCAATCTTCTAAGCCAACGCAATCAAAAGATACAGCCATTTAGGCCGCAATTTTTCGAAACTCGCACGGGAATCAAATCCTACAGGGTACTTCCCGTAAACTTAGAATCATGAAATTTAGTACGAAGTCACGTCTTTTAGTACAGATATAGGAAAAATTACGAAAACCGTAAATTTTCAGTTTCATTATATAAAAAAATTTTTTTGAAAAATATTTTTGACAATTTTGAAAATTTCAAAGTTACTACTCCTTATCTACAGGTTTGTATGGAACCCTCGGTGCGCGAGTCCAACTCGCACTTGACCGGTTTTTTTTATTAATTAATTTGATTGTACGAGTATATGTTAATTAAAAAATCGCTACAGCACCTCCTAACTCGCGTTGTTTTCGTTTCTACGAAGTTATCTTTGGTAAAATAAATTGTCGATATTGTCTTTCCATTGTTTTCGAGGTCTGCCTTTCGAACGACGTCGAACGATGTTTAACCATTTATAACCTGACTAGCGAAGATAACACTATCTTTGTTTACTAGCGACCCGCCCCAGCTTCGCACGGGTGCAATGCTAACACTAAATACACTACAGAAAAACTGTGAACATTCTATAAATAAAAACAAATTTAAATTTGGAGTAAAACAATTCCCCTTTCGCAGTACCATGAAGATTTCTTGCTATGTTTGGAATATCTTAATTCATACCTACATTACTTATTTGATTTTAAAATTTTTGTCTATTTATTTTATTTTTACAACAATTATTACATTACAGAATGTCTCTATATACAACGTTCATAGGCACGCTGCCGCGCCTAATTATTATTTGATTGAATAAGGATTAATGATGTATTGGTTAAAATCGCTACGAATATTTGCCATTATTTGTAAAAAGTAAATGACAAAATAATTTTATTGTGGGATATCTATAAGAAATAGACATATACCATCGCGGAGTTTTCTGTAGACCAAATGTGTACAAATAATTAGCACATTATTTTGATAAATCTCGTAGGGTTCAGCCTGCGTTTGCTATGTAAGCGAAAAAAAATATATAATTAACGACATTTAATGGATGTTATTATACATATAAACCTTCCTCTTGGATCACCATATCTATTTTAAAAAAACCGCATAAAATTCGTTCCGTAGTTTTAAAGACTTAAGCGTACAATGGGACATAGAAAGCGACTTTGTTTTATACTATGTAGTGGTCTCTACATATTATAGGTTTTTTTTAATACATTATTTACAAAAGAAACAAAACGTTGATTGTGCAGATGTACCTAAAATGTACTTTCATAGATTTTTAATAAACACGTTTTGATAGGTATACTCGTAGATAAAAAAAACATTTTGGAAACGTTTGTTAAAAACTCTACAAATTATTTTTACCAGTAGTTCTTTTTAACCCTAGCCTAAAATGGTTGTGTTATGTGTGTTTGTGTCTTTTTGTCGTATTTTTTTTATTCGAATGATAATTTATTTACTGGTTCTTAGCTTTGATTTGTCAAAATCCGTCCGCCGAAAGTATTTTTTCATTTTCAAACTCTATTTAAATTCTTCTCTTCTCTATTAAAATTTGGGTTTCTTCTAATTTCAATGGCATGCGAGGAACAAAACGACGTTCTCTTGTGAGGACTTTCGGTTGGTTAGAGCGTATGAAGTGTCTGGGTGTATCTTATGCATGTTCACACACTGCAGACTTTGTGTTATATACAATATATATAATGCGGGCGGCAATATATATAATATATAAAGCGGGCGTGCTGCGTGGAAGGCCGCACGGTGGCGTTGCAATCCTGTGGCGCAAGTCACTCTTTCGTAGTGTATCAATAATTCCATCGGATGAAGATCGAATCTGTGCGATAAAAGTGTCCGAAAACAATAGTGAGTTTTTGGTATGTAACGTATACATGCCGACAGAGTGTAGTGAGAATTTTTCGGTTTTTACAAAGTGTTTAGGAACTTTAAGTGCCTTAGTGGATAGCAGTAAATGTGAATGTGTGTACTTACTGGGAGACTTTAATGCACACTACACGGAGACTTTTGGTAAGGAGATGTTATCTTTTTGTACAGAGCAGAGTTGGTTATGTGCTGATTACAAATACTTAAATGCAAACTCAAACAACTTTACATTTTTAAGTGACGCGCATAATTGTAAACGATGGCTTGATCATTGTCTTGTTACCAAGTCGGCTTGGAATACCATAGTTGATATTCGCATAGATTATTGTGTGCTTTCTTCTGACCATTTCCCTCTGATTGTTCAGTGTAACTTTAATGTAATTCGGCCAAAAATAATACATCAGGTAAAACAGTGCAATAAAACTGTATGGGGAATTAGGGACAAAGGTCAAGTGGAGAAATATAACAAAATGTGTCATGAGAAATTACGTAAAATAGATTTCCCAACAGAGTTAAGTAGTTGTGCCGACCATATGTGTGAAAATGACGGACATAAAGTAATTTTAAATGCAATGTATTTGGAAATAATTAAAATATTGTCAGAGGCTGCGACCTCGACTCATAGGGGACAACGTGTAATGAAGGGAAAGAATAGGAAAGTAGTTGGCTGGAACCTACATGTAGGGGAGGCACATAGGGAGGCTCGGCGTTGCTTTGACTTATGGCTTATGTATGGTAAACCACTTTCGGGTCAAGTCTATGAATTGATGTGTCAGTCGCGTAAACTATTTAAAGCAAAGCTAAAATGGTGTATAAAAAACGAAAACCAAATAAAAATGAATATCATTGCCAATCACCATAAAAACAAAGATTTTAACAAGTTTTGGAAAAGTACACAACAGCTTAATGCAAAACCTAGTCTTCCTGCTAGTATAAACGGCGTCACTGACACCAAGGAAATTGCCAATCTGTTTAGGAAGCACTTCCAGGTACAAGCTTTACCAAGTTTGGGGCATACTATAGCGAAAACATCAAAGGAGGGGATGCTCGATGCATCAGCTAAAATGGACCAGCCTTTAACTTATTTTTCAGCCCGCGACGTGGGGCGTATAATCCAACGAAGCAACCGCGGAAAGTCGCCTGGATATGATGGGCTAAGCATCGAGCATTTCCAACATGCGGGTCCTCATTTGCCGCGTGTGCTTGGTATGCTTTTTAATTTATGTATAAGACATTCGTATATGCCTCCAGACCTAATGAAAACTGTAGTTGTTCCCATTCTTAAGAATAAAACAGGAGATGTATCTGACAGCTGTAATTATAGACCGATATCGCTGGCCACAATTACGGCCAAAGTTTTTGACGGACTCCTTGACCAGCAGTTAGGAAAATTTCTGCATCAGCATGATGCGCAGTTCGGTTTTAAAGCCGGACTGTCTACGGAAAGTGCCATATTTTCCCTTAAGGAAACGGTTAGGTATTACACGCGAAGGAAAACGAGTGTATACGGCTGCTTTCTAGATCTATCAAAAGCTTTTGATATGGTTTCATATCAGGTACTATGGGACAAATTGCATGAGACAGGACTGCCTAGAGAGCTTGTAAACATCTTTAGGTACTGGTATGAACACCAAGACAATCATGTTAAATGGGCTAGTGAAGTATCTGATGTTTACCGCTTGGAATGTGGTGTTAGACAGGGTGGTTTAACATCCCCTAAACTTTTCTGCTTGTATATTAACGAGCTGATTGTCGAGCTCAGTGGGTTGCCCGTCGGATGTTCCGTGGATGGGAAAAGGATAAGTAATATTAGTTACGCGGATGACATGGCGCTGCTGAGCCCGTCAGTCGGCTCGTTGCAGAGGATGTTGAACGTGTGTGAGCAGTATGCGTGTAAACATGGACTCAAGTACAACTGTAAAAAGAGCGAGGTAGTGGTGTTCAAAGCCCAGAGATCATCCGTGAATCAAGTGCCAAGAATTCAACTTAATGGGGTCACTTTGAATGTTGTGCCTAGTTTTAAGTACTTGGGTCATGTGGTCACTGCTGATTTGAAAGATGACCTTGATATTGGAAGAGAGCGCAGGGCGTTGGCAGTGAGAGGGAATATGCTGGCCCGTAGGTTTGCGCATTCATCAGACGAGGTCAAATTAACCTTATTCCGGTCGTACTGTCAATCCATGTACACGGGCGGCCTGTGGGTTAATTACACGCAGAAATCGCTCGACGCCCTGCGTGTCTTATATAATAATATGTTCAGACTACTGTTAGGGCTGCCGCGATACTGTAGTGCGTCCGGTATGTTTGCTGTCGCCAATGTCGATAGTTTCCACGCGATTTTAAGAAAGAAGATATTGTCCATCCGGAACAGAATGACCGGCAGCTCTAATAGTATTCTGAACGTGCTGGCCGGAAGGTGGGATAGCGCTGTAACAAGGCACTGGGTAACCGCCTTGGTAAACCCGAATGCTACCCGCATATATTTTGTAAATTGATTTATGTCATTGTCAGTGTATTTACTAACATAGCTAGTAAGATTAATTGTTACTAACAAAAATGGATCGTTGTGTCTGAATAAATGAAATTTATTATTATTATTATTATTATAATTTATAAAATATATAATTTATAAATTTATATTTATAAAATATACAAAATTTATTATAAAATATGTTTAATTCTATTATCAGCTCGATGAAGGTCGATTTAAGTTGGTATCTTCTAGTACAAGAAAAGGGTCCAAAACGTCGGATTAAAATAAAATGTAAATATATCGCGAAATAATCCTTTAAAAAGTCTATCAATTCAATATAGGCATATGCCCGATCTATCAGAATGAAATAAATACACACTTGCCAAAAGCTTAGATGATGTAATTAGCAAGTCTTGGTGGACATGGTCACAGCAAAAATGCAATTCTTGAACAAACAAACTTAAATTGTAATGCAAACCTTACCTTGAGGATGGATGAAAAGTTGAAGGTATTTTACAACTGCAATTAAAATAAAATGTTACATTAACATCAAAAATGTGCAATTTGCACTTGAATCATAGATAATTAAAACACAAGAAATAATCCACGTTTGAGACTGCAGCAGGCAGGTATAATATGGTTGAATTGAAATAAAAATAGTAATCATGTAACTATACTTTGCTCTTAGGTCACTGGTGAGAACAATTAGCCACATAGATGGTTTCATACAAATGTCGAATGCTAACGTTAAAATACGGAGGAATTTTATTTAGATTTAGAAATCGCAAAACACTACAATACTATATAATTTTTAGGTCTACATTTCGAAAAGACAACACTTAAAAAAATCTTTTCGGCTCCGGTCATCGGGGAGGAATCGAACCCCCGACCTTTGGAAGTCCGGTCCGTGCAGGTCTACATATTGGATTCTAGCAATAACCGTGTGATAGGTCAGTATTTAAACCGTCTGATAGTCTTTATTGGTCATTTTTAAGGCTTGAAATATTGAGATAATATCTACTAATTATTTAAAGGAGGTAAACATTTGTTTAAAACACGCATGAGGCAGTTTTAAAATACCAATAAATTCGACGAAATTTTAAGATTTCTCACACTTTGTTAATCAACAATATTTATAGACTCAACATTAGAAACGACGGAGATAAAAAATCAACAGCAAGTACAAAGTAAAAAATTACAAAGTACTTGTTTAATAAAATGAAAAAGTACATGGACATAACTTTGTATTAAAATAAGTTCCGAGCCTCATTTGAATACTAAATACTTCTAGATCTACAGTCATATTTAACTTGCTAGTCAATTTCTTATTCAGATTTTTTATTTTCAGCCAATTGTAGCACTGCCACTGTGATAGTGTTCAAAGCGGGTATCTGAAAAATGAAAAATGATTTATTTCCAAGTAAAAGCTTAAAATTGGTATTGATTTGTAGTCCATTGCGTGATATATGAAACATTGCGACTAATAGAGAGAACAAACGCTCCATATACCTTGAATTGGATGATGAAGATCCTTGCGTGCTAACGACAACTGATAGTTGTGCAGGTTTATGTTGCCACTACCCAAAAAAATCACCAAAAATTTGCTTCTAAAATAGCTCCGTAAAATAAAATGTTCAAAGCTGCCCCTGTTGAAAGGTGCACCCTCTCCCCTGAAAATATCGTGTTCAATTGCTTGATTTAGATAGGTTTTGTAAAAATAAAGTTTTCTGTATGATTTCAGGAATCAAGATGTCTCTTATCCGCAAAATAGTGGTGTTCCTCTGCGGGGTCATTTCCTTGGACATGTGTGCAGCCCAGGTCTTGTTGCCAGGACCGTGTGCCAATGTCTCCGTTGTGCAGAATTTCGACGCAGCGAGTGTAAGTTCATACCAAATTTACAAGCACAGCGAGCAGTTATTGCACTGTAAAATGCATCTGCAGGCTCAAAAATCGGAGATAGTATTTTTTTTCTAATGCGAATACTTTAACAGTGTACAAAGTGAATGCTTATTTCGATTACCAAAACAACCTCTTCTTTCAAACACTTGTTTCGTTGGCGAACGAACCACTTGGCGATGACGGAACTGTGGGTGGAGCACGAACAACTATCGTACCGTATTCGTAGCGTTTACCTATAGAGGTAGTTAACCTGTCAATTTGTATGGGAAAACTGTCAGTTTCTGACGTTTGGACGATACGAATTCGTTACGATAATGTTCGTGCTCTACCCCACTGTAAGCATTTCGTATTGCGTCGAAAAATTAAAGAGGTGACCCAGTGTCTCCTAGGTGAGCTCGCTCCATCATCTAGAGTGTTTTATGTCCTGATGTGTTATGTTTTACCGAGACTTTTATAAAAAACGGTGAGGAAAAAAATGTTAACATTCATAACTATGAGCTTGCAGCACATTACTCTAGAAACAAAAGAAGGGGTGGCACATGCATATTAGTTAAAAAAGGAATAGAATATAAAAAAATAACAATTTGTGATGATAAAAACACAGCTATTTTTCATTTCGAGTGCTGCTCTGTATCGATTCCTCAACAAAACATCATAATTGCTTGTGTATACCGAACCTCAACCGCGACAAAAAAAAGGCATTTTGAAATATTTTTTGACAATTTTGAACTATTACTAAATAAACTCTTGCTCAAATATCCAAAACAAAAAATTATTATTGCAGGGGATATTAATATTAACACACTAGTAAATAATAACGTAACCACATATCTTCAAGACATTTTACATAAACTATAATTTATATCAGCATATTACGGAGCCCACTAGAGGACTGTCATGCATTGACCATATATTTAGTAACGTAAAAGGTGCAAGTGGGGCTGTTCTGCCACTGTGGCTGTCTGACCATGACACTGCTCAGGTGCTTAGTTTTAATACAAAGACAAAAAATGAACCACCAAAAGTAATCCACATTTATAAGAGATGCTACTCTACTGAAAATATTGCAAAATTCAAAGCGCATCTGGCAAATATGTCATTTTCAGAAGTATATAGCGAGGTAGAACCGAATGCAGCATTCAATAAATTTCATGACTGGTTTTGTTTACTTTATAAACTCTGTTTTCCCGTTTGCAAAGTCAGATTAAATTATAAAGCCAAGCCAAAATGGATTTCAAAAGGAATTAAAAAAAGTTGCAACGAAAACAGAATTTTACGATATAAATATTATAAAAAAAGAAATTACGGAAACAAAAATAAATATTACACCTACTCTAAGTTATTAAAGAAATGTATATTCCAAGCTAAAATACAAACAAATAAAAAATACGTTTTACAAAGTAAAAACATTTGTAAGGCTACCTGGAATGCAATAAAGGATGAAATTGACGCTAGACCGCAGTATGATAATTATATAGATACAATAAAACACAAAAACCATATAATAAATGATCCTACAAAAATCGCGACTACTTTTAACAACTATTTTATTGACTTGACAAATAAAGATGCAAATATATTATGTAAATCCCCTGATGACATGTTAAATAACTCTATTTATTTGACCCCTGTTGACGAATATTATGTTAGGAAAATAATTTTATCACTTAATAACACAAACTCAGAAGGATATGACGAGGTATCTACAAAGATTGTCAAGATATGCAATGAACAGTTAGGCCCTATCTTGGCGTTTCTGATAAATCAGTCAATAATCTCTGGGATATTCCCGGATAGATTAAAACTCTCATTGGTTAAACCACTATTTAAAAAGGATAAAAAGACACTCGTAAATAACTACCGCCCAATTACGCTAGTCCCTATTCTGTCCAAGGTGTATGAGAAGGTTATGCATGAAAAACTTACGTCGTTTTTTGACAAATATCATATACTCAAACACAATCAATATGGATTTCGAAAAAGCAAATCTACTACACATGCGGTATATGACCTAGTCAATGAGACCCTTACACAACTAAGCAACAAACAATATACGACAGCGCTCTTCTTTGACATGTCGAAAGCTTTCGATTTTGTTTCGCATGATCAACTTCTAAGAAAGTTAGAACACTGCGGCGTTAGAGGCAATGCTTTGAACTGGATCAGAACATACTTGCAGAACAGAATGCAATCAGTCGAAATCACACAGCTTGATTCAAACCATGTTGCGAGAACCTACAGATCTGAATTTAGGGAGAATAAGTTTGGCGTCCCTCAAGGAAGCGTACTAGGACCTCTTCTATTTTTAATTTATATTAATAATCTCCCAAATGTGACTAAGCATCGAGTGATCCTATTCGCTGATGATATATCTGTAATAGTGACAACTGATAAAAAATTGACATTAAATCACCATAAAAATGACATCAATGAAACAATAATTAAAAGAATTGATTGGCTTAGAAATAATAATTTAATTATAAATATTGACAAAACGAATTTAATTAACTTTAATAACATTCCAAATCTGACATTGAATACAAATATTGAAGGACAAATATTAAAAAATACAATAACAATGAAATTCTTAGGCATAGAAATTGACCATAAATTAGATTGGAAACAACAAGTCCAAAAAGTGTGCGATAAAATAAATCGTTTCTCGTTTGCAATTTATAAACTGAAAAAAATAGCAGGTAGGAGTACAGCTCTTACTGCGTACTTTGCTTACGTTGAATCAGTCCTGCGATATGCACTCATTATATGGGGTAATAGTACAGACATAGAAAAGGCGTTCGTTGCACAAAAAAAGTGTGTTAGAGCGATATGTGGTACTGCACCTGACGAACCGTGTAAGCCTTTATTTCAATCTCTGAATATTTTGACACTCCCTTGTCTTTATATATTCGAAGCGGCAAAATTTGTGAAAAATAACATGAATTATTTTACTCAAGCCAAAGACGTCTACAAACGAGGAACCAGAAACAGAAATAGGTTAGTTTCCGTTATAATTCCTAAGAGCGCGAAATTCCAAAAAAATTGTTATTGGATGTGCATGACAATATATAATAGGATACCACAAGCAATTCAAGACCTACCTTTTAATAAATTTAAAAAAGAATTATACAACTGGCTTAGTGAAAAGGCTTTTTACACTACACAGGAATATTTAAATTGCGATAGAAGATGATAACTAATAATTTTTTGTTAATTTAATGATAATTTGCTGACATTTTGTGATTGTTTAGATAGACATTTTACTATTTAAATTTATTATGCCAATATTAATTTAAGATTTGCATGCCATTGATAATGGTTGATTAAGCGGATGTATAATTGCTGATAAATAATTATGACCATCTCCAGTGTACCTTAACCAAACGCAAATAAAGATTTCTATTTCTATTTCTATTTCTACCGAGACTCTACCTCAACTGCTTAAGCTTGGGTCCAAGCCAGAGATAACTTTTCGAAACATAAAAATATGTTGATCGTTCCGTCGTATGACGCTTTGTTAAAAACTTAAAACTTGTACTTAAAGGTTGTATTTGAGTTTACTTTTCACGAACGCATATAAAAGGTATTTTTATCGCGTAACGTAGAATTTAAGAACTGCTAATTAATATATTTTTTTAAATGGGTACCTCAACTACTCAGACCAATTAATGTGACGTTTTTGCGAATATTTGTTTGACAATAGCGTTTTTTTTTTGTTTTATCATAATAGTTAATTGCACTATGAATGTAGGTATACCTTAGTTCAGAAATAGGTAAGACGCAGACGAGAAACACAAAGATGACAAGCAGACAGGACAATATTTAACTTTGTCATCTGCTTATTTTACAGCCAAGGTTTACAAGTTGTCTATTAGTTATTAATCAAACATCAGTGGTCTCATCAGTATGTAGGATTGCAATTTTTCTAATCGGCCGGACTGAGGACGTAATGTTGTTGCACTTGTACATTCGAAGATAATACAATTATGAGTATGACTAAGATTAATGATAACATCCACTCAGTATATACTCAGCTAACTTTCCGCCTGCGGCTTCGCATGGGTGGAATTCGGTACTCTAACATATGTTAATATAAGAAGAGATCGCTACAAGCGATAAGTCCACCTAAATTGTACGTGTTTCTTTGTAAAACTTGTCTGTAATTTTTGTTTTGTTTCGTTCAATAAAGTGTTAATCTATTAATCTATCTAACCATGCTTTTATATATACAAACCTTCCTCTTGAATCACTGTATTTACTTTAAAAAACTGCATCAAAATCAGTTTAGTAATTTTAAAGATCTAAGCTGGCTATGGTTACATGCAGACATAGGGACAGACAGAAATTGACTTTGCTTTACACCATGTAATATAGTGATAATTAATTTTCAGTATCTCGGCAAATGGTACGAGATTGAAAAGTACTTCGCCATCTTCCAACTTGGTGGGAAGTGTGTGACTGCAGTGTACGAAGACCAAGGTGACGGCAGCATCAGCGTGACTAATCGGGAGATCAATACTTTGTATGCATTTTCCTTTTCTTTTTTTTATATTCGGTTGTACATGTCGGCTGCAAGGCAAGATGGACTAAAGACTTTAAGAACGCGGAATCCAATCCGATGCAGGTCGCTTGTAGCTGCTTAACTTGGAAGACTATGGAGGGGGACTTTGCGAGCTTATCATGATGATGACTCTATCGTCATCATCAATCTACCATTAGCGGTAGTTTTCTTAATGCGATGGGTGCAATGGTACCTACTTACTAAAAGTTTTAGTCAAGTTAGTAATGATCTTAATGTAACATAACGCAAGAAAGGTTGTAATTAATTTTTGTTTTCTGAGTGTAATGTAACCTTTTTTATTGTAAAACGCCTGCAGCAAATAACACTGCTTGACGGCGACACGCCGCGTTATTTCTCCCGTTTTCAGTAATAGATCAGTTAAATAACGATGAAGAAATTATGAATAAAGTCAAACGTATGCGTTTTGTTATAACATAATTTTAAGTTATACTACATATTAAACAAACAGAAGATGGATCTAGCCCGGTGATGTCATTGACCAGTAAGAAATAAAATCATGATTCAATCAAAATCAACGATAAAATCAAAATTTTACCTAAAGATAAAAAAATTGTAGTAGAAAAACACAGCTGTCTGAGGCGGGAATCGAACCCGTGTCCATCTTTATCTAGCCTGTTGATTTTATCTACTACAAAAAATATCTTTAGTTTGCAACGTGAATCATAAAACACGAACTTTTTGATTCTGCGACATTCTGTGGGCCCGCTTCCTACAAGGTCGACCGACGTTCTGGTGAATGTCACGGGAAGTGGCTGCATGCTGGAATCCAGCTTCCACTTCCCGTGGCGCTTCCAGCAGCTGGAAGCGCAGGTGGTGCCAACCATTCGCGGTGGAGATCCTAGGCCTCCCCTAGGATGCTATGCTCAGCTGTAGGTGTCGAACGGCTGATCTGATAAAATTATGATTATACTTTCCAGAAAAGGCAACAAACCAGTCTCAATCGAACTAGTCGGGACCCTCGAAAATCCGAACGAGGGGAGGCTCGCAGTCAGCTTCCCGGGTGCCCCTAAGATCTTCGCTGCTCCATACCTCATCGTGGACACAGACTACACCGGCTACGCTCTAGTCTATGGATGCAAGGACCTCGGACTGTTCAATTTTAGTAAGTACAAGTGACATCATGTCAAAGCAAACTCTATGGCATCTTATACACGTGTAATACGAGCGAATTTGCAACGAAAATGTCTATATTGATACACCGCGTGTAATTTTGGCGCGCGGATGCACTGTGAATGCTAAGTCTGGGATTTCCTTTCTTGGGATAGATTAATTTAGTAAACGTGTCTATCTGACTCAGGACTTCGACTTCTGTACCAATGATTACCTTCCTGTTACATACCTAAGAACCGAGAGATCATCGATTTTATCGAATGTTTTGTGTGTGCATTTGGGTTTACCTTAATTGAAACCTTTTCTGGGAATCGCGTGGTACCTAACTCGCCGTCTTAGACTTGAGTTCGAACTGAATAACTCATTGAAAAAAATTAACTGGCCTTAAAGAGCTCGGACTGTTTTCTTCACGCACTCTATGACTTTGTTGTTTATACTTTCAACATTACTGTAAAAAAAGGGTACCGTAGTTAAATCCGTTTAGTTATATTTCCTCTCGGAGTCGGAGGTAGATGCACTTTCATCAGCCTATATAAGTCCCACTGCTGGGCACATGCCTCACCTCAAGTATGAGGTGGGGCGAGCTACCACCACCAAGCGGGCTTAGTGCGGATTGGTGGAGGGGTGTGTGTAAGGTAAGTGACCAACCTTACTGTCAGATGTTATTAAGCCGCCCGAGGGCCTCTGACTAGGCTTAACGACTAATATCTATCGATATTAACCGGGACCAACTGCTTAACGTGCCTTCCAAAGTACGGAGATGCTTGTAAATAGACGTCACTTAAATGGTCAGAATGGTCAGTGGTAGATGCACAACATAAAATAAATAATATACAACAACATCACATACATTGATCTGACTCCGTGGTATAAGTAGCTACATCACTTGTGTTACAGATATCAGAATCAACAATGGTATTGCAAATAAACTTAAATAAATACATAGAACATCCAGACCAGTACAAACAGACATGTTCATTAACACAAATGTTTGTACTGTGCGGGGATCGAACCCGCTACCTCTTGGTTAATAGTCAACTTCTTGACCATTACACCAAAGTGGTCGTCAAAGCTTTATAAATATAGCGTTTAATATGGTTTTGCTTTCCTATTTCCAGGTTTCGCATGGATACTAGCAAGAGAACAGAATCCTGGCGATTCAGTCGTTCAAAAAGCTTACGACGCCGCTGACAAAAATGGAATCGACAAAACATACTTCTTGAAGACAGACCAGTCAAAATGCTCGGATAGTACAGTATGAAATAACCGTAAAAATTGTTATTCGAATTACCTGTTTGTATGTATAATCTAAAGAATGTCCTATTTTGCTGAACGAATCGAGTTACAATAAACTTTTTGACAATGCAAATTCCAAAATTAAACAATAATGTGGGAATGACTAGGGAACGTATCACATCTTGTAGAAGTAATTTTTTAAAATGCCTAAATGCGTCGCGCTGCTCGTTTCGATACCTGTTTGACAAAGCCTTAAGATTTGCATTTGAAAAATCAACGGGCTGATGCAGGTTATAAATGCAATATTTTATACGCTGATTAATGATGTTAACCACGAAACGTAATAAAAAGCGTAAGAAATATATAGATAAATAAAAAGCAAAATATTGTCAGCAGCTGACTGCCATTTTTTGCGAAAACTAAAAAAAATGCGTTCATTGGTGCACGGTCGTGGATTGATAACAGTATCAACCAATTAGAAATCGCGATTGATGCGCCTGTAGAGTTAGTAAAGAGATTCTTTTAATTTTTTTCTCTGTGCAATGGATGATTCGAATCTCTATTATTGTGTAACATTTGAATTGTCTTCCGCTAGCAAGGGTATGTAGATTTTTTGCTAATACCGGTCTAAGTATCAGATTTACATACCTTACGAAACTTTTACCCTAACAAAATGCTTATACTGTTATGTATTCCTATGTAAGTATTTTACATTGTTTCGTAAGTTTCAAGCCTAAGAAAAATGTTCAATAAAATATTTATTAGATTATTATCGAATAATCTTGTAGTTTGCACACACTATTCATTTCCCTGTCAACGATTTGTGTATTCGAAAAAAAACTCAAAAATATTAACAAAACTTATTTATTTAACTTAGAGAAAAAAAATTGCAGAAGCGACCACATTTATAATACAGGTATATCTCTATCTACAACTTAAACAAATTAAAGCCTCTGGAAGTATACAATTCTTAGATCCTTAAAATTATGTGCGATTTTGACATTAATTAACTTTTGAAGGTATTTAGCCTTTTTGTAAGCTTTTAGCAAAAGTTATTTCACTAGGCCATTTTATGAGTGGCAACATTGATTTGATTATTGTTCAGCTCCACCAGTTAAAAGCAGTCAGATAACAAATTATTGATCCTTCATCCGCTAACAAAACTGAGAACGAATGCGATTAGCTAGAATTTGGTTCATAAGCAGTAGATTACAACAATGAATTATATGAACCTGTTTCACTTCATAAACCTACGTAGGTTCTATTTGACAGATGAATATTTTCACAAGCAGAGAATACATCCAATGTAAAGTTACATGTGAAACAGTTCCAAATGTGACTTATAGATCCTATCGTCAATACTGAATTTTGGTGAATGCTAGGTAGGTGTGCTGTCATCTGAATGCCAACTTTTCCTTTGCTCGTTAATGGCTTCAGCGTAAGTTGGCGGTGGCGGTATACTGTCGCTTTTAGTCTTTGCAGGCTTAGCAGGAACCGATAGACGATCTTCTTCTGGTTCTTCTGGTATGGAATCCCGGCGTCGAGGATCAAATTCTGACAAAACAGGCTGCGATATGTTGTTACGCTGAGTGAGGCCGACTAAAGCCAATTTTGGGGCGCTGTGAGCTTGCTGCCAAGTAGAAAAAAAGGTTGGTTACATTATAGGTGTTAGAGAAGAGGTTTCAATTAATAAGTGTCACATCCTTTCTTCGACATTAAAAAATCATCAGAATAACATCCTAGAAAGACTTGCCTATCTACTGCGTCTAAATTATAATAACAGGTAGTAGGTCTGTTAATTAATACTAGAATAATACATTCGTTCGTATCACATGTAAATTAATCAGCATCATAAATCAGAAGCTACACGTCATAATCTAGAAACAGACAATGTAAATAATGAGGCGTCAGATGAAATTGCAAGCAAGGTTCCATAGTATTTGCAACTGTATCAACTAGCCAAATATTGAGGTATTTATAGTATTAGCGGTAATGTTTTTGCTCATTTCGATAAAAAGGAACTTGAACCTGAAACTATGATAAGATACCCTTGGAATCATACATGGTTGTGATCTCTTTATTGAAAATAATAGATGCTCTGTTGTTTCTCCGTTTTGGCAACGCTTTCTAGTCTGTTAAGACAGACTAGAAAGCGTTGCTCTGTACCCGTCAAACATTACCCAACATTATAACAGCTGTAGCTACTTCAACACACTGTTATTCTATTATGACTTATTTCTAATCACTTCAATGGAAACGATGATGACAAACTCCGGACTACGAAAATGAGGAACGAAAAATGAGGAACGATATATCTAATGCATGTGGGATGTGGTAAATATTTTTTCGTCTACCTATCTATTCTGGATTTTTTTTAATAGATGAGGTATTGATCGCGTGTTGCTTTCATTTATGAATCTCCCAAGAATAAGAAATTATGTTGTATTGTCTCGTAAGCAACACTAACCTTGTAATGATTCGGGTGTCTGTTAGAGAAGGACAGAACAGGGTTGGAAATGTGGCTCTTCGTGTTCTGATGGTTGATCTCCAAGGCTGATCTGAGCAGATCCACCTTGGAGGCCGAGCCTTCATAGTTGCTTCCTCTGCGCTGAGCGTTGCTACCGCTGCGGCTACGGCAAGGCTCGTTAATGTCACCCTGAGAGAACTGTAAGGAGACAAAAATTTCGTTACAGTTTAACATCACTCTATTTCACCACCAGATCTCAAAAATGTCAAGACTCGAAAGTTTAGGATGGGGTTATGTGCAATAAATTAGTTTCTTTCGTATTAACCCTGCACTTTGGCGTCTTCTTCACTTGTTCTCTACGTTATCTTTATGATTCAAAACAAAGATTTTTGTTTAAGATTGCTGTGGCAGGTCATTAGGGTGTCGATCGATTAAGCGAAGGCACTGTTTAAGAGTTGGATTGATAAGAAACAAAAAACTTCGATAACATAATAATATATTTACCCTGGATCGAGAGCCTCGAGGAAGGGAATGTAGGGAGCCCAACGGGTTGAATCGTGTGATGATATGCAGTCTTTCCAAAGAAACCATAGTTTCGGCGTCTTTGTGCAGAGGCTCTCCCTTCAGTTTGTCGCCTTCTCCACTCTCTATAATAATAAATTAATTCAGATTCAAATGAATGACGCAAAAGATGCATTACCGCCATGTTATTCGGTCTGGGTACTGATAAAAAAACCGTAAAATGTTGAGGCTATTTTACTGGCTTGACGAAACTGAAAGGTTCATCCAAGTAGGTTGTAGTTCAGTTATTCCAGTAGTTCTACTAAGTGTTAATATGTGTGTAAGTAGTTAAAACCCTTTGAACCCTCTTCTGTACTGAGTATAATCCCATTCTTCATTTTCTATCAAATCGACATCCTTGAAACAAATGACATGAGCTTTACCGTTTTCATGCGATGAACGTATTCTTTCATTAGTAGGTGCTGCCTAATCTACCAGCAATGCTTAATACTTCTTTGCTGGTGTGCTACTAGTTTTAATGACTACTCACCAGTATCCTGCTCACACGCATCTTCTATCCCTGTCATGTTGATGTGCCGTAGCCAGAAGTAGTGCAGCAAGCCGTAGAGCACACCACCAAGGAACGCGATCAGGCCCATGTATCTGAAGGCCTCTCGAGTGCCTAAGGAAGCAATGAGGAGACCTCCACCGAAACTGCCGCTGCCTCTCCCTGTGAAATACATTGATCATGTTTGTTTGAAACTATGACAGATAATGTATGACAGATAACTAACAATCGTTGACGTACTTTTTATTAATTGTCAAAAGGCTTTCTCCATAGAGTTTGTATAGAATTTTGCACTCTGACATCATCGCGGGCTATACCGACATGCCGAATTAGTTACTGATTTATTGATTTGAGATCAATTTTCGACAATTTCTCGTTTTTATTCCGTTGTTATCATATCACAAAAAATAACATACAAACTTAATTATTTCTTGTTTGATTTTCATCTTAGGTTGTGACGTAAATGTTATCTTCTGTGTTGCCAGATTACAATTAACGCCTGCTAATCGTTAAATAAACTATCATAATTGTTTCGCTGGTATAGATTCTTCAATGTTTACAATAGTAAACACCTACATTACAAGTGCTTTATGTTTACTTTAATATTATTGTCATCTAAAGTTTTTATTGCTTCTACGCGTAGGCATTTAAATATCGTGAAATAGGCATGACAGAAAGGTTCGTAGATGGCTGCCAAACCCACCTCGCAAAACAGGTTAAGTAGAGTGAACAGCTTGTCATTTTTTAGCACTCCCCTGGGTATTTTATTACAAACATTTCGTTTAATGCCACTTACCAAGGCTGAAGTGAGCCATTCCTAAGACCCCAATAAGAGTTGCCAACAGACTCTTTGGGGCCAGCATAGCACAGTAGGTAGCTGCCGCCACCCACATGAGATGAACTGACAGAGACTCCATAGCTTCGAAGGGGAAACACCACCAGGAGTTTCTGGAAAGGTAGGTGATGAAATTCAGTTCAAAAGTCAGTAGAATCTATCCAGCGCACTAATAATGGCGAGATAAGATTATTTCCAAGGTGTCTAAGATAAAGAAATCGGGAAAAAGATACAAATGTCCGTCCTCCTTTACTATAGGTACCAATGAAGCTACAAATTACTCAAAAGATCTAACCTTATATACAATTATATTTAGTTAAGCTATGATATCCAGCTTTGTATCTACGCATATCCCTGTCGACTCACTCGAGCCCACCCACACGATATCATTGTGCTCATAAACTTGACAATGCCGTAACGTCGGAAACACATTAATTCCGCAAATGGAGTTATAATGTAAAAGGACAAAATAGCCTAGCGACTTTGAACGGCAGTAATAGTTCCGACTGTTCTGTTCTAACCTGACTCATCAAAGATCTTTTCGAGGAGAAATTCATACCTCTTCGGCCATTGCCATGAAAATAACCATAAATCGAAAGAAGGACTGTCCCCTAAAAAATTTGTAAGTATAATATGACTATTAGTCTTTCCAGCGCTCAAGCAAACGTGCCATTGACACAGTTCAATTTATCTTATATCTGCACCAGGTTAATACTGCCACATTGATATTGCCACAATGCCTGATAATTCCCTATAAATGATATCTCCACCGGTGAACGTTAATACACGTTTTCAAATATCTGATTCATGACCTAAAATACAGAATCCAAGTGTAAAGAAGTGTATGCACTATAACTATACCTATGAATATGCCAATAAAATGATCTTGATAGAACTGATCGTGGCATACCTAAAACAAAAGACGATGAAGCTGAAATAAACATTCACTTACTCAATAAAGGAGTACCCGACCAGCCTGGCAGCATGCGAGAAGAAAGCTACGATGATGACGTTGACGTGCCCGATCTTAGCCGTGATGGCGTCCGCTCCGTAGAGGAATGGGATACTGCTCAGAGTGCCCACGGTCACGGTTATACCTGCACAAACAAACACACTCAACCAGCAGCTCAAGGACTGATCGCAGATAGCCCGTGGGAAGAAGAGACTGCACACTGATTGAAATAGACGTACGTGACGTCACATCTGCCAGGTAAGTGATTATTTAATCTGGAGTTCATACTGGGATGTTGGTAATGACTTTGATTTTATCATCAAAGTGCATCATCTAAACCATGATCAAATGGTAAGACGTATACGTAATAATGTGTGTGCGAATTGAAATACTTGCCCAGTAAGAAATTTGGAGCACCCAATTCTTTCAAATAAATAAAAAGGTAAGACTCGATGAATCCCCAAAAGTTTCCTAATGCGAAAAGGAAGAATATAAAAATTATTATGTGTGGCATCTTGATGATGTTGACCAGATCCCTTAACAAGTTGTCAGCTGGTAGTTTCGCTCCAAGTGGCATCACAGCTACTGTTACCGCTGATATCAAGAGCAATGCATCGTACGTGTAAAATGCAGCTGAATAGTCCGTGTAACCTGCAATCGAGAATTCGATGTAAACAGTTTATTATTGACACGAAAGATAACGATTACGAGATGCCACGATACTCACCAACTTGTTTACTTCTCATATCTATAAGCATGCCTGTGATGGGCGAAAATATGGCCATTCCGATACTGGAAAACAATCTCTCCCTTCCAAAGTCGCCTCCGTATTTCTGTATCATCATCAAAGCTATCGGATCCATTATTGTCACCCCAGCAGACAGCATTATAGTGCCCATGAATCTCAGGAAAAAGTATATGTAAAATGTCTTATCATCGCTTTCCTTGTAATCCGGTGGACATATATCGGGTCCGCCTCTCCTGTAATATTCCAATCAGAATTTACTTTTTGATATCTACCGTTTGAGCAAACTAGATAAACACTTTAGTTGACAAATAACATTAGTATTATAACCAGTTCATTACAGGTGTACTTTACAAAACGTTATGAGTGTTGCAATTATAGTTAGAGGTATTTCTGTTACCATTTTCTTACCTAAAATCACACTTTTGGACCATGCAGTCGGCTGACAGTATTTCCAAACGTTGCTGTGAGAGTTTGGTCATGTTATGTAACATCACAAGACCACCACACCTTAGGTCTTCTTTATCTAGTGCTGTTATATTAACACCTTGGGCTAGTAAAAGTTTTTCACCGAACCGAGACCTAAAATCTGTAACTGGGTCGTCTTCATCCTAAAATAGATAAATAATATTTGGAATATTCGGTCAATTTCACAAACGAATCTTTCGACTTCACTTACTCTTTCCATTTCTATGCCTAGTTGTTCTTTTGGCTCCCCTAAATCATCGTGCACCTCGATCAAGAAAAATGCTGCATCGTTGAAATCTTCTTCTTCGTCTTCCGTCATATTGAGAAAACTAAAAGTCAAATATTTTTTATGAATACCAAAACGCAATTTAGAATAAGCAAATGTTACTCATTGTGTGTACTTTGGAAATAGATAATTTTAAATTTATTCTCGGAAGGCTTATAAACAATGTAACAAATCATTATAATGTTAACTTAAATGTAAACAGCTATAAAACGTTATCATAATCTCTGAGAATCTAAGAAAAACACAATTAGTAAAACAGTTTTACGCGATTAAAGAAAAAAAGTATACTTTTGCTGTATTTTATGACTGATGTGGAAGTCCAGGTCGTCTTTGTCATCATCCTCCGCTGGTTCAGTGGCGGGAGGATCAGTTGGCCTGGACAGTTTGCAGTGGTCCACGCAGCGGTCCAGAACAAAGTCTACCGTCTCATCATCATCAGGACACTCTCTGCTAGGACATGGACTCCACCATATCTAAAAGTAATGAACACTGAACCTTGACATTCTAATGACAACGAAGCATGATACGAAAGACTTCAAGAGATTTACCCATATTCAATGAGAAAATTATCATTACCCATGACAAATGTAAAATCTCATAATTCGAACAACTCAAGGTTGCTAGTCAATATGCATATACCTCGCTTAATTCCCTTAACTAATTCAAACAAACTGACTTTACGTTATGACACTGGCTAATTCGCCCAGAGGCCGGATGACGGCGATTTGCTCAAATTCTTAGAGGAGTCTGGGTTAGCTCGTGACTAAACAACGAGGGACCATTCGTTAGGGGCCAGTTTCGAAACAAATCTATAAATATTCCATACCTCAACGCTGTTTGTGATCGGATGCCGCATGACGTAAGCTGAAGGCATCACACCTGGGGTCTCTTGATGCGGTATGAGTAGCAGCGAATGGTGAAAAGCGGCATTTAGAATCAGAGCCGTTATCACCACCGGCTTGTACTCGCCGAAGCGATCCACCAGGAACCCTAAAACACGATTCCCCTTAGCATAAAGCATCAAAGATTTAAAAGACTTAATTTCAAAGGCTTACCAGTTATCGGTGGACTCAAAAACGTAGTAAACGGCAAAGCTAAATAAACAAAAGAAATCTCGGGCACAGTCAGTCCTATGCTTTGCATGTGAATCGTCAAGTATGGTAGAAGAGAGGCAGTGGCTCCGTACATCACAAAGAGGGTCACTTTTAGCATGATGAGGTTCGGGTTGATCCGAGCCCTGATCATCCAGCGGGCGATGCAGCCCAGCTCCTCATCGCTGTCCCCCTCCATGGTGTTCTCGTCGTCGCTCTTCTTTGAATCTTGAGTTTTCGCCATCGCGTCAGCACACTCACATTTTCATGATAAACAATTCAGGTGTGACTCCGTGTGTTATATCTTATCGACTGGCGGTCGGGTAGGAAAGACTGCATGCGTCGGCGACTGTTTATTTAGGCTCGAGTCCTAGATTGGTGTATTTGTGAATGGATTTGTAGTCCGGAGCCAGTGGGAGAGCCGCGGAGGTTCCCGAGCTCCGGAGCGACTGAGCTGCGGTCAGCCCGTGGCGGACGAGCGGACATCAATTTACAAATAATAGCAAATTACCTTCGTTTAAGAAGTGTCACGGTGATTGGTGGGGATGCTGGCTAAATCGGCTGGCGATCTGGAGACCTTGCGCGTAATAGCCGCGGTCGGAGCGCTCCTGGAACTCCGCTTTAGTACACTAGGAAGGTGCGACTCGCGAAATACTGCGAAACATTTTGCTGCCTTGCCATTGTGAGTTATATTTTTATTTAAATGTTCAAATTTTTAATTTTAAATACCTTGTGTGCAGCTGTAGCAGCGATGATAAGGGCTTTGCAATTCGCAAACAATGTACTCAGACACGAGTAATATTTTGTTGAGATTTCGTATAACAATTTGTACACTCGACCACAATTTTTTTTTCTATGGTTCCCATTTGATTTAAACTCACCTTTGATTGCATACAAATTCAAACTTCAGCCAACGTTGAACATTCTATTTTCAGTAGGAAGATTTTGTTCTAAGTTGTTCATAAGTTAGCCGATAGAGAATTCCTCGCAGCATCATCATTCTAAACTCATTTCTTTTGATAACGTACATACCTACAATTTTTTTTCTTCAGTTTCTTCAGTAGTCAGCTGTCATTTGTCAAAGTCAATAAAGTCGTCATGACCCGTCTGGTTTGAGCCAGAGGCAAATATTATTTCAATTTTCTTATAATTTATACCAAAAAACTAGTAAATAATATGTCTAATCTGAGGAAATATTATAGGCCAATTTTAAAATGAGCTTCGTAATCGTTGTTTTTAGGGTTCCGTACCTCAAAAGAAAAAAACGGAACCCTTATAAGATCACTTTGTTGTCCGTCCGTCCGTCCGTCTGTCAAGACCGTTTTTCTCAGGAACGCGTGGAGGTATCAAACTGAAATTTCTATATGATACTTAGTTCTACTGTCCCTGGAAGCTGTAGAAAAATCAATCTTCTAAGCCAACGCAATCAAAAGATACAGCCATTTAGGCCGCAAATTTCCGCAAATTTTCGAAACTCGCACGGGAATCAAAACCTACAGGGTACTTACTTCCCGTAAACTTAGAATCATGAAATTTAGTACGAAGTCACGTCTTATAGTACAGATATAGGAAAAATTACGAAAACCGTAAATTTTCAGTATCATCATATAAAAAAAAAAGAAAAATATTTTATATTTTGTATAATATTTTATATTTATATTTTGTACGGAACCCTCGGTGCACGAGTCCAACTCGCACTTGACCGGTTTTTTATCTTAAGCTTTTATTTTTCATGGCGTCCGGTACATCGGACGCTATTCGTTGCGGACCTTACATGGGTTTACTTGCGATTTAAATACTGGAAGATGTATGAAATTATATAGAATTAAAAATGCAAAAATGCTTATAACGGTTGGGACATCAATGAGAACGGTGGAAAGTCCGATGATGAACCTCATAGCAACCTTAATTACTTAGGAAGCCCAAAACTGCATATTAGATATGACTTGTGAATGTTTAGAATGTAGTAGAGATGATGATATTCCGTTTTTATCATCAATTTTATTGTTCCGATGTCGCACATGGAAGATTAGTCCGGTTCATCGAATGAGAAAACTGTTGCGGGGAACCAATCTCTATTCTATGCCATGGCGCGTAAGAAAAATTGTCAAAAAGTCTAAGGCTAAGAAGAAAAGGACAACATTTTGGAAAATTTTACTCTATGCAGTAGTAATCAGAAATGATAAGAAAGGAAGAAAACTATTTTGACAAATATACATTTAACTGGAAGCAAAATGCCTTTATAAGCCAATCTGACAATATATGGTGCAATGACTATGTTCAGCCGTCAATGCGGAACCCGTGATTGAATTGAGTATGGCGATGAGCATATGAGAATTTGCTCAACGCTTTCTTGTCTTACAACGAAATCCACCGAATCAAAGTAGGAAATTAGCTAAATATCTGTCTTACATAGGAAATGAATGATGGCTATCTATCTGTCATTCGTCGATCTATCGTCGATAGTTATCTGTCATTCGTCAATAAAATTTCGTTCAAATGTTTTTGTTTACAATTATTTTATAATACTTATTGCAATGGTTTATTTACTTAATTGAATACTCAACCCAACTACGTTGACGGTTCAATAGTGCAAAGCGTCCGATATATCGAAGAAGTCATAAAACTATATCTAATCCTAAATTTTGAAATTTTACTGATAGAAGTTTTCATTTGTGCCCTTATAATCCTTTTTATTACAATAAAATCAAAATAAGTGTTGTAACTAATTTAATGCAATAAAGGGTTAATGTCGTAGATTGAATGATCATTTGGAAGGTTTTTTTTTCAGATTTTTAAGCTCAAATTATTATCACTCGTTTTTATTTATAATCTATTAAGCGCCACCTTGCGGCGAATAGATATAATCTATGCTTTTGTTTACTGTGTTTTAGTGGCATCTAGTGTGGAGTAGTGTAATCTTTTGCTATTCTGTTAACCTTAATGACTCAAGGTAGATTATGCGTGACGTAGCTATAAATAGTATTTTTTCCACTTTTCATGCGCAACAATTTCATCATTATTATTATACCAAATGAATGAAAAAGTGAGTAAATCTTTCGATTCTAAACTAATTGTATCATTACTGGTGATTCAAAAATGATTAAGTATCACCTAGGTAAGTTAATTGCAATGCAATGTATAAGTAAGTCTTTTTGCATGTGATTATGTGTTGTAATCACCTTAAAATCAAACCAAAACTCGCGTGAAATAAAACGCAAATAGGTTTTCCCATGTTTCAATATAAGATAGAAAAATAAAAACATTATTACCTTTATACACAAAATCATTTTAAGCATAATTAAGACAAAAAAAAACTGGTTTCATCACTTCTTACAAAACTGATCCTATACTTCTCTGAAATAGAAAATTATTTTTGAATCGAATAACTAAGGTTAAGGTTAGTCAAATCACACAAAATCTTTGTAACATTGCATTTCCCAATTTTTCAAAGAAGATTTATAAATTCATACAATATAAAATGGTAAAGAAAACGATCACAGCGCCCTCAACTCCATCATACCTGTTTTCCTGCCATCTAGTGACTACTTTTAAAAACTCAGCTACAAACGTCTAGATTGTCTTTAGTCACTGCAAATTGTCAACCATAATGCATTGCGCATAAATGGCCGCCATGTTGCTGCCGTCTGAAAGATGTTCGCAACTGTGTGTGTTTACTAATGAATTTTAAGACATTAAATAGTTAAATTACTGTGTTTGTGAAATTGTGAGTGTATAATGGTTTTATATTTTCTATATTGCTGTGTTTGAAAAGTCAATCAGATGTCTCTGAAGCCAATAAACAGTGAAATTTTCTTTAGATAGTCACTCGATTCGGACGGCATAATGGCTGACAATCTGATTCAAAAGTCACATAAAACTAGTGAGAAAAACAAGTATAACAACGTTGTTCATCGTACGACGAGCGAATCTCTTCGGCTGAATGAGTCGGAGAAGGGAGTGACTCACCCGACGAGTCTTCAAGCCGCCCATAACCCAAGGAAAATATCTTCGTTTCAGATCACCAGTGTGACGGTTGGATCTCGAGTGAGCACTGATGCTGGCGAGGACTCGGCGGACGATCTTGATGAATCTCACACCGACGATATCTCACGCGTGACTGATATCGAGAATGAGACCCCGAGTTACTCTGAAGACACCTTTTCGAAGGACGACGTGTTTTATAACGCGTCTAGTGCTTCACTAGGTTGTGCCCCTGTCATCCCGACCAGCTCGCAGTACGGCCTCGCGATCGTCGGCCAGGACAACAGCACCAACCAAATAGGAGGAGCAGTGCCAAATAGTAATAATTCAGAAGTAAGTGACATGCATGTCAGTGTCACGAACGCCGGAACGGGCAGCATTATCAATCTCATAGGAAATGCGAAACCCCAGGAAGGTATGAAAGAGATACAAGAACATGTTAGGAATGAACGGTTTAAAGTTGTAAAAATAGAGAGCACAGAACCTTTCCGGAGGGGTCGGTGGATGTGTATGGACTACCTAGATCACACGACTACACAACAAAATGCACCTATTACATTGAATAATAACTTGGACATAACAGATCCTAACTTACAAGCGCCAGACAGTGGTGTTGTGATAAATGATAGTCAACATGATGAAATGTCAAATGATCTGACAAACAAAGGGCCTAAGGATCTTCAGGGTAACCCTCCGGTGCAGCAGTTAGAGCAGACTATTCAAAAACAATTCCCTATGGCTTCCCCTGGGCAGTCATTGACCCAGCCAATTAATGTTGTGCAACAGCAAATGCCTGTAGCACAGTCGGTGTCTGTACAGTCGCCTCCATTAGAAATGCCACAGCAGATGCCAAATCAAAGTATGCCACAAGCGCAGCAGGTACAACAACACCCGCAGAGCATGACTCACATCACAATGCAGAATGCACCTCAATCTCACCCTCAGGCTCCGCAGCAGCAACAAGTTCAGCAAATCCCTCAGAGCTTCCCACAACATCAACTACAACAAGTGATTGCCCAGTCGCAAGGTATGGCTATGCAACAAATACCTATGCATCAACAAATGCCACAACAGATGCAACAAATACCTAACCAACAAATGCAGCAAATGAACCAACATATTCCACAGACACAGATGACTAATATGCAAATGCAACAACAGATGCCTCAAATGCAAATGCAAAATCAGGGGCAAATGTCCCAAGTGGCTAATCAACAACCCCAGATGCAACAAATGCAACTGCAACAGATGCAGAGCCAGCCGAACCCACAGCAAATGCATATGCAGCAAACTCAGATTCCTAATATGGGTCAGGGCCACCATTTACAGGGACAACAGACTATGGGAGCTCAGCAAGCTCAGTTGCAGCAAATGGCATTGCAAAACCAACAGATACCAAATCACATACAACAGATGCAAATGCCTACACAACTTGCAGGAACAAACCAACAAATGTCACAGATGCAACCTCAAATGCATCAAATACCAACTCAACCACAACAGTCAGTTGTACCCGGAATGCATCCACAAATGCCTCAGCAGGGCATGCAGACTGTGCAGCCTCAATACAATCAAGCTGTCAACCAGCAGTCCAATCCGCAGACAATGATCAATGCTACTCTTCCATCATCACAGCAACCGATGGTCCAGACGCAGCACAATGTTCCTCAGTACCATACACAACAACCGCAAATGAGTCAACAGGGCCAGACGTTGCCTCAAGAAGTGCTCACAAGTATTGTGACATCTCAGCAGGGTGCTACCCTGCCCAGTAACCTTCAGCCAATGGTGTCTCAGCCACAAGGCTCAACACTGCCAGCGAATCTCCAAAGTATGAACCAGCAGCAAGCTCCGGTGCACACTATGGCGCCGCAGCAAGGTACGGTGCCGCAAGCGAATATGCAGATGATGACTGCAGCCCCGCAGAACATGCAGATGACTCTGGACGGGAATCAGCCTAGTATGCAGATACCCGCCTCAGAGACGATGTACATGCAGCCTCCGAATGTGGGCCAGCAAATGCCTGTTGCGCAGCATATGGCGCAACAGAATATGTTACCGCAGCAAGTGAGCGGGCAGGGGCAGATGGGCGGTGTGCAGTACGTGCCTAATCAGCCGGTGCAGCAGGTGCCTATGGCACACCAGAACATTCCTATGTCGATGCAGCAAAACATGCCGGTCGGCATGGGTGGCGGTGTTCACGCGAACGTAGTGCAATCTCAGACGAGTATGGGCCTGGGATACGGGGGCGTGGTGCCTGTGATGTCGCAGAACAGTGTCGCGCCGGTGGAAGCGACTGTTTCGGGGACTAACTCGCCGGTGGTGTCTTTGCCGGTTAACTCTACGGCTTATGTGGCCAACACGGCCCAACCTGGACATGACAATCAGGGCTTCGGTAGCCCAGTGAGTGCGGTGGTGTCCCACGCTATCAGTGGCGCGGTTATGAGCAATGTGAATGTGAGTGATAGTGGTGCTGCTGATGTGCCTGCAGATGGACTGCAGGCCGGAGATACAGGAGATGGGAAAGAGGAGCTGCAGTCTGCCCCACCTCCGGAGGATGAAAGGTGAGTCCATTAATGTTGTGTGACTTTCAGTTACTTAGCATATTAGGAGTATAGTACACTAGAGATTTTTAGGTATACTGAGATTTGAAGTTTCCAACGAATGATATGTACCTACTCAGTAATGTTTTTTCATTATCTACAAAATGAACATAATATATTTTGCACTTTTCATAATTCTTAAGTTTTGGGTGCAGTTGCTCTAAATGTACCTTTTGTAAATTCAAAAATTGATCAATAGTGATCCTACATACACATTTAACTTTTTAATTTAATAGTTTTATACAAACTTAAGATTCCACCATACAACAACATTTGCAGAGCTGGTTTATGGATGAAAAGTATGTTATATCCAACTAAATTTGTTGTTAAACATTGTTCAATTATGGATTGCTTTAAAAAACTCAATACAGAATATTACCAAATCATTATTTTTTTATTAATTCAACAATTCAATTTTAGTATAAAATCAAAACTCTTGCTCGGAAAGAATATAACTGTTACCAACTTGCTTACTCATATTCTAACTGCCATTAAATATGAAATATTTTTTTCTTTATTATATTGTTTTAGTAACCCTTGATATCAACTCAATTACTGGGTCACACATGTACAATTTTTGAGATACATAAATGCTTAAAATGTTTATTGCTATACATATTTTAAAAGACAATGGCTTGGAAAATATTACTACTTGCTACTACTGATTGTTTCCTTTTCTCTTTGATAATGATTTTTCAAATCAAATCCCTTTAGAAAAGAAAGTTTTGAGCAAAAAAAAATCCTAGGGTTTCCTCATATTTTATTTTATTTTATTTTTTTAACTTTATTGCACAAGAAATGTACAAAGGGTGGGCATTAAGCCCTAAAAGCATTTTCTGCCAGTCAACCTCAAGGTCATGCAGAAGGAAGGCAATGGGTGCAGTGAAAATTAAATGAGTAAGCTTAAATTGTGGTAAATAAAATAACGCAAAAATTAATAAACATAATATAATATAGATATTATTAGTATCATAATATCAATATATAAAAGTAAGTACTCATGCGATTGTTTGGAAAAATGAGTGGTTTGGTTTGATGAGTTTGTAGATGGGGCTCTTCCTAAACAAATCACTTAGGTATTTTATTGGAAATATTTATTAAAGTTTGAATGAATTTTTATTTTAGAACTCTGACAATGTTAGCTCAATTTTAAAAAGAAAAATATTGAACTGTTGGAGATTAATTATAACAGAACTTGAGGTATTTAGGTGAAACTTCACTTATAAAGTTATTAAAATGTTATAATCTAAGGATATAAAAAATATATTGTCCATTTATGTCTAAATCTAAGTTTGACTTCATCCCCCAAAAAAATTATAAGTTCTAGAAATTTTGGGGAGCTCCTCGATTAAGTTGCGGCTATCATAGTCATAGACTTCGCGAATCCGCTAGCGTCACAGAGGCATTACAGCTGCAGGCAACCAAACCCGTATCTATTTGCGAAAATAACTCATCCGTAGACAATGGCGGTTGTTTTCGTTGCGTTCGGACCGCGACTCGTACCGGCGAGCGGAATCCGACGTCCCTTTGATGCTGTTTATTTGCGCTTCGTCCTGCGACATAAATAGGTGGTTGACACGTACGGTGCATGGTGCGCGCCGGTATGCCGACGGTGACTCACGCGCAACGCACCCGAACTACGGGCCGATTAAAAAAGCGACCAACGCGCCTGCTTTCTTTTTCGTCTGTCTGCCAGCCAGCCAGCTTGTTCTTCGCTCAACTTTTTTTCGAACCTGACATCGATGCTATATTCAGACCAGACTCCAACGGTATCACGCACCACTTTTTGACACGACGCATGACACAAACTACCTAGTTGCAGTTTTCGTCCTTGTGCCCACCCAATTTAATACCAACCTCAATTGTGTCGAGAAGATAAGGACGGAGGTCTCGTTTACTCGCGCTAATTGATTTCGAAACTCAATCGCATTGCAATAAACCGCATTCCTTGTGAACCTTAAATGAAACCATGCGTTTATTTTAAATACTTCCTCGTGTATTCATGACACGAAACCGCAAGTGCAAAGAAGTCGAAACCGGCGCCGGCGCAGGAACGACACTGGCGTCGTTGGTAATCGAGTCGAGAATCGAAGGCCGCGAAACCTGAACCTTCCACTCGCTCCTGATCAACTCACAGACAGACAGCACAACCAAGAGCATATAAAATAAACAATAACATGTGTTTAACCATGAAACTTTAAAAAGCGGATTAACTTTCTGGTAGCAGTATCAGACGAACACTGCATGTTAAGTTCCACGACTTTTTTCAATAGCCCATTGTCTAAATGTAATGTCTTTGAAATCTTTGAGTTCAAGGAATCACTATCGTATAAAGCGGACCACCATAACGAGTTCATGCTTTTCGCTTGACGATCTAATGCGTTCGGTGGAACGATCCGTCGGTGTCTCATTGTTTTAGGAATGAACAATTTAATCAACATAATTAATCAAAAATGTGCTGGCGCGGGCTCATGAAGTTCGTCATTTTATCTCGCACCGAATCTCTGAAAAAGAAGTTGACAATCAGCGGGCTGGTCTGCACGCACATTTTCTTCTTACCGATGCATTCTATTGGCTTGCTTATATTGGTGAAAGTGGATGTACAAAATGCCGACTTAGCTTCGCTCTCAGACTGGAGTACAGACGAATTAAAAACCATTTTATTTTTCTGTTATTTAAAAAAAATTGGTTGCCTGTAAAGTCGGTATACGCGCGAAAGTTTTACGTGACAACGACTCTGAGTGGTAAAATAATTTTAATGTGAATATTCATTCGTATAACATGAACCGGTGTGTATGCCTATCTCTCTCTCTCTCTCTCTCTCTCGCTCTGTCTCTCTCGCGCGAAACGTGAGCGGAGCAGCGTAACGCAGTTTCTTGAGGTGTCACCCGGCAAACCAATTTATAAGACGTTGTCACGTCAAAAAACTAATATAACGTTCAAAAACAAAATGCGATATTTGAGTGTTTTACTCGCAAAATCTGTTTGAAAAAAAAAAAACACCCAAAAATATCACGTAACCATAGTTAGCACTTGCATAACCTCAACATCTCTGAATGAAAGTTCTGAGTACATTGACACTAGTCTTCCGCGTCAAATTACCTCCAGTCGTCGATTCTTGGAGTGTACCCCGCACTGGTTTTTATGACGTCTGCGAATTCGTCGTCATCACGTTCAGTGGTTCCACTACATCAGAGTGGGCCGATAAAAGTATTACTATGATTTTCTACGTAAATCTCATTATAACTGATAGCAACCGCGTATCAATTGTGCCTTTTAATTCACCTATTGTTACTTCAAAAAATACCTATATTATAACAAAAGCTTCTATTTAATTTCGGGGTTTCAGTGAAATAAGATAAAAAAAATTAGGATAATGCATTTTTTCTCTCTTTTCCTCAGAAAGCTGAATTGCAGAAACATTTATTTGAAAGCATTGTCTTTATCATTGTATTTTTTGTTTAAGATATGTAAATAAAAGTGTTGTCTGACTATTTTCTTCGGAAACAATGATATCGAAACACTATAGTATGTTTACTGTCATACGTCACACGTCTGCTCTTTTCCATTAATTAGCGGTATGGTAATTTATTTATCAGTGACGTCACATAACATGATACAATTGGGTGTACATTTGTTGTGTTGTCGCATTTGTTTTTATACAAATTGTAGATTCATGCGTAGCAGCCTTAGAAATGACGGACGTCTTAGGGGCTAGTAGGACTACATCTTATCTTGTTCTGAAAATGTAATCTGACGTTTGATTCGCGCACATTATTCTGGTCTTTGGCAGTACTGAAGCAAGACCCATCAAATATAGCTGTCTGAGATTTGCCTTTTTTGCCACTCGTCTGAGATAAAAAAAGCTTTTTTAAAGGCGTATATCTAGCCAAACATTTATCAACTGCTAAACTGGCGTGCAATAAAATTGACACGATTAAAATTGATTCGTAAAAAAATATATTTTTTTATAAAGAAATGAAACAGTTTTGAGAGGCGTTAAGGTGTTCCGCATTACAGGGCACAATCAAATTTTAGATTAAGCTTGACCAAAATATGTCTTAAACTACAAACATCAATACCTAGTTTACCGCTAGTATACTAACCTTTATTGCATACTAGCGGACTCCGCAGACGTTGTCGAAGGCTTCCGTTTTTTTTAAATGTTTTTTTCTTTAACAATCATCCTTGTATGTACTTCAATGATATTTAAAAAAAGAATTAGCGAAATCGGTTCAGCTGTTCTTGAGATCGGTTCAGCTGTCCATTTTTATATAGATAATAAGCTCTGTGTGTGAATAACTATTTACTGGCCAGTTTTGTTGCACGGTAGTGTATTTCTTAAAGTTACGGCGCAATTATCAAATGAATGGAAAACCAATACTTTGGAGGACGACTGCTATAGTATGATTAAAGCAATAAAAATATAATTCTTTAATAGGTAACTTTGTGGATATTTAATTATGTAGGCTGTAAATATTTGATGATGAAACACCTCTTTGCTAGTAAGGATAAAAACAGTAGGAGCATTCTCGACAGACTTCCAGTAAAACATTCAAAATCATTGTTTCTCTAATTGTCACGTATTTTTCAACCGATAGAAATTTGGTCGCGCCTTGTGGAAGTTTCAAGGAACTCCTCAAAAATCAACAAGACAAAGTCCGGGGGACTTAAGTTTTTGCTTCGGGGTATTGGTGGATCAAGTATGTGCATACTTGATCATAAATTTAAGGCGCTAAGCTGATGATCGTGAACTCCTTGATTCTCAGGAGTTCAGGGAATCTTTCACCACAGTTCATGATCTTTCTACTGGGTTAAGTTAATAGTAATAATGATAAATGGATAGTCACAAAAAAATTATAAATAATACTTACAAAATATAGAACCTACTTCAAATTCTTTAATATTTTAATTTAAACAAGGATTTTTACCATCATATGTATTTAATTAGGAATTTTACTAAATTATATTTATTACTATTTAGAGACTACATATAAAACTATTTTATAATTGCTTTCAAAAAATAAAATTCCCGGTTATAGACTTTATGATGGTTCTATTTTTTTATAAAAAAATATCATTGCATTAGTACTTCCTTGGTGGAAATCATAAAGCTACTCACGTCTATTCGAAACAAATTATTGCGTAAATTTTTTGTTTTTATTTAAATCGCTTACATAGATGGTAACTTATCCAGTAATAATTAATGCCTGTCAAATAGGCGCCAAGTGTTAGCCACTAATTGAACTTGACGTCGGTATTTAATCTAATTGCAATTCGAAATTCTCATACAATCAAATCGTAATAATTCTCGGTTGTTGACTGATAATAACTTCAACGTTTTATCTGCATACCTACTTTTTTGAATTATCTTTAAGATAAAGGTTTCTAGAATACGCAGTCGTGTTTTGACTTTAAGCAATAGAGTATAGGTACCGGTAAAAGAATAATCAATTATAGAATAATATAAGATAAGATTTTAAGTGCATTATTTATAGAACTTCAGATTCTTCAAAATTCCGGATAGCATCACCTTATGGTGCATGTCACATTTCGTAAATAAATATGTTTTTAATAAAACAGGAAATCAATATTCCGTACATAACCAACATTATTTCATCTTTACATGAAATAACGTTAGTTTATATTTCAATAGACTAGTAAGTTGTTTCGTGCGATTAATTAGTAATGTATTTTACTAAGAGGTTGAACTGTAAAGGATCTCGCGAACATTCCTTAAATATTTAACGCAGCTTAATTAACCGGTCTTATTGCGACCTTCGTGCGCTCTAAACACATAAATAACTTTAATTGTAATATTGGTTACAAGCTTAATTAATCAAAGAAATTATATATATTAATATTACTTTATTTAGAACTTAAAATTTTGAATATTATCATAATTCATTATTGACGTATCATTGACGATAAACAAACTTTAAACAGTAACAAAATAGCTAAAGTTATTATTTGTATTTTAAGGTATTCAATAAAATAAATTAGATTTAACGCATTCAAATAATATAAATAAAAGTACAAAATTAAAATATATCCGAATTAAAATACAAAAAATCGAATTTTAATACACAAGCCATATAGAATTTTACATAATGCCAGACCATGTCTTATCGTACCCATCACACTATCTGCGTTGTTCGGAAACAAAAAAGGTTCCCGAATGCGGATCATTGGTCGTTGTAACAAAATCATAATTGAATAATCATAATTAGACGACAGCTTTGGTCTAGTGGTCTGAGGTCCAGACTACAAAACCGGCTGTCGCGGGTTCGAATCCTGCTAGGGGCAAATGTTTGTGTGATGAGCACGTGCATTTGTACCATGGGTGTTTGTAAATGTATTTAAGTATTGCTATCCGTTATTCTAGCCACCATAGCACAAGCTAACGCTTAGTTTGGGGCTAGGTAATTGGTGTGTTTGTTGAAACAATTTATTATTAAATTTTTATTTAACGATTTCCTGATTTAAAATCGTTCAAGTACATATGAACAGTATGATCAAGTAAAAAGATGAAAAATATTTTGCACAAGGGGCCTATTTATAACTCGCTGGTATTAAAAATAGCCAATCGCATAAGAGTCATATCACTGATGTATTATTCAATTTTGACCTTTACGCACCACGGGATAAGGAATATTTGCAATAGTGATCTTATCACTTATTTCTGCAATGCCGACATCAAAGCAAGGGTTCAATAATACGATAATTGTGTGTGGAATATTATATATGAACCAATAGAAACTGTTATGCCCCGTGTTGACCTCTCTGCTCTTTCTAATAATACCACATTATCCCCCTTTGTTTTCAACAAATAGCATCAACTCCACAGACTTGACATGTCACTGAGGTCCTGTTATAATTGTCATCTTAAATGCAGTATGGTTTTGTTCAGAGCATCAACCTAATCTAGTTTGCGAACATTAGGCAGGCTACTAAATAAAAGTTCAGGAAATGAAAATAAAAAAATGGGCAACATCAATACAATGCTCTGATCCCGATGTAAGTAGCTTTAGCACTGTGTTATGGGAATCAAACAACGAAGGTACAAAAACACTCAGACCCGTGACAACATTGAAAATTGGTTGCCAACATTGTTTCGGTCCGAGGAGCGAACCCGGACGGCACCTTAAAACTCGCACCACTACACCAGAGAGGTCTCAAGAATTTAGGTAAAATCATTTTCCTATCTTCTTAACTTTGTATTACGTTGTAATGCATAAAATGGGAAGCGTACAACTTAGATAAGGTTCGCACGCCGCGTGCAGTCCAGTTTGCTATCGATACAGAAATATATTGCGTTTGATAAAAGCTTCTCGGTTTGTTGACCCACATCGGTGCAAGTTTCACTGCATAAATCGATCTTTAGCGCACCAAATTCAATTGCTGCTATCCTGGAATAATTTTTCCAACGTCTCGTCTTAACTGAGCCGAGAGATGAAAAGATAAAACGGATATATCAGGAATTGTAATATTTATATATTAAGTTTACTGACGTACCAACAAATGCGAAAAGTATGATATACCTACTACTTACTTTTACCTCCGTAGTAATTATGAAAAAACCCAACCACTAGCCACAAAATGTTTTTGTTTCCTGTGTCAAACACAAAAACTATCATTTTCTAGTTTATTTTACTGAATAGGTCATTCTGTTCGTAGTTTCTGAATGTGCGATATGCGTTCGTTGTTAATAGCAATTTACTAAAAGAGCAAAAAGACTTTAACTTTCGGGAATAGGGGACCCAACTTCTTTTGTATATATAAATTTATACTTGTGATGATTTTAACAGTAATCTCTACGGTAGACGGTGCCTTCAGTGCAGCTTATTAATTGCGAAAAGTCATATGCTACGTGCATCACCGTCATCACGACGAGATGACGCATGGCGCAACGACGTCCGCCACGCCGCCCAATTGCAATTCAAGCGTCGCCAGAACGAAACGCCTGCTGCCGGCGCTTGTCGAAAACGTCCTCGGGATGGCACAATGCCAAACGCATCTTCAACACAATTTCGCTTACGAGACGGGATAGTACATTAATTGCCACCTGCCAGAAATGCGCAATTATTATGCGACTTTTAACTGATGATGTAACCCAAAATGCAGCTCTTGCAATTAATTTTCTATACAGCTATTTTTAATTTTTTTATTACATTTACGGCATATAAGCCGATAACATGCTCCATCAATAAATAACCGTTTCCTAATTAGCAGTACATGCGCGTGCGCTGGCGCCTCTACACCTTCCTATTTTCGCATTTACAAGTAATAGACGTGGGAATGTTCCTACTTAGTGAGGCACGGCAATTTTATTGGTAGATGCATTCGCAATGCAAACGAAACGCCTTGTTGGTTATACGGACTGGGTGTTCAGTGGAACCTCCGTGGTATAGATATCTTAAAGGCTATTAAATTGAACGGTCCGTTGTTTGTATGCGATGACTGTTGGTTTATGGTGTGTGCAAAGGTGTTCGCGTAACGTTCGTTCCGCGACGATACCTGTGACCCAGTGGCTCGAAGCTGCATTTGCTTTCCCGACGATGCGATAAGTTCATTGGCACCTTCGCCACCCACCCCGCCTCTCCGCGCGCCGGTCAAGCCTTAAAACTGACACGATATTATTCTACTGTAAATAGAAAGTAGTTAGTTTCGCCATTGATGTCTATTTTTCAATACTGAACAGCCACGAGGCTCGGAATACTAGCCTTATCGCCAAATAAAATCTGCGCTTCATAAATAGTCTGAAATAGCAGGTGCCTGACTAATGTATTAGTCATTCTCATTAGATTACTGGCCTTCTAGTTTAGATTGATTTTTGGGCTAGCCATGCACTAATTGGACGGTCTTCCAAGTGGAAAACTACCTTTTTGTGAGGCCTAGTTTCAGTCTGTTTAGACTTTTATCGATTCCTACCTTCACTGCGCATGTACTGATATCGCCATTTTTACTCTCTTCCTAAAACTTGGAACCTTCAATTCTACACGTGGAACTAAAAATCTACTTTATGCAACTTGTTAATAGGAAATGATTCGATAGATCCTGCTATTTTTATCATTACTTATTAAATCGCTGTAATGTTACAATTTTATCAATGAGAAATCGATTTGGTTGATCCATAGTTGCTTTTATATGCGGCGCGCCTTATTATCTGGATAGTTATGATCATGATCCGATCCTATTTACAATCAATGGAGATTAACATAAACTACGCCGCCGTTGGATGCAGCTAATGCAACTTCAATGCAGTCCCGATCCTGACCTCGCCACTAAACATGCACTTTAAATTCCCATTCAACGACGTATCAATTTTACTACATTATCGGCTCAACCCATCGACATTTCAATTTCTGTGGTGACCTTCCTTTGTTTTCGACAAGTCTTAAACCTAAGTTGACCTTAAACGGTTCACATCTTCGCTGGGCCCTTGTTTATAAATAGTCACAGGTTTCTCATCGATTACACCGAGGTTCATACCATAAACGAGCAAGCCAAGGTCATGGTAGCGCACCAGTTGGTACCATGCAAATTCTTTGCTCTTTTTACCATTAATTTTTCCCTTTGAACAAATCGATGAAATAAAAAGCGTGCCGATTCGATACTTCTGGAGCTTTAAGTAAGCGTATTTGTTTTGTCTTACCTTAGTAGAAGTTTTATTGTTCTCGAGTTGTACCTTGCTTTATTGCTTGTGAGTTTGAGTAAATATTCAATAAGTGATAAGTTTGTACTAGTTATAAAATACGAAGTGAGGGCTACGTTTTTAATCCCCGACGGAAAAAAGGGGTGTAATGAGTTTGACCCCTATGTCTGTGATTAATGTGTGTATATTTTTTTTGTATTTTTTGTGTGTCTGTATGTGGCATCGTAGCTCCCGATGGACGGATGGGACCTACTTCAAAGCGTTTTTTTTTTTCATTTCAAAGATACCGATCACGGCGGTTCTTAGCTATGGCTGGTCAAAATCCATTTAGTCTGTTGAATCTCACCAGCTGTTTTTTTAAATTTTCTTTAGTGTTAATCGTGACGTGAAAGGCTTTTGTGTTTTAATCAAAGAAACGGATTCAATCGTGTTACCTAGTAAATGTAATGTGCTAAGTGTAATGAAAGTGGTAATAAAATTGCCTCCCACTCAGACTAACATTGTATGTAACATATCGAAGAAAAATAACGTTCATCGTAGATTAAGATTTTAATTACGATAAGTTTTTTTCTTGTTCCTTCCTGTCTTATTATGAGCGTTCAGTTGGATAATTAAATTTGCTTAGATGTAAAACTGGTAGTAATGGGTCTGTATCACGTTATCGCCCGAACTCGTGCTTGTGACGTATCATCCTGGAATTTTTAAACCTTCCAGACATTCGATCGACGCCTATATTCTAAAATTGATGTTGAATGACGTTAATGCGCAAGTAATAAAGATTGTATTAGATCGTAAAACGTTCACCTGTTGATCTATTGGCTAGGTTTTTTTGGCTCCGAGCACAACATTTCAGTTTTTCGCTTTCTCAAAAATATTCACTGCAGCATAATTAAGAACAAGGCGATACGTAGTCTGGTCTATTTTTAAAGTGCAAAAGTGCGTTTTTTCCAAGGTATAGCCGTTGGGTGCTCTTGACACATATTTCGCAGTTTAGTCGGATGTCTGGTGACAGTTAGGGTTAGTTCACCCGACATCCGACACACGATATTTTATCTCATCTATGACGGTCTCAGGCTGGTTTACATTGCATTCAGACATTTACATTGTTTACATTCGTGAGAAAAAGGTCCACTTTAAGTTATTAACATAAGTTCAATTTAAAAATTGTTACTAACAAGATTCTTGAGGTAAAAAATATCTCTGCCATGTATTTGCTGCGTCAAGATAGTGCTCTATATCTTGACTTTAGTAAGGCTTTCGACAGAGTTGACCTCTTACTTCTTTGCCATAAACTCTCAATACGGCATAGATGGATGTCTTTTGAGATGCGTGAGAGAACACATCTAGTAACTATTAAAAGTATTCATCTGCACCTATATTTTTGTATCCTCTGGAGTTCCACAGGGATCGAATTTGAGACCGCTTTTGTTTGTGATGCTTATAAATGACTTGGTAAATAGACTGTCGTGTCACTCACTCACTCTTCTTAATGCATATGATTTAAAAATTGTTTCGATGTAAATACAGTTAACTGTGTGCTTCAATCGGATCTCAATACCGTTTCTGATGGCTGTTCTTCAATATCATATTCAGGACAAGGTTTTGGTAAGAAGTATGGTGGTAAAGAACTTGGGTGTTAGCTTTGACGTGGAATTGACATTCGCAACCATTACGAACAAATTATAAATAGGGGTAAATACTACAATATGTTCACATCAATGTCATTGAAAAAACTGCAAAAACGGTGCTTAAAGTATTTGTCATACAGGTACAACATATGCCGACTGCTTGGAGTTAATGAGGAAAGTCTAAGTTCGGAATGATTTCCTTGCGTTCTTGTCGATGCGACTTACATTGTCTATACAAAATAGTGCACTAGATTATCGATGATCCCGAGTTTTTGCATTCCCTCAATTTTAACACGTTGTACAGATTTTAAACCTATACCTATTTAATTTACTACCTATTTAAAATAATAGGTATAAATAAATACAGAATGGTGATTTTATAAAAATACAATGATAGGTGCTCGCATTTGTGTCAAGTGTTAATCACGCAGTGCAATTATTACAAAATTGAGTCATCGCAAGCTATAAGCTTAAATCCAATCAAAACAATCAGCACAATCACCTGCTTCTTGGATACTAATATTTGCCCCCTATTGTAACTTTTCTGGAATGTAATGGCTATTGTATGAGATTTGTAGGTTCTTACTTTTCAATCGAGGCAATCTTGTAAATAAAACTTCATGCACCCTTTTTGCTGTAACTTTTTACGGTGTCAGTCGATACAGTGCAATCACGTCGATACCCAATTAACGCAGATGAGCTGCACAAACGCTACATAGAAGATAAATTTTGAACCTAAGGCTGATTTAGCCAAGCTGCACAAAGGCTGATTAAACCGCTATACAACTCTTGTAATGCCAAAATGGGCCCCAAATTAACCAGCTTTGGGCTGATTTAAGGCTGTCTACGTCTTGTAAAAGAGCTGCATTTAGGCTAAACCAGCTTAACCCAGTTATTACTAGTGTTCCTTTAATGGACCATGACAAGTTAAAAATATTTTTTCTAAGGAGGGTAGATATTTTTTTACTTTGCTGCGTCTAGTGCGATCTAAGTGCTTGTAGTTAATAGGTTTAAACGTAATTTAACATTTTTTTTGATTCTGCGCTGATTTATTGGACTTCAATTGATTAAGTATTTTCATCATGAGTCAAAACAGGTATGTTACCCTTTTATTTTATAAGTTATTGATATTTTATAGGTTACATTGGACGGGTTACACTTAAAACGATTAAAGTTTAGTGTTTTTAGTTACAAAATTATAATTGTCTTGGTGCCATTTTACTTTTTTATCAGTGTTCCTTATAAGGACCAATAGTAAAATGCGTTACTATGATCCAACCAACTATAATGTAATTTCTAATTTGTTGTAGGGCTCGAAAAAGGAACTTAAATTTGAATGAAATATTGGAAGTGTTGGAATATGATGAGGATGAACCCATTCCAGATTATATTTCAATTTTACCGCCAGATAATTCCACTTCTGACGTCACAGACGAGGATTCTGGTGACGAAAATCAAGTATCGCTGTCGAAACTTTCTGGTTCTCAGCTTCGTGTAGAAGCTGAATTTCATCAACATAACGCTGAGTCCTCAGATGAAGACACGAAATAATGATAAATTTACTAAGCTACGTCCATTGTTCAATAAATAGGATTCTAATTTTGTAAGTTTTGCACCATTTGAAGAGCATCGTGTTGACGAAGCTATGATCCCGTATTACGGTGGCCATCCTTGTAAACAGTTTATAAGAGGGAAATTCCTCCAGAATTCAAGAAGATGGGCTTGGGTGCCACTGTGATCTTGCAATACGCCGAGATATTGCGAAGAATTGATTCGAAGGCTCTATTTCATCTATTATTTGATAATTTTTTCACATCTATACCGTTGATTGATGAATTGGGACTCAAAGCAACTGGTACTATAAGGGAAAATAGATTATGTAGGTGCCCTTTGATATCAAATAAAGATCTTCAAAAATCGGAACGTGGGACCTATACTTTCAGATCAAGTCGAGCAGAAGAAATAGTGGTTTGCGCTGTCACAGTGGCATCGAATGCAGTAAAAGTAATGCCAACTAACAAGATAAAAAGGGTTTCTCAGCAGCAAAAAAAATACATTCTTGTCAACCAACCAGCTACAATCAAAGCATATAATGAAAATATGGGCGGTGTAGATCGACCTGACCAAAATATTGGTCTGTACCGGACGTCAATTCGTGGGAAAGAAACGGTACTTTTCACTTATATGTAATTGGTAGATATGGCAGTAAATAATGCATGGCAACTTTGTAACAGAGACGAGATTATGACCATCTGAGTTTCAGGCGAAGTATTGCAACAGGATTGTTAGAAACCAACAAAAAAGAAGGTACTCGAAAGGGAGGCCGTGTTCCAAAGGCCTATCATGAGGAGTCGCGATATGATAATAAAGGTCATATTTTGAGGTACAAGACGGATCGCTATAGGTGCCATATGTGTCACAAAAAGCAAACTTTTTTTGTATAAAGTGTAATGTCAACTTGCATTCTATATAATAAAAATATTGAAAAATATCATACTAAAGATAAGTAACCAAACATATACAAGCTAAAAGAATAAGTTGCAACCAGCGGCTGGACAGTAACTTTTTAATTAACTGTTATAATGCTAAGAGTATATTGTTGCTCTTTATTGCAGCTCTTAATCAGCAAGACTGTACAAAAGTAGAAAAAAACACTCTTGCACAGTCTTCAACTTCACCCAGAACCTTTATATACATATATCTAGTGGAGTGTTATTCTGGTAAAAACTTGGGTATTTTATCCGAAATGTTGCATACTCATAAACCGTACCGAATTAACATGGAAATAACCAAATGAATTACAATTTTGTCTTACGAATTCGTATGAATAGCAGGTGGTCAAATAGCATCATCATTAACGTTGTCGCTCATTGTTTTTCGATTTATTACTTCATTGTCACGGCTACGTGCCCTAATAGTCGTTACATTACAAAATTCGTAACAATTTTTTTTTAAACCGTCTTAAAACTAAAGGTGCCTACATATGCCTGCATATTCTGTTTCCATCTTTTTTTTAAAGTTATGTATTCTATTTATTTAATGGTACTCTTTAGCCAAGCAATGTAACGATACGATTCTGAACGTCCTTCCATCCTTTCTTAAACGCCTTCTGTCCGTCATGTCAATAGGACATTTGATCCATTTGGCAAATAATATGAACATACTTCGACTTTCGAGCATTGCATGTTTTGTGGAATACTCTCACTACATTTCTTTCGTCTGATGATTGTGCAAAATTATCTGCAATAATTTCCTGTCCTAATTTCTCTAATCCACAGCAATACTCGTCTGAAAGACCATTCCTTTTTATATTGTTTGCATGCAAAGATTTCGAGTCTTTGACTAACATTCATTATTATATTATTACTACGGTTTGAAGTGAAATGAGGACTGAAGTCATCAATCTTATCTCAACGGATACCAAGCTTGCAAAAATGAAAGTAGGTCCTATTTAATCTAAATCATCAGTCCCGGAGATTAATTGTACATTGTAAATTATGCAATGTGCGTGTTAACACAACCGTTTTGGTTATCTCTATTACATTGTAACGATTACAGGGCGGGCCTCGAAAATTGGTTGGTCAACGACCTTTCAGCCAAAATCTAGAGACTTTCTAATGAGATAAAAGTTTGTTACACTGCACGAATGCAAAATGACGCGCAGTTGGAATGCAACCACGGCGCCGAGCGGATAATTGCAACGGTCACCGCTAATTATTATATCCGATGCGAAATAACCGAAATACTTTGTGGCGAGACACGTTTATCTGGCTGTTTTTGCGCGGCCACAACATCGTCTAGAGCCCTAGTGCTAAATTATGTTATCAAGATTTATAAAAGCGATTGAAAAACATTTAAGTCCTCGTTGACTGTGAATGTCACTGATTCATTGAATCGTTTTACTGAACGTGTGCAATTATGTTCTTGCGGAGCTAGAGATCGCAAGGGCAGACGGGCTTTCACCGTCTCGTCTCGCGAATAGCGTGATATGATTTAAAAATTGGTTTCAGCTGCTTTTAAGTTAAGGTTGTATTTCGATTGTCCGATCATCGCTTCCTAACTTTCTGCCGCTGTCGCGCGGAGGAGTTATTGATTTGGCTCTCAATAAAACATGCCTTTGTACATTACGCTTTATGCTGTAGTGTCAGGGTCTATTTATGCTCGCTCAATCAGGTGTGTAGCGTGCAATCGTGAGGAACTATGTGCGGACGTCGCAGTGTATAAAGAGGATTAGCCTAATTCCTCAGACTGTTTTCACGGGGCCAGCTGACTGGCTAGTAATCCTTTTAGCTTGTTTGAAAGCGAACTGTACCCCAGAGGTCGTGGTCTCCCACTCAATCGTTTTCTGGTTTATAAATAAGCGGTTGTAAGACCGTCCCAATATGTGCGGAACTCATGTCATTGTTCCATAGATGGATTCTGAAGCTAAAGTTTGTGTGAGCATCATCATGACTAATAAATTTGGTAATACACCTGAAAAGATAAGTCTGTCCTCAGACATGTAGTTCACCAGCTATGCACTGCAAATAAATGTCCTAAGCTTAATTGATTAATTGGCGGAGATAATTTAATACCTAACACCTATGTAGTTACACATAACATTCGCGTGAACGCACATAGCCAGAGAACGAAACATACACAACGTTGCCTTGTTTTAACTTAAGAGTTTCCAAAAAAAGTGAGGAAGAAATCACTTGGGGAAGCAGAAGTTTATTTATCAAATTTGTCAGGTCTGCGCCGAACTCTTCCGGAGCTACCAATGCCGAATCTGAGACCATATTTCGTAGAACTTTCCTCATACTCCCTCGACTCTACCATTGCCGCTTGCCCTCTCGTACACACAACACCACATCAAGCTACTCATTTTCGTTGCACAATGACCCTTATTAAGTTATCATAACTTGATGCCGCACCGATTAACTTGACGTGCGTCCGTGCGTACACGCTAGCACGAATGCCAGGAATGGCCGCATCCGAAACCGCGGTCATCTGCTGACAGAGTAAGGTACTTGTTAAACATTTCGACGAGACTTATGTATTCGATATTATCGCGTTGCTCGAAATAGCATTTATCTCGTCCGCGGTGAGGTCAGGCGCCACGACGCACGCCTCATCATTAACAGCTCCGATTAAAACCCTATACATACATTTGTTTCGTGTCTCGCTATTACTACATTACATGCTGCTTTAACTCTTCCATTGATAGCGATGATTTATTTTACTTCTTCTTCAATGTTAAGTAGACACTTCGCGCGTATTATATGAACATTTATTTTTGTTTTTGATAAATTTATTGAATTCCTCTACTGTGCGATCTGTAATAACATTTTATCCTTAAGGGAAAACTGTCTGAAACAAGTTTTTTCTACTTCAACTATTATTTTCTAAAATAAGCCGTTCCATATAACAAGGTACATTGGATCCATAAACTCAACTCCTAATCTACAGGTTTCCGTCACGCTAATTGCTAAACTATCTGATGTAGACTAGTACGATTATTGTTTTCTATACTTACACATTCCATAACCATTGATACCATATCATTGATAACCATATTATTTATTAATACTTTCTTGTTATAGTAAGAAGTTAACCAGGTATTCCGACTATATCGGGACAAATTTACAGCTCCAAAGTCCCAGAATAGCTGATCGAGAGGTTTATTGTCCTCGTAAACGCGTTTGATCATGGTGATATTGAATGCATGTCTTGGTGGGTGCGGAGAAATGCAATAAATAATGCAGTCGGCTCTCGGCGTATGACCCTAGATGATTTAGTACTGGGCGGACCTACAGACTTACTTAGCATGCAACGCGCAGGTAATGTAGTCACTTACCTACTGCAAGGAAGATTCCTGTTTCCATTACGCTGAACTTGAAAATGAACTTTTCCAACGCTATTTTTATTCGATGTTTGTTTTTTTTTCTGATAAGGCAACGTACTTTTGCAACTTGTGTTTGGCGCCTTAAGGGAATTGGCGAAATCATCAGTAATTACTTCATATCTTTTTAAAATTATTGCTTACTAGCTTTTACCCGCGGCTTTGCCCGCGTAGAATGAGGACATTTACAAATGACTTAGTGACTGTATTTTTTTGCATATAATAAGTTTAATTTTGATCATTCCGTAGGGAATTATCTTATATTTTTACCATGTTTCCGTGTTTGTTTTTCACGATTTTGGTAGTAATAAATCGTATAGCTAGATTTAGTACAAATATGTAAAGTTATAAAATTTATATACCTATCTAAGTTGTTTGAAAGAATACTTGTGAAAAATACACAAAATAACAATCAACCAAATCCACAATCGCAAAGAAAATCAAGTCCGTTAGAAAAGCCAAATCGACAAATTATGAACGCAGAACGCAGAACTGAAACGACACAGAATTAACCTATAAAGAAGAAAATTCCTAATTTCACCTCAAAGTCACAGTCATTAATATCCAAGTAGCTGTGGTAATTCATTATCGCGTTTTAAAATACAGGCAACGCCATCTATTGGCGCCTCAATAAACTATACTGAGACTACGCTTACGTAGAATGAAAGTTGCTATTTTCCTGCTGTATTGTATGGGAACATGTAATTAGAATCCTCTTTTATCCCACGGGAGCATATAATTACAATAAAAAGTAAATCCTACAATCTAATTCAGGTTATACACTGCTCAACACTGTCTAGGGATGAAGAAAATGTATTGCATTGTAGTTGATTCATTAACTTGAATTAAAAACTATTATTTAATCTATGTCAGCTACACTACATACATACACTGTCTGTAAACCAAATTTCATCAAAATCCGTTCAGTACTTTCGGCGTGATTGAGGATTATCAAGATTCCTGCTTTATCCCATGGGAGAGTTTAATCGGGATAAAAAGTACCCTATCACCTAAGTTAGCCTATACCCTGCTTGTATACCAAATTTCATCAAAATCCATTCAGTAGTTTTAGCGTGATTGACGGACAAACATCCAAACATCCAAACAAATATACTTTCACATTTATAATATTAATAAGATATTGAAATATGATTAATTGTTATACATTGCTGGAGATGTAAGCAGTCAAACGATTTGTATAGTTCTTTCAAATCACGAAGTCGAGCAGAATTTACTTGTGGTAAATATGTGTCGATGTGTGCGTGAAAACGAAAGCGGGTATGGTTAGCATAAAAATAATACCAATATTTTTGTATGTTCAATTGATAATAAAATAAAACAACAAAACTTAATGGACTTAGGTCACATCCATCAGTGTTATTTGCTTTCATAAAATTATATTCATCTTTTAGAAAGTGAAAGACTTTAGCAATGATTGCTCGACCCTAAAAACAATAAAATATACAATTGAATAAGTATCAAAAGTCAAAACTAAACTATTACTTAAATTAAAAAATAATCATTTTTATTTAATGTCAAAACTAGAAAAAAAATATTTACCTCGCTATGGATAACTTTGCGCTTTGACATGCTGACAGTACTTCACGGCAATTAGCGTCCGGAAACAATAAACACAACTAACCTGAGCGACAGCGCGCTCGCGACTGACCGCGTCGTCATACACGCACACTATTGCATTATGCATGTACACGTTTAAAAACAAATAAAGACTACTCGCCTTCGTGAAATGCAAGAACTGTAATACTTTCGATTTTATGGTCTGTAATTATTCTTTAATGTCTAAAACTTTCTCTTTTTAACATTTTGATTTGGCATTATGATGTTTGGATATCCGATCGCTGTGTTACATAAGGTCGTAAAGTTTTATTGATGTAATGTCGGGCTTGTAACACTGATCTGCAAAGCATTACCTATGTTTATTCCATCGTGTTAAGTCATGCACATGGATCTAGATTACATGTTTACTGCTGTAGGAGGCACGACGCTGGAAATGAGACTAAATTATGCGAATAACTACTCGTATTAGTCAGATATTTATACATTTTTGTAACAAAAAATCTTTTCCGACCAAGGAATTCTTATTGGACTTCTTTCTTTTAAGTATATGCGTTCGAATCATACTTAACTAGCGGACCCTGCAGATGTCATTATGCCCGTTGTATTTTCGTAAAAACCATCCGTGTACTTAAAGAAATATCACAAAAAAGAATTGGGCAAATTGGTCTAGGCTTTCTTGAGTTATGCGCTCACCAAGCCCTTTGCGATTCATTTCATCATTTCATTATCATCTACACTAATATTATAAAGAAGACAAGAGCTGAGTTCATGATAGAAATATTCTGACTCAGTACTAACTACTGCATAATTTGAGTTGTGAGAATTCACTTCTATGAATTTAGTCATAATTTTAGTCATCAGCATTTCATTATCAACAGTTGCACTTAGACATCGCGACCATATTTTCAAAATAAGTTTAAGTCAATTCAAGCTGGATTAATATGTTTTGCTTAATTCAGCAGTGCTTAAAATGTACTAGTATTTTGTACTAGTGAACGTTTTACCAGAATTATTTGGTTTTTGTATGAGCGCTGTTATTACGCGTAACCTTGCCGTTCTGATGGTTTAACGCGCTCGCACCAGACTATTGGTCCACTGCGCAGTTCGGAAGATAATGTAATCGTGTGTTTATGCTAATATTGAATTTAAGACACGCCACAACCATTGGCCAGTGATTAATTATTGGCCCTTTTGTGTCGAAACATCGTAAAATAACTGCAACACGTGTTGCTTTATCGTTACTCCGTGTCCGCGTACAATGTTCTTTTATATAGCTTTTCTTGTTTTGAGCTGTCAAAGAGTTGCAGAGTTTATTTAGAACAATTTGCAATAAACCACTTACAAGCATTGCCGTCGCTGCCTAAAACGTACTTTATCGGTTTTCGAATTAACAGTAACTCATTTTCATTGATGGCTGCAAATAAATTCCTTTGCATTTAAATAAACCGAAATGTAACGTACAACCGTTCATTAACGTACACCGAAGAATTATATACCCATTAAAATTTGCCGCACAGAATATAAGACAACCTTCGCGAGGTCACCCTAGTGTCTATTTGCACTCTCAAAGTAATAAAGCAAATTCTTAATGAATTAAACCGATTAAAAAGTAGCATTGGCGAAACGCCAGTCCGCATCCGTATACATTGCGTTTGTATAGAATATGTCATTACGTAAGCCCGTACAGATAAACCGTGAAGTCGATGGAAAAAGTATTGATACAAATTTTATCGTGCACGATAAATCACCCACATTCGTAAAAACTATATTGTATGTGTCGTCTGCTAGAAATGCCTGATGCAGCTCATGCAGCTTTACTGGTGCAAAGGTCATGAAAAGGTGAATCGGCTTTGAAAACTGATGTAAAAAAGAAAGACTTTATCCATATAGGTACCTTTTTTTGAACAAAAAGTTCGTACTTACAAAAATCATTTATCATTATTTTTAAATAAACGATTTAGTATTTTTGTTTATATAAAGTTTCAATTCCAAATTGTACATGCATTTGCAAAATAGTCGAGTACCACCACAGCTAAGATTTGGAGCTTTAATGATGTACTTCGAAAAGTTTATAATGTATAATGATAGTAGGACAGTTAAGAATTATTAAATAACCAACATATAAACTATTCTTATTCTAACTACCTTCTATTCATGGATAAGAAATACCCCGTGAATCCACAATGAGCTAGGGTGCATCGACCCTCTCTAGCTTTTGCACAAAGAGCTTGGAACAGTCACCTTCCATTTCTGGAAGCAGAAATATATTTCACACCTACGCCTACCAAGATAATCTTGTAAATCACATCTCGAGCGACTCAGATCCGACTTAGTCACTAAATACCTAAGTAACTCTTATTGTTGTCGTGTATTTTGTCTGGAAAATAGAGCGAGTATCTGTGTATTATATTATAGTATCCAATGAACCAGTATTTGATCTCAGTAAATCCAGTGAAATTCTTAGACTCGAAAAAGCATTTAAGATCTTATTGAGGAAAAGTGAAAACATTTCTTGGTTTATATCGTATCGTAAGCTGACACGAGCTTATAAATAGATAGCGACTTGAGTCGTACGTAGCCTTAGTGCTCGTGTACTTAAGTGGCCGCTTAGTTTATTTTTCATCAATCAGGTTTTAAGTGTTGGTATTGAACGTCCAACCGAAAAGTGAACGTGCTGAATCTCAAATATGCCTTGTCATTCAAGAATCCACGATTCGAATGCTCAACAAGTCAACATGCAAACAGTTGAACAGTTGTGGAGCTGGAGGTTGTTTTATGATGGTCCGTTCGTGTCGTTGCAATAATTAAATTGCGTATATTTATATTGGTGCCGGAGACAGGTGGCGTCCTGTCCTGTTCGTTGACTTCGCGGCCTTGGTGCCCCACGATTCAATGGCTCGCTAAACTCGTGTTATGGTGTCGGCGTTAACTTTTTTTTACTGTCAAGGTCAACAACTTCATAGGCGTCTAGCTTGCTTGAACGAGTAGCAATTATTTTACGTAGCATTTTTACATCGCATTACGTTTTTTACATTCCACTTTTTTAAATGACTCGCTAGTGAAGTCTTAATACAAATATGATTTCGCAGCTTGAGGCAAATATTTGTGTAACCTCTTTAATGTCCTTAAGTAACAAGATGTGTAATTTGTCGTGACTGAAAATGTTCTATAAGTAGTTTCGGTTACAAAACTCGCGTTATTTTGCAAGGTGGATGCGCATTTTCATATTTCAGCAGTCGAAGTGGCTAGAGTTGAATTTTCGGTTACGTTCGAAATGTTCGCATAGAAATGCCATGTTTAATTAAAATGTGTTTTAAACGAAATGTGTCGAGCTCGCCCTAATTGGCTGATGATATCGTGACGTCATTGCCGTCTGCGGCTCGTCTGAGGCCACTTCCCGGAACGGCTGGCCGCAACGCCTTCCTGCTGCTTGCGCTCCCATTATCACTATGAATGAATACCGTTTGGTCTCGTAATAAGTAGATCGTCAACGTAAATGGCCTCACAAAAATGTAGCATGTCCTAATTGGCTTTTCGTCGAGTGACGTCACTGTCGACGCTTAGTCCATTGTTCCTGATACACTACTAAACTAGTGATGGTATATTACAAATAGATTTCACTCTTTTCATGTCGACGAACTTTGGACTCATTGATCGTATGGTGTAGGTGTGTCAAAAATGAATTAGAAGCGAAACTGACGTTTTGTTGACGCATATACGTGCCATTTTTTGCGAGGCTTAATTGTAAGCTGTCAAGTTTTTTTGGCTCCGTCTTAGTTTAGTGGGGAAGTGGGTTAGTTGAAACAAAAGATCTTATTCGCAAATGTACGACGCGGGGTACTCTTAAGTGCTATTTAGTTTACTTTCATTTGTAAGACGTTGTGAAGAAAGTATATTCGTATTAAATTGGATTGGTTTCTCTCAAATAATTTGTACCCGTGTGCCCTTTTAATAAGGATATTAATGAAATGGGTAACCTAAAGATACGTTAATATAACGAAAAGATCAGCAGCAAATGTAATAGAGTCACTTGGAGACTTCACAAAGTCTTTAATTGCATTTAAAGCACACTTTGTTTGTGTTCTCTGGTAACCAGATCAAACGTCATACCATGGTTAGGAACAGCTTCGCTCTATAGGTTTTTTGTTTTGTTCTGTATCCCTTTATACCTGAAAGTTTAAACCCATCAAAGTTGTTTTAAACTCTCAAAGCAACAATAAACTTGTTGCTTCAAGCAAAGTTCATTAGAAAGATTTGTCAGTAGTTCGACAATGAAAATGTATTCCTGTATTGTTTGGTCTGTTACTATGTGGGACAACGGATCACGAGCCAATAGGATTTCGGTGAAGTCTACATTTAGGCTTTCGTCTCGCCAATCAGTGATAGGCAGTGTCGCACTGCAGACGCCTATCACTCCAGACGGGAAAAGAATGTTCCTCTGACCTATTTTCAGATCTTTTTCCAGTATGGAGCTGTCAATAAACTTCTCTGAATACTCCTCTAGGTAATAATGTTAATGGATAAAGCCCTCCGTGATTAACACTATTTGATTACCTTAGAAAGTTATCACATATATAACATTATCTTAAACTTTAAGACTTAAGAGGCCTATCACGAAATGGGCTGGAAGGAAAATTCAGTTTAGTGCATCGAACTGTACATTGACAAAGATTTTATGCAATCGGTCACTTAACTTGAACCTAATTACGAAATTTCTGCCTCGTAGCGGTCTCCGATTTTTGATTTATTTTTTATAATTCAAGTTAAATTAAGTTTCTTTGTAATAAGCATTAACAATGTAAATTTCTATGCAATTTGAAATAAATTAAAACACACTTAAAGAAAAAACCGACTGCCACAGACGGGGGACAATCTTTTCGGGTCGAATGTATAATTCAAGTTACAGGTAAAAAACTGCTTAGCTGTCAAAACGTTGTGATATGACCCAAAAGCAATAAATATTTCTAGCCTCTTAAATAAGAAATATTTTCGTTATCTGAAAAAAAGTTTTGCGTAAGATCTTAACTATGTATCGAATTTGATACTTTCTTTATTTGCCCTTTTTTTTGGTCACAGCTTTCTAGAATTATGGCTCAAAGGCATATATCGGTTTTGAATAAAATACATCATAAAGTAATATTTCATGACATGGCTCCGCATGACACTCGGAAAGTGTTGCGATTATGAAAATAATTACTCCATAGGTAATTTTTTTTAATTAAATATTTTCAAAGTACTCCCTTTGCCTCAATACAAAGTTTCATGCGTCTATACCAATTTTTTCAGTCCGCTGCAGACACACTTTATTTAAACTCTGCTCAAACGCTGATAGCGCGCCTTCCGGCAACGAAAATCTTTGAACTGATTTTTATTCTTTGGGCATGAAAAGAAGTCATGCGGTGCTAGATCAGGGCTGTGAAGAGGGTGACCCAAAAGTTCAACCGGCGTGCTGTTCAGGAAATCCATTGTTTCGAACGCGGTGTGCGCGGGCGCGTTGTCGTGGTGAAGCAGTAGTCCGCGGAGCCTTGTGTTTGGCCGCCTGTTGCTCACAACAGAGAAAACTTCTGGCAAGCATTTAGTATTACACCATTCAGCGTTGATGCTTCTTTGATCCTGTAAAGGAACTGATACCAAGTAGGCAGTTAAATTGAAAAAACTTGCGATCAAAATCTTTTCACCGCTTCTAGATCGCTTCACTTTGGTAGGCTTTGCTTCGTAACATCCAAACCGTTCACTGGCGCTTGGTTTCTGGATCTTACTGATAAATCCAGGACTCATCACCTGTAACGATGTCATTAACACACCGAGACGAGCCTGCATCAAATTCATCTATCATATCATGGCACCATTCCACCCGAGCCTCTTTTTGTGCCTCCGTGAAGTTGTGCGGCACCTAGCGTGAAACTATCCGCCTCACGCGAATATGGTGTAAAATATAGTGAATACTTCCTGATCCAATCTGCATTATGTGCTGAATCTCCTGATACGTAACTCGCCTATTGTCATGAACAAAAATTTTCACTGCTAGCACATTTTCTTCTGTAACAGCCGTTACTTCTTTCTTCATACCCCTTAGTTAAACAACCACGCTTGAATTCGTCATACCAACGAGAAACATATGCTTTGGAAGGGCCCTCATCACTAAATGCAATGTTAAGTCTATCGTTCAATTCTTCCTGTTTCAGGCGACATTTAAAATCATAGAACATCATAGTGCGAAAATGTTCCCGGCGTGAATCCATTTTTCAGTCAGACATAATTGTGTGAAATGGTTCGAAAAAAAAGTGGAGGAATATTATAAAATGGCAAAAGTTTTTTTTATTTGTTAAGTTTTTTTGCGTTTACAACACTATTTTTTAATTTAGATAAGACAACACTTAAAAAATTCTTTTCGGCTCCGGACATCGGAGAGGAATCGAACCCCCGACCTTTGGAAGTCCGGTCCAATGCTCTGACAATGTTTTCTTTTTTACTAGAAAAAGATCATAATTTCAAAATACGAGTATATTATAATCAGCCAGTCGTCATACAGAAAAACTTTTTTCGCAAAGCTATACCTGGTGTAACAAAGACTGTCTGGAGTTCTTATGGGTATTCTTTACTTAAGATTCCGTAAGTATTAAGTGACGGAAAGTTTTATATAAAAGAAGATTTATTTCTTCTTAGAAATGTGTTCGCTTCACAGCTTGATAAACAGACCAAAATCTTTTGTATTTACGGCATAACATCTTAGGTATGTTGTCATTTCTTATGAAGTACTGATAAAGACTAATGTATTTTCTTGTTTATACTACATTTATTATGATTGAAAAGGGTTTGAGGTTTTTTGTCGTCGTATAGTACAACTTAATAACAATACTTTTCTAGTCTAAAATCGACAAATGACAATACAATTACGTACTACACCTATTTGAATTTAATATTAAAAATGTTCTAGTAATATGCAAAATCTATCTTGAAATAGCGTATGCTGCGTACGTATGGTTTATGTCGTGGTATTCCATTTTTACTAGACTACGGCGAAGCAAAAAGGAGGGTTATGATTTTGACCGGTGTGTTTGTATGTATGTATGTTCATATGTTCCCTCATAACTTCTAAACTCTTCATCATTTTTTGTCAAATGAATGTCATTAAATGCGCCTAAGCTACCTGCTGGTTATGGGCTAGATTTTTTTGCAATGAAGTGCATGTTGCGCCCTTTAAGACACATTAAGTCTTGAACGATTTACACGTGCACAGTGCACGTGTAAATCGTTCTTTATTCACTTATATCAAAAGGGAAAGTGGCATACGACCACGGATATCATCTGAACATCAAAATGAATCTTGTTTCATACTTTTGAGTAATCGGGTTTTTGTTTTGGAACTTTAGGTAAGTCTTTTATATGTAAAACGTTTTTTTATAATATTTTATCTCCATAATACCACCATTCTTAGTCTACATCGAGTATCGCTTTCAGTTTCCAGAAACGGCGTCTGACAGCAACATCTCGACTTTTAACGCAGGATAATATAACTCTGGACTTTGAAAAACTTAATTGTAGAGTTTGTACCGCGTCGTCAATAGTTATTCTATCGTGAACCGTACTTCCACCAGACAAGCCCACGGTGATGGGGCTCTCGCCTTCAATTAACCCAGATTTGTTGCGGGCATTGTGCGAGGTCTGCCCGGTGTCTGCTTTCTTCCATTCGAGCGTAATGAGCGTAAGTAATGAGCCACGGTGTAGGCTTTGTTAACGCGATATTTGAGAGGAGGATCTACTCAGAATGTCTCGCGTTCGACTCTTGAAATCCCATTCGCTCGCACGGTCTAACTATAACTGTGTTATTCTGATCTGTAGTAAATAAATCTAGTACCCTTAATACGTTGTATAGTTAATCCATTGAAGATAGGCTTTTGATAGTAGACAGACGTCTTCCACGTGGTTGCGAGAACTGCTTACCAGATCAGTAAAATTTAAGAAACAGATGTCTTTTTCTCTGTCCGTCCCGTGTCCGTGTAGGTTCAGTTCGTTAAAATAAATAAATGAAAGTGGTCAAAATGTTATCTATCAGATAAGTTTTGTCACGACTCACGAGTCAATTTGGGATTGATTTTTGCTTTTACGGTGATGCGCTTTCACTTGCAATCCAATGATAAAAAGCACTAGATGTTAAGCGAATATCTGAGGTGGGCATGAGCTGAAAAAGTTAATACTTTTGTTTGTGTAATGCAGACAGATTGTAAACTTTTTCGAGCATAAATTAAGTTTATTGTTTTAAAGTCTGACCGTCATATCTTCAAGATAATTTTTTTGAAAACTAGCTAGCAGTATATAAATAGCATTTACCGTTTTAGTAAGTAATAGTTTACGCTTGATCGCAAATCGTATCCGCTTGCAAATAGTCAATAATTAAAATTCAACCACTTAATCTCCCTGAAGTCTGAACAAATGATTTACATAACAATAATAACACGCAAGTTCTGGTCAATAGTTAGACACTTGGTACATTTAGTTGATGTGACAAATAAGTATTGAATTCTCTATTGCATGAGCAAGTAAGTTTTATGGAATTTTTGCCTTGTCCGCAAAAAGGGCATCATAAATCAAGACCTCAGACATATGCTACCACTTTATTCGAACCATCTATAGCATTTGAAATAAAGAAACGACCGCGATCATCAGAAACGTAACATTAAAAAGCCTTTCTTGTGTTATGTTTCTTGCGATTGAGAATTTCTGTCATCCATCACTCACAAATTCGCTAGAAAAAGTAAATGCGGATTATTATTTTTCTCTCTACCCCGTGAGCCCGTGACAGACAAGCGACCTACTTGGCACGTGAGGTACATGTTTGAAGTAAAACGCTTCCTTAATTTTCCTTGGCATACACATAGCACAATCTCATATTGTCTCTCGTCTCTCGTTTGAGCACGTAACTACGTATTCTGTAATCACATAACCTCATTTGTTTGTCCGTATTTTTCCCATTCACATGATCCCGGGGGGTTAAGATGACACATATTCTTTTTTTTTGTGACGTGAGTGATTGCATTGAATTTGCTTTATAGTACATATTATGTAAAGCGATGATATAAAACTATTCATACTCACTTTTATGACATGTCAGTGACTGCAATTTATCACAAAAAAAATAAATAAAGAAAACTGACAGGCTGATGCACGCACAGCAGGAACCAACAGGCTTATGAACTTGATATTTTGCATCTTGCTACATTTAGTAAAGGATTTTTGGACATTCAACTCCTAAGGGGTAAAAAGGGTAGTTGCAAAAAAAAGCAGGTAGTTTGTATAAAACTTCGTCAGTTTTCAATGTGAATACAAATTGTTATTTCGGTACTTGCTTATTTCAGGATTTTTTGATTCTTAACCTTTAAAAGGGTAAAAAAGAGGTATGGAAAATGTCATTCCTTGATCCAATCTTGTAAAGTTGTTGTATTAATAAACAGCCCATTCCATCCGTTAAGTGTTCTCAAATACAATGTTGCTTTGTAATTATGTATCACCTTTTAATAAAACACATGGTACTGTGACATGAATAGTGCGCGTATTGCGTACGCGCAGAAATACAGACCGTAGTAACGTTGAGTTATTGGCAATATTTTGTTGTTTTGTTCTATTGAGAGTTGGCGACTGCATTGCAGTTTGCGCTCATTAAAGCCATTTAAATTAACCTCATGTCTAATAAGCGACGTTAAGTGTACAGCTACAAAAAATATCGCTATCGTATTGGAACAGTGATACTAAATAAAAGGAAGAGCCTTTTATTTAGTATCACTGTTCCAATTACGTTAATTTTATTGTTTAGCAGAACTTCTTCTCCTGTTTTCTGCTCGGTCGGTTTCTTAGTTTGTCTTATCGTTGAAGAGGCCCTGCTCTTTCAAGTCTTTGGTATAGACATCTTAGCGCAAGCCTTTGCCTTTCTTTTTGTGTTATCAGAATGTGCGAATATCATCCTATAACATGCCCGTAGCATCTAATGAAGGATTCCTTTCAAATCTTGCCCGATGTTTTAAAATATGCCTAACCCATTAACAAGGGTCAGAGGCTCACCATAGGCCAAGTAATAGTTATTCTCACGATGTCTTTGTAAACATTTTCCGTTCGGTCTACGTACGTCACGCGCGTGACGTGTGACGTCGCCCGTTACATCCGTTGCGTGGGGCGGCCGGCGGGCGGGGACTTGGCTCCGACGTTAACTGCGCCCGCGGTCCCTTGGCGCTGGCGTCTAGGCGGCGCTTGAGCATCTGTGCGTATCGTAAATATTGGGGTATTTGAGCAATGTTTTTTATCAGCTTAAAAACGGTCGCAAAATGTTTTAGAGCTTTGAGCACAGATATACGATAAGACTAGATACCACATATTCACTAAATAGTATGGGAACCTAGCGTGCCATTTTTTAAATACCTACTATGACGTCAAACTAGCAATTTAGTGATGTACCAACTAGATAGATGATAGAGCCAACAGAATCGCATAAATCGTTTTGATCGATAGAGTCAGTCAGTAAACCTTAAAGATGGGCAATTGTTACTGAATCCAACAATTGAATGGTTTGATACTACTAATTTTTGTTATTATTTTAATTTATTGTCGGTAATTTTTGTCGTAAAATAAACTTTCTTATATGCTTTTTGTCAAATTCGAATGATTTGCAAGGTTATTCGAATGACTTCTACAATCGAATAATTCGAATAATGTCATTCACACACAATCGCGCATCTGTAGTAAACCTACACACTTCGACGAGAGAGGACGTGCGTGCACGTGCTCCTTCTGGTACGCTGTTTTTTCAAGTACGTAAGTGAGTCTGTGAAATATTTTAATGTAGGATAGCATTAAAGTTTGGTGTAACTTTCTTTTTACATGGCGAAAATCATTGACAAACATCTTATATCTGTAGAGGAGACAGATGATCACCTAATATTGATACCTATCTATCTATTCAACATAAAACTCGTCAAAACATGTAGTGTATTTTGTGCCTATTATTATCATTATTATGATGTTTAATACAATATTTATTTGTGTATATCACATTTATGTGTACAATAACGAAAATTTTCATAAAAATATTTAGAAATGTCACCGAAAAAATAATACGCTGTCCAGACAGAGTATAATCATTTTCTTTTCATTGTCAAGCTATAAAACGTTGATGACAAATTTTCTATAAAAGCAAAATTATAAATTTCATTTTAATAATATACTACTATTTATCTACATACCTCTTCATTTTCTATAGCACACAGAAACTTGGACTGTCGGATATGCTGTTTCATGTAAACTTTTTGCGCCTGCGCTTTTTGGTTACTAGTCAAGTACAAGTCCTCAATCTTAAAATGCGCGGAACAAATTGTGCTGATTCAGATTTAGATTTATTTATTGCAAGTCACAAGTTGGGTATGGTGTTACAAAGTAATAAATAGTACAAGTGACGCCCTGCCAGGGCATTGCAAACATGAGGGGCGACTATTGCCCATTTACTTATTTTATTGCACAAATATAATTAATTGTATAAAATAGCGCTTAAATTAAAATTTTAAAAAGCTTAAAAAGCTTATTTTAAATAAATATTAGTTATTATTACATAATTTCATTGCATAAAATTAATTCAATCACATTATTCAATATTCCGATTTAACTTCGTGTCAAGAAAAGTTTGAAATAAAAATAGGCTTCTTTGTAAGACCTTAAGTATTTTACTCTATTTTGTCGTCAAAAAATTCTGAAATATTATAATAACACTTTTTTATTAAGAATTTTTTGAGATGTTTATTAAATAATGTAGGCTTTTTTATATTTTTTAAACTCTTTGGGATGTGATTATATATTTTTATTATCATATGATGAGGACTACTTGACAGAAGTTTCATGTTAGTGTGAGGCCTGTTTAATTTATTTTGGTATCGATTATTTCTTTTCGGGATGGCTTCGACTGGGGAATATAAGTCAGCATAATTTCGCACAAACTTACAGGACTCTAAAATATAGACGGATGTCTACAGGATGTCATCTGGTCAACATTTGTAAGTATCCTGACAAATTTTTCTGCAGAATAAAAACATCGTCTACATCACTGCAGTTTCCCCACAATATTATGCCATACGACAACCTAGAAAAAGCATACGCAAGTAAGCCGCTAAGGCAGTATTGAAGTCCGTCACGCGTTTTAAGTGGTAGAGAGCATAGATAAAGAAATGCAGTTTATTCCTCAGTTTTTCAATGTAAGGCTTCCACGTCATATTCGTGTCCAGCTCGATTCCTAATAATGTTGCAGCGTTGACAAGTTCTAGCTCTGTGTTTTGAAAATTGTAAGAAATTTGCAACGGTTTTTTTGCGATGTTTTAAATTGTATTAATTTGTTTTTTTTTTTAGGTTAAGTTCGAGGTTATGTTCTTGTAGCCAATTTGTGATGTTATTTAATACAAGATTAAATCTGTCATATAATTAAATAGTATTACTTCATGGGATCAAGACTGAGACATCATCAGCTATGAGAATGCATTCCTCATCGATTGCATTAGGAAGGTCGTTTATATAAATTAGAAACAAAATACACCCTAAAATTGCTGTGTTTAGTGGGAAACCAGACTTTGTTACCCGTCGCTTCGATCCACTTTGCTTTAACTTGCGGATCAGCCGGACAACTGAAAAAAATATTAACACCTTAATATACATACACACATACATAACGTCACGCCACGCCTATTTCCAATAGGTTAATAATCTTTCATTTTCCTTTCTCATTTTCCTGTCAATTGAATGGAATATCGATTAATCGTAAAATCGACTTTTTTAACAAAATATACATCACTATTTGCTTCATTTGACAGGAAAATGATAAAAATGCCGCTACCATAAACATTGCTAGACTCTAAACGTTTCCATCGTTTGCAATTCATTGCTTGATAGCTAAATACTGAGTAGTGATCTTACCTAGTAACAACGTTAATGTAACACGTATAAAACAAAGATATTTTAATATGGAATTATCGAAGTAAGGTATCAAGAGTAATACATGCTATCGTTTTAAATGATTTTAAATTAAATTACAGACTCTTGTGCAATAAAAATACTTACCGATGAAATTAAATACCTCCATGAACACGACTCACTAGTTTTGAACAGCTTTTGCAATTAATTATCGAACAATTTAGCATTTCGAACACTTTTGGGCACACGACTTGTCGCAAGCGCGGTTGAAACGTGACGGAGAAGTAAATACGCGCGATGAGTGATCCACGCATATCGTGGACACGCATGGATGGTCGATATGCGGTATCTAGTCTTATCGTATATCTGTGGCTTTGAGCTTCTAGAAGTCTACTTTGAATATCAAAAATAATATTGACCTCTCATAGCATCCACTAACTTCTTATGATCTAAAATATTTATCTGTTGCCTAAACCTTATTTAGTTATACTAGCTCCATAAACTGGAAGAACTGACACTCTTATTTTTATTTATTTACGCTTTATTTCACAACAAAACTATATACAAAAGGTGGACTTAACGCCGTAGGGCATTCTCTACCAGTCCATACCTTTGGGCTTAGCAGAAATTACTATTGATTATACCTAATATCAATATGTATATTAAAACTCGATGAACGATTCCAAAATTGAAGGATGTCCCTTTGATTGAAGTCTTTTAAACAGGCATCTTTTTACGTTCAGAGAACATTCGATTCGAAGACTATTGTAATAACTAGAAGCATCTAATTGACGCCTACCCTCTTGGCACATACACGACATGATTCGCGTTTTGACATTAACCAACGTATGTAAAATACTGGCTATTTGTTTATTTATGTACTGATCTCTTTTTATTGAACTTTCGTCTTTAGAAATGTGTATGAACGAGTATTTAAACAAGGTATCCATTCGTGTTAAGCTCAACTTTTCTGTGAATATAAAATGTTACAAGACGTAAAATCATATTCTTGCTTCCAAAACTTGACTTGCAGCTTATCAAAGAACAATCTTGAATACATTTTCTTTGAATTACTTTGTTCTTGGTTATCATTACATATCCAACAATCAACTTTGAATAAACGCTAACAATCACAACGGACGGCGGGTATTATTTTGAACCTAAAAATAATATTAGAACTGCTGCTTTCATGGAAGAACAAAGACAAACATTCGGACGGTTCGTTTAATTACATTAAGCAAATAGCAAAGTCTGTACCTAGGCTGCGAGACGAGTGGTTTTCTATGTAGTAAATGTAAAACGGCTGTATTTATTGCGCTCACATATTTACAGACCGGCTGGAGACCAGACATCGGCAGAACCAGTTCGAAACGTAAAGTCCACAATCCCACTGCAACATTGGGTATCCACGGTAGACTCGGGAGATATTCTTATTCGTGCATACGATGCCGCCACCGCTACGCCGCCGAGCCCTCGCCGCACTGCTACACTGTTCACACTAGTCTCGCCGGTCCCGCCGCCAAGCTGCCGCACCGCCGCCGAGCTGTCTAAGCGTATTTTACTGTCGCATGATACTGTTGCATCTACATTGCTCATTATGGAGATAGCACGTGACACTTAGCACTAAACTAACCAGCAAAGATGTGTGCCACAGTATCGTTGAACGGTAAAATTATGCTTGGACAGCTCTGTTGCGGCGCGGCGGGCGGTGCGGTGGCGGCATCATCTGCACGAGCGCTAACCGTCTAGAAAAAAAAAACGAAGCTTATGTTACTGTCAAAACAGTTTATTTCCAGGAATTTGTCCCAAAAAAGGTTTTGAAAATATTTTGTGTGGGTTTGGCTTTAAAAATTGAATATTATGCCTTCAAAAATTTGGTACACATCTGTTTTATTGACTTGTCGATTTGTAAATTGGGAATAGCTTAATTTTTTCCGTCTATTTGACTGTACGTTAAGGAAAAAAAATACTTTTGCATTAATTTGTCATAAAATCTTTACATTTTTTAAAACGATCAAAATAACATTCCTGAAATAGAGTTCACACAGTCACATAGATCTACGGAAACCGTATCGCTGGTTGGCGGATTCACATCCCTTGGCTTGGTAGATTTATTACTTTGTAATCCTGGCTACGATCTAACAATAATTCCTCATGCTCCATTGCGGCTTTCGGAAAACAGCAATATAATCGTTTAAAGGTACATTAAACACGTCCAGTTCACATTATTACGGTGCAACAACACCTGTTATTAACAAAAACAATTGAACCAATGTTTTTTGCTCGTGTCAATTATTCGCGGTGTATTTCGGCGTTTCTAGTTTCGAAACAAATTTTAGGGATGATACACTATAACTGAAAAAAGTTTCTTGTGTCATCATGTGTCATTTACGTTATCAATAAACAACAATAAAGCCCCTAAAAAGATCAGAAAAATAATTGAGTCATTGTTAGCTCTATCTATAGTTTAGGCATGAAAGGTTACCTAATCGAAATTTTAGGTTCCTTCCTTGTATTGTAGTCGACATAATTCAATGATTGTTACTAGTGCACAATGTTTAAACGAAAACTCATGGTATAAAACATAGAATTAAACCATTCAGTTTTAATCAAAGATGCAATCGCTTATTCCGATGTGCAGGAGACTGCAATGTGCGTAGTTTATGCATAATCGTCCTGTCCCTGTCCCTCATTATTAAGAAATGAAAATAACTACTAAGCACTTTCTGCACGATTGGTTCGCATTAATTCGTAAGCCTACGGTTCTTGCCTACTTCTTTGTTGGCATCAAAATGTTAAATATAATATGAATACACTCAATTTCTTACTCGCTACATAGCTATTTTTACTCTTTAGAGTTCATCCTTACCAGCATTAGTCGGCGATATTGCGCAAACTGTTGCCGAAACTTTAAACGGACTTGCGTGACAATGCATTATGGTTCCGATCGCATAATGCAACGCTTCCCGCATTTGGCATGTTACTTTTTGCGCGCCCGATTTCATATATTACGTTAAAGAAGGTTCATTTTAAGAATTTCCAAGTAACTTTCGACTTTCAACTTAAAAGCACTAAAATATATCCTATTTGACCATCACTTAATCACGAAAATTAGCGTCAATTCAATGATTGATAACATCTTCAGGCAGTTAATGTCATAAGTTAAGTATGTATATCCGTTATCTAGTACCCATAACACAAGCCTCGTAGCTTACTTTGGGACTAGAGAATTGGTGTGCTTGTTGAGAAATATTTATTTATTTATTTATTTATTTATTTATTTATTTAAGTTCTCTAGAGACACGATGTTGACATTCTCAAAGCTCGTACATGCTGCGACTCCTAAGCAGTTGCTGAAAGACCTTATTAACTCAAATTCTAGCGTAATTAGGTTACAAGCAATCAATTTACTAAGTTGACAATGTTAATTCGTAGAATTAAATGCAATCTACCACAATGCTTAATGACACGCAGATAAATTATCTTTGAATGTGAATCTTGTTGTATTAATATGAATAAAAAGGTGTTTAGAAACTTATCTCAGGTTTATCAAATGCTTATCATAACCGTTTTGTGAATCCCTTTGGATCGGCATTTTTTTCCGATGATTATCACTGTAGTATCTATCACACGCGTTTGGATAATTAATATGACCTTTGCGTTAGTTAACCTTTGCTCGTCTGGCCCAATTATTTAGCGATTATGATGGACACAGCGTTTCTTAATTGAATCTGCAGCTGAAATAGGAACTTCCGCTGTTTTCTTTCAAAGAATATGTCTTTAATGCGTCGACATTGCATTGTTTTCCTTTCGGTCGGATCATTGTTATGTACTGCAGTTGCATTACTCAGATGACGTCTACGTATGTTTGTTATCACTTGACGTAATTTAAGTTCATTGTCCTCTGTTTCTATAGCATGAAGTTAGGTATCGTAGCATTGGACCTATTCACTGTTAAAAAAAATATTTTTGGTTGATATAAGACTGACTAAGGAAGCTGTGTACATGTTTGAAAACAATAAAATAATTTTGAATTTTGAAAGACTTGACTTTATTACAAAATTGAGAATAATTAAAAATACAATATCTATTACATAAAAAAGGTTACAATTTAGAATTATTTACAATTTACTATATGCCGGAAGTTGCTAGCGCAGAGCAATAGGGGGAAAAGTGGGCACTAGGTGTTGTGAGATCGGTTCCGTTAAACAGCAGTTAGTCTTTTGGAGAAACCAACAAATTTTGTAATATGTAGCTCAATGTATCCATATAGTGGAGTAAAAACTGGGCACCAGACGCGGAGAGCCGCAATAGTAAAAAGTAAAAGGAGCACTTCCTGATGTGTCCGAGCCGAGGGCAGATTTCGGAGACCAGTCACTTACCGCTTGTGGAAGGCCGATTGGATCTCACAGGCCTCGGTAAGCGTGGCAAGTATTTCCAGTAATAACAAACAAAAAACGAAGAAACTATCTAGTAACATCTAGTTCTAAGTTGCCTGAGGCAGGTTAAAATTACACAAATTTGAAGAAATCTTTTGAAAATGCTAAAGAATGACTAGCTTTACTGAACTTTTAAATGAACACTAGATGCTGAAAATAAGAAAATAAAGCGAAAGGCTACATGAAAAACCCTGTTCCAGAAAGATCTATCTACCTCCCTAAAATAAATCAATTCATAATTACCTAAAAGGGGGTTGTAAAAATGCGACGAGCAGGTGCAGATGGGCTCGGGTACGCCGCAGGCGCTCTGTGCACGACCACGAATTGCTCGGGAAGTTCTAAATAGAAACTGAAAAAGAATGGTAGAGATTAGGACTCTACAAATTCGAATTGAAAACGATGAAATCGCCAAAAATGTTTTACACAAGGTAGAAGAATTCTCAGCATAGCTTACTGGATTCTAATGTGTGTGAAGGTTTGTCGATGAAGTCCAAACCTATCACCTAGCAGCTATCTCGCGATCTTCTCTAAAAGTGATTTGGCGAAATTGCCCTCCTAGCTCCTTCCAGGACGTCACACGTGAACATAAAACTCCCATTATTAATTTAACATACCGACTACACATTAAATGATTGTGAGCTAGCTATGGCAAAGCCAGCTCACGTTGGGGTGATAGATTAATCGGCCAACTGTTCGACCAACGCCTAGGATTAGGGCTAACGTCGTGGCAATTAAAAATCATTGACTCAAATTTAAAATTTACGTATCATTACATTTAGAGTTGGTTCATGATAACTGTCATTCCAGGAGTACGCTTAGGCCGAGAAAATGGTAACTATCGATACCAACCATGCAGTTATAAATTAACGCGTATCATGGTCGTGTAGGTAAAATACCGGTTATTTCACAGGATTTAATTATTTGCCTTTATGTCTCAAAATTTAAGCGTTTTATTATGATGACGCGTCTCGGAATTATGTAATTACTTGGAAGGTCAATATAATCCTCAAGGCCGGTCGTGGGTGACTTCAAACCAGTTAAAGTGGCTTGTTGTTGGGCATGTGGAAATTCTTGGAGCAATTGTCAGTCTTGCAACGTGGCATTATATCATTTAAGATCTTCCTCCCCCCATGGCAGTCATACTCAAGGTTATTTGAATTGAGGAAATGATGATCGCACATCATCAAGCCCATAAAACGTGTCAACTCCTTAAAAATGAGTCGATTCACTGTAATAAATTAGGGTAAGCTATTTTAGGCAACAAAATACTGTTCTTTGTTCTAAATTACTTGGCTAAGTTTTGCCCACCAATTATCCACAGCCCTTTAATTTTCTGTTCTAACTCTGTGTTTAGGCAAAACCTAATACCATTTTAGAAAGTCTAACCAAACTTCGTGCCATTGTTTAGACAGAACGTATTGATTAGTGTTGCCTGACTGATAGACATATTGTTGTAACGATGGCATAAACCGCCTGGGTCTAGCCCGACTCGGGGCGTAGCCGGACCAATTCGCTAGATATTGCCATTGCCGCGAATAGTGTGGTAATTGTTATCGACCACCTATACTATGCACTACATAATTGCAGCAATATCGGGATGTTGTCTCCATTTGGTGAGATTAAAATTGAGCGGTCTAAAGAAGCTACTGTACAAATTCAAAGCTTTTCATGGCGATGGCTTTTGAGTGTCAAAATAAATTTCCTACGGGCTAGAATTAAATTCATTAGCCAGTACGTTTACCAACTTGCATATTCGTAATTACTGACTCGAGCTGAACGTTCATTAATCAATCAAACAACGTGTTTGTGAAGCTTTTCCAATTACGTGGCCACTTGAACAATTTCACCTTTTCATGTATTGGTCTTTCTCTTTTCACCTATTTCGTATCATGATTGAATTGAAGCTCTAACATATGTTACTGTGGGAAATGTTTTCTTTCTGAATTTAAATGATTTTCAATTTTGCATCAAAGTACAAAATATACCAAAAGCCCAACTATTCGGCAATATACTTGAAAAATATATGTTTAAAACAGTTATCATAATAAATACTTGACTATTTTTGGAGCTTTACATCGTTAATTAGTATTTCTTTGTTTTACGACGCGACAATCGACGAACTGACGACAACTATTGTGTTTTGCTTAAAACATTTTATTTTTATATCAGCAACTGATATTGGCATGTAAAAAACAAGCACATGCTAATGATATTCAGCACTCAACACACCATTAAATTGCATTCAACAATTATGTAGTCAGTGTCGTTTATGTCAATTTAGTTAGATGAATAAGCGGAGTGACAGTTTGCTCAAATGGAACTAGAAGACGGTGAACAAGGTATGAAGTTATGAATATGCGAAATCGTAAATATACGTTAAAAAATAATTATGGAATTAGAACCCTAATTGAATAAAATTTATGATTATAAATAGACCTAGCTTTGAGGTTAAATACGAAAGTCGTAAAATTTACCTTACCTTAATTTATAGTCCTGAGCAATATTTTCTTAGCTGACAGGTTAATGATCAAAATTTTGATTTATTGAGGACAAGCTAATAACAATTGTACCATTTCAATCGAATCAGTTAGAGGTGGTGCATTCAAAACTAAGGACATAATTAAGTTAATTAAGAATAAATAACGTATAAAATATGTGAAACATTGTATACATAGAAATTACTACATTTGCTTCAAATAACAGTATTGTTAAGGAAGGAAACAACTGAACTTTTCCATCTCGTCAAAAACGAATCTACCCATCGTAATTTGTTGGTGTATTAAATAAATTTAGATTAAATTGTATCTACTAGTAACTAACAAATCGACTTTCTTGTTCCAGGTACTATAACAGCGACGCGTCTTGTGAGTCACGAAAGATAAGATGCCGCTTGTTGACGAATCGACTCCTAATGGAATCATATATTTATGGTCTTTAATACTTTCAACAAAATAAACTTAATGTTACGGAAATCAAGATTGATAGCGTTTTGAACACGCGCCAAAGTGCGACTGCTTAATTGTACACAAAGTGCCTTATCGACCTACCCAAAACTGTCAAATTCCAATAAATAATATTGAACTCAACTACAGTCAGAAGTAGTAAAGAATTAGCTTACCAATTATGTTTCGGGTAGGCCGATGGTACTTTCTGCTCATTCTTATTATTACCTCATTAAAATGTTAAGCAAACCGTGACGCGCATAACTCAAAACGAAATTAGATCATTTTAAGACAGTCATTAGATTGTACAAAGCCAAACACACAGGACGATTCGTCACCAACGGACTCTATACGACCAACGATCGAATTCAATCAGGATAACGTCATCTTTCTAGTAAGGTCTCTTTCCGGCACGCATTTGGTTAATGTATGTCAGTCTGTCACTCGATTGGGATCTTATTTTTTTGTTTGATGACAGTGTAACCCAGTAATCTATTGAGTTATCTAAAGAAACGGTATACTAAGGTTTCGATCAAATCATTCTAATATGTGTTGCTTGACACTGATTCTTACTTATTTTGAGCTTACTTACTTAGTAAAGCCAGAATCTAATACTACTTTCAAATTGAAAAACAAAACCTTTTAATTTTGCTTGTCTTTTCAGTCTCTATCCATAAAACTTGAACATCGAAGAGCAGTAATAAGACAGCTGACATAAAACATCTTCCTCAAAAACTTTTCAAAATGCTTCAAAGCATTAGACTGCTCTAAATGATCATTATTTGAACGTGCATGCACATCACGCCAAATAACGAGACCTTACTAGAACTAGTATGCGATTTATAAATAACAAATTAAATCTCGTTGCATTTTAATTGCATTAAAGCATTTTACGATTCGGCACCTTGTGTCCATCTCCTTACAGTAGGAAGACCGAATCTCGTTCTGTTTATACGAAAATTTTAATTAGCATTCTTGTAAACGAACTGGTATTATGCGTTTCGGATATAACCGAAACGACTTCGCCTTTACGATTCAGAGAATCGGCGTTATTGAGCAGAATTTTCACGAAATCAGCATATCTCGTGCCGCGGATAGATCTGTCTCCTAGAACGCGATTAGTGGGAAATCCTTTTGAATATTCCGTGTATAATATGAATCAGCATTATCTAAAGCGGTTTAATTCCATTGTTCTTCCTTTGTCGACCAATCGTTTCGTAGCTCCATTCGAAATGATTAATTTCTCTTCAAACTGACATAAAACTTTTTGATGTCCAACTGCTTAATCTCTAAGGTCTTTTTCAATGGTGCTACGAAACTTTCCAGGTTTATCTTGTCTGTGTTCCCGCCAAGAGAAGCCACCGTGAACAGACCGTCCTCAGTGATCGGGTTTTGAAGTCCTCCGTGGTTTGTTGGCAAGGCTACTAAGAGTTGTTTAATATCATTTGTCTCTAACGTGAACAAAACCGTGAGACGAGCCCTATTCCATTTTAATCTGACTTGAAGACACTTTTTGCTCCTAGTGTAAAATGTCAAAAATTTAATATTTAAACTGACTAAGCTTATTGACTTATTTGGTCTAGCTTGCTTGATATGCAAACTATTTGAAGAGTTATGTTATGTCACAAATCTAAGAAACTAGTTATAACAGAAAAGCTTATAAATAAACATTAAATGAAGGTATAGCTACGCATTCAAAAAAACTACCAGGTAAATCACGTTTCTGCAGATATTCGTGAACCAAACTGAAACTACCACACTAAGATGTGAATGGACCTATGTAAAAAAAGGGTGGTATGCCTTAAACGTGGTCCCTTTGTTCTAAGAATCGACTCTTGGTAAGCTGAGACCAGTAAAAAATGTTCTAAGAGTACCTATGTATTTTAATATGCTCTTAAATAGGTACTTAATCTCAACATTAGAATGAGATGAACTTTGCTATTTAATCAATAATCATTAAGCGGTTATATTTTGCGAGTAAATATAACCGCTAATTCACTTTACAGATGATATTAAACAACCTTATTCTTTATTTCTTATTCAACATGCTTATTCTTTATTTCTTTCATAAAATTATGTTTTTGCAGTGCATCTCTAATGTTTTCTCTTATAAAATTCACTTATTGCTATCAGAATCTGTTTAACCTACATAATACAAGATGCCGTATGTTAAACAACACTTAATAACTTATTGAAATGTCAATTACGCATTTATCTACTAAATAACTATGATTTAATTTGTTTTTTTACATCTAATACTACTAAAGATATAACGATCGCTAGCGCCATCTAGTAGGGAGTAGCACATCTATTCATTGTATGAGCGAATGAAAAGGCAGGAGTAGTAATCGGTATGCGAAAGATGGCGCTATTGTGCTTAACACTTGTAGAAAGATGGTAATTGAAAATGATTTGAATGATTTCATTTATCATGTTTCATTATTAACTTAAATTTAATTAACAAAACATTGAAATACAATTATTATGCACTGAAAAAGATTTATGAAGTTCCTCTGATGTGTGTCCAAGCCTATACCAGTTTTCCACCCGCTCTGACATGAGCCCGGATAGCTCAGTCGGTAGAGCATTGGACTTTTAATCCAAGGGTCCAGGGTTCAAGTCCCTGTTCGGGCGGCTCTCTTTTTTTCTTGAATTTCAATAAACTAGTTTAGATGTATTTATTTTTTCTGTTTTTAATATTAAACAATTTGAAGTATTAAATAATTATTAGTCAAGGCGGTAGTTTTGCTCCCGTGAATCAAACACAAAATACTGACTAAGTTAATAGTAAATTATTCTGGTTATACATACATAAATCCTATGTGGTTTTGATTAAGGTGTTTTAGCTGAATTCGATGCCAAACAAATAATCCTCTTCTCTTTGACAGCTGGCATTGCCGGAATAAAAATATTAAAATTACCCGCTAAAGGACCCTAAGCGCCGTAATTCTACATATTTACTTATCACATCAGTCATCACAAAAAGTTTTAACAAGTACACGAAAAGTAATGATCTAAAACAAATTTAAGTGTAACGTTTTCAATCACCAAAATATTCACCCATGAATTAAAGCTTAAAAAGGAAAAAATATTTTTAATAACTTATAAAGTTTCGTACGTTTATATTTTTCGTAGATAACAGAACATTGAGGTAGCATGGCAAGCAAGACGTGGCGTGTAAATCGGGCCATATTCAAGGTATGAGAAACCCAAGTTTCGTGAAGTAGCGACATCTACAGGCTTGTATTCATACTACCTAACACTATGCTGGCGTGCTTTACAACATAGCACGTTGATAGCTTTTAAGATACAGAATAACGGACTTTGTTACTAGATGGCGGTATATACTATTTGTGCAACAAATAAAAACAGCTCAAACTTTCGATAGATGGCGCTAGCTACCCCGACATGATATAAATTTCCAGTTCAGCTGCATCGGATTTGTTCATTTCAATGTTGTTATTTTTAATGCATTTATTTTAATTGCAAAACATGCGAGAGTTAGAGAAGAGTGATATGAACATAACTTTACCTTTCACAGTCATAATATTAAATAAGGCTAGGAAACTTACATCACTAGTTCACAAGCACAACATGACTAGATAAAACTCCTATAAGTTAGAAAGAGGAAACTTGTGAAAGGGCCGCATAAAGTGGGTCAATGACAGCATGTTGCAGTGATTTTTCTCGTTGCAGTAAGTAAATAAACGTTAACTGTAGTGTACTGTATGCAATGCGGCTGTAACGCAGTTAACTGAACGTACTATTGCCAAAAATTTGTTTTATAGGCCACAGTAAAAAAAAAACGGTATATTATAAGTTAACTAGTCACAAACTGTCAGGAATTATTAAATTTTTGGTAATTCGTTTCAAAAAGTGTCACTCGTCTTAGTCATACATATCTCCATTTTATAATAGATACCTAGGTATTTGATTTCTGAAAATGTTTTTGCTATATTTTGGTTTGCCTCGTTTCATGTTTTATGTCAAAGCTAATTTGCCCACATTCAGTGTTTTTAATTCTGCTGAACATGTGTTTGTCTCTTCAAGTTCAAGGATAATGCTGCTGGTTGTGCAATAAGTACCTAATACATATTAATGTAAAACAGTTTCTAACCTGAATTGTACAATTGTTTATTGTCCTAAATAAATAAAAATAAACATAAAATAAAATAAGTTCGTTGCAGACTAATTATGTTGTCACAAAATAAAGGTGTTACACGGTAAACATTTCGATATTCGTTTTTTATTTTGGAATTTTGTGTATAGTGCAAATATCGTTAACTCGTTGTCAATGTTTTGACAGACGGCCGTTCGAATTTGATTTTGAGAAGCCCTTTAAAGAGTTACATACAATTACATCATCGAAAATATGCAAGTACATACTTTGATCAATAGCCGACCAAAGTCTAATTACGATTAGCTCATAACAATACAACCACAACAGAAACACTAAAATCGTTTTAACTCTTCGCGAACGAGTGATAAAAACGTAAACCATGCCATGATGCCATGCCTCATCGCCAAAAATAGAATCGCACGATGGCCGCGCGTTGTGTTATGATTGCCACAACGCAACACACCGCGTAGTTAAAGTTTTTCGGTTGTTTATTTATAGAGTCATTTTTTGTCGGTTGCCAGCACACGTAGCTTAGCTTAGCCCAAAGTGAGTGACTTTAGGGTCTTTAAAAAAATCTTATGTCTATTACTTTACCAATAATAATGTAGGAAGTAGTAGGAAAGAAAATGACATAATATTGAAAAATGCTTTCTTTCAATACTTAACAGATAACTAATTTCCTTTTGTCAACTATTATCAAAAGGTTTAATCGTCTATAGGTATTTAAAAAACATTAAACCAAAGCAGGTGAGTTGATTAGTTCTTTACCGACATTTTGGCCATAGGGTTTTAACAGAACTCTTATTTCGCTCATTTCAGCTAATTAATTTCACGTAATGTTACATAGTGTCGATCTAAGTCTGTCCACTGATCTCGGTCCACGCCGTAAACATGTTTTGGTCGTATTTCACTGGCTTATTGGATTATTATGATAATAGCACGATCGTTTTATTACCTTTTTGTTGCGATAAAAAAAACTTGCTTGCATTTCTGGTGCAAAAATTTTGATGGTATAAATCCAGAATCGGAAGTTGACGTGTTAAAAAGTCATAGAAAATATCAACACTATTGCGGTACTGTCCTGTCTGTTCCCAATTGAACCTAAATCACTTATCTGCCAAATACTTTGTTTTTCTACTAAATAATTCAAATTCCAATCGAATAATGTAACACCATAAATCATAATTTCATAATACATCGTCGTATCGACAACCTGTCGTGGCTATCAGGGGAACTAGTGCCGCATTGCGGTGTTCAGTTTACACATAACACAACAGCTATTTATCCTTTCAACACGTACGAGTAATTAATTTATTACTACTATGTGTTTTGGGAACCTACTAACCTGCTTTTATGCTGACACGCTTTGTTGAATTATCCTTATTTTCTTCTTCTTTGCTGAAAAATACTGCTTCTCTGTAGATTGTAATTGCCCTGATAAATCCTTCAAATAACTATTCCAATGATTGCGTTTGAGTCGACGCTAATACAAATAAACAGATTCTTTTAGGAAGGCGATGTAAATTGTGATGTGTGAACTTGCCAAATTGAAGTAGCTTACTACTTCTTACGCCTGAAGATATAGAGCTGATAAGCTCAAAGCAATATGCATGGGTACGCAACAGTTCCAGTTCGTCGTTCGTCTTCGTTGACATGTCTCATTTAATAGATACCACCTATAATCTATCAATTAACTGTTACCTACTTGTTGACAGACTAGTTTATTAAATCCTTACTAATATCAAATCAAATCGCGTGCGCGGTACTGCACGCACAACGCAGTGACACTTGCAAGTATCGATATGAGGTTCTATTTTTGAATCACTAGAAATCGCAATCATTAGCTTATTGCACCATTTCGCTCATTTCCAATTTATATATTTAAAAAAAACACGTGCAAGCTTACAGAGCAAGTCCCGAACGCTTACAGGTCAATTATAACATAAGACATCATAACATAAGAAATTAATGAGTAAAAAGTCAAATATTATACAAAAAATAAATTCGTTGTAAGTACACACATGGTTAAATTACGTAAAAAAATATTATGTTTAATGTAATATAATAATTTGACCCTTGAGATCCTTTTTTATTTAATAGTTGTTTGATGAAGATACATAATTTATGTCTCGATATTCTCTATTGAATTATGATAAAAACAGATTTTGTTCCATTCAAAAATCGGCAATATAAACTTAACCTATTTCCAGCTAGCGGGGGATGTTAGGAACTTCAATATTTTTTTCTGTTCACCGAAAATAATTTATTCACACTCATGCATCACCCTCCCAGCCACGGGTGATGGGATCCCGCTGAATGAAGTGATACAAATACGAGTTATTCAGAAATAGATTCCCAGGGTGCGTGCGTGTGTTATAGTGTTGCCCTCGTAACTAGTTACGCGCAATGTTGTAAATAAATGGATGATTAAAATAATACTCGTACATGCGTAAACAGAGCGCATCGGTTGTATTGTACGTAGTGGACCAGAATTTAGATGAACGATGTTAACGCGTGTATCCAGGCTGTTCAAGAGGTATCTTCGTTCCCATTGGCCCAGCAAAATGCGCCAAGAGGTCCCGGTGGAAAGGTTTAGTGGGTAGAGTCTGCCCATAGGCCTTCGGCAGCCCTACCCGGCAGTGCATTCCTACCACCTTAAAAAAAGGCTGTTCATGAGGTGTTGTGGATTTTTCACCGGCTTCAATTAAATACAAAGTCTTTTTACCTGATTTGATCTTAACAGTTTAATCACTCTGTTCTCTATTACCATTTAATAACAGTTATGTAACGCCTTAAATCTACTTTCACGTATAAAGAGATGTCTCTTATAAAATCTTTTTGTTCTCCTATTGAAATATACTCACGATTCTCCTAAAAGGATTATGAAACATCGGATCAGTTTCACAGCTAATTGAACTCGTCCCAGAACGATGCGGCTTCCGTCGGAGAATATAGACTTCAAAGAAGTGGTATCAGCGGCATATCCGATGGGATGTTTCTAGCTTCACAAATACAATTTTGTATTTTTAAGTCTATGATTTATGTTGTAATGACAAACGTGCATATTTTTGTAACGGCCAGATATTTGTTATTATTCATTTGATGTTTAACTTCTGCTTGAATTATTACGAGGCTATTTTTTTTTATTCGAATTTAGTCAATACTTTATCTAGGTTATCAAAACAAAAACATGTTTATTATTTCAATTATACCGTTGACCGTTTGTAAGGTTTTTAGAATTTACAGACAACAGCACATTTGGTGCTTCACATTTTTATTTGCAAAATGGCCCTTATTACAAGTGATAAATATAACGCATTGTTTACCATGGACATGCTGTCGTTATAAGTGTTAAAGAAGTATAGTGTCCATCTGTGCATTTCACACTTAATTAACGAAAACGCTTTCATGAACTATTTTGATTGGTCAACGCTGTTGGATTTTGGATAGCAGGCTATTTGTGTAAGGTATATTGACTAGTACTTTGTCGCCTCTAATAAGCTTTCTGAACCGGGATATAAATCCTCAAGGCGAAACCAGTGCTGCCCACATTCATCAAACCTAGAAGTGCGCACCCGGCGTCCGCACGCGTTTGCAATTATTGAGATTTAAATTGCAAAATGGCCTTCCACTTAGCGTCACAGTTGTGCGTTGTTACGTGTCACATCTAAATTGCTGTTATTTTTGCTCTGATTGATGTTTGCTTTGTCCACCGGTATGAAAACTGATGTTGTAGCAATTTCTGGTTCGCGGAATTATATCGAGGTGCAACGTAAATGTGTGCATGGGTTAATGTGTTTTAGATTAGTTTTGAATAGTTATAACAGCTTAGCGACTAGAATTTCAGAAAGTTGACGTTCTAATTTTGTGGAGTCCTGATGGGGTATAGTTTAGCGCTATCATAGTGCTTCTGACGATGCTGCCCAAATTATATTTTTCTCAAATTTTCAGTGTATTTTATTCCCTCTAAGCTGCCGGTTTCAGAAGTCTTGCAACTTGTCGTTGCTCAAGACTTTGCGAGCTCAATTATCTCAATATAGAGCAGAACATAATTAATGCCCTCGTAACAAAGCTATGGTGGACACGAGAGTTGCGCAAGGGCACTGCCCTTCCACCAGCTTGCAGAATTGCCACGCGAATTGTGTAATGGTGTCATATCTATTGCGCTAGGTGCTTCTATTACTTCAATATATCATCGAAATAAACCATATTTTCTATCCCATGTTCCATTTATTCTCGATTTATATTCAATTAAAGTTATTGAATATTGTTGTCAAAGCTTTGGACAGTTTCTGATCTATGTGAGTGAACTCAAAAACAGGAGGCACACGACACAGATCATATTTTAAACGAGCATGACACTCGACGCAAGTTTGCATAATCTTGTGCGCATAATCAAATATTGGCTCTACAACCCAGAGGCGACACAACGCAGCCTGTCAGAGAGAAAGATAAAGGAGAATATATAACTGCCACCTCTCTTACACTGCCCCAAATTACTTAACCTGAAAAAACATGATGACTCATTGATCCCTAACAAAAGATTCGAGCGAGTGTTATGTAAAGCAATTGGGGATTGCTACTGCATTTAATTTCTTTGATTTAACATTTTAACGAGCTTGTGTTACACATTGGCTACCAGTAGAAATATTTCGGTCACTGCACACTATTTAATCACCATGGTAACGTTTCGTAAGTCTGTTAACTTTAAAAGGCACTATTTTCCATATTTGATCGTTAACATTTAATCTAGTTTCACAAAGTAGGTCGTAGAAAACTCAGCAATGCATTCGTTCAAGGTGTTAAAGGCATTAGGTGATCGAAGCCTACCGAAGGCTTAAATGCAGATTATTGCGAGACCTTCAGAGTTGCGATGATAGATAGAATATATTATCATAATGTAATTGTAATAAAAGCCATATACCTACTTCCTTTTACATAAGTGAATTGCCTTATTACATGTCTGAATTATTGATGTACCATTTTAAGATCTCATTATATTAAATAAAGGAGAACCCTATCAAATGTATAAAATTTTAGTTCAATTCAACCACATAAGAATAAATTCAACACACCCAAGCCTTTTGAAAAGCGGCCGAGCAAACACGAGGGTAAAAGTCAACGCACTTGACATTTGCAGTGACTTTGTGCCGTTCAAATATTACCCCAGTCCAGTCTTCAACGAGTTGAATTCAAATCAAGATTTTAATGAATTTGTGCAACCAGAAAAATATACCGACCTTTTAAACCAGCAAGCCACTTTTGTTGGGCGGTAGAAGAGTAATTTAACTGCATAAAAACTTTACGCATAGGAACAAACAACCTGTAATTATTGTATTTCTCTAACCCTGGATCCATCAGGGTGCATGCGATTAAGGTCAATGCACATTGCATGAGCTCATCGCAGGCCCCGGTGACGTCACCAAAGGGTAAAAAACGAGATAATATTAGAGAGAAAGAAAGAATGAAAATAAATTTATTAATCATTACTACAGAAGGTAAAAAAACAGACAAACAGTGAAAGAAAAACAACATCTAATAAACAAAACAATTAATTTTTACTAATTTTTTATTCCTCTTGTTTTTTTTTATACTTGTTTACGCCCTTTTACGAAACGTGAGATAAGAAGTAATCGTTCTGCGTGCTCACAATAAACAAAGTTTAAAAAGATCATGCTCAATGGTTGTCATTCTCGAAAATTTAGGAAACATTTTGACTAGTGAACGTAACGTTTCATATCGATCACAAGGTGGTGTAGTGATCTTTATTTTTAACTTTAACGACCGACGTTTACCAGAATGACTGGCCATGGACAAAATACTGCAAAGGTTCTTAACCCTAAAGCATCGTGTAAACGAGACAATAGAGCGGAGCACAAAACGAACTGTCATTTATTATCCGTAGACGATTAGCGTTGACGGCCGCTAAAATTCTCGTAGCTGTATTAGTTGACGTTAAGCAACTTAACTGTTATGCCGGAGACCGTTTTGCGAGCAAATGCTAAATATGACGCCTAAACACTTGTTTATGTACCATTCCGCATTGCCATCCAGGCCACACAGGCGTGTGGTCGATGGCCATGGAGTTGGCGATATTACATGAAAAGCCTAAGTAATGACAAGACTTGTTAGCACAAAGCTTATGCAAAAGAAGATTTAGATTTTGGTTAGGTATATCATACCTAACCATCCTAGCTTAACATTAGCGGCACTGCGTATAAAAAAACTATCTAACTATCCACCAACAAGATGGACAGACGACCTTGTAAAGATCGCAGGATCGCACTGGATGCAGACCGCTTGTGATCGGTCGATGTGGAAAACTGTGGGCAAGGCCTATGTTCAGCAGTGGACGATAATGATCCTTTGGCTGATAATGATGATGATGATGTATAAAAAAACTGTCCTCCTTTTAGGAAAAGTATGCCATTAATCCATTTTTTTTCTTAAATTCTCTGCATACCATATACACATGTTCAGGAATTACTAATCTTGCCGATAATTGTGCACAAGAAACTATGTAATTAAAACCTAATTAAGACATCGACCTACAACCATTTTATTATTTTATCATGTTCTTGGCTACTAGCTAAGTTCATTAAAAATAAAATTATATTAAAAAAACGATATCAGCTGTTTATATATTTGTTATTAATAGAGCTAATAGCAATAAATTTTATGTTATGATTCAGTGCAGAATGTGTTAGGTAGCTGTCACGAGTACGCCGTATAAATGGAGCAAGCTAGAAGTGAAAAATTCATCTCTACTTTGTTATTTGCAGATTTACTACTTTTAATTGACCTACTTCTATCAGTGACACACACTAGTTTAATTTGATGCGATATTTAAGTGTTTTCATTTGCTAATAAATTATGATTTACGTCGTTATCTAACTTTTGTGGAGCTTATTTAAATGACTTTAATTCGGATGTCTATCATAAAGCTTTAAAAATCGCTACAGTAAATACGTCCACCTGCACCGACCATTTGTTCCGCAACACCATGACTAATTTCGCTCTTTACATAAATGAACCGACACTATCTCCCAGCAGGCTACGCGGCCTTATCAACCGCCCTAGATAGAATCCACCCATAATTTCCGTATCAAACTGATGAATTACGCAAAAACAGTAGCAAATTGGATGCTGAAATACCCAAAGAATTTTGATCTCTATCTGTTTGATGTTGCCGTTCAATAAGGCGATTTTATTATTAGCTCCGACTTTCTCACTCTGATGAACGGTTCCACAATTTCCATCGAATTAAACCTTGCCCCGCAGCTTATCTAAGGCTTCGGTCACTCCAGTGCGTGCTAAATATAGGGCAGGTAACGTGGACTCGTTGGCAAATGGTTATTTCGGTGTGACTTGCCGCTGCGAAGTCCTGCAGGGGCTTAGCTAAAGTTCACTGATTACCGAGCCACTGTACTCGTAATTGCCTTTCTCTTGCCATACAAAGGGGTAAAAATAAAGTTTCACATTATTTTTCTATGTATTATATGTACAGGTTTCTTTTTACGTTAAACAAGGCATCACCTCAGTGAAATTTTTGTCTACGTATATAGTAGGCAAATTCTACTATCATCAAAACTAATCATAATTAATGCTAGTTAGCTTGACAATCACTAGCAAAACAATGTACGGGAGAATATATTCACAACATTATTCACTGTGATAAACCGAATACGTGATAATTGTGTGGGAAAACGGCAAAGCTACATACGATACGGGTGATAAGAATGTTAAATTATCCCTAAGTTAGTTCCACAGTCGTCATCGCGCAAAAAAATGATAAACTACAATTTACTTTTAATACTCAGGATGATAACTACGTGCAAGCAAAATGGAGTAATGAAAGATATCGAAAATATTGCCAATGACACATTTTTGCAAAGGAATATTTGGCAGGGCGCCGTAATAATATATCAACTGGAAATAAATGAGCTTGGAAATATTTGGAAGACGTCGTATTTTACCTGTCAAAAGAATTATGTAGTTTAATTTCTAATTCGTACAGATAAGACCAAAATAGTATTTCGCTCGCGTAACTTATGAAATTCGGATCACTGACTCGTGGATGAATATCACATTCGTGGTCACATGACTCACATCATATCTAAATAACCAGCCAAATTACACGAAATTATAAACATCCCCTAATACCATATTCTATAATAGCAAAGTTCAACGACACATAATGTCACCTTACTACTCTGACAGCAATAAATCATAGTTTTGTACCCGGAAGCATTCGGAGTTCGACGGTCGACCTTCCCCTACGGTGACCTTGGTGTCACCTTACGAGGGTGGCAAGCGCACACGTAGTATGTTTACACACACAGCTGTCAACGATTGTCCCGTAACTAAGATGGTTTGTTGATGTGGGGTCGATGTGGTGACTGCGATGGGCGAGACACGTGACAATCATTGTGTTCCCGAATTGTCGATTGGTTTTGGAAGCATTTTGGCGAAATGTCTCTAATCCTCATCGCCCATCAGGCAGTATCTTTAGTCCAAAGCATACTCAGAGACCAAGAAGTAAGGTGAACTAAAAATACATATAAACTCCTTAACTAAGTCTTCGAGCTCTACCAAAACCTGCTGATAGTGTCATCATCACCAAAAGTTGTAGGGCAATAAACCCATCACACACTATCTACAGAAAGTTGCTAGTCACTGTTGTTTGTCAGCTACACGCCAGCCCTTCCTCCCTTCACACCCTAAAAGCGTCCCAAGGTTCAACGTTCGACCTTCGCACATCAGTGGATTAGTATACTAATGTTGTTAGCGTTAACTAAACACTGATCCTTTTCCGTGTTTATTTTGTTGGTGGTGTTTTTGTTCCTTTGACATGGTAATCCAAGGACCCTTCTTGTTTGATGATATGAATTAGTTTGGTAATACGAACTCTGCGATAAATAGACTTGATGCATCTGTTGGTAGTTCTCTTCGAAAAGGCCGTATTTATTGCTAACTAGCTGACCCGGCGAACTTGGTACCGCCTTAGCGTTGCAATGATTGAACAATGTCATCGAATGACATTGACATTAGTTACGCGCGTTTTTTAAAATATGCAAAATTAAATGTATATTTTTCAATATTTCTGAGAGATTTTCTTAATATTTTTTTCCGTAAGAACCTTCCCCTAATAATAACAAATACAACAAAAAAAGAATTAGTGAAATCGGTCCAGCCATTCACGCGTGATGCCGTGACCAAGGAAAACGGGTTTCATTTTTATATACACGGTGTAAAAAAAACCTTAACGAAGCCGAATACCACATATTCTACCAATTGTTACGATATTTTTTTCCTTTACACCATACCTGGGAAGTTAACGGTTACTGAGATATTGATGGTTAAAGTTGGAAAAAAAAATTGATGATTTTTACAGAAATGACTTCTGTCCGTTATAACTGAACTTTTTTCCAAAGAAACATGATACAAATTTTCACTAGTTCTTTCATAAAAAGCATCTAAATGGCACACTCCGCAATGAACAGCGCACACTCGAACCGAACCGCGTCGCGGCGGGCGTTAAGCAACACGCCCCGCGGTGACTTTTCCGCGTGCGCGCTGTACATTGCAGGTTAGAATTAAATTATTTTTTTTGATGTCAAAAAATAAAAGTTGTTTCCCAGCAAAAATTTCTTTTTCATACGATTTGGTTAGATGTACTGAACGCGTGGTTGACGGCTTCGTTAAGGTTTTTTTTACACCCTGTATATAGACAACAAGGCTTTTTAATTTCGAAAAGACATAACACTCAAAAAAATCTTTTCGGCTCCGGTCATCGGGGAGGATGTGTTATGTCTTTTCGAAATTAAAAATAGCGTTGTGAACGCAAAAAAAATAATAATTTTAAATTTTAAATTAAGTTCTTATTTTGTTGAATATTTTGGGGAATGATTTTTTCTATCATAAGCCGTGACACGGAATAGTACAGCTGCTATAAAAATGCATGCACCGGGCACTTCCTTTCCCATTCTTAAAGGTGTCAAACGAGGTGATCCACTGTACCCCAAATTATTTACCAGCGCCTTGCAAGAAGTATTCCTTAAGCTGGCCGATCTCTGGAGAACTATGGGCATACAAATTGGGGATAAAAAGCTCACAAACCTTCGCTTTGCCGACGATATCGTTCTTTTCGCTAACACGTAGTCAGAACTTGAAATAATGCTCAGACAGCCCTTGAGGTTGGGTTGATGATGAATAGGTCCAAATCCAAGGTTATGACCAACGCCGCTGACCACGACATAGTAGTGGACGGGCAGAAGATGGAGTATGTTGATGAGTATATCTACTTGGGCCAGATAGTCTCCTTCGAAAATAGGCAGGACAAAGAAGTCTCCCGTCGGATTGATAACGCCTGGAAGAGTTTCTGGTCCATGAAAGCGTACATGAAGGGAGACCTTCCAATCTCGTTAAAACGCAAACTCATCGACACCTGTATCCTGTTCTAACATATGGAGCGCAAACATGGTCATTGACTGAAAGTCAGAAATCCAAACTTAAGGTTTGCCAGCGAGCCATGGCAAGGAGCGTGTTGGGTATTAAAAGGATTGACAGAATCCGAAATACCACAATACGCTCCAAAACTGGCATAATGGACGTAGGCGAAAAGACAGCAAAGCTGAAGTGGGAGTGGGCAGGTCACGTATGCAGGATGCACCCGGATAGATGGGCTCAAATCGTCACACAATGGATACCAGCAGATGGCTATCGCCGTAGAGGTAGACCCAAAAAAAGATGGTGTGACGATTTGACGAGTTTTCGAACAGATTGGGAATCCTTAGCCGCCAATAGGGAACAGTTGAGGAGTTTGGGGGAGACCTTTGCCCAGCAGTGGGATGACATAGGTTAATAAAAAAAATAAAAAAGCCGTGACACGCGGGTTGTAAACGCATTGATAAAATAGGTATAATAAAATAAAAATGTTATATTAATTTGTATAATAGTCTCGGTCTTGGTGTGAATCGAATTATTGTGTCGTTTATCAATTCCACTCCGCTCAGTTGTTATTGCATGCGCCCGCGCCGGTTCGTCATCGGTTTAATTTCGTACTCTGTGGGTGGTGGCGGCATTACATTCGGAACGCTATTTAATAAGACACGTAATAACTCCTACCGCTGACTACTACAATCACGCAGATGAACTAATTATGCGTTTTGTTGCTAACGTCATCGATATTTATCCACGCCATCCAGACAGACACTAGTTGCCAGTAACCAACAAGATCATTTGTTACAATGATATCAACATTATGTCATATTTATTATGATGAATACTTTAGGATGCTGAAAATATCGACCGTTCTCAACTTCCCGAAGGTCATATTTATTTTGGATGTTGTAAAACCAAATGGCAGCCCATTTAATAGAAGCGAGAATTTCTGCGCATATTCGACTGGAACTTAAATTCTGAAATATTTCCGCGTAATTTTTTGAGATGTCATAAAGCAAATTATAAAATTAACTACCTACGCGTGAAGACGTTTCTTCGAGAAAAATATTGCGGGATATTCGGCATCAATTGACTATTACTTAAATATGTTGAAGTTAATGTGTGACTCATGTATTTTATGTTTGAAACTTTAGTGATCGTTAAAATATTGAAATAGAAACTATATAAGTGTAGGAACAGCACTTTTCCATTCAACGTAAAGGATTAAAAAACAAATTTTACTAGTTGTCAAATCGTCCGTTACTTAGTTGCCAGAAGAATCATTGCAAGTTGTTACTGGCTCCTCACAGAATCCTCGAATGCTACATACTACTCTGCTGCTACTATTCTCGAAAACGCCCGAATGATTCGTGATCGAATAAACATTATTTTTATAGCCTTAACAAATTAGTTATAAATTAACATCATAGTAGTTAAAGTTGGCGCACATGATAGTGTTTGTCTGCCAATTCCGCCATTTTGTTAACGATTTGTTTACCAATCACACGATCACGTATTGGTGATTACATAGAGGGCTGGTCCATCTAAATTATAAAGAAACCCGTCGGAACTAAACTAGTACATATTGAATCATTATTGGGTGTGACAGATAGGGTACCACCTTAATTTTTAATGACAATGCTTTATATTAACAGTTACTTGTACGAGCTCTAATGCATAATAGTTCGTCTAGTAGGATAGATAAGATAACATGGAAAAATGTGGAGTGAATTGGGGTGATGTAACTTAAAATAGTTAAGAAGAAAGTAAACCACAAGTAACATTCAAAATTTTATTTTAACGTATCTCAAAATCTTTCATGACCTTACATAACAGAAATAAATATCTAAATATACTGAAACACATGTCGCAAAAGTATTGTCTATCACTGGCTCTCACGCAAAATATTTTGTCTACCACTTAGTTATGTCGCCTTCGCTTTCAATTACATATTTAATGCAAAGAGGCTGGTCAACCAAATCTTTTCACTGGTCGGTCGTAATTGACTCCCTCACAGCCAAGAGCTTAGCCTTTAAGTCGCTCCTCGATCTTGATGGATTTTTGCAAAGGACTTTCTTTATTTTCCACCATAGAGTCTCAATCAGCGATAAGTCCGGGATGTTAGATGGCCACTGGATGGTTGGAATACTTTTTGACAGCAGACATGTCTTTGTTGTCCTTGCAGTATGGCAGGAAGCACCGTTTTGTTAAAAATGAAATATTTCAAAATAATTTGATATCTTGCTGCATCCCACCAACACTTTGCGCAGACATGCAGCCCCAGATCATGAGAGACACTGGAAGTTTTACTTTTCGTTTAATGCTATCAATATAAAATGCAAGAAGCTTATTTCGAACCACTTTTTTTCCTTCTTTCGCCGACCGTGACTTCAAGTTTGGACTCGTCACGTCTTTTGAGATTTGATAATTTGATTTACCCGCCTCAATCCCACAAACTATTCCCTTTCGAGTTCTTCACCCACTGGTTTGGCAAGACCCATTTTTACTTAAAAACAGAAGAAATGAATATAATTTGTCAGAATTTAAACGATCCCACTTCAAAATGACTAAGAATTTTTACCCAAACTATTTTTTTTAAATATATTTTAAAAAGGGTAATAAATTTTTAACACAATGATAGGCGACTCTTTTGCATCGATTAGCAACTATCTCTTAATTTAAAAGGAATAAATAGTTTATTGCTTCAACAATAAATACGAGTAGTGCATAAGGAACATGAGATGGTAGAATAGTTTTTCTGTTTACGTAACTGGACAGAAATAATTAAGTTAGAAAAAAGTTTCCGTCCTAGACGACCTTTTTTGCATCGGGGCTAGTATTAAATCCTGGACATAACATCAAAATCAACGAAAGTATCGCATACATATCCAAAATTCCGTGCGATATGCAAAAAAAAGCCAATGACACGTCTAATTACTTTCAGTTTAAATACGGGAAACTAGTCACATTAGCCGAGGTTTTTTTTTATTAAAACACCAGAGAGCGTTGAAAAGTCACGGTTTCAACTTTAATGCGACCGTAAAGCGTGGTGTAACACTGAATCAAAATAGACTTAACGATGCCTCTGATCCAAAATAATAACATAATATTCAATTTTACACTTGCTCACATACTAACAAAATCTTTACTGTTCGTAAACTTTTTACTTACATTTAACAAAGTTTGTTCGTTTCGTTTTTAGAACCAAATCTGAATGAAATGAATGCAAATATTATTTACGAATACATTCGGTGTTATCTTGATTCATACCTGTTGCTTTCAAACAATCGTTCTTTGTAGCGAATCGATTATACTCCAGAAGAAGAAAAACATAAAAATTTCAAATTCAAGACCATCGAACCGCGATCCTTTTTATTTTTTAGTTTTCTACTTGTCTACCGTCCAATGTTCTATCCGCGGGGGGGTGGATAGGTCAGTCTTATCTGGTCCGATGCATGCAACTCTCAAACTCCGGTCAAGGTGAACGCGGCGCCCGTCTGGAGCCAATCTTGTATAAACAAACGAGATGTGAATAATTTCGCGAATTAGTCGCCCGGATGCTCAGCGGTACACAGGATTCACGAAATAACTGGAAATTATAATAACATTACAAGTCTGCACCTTGCCTACCGGTAGCCAGTACATCAGACGCAAATTGTATTCTAAGTATTCTGCAAGATTTTTTGTATTGTAAGCCGATCTCATCAATCAATGCCTCAAGCTTAAAATAAACCTGTTTATGCAGAACTCACGGAAGTATCTGAATTTATTCACGAGATAACATTTCACGGGTGCGATTTAAAATTTTGACGATGTGAATGACTCCTGTATAGTTGCGCAACGAACGCTTCAGTGGACAGATTTACATTCCAGAGCGCGACAGTTTCATGTGTAGTTGGCGAGTTAAACGGGTTTCCTCGTTTATTTTAAACCTTGGCCCTGATGTTTTTATTTGATTAGATTCAGAACATAGTTTTGAATGATACACGTGCCTAAAATTGTTACATAAAGTTTAGATATCATAATCTTACTCTTCAATATGTAACTTGGTCTGCTATATATCAGCAATGCCTCAAAAAATGAATTTATGTTAGTTCATACTTTAACAATAACACTTCTATGCATGTTAATTACAATATTGTTAAAAGTAATGTCAACTCTATATAGGTACTAGAAAACCTGATTGCGAAACAGAGGACAATTGTACTCGTATTCTACTATTCATCATTTGTTTAAATTGTTCTCAACTTAATCTTTATCTGATGGGGTTAAAGTTTGGAATCGAAGTTGTACCTATTCCTCGTCTTGCAACTGGTCGGGTCGGTTATCGCTGGTATCGCTGCGCACGCGCCACAAACAACCATTTGTATGATTTATGACGTTCCTTATTGAGGGGTACTTTTGTTGGTTTAACAGCTCCGACTAAGATTACACAATCGGATCTTTTGACGCCTGCCGTGTCTATACTGTGGTCCGCCACTGAGCTGGACCATTCTAGATTGTTCTGTTGCGCCAAGTTTATATGATATTTCACGTTTTCGGTCTTTTGTTGCTTGCGGCTACGGTATGACCATTAGTTAGGTATTTGCCCTTTTGACAAAGCGTTGGCAGCCACCAGAAACTGGATATTATTCCTTATTATCTTTCGTAGTTTTCATGTCTTGTAGGTTATTTGTTGTGGAATGCATAAAGACAACTGGCTAAAGACGGAACACGAACACAACATTTGGCAAATGTTCCAATCACCCCAATTAAGAGATAATCAGTTATGCATGCCTTCCAAAGGTGTAGCGCTAATTCGCTGTAGCATCTTGAATCGGCGCACCTAATTTGGTGATTTGCCAAAATGAGCCACTCTTTGTATCTTAGCAACTTTGAATACGTCATTACTAACGCGGGTACCATAAAGAGTTGTTATTCGGGCTAATGTTGGTTATGTATAGCGCTGTAACTTACGATGTGTTAGCATGTCGACATGTAAAACTAGCATTTGAAGCTATGAGTCATGTAAATTGTAAAGTGCAACTGCAGTTTTTATGCAAGCCTTAATAAGTTTACTATTTTGTCTGTCATCATGAGACTAGTAAAATCCGTTGAACAGATTTTTCTAAGACTTTGATAGTTGCAATGCAACTGTGACGGTAGTTACAAACCTATTATTAGGTTATATTTCCTTATAACATGATGATGGGCAGATTATCATTTCCTAAAGATATAGGTCCATATTTTCTGGTTTCTGCAGCTCATAATATGTATGATATGATGTAATCAGTTATTTACTTAAGTCATATTTTGGGCTGCGTATACGCCACTCCTTTCTAACCTTAGTCCACTGTAATCATGACCGGTTAAATTGCATTTGAATGCAGACTAATAATTAGTTTTTGGTACTGATATTATCTTTGAACCTTTCTGACCTTCACAATAGCCTTGTCACCATCAAAACTGCAGGTTAAATGCAAGCTATATTCATGTGTTGCAATATTAGTCACTACAGTTTTTGCGTTATTGAAATTACATCAAGAATTGTCGAATACCCTAAATATTATACAACTAACCCTTAAGAACCGAGGTTTGCTAACACATTCTTAATATTTACTATGGAATCCTTGGTGAAGCTTACTCTAATTAAGTATTCAAATTGACACAAATTAATATTATCGTTTGGTTTAAGCTAGAGCTAACATGATGTGAAGCAGCCAAAGTGATTGGAAAAAGTCATTCAGATCGTGGTTCAATAGAAACGAGAATATTGTATTGAACAGAAAGCATTGGCAATGAAACTTATGACTATGACCCAGGTTCATTTGTTATTTAAAATAAACACAATTCGCGTGGCTTTTCAACCAGCAAACTAAAATGTCCTGTCCTTCAGTCTTAAATAGTGCTTTGTCACGCGTGTTGGCCAATCCTGAGTTGCATGCATGGGTTAGTCGAGGCCACTTGCATGCTCAACCATGGTCAAAGGCCAATCCAGCTACAGACAGCCTGTCAGTCAGGGTTAGAATTACATAGATGGACGTTTCCGAGTGCATTATGATTTTAACAGATGGATTATTGCACATTAAACCTTGGCCAAACATGCTTTAATCCTTTATTGCATCCAGTTCAATGTTACCTGACGTATCTCGGTTTGATTTTATTTAACTTGTGGCTTGTAATAAAAGTAACTGACCTGTCTGTGGCTGTCCCTTTCAGCATTGACGTCAGAGCTCTTATTGAAATGTCTTCTTTCTTCATAACTTTTACCCCGAGAACTCGTTATTTAACTCAAAAAGAATGTCACTTGTACAAAAAATACTTTTTTCGCAATTATTTCAAAAGAACTTAAAAAATAATTGATGTCGCATATGTTTACGGCGCGGTCCCTTATCGTATCTTTCTCTTTGTTGCAATATGCAAGGATTTAAAAATGAGAAATGAGGATACAACGTTGGCAAAAATTGGTGACGATACTATCGATATTCGATGATAACGAAGCATTTTTTATTTACTTTACTGGTGTAGACTAATATAATACACCATTTTAATTAAAATGTATCAATTTAACCACCCAAAATGACGATAACCCAAATGTCCTTTGTTGCAAATTCAAACTTCCTCATCACGCCATATGACGTCATGTAACCTTAGCTTTTGACTGTGTTTTATAAAAATAACAACGGATATTAATGATCTACTCGGAAATTGGACATAATTTTTATTATAATGCGCGTTTAAATGCGAGACAGTGACACGGAAACACGGGAAAATTTATTATAAGGAACAAGTTAAATCCTGGATAAATGTTTACATCAGCGACCACGGAAGTGATACCAAAGAAAGTAGGGTAACTTTTAAATGCTCAATTATAATTCTGTTAAATGGTGATGTTAACTGAAGTTACGTCTGTTTTGCTGATTATACACACTTTTTCTTGGAATGTGTGTTTATAGTGGTATGCCGAATGCCTTTTATTATGGGAAGTTATTAAATCGTCAGCCTGATCACGCGAGGTGGTCGTTTGGACCTTTTCAAAGTTCTTTTAATCATTTTATGAATAAAAGTTATCTGCAATACACAACTAAATAGAGTCTGACCAGCGAGTCGCTGCACAAGCATTTTTTCAGAATTCTATATATGGCAACAATTTTATCTGTCAAACTAATTGTCAATCACAATTTTTACATAACCTAAAATATCGCATCTGTTACGGAAGTATTATCGTTTTATAATGGCTAAACCGATCAGAAGCAGTGCAAGAAGCATGTTATTTTCTATGATCTCTAACTACAATCAGGTTAGAAGTGACGAAAATGAGAGATTACTAAAAAATAAACGAATATTGGATGAAATCATTCAGACGACCGATAAGTTATTATCAAACAATGTTGATGCTTTTAGTGGCACTCTTTCATTTACATAATTGGAACGTTGGTGTTTTTGTATTATAATACCGTACTTAATTATTTATTTTGATTCTAGCTGGCGTGCGTGATGAAAACATTAAGCAAACTATTGAAAAGCTAGTAAAAGAACTGAAGATGGATATTGATAACAAAGAATCAGAATCGAGTTATTTGGCAAAAATATTCACCATGACAGGTAATAAACTATATTTGCTTGTCAAGATTTCACAATATATGAATGTGTTGATTTCCTGGACTAAAAATGTCTCTTTTTTCAGGTGTAAGCATTAGAACGCTACGTACAATAAAAAAAGAGGGTTCTACTAACCAAGGTGCATGGAATACGCCAGGGAAAAAACGTCCCCGTCCATCTACTGTGTCAGAATTAGACAATTTTGATGTGACAGCCATCCGTAATAAAATTAACGAATTTTATTGTGTCAAAAAGCAAGTTCCTACTCTAAGAACATTACATGCAGAATTGAATGAATCTATAGGATTCTCAGGATGTTGTGAAACACTGAGGAAAATATTACACCAGAATGGATTTCAGTTTAAAAGAAATTAAGAGGAACGCTCCATTCTCATGGAAAATTTTGAAATATCTGGATGGAGACAAAGATTTCTAAGAAGTATACACAAAAAACGACAAGAAGGAAAATTGATTGTTTATCTTGATGAAACATATGTCCATCAAAACTATAGACCAAAAAAGTCATGGCAAGGGCCTTCGACTTCTGGTGTTGTTGAAAAAATTTCATCCGGCAAAAGGCATATTATAGTGCATGCTGGATCAGAGCAAGGATTTGTGCCAAATTCTCTGCTTGTATTTAGCACAAAATCCAAAGCAGCTGATTATCATGATGATATGAATAGTGTAAATTTTTTAAAGTGGTTACGTGAAATGTTGATCCTAAATTTGACGGAGCCGAGTGTGATTGTAATGGACAATGCAAGTTACCATGTCACACAAATAAATAAGCCTCCTACCATGCACAGCTTGAAGGCAGACATTCAAAAATGGCTAAGGGAAAATAAAATCCCATACGAAGAGTGCTATAAAAAAGATGAATTGATGTGTCTTGTTGAGGAAAATAGAGTTGGTCCTGTATATGCAGCAGAGGAAATATTGAAGCAGCATGTACATGAGGTCCTTAAATTGCCCCCATACCATTGTGACTTAAATGCAATTGAACTCATATGGAGCCTGGCAAAGCGAAAAGTAGCTAGCAGTAATTTGGGACTACATGGTTCAGAAACTGAAAACTTGATCAGAGAATGTTTTTCAACGATCACACCAGCAGATTGGAAAAACTGTACAGACCATGTAATCAATGTAGAGGAAAAATACAAGTCTAAGGATAACATTCTTGACACTGAATTGGCTCCATTTATAATTCAAGTTCGTGAAAGTGATGATGAAAGTGATGATTCTCTATCAGGTGTTGAATTTTTAGAATCTGATTTTGATTATGACTCATGAATAAATGGCTTTATCATTTTATAAATTTGTTTTAATAAAAATACATTAGGTATATTAAAGTACATATGAACTGATCAAATTTACCAATCAAAAATATGTACACACATCATCTGTCATATTTATTTGAGCATATCACACAATAATTGGGATGATGACACCTATCTTAAATATTGTCAAGAACATGGTGTTTAAAAAACATAGCCCCTATGAAGTTAATACAACCAATATATTTCAAAAAAGCTGTAGAAACCAATTTTTAAACACACAAAACGCAATAAATATTCGGTCAATTGACTCCGATTTCTGACACATGACCGTGACGTCACAATCATTTATTACCATACGAAATCTATGGAGACAGACCGTTTTGACAGATAATAAAAAGTATGTCAACGATTGGTGGTGTCGTCTAGCCAATTCTAATATAGGTTTCTAATATAGTAGAACAGATATTTATCAGTTTTCATTTGCGACTATTCTAATAACGTAATAATATAAAATATAATTACATCAAGTATCAAATAACTTTTATCACTCTATACTTTGTGTTACTAGCTAAAGATTTTTTGAATTTGCCGCTTTTTGTGCAACGACTCACTGGTCAGACTCTAGCTACTGTGTTAGAGAGATTACAATTCCTTGTAGGGTACTCTTGTATAAGGTTTTAACAGAAATAATGGACATAAGCGAAGCTCTAGCAAATATTTTGTATCTAGTCTAGTAGAACGACCTTTAAGTTCAATAATGTAATTCATAGCAGTTACTCAATAACATATAACAATTTTGGCTTTGCTAATTGCTCATAGAATTTGGTTGGATGTGAGCATAATTAAAATTTATACACACATTGAAGAACAGAGAGGAATATTCTGGAACATGAAAACAACATAACATACCGCAATAGACATAGCAATTACAATGTTCTTAGAATATCAGAAGTGGAATCGCTTGAGGAAACAATTAGGAGTGCTTCTCATTTAGTTTAACAATAGACTAGCCTTGAGTCTGGCGTCGTAGCGGCTGAGTCGGCTGGCAGTCCGCATCTAGACGTCCATTCATACTTATGATGCGTTCCGTTTGACATTATTTCTAGTTCGTTGATGTGGACGGCCCGGCTAATTGCCTGTTCTCGCCCACTCTTGGCTCCGTGACCGATTCCATCAGGTTCCATTTATGTCACTTCCTCGACCCGCAGTGGCAACTGAATCGCACAATACGTCAATGCTACACGCAGTCTCTTCGTGCTATCGATAATCCGTTTTACCTTTGTCTCTTCAAATTTATTTCTAGCAATTATCAAATGAACTAATCTTTAAATCCTAAGATTTATAGTGTTTTCTAACTAAAAATTAATTTTATTTTTAATTAAAGACGCATTTTAAATGCGAATGCTTGCTTGCCAGTTACCCCTTGTTTTAACCGATACTCCTGTTGTCTTGCTACTAACTGGACAAAACAGCTTATTGATCTTCACCCCGCTGAGAATGTTCTGCTTCGCTCGGCTGTTTGTAGTCTTATCGAGAGTCCGATACCTTTTAATCTTGTTAACCATACACTGTCACTTGGCGGGATATTGCTGTTGATATTGGATCATTATCCCAGTTTAACTGATAAAAAATAATCTTTGGTCACATTTAGTGTTAATATTGTTCGGTTATAAGCACTTTTAGCTAATCTGCTCCAATGACACCTATTTTGTTCAAAACGTTTGTAATTGTGAGGTGAATGCAATACCTTGAGTTAAAAAAGAGTCATAGGCCATCAGCTCCGATGTTGCGTTGTTTGTACATATCAAAAATTGGAGCAGGTTGGCTTTAGTTAGCTTGGAATCGGCTAGGGTGCAGTGGTGACGTGGTGGTGTGTCTCCAGCATCAGCGGGCTGGCGATGGCGCTGGGCAGCAGCGGCGCCGGCAGCCCCGGAGCGGAGACACGCGAGCCGGCCTCGGCGTCGTCGCGCGCGCACACGCCGCCGCCGGACCGGCAACAACACTCCAGGTAGCGCTCCACGCTCGGAACGTTCTCTATTGGCTATGGCTATGGTTTTTGGTTTATGGATGTAATGACTTTGCTGGTCACGATGCTGATTGTAGACAACTTGCCTCTTGATTCATGATAAGATTGCAATAAATTTGTTTAATGAACTCATTTTCAAAACTACATATTTGATTTTATTTTAACTTATAGGGAATCACGAAATTTGTTTGATGACTCCATTTTAAAAACTATTTGACTACTTAAGTTGACTGATAGAATCACGAGGCAGATTGAAATGGACAATCTATTCTCTATATAATTTTATGTTAAACACCTTACATAAGATTTTCCATTTCAAATGATACGGTCGGCATTCAGGAATCAGAGGCATGTAATGTATTCTATGCGAATGCCTTTGCAAAGCTATTATCTCCGTTTTTCTTAACGGTGTTGGTTTTATTTTCCTTATATGTGAATGTAGTTGTAAATGTTCTGTATTATTTAAAATGCCATGTAAACGTTCCTAGTTTGTGTGCATGCTTGCCTGATGAGTGTTTTTTTATTTCGTTTTGTTGGATTTAGATCTGTTGTTTTGTTCTTGTTTACGTGACGTATGATGTTCGTTTAAAATGAAAATCCGTTGTTAATGTCAACGCTTTTAAGATGACTGTAACTGTTAAAGTTCTTTATTAGAACCATTTGTACTGAAATGTGCTGACAGTTAAGTCCCCACTTAGCATTCCGCATCGACAATGGTAGAGATGTAGGGGGTTCATAAATAATTCAAAGAGGAAATCAATCTTAATAACCGTTTAAATCGCACTATGTCAATGTCGTTAGTCTTTGAGTAAGCGAATGAGCAGCATTTCTTAAAATAAAATGGTAATTAGCCAGCTATTACCTGTAACGCTTGCCATTCGCATGCCTGAAGTTCTATGATGTAAGGCGCGATCCCACGCAATGTTTAATGTTGGCATTTATCGTGATGATTTACTATGGGCTAATTAATTAGAAGGCGCGCCATTTTAACACTTATTATAATTGCCATACACGCAGTCCATCCAAGATTTAGTTATTTTCCTTTAATCCGTTCACGACTAGTCTACAAATGTTTTTTTTGAATTTTCCTACGATTACTTACATCCGTACGCTAATTGTATTATTTTCTTCACTAATACAACATCCAAATAAGAAGGTATGCTAAAATAAGATGTATTTGTCGATCGCTCATAACTCGATGCGTCCAAAATGGCGGCTTACGTCACCCGCCCGAAATAGAACGGGCTTTCAATATGGTCTTATTGTAGATTTTTTACTTGCATGTGTAGTGCAGGGTTACCGACTGTAGTTATAATTTGTTAATCAGAACAGAGAGTCAGCCTAATATTAGTCTGAATCATGAAGAATTTTAACTAATATTGGACTAACATAAATTTATCGTTATTTACCTTCTGTTCAAACTAATCTTACAAAAGTAAAAGTACGCATCAAAAAAAGAAAACGAACTCGTAAAATAGATAATGTACAAAATATACTTAAAACATTAGACACATAAGTAGACAGGCGCTAAGCCTAACCATGTCTGGCCCTGCCCCCAACGAACAGTCTGGTAACCCTGGGCGTAGGTTGTTGACTTTTGCGTTTAGATGTCAGAGCAAGGGTACAGGCATTACAAAGCTTAAAAGTCATTAGATATCACAAGGATCAGAAGATTGCACTTGGTGAAAGTTTCAATGAGGTTTTGAGTATCGCACAACAACAAAAATTGTATTGATTGACGCATTTTTTAACCTTAAGACGACCTCGACATTTTTTGTCGTTTCTTATGATTTTGTGCTGTGTTTGGAACATTAAATGTTCCAATAGGCACTCATTTTGAACTGTCTCACTTGTTTCTCCTCGTTTCTCAACGATCGTATTACAATAATATAGAACTTTAGTACATAAAAGTTCAAATATTTATAGGTATTAGCTCCCCGAAGTAATTTTTGTTAAATTGTGTGCATGCAGTTGAATAAACTCAAATATGATTTTCGTATGTCAATGACAAAACCTTGAGAGTCAAAATTGTTAAAACGGAAACGATTAAACAAAGTAATAACTTCTCACATGAGCACATTCGTTTGTGATGATGACCGGCAATCGTAAATCCTCACTTTGTTTGTGCGAACATGTTTATCTGGTCTCTTCAGAACTTCAAACCAACTATGAAGACTGGATTAAATTGTTTGAAGGTGGACCTTAACCTGGTAAAAAACTGCAGGTACGAAATTGACCGTCGCTCTTATCTGGTCAGATCTATTTTGGTATGTGTTTTTACAAATTATTGTGATAAAATGAGAAAATCAAGCTATCTTTCAATCTTCTCTAGCCAGAAGCCACTAACGCAAAAGTCATATTGTGGAGTAAAGTATTTCTATTCAATTGCTAATTATTTTGCGACATAGCATCTGGAAGTTTCCAGTTATGCTTCTTACTCTAGCAAGTCAAATTAAGTTATACTAAATACATGACATACACATCATATAAATACGCCTACGCCCACTTAGGAGATCTCTACTACACTGCTATATTCACGACTTAAGAGGCCTGTCACAACAATTTTGACTGCTAAGCAGTTTTTTGCCAAGAATTTTAATTTCAAAGGATAAATTAAAAATCGGAAGCCGCTACGAAATACAATCTTCGTAATAAGATAGATCTTAAGTAATCAATTTCGTTATAACATTGTCAATGTTCAAATCGATGCACTGGACTGAAATGTTTCTTTCGGCCTGTCGATCTGTACATCGATGTAGCTAATTACGAAGATTGTACTTCGTAGCGGCCTCCGTTTTTGATTTATCATTTGAAATTCAAGTTTTCGGCAGCTCAGCTGTCAAATTTTTTGCGATATGTGCCTTAAGAAAATAAACAATGCATATTGGTACAAAAAATAACAAATGATCCCATTATGTTTGATGACAGGCAACAAATGAAGGGCGGGCAGGTTAATTTAGGCGAGCTCAAAATTGCGTTGGTTAATTATTTTGAACTGCAGATAATACACACTAAACAAAGTATCGTGAGTTATATTTTCGTCCTCATCAACTAAAAGTATGTAATATTTTTTTAAAGTTATTTTTAAAACCCAATATCAAGGCGCCAAAAACATGTACTTATGCATTTTTCTAGAATTAACAGAGCCTGATTGATGGTAAAGATGATGACACGGTGCAATCAAAAATGGTTTACATCTTTTTGCATCAAAGTCTTCAAATAATTAAATTTATTAAGCCCCACAAAAAACGCACCATCAGATATCATTATATATCATATCATTAAGTTTTTTGTCAGAATACACTGGAGCTTAGCCTTCGAGAAGTTAGCAGAAACTCGACTCAATGGCATAAAGACGAAAATGGCAATCGAATAAAAGTTGCTATCCAGTGTTAGGTTAGAGTTGGCGTATTCGGAAAAGGTATTTAAGAAATTGCTTCCAAGTATTCGCTAATAGGTCATTAAATAATTTACCGTGTGCATTTGAGAGCGTTCCCGAGCGATTTATTATCGAGTTGTAATGTCTGTAATTGCTCACTTCGCTCAAGAGCAAACTGAATAATTTATTTTGTAGGGTTGTTAGTGTTGTTAACACAAATATCCTTGTTTGATTTCCCCAACAAACCGAGTTAAATTGGCTTCACAACAAAAAAATCTGCAGAACAGATGCATTCCCTATTGCAGACATGCAAAAAGCGTTCACAGTCAAAAGTTTTCATTTCTACGTATACCGCGAATAGATGTGAAAAGCAACACAGACCCATGTTTTAGAAACATGTTTGTATCATAAAATAATTTACTATCAAAACATAAGAGAAAATGAACATTATGCGTTAATCCCTGTGAATTAACGAAATTTATATTTTATATATAATGATACAATGATTATGATATGATACAAACTCATTCAAATGTAGTTCTATAGAAGTTTCTTGTTGTTTCGTTATTAACCTTTTGACGTGACAACGTCTTATAAATTGGTTTGCCGGGTGACACCTCAAGAAACTGCGTTACGCTGCTCCGCTCACGTTTCGCGCGAGAGAGACAGAGCGAGAGAGAGAGAGAGAGAGAGATAGGCATACACACCGGTTCATGTTATACGAATGAATATTCACATTAAAATTATTTTACCACTCAGAGTCGTTGTCACGTAAAACTTTCGCGCGTATACCGACTTTACATGCAACCAATTTTTTTTTAAATAATTAGCCTGATCTGCCTATATAGATAACCCCAAGTAAGTTCTAAAATTATATATTCCATGTCCGGTGATTTTTTTAAAAGTTGAATGGGGAGCAGAAGGACTCACATACCAAATTTGTTAATAATCAACCACGCAGGGTATCAGAATTGGACCACCAAGAAAATCTACACGAAATACAAACACTTGCAAACCATACATACAAAATGTATCGGTCTCACAGACACCCCGAGGCTGTTGTACGGTCCACTTGAGACCCCAGGGGTTGCGTCTGGTTGGGGTGTAAACAGTGCGTAGCCTGGCTGGGGTAATTAAAATTTCAAACAAATGGGGCAACAACAAGTCCCCTATAGTATCAAAGTGCTTTCATATGCTATCCGAAGTCTTCTTATTTGAATTTTGATGTGCGCGCTCAGCCATGCTATCTACCTATTTTTTAAAATTGTGCTATTATGGCATTAAAAAGATTCTTTCTATTTTCCATCTCCATCCAGTCTTCTTTGTTCTTCAAGAAGAATTATAATATCAGGGTAGAATTGGTTTGAAAGGATGTATTTTTAAACGTTTTACTTTCTCTTGTTGGCATTTGTATGCACTTCATGACCACCCGTGGACATAGACAGATATGACTTTATCTTCGATCTATTAAATGACTTGCTATTGACAGAGAATTTACATTCACTTTACAGGCATGAGGATATAGGCAAATTGACAAATATCCACACTTACTATAAATGCCAATTTTCTATTCAAAGTGAATTATAAAATACTTTTCTGTACGATGTCATAATATGTACTGTCAAATTATCTTAAAAAACTCATATAATAGTTATTGTTCTTTGACTAGCTCTTTCTTTTTTTGTAAATTGAATTATAAGCCCATAAAATTTTGGTTGATTAAAATTTCAACGATATTGCATTGCAAAGACACTGCTAGGAGACTCTTTAACCCAAGTACATTAATTAATCCATTTTCATGAGTGAAACAACAAACTTTAGTAATTACCTCTCGTATTTTTTTTAGTATGTTACCACTACGAGAGGTCTTATTTAAAATCTATTTGGTACATGAGTTAGTTGCCGCGTTGGAACCCCTCAAAGAGGCTCAATGTGATCCGTTATAATCCACCCAGTGACGACCAACCGTGGTTGGGTTCGATGCCCGGCGAAAGCATCGCTCTCAATCTCAATGTGCCGACCTCATGGATTCGCAATTCATCATTTTGCTACAATCACAGACGATGCGAAGTAAGCCGCTTTAATACGATTGAATTAAAGTCGTGTATGTCTCTACTTATTCTTTTTAATTTTAGGCGTTTAGGTTTCTGTCTCCATAGTATTTAATACTCAAACAGTTAAAATTAATAATGCTCAAAAGGCTAAGAGATTAAAATGCATCGATCAAAATATTATAAGTTTGATTCTAAAAATGAGAACGCGAAGTTGTTCTGTAATTTTACAGCACCGACTGTACAGAGTGTACTTTTGCTTGTCAATCATTGGTCAGGCGTTTTTTAAACCACTTGATCACGTATTGAGGTTTGAATCCGCGATCTCAAAACCCATTTCCTTGCTTTTTGCCTACTCGAACGCAGCATCAACAAATAGGCACTAAAATCCTTAGTTACTGCTGATGATGCTTTGATCGCAATAATTTCGAATTAACTGCTTTTATGATATAGGTTCAATCGAAATCTCTCGGCTATAATTACTTTGCATTAGTAGACTTACTTTAATCTTTACAGTCACTGATCTCGGCTTTAACGGCATCTAATTACAATGATTTACAGTCTCGATTCTCCGTATAAAGTATTTATTTAATGACATTTATCACTCTCTTAGTTGCTTTATTTGTTTGACAATTATGACGAATATTAAATAAACCTTGTACACAAATTTATATCATCACTATGATTATTATGACAACTGCCGTTATTTTCATTCGCATAGTTTTCTATTTTTCCTTTGCTGGATAGCAAAATTTTCCTTCGTTTCGATATTTTTACTCTTAGTGAATCATGCTGCCAGAGGATAATATTTCACATCAGTGCTTTTATTGTTGCTCTTAGCAACAACGCACAGGCGTCACACCGCATGACATTGAAACCTATCCCGAGTGGTTGTAACCTCAGCCTTAGGATGCGTCCACGCACCCAACCGTGCAAGGACGTCACACACCCACGTAAACTAACGTTCACCTTTCCCTCCAAAGGATACAAACCAAAATCCTCCAGCAACCCGTGCTCTGGAACCATCGATTCGTGCGTATGAGGTCTACTTTGTTGTAAAGGCTGTCAACTCGCTTTACTGTCATACAATACGACTAATAATTGGTACTGTCAACTGTGCCGTAAATAACCATGTTTAGGTTGCCATTATTCCAGCCGGACCTGACCGAAACTAGGAAAATCGTTCGGTTGGAGTGGTCTATCGATCCAATTGCAGTAAAGTGGTCATATTTGTCTTGTCAATCTTGTTTAAGATCGACCGCAACCGCATTCAAATAGCCGTAGGCGCGATTTCAAACCACTCGCACGGATAAGTGTAAAACACAGGTCAAAACCTAAGCTCTCAACAAAAACAAATCACAAACAAAGTTACGTTTCGAAGAAAGATCCAAGTTATAATACCTAACCTATAACCTCTGTATGTACCTATGTTTATGAAGGAATAAATGATTATGATTAATAATTACATCAATTTCAAAAGACTAGGTAATGTAAAAGATGATATCATCGAAGAAAATGTTAGGCACGACTCCATCCCACATCATAACTAACATTACATAACTAATTGGAAAAGCAAGTATCTGTACATTGGATTTCTTGCGTTACGAACTGAATACTATAAAATAAGTCGATTGAAATTATGTCAAGATATAAGCATTGCCCATGTTTCAATAGCATACTGCCTACCACTTCCCTTAAGAGTATAAAATTGCAGTTTTGAAATTACTTTCATTATGTGATAAATAATCTAAATCTAGATGATTTTATAAATAGACAAGCTCTATAATTACATGAAACTTTATTATATCCGGAATCAGTTTGTGGTTGTAATTCAATTTATACTTGACCTGTATTATCGGAATGCTTCCGGTTTTGTCTCGTCTTGTACGAGCATAGCCTTGATTTATTTCGACCAAAAAGGTCGTTTGTAGTAAGATAAATGCGACAAATTGCACATTCACTTGCCACTAATTATATTATTAGGAATGGCAATGAAAAATGACTAGCTAGCCTCTAATAAACTTCCACCGCTGTATATAATATCACACAAAAGTCTTAATACTTGGGAGACGTTTGCTGGTGTGAAGCAAAAGATCTTGTACAGAAGGGCAACCGATCTCTGAATAATGAGCAGTGTCACATCAATAAGGGACAAAACAAAAATGTACCGTATTCCTTCTAGCAACATCTGCGTTCCCTTATGGATAATGGGGGCGCGACTTTGCACCCGTGCCAAAGCCACACGACCATATGCCAAGTATTCGCTGTGTTAGACGAACTGGCCTGCGGAATGCCCGACATTGGACGTTGGATTAATATACCTCAACGCTGATGGAAGTAATAATTCGTCTTGACATAACGACCGTTACGTGGCAGCAATTATAGCGATGTGTTTTTGTTGATTTGCAACATTTCAGAGAGCTTTCAAGTTAAGAATCAAGTCTTGCTCGGAAGGCATTTTATCTAAATTTAATTTCAAACCTTTGAGATATCGTGCTTTTGCTATTCGTGATATTCAAAGATCGAACAAATCGTATCACTCTAGTTTAGTCTCCCTCTCTCTTACTGGGTTATATTGTGGTCCGCCTCTTTTGGTCTTGTGATATTGGAAAAATCCTTAAAATTACCTGCTCGCTTAGTATGTTTTTTCTTAATCTACTATTGTTATTATTGTAGTCGTCCATATTTATCTCTTTATAACTATGAACCATCCGTCGGCCATGTCTTTTCACTGAAGGCTATTATTGAAGAAACGATTTGTGCTTCTCTCGACTTAAGAACACATCTGCCTAATAATTATTTATCTTAGTTTGTCGCATTGTTTATACGCCCACGATGACGTTGGTTGGCTTAACGGTTGTCATCTTACGGCTGTGTAGGCTGTCTATGATCATCCTTTTGTGTACTTGATTGCCATTCTATCAATGTATTGCCGCTATAAACTCTTTGAACTCCTGCCAATGTCAATCGTGTTTGATATCTGCAATAATTGACACTAGAACTGTAATCCAAGTACTATCGTATGGTATATCGTATCGTATATCAAATAAAATTATGCTATAAATGAATTTTCTGTTGAGTTATGAATTTATTGAAGGTAACATTTATCAATCTTGTTTCGTTACATTCATTTTTGCACATTCTTTTACTTGTAAATTGACTTGAAACGAAAGCCCAGCAGGCGATATTATATGGAAACAAGAAAACGCTGCAGTGATTTCACGTTTTCTTAATAAATAACAACATTAATTGCTACAAAGTCTCACTGTGTCACCTAGGTCACAAATATGTACCTTACTGCATTTCGTATACATTATGTACAGAAGAAGTGGGCCGTTGGCACACAGAAACTATGGTCACTACAATGTAAATAATAAGTGTCTTCAAGCTTGATAGTAAATCGCTAGCTGACTGGTTATCGTGATCAAAATAAACCCCACTGCACACTAATAGCGGACTCAAATAATTTTACCTAATTATTTAGCTAAATTGTTATTCAATGAGCCCAGTTATTGTCGTTATTTTCGTCATTGTTTCTTTTGAAGATAGTTTGTCTTTTGCCAATTGTCAATACAAAACGGAAATCGTCAATCTTTGCCAACGCATGATTATTGTCAAAGAATGACACCGCTGTATTCTATTTCGGAAGTCAGTCTGTAATCTCTATAATGTTTGTCGTCCGTCATTAGCTTTTAAACTCTCCGCGGCTCCGGTATAAACATTTTATACTTATTTATTGAACATCAACATCGTTTTCCAAAGTTCACTTCGCTGAACAGTGTTAGGAAAACTACCACATTTTAATTGCTTAGCGCGGACACACGCGAATTGAGATTGACGCTCATTCATCAAGCCGGTATTTAATTAAACTCTCGTTAGCATTGACCGACACCGTCGGGGATATCTTGTATAAGTTTGCTGACATTGATAAGCACATGGACTATCAGTTGCATTGTCACATGTTTCTAATTATACATTCACACTTCAGTCAATTGAAGCCTAAATACACATTTGAACAAAGGTCTGGCATGAATACATTACCTCGTGTCGTGTCTCTTTGTCACTGCACTACACGATTAAAAGGCAATGATTGATCAGTCAACGCATAGAAGCATATCACTTGACACATATAAACTGTAAAGAAGCTATGCAATATGCTTAAAACGTCGATACCATAGCCTTTTATGGATAGTCATTCAATGCTGGTATTGCATTTTCTATGATCTTATCCAATAAAAACTTAATGTTTTTTACAACTTGTATTAGAGCTACATTTGAAATTGTAATTAATCGTTTCTATGTCTTGTGAATGTTTATTTTCCAATACTAAGAATTTCTTGTGTTCCTGCTTAACCTTAATTATATTTATAGAGGATTGACAATTTATTTATGGAAAAATTTAATGATTATCTGATTTTACTGGTAACGATTTAAAATGTAAAGGATTACGTCAAAACTTATCTATAAAAGATAATAAAAAATATTCATTGGTGGAATATTTTTTCGAATATCTAAGAAGCACTCAATCGATCAATCGAAACTTTTCCGCTAACTTACACGTTACTCTCACAGCTTGTCTATTACCGTTACAGGAGGTCCCACTATAAACATGCCCGTCATATCGATTGTAACTGTCCCTATCACTCGTGCCAGCATGTCAATGAGAGAGAGTGCGAAAGCCACAGCCGAAAATACAGACCAAGTACTACCGGTGTAAGTCTCTAGATGTCAGCAGGCTTCACATCTGATGGACGTTCTCTAACGGTGCTGTCCGCACAAAGCAGGGGTGGTACAGTTAGGCCTGTTTTCGAGCGAGGGGGTTATGGTGGCCTCGATTTTTTGCAAAGATTAATAAAGCATCGCCTAGCAACTCTGCGCTGGAGTGAGGCTCTTTATGACTTTCAATCGTGTCGAGAAATTTCATACATGAGTTTTGCTGAATTAACTCACGACTATATTCAGTCAGCTGATGAGATAATACGGCCACATGATTAAACAAGGTTTGAATGTTCAATTGGTTTCAAAACTGCTTCCATAAACCTACGTTTGAACGTGTAATATGAGTGAGAAATCTCTCGCCTACTACTAGTAGTTTTCAGTCTCTAACTAACTACATAATATCTAAGATAAACTAATGTAATGTGCCTATCCTTTGTTGCATCTAGCCATACAGACATTATTCAAGCCTAAGTACCGCAAACAATTCTAGTACATATTTGCACTAGCTTTCAAGTCGTGGCGTTTATGTGCAAATGGTGTTATTCCTCAGCAATGTCCAAAGTACAACCATGACACTTTGTATCTATAAAAAGATTGAAGAAGTATTAATTGTAGAGTAATTTTACTTAACTTAAATAATTACAGAAGTGGTTCTTTTGTTTACATTATCATTTGAGACAGACAACTATGAAGATATTCGAGTTATATAACCGTTTGAATAGTAAATAACAACCAAACGTAAATATAAATAACAAACCAAACACCCAAATTGAGTTGGTGTGTTGAATTATTGATGAGGTATACCGCTTAAACATAACCTTTTCTCAAACAAATGCGGTACTGTAGCGCGATAAGAAGTGGAAAATATTGGCATTCAAATTATGCATCGCCGCAGACATTACGTTTCAAAACATATTGAATTTGAAAATAATCTAATGAATAACACGATTCTGACCTTGCCTCGTAGAGCGTAGTGAACAACAATACCTACTAGAGATAAAAACACCTTTGCTATTGTTGTTGAACCAAACAAATGTATTATATTTTTGTCTTAAATGTTTACGAACTGCTACAAAATAAAATACAAAGCTGACCATGAGGCATTTTAAGAATATCCATTTGAATACATGGGCCTAAAATGTCCTGAATAAAGTTATCCACTACACTTTTGGCACATTAATAAAAAGATTACCAAAACTAACTAACTACCTACATTATTTTATTGATCATCTTGTACACGTACTCCATAAAATAAATAGACCTCTTCCATTGAAATTATGAACGAAAATTATAAATTTAATTGTTTCGTAAAAGTGATGCTTACATTGTCACCTAGTATTTTCTATGCAAATGCATCGCCTATATTGCAATTGTGCTGGGCCGGTGCGCGGGCGCATGGTGGCAAACGTGATCCGGGCATGCGCCGACCATGCAGTTGTATAATGCACCGGCAATAATGACTATGTCACTATGCAATGTAATCGCGGAAAACTATGCGGTTATAACGACCTTTTCAGTTTCATTGCTTTTCATTTGTATCGGACGTGACGGATCGAAACGATGAGAATGTTTGTTTCAATTCGAATCTTTTCAGTAACAAGACTTTGGTTAAAGTAGCAACTAGTGTAAATTACGTTATCACTTGAAAATTACATATCATTATATCGATGACTAGTTTTAGGGGGTTTTAAAGCTAGCCAAGACAACAACTGCTGTGAACTAATACATAGGTACTCGAAATAAAGAGCGCTCAAAATGTTTACACATCTAAATATAGAGTCGCACTCCTCTACGTACAAAATGATGAACAAAACATGATTTGTAAAGGATTTTTTTAAGTTACATAAACAATAGCGAAAAAATATGAAACTTCAAAATAATAAATAAATAAATATTTCTCAACAAGCACACCAATTCTCTAGTCCCAAAGTAAGCTACGAGGCTTGTGTTATGGGTACTAGATAACGGATATACATACTTAAATACTTTTTTTTGTAAATAAATACATATTATAAATAGAAAACATATTATAAATAATGGCATGATTAATGAATTTATCTTTTGAAGGATCGCATGTTAAGCTAAACGTGCAGTCGTTTGTTAGCTGGCTAATGTATTAATGATCAAAAAACGGCTTTAGTTGATTTATTATATATTACTAGCTCACCCGGCAAACGTTGTTTTGCCATATAAATTATTGTGGACAACCCTTATCATTAACCTCAGGGATATGAAAAATAGATGTTGGCCGATTCTCAGACCTACTCAATATGCTCACAAAATTTCATAAGAATCGGTCAAGCCGTTTCGGAGGAGTACGGGAACAAACATTGTGACACGAGAATTTTATATATATAGATGATCGTACCTTCAATCTTGGAAAGATATTTTATTGTTGAAGAATCACCTGGTACCTCATACCAGATGAAATGTTTCAAGTACTTTTTGTATGTTTCACTCTTTCCGTCTGTTTCAATGTTTATGGTTCAATCTTTCCTTAAAAATTAAATGTTGGTTAAGCAATCATGTTCTGAGTGATTTCCATCGCGTTCTCGTACCAGCTGCGCTGGTAGTATTTATACTGACCTTGTTACCGCGTGTATTGACGGAAATTTTTCTTGCGGCAGACTTAATTCTGTTTACATATCAAATGATTGTAACACGCGTCTTATTATTATGTTCTAAACTGATTCAATATCTAAACAGACAAGTTTGACTTTTGTATTAGAATTTTCCGTTATTTTTATTTGTAGATAAATTTAAGATTCATATCTGCCGAAATAGGTCATATTTCTTTAGAGTATTGTTACTAATGAATTCTTTATTTCTATTTCAGGTAAGGCAATGGCTTCTAAACGGGTGACACCTTTAAGATCGAGGTACGTCATTGCGTGTAGCAATCAATCATGTGTGCTAAACTTATCACCAAAGAGTTTGGTATCAAATGTCAACGTCAGAAGTGTCTCGGCACGTCACTTTGACCACTTTGTGTGTGTAGAGACCATGAGCTTCTTTGAATAGTTGAACAAACACTCGGTCATCCACCTTTTCGCTCGTTACCTAATGTCCACTGAATTACTCATAATAACTACTCATGACATCGAAGCAAATATTTGTGCAAATATTTTACCTACTTCACTTCCCGCTGCGATGATGACAACCGCTGAAAAACGATTACCTTACACATTTTATATAGTTTTATTGCTAACATCGGCTTAGTTAGAATTTGTTACGTTAGTCATGGAAGACATAGAAGTTGGTCATCGTTTGCATCATTAACCACAAGTTATATTTGTAGATATTTAATGTTGCCGCTCTATTTCCACTACACAGTTTGTTGAGTTAATTACCGTTTCGATTTAATCTTTTTAAGTTCATTTTATATGGAACGATTGAAATGTTTGTTTTTATGATATGTAACGCTAGACTTTTAGAACTCGAAATAATAGAGAAACATAAACATTTTCATAGATTAAAAAATGATGTTGACCCCAAAATTGCGTCCATAAGTTTATTTCGAATAAAAAAAAGCATTTTAGTTATTTCCAACCTGGGCCCTGTCCATTTAAATGACGGAAAGTGGTCCCATTTTCTACTGAAGGTAGTTAAAACCGACTTCGCCTTTCAGAGTTATTAGTATTCCGTGCTTTCAGACCTGAAATAGATTGTTTACGCCATGTCCGGGCAGTGTGCCAACGGTCACCTGAACCCGTACTATAATGTTTTGGCACATAATTAAATTTTTATCAACCTGGCTTGACTCATTTTCTCTTGGCAAATGTACTGAGGTTTCTCCGAAATTGATTCTAGAAAATTGAAAGCACTTTAAATTTTGTGGTTACTTTGTAGATCGGTGAGCGAGAATATTAGTGGTTGCAGAATGCCTTACTCGTGAATATGATTTTATCAGTGGATCATGAAAAATTAAATTCTTGGTATTTCATCTCTAAACGTCTGCTATTTATTAGTTTGGTTCTACGATTATGAGTTTATAATCAATACCAGAACTCTTAAACAATTGTATTTTAGTACCTAGATGTCATTAATTTTAACAAGCAAATCCATATGGAAACAAACAATATTTGCCTAAGAATTTTAGTCCATTCCAAAGCATTCTGTCGATAATATCCTCTCGAAGAATCTAGCTTCCTCCTTAAGTCTGTACCTCACTTTGATAACCTAAAGAGGTCACCCGTCTACCAGCTTCGTTAAACCAGTTTATCATCTTATCGGCTACTGTTTACTCAGTCAGCTCCCCTAATGATACCAGCAGCTGTGACGTCAATGCAATTTTTAAGAAGTAGGTACCAGTGATTCACTAATTTGAGCCGATAACTAGGGTGCCCACAGCACAGCATGTTAAATATTTGGCTATGATTACTCAGTTTTTAACGCGGGTAAATAAGGAAATTGTTTAGCAAAGTAACTATGCTTTGCGAATAGAGTTATCTTTATTCATTTAAAGCAATTCTTATGGTTTTGCATATTAAAACTTAATAACAATCGTGCAGATTTAAAAATTCGTTTATTAAAATATCTTCACCTATTTTTTCTAACAAGTTTTTGGAAGTTGTTTAAATTTATGTTGAGTAAATCTAAACTAGGTATAAAGGCTTATAATATTCACATACAACTGTTGATTGTGATTTTATGCAATACGATCTCATGCATGGACCGTTCATGTTGCTAAAGTTATTCATATAGTCATCTATATTCTAGTTCAAAGTGTTTCAAATGAAACTAAACCTAAAGTAGATATAAATATTAATAATAACTGTAAAACTTGTGGTACCTACCTACAAAGCCGACGACACAACACCACTTAATAATTTGCAGATAATCTGCAATCTGTGTTAGTGTTGACACTATCCATTAATCTTATATCACCGCGACATACGACTCACGTAACTAGTAGTTAAAGGTTAATTAGAACATTACATTTTACTAAACTAACTGTCAAAGTAACAACTTGACTAATGCGCAAACAGGTCTAAGGTTATCCAATAGCACGTGTTATATTGACGTCAAGTACAAGTCTCAACAAGATAGCTTTCTATAAACAAGATTAATATTAGGTTCATTAACGTCAATGTTTTTCACCTAATCTTGTTTCGATGTAATTTAACGAATCCTCAATTGGATAATGATCTTTTTATTTAAATATCAGCAAAATATTTACCCTTCCCTTGCATGTACTTCATGATGCCCGTATCACGTTTTGCAATTTTGTATCCATAGATAACTTACGTCTTGCTCGACCACAATTTGTTTACTTCATCGCTCCTAATTGTCCAAACATAGTTACGCAAACATTTGTCTCTACCCACATCGAAGATTTAACGAATCCTCAATTGGATAATGATCTCTTTATTAAAATATCTGCAAAATATTTGTCCTTCCCGTGTATGTACTTCAAGTATGTAGCACGTTTTGCCATTTTGTTCCGATAGATAACCTACATCTTGCTCGACCACAAGTTGTTTACTCCATCGCTCCTAATTCTCCAAATATGGTTACGCAAACATTTGTCTCTACCCACATAGAAACTATTGTCCGTTTGAATTCACGAAACAGCAACAAGGCAATATGTAAGATATTGTATTGCCCAATAAATCAACTCACAGTTTATCAGTTTTGCAAGCTGATTTGCCCGATTCCAATCACTTTAGCAAGCTTTAAGGATATGTCTTATGTCTAATATGATCCCTTTTGTTTGGAAGTCTACGCAATCAATTTGTTTTTCTTTACTTGCTCTTTGGATCGCTAACAATTAATTGCTAATTTAATTGCTTGTCCACTTAAAACAGTTTTCAGATGAATTTGCTTCCTCTTCTTCGTAATCTTATTATTTTTCTTCTTAAACCTCTTATGATAACCTCAAGAGTGTGTTGTCACTCGTAATCATACGCATGTCACCTTTACGTCACCGGTTTGTAAGTAAAGTAATTATTATAATAATGAAGTCAGTTTTTTATCTGTGACTCACTTTTATAACCAAACATTGATAAATACAATAAGTTTTCAGGATCGCTACTGCATTTCGTTATATCAATATCAGCATCGTCACTACTTTTACCACAGGAATGGGTCAATATACTTGTCAAGTTAACACTTCTTTAGCTGGCCCCAATTCGTCAGAAAATATAACATTTAGCACCCTAACCTTTTTAATAAATCTGCATGCAAATAAATTCAAAGTTGTTTTTATAGTCGTCGCAATAAAAAAGTCAGCTGCTTTATGTAAGTGCTCTAAAAACAAGCGCGTGGGCCGGTGTCATTCTTAAACTGGTTTCGGTTTATTTTCGTAGATACATTTCTTGCCGGTTTATCACGTATTAAATTTGTCTAGCAAATTTTGTTTTCATCGCAGACACTATAAGATTTATCGGTAGGTCCAATGTGTCAAGAACGCAATTATTAGTGCCTAGTCTACTTTGCATATAAGAACATAATTTTTGAGTTATAAAGAACTCTTTGGTTTATTTATCACATTATTATTGGTTTTTATTGCACCAGCTTATAACCTTTTCTGGTCGGTATAGTTTTCACACATTTACAAATTATGGTTACCCCTATTGGGTAACTGATTGTGTTCCTCCTATGTTTCGCTTAGTGACCATTTATCTGTATGCTTAATGAAGTTGCATTGGAACAATATTTCCCGTATTGCTTCAGTCAGCAAGCTTCGATGATGTCATAGGAACTGATGTCATGCTCACATACTCGTATTGTCACCGGTTAATTTTACTCGTTACGAGACCTGGGATACTAAAGAGTTTTTGTTTGGTCAAAATTTTCATTGTAGTTTAAATTCCGTTTAAAGAGGAGATTATAAATGGGAAAGTCAGTTTGTTTGTTTGTTCGTCCTTCTTTCACAACGCTACGGAGCAATGTTCGCGTCAAAAGTCCACGCGGTTGAAGTCGCGGGCGGCCACTAGTTGATTAAAGTTGACAACGTCGTAGTTTTCAAACTGGGGTTCATATTTCATATTTACCCCAGTATAAGTTTCATATTTCTTTTTATGACGACACGATTTCTAAAACTTTGCAAATATTTTGTTATGATACTTGATATGTTTTTTTTATTACGACGCAATACAAATTATTAGATTCTGCATAAAAATTATGAGTTTGAGTTATTATAGGAAATAAAAGACAAAACCGCATTGACCATGACGTAGTTCTCAGACAATTTGGAGAGGTATAATGACGTTTTGCTGGTACGATCAGGCCACCAGGATTACATCACAACTGAATCATTGTACCCAAATAAAATTCCTTATTCAGCTAAGTGGCGTCACATGACTTCACTAATGCATGCGTGGCTAAAACTATAAACGATGAGTGCTAAACTTGTCCTTATAAGTTCATAGCCACTTTCAGTTCGGCATAGCATGCGTGTGCCGCTTTCCCTAGTCGCTTAGATTAAATTTATCATTAGCTATGCGTTTCTTATGACATCGGATGATTAGCATTCAGCAGTCGCCCGTGTGTCTAGTCTGCTAGTCTGCTCCTCACCGCCATGTTTCTAGGGCTACCATTTTTGCTAATCAGAAAGTCGAATTTGTCATCTGCTCCTTTTTTTTAAGTCCATTGAAGTGTCTTTTTAGTCCCTCTTTTTTAAGCTTAAGGATGTTTTCTTAATCCATTGTATATGTTGATGCGTTTTCTTTAAGTAACGAGTACATTTTATGAATGTTTGAGTCTATGTACGAGAGAAAACTGTGTGGTTTTCGTCATTAAAACATGGTAACAATTTTGGCTTTATTCAAATATCGGACAACTTGTGAATATTGCATGATATACATATATGTTTAACTAATAAATTTAACAAAAACAAATTAGCTGAAAAATGTTATGATTTATTCTGGAATAACCTGATTGATACGTAAAATATTTTGTGGGAAAAATCCAGCAGTCTCCGGGTAGATTATGAATATTTCAAAAAATAAATAATATTATTACGTCATAAATGGGAAACCATATCAATCTAACATAAGTAATTGAGGACAATAACGATGAAATTGAATACAGTCATGAGTAGGAAAGATATCTCAAATTTTCTATGAATGGAAAGTCAAAACCCTGGGCAGCCCCAATTTCCCTGGCGATGCAACTCGTGCGCTTGAGCGGTTTCTCTGCACGCGACTGTAATGCTAGATTATGGGATAAGCCTAATGTGTACACTTACAGTTACCGCGAGGAGTTTCTGTCGTATGGATATTTTGTTAGGGTGATAATGTTCATTGTATAGATGACCTCGTGAACGCAGCTAGCGTTAACCCACTTGTAGAGGGGTTTCTAACGTTTACAAGATTCAAAGCGAATCTTGTTTTGGTGCAAGTGTTACTGTAATTCATTGGTATTATTGTAATAGAAGTAGTGTGAGCATTCAGCTTTTTGTGATCCTTACGAAACTTATAAATTCTGTGTTTTCCTTAGCAGCAGGCCTGTTGCAGCTTTCAAGTAAACTTTTTCCTATGGTTTTCATTCTGTATACTATATCAAAAAAGGAAAAAACTGTTTTAAACTGTAGTTTCAATTTTTGTCGTTTAAAATACTCGTATTTTAGGAACACTGCGAACGGTTTCGGGTTTCTACAAACGAACAAAAGATATTTGGCAGACTAACAACTTTAGGCACGTGTTGGTGATCATGAATGTTTTACGATATAGTATATCGCCGATTACGATTGACGCAAATTGCTTCGATAGCACCGTTGAAAGGTTCATAGTCAGTAATCTTGACAATGGAACTTTGATGGCGATCGTAAATTGCGATTAAACAGAAAGTAGGATTCAAAAGAACCCATTTAGCTACTTTACGTTAGGAAGATATTTTAGTGATGCGTCTGGTTCAGTTTTATGAAATCATTACAATCATTATAAAGGTATGCAAAGGAATTAAAAAATGAAGGCATTCTTTTTCCTCATCTGATTTTTTATTAAAATACGAGTACTTACACCTTTCTACCTTTCCTATTATGAAAAATATATGTGTGGTTCAAAAAAAGCGCAGTTAAGTTGATGAAGAAAAACATACTCTGCTTTTAATAATATTAAATAAGATTCAAACACTTACTCTGTTACCTCTCCTATTATGAAAATTATATGTGGGGTACAAAAAAAGCGCTGATAAGCTGATGAAATAAAACATACTCTGCTTTTAATACTTCTAATAATCGTAACATCGTAACGTAATAATCGTAACCTTATTGCAATAATGTTGATTATTATTACTTTTTACTTCATAAAACAGCAATCATTTCAAGTAGTTATCGTTGTAAAACCGAAAAATAAAAACGCACAAGTTATTGCAACAGGTAGCGCACAAATTACCCAACACAGGTTTCAGGTCCGCCACTTAATGGGTGGGCAGTTATCGTTATGAAACTTTGCCCATAAACCATTAGCAAACCATTCTCTAGATGGTTTAATTATAAACAAACTTGTTGTCTTATCTCCGCTTACAATAAATTTGTCATTGATCATCATAAAACATTGTTTTATGTTCAGCGACTACGTCATCGCCCAGCCAGGAGTTTTTACGCTCGTGCCATGTTATGAACACCGGTCTCGCTCGCGCGCGGCGTTCGCTAATCTATCTGTCTCTTTTACAACTGGCGGCGACAAGCCGTCTGGTGAATTCGGGCGGGCCTCACGTCGCAAACAAAACCCTCGGTCATGGGCGCTGGACGTATTTTCCTCCACTGCCACGCGGTCTGTAGTAGCAGCTAGCCATACTAGCTGTTGAGCTACGAGTGGCCTTCATTCAGGTGGAGTGCCTCCTCCGTGTCCGCGGCTCATAACCACTTCGAACTCGGGAGTTATTGCTTCCAGTATTACTTATTTTGTTTAGGTAAAGCCAGATTTACTTTCGACATTGTACCACCTGCCAAGACAGCCAAGGTCGATGCGTATTTAACTCGCAGGTGTTCTATTCACGAAAGCAAGGAGACCGTGGAGGAATAATGTTCCTTAAATCTATCCGCACGCACTCGCCAGTGTGATGCAGGAATCTGATAGGCCAACTTCTAACGGGCGAACGTGCCAAGTAATACATTAGCATCTCATTGGCGATAACATCACGCCAAACTATTGGACGCACAGACAAATGGACTACGGTACTTCAGATTTGAAGACCGGAATGTCAAACCAAAATGGCTGCTTTATTGTGTGTCTAGTCTACGATGCTATCAACTTTTCGAAGCCACGAATCAAAATTAATGTCTTATTATACCAACGTAATTGGCCGGTACACCAAGGAGGAACATCAATCATAAAAATTTAAACCGGTTGTAGCCAGTTTGTCAAATAAGAAACAGTTACTTATATAAACTACTAATTGCCTGCTTATTCTTGACGTGCGTTAGTGTTGATATATTCGGCTATCTTGTAATTAAAAGATTATCAGTGTGACGCATAAACACTAACAGTGTTATATCGTATTGTTTATGTAAAACAAGTAGACTTTTCGTTTTATCGCCCATATAATAGAACATTTGTGTCATGAATAATGCAAGAGATTGGGAAACACTCATAAATTAAATCGTATCGCGGCACTTAAAAATATTTTTAGTGAACCCAGAACAACGCGTGGATTTCCGACCGATCCAACTCCTTGCGGTGGTCTTTTATAGTTTGTTTTGTTATAGTTTTATGGGTTCCCTTGAATAACGAGCGACGCCGCACGCCGTCCCTTTACGAGCGTCCATTTTACGCCGATTTCTTATTACCTCGCCGTATATCACTCAATTTGATTGATGCTTGTTTAATTAAGTAGCGTGTTTGATTTTTGTTACACATTAAATACTTTTTATCGGAAGCTAAATATTGACTGGTGCTATCTCTGTATCATCATTGTTACCGTGTAGCCCTGTCTTCGTCCCATTCTGGGATGCATGGGTGTTGGTGATAGTCATGCTGAGTGACGGATGTCTTCCTGCGTTGGCAGTTCTCTTTATCAGGAGGAAACTGAGTCTTAAGTCTATGGACTATGCCTCGTTAGCGTCGCCCCGGCTTGCGTGGGCGTCGTTGAGAGCGATCGTCGACTCCCGTGGAAGTCTTTATTTACTGGTTGAGCACTTCACGTGAACGCAATTTTGGTTGAATGATGAAATCAACCATTCGGACATTGTTGACTTGGCAATAGGAGCAAGAAAATTTGGAAAGCTTTATTGAAAGCGCAAAGTTCAAAATGCACGAAGAAAAATGAACAAAGGAATTATTTGAGTTGTTGATGAAGTCGATTCCATGGTGATTAACAGGATTAAACCACGACGAGGGCTTACGAAGTGATTGAGTAAATCCAACATGTCATCGACTTTTGATTCGGGAGTTGAAATGTAGATCAGATCCTTTGGTATTCGGTAACAATATTGACCTGATTTATGAGGAATTGGCGTATTTTATTGCAGATGTAATAAAGACGTCGATAAAATCTGTTAGAAAACGAACATGTTTTAGATGCATTATAGCTAGCTTATTTAACTCTGCACTTTGACTCAGTAAAGACATTTAAAACACAGCATTAACATTTATATACTATGAAGGAAAGACTTGAGACACCGAAATTCATTTAAATAGTCGTCAGATGTAATCATTAACCTCCTTTCTGTGGTCGTGATATTTCACATAATAAATTCAGCCACAGATTTATGACCACATAACAAATAGTATTAGCTGTGAACACACCGTACAGGGTGGCCAGGAATTAATGGACAACCCTTATCTGCGGATAACTTGACCGATGCCATAGCTATTGGTAAAAAAACATATTGGCACGTTAAGCTACATATAACTTATTTTAACACCGTGGGTGGTCATAGACAGAAGTAAAAAAGTAAACGCCTAAATTTTTAAATTTATATTGTTTTTCCTGGACACTCTGTATGTGCAGCCATTTTATTTTAAGTAGTACATACATAACAAAGCTATGTGCTCGCTGCTCACCATCTGTCGACCGTGAACAAAAAGTAATTCATATCGCATTAACTTCGCACAGTGTTGGCAAAAAGAATGACATCATTCTTGTTTCGGTGGGTACATGCCACCAGTGTTGCCAGATCGCTTAATTTGGAAGATAATTTCCAACAGATTTTAAACATAACAGCTAATTGCCAACATTACGATTTGTTAAGATCGATGTTCTGAAAGTCAGTGACCGGTCATTGGAAACAATGCCTGAAAGAACTCAGGATAATAGCAGTATACCGTACTAAGGCTGAACAAATTTAAATGTAATGTTTTTCGTCTATCGTATTTCCGTAAAGTAATAATGATGTTCTATCTGTATAGCAAATATATTGAAGTGAGAAGAAACAAATAGCCAGACGATTTTTGTTAGATACTGGGAAAAGGCAGCACAGCTTCACATTTACCGCCTACAGCCGGTCATAACCGTACATATTCTATAATTCGATATTAACTGATCAAACGAATACGATTAACGATACAACTATTCCGCCACGAATGTCAAAAACGTTCACTACCATTATTAGCGTGCTCAACGACAAACCTGGTATTAATCACGCAGCGGATATTGATGTCATAGTCCTGGAATACTCCGTGGATCAATTTTCGTTAGTGTCTGAGACAATGGACGATTTAAGCTCCTACTATTATGTGGAACGATCAGTCAAATTGATTGAAGGCGAAACACAATACCTCAACTAAATTCGCCATTATTTCATGTCACGTTTTGACATAACGCTAACGTGGCATTCTCAAGTAAGGGGGACTCCACATTTTGTAAACTTGTAACATTATAATCTAGTCTAAATATTTGTGGAATCTTATTATCATGACATTCTAATACCGTAAACAAGAAATTCGAAACTGCTGTTCCATCCTCCTTTCCAATACCTAATTACTTATCATCACTAAGCTAATATTTTAGGTCGAGTAACATGGCAAAACTTGTATGTAATGGTTGACGAGGTTGAAGCACCTTCAAGTACCTGGCCATTTCTTCGCTCACGCACCGGCCAACGCGCAATTTATCTCGCGAATTTTTTGCCAGCCTTTTTTTGCTCGCAACACGGACAACTGCGAAACGAAAGAGAATAAACAGGTATGTTTTTGCAAGAAATTTTTCATGGTGAAGTTTCGGCTTTAATTCAACGTCACGGTTTGATGGAAGCGTTTTAAATTACAGCCTACGGTAGAGGGTTTTTAAGTTAATAATGACCCACGCACGCGTTTTGTATTGTAAGCGCTGTAAACACTCGGGTTTTATTTTGGACTTTTTTCACGTAACTACATACTAACTTTTCCAAAAATGATGCATTTGAACCATTTTTCAGTTTCCAGGTATGCAGGTTACGTATTCTTGTCTCTGCCAAAGCACGTTATGGGATAAAGCTTAAGATAAATTTTTGTGTGAGTCGGACATTGGCAGCGATTGGTAAATCAAAATCTATTTCTCTTACTCTATTTTGCAAATCCGAATATGGGCACATTCAATGTAGAGTGGTAAAACATAGGCATTTTTTTTTTCATTCGCACCTTGTAGCTTTCACAGTTTGGCCGTGTTCATGGCTCATTACCGTTAATTTGCATACAGAGTGCTCTCAAGCACCAACCGACCCTAGGCTGGAGTAAATAGGCCCTCGCCATATTACTTTACTCAGCAAGTTTAATTAAATTACCTACCCCGTACTTTACTAAACAAGCTGTCCGGTTGCCTACTACAGATGTTTTACTCCCCTAGTGAATTAAATGACTGACATGCAAACCTTGCAGTTATTAGTTTTCCATTCAAACTAACACTTCGTCTCACTCTCTCAAGTGTCGCCTTTAGTCTTAACTAAAATTCATCAAAATAAGTCAAGCGTGATCAAAGGTTAAATGCTACCCGAATTCCTAATATTAGTGGTAATCAAAGGGGTAGGTTCCAGTCAAAATGTCTCTACCCTGAGGAAGCTTTAACTGTATCCACACATTGTCCCTTTTAAGCATTGATTTGCATTCATAAAGCGTTTGTGTTAAGCCCTTAGGCTCACGAGTCCCAAAAACCCTAGTGGCTGTCTCGAGTTTAATTTAAACTAACCTCTGTTGAAGATCATGCAGTGTTTGCTGTCTGGCTAGATTGTTTGCTGTATTGATTGATCGGTGCGCGGTGCCCAGATGAAGGGTCAACTCTAGGAGACGAGGCAGGTTGAGAATTAAAGGATGATAGAAGAAGTCATATTTATGATATTGAGGAATTAAATTCTAGGGACTTGCTATTAAGTGTGTATATAAAATAATAAATAAGAAACTCAATGTTCATTGATCCCTTTTATTAGAATCTTTATAAAGGTAGTTTCATAATATTGATATCCAATTTAATAGCCACTAAATAATAAGTTTATTTACCTAACCTATTAATTTTATAACAGGTAATACTTACAGTATTATTATAATTCACGTGTGCATGTGAATAAATAAGGAAGCAAGAATATAATGTTTTAAAACATGCGGGAAATTCACTCGACCATATTTGCAAGTTATTGGTTATATGAGTGTAAATCGTATTGTGCACAAAATAAACTTAGCATACTATTGTTTATTATACTGTTGTTAAAAGCTATCGCGCTTACAAAGTAACTCAATCAGTGGCCTATGTCTGTGAATGGATCATTTAACACAATGCATGCAAAATTGTTTGCGATAAAATCAATGGACCGGCGAATCGTTGCATAAAATCGGACGCCCGTAGCATTGACCTTCGAAATTTAAAACCGCCTCACACTTACTGAACATAATGTGTTTCAATTGCGTTTTAATGAATAATTTAATATTCGCGACGGTCCGCGATAACCGATAACCCATCTCGCTCCTTTCGCCTCACCGCCATAACAACAACCGCTCTAACTTTGGCGATGATGTCAGCCTTCCTTTGATGATCGCCTGCAGCATTTCACGAACGTAAACAACTTGTATTTTTTAGTAAAACCCGATCCGACACTTATACATCTTTGAGTGGAGGTATTGTATAAGAACGAGCTATTTCACGTTCAGTTTCCTCCTTTGCAATAATTTATGTTACATGCCGTAGGTGTTCAGTTATTGAAATAGCCTCATCGGTATAGTGTAACCGAACCGGTTGTTTTGCAATTTGGCACGCATGCGCGTTAGCTCCCATAGCCCGGTATTTGGGCCCGCGGTTTCCGAAACCGATTATTAGCTTAATGATAATGCCCCCCCACTGTCATGAATATTATTTGGAACTAATCACAGCCTCCTACCTCGCAATACTTTAGCTTGAAGTACTCTCAGTGGTTTTAGCGAAATAAATTACTTCTGTGCACGCTTGGCCGCTCGACTGAACTTTAGTCTGATGTTTATCCAATGTTTAAATTGATAGAGCTGTTTTGAACTTGATGTTCATTTCCGCTTAACGGTGAGTATCTAAGTAGACCAGTGTCTAACCGTTGGTACTGACCAAAAATAAATTATTGTTTCAATTTCATGCGCAGTCCATAAAATTACGTGGTAATATATAAATTAACACATAAAATCAATGATGGCATTGATTGAAACTAAGCAATTATGCTGTAGGCTTTTCCAGATAGATACATCAATGAGAACTATGCTAATAGCAGTTTTCAGTGTTAGAAACCAATCAGGAAGCCATGACAGCAGGAAGTGTATTGTGGTCATCAGTTTCTCCAATCGTCAGACGGCTCGGCTATTATTCTGTTTTATTACTTCCACCATGTTTAGCCACATTAGAATATGCACGATTTCTAACACGCATCCTCAGTAATGAATTTATTGTTCCAATAACAGATGCGTTGGGAAGTGTTATTAGTTCAATCAATTAAATAATCCATTCATTTGGAACACTTTAATAGTTGAATTTATTTTTTTTCGCTGTTTTCGAGGCTCTTCAAATTTACATACGATTTCGGTGGTCTCAATGTTGTACATACCAATAAGAACTTTTTCATGTTGTTCAATTCTCCCTTTAGCATTTACTCTTAAATCATTATTTCTCAGAACTCCTAGTGTATGTGTCATGTTTGGTGTTGGTCTAACTTAAAACTCAGTTCGCCTGTCTTTTACTTTACCTTAAAAGCCAGTAATTTCGCTTGCCTTATTGCGTCCACTATAACCTTAAATTTTCTAAGTACAAGTAATACTCGTTTAGATTTTCAATTGAACGGTAATTATGGCCCAGTGCGGCGTTTGCTTCAAATTGCGGGTTAGTCGGCTTGCACGGTGTCTGCGCCCGCGCACCGTGATCCTCGCTCACGAGCCCTGTAGACACTTTAATTCGCATAATTTGTCGACAAAACGAGCTTACAATGTATCCAACAAATGAAGCAGCGTCTAATGCACATTTGATGATTAGTTCCCGCGAGTTAATTCCTCAAGAGCATGCGCCTAGTTCGTTGCAAGAATACTACATTTGTAATAAAAAATAATGAAATATAGTAAGTATTACGTTCTTATTCTAAACCCACATTGACGATTAGATGACGTGTTGGGACATATGTATTTAAAGAATCTTCGAATATTGCTATGGAATATTGAAGACAAATATTTATGCCTACTAAATGCTGTCTGGTTCATGTAAAACGTGCAGCATCTACTCATCACGTGTAGATTTTTACCACCGTGTCAAATAAAAACAGTAAAATCTGTTGAACAATAACTTTCGTGTTAAAACAAAACGTGACTTGCAAAGTATATTCACCCTTCCAAGTGTTGTTCACCATATTAATTGGATTCCTATCTCTTGATTTTGAACTGTCTATAACACAACAAAGGTTGTCTGTTTTAGAATTGAAATTGAGACTAAGTTTTAAAGTTATATTAAAAAGTATTTCAGTCTATTATTTATTTTTAAGCGCACCTAATGTAACTTGAAATATACGATTTCCAAAACTCTTGTCTCACGTTATTTTTGACACATACATCAGTAACGTCCTTTTATATTCAAACATTATCTATTTATATACTTTACCTTACTAGTTGTTGTTCGGATTCATTATTTTCAATTATTTCGCATTCTTGCTTTCTCTACCATTGTCCGGTCATGTGTATGCGTGGGCGCATTACCTAACTCACGAAACTCAATTGTCAAGGCATATAGTCTTATTACATAATCTGTTCCTTTTAACGTATTTGTTTGTAAGGCCCCTGACGTATCAGGCAACAAATTTTGCAGTAGTCGTATCCCTGGAAACATCGGGTGAAAACGCTCTACGTATATGTCCCCCTACTCTCTAAGCTTTTTGTCCTTAGTTTTGGATGTAGCCATTCAGTTACTCTAAAGCTTGATTTAGCGAGCGAACGCGCGACTAAACCCTCAAATACGAACGAAACGTTAGGAAGTAGCGCCGCTGGATGTTGTACGTCATGTTGGGCAATATACATCCTGTCCAAACAAAATAAGATAGTATTGAAGCAGAATGACACACTATATGCTGGACATAATTTAATCAATATTTGCACACTTTACCTCGTTATTTTTTGATAAGTCTGATATAGACTCTCTTCGCATAAAAATCGCGGGATATCTCGACTTGCGTACAGCAAAAAAAAAACGTCAATGACATTTTCGTTGCAGGCTCAAACAACAAAAATACCAGAATGTTTTTTTACACTTAGATTCGATTCTGTTCGGGGTCATCACATGCTGTTAACATCAGGAGACTGCTGTTCTACAAAACAAAGCATTATTGTTATGCAAATTTTGGTCACGTGTCGAGACACGATTTAGTTGGGTGAACTTATTATTTTCACATCTTACTGCGTTCTCTACTATGTTACGATTTGCTTCTTATAAACCAAAACAAAATATGTTCAGTATTACACGGTTTTATTAAGCTTGCCCCGTTTGTTTGTAAATATTTTTCTGTTTTGGTCAAATCTAGTTATTGAAATTTGGTACACTTAGTACTGGTGACTTTAGTTCTGGTGACATTACAAGTAATATTTTTTTGTGTAAATCAAAGGTAGCCGTCACTACTGAAACGTGGGCTTACAAGCTTTGTCACGACTACCTCAATATACCTCAAATGAAAGCTCTTGACTATAAGAACACAGTTCGCTATAAAAACACAGGTACTAAGAATGTTATAAAACTAAAAACTTGAAAAAAATGAGAAAAGAAACTTGAAGTGTAAACGGTTTCAGTACTAATAAAACCTACAAAATTATTCGGTAGGTCCCTTATAATGTAATCGTTGGGCATTTAGCGTGTAAACTTAGTTGTCTGGGTGGAAATGTTGTGTTTTTTACTCATTTTTTAAATGTATGTTCTGTAGTTATAGTTCCAACAAAATGTTTAATTGCCTGTATTTTTTTTGTTTCAGGTACATACCTACTAGTCCGTCTTTCATGATATCAAACACTTCACTAGTTGTAAAGGTAAAATTGCGTCAATATAAGCCAAAAATCAAGATGTTGCATGACTGAATTTACCGCCAATCGTAAAGATAAAGAAAACGAATTGTCCAAAAGCTATAATTTCATGCGACAAAGTTTAGCCTAGGGCCATATGCTTCTAGTAACTTCGCTACCAAGAAATTCGTCTGTTCCAAAGAAATCGGGGTTTATTAGTCTCACGGACTCGTTTTAATTTAATTGCGGCTTCCTGTGGCGTGTAGATCTCCAGTTTCATATTCTGTAAAGACGTTGACACAGATTTTCTCTGCAGCGTATTCTTAGATGTTACACCTTTTTTCGTCGTGTTAGCAACCTGTCCGTGTAATTTTAGCGACGAAAATGGTGTTCTGTACGCGTCGAGTGTCATGTGCTGATCAAAGGCACACCACACGCGAGCGATTCCCGAAGTGACGGCATTACTAATTAGTCGGATTACGCGTCCTTTGTCGCACGACTGTCGCGATCGCGCACCGTGACGCTTCCAGCTTCGCGGAAACCTATATGATGTCGCATGAAACCCGTTTTCAATTACTTGGCCCCGGTTTAACTTGTTTTGATAATCAACTTCCCTGTTACAATGTTGCGGAGACGTTTTCAGACGCGTGAAGACGATCCGCAAGAACATAATATCCTGACCTGTCAATGTAGAAACACGTTTCATGTTTTGGTCTATGAATTTTGACTTAGTTTATTCAAAGGCACGTTTCAGACAGCGTGAATTCTCGTAATTTGTAATATAAAAATAGTTGTACATAGTAGAAACATACTTTTCAAAAACATACGTTCATGTATCTATTCTTAATCAGCAGTCATATTTGTGTGACTTTGTGTCTGTCTGTCTGTTCTTTGTATTCAAAATTCAATCAAGTAACCAATCAATATCAATGTTATTCATAATTTATTAAGTTTAATTCCAGCCGCAATCACAATGAAGTAAATATTTCTCGTTTTATTAACAGTAAACAAGCCTGACCTTTTATTGTATGTCTCCAAGAAATGGCACAAGTAATTTGTTACTGTAATTAACGTGTGGGTCATTCCAGAAGGAGCTTGTAGGATTTCCTTCTCATTTGGCGGGAGTGCAACGTGTGACGAATAATTCCTTGAAGCAGCAACTTATCTTGAAATATTCTCTTCAACAATAGCTTTTATTTTCCCTTTGGCACTTCGCATGTTGTTTAATGTTGCCGCATACCCATTAACTATAATTGTATTCGATTCGCTTATGGGCGGTTTCGTCTGCGTAAGATGTCTAGCACATTTGTCTGAATCACCCACCCAGATGGATGACCTTTATCTCAAATTGAACTGTAATTAGTGTAGTGATATTGCCAGTCTTCTTTGGCATTCAATACATCTGTTGATCTGCATCAGTTCTTATTAGGCATGGTCAGTTGGATATATTGTGAGTTGCTAGAAATTGTTTTTTTAACCATTTTTCTTACGAATGAGATCTGGGGGTTTCCCTTTGACTATAGCTTAGGATACATAACGAATAACGGCTTGAATTTTGTAACAGTCGAATATTACTTACTAAAAATAGAGATGAAATTTATCGAATTTTAAGTTTACTACTCTTGAAACTGATTCTAGCCGGAGATGCCATTTATTATTTTTAACTTATGTGCCAATTGAGGACAGCATAGTTGATCTACTGAAACAGGGATCAAAGCGGAATCTTTAGCGCATCTCCGCAGAGATTCTTAATATGTAGGTTGCAAACTCCTCCTCCAATTACACGAGCCGTTTAGCTTATGGAGTGAATGACTAGTTACCAACTAGTTCTTACTGTTCAAACTTGCACAATTTAACTTCGCAAACATGCACGCAGCAGTGAACTTAACGCGTCCGCACTCGCCAATAGTTTTAACAAAATTGTTGAATTGATATGAAATACAACACCTCTCATTCTGTTTTATAATGTAATGTATGGTTTTTAAGACTAGTAATAGGTGTACCACTACCACATGTGAGACGATAGGTCAATACGTGTGCTAAATTATTTCAAAATTTATATGACAAATAAACGAGTTCGGTGCGTTACTGGGGTAATACCAGATGGTACCCAGATTACCCCAGTAAGATATAAATTACTCAAGACGATTTGGTCGGAGTATACAATTTGTGCAAAGCTTGATATAAATCATACAACTGATATAAAATAAGTAGTTTTATTATGATTCCTAAAGTTTTTATTCTCTGTGAATTATTGAAGAAAACAGGCCTGAAAATTGTTGATTTTGGACACAACTTCGGATTTTCTATCGAGGAAACTTTTAGCAATTGTGTTTTTGAATTGAATGCACAATTATGTTTTCTAGAAACTTCATATCAAATGCAATTAGTATTAATGGTTAAAACTGTATGTGTAAATCACTTTCACTTCTTTGAATGCGAATGATGCGGTTAAATTAACTCGTATGTGCTTAATTTTGCTAGGTAACCATATGAGTAGCATAGTGTGAGTGAACTGTTAAAGTGAGTTAATATATCAAACAATCAACATCTATACCTGCATGTGTCATTTTAATTGATGACATGCGTTGCGCGGGCGCTCGAAACTGCAAAACTCTCATCGGTTACATTAATACACGACAATAGCAGAACTTTACCAGTCGTTTGATATACGGCACCAACTGCAGCTAAACGATTACTAATTAGTTCTTAAAATAGAAGTCATGAACAGCCAAGGTGTTGCGATATTTGCAAAGATACCAGTGTGTTATATTATTTGAAAAGAATAGAAACAATATCTTGTGTCAATAAATAAAATCAATAAAATCAAAGTAGAATAACAAGTAGCACTTTTACAAGTAGTGTTTCCATTGTGGATGACTTGGTTGCATAAACGCTGGACAGTCATTTGCTCCAACGAGTCTTCTTAAGTTCGGCTGTTCTTCTCATGCTGTGGCTGACTCAGACCCAAATCAATTACAAAACTTCAACCGTATGATTAATATTCATACTACATTTAGCTTTTGCATTCTCAAAATCATTTGTTTTACTTGTTTTGTTATTGTGATGACAAACGAAGATTAAGACATCCACTAGTATTGGCTTGACAAAGATAATTAATTGTCTTGGAATATGGCAAGACCTATATAATTGAGTGTTTTTAAATTATTCATATGAGAAGTAGAAGATTACTACCTAACAAATGTTTTTTGCATCCTTACATTGGCAAAGTCCTTTAAATTCGTGTCTAGAAGTTTACTCTCACCAACTACATCAATCTTTGACAATGCAAATGGTTAAAGTTAGTCATTTGTTGGAAAATGTGCAACTGTTGCGAACTAAGACTAATGATCGCACTGCGATTGCGAGACTACGTATGATTAATTAATGAAGAAGTTAATTTTCTATTTTCGATATAACAGACTTTACTGAGCTTTGTTTTTGTGACAAAGATATCAGTCCTCATAAGGGAGGAGTTTAAAGTGAAGGGTTATTTACAAACTCGAATGTTCATTTTTGCATTCCAAGAGATCTCCACATGCATTTCATATACGTCTGACACGAATGGACTCAATCACGTCATCATACCTGACGGTATCTGCGCTGGCGAATTCCTCAAGGTATAGTGTGCAGCAAAAGTGGTCGCCCTTATTGCTATACGATTGGACGGGAATACAAAGCTACTGCAGCTGCGATCGGTACTTCCAAGGGCATGGGGAACGCCCGTGAGAACCCATCCGACGGTCGTGGGCGAACTTCTCACGCCACTGTTTCATATGTCCAATTCTTTGAAATGTAACACACCGATTACTTGGAACTAGATAAGCACAAGTAGCATTTCAAACAGCATTTATAGTCTTTGACTTCATTCGCAGTCATCATCACCTTAGGTTTGGTTCATTACTGGTACTGTTCTGGGGAAGGGATACACAATTTTATAAAACATATCTTACAAATTACCAGCTCGTTCATGTAGAGCAGTCAAGTAATTAGTTTCATGACGAAAGATGATTTTGACAAATATGGAATACAGAAGTATCAAATACATTCTCAGACCTGTCTATCAAACAATGAACAGTAGACATTCCAACAACCGTTGCTACTTGCAACTCAGCTAATTTGTAGTAAAAGAATCTATGATCTGTCATGTCTCATGTTACGAGGTGATCGACCTTGAGCCAGATAGATCGTGGAGTCTCTACTCGTGACTGAATGGAACAGTTTTGGTAATTTTGAGAGCCTTATTATAACTACACATTGTTTGAAGTGCTGTGTTCACATACTACATTTGTGATGAAACCAAAATTATGTGCTTAATGGCCGTTTTGCTAATTGACCTAGCTAGACAGCATGATGCACCATTAGCAAAATTTGTCACAGTAACGTTAATCTCTATCCTTTTGTCATACTTTATTAATATCATTAATATTGATAATGGGCTCATTCTTACTTTCCGTATTAGACAATCAAAACAACTATTCAAAAGTCCAAGACTATTTGGAATTATGATAAATTATATTTCATCTGCACTTGACATTGTTTATCATGTAATCTGATACCAACAGGGACAATGACGTCGAATGAACTGTCATTGCATTGTTTCCATAGGTCATCTATGGTATGTTAACTTTCATATAGGCAAAGTTTATATATACTTTGCATTCTTAAGTTATGTCGTACAAAACTGATATTTGTTGTCTTCAGTAAATAAAAAACACAACCTCACTAAATCAAATGCGACAACGAATTGTGTCTCCGTAGCTACACTGCTTCAACCGCTCAAATAATCTCTAATGTCCTTTCATAAATTCAAATCCTAGACGACCTTTAAGCATCAGCTAAGCAAATTGCACATGAAAGCAAAATTGTCGCTAGCCGGGTGTGCCGCAATTGAGTGCACGCTCGCTGTAATGGGAATAATGATGGAAGCTTGCGCCATAGATCAGGGGCCCTACTATGTGCCGGTGACCATAGCTCGAATATTACACGCACTGTTTAGAACCGCGAGAATCAACGGGATGGCTAGAGTCGAACCGCACGAAGCGTCACCGAATAGGGCTCCTGTGCGGCGCGTGCGCCAGTCACGGAAAATCGACGATACTTGCGTAAACGCGGCAGCTCTGCTTGTCCACTCCACTCACCACTTCACTATTAGCTCGAATAGCCTTAATAATTTTGAATAGAAGTTGTTGAATAAATGAACGGCGAAGCGGTGGGTTTTACAGAATTTACTATGAATTTGAAAAACTAGTTGAGATGACACCAGCTGGTCTTCAGATTCTTGACAATTTTTTAAAGATGTTGCAGATTTCGAACGAGCTGTTTAAAGTGGTTTAAAACTTACTTACTCAGGACATTAAATATTTATTGATTAGATGAACTCTCGCGGTATATTTGCCTTGATCGAAATATTGTTGAGCTTAATATTGTTTTTTTCAGCCTTATGAAGTTATGAATGTAAAGAGGTTTTATCAATCAAATTTTATCAAATTTTACTAATTACGCGTTTTATTTGATTTGAGTAAACCGCCACTCGATTTACTAGTTGCACTGCTTTAATATAAATAATTTTGATTTTAGATGTCGTTGCGTAACAAGCAAGCTATTTTCATTATTGCGACGCAGTTTCTAGCATATTAGTGTCGGTCATTGTAAATATATGAAGTGCGAAGTTTAAAATAATAATATTTAGGAATATTCATGTGCACTTCTGTGGCCATCATTTGCCTGATTCGTCTTAGGCTTCATAATTAGTCTCATTTTGTGTTTTTTTGTTTGCTGTTATTATACCAATAGATGCAAAATTTTATTTAAATAAAACCGTTAAGCTTTGAGTAGATACTTTATACTTTATTCATGGAAATGCTTACATCTTTCAATCAACAATGTTAAAAATTTGATAAAATATTAAGTTTATTCGATGTTTTAGAGTCAACAGTACCGTTATCTTGACAACATACAGGATACTGTACGTTGCCACCGTAAATACTTCATAGAATATCAACTGGGTTATATTGCATCAATAGAACGATGCACGCGAACGTTAGACACCATGGCTCGCTGATTGCGAATGCAACTTTGTAATTTTATCGAATCACGAACGCTAACACAAGGCACGCATCAAAATAATCTCTAAGGATACGGCTAAAAACAACCTCATTATAGATGCAGCTTAGTTTGCATAAAATTTACATAACAACACAAAAAGTAGTGTTTATTTCTACGATACAATACCATATTTCCTTCCAAGTTTGGCGCCGCGCATCACTCAATCAATACGCAACGCTCCTGGGCCGGCATCTGTCCGCAATTATGTGGAAGGAACACCAATTAGTACATCATCGAATCTCTTGCATAATGTTATTTCCCATTGCATGATTATTATTCAGACCGTCATATTTATACACACCAACAATTGTGCGTTTGTTTTCACATTTGCTAAGCCTAATCTAATCATTCTTCCTGTTGTAGGTACGGTGGCCACTGGCCAGCACGTCACGGTAAACACTGCGGTATCTTATGCGCTTGTGATTCAGGTGATTTTGCAACAAAAATAGGTAGCCTGATGTGAAAATTTTAATATAGGCACGTCCAATTTATTCACTTTATGATTTGAATCCACGTCTCAGTGTATTGTAGCAATATGATTTCCTGTAATTGGCAATGTTCTTTACAAACGCATTAGAAGTGCAACTAATTGCGCTGACTAATTCTGCAGTATATTCGTATCTGTCGTCGGAGCTTCTTGGAAATCAACCAGGGCTCCTGTCGGGAAGTCGGGAACAATTTTCTTAGAACCACGACGAGTTGTTGTCGTCCTTCACGTTCGACAAAAAGATCATCGCAAATCATGATGACAGCCAGCAGTTAACTTAGCGGCGGCTCGTAATTGATTGCAGTTGAACGTACAATGTATGACTTGTCCAAATACGAAGAAGATGAGCGTGTAATTAATTATAGAAAAAAAAATAATTGTCGCAATAGAGTAATTAGTTTAGAAGCCGTAGATCATCGAACTGTAAGGGTCGTCGATCCCGGTGGTGTGGAAATATGATATGCCGATGTTCGCCAAGACCGAAAGCTGGGTTAAGCAGGTCAGATGTCGGGGCTTCGTTAGACGAAATTCCGGCCACCACTTGTGTGCGGCTGCAAAAAGTGTTTTGCGTCACTACGCCGAGCCGCGCGATGGTGGGAGAGGAGCTTTTTTCACGATCACTTGTCGGAACGCCGTGTCCGCCGGTCCGTCACGCGGACATTGACCGTGGCTCTTCTATTTAGGGTGTTCGGTTTCTACGTGAATACTTTTAGCCTCTCTTGCTTTTGGATGTAACTGTTTCGCTTCCACGTTGTCATCTACGATTTGGATTGTTCCAACAGCTACTTACAAGCCAGTAATTTGTTGATGGTTGGTTGGTTTTCAACAATGTCACAAATAAATGTGGGACTCACATTTATTTGTACATTTTCATGTTCACACGTCTTGTTCTTGCCTACTGGAAGTAGAATGCTAGTTGAAGAATGACCGATACGAATGTACATACACTTGTTTAAGGCAAGACAAATTTTCAATTCATCTACATGAATTATTACTATTTTAATATTCATAGCATGACAAATAGTCTGTCGGCAAGATAGCCTCTGTTCAAAAGTTTTGTCGAAAGTTTCTTCAGCCAAGTCTGTGCGTGCCAAAAGTTTTAATAATCGGGTGATCCATTATACGAAGTTTTTCACTTTTTCAGACAGGCTTAGCATTTCGCTATCCATTTCGCATAACCCTAGAACATGCGAAAAATGTGGTTGTAAAAATACTCGTACCATACTTGTAGATTGAAACAAAACTTAACATCCCTTATTTTTTACTGCTTTGCAGTTCAAGCAAAACTCTTCTAGTTTTTTTTCTCTTCGGCTAATTCAATGGCTGTTTTTGAATACTCAGTTGTATGGTGGTATGGTTATGGTATACAATATGTAAATCAAGGTGTGCAGGCTGTGCGTGATGGCCGTATTATGTATAGATAGTGAGGTGAGCGGATATCGGGCGGGCGGTGAGCACGCGGCGCGCGCGCCCAGTCAGAGTGCCGCCGCGCCAACAGACGCACGCCCGAACTGCACGTGCTGACGATACACGTACACAAACAATTCATCACTTAACTTTACCACGGATACTCCCCAATTTACATAAAATAACATTGAACAATGTCAGTCTGCATGTACCTCGTATGCCCGTGGTTCTTTCTCGTGATCTATCTCTGTTTCCTCATGCTGGACGTGTGAGTGCGAGTGCCCGTAGCGTATCGCGCAGACGCGGCGTCTCGATCGATACCGGCGCGGTCCGTGCGGCGTTTGTGAGGCGCTCGCCTTGCGAGCTGGTCGGACACGCGGGTGGCTGGCGCGCGGCGGCGACGGTGCGAGCGGTGCCGCGTGCCTGGAGCGGTGGGCCGCTGGTGTTATGCGGGGCGGGTGCCGCCGGCTCCGGTAGCCTGACGCGCGCAGCAGCCCTCACGATCGCTCCGCACGCGTCGGGCACGCGGCCGCCCGCGATGAGCGCCGCGACGCCGGAGGTGCGCGCCCACCCGGCCGACGCCGCCTCGCCGGCCGTCGCGCTGCCGAGGATCAAGCCGGACCTCGGACTCAATGACGCGACACTGTTCGCTGTCTACTGCTTCATCAAAAATTTCATTGGGTAAGTCAGATTTGACATGCTGTTACCTACAGTCAATGGCGGCGACGCATTGCAGAAATTTTCAATTCGTGACAAAACATCGTCGTACTGATCACGATGGCAATCCGGAGCAATAATTTACCCAGGATTCCAATAAATAAGCTTGGTTGAGGGATCGTTTGTGGCCGTTTTATTTAACAGGCTGTCGATAATTTTGTAGGGCATACGAAGGTTTTAAAAATGGCTTCTCCAGTGACATTTCATTTTCTAATAATACGTTTATATTTCATCGATTAGATTTCTGTTCTGTAGATTGTAGAGACGTAATTTATGTATTGCATTCAATCGGATATTTTATCGAATCATGAAATGTGCAATCATAAGTGCTGATAATAAGCAGCAAGACAATTATAACGATGTAAGTAATCGCAGTCTTGTCGATTAAAATATTCCTAAAACCCAAGGTCATTCCGTAAGTCATATGTGGCGTATTGTTATTATTTAAAGTAGGTATTTTTGATTCATTCAAGGCGACAATGTTGTAATCCAAGGTGCGATAATCGTAATTATTATGCATGACCTCTAACACTTTATTAATATTTATAAAATTAATATCCATAAATCTAGCGGTTGCGCCAACTGTTACTGTGATACGCTTTACACTACAATGGGTAAAACCTTGACTTAATGAAATGTGGCTAATTATAACACATTTTCTTAGACAAGGTAAATTGTAAAAGTAGTTATCTCTATCCACGAGAATGGGAATTTAATTCGCCACTTTATTTTAAGAATTTGTTATCACCTTGAGAATATAAAATAGGAGCAGCATGACTCTTAGTCAGCCAATTCTAATTTCATGTAAAAGTTTATTTATTATACCGTTGCAATACTAACCCATTTTTGTTTCACGAGTTCAATTACAATTCATGCTTCAATTCCTTGTCACGATTACCATTAGCTTTAATTTTAATCGACGTCCTTTCTTGTATTGTTTTCTATACCCTGCACGCCATCTGATTGTATAGCAAAATGTAAAGAAGATATATGTATTCGACCCTTCTGAATAATGTTAATGTTGTCCATTTTTTTATTTTATATTCATTGTGACATCATTGTTTTTGTAATTTTTCATCGCACTCGACACGGATAAGATTGGATTATTTTGTTAATATCTTCACCTAGTGCTTTTAACGAATTATAATGCTTATGTTTTGTCCATGTTCAACTAATTCTGGTATAGGGTTGTAGTATCATATTTGTAGTATCGTATCAGTTTTACTGACAACATGGTTTAACCTTGAAGCAGACTACCTCGGAGCCCACGCCTATGTTTACCTTTTTTATCATTACAACTCGCCAGAAACTGATAAATATCGTAAAATTTGAACGCAGGGAAACATGTGTGCACTTTACAAAAATATTTATGTCTGACAACAACACCAACTTTACAAGAAGTTCAGTTTCTCTCAGGCCCAAAGGTTTGTGAATTGCAGGATTAACCTTATTTTATTACCTATCCAGAAAAGTCTTACAAATTGTATTTCTGCAATCCTATCTTTGCTTCTGGAAGATCCATCCAACTTAAGTTTTCTTATGTGCAAACATTGTGATAGAGTCATATTGTGTTGTACCATTCCTACCAGTGATCATTTAAATAAGCCCCGGCCCACGTCCACCTACTCTTTAGCATTATAGGCCTCTTCTTTGTTATTGTATCCATTAGCCATAACTCTTAGGTAACTGTTAATTCACACTCGAGAGTACTGATCATTGTGTAAAATGGCTGATCCAGCTGATAGGTGCATAACAGTAACATATAATTAGTTGGGCGGCAAATTGAGCTGATAAAGGGCAAGCGTTACCAACTGAGATTCGCTGAGAGAAAGTGTTTAGAAAGTTCGCTTTGTTTTGTTTGGTCCTTGGTACCGAGACCGAGATAGCGCCCTCGCCCTGCGCCCAACTGTACGGAAGATTGTGAATCACCGGCAAAGCCAGGAAATACCTAGTTCGATGTCAGTACTGGGCTGGTCATGCAATAAGGCTGCATTCGCAAACTTTTGCATCCCTATCACTTTCTGTAGTAATCATGACATGACCATCATCATGATTTCTGCAAATACATTATTATTATATCATAATTTTGTGTGTTGTTTTATTTATTTTTTCATTAGTAATATAAAAGGTATGTGCCTATTTTATACACATTTTGTAATTGGAAGTAGATCTAACCGCTAGTTATCCTATTTGCATTCGAAGAATGGCCAGTCTCAATATCTTATCAACCGATGACTGAAAGTTAAATAACTGTCAGTTTCATACTAAAAGCTATCTGATGTTTCAGATTTTTCTATGAAAGTGACAGTTATCTACCTAACTTTTAATCAACCGTAGCCGCTTAGATAGGATATTGAAACCAGCCATAAATAAGAGTACAGCACCTTAGCACTAATTATTGAATGATAGTTGTTATTCAACACTGTGTTACATTCCTCAAACAAAAGGTTTCTCACAAATCAGTGAGTATTTAGCAAATGGTAGTAGTAAGTTTCCATTTTGCATATCTAAACAGATTGACGTTCTATTTACAAGCCGCAAGATAGAGTGCATTGAAACGATGCACGTGTCAGCAGTTGCTATGAAAATTGCAGAAAGTCTACTATGAAAAACTAAATCTGTCAAAAAGATAGTCTTTCTTTCGTTGACAGCATAATATGCTTAATATTATTAAGCTACTAGTTAGTTAGTTAGTTAGTTCTACAGGGCTTTTTCCGCACTTAGCCTCACGATTGGGCCATTGTGCGTGTTTGCCTCTATTCCAACCAACCCAAGCTCTCCCAGAAGGCTAGCAGCCTGCCTAGGCCACTAAAGATTATTAAGCTACTATTTTTAGTGCAAAATCGCCCTCATGACATGCACATAAGATGTCACAGTGTTTTACCTTGACGTGCTGTCATGCGTACTCCTAAAGAACTATTATTTTTTTGGATTTTGTTTTTCGTAGCAGGCTTTCCGAGGCTCCCTTATCATTTGCGCATAAGATGCAAACATAAAATTACCCTGACGTCCTATCATGTGTATAACGAAAGAACGATCGTTTTGTTGACAGATTTCGCGTTTTTCGTAGTGGGTCTTCTGAAACGCCTGTTGCCACTTGCGACCACGTACAATCATGCTAATGCTCTCCACTCGGCTGCTCAGACACCGTTCAAATCGCTTGTTGTTTTTCTTCCTCCACCGAACCCGGCGTTTACGGATGATTTGCCGGTTCGCTTTAAATGCGGATCGTTGCTTTGTTTCATTGGGCATCATCACTTTCACAAGAAGAAAAGGGAAAGTCTGTGGTGTTCGCTCCCTTGCGGTCAGCACTCGGGCTATCGGCCGGCGCTAATTCCTCTTGTTTATTTCATTTCATACTAATGGCTGCACACTAATCTTTGTCGATTTCACTCTTTCCTCCTATAATCTTGCATTTCGATTCCAACCGCACTTGGTATCCTGGAGTTATTTTTGTTTACACAGATATGACAAGTAATTCAACAAATGATTACGACACGTTTGTAATGATCTCTGTGGCTTACGTAAGATAAAGATTGCATCGACAGCACATTTGATTTATCATCAAATCAATCTCTGTAGGGAATTCTTGAAGCGTACACACTTGTTATCTTTGTTCTTATCTTGTTTCTCCCTGTGGTTCGCTCGAAGACCCCCGCAAAATATAAGATTGTTTGATAATATTGAAACGCTTTTTGTATCAGCTGTGTAAGTAATGCTTGCTGTATAAACAGTTCTTCAGAATGATGGCTTTTTTAAAATGGTTACCAAGTTAGTGTACAGTAATTATCATGTATGTTACTGGGCTAAGTTTTGACTGTTGCGCAAACAAATGTAATTTATATGTACACTGGTAGTGTGTGCTGTGACATTTATTAATTATTCCTTTTGGATTTATTACTTTCGTGGAATTTCTTTGTGTCTTACACAGACGACCTCGTCACCTTTTGAGCTCCGTGTCTAATTTATCTTTCCCACAAAAGAAGCTTTGTTTTCTCAACAGATTTTAAAGCTCCATTTGTTACATCCTGTTTGAAATGCATCCCCAAAAGAAACCTATAATTTTCGTATCTAACGCTGTCTTTTATGTGATCGATCATCCATTTTTTTCTAAATGTTTCTTTGTCTTTCTTCATAACTAGTCGATTTAATATAAGCAGCAGTGTAACGAAAGTATCTTCATCACTACAATAAATTTCCAAAATTTTATTTCGGTGACTGCCTGCAGCTGCTCTATCCGTATATTTACGTCGCGTCAGCGTGTTCTATTAACGTCTTATTTGTACCTCCACTAGACCGATTTTATCTTACCGATAAGCCGCACTAATTAGCAATTGAACACAGGCCGACATAACTTCTGTCGATCAGCTGTCGGTTCGCAGCGATGCGTATTGCGTTCCGATATGATACGGAGATAGTGCGTGCGCGCAGACACGACAACGTAACGTCATTGCGCAATAGCATTAACAGTACCTATTCATATTGTGATTCAAAATGTACCATGCAATGCATAGTGCACGACGCGTAATGTAATTTTATTAGTATCATTACATATTTAGATTCCATAACGGACAGGTTTTTACAACGGATAATTTTGATCGCGGTCGTTCCGCTGTTGTCACATTGTGAATAGTTGATGTTTGATGCATTTGGATGCACGGTAGTGTTTGTTACATACAGTCGTCTGTTATTCTACATAATTAATGTTCTATTACATTTTTCTTCTTCTTTCTGATTCCAGTGACTAAGGCAAATTATTTTGAGTTCATGTTTTGTTTCAAACAATATTTTACAAACATGTCGTGATTAAAATGTGGATGTAATGAATTAAAACTTTACTAATAAGCCAGGTTTACATGAAAAAAGTTTAAAATAGTTAAGCTAATAGATCATAGAAAACAAAGGGTCAGCTAACGACTCCCTGGCATGCAAACAACAGTCGATATTTTCACGAAACCGTGACTCATGTTCACTGAATATGCTCCAAAATGTGTAGTTTTTGTGTAATCAAAACATCTAAAGTTTGTGAAGTGACACAACTAAATGGTGTAAAAACCGTACGTATTACAATTTACGCAACGTTTTCTTGCATTTGCACTGATGTACATACGTAAACCTGTTGCGTGTTACTTGTTGCACTTACTTTTATAACTGTCGTCGCTATCCATCGTCATTAGCATTCGACGGGCAGTGAACCGCAAGAAAAAATACGGATAGATCGAGTGTCGTGTGCGAGAGATTAACTAGGGATCACATCTCGCATATTGATTGACGCGTCGCCTTGACGTGCTACCATGGCGCCACCCTGGCAAACCTCCCCTTTCACGCAAGGACGCCGGGAATAGGGACGCGCGCACACTCACCACGCTCGGTACTCCCCCAGTTTGTACATGTCCACCGGGCGAGGAGGACGCTCGCTATCCATGTTGCGCGAAAAACCCGCGGGGTTCATCAAAACTGTGTACCCACAAACGAAAAACACACCAGGTGCACTGGAGACCAATTTGGAGCATCACCTGTGAGTAAAAATTACAATTCCCTCCAGAGAATGCACATCGATAACCGAACTAGGTCACGCTTCCGCGTCCTCACCCAAAAAGGCTTTTTATTTATGAATGACTGTTGTTTTTCTGCGCCAGTTGCGCTTCCAACAAACCAATTTTTTTGCTTGAACACACAGTTTTGACCTCTTTCCGACAAGATTCGAGCGATATATCACCAGGAACAAAACGATTTGGTTCATTGCACTAATACTCAATAGCTAAACGCGGTGGCTTCAGTACATGCATCATTAAGTATGGCACAGGTAGTTATTACAACCCCTCGGTATTGATTTTTCAATTGATACGAATGGATTGTGCATACTGATTGTCCGGATGCTCTGCGTATGCATAACTGAAAATAAAATCTACGTTAACGTTGTAAAAGTAAGCCCAGCAGGTCAGGATTTAACTTTCATTAAATTTAATTTAATAATTGTGCAACTGTAAATTTATTAAAAAGTTTTATATTCCTTTGTTTGACTTGACGGTCATCGCTGCGTGCTGTGCTAAAATAATAAACTTTTTTGATCAGCGGGCAACGCATTTTACTGGCCATAAAGTTTCGAAACAAAGGTCTTTTAGGGACATTCGACATTGCATCTATACATATAGGCTTAAGGTTATTTCAAAACGAAAGGCGAACAGTCTACTGTGCGTTTAATCTGTAATAGTAGCGATTACACGCAAGGAAGCCGCTTATAGGTTCTGACACTTCCTCCCCAGATGCAATTGTGTTCAGTAGGAAGCATTAGTGCGTTTGTTGATTATGCTCCGATAGGTAATCTCGGATCTAATCTCATTCCTAGTCAGAGAAAGTGCACTATCAGGAGATAGTGCGGCTCGATCATCGTGCACGGTTCGCAAACGTTTAACTAATTCACAATTATACAACATTTGTTTCTGCATGCGGATTACGTACCACATCACATCTTTATTTCCAAAGACTCGTACGAGTACTTGTGCGCCGCACGTAACTGTTACGAAAAGTAAATACTTCTTCAGTGTTTGCACTTGAATCCAGTTTTGGTTGTATTTAACAATCCACTTTATGAGGCCGAATCAAGCTGAAAGTTTACAGTCGCAAAACCAGACGGTTTTTTATGTGGGTTAGAAGAAGTTGCTTGAAAACCTTTGGTTTCACTTTTATTTTTTGCTCAGCAGCGCCAGAGAATTTCCTAAATTAAATTATACAATGTACGTTTTTCTTTGTTCAAAAATCACATTCAGTGTATAAATACTGAGTTTATTACTAGGCTACATTTCTCTATCGCTAAGTTCATTTTTATGCTAGTAAACCCAACGGTGAAAGGGAAGCTAAATCGTATTGAACTATTTGATCAAACTTTAGTTCTGCGATCGGTTCTGGCTCGCGTTAAAATCAACCCTGTTAGGCCGGCCGTTGTTTGCGTTCACGTTAATTTCGGTGCAGCCGCGTGGCGTGGCCGTGCCCGACCGGCCGCACTTCCGCCGTCAGGTGCTATATCCAGCTCTCCGTGAACCGCACAAAATTCACGTTCAAAGACGAGTATTTTAAATTCTCTCTTGCATACCAACGCCCCAGTTTCAAGGTTGACTTAGCATACAAGAGTTTTAGAGCCTCGCTTTTGTTGGCTTTTCCCAATCCATTTCTCATATTTGTTTTGCTGCATATCTATCGGTATATCTTTGGCTCCAACTACACTGCTTTGTTAGGTCGCACGCTGAAACAACCCGAGTCCTTGGTCCAATTCGACGTCGGAAACTCAAGAGCGTCCCATTTATGCGGCTCTCTCCGTCTGAACCGGGACAATGCTCGCACGACCCCGTTCACTCACACCACTATTGTGAATCACTGAAGCCGACATACTTCCATTGTTTATTGGTCTTTAATTACTTCATTTCGCGTGAAAGCCGGGAGAGATCGGCCTTGACCATAAACTACTTAAATTTTGGAGATCGAGAGCTCATTAAAATATGGTAGCGTCAGATGAGTCTGCGGATCATGCGTGCCCCGCGTTCTAGCCTAAATATAAACATGAAAATTATTCTGTCTCGCATACACCACCTTGCGCACTCATCGGGCACTTATAAAAAGCTGTGGCGAGGTCAAAGCGGTGTACGCGCGAACAGTGCGGATCCCGCACGCGGCCCGCGACGACGCCCGCGTCGATATCGATGTTTTATTTATTATCACGTGCAGCAGTGACGTCGATTAGATGCAACGCCCGAGCCAATGGCTCTTGGCAAGTCGACGGTGATTGAGGTGTGTTGTTCATAAGTGTGTGTGGCGCGGCGTGGTCCGGTCGTGTGCATGGTGCAGCAGTTGATGGCCGAGTTGAGGGTGCTGATCGGGAAGCGGGCGCCGCCGGTGGGGCCCCCGCCTCCCGCGGCACCCCCACCCCCGAGCCCCACCCCACTCCAGCACCAGTACACGCGGCGAGACCTCAAGGCGAACCTGCACCGGCACATGAGCATAGTCCTCGACAGGTCAGTTGGGTATGGTCTATGCTCGCGTTTCTAAGTTTCGATATGCAACAGCGTTGTTTACATTTTTTATTGCGTGCTAGCGAAGCGGCCGAAATAGATGCGTGTTTATACGAAAGATTCAGTGTTGAAACACAGGTGGTTTTCTTTGTTTCGGATCGGCAGCATTTGGATGAATAAATATTCGCCCAAACTGATTCTTAACAAAGCATCGAACGATCGAGATGTGTATCGTCAACAACAATCGAAAAATACGCGACATAGTTGAACTCGGCAAATTGGCAGTCAATTTCAGCCACGAATGTCAAGGCTCGAATTGGCTAACCATGTTTTGCGTTGATGATCTATTGCTAGAGAGAGGTTACGTTTTAGCTCACGGCTATCATTTGAGAGCAATCATCATATCATTAAAATAATAACACTCAATTATAGAATACATGTAAACATCCTGTAAGTCGTGCTATACGTATCTAGGACTTCTCATAAATCTCAGTGCAATTCGTGAGTGAAAGATATTTCAAAATCTAATAAGTATTCAGATCCCAAGGCTGGTACTTTTATTGCTTAAACAAGTTATACATGTTAAGAAGCACGTTTCAAAGCCTTCGAATAATCGGCTGCAGGCACTTGAATTTCAAAATGTTCGTTACAAAACTACAGTATCTTTACGTAAATCAAAAGTTGCCGTAAACAAAAGAGTTTGTTTGATTATTCCGATATCGAAAATATATTTGGATTTTTTTATGTTGCTAGGCGCAGGATTTATAATCTGCAAATATAATATTAACATTAAGTTCCTTACCATTAAATTGGTAAAACCATGCGTAATAATTTATGAAGGAATAGTTTTTAAATGGTCTCAAAATTCCATGTCTATTAAATGCGGTAGAGTGGGCCTAGCATTATAAACCTTACCATACTTTTCATACTTGCCCTCAGAATATTGTTAAAGAGGCTTTTAAAGACGAACATTCTAGAATCACAAACGCTGAGGTGAACGACCAACCTTCGTTATTAAAAAAGTCAAACATCACTTAAGCAACATTGTTTATCCAACTTAATTGCACAAAAACTAAACACAGCTGTCAAATTTATGGTGAGTACAAGTATAATGTAAGAGTTGTCTTTTACATAATGAATACCTACCATAATTATAAAGAACATTGAAGATTTGTGTGTGACGTTATTGTATCTAAGAAGGTTTCAATCGATATATTCCATTTGTATGACGTGTAGATAAATTCTAAAGCCTCTACTGATTAGCGTCGTTATTTTTACTTTGTTGAAATGTTATGTTTAAGAATACCCAATCACCAAATGTCAATGCTAATAAGCATATGCTATGCAATGCTAATAATAGCTTAAAAGATTACGCAAAAGTTCCTTGCAAAGCTAATTACAGTTGGAAAAATAAAAAAGACATTAGCCTCGCCTGTACTCCGCTAGGTAATTAAAAGAAAACGTGTGTTGAAATAATGAAAGGGCTCTGACTCAGCACGATGTCTGACCACTGACCATTAGACCGCAACGTGGTGTTTTGTAAGTATAGATCTCTATAGAAATGTTATGTTATCGTTAAAGAGATTGTGTTGTGTTACTTAAAAAACATGTTCGTACACTTTTCGTACATTCAAATTCTAGTTGCAACGGAAATTGTTATCGTGAGAAAAAAAAATATTAACAAAAAAACGAAAAGCCCCTAGAAAGACCTCTGTGAAAATACTATTGTTTGTTTGTGGTTTCCCGACTGACCGATGATCCGAACCGGATCGGAACCGAATGGAAATAGCTATAGGGTAAACAACAACAATCATTAATAATAATTATCGATACAATCAACAATTAGCAGCTCGGAAAAACTACAACTTGGTTGCTTGAAGCTTAATTGCTTATGGAGACTACATAAACAAACTTTACTATCGAGCGACTAATGATTTTCGACATATTTTCAAAGATCTTTTAAACGATGTCTGTCCATAAATTATAGTGTCAATTTGACGCTCGCAACTTTTTTTTTGTTTCAAGGGATTTTGATACCAAGCATGATGTCGAGATAAATGTAACATTTGAACATTAAATCAAAACAAAGATGTTTTGATTTGGTAGAGTACTCGATGAAATCTATATCAGGGTTTCAGTCAGAGCTAGATTGAATATTGAAAACGACCGGTATTCATTCGAGTTATAGATCGTCAGATTGTAAAGCAGTGGAAGCTACAACAAAAACAAACACTCGCCGTTCAGTGCATTCCTATAAAAAGTGTTGGACGCTAATGATTTAGGTTTATTTACAGTCCAAAATGTCGAAATGGGTCGATCGCGTTTTGGCACCCGATGCCTCCTCCTACTTGACGCGCCGCCTGTCCGACGGCCCATCAGAACCGACACCACTGACATAGAGATTGATATCAAGTTGATCACTTCCTCAAATTCTTGAGAGGGAACATGACGGGAATTAGATTTATATGACATTACTAGACGCATACAAAATGAATTGGCAGCATTAACAAAATGTTAGGTACTTTGAAAAATGCTACATTTTCTGCGTTCTGAGCTGCATTGAATTGATTCGCTTTTTATTTCCTTTAGTTCAGTACTAGCAAGACGAACATTTGTTGTTAACAAATTAACAAACATTGTTTTTAACAAAACACATTTTTCGGTTCGCAACTGGAACATACTAGTTTCTAAGCGCGTTTGGCCCACTTCCTGAAAACTAGGACGGTGAATTATGAGCGAAATGTTTGAATTAATGCGTCTTCTGTGAGACAAAAACAAATATTAACCTTCCTAAGCGTTACAAGATAAAGTGCCTAAAATATTGTGATTCTAGGACGGTAAGACCTTGCGCCAAATTATTTAACCGGATTATCTACCATGAGAACAAACCATTTATTAAGTGTCAAGAATTTTTTACTTTGATGTTTACCACAGTCACACAATATTAGCTCTAGCATTAGTCAGCCACTTACAACTTGTTGATGCTGAGAGATTTAGAATGGCACGTATACATCACCTACACGACGTGATTTGTAGAGTCGTTATGTAGCATTCATTAACTTTCTGCTGGAGACTCATATCATTATTTTGATGAATGAATAGGGAGTAAACTGTTTCATAGAATAAACTCATGGTACAGATTATTTATAATAATTACCTTCTGGATCGTTTCCAGCGGAATGCCGCTCTGACACTCGGTAGGATTTTATATGATGCGACGATTGGTTGGCGGTAGTCATTCGATGCTCACGCATTGTTATTGTTCACCGCAAACATCGATATCTTAGGTGATGTTCGGATTACGCTGGGCGGGGGTGGCCGGCGCGGTGACCGCAGTCGCTCGCGCCGCGCCGCCCGCGCACGCCCGCCCCGAGGCCGCCGCGAAGCCGTGCTCGTGCTGGCGCGACTAGGTCAATACACTTATTCGCGTGTACACCTTATCGCGTCCCCATTATCGCATTAAACCTATTTCGTCTATCGATCGGATCCGCCTTCAGTCAGAACTCCGCCTTGAAATTCTCGTACGTCGAACGAGAGCGGACGCGCGTGCATCGCTCGTCGGATGACATCAGTTAAGCCGCCGCCACCACGTCCGTTGCGAACAATACGCACTCAGTGTCCGCGTCGTGAGTGGGCCGGACGCACGAGGATCCATGGACGAAGGACGGTGCACGACGTGCGACGCCCTGGGGCGGCGCAGCTTGTCGACCAAGTTGCTGCAGGTGGCGATCGCGCAGGCGCATATGAAGACCTGCTCGCACGCCTCCGCGCCGGAGCAGGGACATGACACGGACCTAGCTTCCCGCGCCCTCGCTGCCAAGCGACGCAAGTCTATCGCTGGTTTCAGGCTGAATCTTACAAACGAAACGCAACCGAAACCACCACCGACCACCGAACAGTCACGCTCGCCCTTCACTCGCAGAAACACGTGGTGCTCGTAAGTTTATACAACTCGACATTGAATTTTCAACACTAGCCTTGTTTACTTCCAATGCATGGTCTCCGTTAGCACTTCGATCGCTCAATGGCACATCACATACCATATTCACGAAACAAATCCAATATTTTGTTTGTTTCATTGTATCATTTTATTTTGTATCAAGTCCTTGTCATGTCGTGATTTGCTATCCGCTATGTCACTATCGTTTGTTTTGAAGTAGTTTTCGTCGTATTGATTTAGTTTTCGTCTCTACCATTTCAACACCCGTACTAACGTGCGAACCCTTGACTTTTCTGTTAGCAAGTGTGTAGTAGTAACCTTTTATATTAAATCAGTGTTTCAAATACAGATAATTGGGTGTCGTTTTTCGTCGTCTAGTGAAGGCCTCATATCTTGGCCTGTCCGTTGCTAACTCTAATCGTTCCAACCTTGGCTATTTCGGTCTACAGATACAATCGACTGTTAATCAGAATGTACTTTCTGTAATCTCAGGAATGAGACAGAGATTGCTTCATTCGACAATATTATACAATCAAATACAAAATGTACTGCCGCCTTTAATTAAATGGCATCAAGCGTCAAGGTTGAATCACTAGTATGAGTCTTCATACGTTCTTATGCACGTTGTTTGACTTTTAATTAAATACCTATCTATATCCTACATAATTATTGCAACGTTTTTACAAGTACTCTGACATATACTTATCCCTAACATTTACAATGTTATTCTAGCTCTAATTTATTTTGCGAAACGACACGCGGTGTCACACGTTTTTACTCACGTTGCATCACCGTTGATAATGTTGTTTTATATGCACTTCAAGCGTTTTATGTACTTTACTTTATTTACCAACTGCGATTAATTTCAATCGGTGTTACGAGGCAGTATTGAATGAACGTTGAATTTATTGAGTTTATTTGAGTCACTAGTAAGTGACTAACTTTAACTAGTTACGGTACTGTTGTAAATAAATACTGTATCATACTAAGAGATTCAGTAACGTTACAAATTATTTCCACTAAACCAAACTGGAATAAGTAAGAGTGTGTATCATCAAGTATGAAGTAACGGAAATTCCAATTGTCCAACTTATGCCTTGTTAAGGCAATAAATAACGAAATCAGGATCTGGTCACTTGAGTACATTTCTTTCCCGTTTCCTGTAGCATAGGCAACTAAACTAGGTTCCTATGAGAATGCAATGTAAAAGCATTCAATAAGATGAAATCCATCTTATCCATAAGTAGATCTTGATCTAGATCAATAAACCATCAAATTGTCTCCATCTAGGTTTACGATATTAGGATTAATTAATTAATTATAACCACTTGCAAACAAGCCGAGTATCAGACAAAGTACATAAGCTTGCTTATCGTGATCCTCGGTGCTAGATACCGTTTATCTACAACAATGGATGTAATTTATTTATAATTGCACCTACGTATATTACAAAAACTAGGCAATAACAGACGCTAGGTTTTTGCAATTGCAACAATCATAGGAATGATTCCGTCAGTCAGAGCGTTTGCCAATAAAGGTCAGATGATGCCTGCTAATAACATAATGGGATAACAATTTACTCCTTTGATTACATCTCCAGTAATATCTCTGTCTTGAAGATTCCGATTAGCATAAGATTACTTCAAGTCATCACAAACACTTACTATAATGCCGGTCATCGCTGAGTATATGAAGTTGAGGTCGCAGAAAAATAATAGGTCTTTACCTCTGAAATTGCCGTTTTTACTTTGCACTTATCTTCGGACTGGGTGGGAGTTAAAAATTCAAAATTCGATTTAAATTAAAGCTTGGAATTAATTGTTTCAAAATATGTAGTTAAATTATTTTCAATAAATTAATTAATTTGGTTTAGCCGGGATTGGACTCAGAGCATTGGTGAAAAAAAATTAAACTTATTCCACTATGTCAGTAGTGGTACAGAAACGGTTGGAAGTGTTTTAAACCGGAGAGTTTTAACACAGCTTAGTTCAAAGATACAAAAAAGTTAAAACGGCAATTTCATAATAAGCTAATACATCAAAATGCAATTTATATCTTCTATATTTAAAACTTCATAAAATAATTATTTCAAATCGTTTGTCCGAAAAGTAAAACTACACATTTGTTATGGTACTTATATATTTCTGCAAGTTATATACATCTGACAGGAGATGATCGTCTATTCCCGGCGTCATTAATAGTGACATGACATGATCCGACTTACTGCCGAGCTCTCTAACAAAAGCAGTAAGCACTCGATTAGGCTGTCACACCTTTGTTTGGTCCATCCGTATCGTTAATGTCACATTAATTTACTAGTGTCGCCGCTCTTTTATTATTTTTGTCAGTATTGTTTTTATTGGATGATTGTTTTGACAGAAATAGATTAACACCAACGTTATTAAGACTAGTAACAATATTGTTATTGTCCCCGATGTTTGAGCCGAGCCCGTTTTGTAATTTGTTACGGTTTAAGGTATTAAATCTTCATTGTTTCCATTCCGTAAAAGTTAATACGATTGAATTAACCTCCTGCCTGCCTGGAGAAGAAAGATTATAATGACAATGACTACCTGTTAAATAAAAGAAGGTTTATGATTAACAAAGGGTTGTTGGTGATATAACAAATGAGGATAAGAATTTTTTACAAAATTTCCATGAAATTCTTGGAGAGTAACAAATGGGGATAATTCAAAATTACGCGGATACTTCGGATCTACTACGGTATTTTGTTAGGGTACGTCACGGTGCCATTTAACGTATCGTTAATTCTAAATTTTCTCATTTACTACGCTTAGTACCAACATAGTTACGTGATCATCGCATGGACCGATAATTTTCCATGCATATTCATTTGTATTCGTATATTTATTAATCTTATAACATGGTTTGCGTTAACAATGTTTAATTACCCGGTTTTTAATGTCAGTCAGAAGGTCATTTCGATCGTATTTATGTCATCCCGAGTAAACAATGTTGTGTAAATTGATATATCGTATGATACGGACATGTTTGCTTTTCATATTTTACCCTTTACATCTGTCATAATATCTGTCATAACATCAAAATCGATGTTATCAAAATTACGTCCAGTACATCATTTTCACAATGTTTTACATAAACTTAAATAATTTCGTAACTTTTATTTTGTAAGACAAGTGGTCACGTCGTGATAAATCTTGCAAAATTCCCGACCCGAAGAAACTAGCTATGCGTTCGCGTCTTGGCGATTTGAGCGATGGCTCCATTTGAATTGTCGCCAAGCCACTTGCAATGCAAGCTCAGGTTGTTTCAGCCTTCGCTGTATGCAAAATCGACGACCGTTCAATGTGTTTACGAGCGTCTCAATCTTCCTATTGTACCAAAATTTTATGGATGATTTTACCGTTTTACTAGTACCGTACCGTTTGATTCATCATCATCGTCATCATCAGTTTCAATGCATTCGCATTGATCATTGTTTAGCGTACGATTGTTTTTATGGTTCTTTGCTCTTTTCGGTTGATATATCAATATCGTCGTTTAAATTAATATTTATTCAGCTTATTTTTGTTTTTTCGATAATTTTCAGAGAGATTTATAGTGACGTGTGACATTTTAGGTTTTACTAAGTCTATCATTGACTCTAGGTCCTTTTGTTACTTACGTGAAACTGTTACCTTGCAGAACAATACACGGAAGCACATGCAGTAATGACTCGGCCGGCAATTGCCTTATGATGACACTGGTCTAGCCATCCGGCTGATAGCACTGAAATGAGCTGGGTCTCTTGGTCCGACTGATAAGCTCAATCTATCCCAATGGGTTGTTCGAAAACTAAACTCTTCTAAACGGTTGCAGATCAGTTGAAACATTCAACTTAGTAACAATACTTAAACATTTGACCTTAACAAAAGATACCAAAAAAGAACTTGCTTCAAATTGTACGCTTTAATTAAAATCAGGTTATGTTCTATTACCGAAAACTTTTCATTTAGTTATATTAAAAGATCTAATCCAAATTCTAAATTGGGAAGAGGTACGAAGTAAACATAGCCCATTCTACACCGTGTCTGTCTTACCATTGTTTATTTTGTTTATTTTCGACGAATGTGATCAAGCAAAAACACCAACCGAATCTGGTCAGCCTTGAACCTAAACGACCGTGTCGCTCAACCAGCCCAAAGTTGTGTGCTAGCTGAGGTTGCTGTTAGATCCATTCTCGTTTTGAAGTACGTCGGGTGTGTCGCAAAAGCGTTGCCTAGGTGTTTTGAGGCGCCATCGTAGAACGTAGTAGGTAGAGTCGTGCGCGCGCCACTTGCTTCGGTCCCTCGCCCCTCTCCGCGCGTCAGGCCCCGGTCCCAGTTTGCCGCAACGCGTCGGTCCGGTTGCCCGCGCGCCTATACCCAATCTTTTTTAAAGTTCCATCTACCTCAAACACACACGAACGTCCCAAACACAAAAACAAAAACGGCGCCGCTCAACCCATCGGTGGGGACCCGAAAGTCCCATACAGTGAAATCGATACACGAAGTGGGAGCCATGCAAACTAAACTTATAAGTGCAAGCTACTCGTCCATCATGAACAAGCAAGATTTGTTGAGAGAAGTGGTCGTCAAGTACATAGACTACTTCTACCCTCTGTAAGTACAGTTATTTATGTTAGAACATTCTACACGATTCTTCGATCTCCGGCGCGAGCCGCGTTGGATTGCGGTCTTTTGGTGTACGCCTGTGACAGGGTGCAGTGTCGGGTGATATGAAGGTTCTCACAATCGGCTAATTACCAAGCCGGTAAGTCGGTGAAGGTTCGTCGACAACGTGGCCGAATGCAGTCAGACAAACGGTTGCGATTGGCTGACGTCAGCGCCGCCTATTGAACCTAGATGTCTCTTTAGTCTCAGTGCTGTATCGATCCGTTGCACTAACGACATATACACCTTTTTCACACAAGCCTATGTCTGACTCATTTTTGAGATCAATACTGACCTTGTCTCGAAGCTCTGGCATTGGAAGCTCACTCGATAAACCTTCAACTTAACTTCTAATTTTACATCAAATGTAGAGGTTGTATTATGTATGCTTGTTCAAAATTCTCTTTTTTGATTGCTACTGCTAATGTTATTTTACTATTTGTTTTTCTTGCTTTTCCCTGTTTCTTCATTCAGTATAAATAAACAGGGTTATTTTGTATATAGTAGGTACCTTATATTGGTCTATGGGATAAATAGTCGTTATGTCTAACTCCACATAAGTAAAGAGGTAAATCGTGCACCGTATTAATGAACCGCCTTAGTTATTTGTTATCAATTTGCATTTCTATTACCGCCGTCGGCGCTTATAATTAAGTCATTCACAACGACGTTTCGTAAAATCCTAGGGAAAGCACCATAGCATGACCGTTTCGCGTGACAAGCGCCGCCCAGCGGCCCAGCGTATCACGCCGTGTCCTACTAATGTCCTTTGTGTCCACACTAACATGGTTCAGCTCTCCGACTACCGCTATTTGGCTTTACGAGTTACTACAAGTGAAGCCAACCATAAACTGGCTGCGTCACGTGACTCAACATTATTACAGGTCAATTTCAAAAATCATATTTCGCAAAAACATTTATTATTTTGCCCTCATTCTACTCTATCAGTGGCAACCAGCAATGCTTTATACAGCAATCGTAAATGTCGATTCAGCATACAATTCGATGCAATTGAATCCGCAAAGATACTTACATTGTCTAACTAATTGAAAGGCACGCGAGTCCGGAGTTATGAAACTTAGCCGCGAGATGTAACCATTGGCGCCATGTCGACACGATTGTCGATTTCCCTTCAGTGACCTTGCGCCGGTCCAGCCGCTCGCTATACGATAACAATGAGCACAATGCTCCACGCGATAACGCCTCTACTAATCCTGTATTTTAGCTGTCCGGTCCACAAACACTCCGCGTGTCCATAAATGGCCATTTGCTCTAATTGAATCGTTTGCAACAGTCCCAATAACGATGACAACTTAATAGACTCGGCTCGCTTGAAAATCTATGATGCAACGACCAGTAGCGTGTAGAATGTTCCACCACTAAGAACTTGATCTGCAATAAAACGCCATTTTAGTGTATCATTTCAGGCCGTGACTAATGCTTTGAATTTTCATGCGCCTTTCAATTTCTCCGCGACCTTTGTATTCTAGACGGCATTGTATTACAATTACAGCGCAATTGCTACCTACGTGATTCACAAAGCCCTTTGTAAAATATGCTCGAAATCATTATCACTCCGCGTTAAGTTGCACTAATTTGTGCTACCTACTATTCATATTAGATAATATATTCGTGTGCAACATCATACTATGTTTTGTTTTAAATTACTTGTTGGCTTTTTAGTTCTTGGTTGAAAATGTTATGGTTTATTATACTTGAAATTATGCGAGTCTGCAAACTGTTGTTCGCCGTTTATGTTCTGAGCCCCAATCACAACCTTGCTTTTGATATATGACCACAAAACTGGTTTTGGTAATTCCCCAATGCAACTTGCGTACCAGCATATTGGGCAGATGGTGTTTTTACCATAAGTATTGGCGGGGTTGGGGGGACAAAAAGCCAAGCATCAAATACAATGGCCTCTGTACTTCAAATAAAAAGCTTTGAAGAGATGTTTATAAGAGATGTTGAAAGTGTTACGCCTTTGTTCCAGAGATCCTCTATTTAAAAGGCTACGATTTACGCAAACACGCACGTGCGTCTTGGAAAATGCTTATCTTGTCTTTGTTTGCCCTGTGCCATTTGTCTATTTGCTTGGCATGTTCTATCTTTGTAGTTACATTTTTTATTTGGACACGACAATTATGTATTTAGTCCTACACACGTTCCTGTTGCGCTCAATGCATTATGAATGCTATCTATGAGTTGAGTTTTCAGTTTTAACGGCAGTTTTGCTAAACTCTGAACACCGTTAACGCCCCCACCAACCAACAGAAGTGAAATGGTATTTTAATGGAAGATCTCAGCTGTAAAATAATTTTATAGTATGGCGACATCGAGCAAATCGCTGGGATTTACTGACTAACTACTTTTTGAAGAAAAAAATGTCATGTCATGGGATACTTACGATCACATCGATATCAATTTGATGTCTGTAGGTGAATGGGGACAGTGCTCATATATTTTTGGTCATGATCTTTTACTATTTTGGTCCATGACTGTGTTTTTTAAATCATACCCATCAAATATAGTTTCGTTGCCAGAGCCGTCAAATGTTGACTGACACATAAAGCCGGTTATATTAAACAAAGTATTTTCTCTTAAACATTCTATATCGTATGACTTACTATAGGTGCAACTTTTTTTATTAAAAAATTGCTGTATTTGTTGATTTTGAACTATCCTCTTAATTTTTGCTGTCGTCGCCTCCACAAATACTTTCTCCGGCTGTCAAGTTTCGCCTTCTTAAGTTTCAACTTTTTCATGTGCCGCGTGCAATTTTGTCAACATCCAAACTTGCGTAATCTTAAACAGAATAACTGAGTTGTTTTTGTCAGTTCCGCTTAGAGAAAGTTACTTTTAGGTTTACTTTATTGTTATAAACTGGCATTCTTTTTGTAAAGTTCAAAAACACTAACGTCATAGAGGCCATCTGTAATATGTCAGATGTGCAAAACAAAAATTAAGCTAAAAATCAATTTAGAAAAGAGGGGTTACAAATTAGAACTTAACAATCGAATTTCTTATTCTTCCATGGACTGTTAAAAAAATGGTTCCAAATGGTTATTATACAAGTTACAACAACTCCCAACATCCTCGAACACATGAACGGTAAATCGGTGCGAGTAGATCCCCATTTGCGATGCTCCGGCGCATCCATCATGTGTTCACCCGCGGATGTCTGGAGAAAGTTGCTGCGATCGGTGCGGCTTGCATCGCTCATCGTGATGCACTCGATGTAAAAAAGATCGAGGATCTAATACCCGTGATTGAGGAAATCTAAAACTCGTTCATTGGTAAAATCAAAATACTTCTGGTAAAACAAAATAAAAGTGAACTTGATGATGAAGAAATGGAATATTAAGAGGAACCATATCTAAAAAGAGAACAAGATCAACCATTCTTCAAATCGAATTCGGCCAGAAATCTAGATTTCCCTGGGCATTTTATGATTAATTTTTATTGGTTGTTAAAGCAGTTATGTTAAGCTCCGGCTTCTTACGTTCTTTCATTCATAACAATTTACTGTTCGTAGCTAACTCATAATCGACGTGTTAACACGCGACTACCATTGACCGCTCGCAGTTAATTATAAGCATCAACATTGACAATGAGCCTTCAACCGTTTTGGCACTAATCAACAATCGATAGCACCTTATCAACACGACGATGAAGATAATATTAGGTCCTTACCTATGAAATTGGCGTTTTGTATGGGAGGAAAAAAGTCGAAATTTTTTTATATAGCATATTTATTTAATCAAAGTATGAGCCATTGTAATCTATGCACTTTTGCCATCTCATAGGTAGTTCATTGATCCCTTTACTAAAAAAACCATTCGAACGGGAATCAATAAAATCTTTGAAGGCGACTTGGACTGCCCCATCTGAGTTGAACTTTTTCCCTTGCAAGAAGTTATCCAAATTTCGAAAAAAATGGTAATCTGTTGGAGCAAGGTCCGGGGAGTACGGTGGATGCCTTAGAGATTCCAATTGAAGTTCTTCTAATTTGCTAGCCGTCTGTTGTGCAGTGTGTGGTCTAGCGTTGTCGTGAAGCAGCAGTGGCGTAGAGCGATTGACCAGCCTTGGTTGTTTAGCAACTAGCTTTTCCATCATGGTTTGCAATTGCTGACAATAGATATCTGCCGTAATCGTCTGGCCAGATTTGAGAAAACTGTAATGAACGACACCGGCGCTAGTCCACCAAACGCTTACAAGTAACTTTTTATTGGTCAATTTTCGCTTGGAGCAGGCTTTGGCTGGCTTGCCAGGGTCCAGCCATTGCGATGAGCGCTTCCGATTATCGTAGAGAATCCACTTTTCATCACAGGTAATGATTCGATTTAAAATCCCTTCGTTATTGTGCCGGTCAAGTAATGTAACGCAGCAGTTGACGCGCGTTTGCCGGTTTGCTTCACTCAATTCGTGAGGAACCCACCTTTCAAGTTTTTTAATCTTCCCAATTTGCTTCAAGTGGATTAAAACAGTTTTATCACTAACGCCAAAGCCTGCAGCTAACTCGGACGTGGTTTGCGATGGATCCGCTTCCACAATAGCCTTCAATTCTTCATTATCAACTTGGGTCTCCGGCCGTCCACGGGGCTTGTTTTGCAGGTCGAAATTTCCAGAACGAAAACGTTGGAACCAAAAACGCACTGTGTTTTCTTTTGCGACACAACCGCCATACACATCATTAACCCTTCGAGCCGTTTCCGCAGCACTGGTGCCACGGTGGAACTCGTACTCGTAAATAACGCGATATTTCAAATTTTCCATTTTGTAAATTGAGCGATGCAAACAGAAAAAAGATAAGTAAAAAAACAAATGAATGACGGTTTACGAAACACAACTACATGTGGAAATAGCTGTATAAATTTGAATTTCGAATTCCTAACCAAATAGGAAAAATTTGTGATCAAAGTGGCCAGTACGACAAAACGCCAATTTCATATGTAAGGACCTAATATTCAAGGTGGTTGATATCAGAATGACAACAAAGGTTGAATGTTTCAACGCCAAATTAATGAAGCGATGACAAAACACGTTACATTATTACTACTTAATTTATCATATTATGCAGGGTTAAAAGTGCTTGTTTCAACCAATTGTTCCTCTCGTATTATTACAAATTTCTGACCTGAAACTGGTCAACGCTTTTGCAATATTAACCCACAACAAGACAATTCAACGTAATCATCCGCATCGCAACGGAAAACCTCTCAAAATTGCAGTCCTACAACTATTAATTACTAAAAATAATTGTATACTTTGCGCATTCACTGTATTGGGTTTTCATCAGCATGAATTAAAAGTCTGTATTCGAATGTTCTAAGTGTTTGTACCTACTGTGTCTTTAATGTGCGATGTATTAAACAATCTTTCAATTATCAGGTCACATTTAATAACCTGAAATTGTTGGTACTTATTATGTAACTTATTTCATAAACTTGTTTAAAAGTTTTTTTAAAGTCGTGGTCGTAGATCTAGTAGAAGCGAACATTGAAACTTAAACAGCGAATGGCAAAAATATAAACAATCATCAAATGCAGTTGACCAAAATCACAGAGACATATTTTTTGTCAATTTACAAATTAAGTAGTATTGCTTTTTTTAGACGTTTCTTTAAAAAATAATGTTCACTCAAACTCTTCCTCCGATAACGATAAAAGCAATTGTGTGTACGTTAAAATTCAACCGATCCAAATGCAATGCGCGGAAATAATCGAATTGGGAAGCGGTTGCTACTTTATTATGCTCTACAATATTAATTGAACCATTCATACGGGTGCTTTTATTCCTTTCCATGTCGACAGATTAATTAGTTTACTTTTTCTCTTCAATTCCAGTAATTACTATTCTAATTAACTTCCTCCTGTTGTTAGTTATGCCTAGAAACATTGAATGAATATAAACAATACCCGTTACATTATTGTTTCAGAATATCTTAGGTGTACTCAAAATGATTCTGATGTTTTACTTTCATGGGTTTTACAAATTAATTTGTCTACTGCAGACACATTTATTTGTAAAAGTCTGAAAAACGGTACCTCTTCTATAATTTCGGGAAATAATTATATACGTTAACCCAACCGGAAGCATGATTACAGTGTCTCGTTGAAAATTGGAGTGTTCATAGACTTGGTTTCTAATTTGTGTTTTTTTTATTGTTACAGCGCATCGGGCACCAGCGCGGTGGCCATCGACAACAAGATCGAGCAAGCTATGGTGAGTAGTTATTACCAAGTTTTATAAATACGCTAGGGGAATGAATTATTACTGATTAGCTTATTATTAATCGTGAACTCAATAAAGAGTGGACATAACAATAACAGTAAACATAAAGACGAAAGGAACAAACTAGAACCAAAGGCCTTTTCATTATTATGACACATGCAGTTTCTTTATTATAGTCACATTACGTCAAATGATCTAACACGGCCATACATGATCGCACATATACAAATAGATAACATGACATAGCTGCATATTACAGATTCTATGATATGTCAACAGTCATTCCAATATAAAAGGGCCCGCTTCAAAAGGCATTTGCCGCGTTCTTCGAAAAGCTAGTTTTCAATTCGCTACTTTGTCTAATATTCTATCGTCATGGTGTACGTGACTTGTTTACGAAGTAACTACTCCTTTGTACGCGCCGCCGGCTATTATCATAATTGGACGCATAGAGGAAATCGAATGTAATAAATGTAATTAGAAACATCGACTCGAATCGCCCGAGTGGCACACTACCCACTAGCTTTCGACGTAAACATAACCTAATATTTTTTTGCCAGCCGATTAATTTCTAAGGTGTGCTGTGCCACATAAGGCAACAATGATTTGCCAGTGAAACTTCGCAATAAGAATTGTCAAGGTCCAGCGACCGTCAAAGAAAACCATTAGGCTTATGTAGGTCTCCCATCATTGTGGAGGCATCCAGTGCCGTGTCAGTCGGCCGCGCTGGTTCCGTCTGAACTCGATGCGAGTTCGAGGAATATACTCGAGGCATGCAACCATCTCTTTCGAAAGTCTCTGTTTTACCGGACCAACGCTTGATAACATCGCCTTGATTCTAAACACAAATATCGGTCACGACGCTCAATCAACCGATAAACCGATATAACATTGATATCAAACTGCAGTAGGCTTAGCATATTTATGGTTACGTGCGTAACGAGATATGATAATGCTCTATCCAAAAATAGCCAAGGCCTATTTCGAAATATTTGTAAATGTACGTTTGGCAGCTTAGCAGTTTGTTTCGGTTAACGCATCTGATGTAACGTAACTGCGAATGTTGATTTCACAGAAAACCATGCAACGCTGTTGGCCCAATCCTGGTCTATTTGCACACAGTTTTACATGAGGTTGCGTAAAGTCGGTAATCTCCCGAGAAATCATCCGTGCTTATAATAGTGATAGGTGGCGGCGTAACACCGTTATTCAGATCGGTCCCTGTTAAATCTCTAACGACTTCCTCTTTTTAATGGCCAGGAAAGACGTCCCGTTTTGCCCCAGAGCGGTTATATGCAGCAGCGAAATTTTTACATTATAATTTCTGTATCAACGCAATATCAACCATGATGATAAATGAAGATTTTATGATAGTAACGAGGATAGTCAAACGCGCTAGTACTGTGAATTAGGTGTTTCAGTGTTAATTGAAAGTCCAACTTATAATTAAGCTTTAATATTAGATCAACTGATGATGACCGCCAATCTATTCACCTACATCCTACATAACCTTAAATTGGGAGGTTGCTTGCTTGCCTTTTTCATCAGTGTTCAATTTCGATTTACAAAATTATGATTCGTGCCCATCGTAGAGATTGGGCATCACCAAATCACTATCTATAATTAACCTCGACGATAGCCTGCGATTGACCCCGATCCGGCCCTCAAACTAACGCATTGTAGTATTTTTAACCCAAACAACAACGCGAATCACGATCTGCCATGCTCAATAATTGAGCTTCAATCGAAAGCATTTAAATGCAACAACAGAAATTGTTTGTAAGTTTTATGAATCCATGTGAAAGTCTTCTCTTGGCATTCTGTTGTTCCATAAGTAAACGGTCAGTTGTTAAATTTTGGCTGTTTTTGTTCATAACTTTGGCTGTTATTGTTCAAAATGTTCGTAGTCAGTCACGATGTCTTCAATATACAAAGAAAAAGTTGCCCTTCAATTTAGCTCCAGTGAACAGAGGCTGATATGATAATGATGAAGCAGAAACTATGGGAATCAGGTACTGAGCCGAATAAGAGTTCACCTATTCAGCTCCATACTTTAATTTCTTCAGTACAGTTACTGTCATGATTTGTGAGAATAGCGACCACCTATTATAATCTTGGCACCGATCTTGGCAAGGCACCCTTCAATGGTGTCGCTCACTAACACTAATATCTTACACCCAATTTGATAACATGATATTTTGTTATCAATATCACATCCTATATTTAGATCTGTTTTCGAATTCTTATCACGGGTTATCCAAAACTTCGCCTTTGCTGACCAAAGATATAACATAGAAAAAAATCATTCAGAATTAATTAACATTGAAGTTTGCGTAAACAAGATTGGTGGCTTTGATTGTGAATCGAATTCGTCGTAATTTGATTATCGCATAATGTCATAATAACACTGTCCAGCTGTGCATACTATAAAAGTACAATCTTTCGTGCAACAGGCAACCGTTAGCGATTATGCAATTCCGTTCATTACTTGGAACTCGAGCGATATTAAGTCATTATCTGTATTGCGCTTTTTCTAATGAATCACGTAACTATTTGAATGAATTAAGGTTTTTTTTAAAGAGACATGTTTGTCTCAACCAGCTCCAGTATCATCTGTCTGTTTAACGTGCAAAGAGAACAAGTCATGTGACCAGTATTCAAAACCGGTCTACCTTGGGCACACCACTTTACTCGTTGTAGGATTTATTATATTGTTGTATTTTAATACATCGACGTGCAGTTTGTAAATTATTTTAGATCGCAGATACAGTCGTGCATTTCGTAAGAGACCGCCTCTGCTTCTCGCGCGGCGTTACGTCACACGATATGTTTACCCGCGCCCAATTGATGTATAGGAGCCATAGCTCACACCACTGACCCCATTTCACGCATCTGTTCAAACATTTCTTCCGTCAGATGATTCCACACTTTAGACGCTTTTTGATCGCACGCGCAGCGTTGTGTTCTTTGTTTTGCTTCCGACAAAACAAACGCTTTGTTTTGTTCGCGTCATTTGCAAGTAATATTAGGACAGTCGAAGACACGTAGAAATTTTTATTTGCCTGAACCAGGACGGCATGCTTATTCCCTCATTGTGTACGTGATTTGCATGAGAAGGCATTACCCGCAGGGCTCACGCCGAGAAAAGACGCGGAAGGAAAGCCGGCCCTTAGAGACACGTGTTCCCTTGATTATACCAACTCGTGCACGACTAGACCCGAATTAGGGCTGGTTTATCACCTAAATACCCATTTTTGTAGCAAATGCATATTCACGAACCAAGTGACAGTAAGGCGTGAGCTTGCAACTAGCGCTAATTGCAAGTATTCAAAAGTATTTCGTTATGTACGTGATTCAAAGTATTTCGTTATTATATCAGCAGCACATGTTTCATCTTTCTCTGATCTTTTGTCTCAAAAGTTTTGCTATCTCAGAAAAGTTGAGTTGGTGCAGCATGTCCGATGATGTCAGAAAATGACTGCAGAAACCAAATCATAGAAAGTAATAAAACGACAGAAAGAAAAAGTTAAGCCATTTGAGTAGCTTAGTGCAACCCTACACTCGAAGACATCGAGGGGTCACACAAATCGCCCAATCGAGATCTCGCGGCGAGTAATATGCAACTGAGAGCGGCTTCCAGGGCGCACGCGCCGATCCAAATCGCGGCACGAACCCATTTCGAACCCAGGAAACGCGGACTTTCCTCGGAGCATACACACACTGCTTCATTAAACGGCTCCCGTTAAATGAAGCCGTCACGCTCGCCACAGATAGCAACCGACAAGAACCACCGCGTCACGAGCAAATTTGGAAACAAAAACCAATACAAACAAAACTAGTGACTTCAACTTCAGCATTCTCTATCTAGAAAGATAGCACTGTGGATACAACCGACCTATTTCATGACCGGATAAGAATTATAACAATAACATTTACAAGCTAAAAACGTGACGTTAAAGTTACAAGTAATAATCTTTTTATCAGCAGTAAACAAGAAGAAAAGGAAAAACAAGCTGAAAGTATTTTAAAATATTTTATATCCCAGCGATTAAAAGTACTTAAATTCAATCAATTGATTCAAAATCGGTTAAATTAAATTTCTGGTATCAGACCTTATCACGTATTTAGACACAGTGCGTATTTGTTTTGAACAGTAAATATCCGATACCGGTGGAAAATTACGATGCAATTGGGAACTCTACCTAGCGGTAATCTGGAGATTAGACTTTATCTGACAGATACAGCAAATCTAACATCACGATTAGGTGCTGTTGGTAAACATGTTTTTCGAAGATTAGGACCTTGAAGGCAACATGCTAACAGGATTTCAAAACAACTCAGCATTTGTTCGACTATGTTACTGGCCTACTACCCACAAACAGTTCCCATGTGTGTCTACAGTGATATAATACATGTTCGTCGTCAATTTGCAATGAAATGCTATTACGCCAGTACTTAAATTATCTGCTGAAGACCCTTACGTTATTCCTTTCTCGAAAGTCAGACTTGTAATGTCAACTATCCCTTAGAGATTTCTATCCATTAAGCAAGTACATTTGCACTTTCTTGACTCCGGATGGGAACTCGAGTGTAAAAATATCACCTCGTACGGCACCGTACATATAAACATGTTTACTTTTAAATTTAAATAAACAAAAAGGTCGAGCTCTCTACGATAATTGTCCGACGGTCACCGCGATTATGTTTTGTTAGTCTGAACTTCCTTATATCGCGCTGCGTCAATACATGTTAACTTTATACTAGAAGAAAAAGTAGTTTGTCCCCTATGTCTGTGTATGTGTTTTTTGTGTGTCTGTCTGAGGCGAGAACGGATGAACCGATCTAAACAGTTTTTTTTTTCGAAAGATAATTTAATCACGGTGGTTCTTAGCTATGGTCGGTCAAAATCCGTCAAGCCGTTGAAGCTCACCAGCTGTTTTCCTGAATCGTTCAATAAATCCAATAAAATCCATTTATTTCTGTAAGTAGGCTAACAACTAGCACTTTTACACGTCCCAACATATAAATTAACCCTACCACCGCTTCGGGACAATTTGGGCCAGTGCTGAGAAAAAGCGGCGCAAGAAACTCAGTCACTATTGTCATTGCCTCTTTTCAAAAATAATTGATTTACAATAATTGTAATTGTTTACATTTAAATCATCAATTTTATAATATCCTTTCGACATTAATACATCTTTTACAACGAGGGTTTCGTTCGGGGGTTTTTTAAATGGAAAGTTATTTTTATTTATATTCCAATTATTTCCGACTAAGACGAGATTATTGACTTGGAAGCTGGGTCATGAATTTACTGATGCGACAAAAACAAATCTCACATTGCAGATTTATAACTTAAACGACATCAGCAAATAGTTTGTAAAGCATGTCTAGACATATATATCGTAGCCTAGATTCTCGAGTACTCATGAAAAACGTGTGATGTCCGCGTGACTGAAAGGTCGAAAACCTTTTGTTATTTTATGATGATCAAGAAAAGATTAATATAATTATATTGCTTGATGATCTAATACCTAAAGAAAGTATTACAAAGAAAATAATACTGGCAAATAATACAACTCCAGTGTAGTAAAGCATGATTCACTATGACAACAGACATTTGAAATAAAGAAAAATTAAAAGGTTTTTAAATTTGTTTTGAACAAAACAAACTTTCAGGCTCTTGCTTATCATATAGGTAGGTAATCCTTTTTGATCATATTTACTTCTACTTTACTATAAGAACTTCTACAGAATTTAGAAAACTATGAAAAATAAATTGCTAACGGAAGCAAATGTATACATAATGATATTAATGTGTAACATGACGATGACAATGTATGCTTTAAAACCGCAAATTAGTTTTATACTTCAACTAAAGTAATGTCTGTGCAAATTAAAGCGATAAACACCACAAACAAACTCAGTGAACAACAAAAATGTGTCACGAATATTAATAGATGGTGTTGTTTTCGCACACACACCTCAGCAAATAAATGATAACATTCTCCATCAAGTGTATGGTGTTAATGAAACAATATCGTAATGTTTAGACATATGGTGGCTAAATATTGGCTTGAATTCGACAAGCTTTATATCTTAGTTGCGGCTTAAAAATGTTTAGTTATTTGGCAAAACGATATCTATCTGTTTTCTTTTTTTCGTTTCCAGCCTTGCTACCCTCTTTTGTCACTTGTAATCCCTTGAGCCACAGTGATTATTTCAGCGCCGATAATATTAGAAATCAAGATGCGTAATAAATAATAAATATAGACACTATTTTTTTTAAATATATTTATATATGCACCTGTAGTAGCCTTACTTCAAATATTCATCTAAGTAACTAATTTTAACTCTCAATACATATAAAAATGAAACCCGTTTTCCTTGGTCACGGCATCACGCGAGAATGGCTGGGCCGATTTCACTAATTCTTTTTTTGTTGTATTTGTTATTATTAGGAGCAGGTTCTTACGGAAAAAAATATTAAGAAAATCTCTCAGAAATATTGAAAAATATACATATAATTTTGCATATTTAACAAAACGCGCGTAACTAATCCAAGCGTTAGATTTGAATTTTTGTTATTTATGCCTCTAGCACACTGACGCGTTCGCATGCGGAAGCGAATCTCTGCGAAAATACTGCGGAACAAAACTTCTACGGTGCAGTTTTTTCCCAAAGAATTCTCGTATCGTTTGGGTGGATCTACTGGAAATTTGGAAAAGATAGTTCAACCAGAGTACATCAGTTCCTACTATAGAATCATAGTTGGTAATGGTACAAATTACCTGTGAAACCGTACCAACGAGGACGCAACCATTTCATCTCGCTAATATTAGAGTGAGACAAAGCATATGCGAAACAGTGCCATAGAACTGACATATTTTTCGTTGTTACGGATTCCCATGCGATTAAGTTGGTGTGCTAGAGGCCTTAATTCAAATTATTTTGTGCACCAATCCTGAAAACCATTGTATTTTTCTATACAAACTAATATCGCGATGCGCAATTGCCATATTTACATCCAGCAATTTGTTGTCATTGTATTAAAATTTAAATAATTACAAACATTTGTGAATACTTTTGGTGTGTGATCATCTCTAGAACAGCTGTATTACGTTATAACTTGTAAATAAAGCTCTTGTTAATATATTACACATTATACTGTCAAGTTTATATCCACATAGATCTGTTATTTTGTAATCATTTTTATTATAGAAACTAGTGTAATTCTTAAACTATTGCACAAAACAGATAATAAAGTGAAGTGTTGTTTTAAAATTATTAGCAAATCTTTCCGAATGCGGATAAAGAAGATTACATTTGGTTGGCTACAATTTGCAAACGATGTGTAATTGAGGCAAGATGTGAAATTATTAATATATTGCGGCTTGCGTCAATCAAAGCAAGTTTTCACGACGTATTGCCCAAAACAGTTTAATGTAGGTAATATATCATCAGGAGAATATAACTGCTGAACACATTTAACTAGAAGACATATGGTAGAATTTAACATACCAGTGTTGCCGTCAACTGCACTGGCACCGGTCGGGCAACTTTTACGCGCATTTGGGAAATCGCACCACTCGATATGTCCAAGACCATGCGCATATGATAATGAAGGAGAGTTCGTTGCTCGTCGCAAATACTGACAGTCACCTGATCAGATGTATTTTTTTCCTGTTATACTTTACGTATATTTTATCGGCGACCAGTAAATTTGTTGATATTCCGTCTGTTTTGTTGATATCTTGGCTGCACTATTCTGACTCCAAAATGTGGAAATTAAAAATTTATAGTTTTTAGTCAAGTTCCATTCAAAGTTACTTCGACGTCATCCGAGTCTGAGAAAAGTAATTTTTTTGTAGGTATCTGTTTGTTAGCATTAGTTTGCTAACTAGCGTTATTAAATGAACCATCAGTATCATCTTGGACTTGGAATAGTCATGTAATCTATTTTCAGTTTTTCCATAATAAGAAATAACTAGCAAACGATAGAAATGCGCAATGAAGAAACTAAAGGGTCATGAACTTTCCACAATTTTGTTAGGAAACGATAACACGTGTTTTAAGTTTCCTGTTTTCCACTATGGGTATTTTTTGTTATTCGTCCTTATTTTTAAGTTTTATACTTCTTTCGTAGTATTTGACCGAGTATAAGTTATTTCTTTTAACATCTTGTGTTTTTCTCGACCTTATCTCTATGAACAACATTGTTTTCGACAACTAGCATTAAACTAAATTGTCATTTACATTTTTAATTGTCTTTATTTTGATAGGTAACCAAGTCTGATGATTCGTTGTTTTGTATTTGTATGATGTCATGCATTAATTTCAAATTAAGTTCCGTTTCTTCAAGGTGGAATCACACTTTATTTACGAGTCTTTGAAACTTGTTGTTTGGACTTTATAAATACTTGGACTTTATAAATACTTTTTAAATCAAATCAGGTTTTAAAACTACGTAGTTTTTTTTAATTGTGTCCATGTATTTATTTCGGTCCCTCTCTGGTTCTTATATACTCATTCTATATCTCTATATATATAAAATTATCATGTCACAATGTCCGTTCCCGTACTCCTCCGAAGCGGCTTGACCGATTCTCATGAAATTTTGTGAGCATATTGAGTACCTAGGTCTGAGAATTGGCCAACATCTATTTTACATACCCCTTATTATATTAATAAGGGTTGTCGACCGTCCGCAGGACAACGTCTGCGGGGTCTGCTTGTTTATTTATATATATTAAAACTCCACACAAATAGAACGTGATATGAAAAATAATAGTATTGACAAAGTGAGCATGTGTTATTGTTATCTACGAAAACAATACAATCCGCTTTATCACGGGGCCTTGAACGAATTATATAACGTTGTTTTCGTTTCTCGACTGCTGCGAGTATTCAGGTTCAGCGGACTTTTAATTAGAATATCGGTCACTCTCCATCTGGCGATTGTTGCACGCCACATCTATCTCCAATAGCATTTTATTTTATCACGACCCCGTAACACGTTTCTGTGTTCACTTATCGTTATCTTTTTGGGCCTCGGCAAAGGCACGTGTTCATCGACTAGTTTTGCTAGCTCAGCAATTGCTACTAATCACAATTTATCTGTTCAACGAACCACAATAGCATCTAGTTTTGCATAAAATCTCAATTGGTCATCAATGCTGTTCAATGAGTCAATCTGCAAAGTGACGCGGGCGCAGGCGCTAACGAGATCCGGCACCGACCGGTGAGAATTAAACACTCGTCTTCCACTTACAGAAGGTCAGGACTCCCACTCTCATTAAACCCATCAAGATGCTATTTATATTCTGATCTAATTTTAACTTCAGACAAATCATCACCAACCACATTTAGACTCCGGTCCAGTCTGCATACCTGAATCACCGGGCCTTCGAAAATACAATTTTATACTTTTTTCCACGTAGGCGTTATGCAAAAATAAGCTGAAACATGTCACTGAACTAATATGCACTGTTCTTTCTTCTCAACAAAATATTTTTTGTGTAACGATGGAATTGTTGTCTAATTGAAAAGATTTATAGCACGCTTGATAACTTACGCTGTGAACGGTATCCGCATTCTGATCTTGCATTATCATAAAAATCTTAACTGTGTATCAGATTGTGTATTCCTTCTAATAATAAGAGTTGTGTACTAGAAAATGACCCTGGCACGAGTAGAAAGATTCCTATCAGAATAAACAACACATGGCAGAGCCAATTGTTTTATTTTTGACAGCTGCAATACCATGGAAGTTCCCTTCATTGAAGTCAAAAATAGTCACCAATGAAACTTAATTGCCTTTAGCAGACTGGTCGCCGCTTCTGTTGTAAACATCGCCGCCGATAGATCTCCCAACTTATTAGCGTGTCCAATTGTAACTGTCTATATTATCGACATATTTGCTCCATGGAACATTATTGATTCTACATATAGATTCTTTCCTTCACGAGGTTGTCATTGGCCGCTCGTTAGCAGCCTCAATTTGAGTTATTAATGGTATGGCTGTTTAACGATACTCAGACCTATTTTTGCATGTAGACTTTAAGTATTTTTCATACTGCTGTGTTTTTGTGCCCATTAGAAGCGGTCATCAATTACCTAACGCCTCCGCATTTTTTCTTGGGTCAAAACTTTTGCAGTTGCAAAGAGTCATTACGTTAGGTTTTTTTGAAATTATAAAATCTTGGTATATATTGTCGAGCACAATATTTAATTATATCGCTCCCATTCCATTAAAATCGGGTAAGGTACCTATGCAAGTCAAATGAAGATTTTGTTGCAACACAGTCGACTTAAATTCTTTTGTTTGTGTGTTAATTTCTTTTCGACTCTGCCAGAATGTTTGCTCGGTGTTGAAATTCCACTATTTATTCTAGGTTCAATAATATTGAAATATAATAAATGGTTTTTGTCAATATTTTCGTTAAATTCGAGAAAACAAGGATCCAATCGGTATCAAGTGGGTTGTGTTGTTGTCGAGTTCAGGGTGCACGGGCGCTCCGCGTGGCGCGCGGTGACGTGTGCGCGCCGCCATTTTATATAGGACGTGCGCGCGCGCAGACCATCAGTCGCCTGCTAGTCGCGCAAGTGGAACAACTTCCTCGTGCAAGCTCAGTTATCGCTAAAGCCACTCGCGTGTCAGCCGTCGCCGGCTACGCTCATTTATTTCTTTTAAATCAGTGACCCTGAATATTCAGTTCGCGTTCACAAACATGATCGACGTTGTGCAACAGTCCAGAGATGTCCGCCTCTACGAGATCAGGCAAAAGGGACAAAGGGACCCCTGTTACGTGGTCGTACCTAATGCAAATGTACGGGTTTGTTTCTAAATATAGTAAATTAGTTGTTTTTACCGGAATAATTTTACAATGCGCGAAGCCGGTCGGGCAGCAATTTATTTCATTCGAAAAGTTCAACCAAATTTAATACCGATGTTTGCGTATTACAAAACATGTTTATCGACTTTGTTATTGAGTCCACGATATCACAAATTTATTATCTACTACTTTAGCTGTCTCGGAATATTAATAAAAACAATATTAGGTAGCCTTATTTTGTGCCGATCATTTTTGATTTTGTATAGACCCATTTTATCCTGTGACGACCTTTCCTGTAATAGTTGGTGTTCTTTCAGTCAGTGAAAATTTTGTTAATATCTTATACTAACGTCACACTTGTCTTTGTTTCAGGATCTGGTTAAGAGCCACTTGATGTTCGCGGTGCGCGAGGAGGTGGAAGTACTGAAGGAGCGCATCGCCGAACTGATGGAAAGGATCAACCAGCTGGAAGTGGAGAACACATACCTGCGCGCGCATGCGAGCCAGGACACGCTAGCGCAGCTGCCGGCGGCCGGCACGAAGCCCCCGCCGCAGCCGCAGGGCCCGCCGCCGCCCGTGTCGTAGGCCGCCGGTGAGCACCACTGGACGAGTCCGCCGGACCGCCGGCCCAACCTCTACGCCTCCCCTCGGCGCGCGACCCCGCTACCGGGACACGGGAGTCACTATGGCTGTGCTATGTTAATTCGTAGGTTATCAAGGAGTGTGGTGTGAACACGCCGGTCGAGCGCCGAGGGTCCGCGCAGCCGCCCCCGCACCAGGCGAGGGCCCGCGCGCGATCTGCCTCACGTTATATCATGCTTTCATTCATAGAAGTATATTTTTCTGTTATTAATATTTAGGGTGCAGAATTTTGTGCTAACTGCCATGCTTTTGCTACGCATCTCAGCAACGAGTCTTTAGTGTTTCTATGTACGTCTATACTTTTATTCAGTTAATGTTTAGGTATCGCTATCCACGTAATATATTCCATTTAAGATAAATGTAAGACGTGTGTTTATATTGAATGTAGCGGAATAGACGATATTTCTACGCATTGAACAATGACTGTGTGTTAATTTATTTTCAATATTTTTATATATGTAATTTAAGTTATTTATCGATTTTTGCTACTGTGTTACAATAAATTGAAAGTGTTCCTCGACGGACTAGACTATGTAAAATGATCTGTCGTCACTGAATTTCGGAAAGTGTGTGCAGTTTTCGTTTAGTTGATACTTTAATGATATGTTACAGTTAAATATAGATGTTTGAATGTATGTAATCTGCAGTCGATGTTAACGTTTTGAGAGTCGAATAGAGTAGAATCGTTGCGGGAATAAGGACTCGTGCGACGCTGGCTTTAGTCAATTTTGCACGCTGAAACCGAAAAAAAAACTATTTTTATTCCAACCCTATATCGATATTAGAAGTAATAGCGATTTAACATTGTATTTTTTTAATAATTAAATTGTTTGTATATAGTACAAGTTGTAATAGAATTGTGAGTCGAAATGATGTACATAAGAAAGAATGTGATGAAGGCAACCGATTCCTTAGACCCCCTCCGGATCGAATCCGTATAGTGAGGGGTGTATATTCTAAAAAGTATAAGTTAATTATTCGCTGTATTTAAAATAAAACTAGGTCCATTGTTTATCCATTGAAAGCCGAACAAAGTGGCTGGTGACAAGGCAAGGTTTGATGAGTTTGTAAAGCTCACCGGGGAGGATAGTCCCAGCAGATGAAGTGTGACTATTTTACTATTAGAGTAGTATTTTGTACAACGCTACTATGTGTATAGATGAATTTGTTAGGTCCTCGTAATTATTGTGAATATACAGTAAATTACTCCTACAAGCATTACCCTAGACCTAGATATGAATTATATTATATGATACTGAATTTTGTAAATATACTGTAAACAGAGAATGTCCATTGTAGCTTATGTTGACCAGAAAGGTTCCTCATACCCAATAAATGCAAAAAACTACTCAAATACAATGTGTTTCGTTTATTTTATTACCTTGGAGTGTACTAACAGGTTCAATTCTTTTATGAATTAGATTGAATAAAAATAAGCACACTTGTAAAATCAGCTAGACCCAGGGATAAAAATTAACCGTCTTATTATAGAATAATAAAAAATCAATGGTCTACAACGTGTTTACTGTCACTGTCTAAATATTTGGCGGGGCCAGGATTTAGCATTTCGTACCACAAGACGATTTTTTAACGACGACAGTGTTTGGTTAACCACGTTTTAACTCCAATCATTCAGTCACAATTCATTCAAGTCCTAGACAAATTTCGTTCTAAAGAGATATATTTTTTTTTTATCTCGAAAGAAAATCAAAAATAAATTCTATTCAAAATTCTATTTATTAAACGGAGCGTGTTTTTACGTATTCCAAACGGACATGAAAATATGATAATTTTTAGTAAAATCATTCAAATGTAAACAAATAAATAAATAGTTATCATACTAAAGCGCTAGATTAACATAAATAGTCAAATCGATATAATTACTGATTTTAAACTCGATATAAATTAGGGTTCCAGCTTGTTTAACTTGGACAGTGCTTAAACCAGGGTGTTAAGTGCTAAACATGCTTCTGGGGTACAAAAATGTGGAGTCACTGGATAAACAGTGTGCGGACCTGTGATTATTTCTTCTATAGTAAGACGGTTAATGTCTCTATCAGCATTACACAGTTGATAGTGGATGCTTTATAACATTTCTGGGTGGGTTGCTACTAAGTATTTGAAAATTCGAATATACCTTGTAAGTTGTAGGACCTATAGTCAAATTGATTCGCTTGTATAATAAAGGGATTCGATATTTATAGAGAAGGGAACTCCTCACTCAGGGGACTCTGATCACAAACCCGAGTGCAAGCCCCGAGCTTGTATACCTCAATGTAGCAGGTTCGATCACAAAAATGGGAATTTTGATATTTACATTTCTCCAACCTATCGTAAGTTAAGGGTCTTCAACTATGGGTTCGTCCTTAAAAAAATAGGTAGATCAATTCACACAACAACCCTACCATCGTCGGCAGTCTGGCAAAAATATGAATACCTATCTACTATTTTTATATATATATGCTATCAGCATAGTAGGACTTAAAAAAAATGCAGTAATCAATTAGCCATATCTGTACCTCATCTGTAATCTCAATCAACAAGAAAACTAACCCTTTGTATGAAATAATCCCCAAGTGACATACTTCTGCCTGCATTGCACTAGTAGCGCCCTCTGTATAGTTTTACCCGATAACTATATATTGTGTAGCGCCATCTCTTGACTATTTACAAAAATAAATGCTGAACCTAAGTGCTTAACTGTTGTGGAAATGGTTCTAACGTTTTACTGTAGACAGCAGGATATCATATTATTAGTTTCATCGGACGTCTGTGCGACTTCTGAAATAGGGACATCTATAGAAATCGTCTCAAGGTTCTGCCGCCCTCCAAATATTTATAAATTATTGAAATCGCTACTACCCGCTAGATGGCAGGGATATTATTAGGTCATCATCATTACGCAGCTTTGAATGTATAGCTAAATACTCAGAGTTACGCAGACATGATGTTTATTCCTTTCTCATGCATATTAAGGTGGTTCATTGAATTTCATTTACATAAATGAGTCCAGCAAGCTAATGCCCGATAAGCATATTTTTATTACCTCAACACTATTATTTTCACGCACTTTATTTCATTTTAAGACGAAAAAATGTGCCAGCAGTCAATGCCAACAATACTATAATAAACTTTTGATTCTTGAACGATAAGGGAACTGTCAAACTCTTGATGTCTCTGATGTCATTGTCTGTGGATGACGTTTACTGTTCTGACTGATACGTTTACTTACACTCAGTGTTGCCACCTTAGCCCTTTTCGGGCTAGATCTAGCTCTTTTTACAATGTGTGAACTCGTAGTTACATGATTTAGCCCCAAAAGGGCAATCTAGCCCTTTTTCATAATCTAAAAATGTTGCATCAAAATCTGAAATTTGCACCATGCTAATACTAAACTATCGGAATAAGTGTCTTTAATAAGATTTGTGAATATTTTTTTGGTAGATTTAATTTTTTTGAGTATTGAATTGAAGCAATAACCCGTATAAAGAATTGGGAAAGCTGGCAAAAATTGTTCTATCTTTGCTGCCACATTCCAGCGTGTTTTTATCTCGATGAACCTTATTAAAACCAAAAAAACCGGTCGAGTGCGAGTTGGACTCGCGCAAGTCGCGCACCGAGGGTTCCGCACAAACCTGTAGATAAGAAGTTCAAAATTTTCAAAATTGTCAAAAATATTTTTCATATGATGATTTTTTTTTATATGATGAAACTGAAAATTTACGGTTTTCGTAATTTTTCCTATATCTGTACTATAAGACGTGACTTCGTACTAAATTTCAAGATTCTAAGTTTACGGGAAGTACCCTGTTGGTTTTGATTCCCGTGCGAGTTTCGAAAATTTGCGGCCTAAATGGCTGTATCTTTTGATTGCGTTGGCTTAGAAGGTTGATTTTCCTACAGCTTCCAGGGACAGTGGACCTAAGTATCATATAGAAATTTCAGTTTGATACCTCCACGCGTTCCTGAGAAAAACGGTCTTGACAGACGGACGGACAACAAAGTGATCTTATAAGGGTTCCGTTTTTTTCTTTTGAGGTACGGAACTCTAAAAAGGAACAAATTGGGACTAAAAACTATTACTTCGTACAAGTTTAAGGTTCGTAAAAAAATCCTTTTCTAGCATTTGTGGCTATTTAGCCCGATCTAGCCCTTTTTAGCCTCTTCAAAAGCCCCAATTCAAAAATGGAGGTGGCAACACTGCTTACACTCCACTTTACACCACAGAGCAAGTAATCACTACGTTTTCTTTACACTCTTTGGATGGGTTGTTATGGGTGAACGTTTCTCGGTTGTGTTTATTTATATCCTCTGAGATGGATTCAAATATGAGTTTGAAAGAGATCCAAAGCAAGTTACTCCTATGGGAGGCACCGGAGAACCCTCTAGCCCCGCTGACAGCTGAACAGCGGGAGGCAATATTGGATTTGGAGTCGATGATTCTTGGGGTTACTAACAAACATGAAAGTGTATGTTTTCTAATGGAATTATGAGTATATTCGACTTGAATACAGTATTTTTGCGTTATATTTTATGTGTCTAATATAAAACGGACCATTTTTCAGGAAAAATATATGGAAGATACTGGTAAAACAATGGAAAATCCTATACCTCCAGTAGACAACACATTTGATTTCTTGGACTGGTATGAAGGCCTGTGCGAAAAAAACATGAAAGCTGATGATTCACAATATGAGGCCTACTACAAGCAGCTGGAGGACAGGAAAAATGAATGTGTATCTTTGAATAATCAGGTATTATATGCTGGTATTGTAACTCAGACTTATTACAAAGTAAACACAGATGAAACAATCAATTAGAAATATTTTTTGGTGACATATTGGAGAAGTATTCCATACTCCATCTTATACTCCTTGTATATCTTAGTACTTTGTTTATTTTGTACATGATAGGATTCATAAACTTGATTCTCACAATAAGATAATTTTCAGATTGGAGCTACAATGGCAGATCTAAACAAATTGTCTGAAGAATATGAGCTAGTGTCCAATAAAACAAATGCCCTTCATTTGATGAGTGAACAGTTGCTGTCTGACCAGAATAAACTTACTAGTATTGGTAAGTAGTTTACTTGCTGTGTGATTGGAGAAAATGGTAAAATTATACATTTAAAAACAGTTTAACACCAATTTTGAATAAAAGTAAAGATGTTTGGTATAATAATTGAAACACAGTATTTCCTTCACTTTTTGATAACTCATTCCATAAGTCAGTATTTTGGAAACAATGAAACAAGACCTGATGGTGTGATGTGAGAGTTTTTCTGTATGTAAACTCCAAGGGAAATTATTTTTACAGAAAGGAATAGTTATTTTGTGAAACCGGTAGATTATAAGGCTCTGGTAATATTATGTAAAAGAAATACCATAAGCTCACATTGTTGAGTCCCACATTAACATCATTTATATTATTATCAATTTAGAACATACTTTCCTTGCTCTTTTTATATTAAATCTACAGTTTAAATAAGAGTAAAAACTAGCTTATGGTTTGTTTTGACCAGGTGATGATATCAAACAAAAGCTGCACTACTTCACACAAGTGGAGCACTTGTCCCAGCGTCTCAGCAGCCCCACCATGTCTGTGAACAGTGAAGCATTCTTCAATATTCTGGCAAAGATTGATGACTGCCTTGAGTATATGAAGACCAATGTAAGTAAATGTTCAAGGTTGTATTGATTTTTAAAGTTTTGAGTGTTCTGAAGTTTTATTCTCCAGTGGAAGCACATCATGTTATCCATTTTAATAACAAAGTTGTTAGTATCACAAGTGCATAATATACCACAGAGTTTACCATTACCTGCTGACTACTATAAGTGACATAATTAAATCTAAGATAAAGACGTAACACTTAAAACATTCTTTTTGGCTTAAAAATTTCGAAATTAAAAATTGCGTTGTAAACGCAAAAAATACTTAACAAATAAAATGTAAGATAATATTTTTGCAGTAAAAAAAAAATAAACTGTCTGAGTCAGATCTTGAACAATCCCGGCTTCAGTGAATTTATGAACTTTGCATTTAGTGATTTAAAACCTTCAGTAATAAAATAACCTTGTAATTAATGATCATTAAGTCATTTGCCCACAAAGTGTATTGTTAAGACAAAAGACACTTGTGAAGAGAGTTAAAACCATTGTAATGACAAGAGATATCGTTTTTTATGTGATGATCTTCAAAGATGTACCAAAATCGGTGGCGAAATGTTTTTTAAGTACTCCCTTATACTCTTTCAGCACTTATTCTTTTAAACAGTCATTTGTTAGTTCTCAACGTCGCGTTGCATCAACTCTGACGTTATATCTATGATGAATCGCAAAAAGCGCATAACTCAAGAACGACCGGACCGATTCGGCTAATTCTTTTTTATGATATTACAAACATATATTCCTTTTACCTAAACATCATACAGAGTCAACCGAATCAATGGCAGATTGATAGAGGCAAAGAGCGAGATAGATCAAGCTAGATATTTAGCAATACAATTTTTCCAGAGTAACTTCAAAGAGGCCCACACATATCTAGTCAAATACCGGCACCTCCAAAGCCGTGCGATCTCTCTCATCCGGTCCTACGTGAACCACGTATTGAACCACGCCACAGAGCAGGTGTTATCGCCTAGTGATGACGATTCAACTGAGCAGGAGAACATGGATACAGCATATGCTGTGTACTTTGGCAAGTTTCAAGCGGCCGCTCCGAAGCTAAGGATGGTGATCGGTGAGATTGAAGCGAGAGCTGAACATAATGCTGAGTGAGTACTTATTTATAGGTATTTTATTTAGTCCATTTTAATGTAAAATTTTTTGATCATTGTTCGATTGTTTGATTAGATGAGATAACTCTTTATCGCACACCACTAAAATACGAACAGGAGTTTTACGTAGATAGAAAGATTCATTGTTTGGATATCTAATAAAGTGTTAAAGTAAAAAAAAAATTGATAGATTTTCCATTCAATTGAACGTTTCAACCCATTAACTAACGTCGTTACTTTGCGCCTGCTGCGCGTCTTTGCTGTGACAGGCGTATCGCGCGGCAAGTTTAAGCGTTTAAATAGCCAGTTATCATATCTTTTGTACGGACCAATTTTGTGAGTGAACTTTCTTCAACAACTTCTAGCTACGCCTCCCTCCTATCCGACATAAAGCGCGAGTACGCATCGCGTCGCGCGCGCGTCGCCGGCGCGCCCACCGCGTCCGCGCTCGCCGCCGCCGCCGCGCGGCACACGCGCGACCACTGCACGCTCGCGCGCGCCGCCTGCTCGCTGCTCGCGCACGCCGCGCGCGACGAGTGCGCGCTCTACCTGCGCCTGTTCGCGCGCCTCTCGCCCGAGCTGGAGTGAGTATATACCGAGCCGGGTAGCTGGTAGGGTAGCTGGTAGCTAGGTACCCGGCGCGCCACTGCACGCTCGCGCGCGCCGCCTGCTCGCTGCTCGCGCACGCCGCGCGCGACGAGTGCGCGCTCTACCTGCGCCTGTTCGCGCGCCTCTCGCCCGAGCTGGAGTGAGTATATACCGAGCCGGGTGGCTGGTAGCTGGTAGCTAGGTACCCGGCGCGCCACTGCACGCTCGCGCGCGCCGCCTGCTCGCTGCTCGCGCACGCCGCGCGCGACGAGTGCGCGCTCTACCTGCGCCTGTTCGCGCGCCTCTCGCCCGAGCTGGAGTGAGTATATACCGAGCCGGGTGGCTGGTAGCTGGTAGCTAGGTACCCGGCGCGCCACTGCACGCTCGCGCGCGCCGCCTGCTCGCTGCTCGCGCACGCCGCGCGCGACGAGTGCGCGCTCTACCTGCGCCTGTTCGCGCGCCTCTCGCCCGAGCTGGAGTGAGTATATACCGAGCCGGGTAGCTGGTAGGGTAGCTGGTAGCTAGGTACCCGGCGCGCCACTGCACGCTCGCGCGCGCCGCCTGCTCGCTGCTCGCGCACGCCGCGCGCGACGAGTGCGCGCTCTACCTGCGCCTGTTCGCGCGCCTCTCGCCCGAGCTGGAGTGAGTATATACCGAGCCGGGTGGCTGGTAGCTGGTAGCTAGGTACCCGGCGCGCCACTGCACGCTCGCGCGCGCCGCCTGCTCGCTGCTCGCGCACGCCGCGCGCGACGAGTGCGCGCTCTACCTGCGCCTGTTCGCGCGCCTCTCGCCCGAGCTGGAGTGAGTATATACCGAGCCGGGTGGCTGGTAGCTGGTAGCTAGGTACCCGGCGCGCCACTGCACGCTCGCGCGCGCCGCCTGCTCGCTGCTCGCGCACGCCGCGCGCGACGAGTGCGCGCTCTACCTGCGCCTGTTCGCGCGCCTCTCGCCCGAGCTGGAGTGAGTATATACCGAGCCGGGTGGCTGGTAGCTGGTAGCTAGGTACCCGGCGCGCCACTGCACGCTCGCGCGCGCCGCCTGCTCGCTGCTCGCGCACGCCGCGCGCGACGAGTGCGCGCTCTACCTGCGCCTGTTCGCGCGCCTCTCGCCCGAGCTGGAGTGAGTATATACCGAGCCGGGTGGCTGGTAGCTGGTAGCTAGGTACCCGGCGCGCCACTGCACGCTCGCGCGCGCCGCCTGCTCGCTGCTCGCGCACGCCGCGCGCGACGAGTGCGCGCTCTACCTGCGCCTGTTCGCGCGCCTCTCGCCCGAGCTGGAGTGAGTATATACCGAGCCGGGTGGCTGGTAGCTGGTAGCTAGGTACCCGGCGCGCCACTGCACGCTCGCGCGCGCCGCCTGCTCGCTGCTCGCGCACGCCGCGCGCGACGAGTGCGCGCTCTACCTGCGCCTGTTCGCGCGCCTCTCGCCCGAGCTGGAGTGAGTATATACCGAGCCGGGTGGCTGGTAGCTGGTAGCTAGGTACCCGGCGCGCCACTGCACGCTCGCGCGCGCCGCCTGCTCGCTGCTCGCGCACGCCGCGCGCGACGAGTGCGCGCTCTACCTGCGCCTGTTCGCGCGCCTCTCGCCCGAGCTGGAGTGAGTATATACCGAGCCGGGTGGCTGGTAGCTGGTAGCTAGGTACCCGGCGCGCCACTGCACGCTCGCGCGCGCCGCCTGCTCGCTGCTCGCGCACGCCGCGCGCGACAAGTGCGCGCTCTACCTGCGCCTGTTCGCGCGCCTCTCGCCCGAGCTGGAGTGAGTATATACCGAGCCGGGTGGCTGGTAGCTGGTAGCTAGGTACCCGGCGCGCCACTGCACGCTCGCGCGCGCCGCCTGCTCGCTGCTCGCGCACGCCGCGCGCGACTAGTGCGCGCTCTACTTGCGCCTGTTCGCGCGCCTCTCGCCCGAGCTGGAGTGAGTATATACCGAGCCGGGTGGCTGGTAGCTGGTAGCTAGGTACCCGGCGCGCCACTGCACGCTCGCGCGCGCCGCCTGCTCGCTGCTCGCGCACGCCGCGCGCGACGAGTGCGCGCTCTACCTGCGCCTGTTCGCGCGCCTCTCGCCCGAGCTGGAGTGAGTATATACCGAGCCGGGTGGCTGGTAGCTGGTAGCTAGGTACCCGGCGCGCCACTGCACGCTCGCGCGCGCCGCCTGCTCGCTGCTCGCGCACGCCGCGCGCGACGAGTGCGCGCTCTACCTGCGCCTGTTCGCGCGCCTCTCGCCCGAGCTGGAGTGAGTATATACCGAGCCGGGTGGCTGGTAGCTGGTAGCTAGGTACCCGGCGCGCCACTGCACGCTCGCGCGCGCCGCCTGCTCGCTGCTCGCGCACGCCGCGCGCGACGAGTGCGCGCTCTACCTGCGCCTGTTCGCGCGCCTCTCGCCCGAGCTGGAGTGAGTATATACCGAGCCGGGTGGCTGGTAGCTGGTAGCTAGGTACCCGGCGCGCCACTGCACGCTCGCGCGCGCCGCCTGCTCGCTGCTCGCGCACGCCGCGCGCGACGAGTGCGCGCTCTACCTGCGCCTGTTCGCGCGCCTCTCGCCCGAGCTGGAGTGAGTATATACCGAGCCGGGTGGCTGGTAGCTGGTAGCTAGGTACCCGGCGCGCCACTGCACGCTCGCGCGCGCCGCCTGCTCGCTGCTCGCGCACGCCGCGCGCGACGAGTGCGCGTTCTACCTGCGCCTGTTCGCGCGCCTCTCGCCCGAGCTGGAGTGAGTATATACCGAGCCGGGTGGCTGGTAGCTGGTAGCTAGGTACCCGGCGCGCCACTGCACGCTCGCGCGCGCCGCCTGCTCGCTGCTCGCGCACGCCGCGCGCGACGAGTGCGCGCTCTACCTGCGCCTGTTCGCGCGCCTCTCGCCCGAGCTGGAGTGAGTATCTACCGAGCCGGCTGTATGTGGTATCTTCCTTATTGTGCATTTTTTTTTTGTTTTTGTTTTTTCAGTTACTAATACGAGTATAGCTTGTAAGATTTATTTTACTAACAAAATGGACCTGCGTTGTCTGAATTTCTAAAATAAAATAAATAAAAATAAATCAATAGATATAAAATTCTCGTGACACAATGTTTGTTCCCGTACTCCTCCGAAACGGCTTGACCGATTCTTATGAAATTTTGTGAGCATATTGAGTAGGTCTGAGAATCGGCCAACATCTATTTTTCATATCCCTGAGTGATATGATAAGGGTTGTCCACAATAATTTATATGGCAAAACAACGTTTGCCGGGTGAGCTAGTAAATTTATAAAATGCTACGCTAACGCCAACAATAAAACTCGAGAACGGCTGTTCCGATTTTCCTAATTTTGGTTTTGAATTATTTGTGTAAGTTCAGGAAAGTAAGTGTGAGTAAATATTTTTTAAATGCGGAAACAGCAAGCAGGACGACGTCTGCCGAGTCCGCTAGTCATAAATATTTTTTTTACAGTGAATAAAAGATCCCGCAAGTTAGTGCACAAATGCCGATAGTCGTTTCTTCGTAGCTATCTCCTCACTACTTCAGTCGGTATATCACCGCCAGCACATCCAGCTAGCGAATTATTATAGCTACGTTGGCGGGCGACTCGTCGCACATACTTGTCTGATAATTAAAGTATTTCTGAAGTGACCGTTATTAAGAAACCCCTCGGTTTTCAGAACCTCAGGACTATTGCGCATTAAATTAAAACTGATCAAGTGATTAAATGACTTCTCCTGGTATGATACTTGGCGAAGATGACGACCATTAATATCAATATCATCCATGCAGGGAGTATCTACAATCTCTCTGCAACGGCCTGTACGAGACTCTTCGGCCGCACATCATCCACATAAACCACCTGGAGACGCTCGCCGAGCTGTGCGTCATACTGCGCGTGGAGGTGATCGAGGAGCAAGTCAACAATGACCGTGAGTGTTAGACGGTTACTTACCGGTTTGTAACAGACTCACATAAACCACCTGGAGACGCTCGCCGAGCTGTTCGTCATACTGCGCGTGGAGGTGATCGAGGAGCAAGTCAACAACGACCGTCAGTGTTAAACGGTTACTTACCGGTTTGTAACAGACTTACTTAAACCACCTGGAGACGCTCGCCGAGCTGTTCGTCATACTGCGCGTGGAGGTGATCGATCATAACTTGCTGCAATAATGAGTAATTGTTGTTTCTCTGCCATTATGTCATATTAATATAATTTTGTAGCGTCACATATTTTAAGGTAAAAAAAAATGGTTTACTCTATGTATTATTTAAGCTGAGGAAACTTAATTGGTTTATGTGTTATTTTAAATCCCTATTTTGTCATGTAATGTTATAACTGTATGTTTCTCAAAAATTAATAAATAATATAAAATCAGGAGAAAAGAAGAAATTGCACGGATTGCGTTGCGTTGGTATCCAAAAAAGCTTAATTTTTTTCTTTTCCAGCTCACCTATCAGCACTCGGCGCGACAGCTCGCGCGCTTCTCCAAGACGCGCAAGAGCGGCTCGTGTTCCGCGCGCACGTGCACCTGCGCGCCGACGTGCTGCACTACCGGCCCGCGCCCGGCGACCTCGCGTACCCTGACAAGCTGGAGATGATGGAGGTCAGTGACCTTACATATGTGGGATAGTATGTCATTATCCCACATATGTAATACCGTGCTGCACTACCGGCCCGCGCCCGGCGACCTCGCGTACCCTGACAAGCTGGAGATGATGGAGGTCAGTGACCTTACATATGTGGGATAGTATGTCATTATCCCACATATGTAATACCGTGCTGCACTACCGGCCCGCGCCCGGCGACCTCGCGTACCCTGACAAGCTGGAGATGATGGAGGTCAGTGACCTTACATATGTGGGATAGTATGTCATTATCCCACATATGTAATACCGTGCTGCACTACTGGCCCGCGCCCGGCGACCTCGCGTACCCTGACAAGCTGGAGATGATGGAGGTCAGTGACCTTACATATGTGGGATAGTATGTCATTATCCCACATATGTAATACCGTGCTGCACTACCGGCCCGCGCCCGGCGACCTCGCGTACCCTGACAAGCTGGAGATGATGGAGGTCAGTGACCTTACATATGTGGGATAGTATGTCATTATCCCACATATGTAATACCGTGCTGCACTACCGGCCCGCGCCCGGCGACCTCGCGTACCCTGACAAGCTGGAGATGATGGAGGTCAGTGACCTTACATATGTGGGATAGTATGTCATTATCCCACATATGTAATACCGTGCTGCACTACCGGCCCGCGCCCGGTGACCTCGCGTACCCTGACAAGCTGGAGATGATGGAGGTCAGTGACCTTACATATGTGGGATAGTATGTCACTATCCCACATATGTAATACCGTGCTGCACTACCAGCACGCGCCCGGCGACCTCGCGTACCTTGACAAGCTGGAGATGATGGAGGTCAGTGACCTTACATATGTGGGATAGTACATCACTCGATTACTTGTGACAGTAGTGTGACGATCGACAACAGTACTATGGTCATCTCGATGGTGTAATGGCAAAGTTTCTGCCTTACATCCGAGAGGTCCTGGGTTCGAACCCCCTGTTATGAATTTCTTAAAAACACCTCGGAGTCGGGAAGTTGGCGGTGCTACACCCCCGTGCCTCGGAAAGCACGTTAAGCCGTTTTGGTCCTGCGCCTGATCTCTCTCTGGTCATGTTGGATTGCGCTTACACTTGTGTCGGCTGATCTCTGTTGAGATTGGTCGCTGTGGTCGAAATCGGCCAGGAGGACTATTATGGTCATCAGATAACTAAAAAATAATAGGCATGATGACACCTATCGTAAAGTATTGCAGAAAATTTTCTATTAAAATTTAGAAAAATGCGAATTTTTGCATCTCTTCTTGAATCCACTAAATAGACCTGTCCCAGAACCTCGTTCAGATTTGATCTTACTATTTCGATCGCCTTGGTATAAATCTCACATGAAAACGGATATGCGCGTCGACGTTTCCTGTTGCGTGCGTTTCTCAAAACTGAATAAATCGCTGGCTATTACACATTTCATTCCCTTTAACTACTTTTTTTTTTAAAACACTTCTTCCAAATAACAATAATCCTCGTTTACTTCCAGCAAATTGCCCTATCCATCCAAGAGCAGAGCCTAAAGCGCAGCGACTCGCGCAACTCTATGGTTTCCGACATATCAGCAACTTCTCAAGAGGTCGCCAACATCAACGTAGAGGCCCAGAGGCGACCGCAAGCCTCCCCTGCGGATCTCCACGGAATGTGGTACCCTGGAGTCAGGAGAACTTTGGCAGCACTATCGAGACTTTACAGATGTTTGGAGAAGAAAGTCTTCCAAGGTCTAGCCCAAGAAGCGATCTCGCTTTGCGTCCAGAGCATAGACAACGCTGCCAAACAAATATCAGCGACCAAAACGAATATAGACGGAGAGCTGTTCCAAATTAAACATCTGCTGATTTTACGAGAACAAATCGCGCCTTTTCAAGTGGATTTCATAGTCAAAGAGACGACGTTAGATTTTAGTAACATGAAGAATGCGGCTTACGGCTTGATACAGAAGCCTAGACAAATATTTTCGCTGAATAGTAATAATGCGCTCCTAGAGTTTCTGCTGGAAGGAACGCCGATGGTTCGGGAACATCTTCTGGATTCGAGGAAGGAGGTCGATAGGCAGCTGAAGGCATGCTGTGAGACGTTTATAAAGGATGCGACGGAGTTGCTAGCTGGACCTATGATTTCGTTCATTGAAAGGGTAAGTTGTTTGCTAAGATAGTTACTTAAATGGGTGTACAAACGTGATTTTTTTACTAAGTATGGAGCATTGATTGATAAATAATTTGATTTTAACCTAATATTTGCCTTTTTTAAGTAAAAGTAAAAAAAATAGCTAACGGTCAAGACAAGTTTCAATGAGCTACAGGAGAATTATACATAGCTCATTAGAAATGGGCGTCTTTTATGTTCTTGCTGTGCATTGTGCAATTAATCATACGACTTTTATGTAACTTATGTTTTTAAATTTAAAAAATCCCCTGACATGGGTCAGTAGGAAAACCGTAAGTCATAGCTAACAAACACTGTGATTTAATTATCTTTCGAATAAAAAAACGTACTAAAAAACAAACACAAACACACACACGCAAAAAAGGGGTCAAACTTATAATCACTATCATTTATTCCTTCATGAACATAGGTACATACAGAAGTTTAGGGTTGTATAGATGCAAACTCTATGTTTCACCTTTTTAGGTATATGAACTATTTACATTTTAACATTAGTATTTGCATTTTAATAATAGAATAACAAATATAACAGTAACACCTTACGTTATCGTCCGGGGTTAAAAATGACTTCCTTATTGATTCCAATATCGCTCCAAGGTCTGTTAGTTTGTCACTACATGATAATATTTTCTGAAATTAATGTTACTAGACCTACGAATCCTACAACACGTAAAATTACTTTTGAAACAATTATTTCAAAAATGTCAAAGGAAAGGAAAGGGTGTTTTCTATGTATAATTTGTATTTATTTACAAAAAAAAAAGTATTTAAGTATGTTTATCCCTTGTCTAGTACCCATAACACAAGCCTCGTAGCTTAATTTGGGACTAGAGAATTGGTGTGATTGTTGTGAAATATTTATTTATTTTTTTATTTATTTCAGGCGCAAGCCTTCTCACCGATCGAACAGTTGAAATCTCAGCCGTGGGCGACGCCTGAAGAGATCGCCGTTATCGTCAAAGAGGCGCAGAAGAGGATCAAGTCGCACCTGGCTCCCTTGCAGCGCTCCATGCAGCTGTACCTAGCCAATAAGGAGACGGAGTTCATACTCTTCAGGCCTATTAGGGTATGTATATTATACATCATACCCTATGACTGCCTAGTTGGTGTAGTGGCAGTTTCTGCCTTTCATCCGTAGTCCGAGGTCCTGGATTCGAATCCTAGGTCGAGCCAAAATGGTTTCTGAGATTTTCTGTCATGAATTTCTCAAAAACAGCTCGGAGTCGGGAAGTTGGCGGTGTTACACCCCCGTGTCTCGGTGCGCATGTGAAGCCGTTGGTCCTGCACCTGATGTTTCTCCAGTCATGTCGGATTGCCGTCTCACCGAACTTTGAGAGTGATGGAACAGTAAGCGCACCTGTATACTGCGCTCACACTTGTGCACTATAATATCTCCTGCGTAGTTGGCTGATCTCTGTTGAGATTGATCGCCGTGGTCGAACGGCCAGGAGGACTAATAATAATACGTCTTCTAGGCCGTGTCTAATTTTCGGGTGTTCCTGTGTGTTAATTTATTAGAATCTAATGAGCCTTTCGTAGAATTCAATATATCAAAATTCAAGTCAAGACACGTGTCCATTCAAATTAACTTTTCTTATGCGACCGATAATAAGGGAATACATCTAACTTCCATAGGTCATCACTGGCAACACACACTGTTCAAAGACTTTCGACTTTCGTCTTGAGACATTGAGGTATAGGTTGATTGGTACAGGTGGATGAAAAGGATAGCAAATAAAAACTATTTAGTAAAAAATCTAATGCTTAATTATGTACATTTGCAAGTTGAATAAATTACATCCACAATAATACCAAAGACATTTTGTTTTAATACAAAAAAAACCGGTCAAGTGCGAGTTGGACTCGCGCACCGAGGGTTCCGTACAAACCTGTAGATAAGGAGTAGTAACTTTGAAATTTTCAAAATTGACAAAAATATTTTTCATAATTTTTTTTTTATATGATGAAACTGAAAATTTACGGTTTTCGTAATTTTTCCTATATCAGTACTATAAGACGTGACTCCGTACTAAATTTCAAGATTCTAAGTTTACGGGAAGTACCCTGTAGGTTTTGATTCCCGTGCAAGTTTCGAGAATTTGCGGAAATTTGCGGCCTAAATGGCTGTATCTTTTGATTGCGTTGGCTTAGAAGGTTGATTTTTCTACAGCTTCCAGGGACAGTAGACCTAAGTATCATATAGAAATTTCAGTTTGATACCTCCACTCGTTCCTGAGAAAAACGGTCTTGACAGACGGACGGACGGACAGACGGACAACAAAGTGATCTTATAAGGGTTCCGTTTTTTTCTTTTGAGGTACGGAACCCTAAAAACAACAGAAATTGGTTGAGGCGTTTAATGTTTCGATCTTACTGATTTAAATATCGTTTCTAAAAGTAGTCTAATTAGTTATTTATACCCTAACCCAGTACATTCCTCCGCGGATTCTAGTGTACTCTGGGAGACCTTCAGTGGGTCCAACAGCAGCTACTACAGGGCCGTTGCCCTTGACCGTTGTCAAACAGGTATTTGTAGCATACATCACGGATATTTTGGGCACTTTCGTCTTGAGACATTGAGGTATATATGACGCAAATATGCGCTGGAGCTTCCCGAACGCTGCCCATTCGAGCTGGATTCGGCAAGCGATATCTTTCTCTAAGTTGGACTTACCTAACTTGGCTGTCGGTCAAAAACTTTAAGTAAAACGTGGGGAACGTTAACTAGTTATCCTTTTTTTTTAACCTCTTATCTAGTATGGCTTCATCCATCGTGTTTTGAACAACGTGCAAAATACGTTAAAATACATCCGTATTTGGGTATTCCCCAAAGTACTGACATGTTACACTGTCTTAATTAACATTTCAGAACAACGTGGTGGGCTATTTCGTGCAAATTGAGCAACTGCTGCACAACGCCGGCTACTCCGACGAAGACTTGCTCGTCGTGGCCCTCCTTACGCCTGAGCAGGTAAGGTTTCTACAATTAAAATAGAAGTCAGTTCATTCTTACCTTTTTCGTTGAGTAATATGCTAGTAGCGCCATCTGCATATAGCTTTGTGTTTTATCTCCTACTAAATTGTGTCGCATCAGATTAAATATTGAGATGGAAAATTACCAGCCGTTTGTATCATGTTATGTATTAGGTCCTTACCTATGAAATTGGCGTTTTGTATGGGAGGAACAAAAAGTCGAAATTTTTTTATATAGCATATTTATTTAATCAAAGTATAAGCCATTGTAATCTATGCACTTTTGCCATCTCATAGGTAGTTCATTGATCCCTTTACTAAAAAAACCATTCGAACGGGAATCAATAAAATCTTTGAAGGGGACTTGGACTGCCCCATCTGAGTTGAACTTTTTCCCTTGCAAGAAGTTATCCAAATTTCGAAAAAAATGGTAATCTGTTGGAGCAAGGTCCGGGGAGTACGGTGGATGCCTTAGAGATTCCAATTGAAGTTCTTCTAATTTGCTAGCCGTCTGTTGTGCAGTGTGTGGTCTAGCGTTGTCGTGAAGCAGCAGTGGCGTAGAGCGATTGACCAGCCTTGGTTGTTTAGCAACTAGCTTTTCCATCATGGTTTGCAATTGCTGACAATAGATATCTGCCGTAATCGTCTGGCCAGATTTGAGAAAACTGTAATGAACGACACCGGCGCTAGTCCACCAAACGCTTACAAGTAACTTTTTATTGGTCAATTTTCGCTTGGAGCAGGCTTTGGCTGGCTTGCCAGGGTCCAGCCATTGTGATGAGCGCTTTTGATTATCGTAGAGAATCCACTTTTCATCACAGGTAATGATTCGATTTAAAATCCCTTCGTTATTGTGCCGGTCAAGTAATGTAACGCAGCAGTTGACGCGCGTTTGCCGGTTTGCTTCACTCAATTCGTGAGGAACCCACCTTTCAAGTTTTTTAATCTTCCCAATTTGCTTCAAGTGGATTAAAACAGTTTTATCACTAACGCCAAAGCCTGCAGCTAACTCGGACGTGGTTTGCGATGGATCCGCTTCCACAATAGCCTTCAATTCTTCATTATCAACTTGGGTCTCCGGCCGTCCACGGGGCTTGTTTTGCAGGTCGAAATTTCCAGAACGAAAACGTTAGAACCAAAAACGCACTGTGTTTTCTTTTGCGACACAACCGCCATACACATCATTAACCCTTCGAGCCGTTTCCGCAGCACTGGTGCCACGGTGGAACTCGTACTCGTAAATAACGCGATATTTCAAATTTTCCATTTTGTAAATTGAGCGATGCAAACAGAAAAAAGATAAGTAAAAAAACAAATGAATGACGGTTTACGAAACACAACTACATGTGGAAAAAGCTGTATAAATTTGAATTTCGAATTCCTAACCAAATAGGAAAAATTTGTGATCAAAGTGGCCAGTACGACAAAACGCCAATTTCATATGTAAGGACCTAATATGTATCATACTAAATAGAAACATATTTTTAACACGCTTTTATTAGCTCGGGCTATACGTATGTATGTAACGGAATCTTTGAGCTCAATTTTTACTCCAGTAATTGGATATATTGCTATCTAAAAAGAGAAAATTATTTATTATGAGTACAAAGAATTTGTATCACAGTAGAGTATAAAGCGTTGGGTGCTTAGTTTAGACTAGAGGATGTTCGCAACAAGTTGGCCTTCATTAATTTGGGGTTTCATCGTTACATTTCATCCCCACACCGACGGGCACTTTGCCCATCAAATAGAACAACTTTTCCTAACGCTTTCAGTTTAGCAGGTATCTAGTCTAGGGTTCTAGGCTTGTGTAGTACATGTCCTACGAACTATTAGGAACTACCTAGTTCCTTCATGTGAACGAGAACGAACTATTCCGTTTCGTAGAACCCAATCGGTCATCTAGTACACTGAACTAACCACCAATGAAAGAGCAGAGTCGCGAGAACCTAGTTCCGAACGAATAAGTACGAGAGTCGGAGCAAGAGAGATAAGAGATGAGGACCCGCACGCGTGCGAACGAGAGAAACAATAATGAACGATTAAGACCTGACGAACTACAAAACTAGTTTATACTTTATTACCTTTGTAATAAAGTCCATAATGAAGTGAATGAACTACAATGAACTACTAAGACAAGATGACCGAACGAGTTTTACGATTTTTTACTTTATTCTGCATGTAATAAAGTCTTTAATCATTAAAAATGGTTGCTAGTCGTTCTTTCTGGTCATTGATTTTTTTTTACAATTTACCCTGAACTCGGAAGGCAAAGGGACTAAGCCCATACAGCATGAAGAAGAGTTGGGAGGAAAATATTTATGAATCACTATAGTTTGAGTAATGGTTTGAGTGAATAAATTAGGAAAACATATGCATTTGGAGACTGCGTTCGTTGCGTTCTTAAGTATCAATCAATGAACTAATAGTACTAGATGACGGAAAAACTAGTTTGTTGCACGAAATATTACGTTATGTGGTTGTAATAAGGTCTATAATTATGTGAATGAACTACAATGAACTAATAGTACTAGAAGACCGAACTAGTTCCTTTGAACGACTGTACTAGTTCGGAGCGTTCCTTTTAATGACCTAAATGGAACAAGCCTATAGGGTTCAATATAGGATATTCCGATCGTATTTTTTTTCCCACAGGTGTCAGTATTCATCTCGTCGGCGAGCCTCGTGAGCCGCGGCGAGCCGGTGGCGCCGTTCGGCAAGCAGCGCCGGCTCAGCGCCGCGCGCGGGCCCGGCGGCGCGCCGAACGCGAACGTAGTGGCTGATGTGTAAAGAATTTTAAAATACACTCACAAATGTTAAAACATATGAATTGATATTCGAGTGGTCACGTACGAAACGCATTTGCGGTCTTAGTAGCAAGCTCGCGCCCGCACATTCCTATCTGAACAAACACATAGGCTTACAATTTGTTGTTTGGTTCTTTGCTATTCAACTGATAAGTATTATAGTTTATGTTGAGTTTATAGGCTGTTTTCTTCAAATTTTACAAAAGTATGTCTCTTTTATTTATTTACATATATGAAAGTCGAGACACTTATTTTGATATAGTTACAGGAAAATCAATAAAATTTATAAAATAATAGTTATTGTATAACAGGAATTGTATATTTATTAAATCCGATTTTTTGTGAGTGCACATTATTTGTGCTTATGTAAATATGTATAAATACTATTCTAATTTAAGAAATTTGAAATATATTCATTCCAAACTAAATTTTGTTTGATTCATACAGAGTGTGGTTTTGTAAAACAATGCCCATCTCACAGGTGGAAGAAAAGGATAGCAAATAAAAACTATTAGTAAAAAAATCTAATGTTTAATTATGTACATTTGCAAGTTGAATAAATTACATCCACAATAATACCAAAGACATTGTGTTTTAATACAATAAAACAACAGAAATTGGTTGAGGCGTTTAATGTTTCGATCTTACTGATTTAAATATGGTTTCTAAAAGTAGTCTAATTAGTTATTTATACCCTAACCCAGTACATTCCTCCGCGGATTCTAGTGTACTCTGGGAGACCTTCAGTGGGTCCAACAGCGGCTACAACGGGGCAACGGTCAAACAGGTATTTGTAGCATACATCACGGACATTTTGGGCAGTAACAGAACTAATGCGTGCATCAAGTTCGTGGATTGGAATACGGCGGTTGTAGCACAGCATCTGGCGTCCGATGTCTTCACAGATAGGTGTGGTGCCATCGAGCTGAAGGAGCATGTTGGTTTTTAGAAGGTTCTTGGCACGCTCAACCTCATTCTCTGTGACCGATGTGCAAAGCTTCATCCATTCCTTCTGGATGTTGTATACCATGTCCTCAATCTGCAGCGGCTCGGATACAAAGTAGATTCCCCACAGTCCCGTGTCCTTGTAGCAGGTGTTGAAGGATTGGAAGCTGTGGCACAGGTTCTCGACGGCCGAGGCGCGCGCCAGGTACGAGGCGTTGTTGCCGCCGCCGCCCTGCGAGCGGTCCCAGGCGCCGACGAGGGTGTTCGCGACCATGAGGGGAATGTTGTCGGCGTCGGTCCAGCCGGCACCTTCGACGGCGATGGCGATATGCGCTAGAGGCATGGAGTCATCGCGGACGCGGATTTCGGATCCAGTGTAACGGCACGGCGCCAAGTCAGGGATGTCTGAGGCAGTGTTTTTTAGACCACTGAAATGCTTCTTGGCCAGGTCTACGAGCCTCTCGTGCTCGACGCCACCGGCTCCAGACAGGACAATGCGGCCGGGCTGGTAGTGTGACCTGATGTATGACTGCAGGTCAGCCTTGGAGATTTTCTTGATGTTCTTGGTCGGTCCAAGGATAGTTTGACCGAGAGGAGTGCCTTGGAAAGCGGTTGCGTGCAAGTGGTCAAAAACAACCTCTTGGAGATTGCTCTCGACGTCCTGCATTTCGCGGAGGATCACGCCTCGTTCTCGTTCGATTTCGGGTTCAGCGAGTGATGAGTTCTGGATGATGTCTGCAAGGATTTCGACAGCAGCGGGCACGTCGTTGGCGAGGCATTTGGCGTAGAAGACAGTCTGCTCCCGAGATGTGTAAGCGTTTAGGTGAGCTCCCATGTTTTCGACCAAGAGTTCCAAGTCGGTTTGGGATCGTTTGCTCGTACCTTTAAAAGCCATGTGTTCGAGGAAGTGCGCGACACCATTGTTCTTGGAAGTCTCGTACCTCGAACCAGCGTCGATCCACAGGCCTACAGTTGCCGTGGCCGCGCCGGAGTCCTCGGAAGCAACGCGGATTCCATTATCGAGCACTGTCAGCCTTGTCGGTGGTACGTTGACCAGCGCCTGCTTGTATCCGACGGCCGTCGCCAAGCATCTTATTTGATTGCCCTGTTTTGAGACTAACCTCAAATTTGTTGCTACTTTCAACATTTTGTATGTATCCTTGCACCACTAATGTAAAATTTTACTCGCTGTTTTACGTAATATTACGGGCAATAGAATTCGTGCTGTCAAAAATGGTAGAAAATGATAATCGAATGATACCAGCTCAGTCAAATTTCTACCAGTTAGTAGTTTTAAAATGCGAAGAGCAATGAGTTTTTATTTCATATTAGAAATAAGTCATTTAAGAAATATGTTGTAACCGTTTCTTAAAACAAGAATCTGAAAACTGTTGTTAAGTGTATAAATTTATTGTAACTATGTACTTTATATAATTACCAAATTGCATTAGAATCTAGATTAGAATGTATTGCATAAAGTAGTTTTCGAGATTTTTATATTTGCTACATTCTAAATACGTCAACTTCACATTTCACGTAAAAGTCCGTTTCTGATATGATCAATCTTACATATTGTTATAACGAGAGAAGGTCTCCAAGAAGAAACAAATACTTACAATTAATTTGTGTAGGGGTTTAATTTATTAAATAATTAAAAACGTTAAAAATTAGGGAATCAATAACGGTCCTGCAATTTTTTGCAATATTGAGATTCTTATATCATGAAACAGCGAAATTCGGACCACGATGACATAATGATTTTTTATCTATGGATTTCTTGCATCACCTAAACCGTTTCATTTTGCAAAAAAAAAATTATCACGTTTATTGAAAAATTATATTCGATGATAATTTAAATATATCAATTAAATTGTAAAAGAAAGATTTTTACATTTTATTTCAAAAACTGTTGGTAAATTTTTACAAATTCAAATTTTAATAACTTTTGCATGTTAACGTATAATTCATAAAAATTAAATCCGTCAAACGAAACGTTTACCTCGTTGACTGAAGAAATCACTCGTTTCCTTTCATTCATTTTATCGCACGTAATTTCGTGAAAACAACACGGGAGCAATATGTGTAGTGAAAAGTTTAATAAATTAAATTTTGTTCAAGACTTTTGGGAAAGCGTGTGCCGGTAGATAGTGGATAAATAATCAGTTACCGCAAGATGCTATTTAAAATTTTGTCTGTGATTTAGTAAATTCGTCATGTCTACAATGAAGAACCCAAATTCGTCGTCGACTAAGTTGGCTGCTTTGCTCAGCCACGTTAAATACGAGCACCTGGTAGCTGGTATATCAGGTGGCGTGACTTCAACATTGATTTTGCACCCTTTGGACCTCATAAAAATTAGATTCGCTGGTGAGTTTTTATGTCATTTTGTAGTTCTAAGCCAGCGTGAGTTATGTCTCGTGATTAATAATGAAAAGTAATAGATAGTTAGAGGTATATGAGCGTTTATATATTGGTAATCAATAAAGTACGAAGGACATGAAATCGACCTTGAACTTCAGCAAGTGAAAGTGGAGTGCTAGCTAAACTTACTGCTTTGTTTACACTGTCATATGGCGATGAAAAATCTTGAACTATTGCAACAGTGCTACAAATCTATAGTTTTATCTGTTCTATACAAGGAAGCTAGAATTTAATGGCATTGTTGCTAATTAGTGGGATTAAACTCATGCCGACTAATGATGACAAATTGAGTATTAAGTTACAGATGGATTGGTGCCATTTTAACACAAATATAATAGCACTCTCAGCAACAAGTTTTACAGTATGAATGCAAATATAAATCTTTTTCCTGAAAGGCACTTAGACATTAACATTTCCTTTCAAGTAAACATGTTTACTTGCAGTTTTGTACTAAATGATGAAAACTTATCAAAGTTCAGTCAAGTTGTTGATTTCTTCATGCTTATGCAAATTAGCTTATGATAATTTGTTGTGAGTCTTGGGATTGATTTTGATAGACAAATCTTATATTAGGCAACACATACAAGACTAGTTTTGTAATGGTTACTATAGTCTTGCTTTTAAACCTCACACTGCTCAGAACTAGTAACAGGGCAAATGCATTCTGTATGTGTGAGCTCAACTTAAAACATAAGTTTTTGTCTGCCAATTTCATTATTTTTTCTTTGTAAAACAAGTTTTTAAGTAGTTAATAGTTAGTAGCTAGCTAGCTTAGTAGCTAAATTAGTAAGTTTTTTTATTCAAGCCTAGGCTAACACAATTTTAACAAAAGCAATCATTGTATTTCTATTTCAACTTTCTTGGGAATTGTGCTACCATTTTTGTGTCTCAAATATGATATGGTACAACAGCAAAAATTTAGTTTTCATATGCCATAAATCAGGAACATGATAAGATGACCTTATTTAGTTTGAAAATGGGAGTGCTGTTCTTTCATTATGCTTTTGTTAATCATAGGTAGTCTTAAAAATCCTCTGTAAACAATAACATCCAAACTAAGTAGTTTTTATGACTCACAAAGTGTAAATCCTTTTGTTTTTGTCTCTACTTCTATGTTCATTTACAGAATGTGTATATGATGTAACAGTAGTTTTCTAATACAAATGTTTCAATAGTTTGTTCTTAAAAGTGTTGCAATTTAGTGAGAAGACTGTTTAATGGATTTTAATGTACTTCAAAGCTTAACATAAAAATTATTTGAGTAGGTCACTCTCACACAACTATTTGGACCTTATAATAACACAAACCAACAAGAAAAAACATTGTCTGCTTGCAGCAATGTTTTTTGCCAGCAATGGCAAACCAATTGCACCCTAGCCATTGATTGCCTGTCACACAATATTTTGGGCACATCATCGATCATATGATTCATTTTTAACTACCAGTGTAATAAAAAACATGCAATATGTATCTTTTAAAAACATATTTAATAATATTTATTGTAATTAATATGATAAGAAAGTCAAATTATTTGGTGGCACATCTTCAATTTCTTTAAACATTTATAGTGAAAAATGGCACTTTTTGCAAAACGGTTCGCCATCCCTGTAGGCTTCAATTTGCTGACAAAACTTAATACTTTTATTGTGTCTCAGTAAACGACGGCAGGACCGCGACAGTGCATAGATACGATGGGCTGAGCAGCGCATTTGTTACAATAGTGAAGAAGGAGGGCTTCCGAGGACTGTACCGGGGCGTCACGCCTAACGTCTGGGGCTCCGGATCGGCGTGGGGTTTCTATTTTTTATTGTGAGTATTTTAATCTTTTTGGTAAAGTGAAAAGGTTTTTTTACTCTATGTCACAACATTGGATCAGAGTTGGTCAACATTGGATCAATGGTTAAAAATAAGCATTGAATTTAGTTTTTGTTTATCCCAACGCACGCTTGTCATTTCTGCTAAGCCCAAAGGTATGGTAGGGAAGGACCTAGGGCGTTAGGCCTTGAAAATATTTAAAATTTTATTTATTTATTTTATATTTTATTTATATTTCATACATACATCTATCTTTACAGAAATAATTCCAAAGCGACAGGTGCAGGCCAGAATAAATGAATCAAATTCAAAATAAAACAATACATTCATACATTCAGAAGCAATAATAATAATTTACAAACATGACAAACTACAGATGATAACATATTATTTTTAACGTCACTTTTGAGAACTCAGCCCTCGAACAATGAAAAAGGTCTATGCTAGCGGCAGCCATTTTTAATATTTTGATGGCACGCGTGAGGAGAGGTGGCTTACAACTGGGTGATCATGCCAATTTTATTTTATTTTTTTATATAGCTACAACGCAATAAAGACATGGATCCAAGGCGGGAACGCGCGCACGCCGCTCGGGCCCGGCCTGCACATGCTGGCCGCAGCCGAGGCCGGCGTGCTCTCGCTCCTTATGACGAACCCCATCTGGGTGGTGAAGACGCGCCTGTGTCTACAGTACAGCGGGGAACACCTGTCCGAGAACAAGCGGTACAAGGGCATGGTGGACGGTCTGACGAAGATCTACAGGACTGAGGGCATCAGGGGACTGTATAGGGTGAGTAGTCGTTTGGGATGTTTTAACCTTATAAGTAAGGATTGCAATTGTTAGATCCAGAAATAATTAATCCAGCTGGACCCAGCATTCAGAAATCCAGCTGGATCCGGCAATAATCAATACAGCACGATCCGGTATCACGGAAGCAAGCTGGAGACAGCATCCAGCAATTCCAGCAGAATCTAGCATCAAGCAATCCAGCAAAATCTAGCATCCAGCAATCCAGCAGAATGTAGCATCCAGCACTCCAGCAGAATGTAGCATCCAGCAATCTAGCTGGATTCAGCATCCAGCAATCCAGCAGACTCTAGCATCCAGCAAACCAGCATATTTGCGAGATGCAGTCTTCTGCCTGACCGCGCTGGATTTTAAATACGACTGCGGTTATCCTTGTAAATATACAATGTAAATTGTAGCTTTTACATTATTACATTTATAAATGACAGTGGGTAAAGAAACTAGCGATTCGGTGTTTTAAAGATAACCCAGTTTTCGTCAATGCCGTTTACTGTTCAATAAAGTAACTACATTCAATGCCAATGTCAAGTCAAATGAACATATCGCGAGACGAAACAGCCATAAACAAAGGCATTCGCGTAATTTCAAAAGCGTCATAAAGCGTTTCACGATTCCCTAAATCACCTCGCACAACGGTGTGTACAAACATATGGCCGAATCACCTATTCTTAGCGGCGATCATGCGCTTGTTCATATTACGTGAGCTCTTCTGAGAAAATGACCCATATTGATAGAGGATCTCAGTTTTGGGAACACTTATGTCAGAAGCGGTAGCAACCGTTCTTTAAATAACGGAGAAACGATATGGCAAACAGAACTAAGCGGAAATACGTCAATAAGTCAATAGATCCTTTTGATTCCTTACATAGCTGTAAATGGATGTTGATCGTTCGTACGACAGAAAAATATGTCTGCATAACAAACAAACAAACGTACAGATAAACTTTAATATGATTTTTCAATGACCATTTTGAAGTTATGATACCTACCATTTTTTCCCCAATCATTCTGTGACACGTTTAAAAATTACAAATCAATTATCATGCTTGACCAATGAACATAGAGATTAACAGATGTATTGTGTAACTCTGTGTTGTGATATCTTAGCCTTGCTGCTGCTTTCCTGCTGACGTTTTTACACATAATCTGATGTACCTAACTTCAGACTTTTTAGCATGGGTAGCTAAAAGACATAACTTTTAGTTAAAAAGAGTTGTCTTCGAACCTATGTTCTCCTTACCCATGTACTATTGTATTCGATTCTAGCTCAAATATTGTCGTTATGTGCTCAGCAGTGTTGTTCGAGCTATTATCAGATATCAGCCATGTTTGCGGTCTTGTAAGCCACTACTGAGTGTGTACTTGACCATTGAAAAATAATACAATCACGATTGTCGTATCAGTACCACTTAGGGTTAATCTTCATAGTGGTTCATCATCATTTCATCCCTTGTTTTACCCCCTCAAGTTTTTCGGTTGAGACTAAAATAACCAAGTGTTTTCCTTATAGTAAGGATCTTTAAACCAACCACCCTATCTTTTTCCTCAGCTTTTATCTCGAAGGTTGGGTATGAAAAGTTTGTTTGATTGTTCTTAAAGAAACTTAAAACAGGTTGATTTATGTAGAGTAAAGTAAAACTTTCGACTTAGTAATCTATCTAACCCTTAAGCTGAACAAGAGAATTATTTTGCTTTAAATTTCCACTAGACGACGCCAGCGCAGGAACCACAACGTGACACAGAAGATGCACCTGGAATCACAACACTGACACCAACAAAACACTCGACGCGTTTCGCCACTACACTACACTACTGTTGGTGTCAGTGTTGTGATTCTAGGTGCATCTTCCGTGTCACGTTGTGATTTGTAGGTATTGTAAGTCCTGCGACTTCCAGTTCTACCTTTTTCAGGTGATTACAGTTGGATGTATTTTGGTTCCTGCGCTGGCGTCGTCTAATGGAAATTTAAAGCAAAATAATTCTCTTGTTCAGCTTTAGTCATGGATTTCCGCAAAGTAACGCCTGATTTCATCAACTATATCTAAGCCTTGTTTAATATAAACCAGAGCTCGTAGTAACCTTATATCATGTCTGATCTTACAGTTAACAACAGCATGACATTATGCGACTATTTTAATGTCACACGCACTCAATGTGACTAATTTTGACGTTCTTAAATGGCATAATATGTGTCTTAACCGGAATTAAGTATGTATCTTGAATCTTGCCTCAGAAAATATATTAATCAAAGAATTCGAAGCTAAAAGATCTGCAAGAAATTTGTATATATATCTCTTGTCTTAAAGATATGACAATGGCAAGTTGAACGATAATAATAACAATTTAATCAGTTATGTCAGTGTGTTTGTAAGTGACGTATAATGTTTTATTTTTAGCAAAAATCATAACACGATTGTGGCAAACGTTTGTTTATCGATGTTCGATAAACTTGAACACGTTGTCAAATTAGCAAATTGATCGATTTCTTGATATGCAGTATTTGCTACGAAATGAATGCAAGAGTTATTGCAAAGGACATTATGTCATCAATATAAAAAAAAATTGGTAGAACGAGATAGTAAAACTTCTAAATAAAAGTATCCAATATTTTTTTAGGTATTAACTATCTGTATACGAAAATGTATTATAGACATATCGTAAATATTTTCAAGACCATGGTGTTTTGAAATCATAACCTCTATGAAGCTAGTAAAACCAATTTATTTCCAAAAAGCTATAGAATTCAATAAATATTCGGTCAATTAATTTCGATTTCTGATACTAAATTATGACGTCAAATTACGTATTCTCATACAAAATCTATGGAGGCAGATCGTTTTGTCAGATAATACAGAGTATGTCAACGATTGTTGGTGTCATCTAGCCTGTTGGGCCGGTCAGCTGATTACCGATTCCATCCAATATATTGTGTGTGAGCGATGTTTATTGCCTCATTAATAATCACACTCATAATTTGACGACCGCTTGGTGCAGTGGTCCGCATGTCGGACTTCTAAACCAAGAGTCGCGGGTTCGATTCCCGCACAGTACAAGCATAAGTGTGCATGAACATGTGTGTTTGTACTGGTCTGGGTGTTTTCTATTTATAATATGTATTTATTTACAAAAAAAGTATTTAAATATGTATATCCGTTATCTAGTACCCATAACACAAGCCTTGTAGCTTACTTTGGGACTAGAGAATTGGTGTGCTTGTTGAGAAATATTTAAAATATATTTGATAAAATAAAATAAATAAAGAAATAAATAAATTTAATCATTTATATTGCGGTAGTGTAGTTTATAGTTTTCAGTAGAAGTAATTATTGTTTCAATGGCAGCGTTAGTTCCGGACTAGCTTTATAATAAAAGTAGTTTTCCATTTTGTTTTTTTTATTTAGCCAATATGTGTCGGAATAAAAAGCAGTCTCGTTATTAAGTTTAATTAAATTCCATGAAATATTAGTTTTTTTGCTTTTAAAACATCCGTACAACACATCAACACATGTGACGTGTCACAAAGCTTCGTGTTTATAAGCAAAGCAACCTGAATAATAAAACTAGGTAACGTGTGTTAATTAATGGCTGCGCTATCATTATCAGTCAGAGTTCAAAGATAGTGTTTCGGAATGCAACATGCGGCAGTGTTACGTAAGGCAGCCGCGAAACTAGTCAGTTCCACAGTATATGAGCTATAACAGTACGAAAGCAAGTTGACTGCTTCGTTGGTGTAGTGGCAAAGTTTCTGCCTTACATCCGAGAGGTCGTGGGTTCGAATCCTAGTTCGAGCCGTTTCTGACATTTTCTGTCATGAATTTCTCAAAAACAGCTCTGAGTCGGGAAGTTGGCGGTGTTACACCGCGTTGCCTGTGGTGCGGTGTTGCCTCGGTGCGCACGTTAAGCCGTTGGCCTGCGCCAGATCTCTCTCCGGTCAGCTCGGATTGCCGTCTCACCGAACTTTTAAAGTGATGGAACAGTGAGTGCATCTGTGTATTGCACTCACACTTATGCACTATAATATTTCCTGCGTAGTTGGCTGATCTCTGTTAAGATTGGCCGCCGTGGTCGAAATTGGCCAGAAGGACTATTACGAAAGCAAGGAACCAAATAATCTGTGAAATAACACACACGCACAAAGACACACAGGGTCCAAAAGGGCCTTAAGCGCCCTAGGGCCTACATTCGCTAACACAATCGTTATGGAATTACCCTATTTTGACATTTCGTCCATACGAGAACTGCCATAATCAGGCAAATCAATTACTCTAGCGGAATGAGCGCCTTTTTGAGTGAGACGTATGTCTGTAAGCAGGTATTAATGCATACATTTGTTACTTACTTTTGTACTGCTTATATCTATTCTGTGTCAGTTTGTTGTGAAAATTTATCTAATTGTTTGTTAATTAGGTGATTGACTACACTGATGGTCTACTTTTACTCGAACACTTGTTTTGGTATTGCATTAATATAGGGCTAGTTATTAATATATATTAGTTGATTAAATATTTGTTGTTGAAATGTACGTGACTCCTTGCTCGATTTTAGAATATTTTTTATTTATTTATATATTTATATCAGACCACACTGCCCATATAAGAGTAGTTAGTAACAAAGCTCTTGGCCTAGTAACACAAAATGTATCTAAAATCTAAACAAAAACAAAAACGCCAATCACTGCAGCGCCATCCCACTTGACATGGCGCAGCAGTGATTGACATAAAGACTATCTAGCCTACTTGAAATCATGTTTGTCATATGAGTTATCCTCTCCGTTTCTATGATTATAATGTAGGTATTGATTTTTGAACTGTTCCAAATCTTTGGCTAAAGAAATAGTTTCCGGGTTTCCTCAGTCAGGTAGTGACTGAGGAAACCCGGAAACTATTTCTTTATAATCAATCTGAAAATTATCAGTCCATAACAAGAAAATTATCAGTACTTTACTACCTGGATCGACGCTTTTCTTTAGGAAATCGAAGGAAACGAATTCATATTGAGACCTTGAAAATTATGAATGTGTTGACTACTGCATTTGCATTAATGTATAACTATTACCACACGTTTCCTTCAAGTCATGACATTGCTATTTTCTTTCGCCCTCTGCTGCCTTCAATAGAAACTCTAGCTAATCAATATGTTCTGACATTGACCGATCGCGTCGTGACTGAACACGTGTTTTGGATTTTTCTTGACATATAGCAGCTGTATTTTTTTTACTTAGACACCTCACTAATTTTTAGGAAGTTGTATTATTAGTCGTACCGCGTTTGTCTGAAGGAAATGGAATGGAACATGTCAGGGTCTAATGCAGGGTTGATAGACAAGGTATAATAAATAACGATAATAGCGCCATAAGCCTGCACTACTCCTTACGTTACTTCAAGGTCTTGTTACAATAATCGGTGAACTTTTGTTGCTGTTGTTGCTTTAATCAAAGAACCCGTCTACAGACCTAACCCAGAAGCCCGCGTACATTCACTTTCAAAATTTTTTTTTTTTTAATCAAAGTCAAAGACACAAACTACATATACACTAGACATAAAAACAGGCTCAACTTACCACTATCTAGAATAAAAATTTTAAATAACAGTCTTTACTTTATGGCAGTTATAATAGGTATTTAATATGTCCTATGCACATTAAAATGAAACAAATCTTTGCCTCGTTGGGCTAAGTCTTTGGTCAAGGGCAAACCAATCACAAATAAGAAAATAAACCGCTCAAGTGCGAGTTAGACTCGCGCACCGAGGGTTCCGTACAAACCTGTAAATAAGGAGTAGTAACTTTGAAATTTTCAAAATTGTCAAAAATATATATTTTTTTAAAATGATGTTACTGAAAATTTACGGTTTTCGTAATTTTTCCTATATCTGTACTATAAGACGTGACTTCGTACTAAATTTCAAGATTCTAAGTTTACGGGAAGTACCCTGTAGGTTTTGATTCCCGTGCGAGTTTCGAAAATTTGCGGAAATTTGCGGCCTAAATGGCTGTATCTTTTGATAGCGTTGGCTTAGAAGGTTGATTTTTCTACAGCTTCAAGGGACAGTAGACCTAAGTATCATGTAGAAATTTCAGTTTGATACCTCCACGCGTTCCTGAGAAAAACGGTCTTGACGGACGGACGGACGGACAACAAAGTGATCTTAAAAGGGTTCCGTTTTTTTCTTTTGAGGTACGGAACCCTAAAAAATCAAAAAAAAATCAAAAACTAAAAATATACCTTTTTTCCGAAAGTTATTACACTCTTTACGAATACTTAACATCAAATGTGTAGACCTATTAAGTTGTTCATACCTAACTCATTCTTAAATACTTAAACCTACTTTGAAAAAAGCCAGGTCTATCCATGTTGTATATTTACTTTCCTATATTATTTCTATTTCTATAAATGATCGTTTACAACTAAAAATTGTAAGTTAATTTAATGTTATTTTATTAATGTAACAATATTTTATTGCAACACCTTAGAGGTAGTTAAGTGTTTAAGTACAAAACAATGTAACAACTTATATGTTAGGACTTGAGTAACTTGATTCGATTTGACCTAGTGCATGAAGCTGTGCACTACACGAGCCAAATCCAATTCATTATTTTTTATACATAAAAAGCACTGTCCTTTCCCCTATCCAAAGAAGCTAGTTAAGATATAAAACGTACATCTCATCTTATTAAAATCATCAGTCTACACTTACGCAGTGCGTCCCATTCGCCTACCATAAGCCACATACCGCACTGTTCCATAGAACTTTTCTTAGACTTACAACCACCCCCTTAAAACTTAAGGCTTGTACTTTTTTTACACCCTGTATAAGCTGGTGAATGCATTTATAATGACGAGTACATTTTTTACATCCTATATAAGTTGGTGGATACATTTACAATGGCGAGAACTAGACGTAGTTGTCAAAGGGCTCTTTCAAGCTTAAAGCTTTAAGGCACAGTGATTAAATAAAATATAAATATACAACAACAACAACAAAATATACATTGATCTGACTCCGTGGTAAGTAGCTAAAGCACTTGTGTTACAGATATCAGAATCAACAGTGGTATTACAAATAAACTTAAATAAATACATATGCAAAATGGGGTACACCCCATACATGTAACACCCAGACCAGTTCAAACAGACATGTTCATGCACACAAATGTTTGTACAGTGCGCGGATCGAACCCGCGACCTCTTGGTCAATAGTCAACTTCTTGACCGTTACACCAAAGTGGTCGTCAAAATAAGTGCTGTAAATGGATTAAAAATAAGTGTTCTATTTTACTGCACTTAGTTATTGGTCATCTGTTTTCTAACAGTTAATTTTCGCACCTAGCCCATAACGGTACCTTGGCAAGTAGCAAACAATTTGCATGCGCCTGACCTAGGTATGGCTATGGTTTAGTAACAACAGGATCCTCCGCCTTATTTATCGAAAACGGTAATTTACTTTTTTAACGAGTATATTTTACATGTGCCTAATAGTTTTTCTCTCTTTCTTATTCCAGGGTTTCGTGCCCGGCATGTTCGGGGTGTCGCACGGCGCTCTGCAGTTCATGACGTACGAGGAGATGAAGAACCGCTACAACCAGTACAGGAACCTGCCGATTGACATTAAATTGGTAATTAATTTTGACTAATATAGATTAATACGGTAGATTTTTTAGTCGTTTAGTTTGGTCAGTGGCCCATGGGCGGCTTAATAACATGTGAAAGTAAGGAACTTACATTTCAAACAACCCCTCCACCAATCCGCACTGAGTCCGCGGTGTAGTGTGGCTCGTACCACCTCATAGCTGAAGTGAGGCCTGTGCTCAGTAGTGGGACGTATATAGGCTGATTAGAGTTCTACTAATGTGCCACTAATATACTAATAACCAGCGGTCGCCCGCAACTTCGTCTGCGTATATTTCCCGTTCCCGTGGGAAATTTGTGAAATCCTTTCTTAGCGGATGCCTACATTATAGTAGCTACCTGCATGCCAAATTACAGCTCGATCCGTCTAATGTTTTGGGCTGTGCGTTGATAGATCACTATGTCAGTCAGTCAGTCAGTCACCTTTGAGTTTTATATATTTAGATACAGTCCGTAACGATACCACCATGTCATTGAGCACTTTGACAATTGTCCTTGGCAATGTTTAATTTTAAATGTAGGTGTTTTTAAATAGTCAATTACCTTCAGTGCCCCCGTAAACTCATGCATATCCTTGCACATCCATGCAACCCTTGCATATATTATACGACGATGCCATCTGATTTTCGTATCGACTGCAGTTGCTGGTTCACGGAATCAATAATGATGATTTATTGAGGACTTTTCCTGATATTCTAAAATGCCTATTCGACGTTCGTATGTCAAATTGTAATATTTGGTCCGGTCAAGTGTAAGAATATTTCTTATCAGATATTTGAATATCAGAACTCTATCTGTTATCAAAGTGTGCACGGTAAATCTTATTTGTATTGGATATCAAATATTTTTTGTTTAATATGACGTCATGCTTACCTGCGGATGAGTATACAGAAATATGTGGTCATCCGGGATCATTTGATGAAATATTTGTCTCATCCTCCTGATATCTCGCCCTCGGTGACCGAGTCTTTATTATGGGTTAAATTATTCAATCCAGACCCACTTAAAGCTGAAAAAGAGGATTATTTGGCTTTAAATTTCATCGAATACTCTTTTTCAGCTTTAGTCATGGATTTTCGCAAAGTAACGCCTGATTCTATCAACTATATCAAACCCACTTACTCAGTCTTTCTTGCCTGGATCAGCCAAACTGGATTGTGCCAGTGTGTACCTTCGGTAATTTATATAAATAAAAAGCGGACTGTAAATTTTGGTGCTATATGCTCGCCCTATTGTAACAAATTTCTAAATCGCGGGACAATAGTAAGCGACCGGCGATGGCGATGAGTGCGTATGGGCAACTGGCCCAGTTGACTCGGCTCGGGCGCTCGTGATGGGGTCGTGATGACGTCGCGAGATGACGTTGGTAGTTGCTCGGCCGCGCGGGTTGATGCCGTTGTCCGAACAGTGACTTAGAATTATCCCTATTTGATTTTTCAGAATTTATTTTAACCTATAATACTGGGTTACAAATACTAAATAAACGATGATAAAGGGTCAAACTCAAAATGTTTTGGATCAAAGAAAAATACAAGATATACTAGTTCAATTGTCCTACTACTCTTAACAAACTTGATTGCTTCGTTGGTGTAGTGGCAAAGTTTCTGCCTTTCATCCGAAATTACGCCTTACGTTCGAATCCCAGGTCGAGCCAAAATTGTTTTTGAGATTTTCGCTCGGGAAGTTGGCGTTGTTACACCCCCGTGTCTCGGAAAGCACGTTAAGCCGTTGGTCCTGCGCCTGATTTCTCTACGGTCATGTCGGATTGCCTTCTCACCGAATTTTGAGAGTGATGGAATAGTGTGTGCACCTGTGTATTGCGCTCATACTTGTGCACTATAATATCTCCTGCGCAGTTGGCTGATCTCTGTTGAGATTGGCCGCCGTGGTCGAAATCGGCAAAGGACAAAAACAGTCTATTTCTTTACCTACATTTTAAATGTTACCTAATACAAATTTCAGACCTCAGTGGAGTACTTAACTTTTGCGGCCATATCGAAGCTGATCGCCGCGGGCGCCACGTACCCGTACCAGGTGGTGCGCGCGCGGCTGCAGGACCAGCACCGGCAGTACGACGGCGCGTGGCACTGCGTCACCGAGACCTGGAGGTACGAACGCATACGCGGCTTCTACAAGGGCCTAACGCCGTACCTACTACACGTAACGCCGAACATATGCCTAGTTATGCTCATATGGGAAAAGTTCACCAACAACGAGTAAATTTGCTATCTGATGGGAATGTGTACGATTCTGTTTTTTTTTGTTTTTTGGTTTTTGCGTAGTCAGAAGGTGAGCTTGCCGTCGGTTGGGAGGGACCAGTATTCTGTTCTATATATTAATTTCTTGAGACACGAGTAACGATATATTGTATTGATTGTTACAGTATACAATATTTTCTCTCGGTGCTCGAGGGGTTAAATTCAAATGAAAACAATTCGAATTTTGAAATATAGTATTTGACAGTTCACGATGATGCTATCCTTTTCTCGCTTCATAGACTATTGGTGCAATTGTGTGGTTTTTTTTTATATTTAACAATATTTGATTATACACTCTTTTGCAAAAAAAACGGGCACCTAAGGAAATTTACGTTCTAAGGTCGATTTGAGTTAATTAAATGAAATTTATTTCTTTGACGTAGTCTGTATACTTATAATCGTGTAAATTAATGCGCGTGAAGTGAGTTCGGGCAACTAAAAGAAAAAAAAAACGATGGATTCTTTAAAACCGATGTACACGCCCAAACAATAAGAAGTGGTCGGCAATAAAGATAAGATTTTTTTTTACTTTTTTTAATTAAATAAAGTTACAAATGTAAAAACCTAATACCGAATGTGACCTCCTCTTGCCAAAATCACAGCTTGAATCCTTCTGGGCATGCTTTCCACGATGTTTTTAATAACGTTTTGAGGAATTCGTTCCCACTCTTCTGCAATGACTCTTTTTAGCTCCCTGATGTTTTGTGGAGCAGGTTGCACTGATCTTACACGTCTCTTTAGAACATCCCAGACATGCTCAATTGGATTGAGGTCAGGACTTCGAGCTGGCCAATCTAAACGATGGATCCCAACTTCTTGCATGTACGCTTCCACGTCGCCAGAACGGTGCGAGCGAGCATTGTCGTCCATAAAAATGGAATCTTCCCCAAGTGCAGTCAATGTGGGTTGTGCATATGGAATTAGGACTTCCATTATGTACCGATGTGCATTTAATGTTCCATTTTCTATGAAAACTAACTCCGTACGCTCCGTCGAATTAATTGCTGCCCAAAACATAACGGAGCCTCCGCCATAAGGAGTGATTTCTTCGAAACACACTTCCGCATAGCGTTCCCGTGGTCTTCGCAGCACTCGCCGGCGTCGGTCCTCTCCACACAAAGAGATTCTAGCTTCATCAGAAAACAATACTTTATTCCAGTCCTCCAGAGTCCATGAAGCACAGTTCCGAGCAAACTGAAGTCGAGCAACACGGTGCTCACGGAGTAATTTAGGGCCCCGAGCTGGGCGGTAACTCCTGATATTGGCAGCCAAAAGCCTCCTCCTGACCGTCCACAAGCTAACTTCTACTCCTCTTACTTCTTCAAGGCTCTTCTTCAGGTCCACACTTGACGCCTTACGATTCCGCAACGCCTGACTCACCAAAAAGCGATCATCTCTTGGTTCTGTGCATCGTTTTCTTCCCGAACCGGGTCTTCTTTTGACCGAACCGGTCTCTTGATACCGTTGCCAAGTCCTCTGGACAGTTGAACGACTCACATTTAGCCGCTGAGACACGTAAGTTTGCGAACAACCTTCTTCAAGTAGGGCTATAATTTTACCGGCCCTTATCGCTTTATCACTCATATCAAAAAGTGGTATTTAATGTAAAAATAAAGATTAAATTGTTTAATTTGCAGAAAATGTCCAAAAAGTTTTAAAATATCGTAATCAGTTAAAAATCGTTTCAGCAATTCGCGCCATTAGTAAAGCAATTTTAGAATAATCCACAATAATCATTATTTTTCTTTTATTAATTTCAAATTTTAAATTTGGAACGTAAAGAATCATGCCAGGATGCTTCAAATAACATGCCAATACATCGTCAAATTAATAAAACCTATTTCTTGTTCTTCTTCATTAAAGTAGAGGAAAAAATCTAAAGTGCCCGTTTTTTTTGCAAAAGAGTTTATTTAATCTGATGAGCAAAACCAGTGTGTATTTCTCACAATATTGCTACTTAAAAAAATATGACAACTTTTGAAGTACCGACCTTAACCACATGTTTGACACGAAGTATTAGGTGTTTAACACCAGTATTCAAGCTATCATTGTTTCTCCAACCGGCCGTTAGGATGTAAGCAGGGTTACTTAATTTATTTTATAGTGTTTATTTGTATGTAATCAGATGCATTTTATTATTGTATTCGATTCATGTTTTCAAATAGCTATTATTCGTTTTGTATATAATATAATTACGACAATTTGGAATATGTGGTTTTATAAATAATAATGACAGGTTTTTGGCGTGGACATTGAACGATGAGCGAATTTGGCAACGTTTCAAATGATTATGTGAAGAATTAATTTACTTTGTCCTGTTTACTTCCGAACGAATTGTCACAGCTGGAAAAGTTTTAAATATGTTTAAAAATAGGACTATTTGTGTATGTCTTCTGTTTTTTTAAATCTATCATCGTGTTTCTTAACCTGTAAGCAAAAATAATAAGAAAATAATAATCTACTACATATCGAGAATTCAATTTTTTTATAATTATATAATAAACGATTAACACAATTTGCTAACTATTTTAAACATTTTAATAAGTGTTGTCAACTAGGTTAAGAAACACTGTCTTATTTATACATTGTGAATACTGTCTCACGACATATGTTGTGTTTTATATAACTATTTATTGCCATAATGTAATCTCTTGTATAGCAGTAGTACTCTTTCCCATCAGATCGCGAGTGATTGTTAACGAGACGCGCGCACCGCGAAAATAGCACAATTTAGTTTTAATCTGACAATTTTGTGATAATAGTTACGTACTTATAATTTTTTTGTTTGTCTAAAAATTACCGAAAAGACAATTGCTTTGACATAACGTTACATGTGTGGTGAGACGACGTTAGGTTCTTTAAAACGATAGATTCGTTTCAACTTGCTTCAATAATGCAATTAAATAGTAGTAAATAGTTAACGTCGGCCATTATAAAGAGATTAGGCTTAACTTGATAATCTTTGGTGTTGTTTAATGTCATCATGATGTCAGAATGTTCTACCACGGTAATATTATCTATACAGTATTCTATCTTCATATAAACGGACGACGCGCGAGCTATACCTACGCGCTCGGATCCTGGCATGCGCTTGGCATGCTACGGTCGTGGATTGCCGCAGTGACGAACGGACGGTGTGCTGGTTTTTAATCAGTAACCGCCCGAAGTTTTACTCGAAATAAGTGCAAGTAGCTATTTAACATTACAAGTAGAATATATTGTGCTGTTTTTGCGCTGCACTCAAATATAATAATAAAGCATTTCGTACATACGATTATAATATTAGTAATACAGTCAATTCACAAATATTTTTCGGTCGTAAATTTATTACACCGATTTGATATAAAGTTACCTACTTAATCATGATTTTTAAATTAAATCTATCAATCAATAAAACAACTTGCATTTTTATTGAAAACTTTCTATTCAATTCACAAAGTATTTTATGAAATCATATAAATATTTTATATTGTTACTAAGTATCTGTGCTTATAAATAAAAATTAATAAGTTTACAATCTCAAAACTAGAAGTAGGCAGATGCAATTAAAACGCTGTAGGTAGGCGACAGCAACAGCCCTATCTCATGATTACGTACTGCGCGGCGGTAGGCACTTATTTCAAGGACACGGCCGAGTTGAAATACTGTATGGATAATATTACCGTGGTTCTACATTAGGCTATAAAAAGGTATTGTGGTTTCACATCATTCCTTTTTGACTTGTTACCTTTGCTTAGACAAACTTTAATGTAATTACTGTTTGGAATTGTATATTCTTTGCCAATAGACAAGGACGTTTTACACAGCATTGAATTCAGTCATTAAGGTATTCTCTTTCTAATGGTTGACAAGTATTTTGAATATTTTTCTCATGTATTTACGTGTTATGCAAGTTTGAAGCTTTTCTGTCTTAGAATTTTAATGTTAGATGTAATCCCCGCCTTTGTGTAGACGAGCCCCCCCCCCCTTCTTTCGTGTCATTAAAAAATCAAAAAGAACCATGTTTTCACTCAAACTTCAAATAGATCACAATTTTATACTTAGGTACAATCTGATGATATTTCCACTTGGTTATTAGTTAGGAAATCGCACTATAACATATTTATTGGAACTAGAGAATCATGTTTCAGTGTTTTCTTCTTCATACTAATTTATTTTTTTCAATTATATTTATATAATTTTTCATACAGATCCACGCGAAAGTTATTAAATCACATAATAAAGTTATGTTATATCATAACACTCGGCATCTTAAAAACAGGGAAAACTTGAAGAAAGAGATCCGTTGCAGTGATCATAATGATAATACCTAAATTGAATTGAATTACTTAAACAAAAGAATGACAATAAAATTGATAGGATTAAATTGTGGATTCAATTTATACATCACTGCTCATCGAAGTTGCTTTTAATGTTTCAATGTTTTTGTCGTCACGGAGCGAGATCTTTGTTCAAATTAACGATATTTATTATAAAAAAAAAATTGTATTTGTTTTGTTTCTAGATATGACGTCTAATTATAAGTATTAATCTTAAATTTAGTATCGGTATGACAATATTTGTAAGGCAGTTGTGTAAAAATTATTTTATTCAATACTCCAAAAACAAAAATACTCCAAAACAATCAATTATGTTCCTCATGAATGACAAAAGCAGGGTGAAGATTTGGTCGTGTTTCATTAAATTGCGTAAAAAAACTGCGCAAGGAATTGACGATTATCGGTTATTTTATTATACCCTTGTGTTATTTATTTTAAAAATTATTTATTATTGAGCAAAGATCTTACTCTTTGATACTATAATAACTATGTCTTATTGGGTGGCTGGCCACTATATTAATTTTTTAGGAAGTATAATATATTTTTATAATTATAATCGATAAATAAAGTTCCATTGTTTCAACTCACTTGTTCAATTTGTGTAATCAATAAACGATAGCAAATTGATATCGGCCTATTGTTTTTTTCTCTAGTCACTAGTGATGTAGCAATGTAACCTTGTTTCTAAAAACGAATTCTATAAATATAACTTAATTTCAAGTAAAGGCGACATAATGTTGAAAAGGTCTTTAACGTTGTATATGCGAGTTTGCAATATAAATATCTGTGTTGAATTTTTAATACGCACTAAGTTGGTTCTTGAAACTATGTTGGTAAACTTGGTCTTTGGTCTTAGTCACAATAAAATCACGGTTTGATCACATGGCAGTAGTTAGTTGCGAAATTATTAGCTAATTAGTAATCACACGTGTTAAATGTACATTACAATGGCAAGCTTCCAACTTTTTTTGTAGTATGACACGCGCCACCTCGACCTATCCTAATCTGTCTAATTTTCGTATTCAAATTCAAACCCACAATATAGATGATTCAAAATTCTATATCATTTGTAAAGCTCAACGGATTTGTATTTGACGCATTTGATGTATTTGACGGTGTTTGAATACATTTGTAGTAGGAATTCGTTACATTATGTATCGCGATTTCTAAACGAAATTTTTGCATTGAAGTTTAGTGAAAACAATTTGTCTTTGGTAAGTAAATACTGAGTGTAACCTTTTGATATACGAGTATTCGTTCTTGTAGTTTACGGTTTGGCAGTGCTTTATTGTTGGTATATACATATTTAGCATGTGTACTCGTACAATGGTTTGTTAACATAATGTAATATTGTAGTAATATTTGTAAAAAATCGTATTGATCGCGATACTGTTGTACTCTGTACCGTGTGACCGATCAAATAGTAGAGAATTTTCATCTTATTGATTTGAGAGAGAGATACATAGTGATCTACTAAAACAAATGAAATAAAAGTATTTCACTGTAATTGGGATTGTTGTTCGTTCTCCTGACCTGACCTTGTTTTTCTCGCTTAGCTTTTTCTGTATAGGGAAATAGTATAGCAAAATTCTTCCGGTTCTTCAATCATTTGTTTATTTGACATTCTTAATCCGCTTTAGTATATTATATAATAATTCTTTTGTTTTATAATTAGTTGTGATCTTCAACAGTTACGCCACAGAATCGCTATTTCTGAAGTTCCACCAAAAACACTGCACTGTCATACGTAAACACAAGAACTCTGTATACGCCGCTCGCCCAGTTTTGATCTACGTCTCTTTCCATCCACAGACACGAACGCATCGGCGGCTTCTACAAAGGTCTCAAGCCGAGTCTGGTGCGCGTGGTGCCGGCCACGATGATCACATTCTTGACATACGAGAACGTGTCGCATTATCTGCTGCGACGCAACCAGAACATGGCGTTGTCTTCCTAGTAAAAGGGACAAGTAGGGACGTGTACTCGAGGATTTTAAATTGAATTTAGAACGAGAATGGAGTTCGATTTCTGATTTGAGTGGGTTAATTTGACGTTTGAGCTTTCTCTCGTCCCTACTTGCCGCCATGTTGACTTTTTGACAGCTCAAATGTCAGATTACTCAATCAAATAAAAAATTGAGATTACACTAGACTGGACGGGGATTGGAGTATTAAAATTGTTTTCTTGTCTTCTAATTGGTAGGTGATGGTAGAAACTTGACTCACATAGCTTTTTCAGTAGAATCGAAGAAAACCGATACTTCAGTGAATGATCTACTACTCGTTCAAACGAGAACTCGCTCACACATTGCATAGTTTCCCTTTAGAATTTAAAAAAAACTTCTAACCATGCTTCTACTTCTGTAGTGCAAATAAAGTATAGAAAATCATTTCCATGTTAAATTTTGACAAAGGTATGTGGCGACCTCTACAGTTCGCCATCACAAGAGGGGATCATTTTCTTCGCAAAATAAGTCTAGCCACCTACTATTTTATTCGTCTAGCCACCTGAGATTTGCTGGAATATTTCCACGTCGAAATATTCCGCGCCTTCTTCACGTTTTTCTACCCTGGGCGTTGCGCGATACGCCAAAACGAATACGTACGTACGCACGTCACTGTTTACACTGCGACATCATATTGTCACTTGTACTAGGGACGATTTTGCAAAAAAAACGGTTAGAAAGTAAGAAAGAAACATTTATTAATTACTAGTGGCCGCCCGCGATTTCGTCCGCGTGGAAACCCTTTATCTTCACAATCCCTAGCCCTTAAAACTTAACCAAGTGGCGCCATCTATCGGTAAGCTTTGAGTTGATTTTTCAATTTTTACATGGGATTGAGATGTGTTGTCGCAAAATTAAAGTAGCCTACGTCACACTCCAGCCTCTTGCCTACCTCCATACACAAAACACATATCGTAACATTGCTCCGTTGCGTCGAGTAAGAAGGACAAACAAACAAACTGACTTTCCCGTTTACAATATTAGTAGGAAATTCGTAGACTGCCTTGTTGGTGTAGTGGCAAAGTTTTTGCCTTACATCCGAGAGGTCCTTTTTTCGAATCCCAGTTCGAGCCAAAAATTTTTCTAAGTTTTTCTGTCATGAATTTCTCAAAAACAGCTCGGAGTCGGGAACTTAGCGGTGTTACACCCCCGTGCCTCGGAAAGCATGTTAAGCCGTTGGTCCTGCGCCTGATCTCTCTCCGGTCATGTCTACTTGCCGTTACTCCGAACTTTGAGAGTGATTGAATAGTGAGTGCATCTGTGTATTGCGCTCACACTTGTGCACTATAATATCTTGTGCGCAGTTAGCTGATCTCTGTTGAGATTGGCCGCCGTGGTAGAAATCGGCTAGGAGGACTATTATTAGTAGGAATGTAGGGATACGGTAGCCTGATGAGCGGACCACTGACTAAGACGTGGAGGTTGTTGGACCATAACACACTCACGATATTGACAATAGTTTGAAGACGAAGACGTCTTAAACAGTGTCCTTATTCTAATAGGCATGATGACACCTATCTTAATTATTATCAAGACCATGGCAAAAACATAGCCCCTATGAAGTTAATACAACCAGTACATTTCCAATAAGCTGTAGAAAACAATTTTAAACACACAAAACTCAATAAATATTTAGTCAATTGACTCTGATATCTGATACATGACTGTGACGTCGCGTTCTTGTATTGCCATACAAAATCTATGGAGGCAGACCGTTTTGACAGAAAATAAAAGTATGTCAACGATTGGTGATGTCATCTAGCCTATTATAATACAATGTTTTTAATGGTTTCGACGCAGGGGGATTTGCTGTAGGCGCAAGGTTGTTAGTTACCAAACCTACCTACCCTCCTTTTAAAGTAATATAGTTCAATTCAATAGGCTGTGTTACAATTTAGTTCCTCCTAATTATATATTGTTTAACCTAACTGACTTTAAATGGTCCTTTTATTTTAAAACTTGATTAGAAATGCGAATAAGTTCTAACGGATATTTCCTTTAACTAATTAAAAGCTATAAGTAATTAAAATTACGATTCAGACGTTAAATCTGGAATTGGTTTTACAAAATCAAACTTTGTCGATGAAACTTTCGTATAGAATTAAGTTTTTAATGTTATTGTATTTTGGTTTAAGTTTTTTTTCCCCAGATTATTGGCTGCGTTTTTGTGTTAATCTGTTGATAATGTCAAAGATAATGTTGATAATTAAATAAAAATAAAGATATTGCAAGACTACACGCATACGCCTAGTCGCACGCACACAAACACAGTGCCCGATGTCTGCCGAACTGAAACGACGTTAGACGATGTGTTAGGTTTTTTCGTTACGGAATTTCTTGATTCGGTCGCCGCGCTCAAAGCCCGCGATAAAAGTCTGGATAAGACATATAATATTGCTTCGTTGGGTCAAACATGAAAGTTTATACTTAGTTAAATTTGACCAAACGCCTTTAATATCTTAGATCAAACCAAACAGAGGAAGATATGTATGTATTAATATTAGTATGTGTGGTGTAATAATGGTGTAGTGGCAAAGTTTCTGCCTTACATCCGAGAGGTCCCGGGTTCGAATCGCAGGTCGAGCCAAAATTATTTCTGAGATTTTCTGTTATGAATATCTCAAAAACAGCTCGGAGTCGGGAAGTTGGCGGTGTTACACCCCCGTGCCTCGGAAAGCACGTTAAGCCGTTGGTCCTGCGCCTGATCTCTCTCCGGTCATGTCGGATTGCCGTCTCACCGAACTTTGAGAGTAATGGAACAGTGAGTGCACCTGTGTATTGCGCTCACACTTGTGCACTATAATATCTCCTGCGCAGTTGGCTGATCTCTGTTGAGATTGGCCGCCGTGGTCGAAATCGGCTAGGAGGACTATTATTAATATTAAACTTTTGCATGCTATTTTATATGGCTAAATAGGTCAAAGCTCTATTTTATGTATTTACGACCACATTTTTATGTTATGTACCCTATTTAAAAGCAAATAAAGAAATTTGAATTTGAAACGGTGCGTCCTTACAATCGTCGACTTAAAAATGGGCCGCACACACACGCTCGTGTAAGCAACTCACAGTACTAACGAAGACTAAGGGCTCCCACACATAAACACGATACGACGTCGTGTTGTACAACGATGCGGCGTCGTTTTACAATACGACGTCGCGTCGTGGAAATCTATGATAAGCATCGTAAAAAAACACGATATCGTTAAGTAATGTGGCACGCACGATACACGGCACGATGCCGTCGATACAGTGAGGTGGTGTTTTAGTTTGTTCTTGTATTCTTCAGATGTTTTGTCCCATAGTACGGGACGCTGCTCGACTAGGGTAATTACATAATCGACTTCAATACCATCTGTCATCTTTCACTTTTAATAACAACTGCGCAGGATTGCATCGTCAGTTTCTAATGTTACGATGTCGTATCGTGCTTCGGCACGTTACGACGTCGTGTCGGAGATTTCCACGACGCGGCGTCGTATCGTCGTATCATGTTTATGTGTGGGAGCCCTAAGAGCAGTTGTCCTACAAAACAGAGTCCAATGGACTTGCATTGGACTTTGTTTTGTAGGACCAGGCGCGACTAACTTATACCATATCTGCTTCTTTTTGGTTTAATCTAAGTTTAATACGCCTGTATTTTAATAATATTCAATGTCTTCAAATATCATATTATTATTCAAATTTAATAACTTTATACAGATTATCGCATTAGCATACCAGTTAGATTAACTTTATTTGTACGCAATCGGAAAATTTGGTTTGATTTATGAATTAATAAAATGTTTTCAAAACTTAATATTATGTAAGAACGTTTTTATCACAATTGTCTTAGTATTAAAGAGTGAAACTTTGGTATTAGTAAATGTATGGATATAATTTTTCAATGTTTGTTGAAACCAAAGTCCTCTCGTAAGTATGTGTATTTTTTCGGGTAATTTTTTTTGTTGCTAATAAAGGATTAAAACTATTTTCCTTGTTTTCTTTTTCAAACACATTTTGTTAGTGGCTGGTGCTGTTTTAAGTGGTTTATTTGGTTGCTAGTTAAGTGAACAGCTAGTGTGATTGACCTTCTTAATTATTTGTGTTATCTTATCATCATACTTTATTGTTATCATTCATGTTCATATTGTAACAGGACTACTGGTAACAGTCGGAATCTTGCGTTTATCTTTCTTTCGAGTTTGTAAACATGTAACAATTCAAGCCAGAAGTCCCTTTAAGCCCGTTTAATCTGTTGGATATCTAGAACAATACAGTAGTGAAATGTCGGGTCCTTATAAATAAACTTTATCATTCGACAGTATCCAGCTAGTTGTTCTCCATTGATTGGTTGTTACACTGTGTCACTGTAAAAACGAACCAATTTTTTTTATGTCCAAAACATTCAAACACGAACATTTTCGTAACGTATTCGTGTCGTCCAAACGTCAGAAACTGACAGTTTTCTCATACAAAGTGACAAGTCAACGATAGGTCATCGCTACGAATACGTTACGATAGTTGTTTTGATGTTTTGAGTCCACCACAGTTTTTTTATTTATTTCAAAAGCTTTTCTGTTTATTTTCAGCGAGTTATCGCAAACATTAACAAGTAGCGAATACATCAATAGCTCAGATTTAAATGTCACCAGCCAGTCGTGAATCAGTGATTATAATCGGAAATTTATTCACAGCGTTATCTATTACTTACCTACACGCGAGGTATGTGCACTATAGTTCGCATCGCGGCAGTCACCTCGAGAGAGACCGAGGAATGTATAACCCGAGAGGTCTTCGCTCCAGTTTTGCCGTTAAAAAAACATTCGAGGAACTGTCAGAGGGGTCACGCGCGTAGAAGAATTCGGAATTCGAAAATGGTGAGTTTGTTCTATTTGATTTTCAAATGTTTTCGACTCGAAAAGTGTACATTGTTGTTGCTGAGATAAAAGTGCTCAAGTGTTAGTGTAGATGGAGCTAGTGTGTCAAGTGTTTTGCCGTTGTTTGCTTATGCCCTAAATAAAATCCGTCGGCCTATTTTACGAAGGAAGATTAAAAACATTGTAGGTATCTTTTTATATTCATGCTGACCATGAAGATGGATCGTAAATAATGGATTAAACATTTATTCGTAGGAAGATCGACACCATAGACTTGGAATATAAAGTTTAAAGAAGTAAAATAATCTTATTGTTATTGTTGTTCTCCTTATTGTTGATTTTATGTTATCTTCTTATTGTTGATTTTCCTTGATAAGTAGATAGTTAGATGTTGTGATAGATAATTACACGCACTTGTCTGTAGTTGCACGCTTGTGAATATACCTACGGAACAATGACATTAGTAATGTAGGTCAGTACCTACTTCTTACTAGGTGAAAAATCTATTTGTAAAATATGTTTGTGGCTAGTAACGATTCCGGAGAAATTTACCTAATGTAGGTAGGATCGGGGTAGTGTAGGGTAGGTAAGAATAATGTGTACTAATAATATGTCTGTGTTTTACATACTATAACATTATTTGGAAGGTACAATTGACAGCAAGTCAAGGTTAACACCAAGGCATCGTATGCTATTGTAATAAGACCCTATTTGCAACAAAAAGGATGGTCTAATGTGCTGTTATATAATTACTGATAAGTTTATGTGTTAGAACGGAAAATACTTTAAGTGGCCACTTTCTAATAGGTACTAAAAAACATGCAGAGATTAACTTACAAACTATTATACTAAATAAATTATAGTAAATATATCACATACATTAATCTAACTCCGTGGTAAGCAGCTTAAGCACTTGTGTAACAGATATCAGAATCAACAGTTTCAAATAAACTTAATAAACACAATTATAACACCCAGACCAGTACAAACAGACATGTTCATGCACACAAATGTTTGTACAGTGCGGGGATCGAACCCGCGACCTCTTGGTTAATACCAACTTCTTGATCATTACAAAGAAGTAGTCGTCAAATACCTTAATTGATTCATTTTTACCTTTTGTCGCACTGCTCACGTATGATTAGCCCGAAGGTATGACTGGAAGATAATGCCCTAACCCTAAGGCGTGACGTCCACCTTATGTACCTACAAAGTTTAGTTGAGCTTAAATTAATAAATAAATTGATAACTTTTTGATAACATTTGAATAGTTTGGGTAGAATAGATTACTGTAGAGGGAAACTAAATTAATTACTTTGCAAATGTAATGCACACCAACATTAATGTATGATAGTCTCAATGAAGTAATTAATTACTTGTAAATAAAAAAGAAATGATTAATTACTGTAACGATACCCGCTCCTTGTTGTTTTCTCAGAACTTGTAATGACGTAATTAAATATTCAGGCCATATAAAAATTAATCACAACAAATGAGGATAAAGTTATAAACTTATAAGTATCATATAAGTAAATAATAACAATCTGTCTATAATATTTTTTAAAACGTAGCGATAGGTTGACTGCGTATCGTCGTAGCAATCGCAGGCGACTACGAAAAAGATTTTTGCATGTAAAATATATTTTTTCTACAATATGTATGTATAGAATCTACTGTTATTTTTGATGTAGCCGATAACGAGCGATGTAATAATACTTTTAACGACGTCAAAACGTGTCTGTAACTATGCGTTTGCTAATTAAGTTTTGGGACAAGTTTGCGTCAAACTTAATAGGTGCATCACACCTGCTTAGGTTTTGATGTACATGTTTTAATTACCTTCAGTTAAGGTTTCTAAATTATTTTATGCCTTCTTTAGACAACAAAGTATTTTGAATAACATTACCGACTTTAGTCTTCAGAGCTCGAGAGATATCCGCTAGTTAACGTATGAGATCTCTCACCTGTTTTACCATAGGTACCACTTAATTAATAGTTAGGACCAAGCGCTTTATTAGATCAAGAAAATGGAGAGAAAATTATTTATAAATACCGCATAAATTACAATTCTCAAATCGAAACCATTATTCATATCATCATCATCATCAGCCAAACGACGCTGAACATAGGCCTTCCCCAAAGTTTTCCACATCGTCCTATCACAAGCAGTCTGCATCCAGTATGATCCTGTGATCTTTACAAGGTCATATGTCACAGTTTTTTTTTAAGGAACACGGTAGTATGTGCGTAATGCCTTCATGATTTGTAACCACGTGTAAGATACGGTGGTATAGGTACATAATTTGACTGTGACAGATTATGTGAATGACCCCAGAATCATATTCTGAAATTTACGTCGTGTATACGCATACGTTTATTCTTAGCCCCTATTATCTTGACGAGAGGGCAAATAAGATGTACAAATACCTACGTTTACTTCGCCAAGTCGCACAGATAAGTAAAGTTGTGTCACAAAACAAATAAATTTTAAATAGGGAAATCTTTTTCGCGCGTGTTCTCGCGGATTTCCAGCTAGTGCGTTTTTTTTTTCGAGGTCGTATTTTATTGTTTGTGGTCAATCGTGAAAAGCCTAATGGTGGACTTTTAAGTGATTTGTTAAAAAATATCGTAGAAATAAAACACAGAAAATTGTATAATGATAAAGCAGCTTACGAAGCAATCGGTCCAAGAAGAGTTGTTGCAACAAGAAAAGCTTGCCGAAGTGAAGAGTAAATCGAAGTACAGTGGCAGCATGTCCACCACGAGGAACGGGAGGTGGCTTTCTAAGGTGATTGTAACAATATTATCTTTGTCTGAAATAACTTTGACCTTTGGTCAATTTTGTTCACTATGGAAATGTGTAATTTTTTACGAGCGTCTTAAAGGTACGGGCTTACGGTAGAGAAACAAGAAAAAGAGTTTTATACTCTTTTATTTTGCTTATATGGTTTAGTTATTTGAATTTGCTCATCTTAGTATTCGGTGACGAACATCAATTCGTGGGTATACCCGCAAATTTATGATTGATTGGAACCTTACCGAAAAAGTAGAGACTCCAAGTTCACTTTTGCGACAAGTCTCAGAAAGCAACTATTTAGATAGAATTACACACCACCAGATATGATCTATCCAGTCAAACAATAGTGTTAAAGTAAGACAGACTTGATAGACAAAGACCACCAGGGTTGCTTCCTGATGATAACCGTTTAAATTGATTTACCCACCCAGCAACATACACAAATACAATTAAAACTTAAATATTGTATCTAGATTGCGGTTGAGAAAGCATTCATATATTTGTTATTGAATAAAAACAATTAATGCTGTAAACATCGTTGGTTACGGTTGTGGGTGACTATAATAGATAAATGCATAGAGTAAGGGGATTGATAAATGGCAATCCACTCAGTCCCGTTTCGTTATCTCTAGTCTTTGACACACCTCCGCTTTCTATGGCTTATCGATCGCAATTTTGCCGATTGCCTTTCAAGTTTGTCGCGAAGATGGCATGATCGATCGGCAAACGATGTCAGGTGTATTCCTCTACTGTGATCTGCCGATCATAATGTAGTGTGCAATTAAGGCAAATCCACCATTTTATTTAGACTTGTCAAAAAATTATAAATAAATCATTAAGACAAAAAAAAGTATTTCTTGCGACGTTTTTCGCATGAATTCGTTTTTTGTAAGATATAGGTATTAACATAGAATTATTTTGATCATTTTTGTTATTAAGAAATAATATGATATCTTTTACTACCGCAAAAATACTTTCAAACCATTTTAAAATTAAATGCTTATAACATAGTTATAGCATAGTTTGCTTTTTTAGATTCTGCAGAAAGTTAGTAGGTATCATTCTTTGTCAGCGTAACATCACGTAAAATTTTTGTATCACTAGCCTACCTACCTACTATAAACTCCCATTTCCCCTTGTCTTTTGTAAATAAAATATCACATAGAACCTGTTTTAATCCACCAAAGGTTTTTTAGAGTCTTTTTATGGCACACGCCTCACCTTAGAGGTTTTATCGCCGACATTAAAAAATACCTGCCGGCTGGCTTGACTTCAGGAATCCACTGCGTTTATCAGAGCACTGATAAACTCCGATAGTACTTATGAAAACATCAGACACATTTCGATAGTATATCGCCGTATCCGGTATCGAATAGAACTGTGTAAATATGATTTTGAAATAAAAAGTAGATGATTTGGTCAAGAAATAATACCTACTGTATCTGTACTGTGCGTGTCACTGTACCTGAAGGCAACTGTGAAGTGTAATAGAATGAAATATATCAAAAAATTAAATATATCGACAAAGAATAATTGAAACAGTGAACGTTTCTGCTATTGGATGCTATTCACAATAGCCATCAGTCGGTTCATAAAACACGTGTGTCAATAACAGTTAACATAAAAGAACGACCGAGCAAATATTTTGAATTCCGGTATAGTAAAATGATATAATTTTGTGAAATTATTTGTGCAAACTTGAACTAACGTCTTCTAGTGTGAACATGGTGCGCTAAACAAACTATGTAATTGATTCAAATAAAATCGAGATGATGGCTGAAGAAGCTATCGTGGCTCAGAATAAAGGGAACCTAAATGTGAGTAGAACTGGGTTATTAATCTTTTTATTTAAATTTACCCAAATCTGTCCAGTTTAAGTTTTGGGCCACTGTAAAAATTGAAAGTTAAACAAATTAGGATGGACTAATTAAATGCCTGTGTTCTTAACATGTTAGCAGTAAGCTTTAGAAATATTATAAACTTTTTGAAAGAAAGAAAGAAGAATATTTTGTTTGGTACAAAATTAACATTACACAAAGAACAATGAAAATAAAATATTATTAATAGAACCAAATCGGATCCCAGTTTTGTTGCCATGGTGACCCATGGCGCTGGTTTTTTTGCACCGAACAAATTGTGTGTCTAATCACAGCTTACTTCAGTGCAACTAAAATACATGGTATGGAAACATACCTAGAGTCGTCCTTTATCATTTATCACGCCAATCATGCATTATTAATATAAAACCTGTGCTTATGATGTAGAGTCATCTCAAGATTTTCAATACCTAACAAACAAATCCCTACCGTTTAAATACAGTAAGAACGTAACAATATGTCGTCAAAGTCGTGACGAGTTATTGATGATAGATTTTTATTGGCTCTTCCTGGTTGTAGACTTGTGGCTTCCCATTTATACTTAGAGTAACTGCGCATACGACCAAGAACATACGAAGCTGCTTTTGAATCTTATTATCATGGACACGAAAGTCGTAGAAGAATATTAAGGTTGACTGTACGCTATGAGGCAATTGCGACTCAATAGAAGTTAAAAGATTCTGGGAATAGACCGAAGATCATTTGTATCACTGGGGTTGGAACGTTTGGACATTGAACTACTTATTGACAAGCTGTCATGTTGGTTTATCTAAATTAATCCATGTTAGTTTTTACACTGATGTAAAAATGGCATATTTAATCGTTTATACAGCACAATGCACAATGACGACGACTTTGGTGTAATGGTCAAGAAATTGACTATTAACCAAGAGGTCACGGGTTCGATTCCCGCACTGCAAAAACATTTGTGTGCATGAACATGTATGTTTGTACTGGTTTGGGTGTTATATGTATTTATTTAATTTTGTTTGTAATACCACTGTTGATTCTGATATCTGTAAAACAAGTGCTTTAGCTACTTACCACGGAGTCATATCAATGTATGTGATGTTGTTGTATTTTTATTTATTTAAAAATACAAAATAAAATTAAATTAAAAAATGTTATTTATGTGATTTTTCTTTCTGAAGCAATTCAGTTGTGTACGGCTAAGGAATGAAGTTCACTGCTGGCTGAAGTTTTCCCCTTGCAATATAACTAGAACTTTTTCAAGAGAAAAGTTATCTTCGGCCACTTACAATCAGGTGAAATTGTGGCCATAAAAGTTATAATTTGATAAGACATATGATGAAACTAAACTTTATCGTACGTCAATATTGCATCAGTCTACTTCCTTTGAATCTTTAATTGGATTTTAACGTCTTATTTACGAGTACGTCCATTCCATACATCATGTATAAAATCACACAGCTGATTCATCATGGATTAAAAGTCAGCATTAAAGCTTGTGTTCTATAAAATACAAGTAAACTAATCTAATATACCGCTGCTTAATCCGCAGTCGATAAAACGTAACACCTTTTGTAACTAATCCGAAAGTCTACTAGCAAATGCGTATTACAAAATAACCGTCCAGTTTGAAAACCGCCGAATGAGCCAATTAAACAGCTTAAACAGCTAAGCAGCAACGGCTGGACCGATTTTTACCAGCCATATCTAAGAACCACCTTCCTTTTGAAATCTATTCGTAAAAGTTGAAGAGGCTAGCTTTTTCCATTCCTATATGCTTAGTTTTAAGTTCGGAGGGAAGTAAAGCAGTTCATAAAGCAAAGTTTCATTACGTTTCACGGAATAATTCCTGCAAATTCTCCACTTCATAAAGGTTATGCATTCCCATGCCGTCTCAGTCAGCACGCGACATCACATCAAGGTAAACTGTTCGGTACTTATTCACTTGTGATAAATGCGTTTTTGCAATAAATATGGGTAGTGTAGGGGGCACTGCACTGCAATCCAAACTCGACACTCACTAAGAACACTCTTTATTCACAGATACACTTACAGACAAATACTCAATTAAACAAGGAAAAGATTTTAAGATAGGTAGTCCCGAAAAATCGCCTAAATAGCGCGAGCCAATGTACACCCAGCGCCATCTACCGGTGCGTTGGAAAACTAAACTCCGCAACATACTCCCCCCGCAAAGGACGGCGTCCTTTCATACTCGTACATCAGGCAATGGGCAGAGCTTAGTGACTGTCCTCGTGTAAACACCGGTTTGGGTACGGACGTCATACGTTCTAGTTATGTTGTCTCTACCGGGATGTTTCGCTATTATTCGACCTAATAGCCATTTGCTAGGAGGGCAACGGGTATCTTTAATCAGAACCAAATCTCCGGGCTGAAACTCTTTCTGGAGTGAACGCCATTTGGGCCGTTGTTGAAGGCGGGTCAGATACTCCGTTTGCCACTTGCGCCAAAACATCTGTGTCATCTTTTGGATTTGTTGCCATCTGGTAAGTCGATGCAAGTTTACATCGGTAATGTCGGGTTCAGGATAAGTGATCAAAGGTTCTCCAATTAAGAAATGTGATGGGGTTAAAGGCTCTAAATCTTTAGGGTCACTGCTGAGCGGCGACAGGGGTCTCGAATTGAGGCAGGCCTCAATTTGAACTAGTAAGGTGCTCAACTCTTCAAACGTCAGTGTACTCTCGCCAATGGTTCGTTTAAGATGGAATTTGATGGATTTGACTCCAGCTTCCCACAATCCGCCGAAGTTAGGGGAACCAGGGGGTATATACTTCCAAACTGTGCCTTCCTTGTCGAGCAGACTGGATAATTCCTTAGGTATGCAGCTCTGGCCTTGCTTCCACATCTCAATCAGTTCCTTGCTAGCAGCGACAAAGTTAGTCCCATGATCGCTCCACATCTCCTTGCATAGACCTCGTCTCGATATCAGCCTTCGATAGGCAGCCAAGAATGCGTCTGATGTCATGTCGCTGACAAGTTCAATATGCAGCGCTTTCGTTACCATACATATGAAGATTGCAATGTAAGATTTGTGAGATTTGTTGCCTCGACCTTTACTCAATCTCGTGTTAATTGGGCCGGCAAAATCGACTCCGGTTATAGAAAATGGTCTGGATGGTTTTACTCTGCATTCTGGCAAATCTCCCATCAATTGTGTTCTCGTGGTAGCTCTCATTCTAGCACATTTCATGCAGCTTCTTACAAATCGTTTCACAGTATTTACAGCATCAAGGATCCAAAATCTCTGTCGAAGAAAATTTAGCATCATCTGTGGACCACCATGTAGTGTTTTCTCATGAGCTTCTAACAATATAAGAGGTAACAGTAGATTGTGTCTTGACAAAATCATTGGATGCTTGCTCAAATACTCAATGTCAGCATGTTTTAGTCGTCCTCCTACTCGTATCGCGCCTTTTTCATCTATAAAAGGGGTGAGTGAAGACAATCGACTTCCTTTCTTTAATGGCTTTCCGTGGCTCAAGCATTCAATCTCCTCGGGAAACTCAAGTCTCTGAGTAAATTTCATACAAACGGTAAGTGCTTCATCGCGTTCCTGTTGTGTCACGTATGCAGGTAAGGTATTTCTAATATCTTTTTTATTTTTCAGGTGCAGCCATCTCCGGATCCAGGCTACAACGGTAAGTAGTTTCTTCAGGGTGGAGTATCGGGTCAATAAGGTAAGTACTACATTATTGTCTATTTTGTTTGTGAAATCTACGGTGACCGCGGCACAAGTTTTAGATTGTCGTTTCTCAAGATCGGTATCTGGAATCTCAGTCGAAGGTAAGTCTAGGTTTATTTTTTTCAAAAATAATGGTCCATTCCACCAAAGCTCATTTTCTTTTAATGTTTCAGGTGCAACTCCACGGGAAGCAGGATCAGCAGCATTCTCTTTAGTTCCTACGTAACTCCAGGTAATATTATTATTGTTGGTGATATCGATTACTCTGTTTCTCACGTAAGTATTCCATCTTGCAGGGTCTCCTCTTATCCATGCAAGTACGATTTTTGAGTCGCTCCATGCGTAAGTATTCTTCGGATCGATTCTCAGGACTGTAGCAACATGGTGCAACAACTTGCTCAATAACACGGCGGCACATAACTCAAGGCGAGGTAAGGTAACTTCTTTCACAGGTGCAACCTTGGTCTTTGCTTTCAGTAATGACATGATCACTCGATCATCGTCTGTCAACACTCTAATGTATGTCACTGCCGCGTATGCCTTTGTCGACGCGTCAGAGAATCCATGTAACTCGACAGTTTTAGTTTTGTTATCAGTACCGATCCATCTAGGAATAGTGATCTCTTCTAGTTTAGAAATCTGTGACCGGAACTCAAGCCACCAATCTCGTTGCTCATCAGGTAGGTCTTCGTCCCAGGAAATTCCTAGCATCCACAACTTTTGCATGAATATTTTAGCTTGGATGATGGTTGGTGCTAAGAACCCCATTGGATCAAAAAGTGAAGCGATAACTGACAGCACATTTCTCTTAGTGATCTTCTCATTTTCCAGAATGTTCACCTTGTTAGTGATTTGCAGATTGTCCTCGTTAACATTCCAGGAAAGTCCCAGAGTCTTTACGGTCTCTCTTTTGTTTAACTCAATGTTGTTGTTATCAATTCTCTTTTCAGGTTCAATCTCCCTCATGAAGCGTTCGCTGTTGGAACTCCATTTTTGTAGCTCAAAGCATCCTCTTCTCAACAATAGTGTTAATTGTCTCTGTACTTCGATAGCTGTCTCTTCATCGTGACTTCCACATAAACAGTCGTCTACGTAAAAGTAGTGGTTTATCACATCTCGAGCTTGTTGGACAGTCTCATCGTGTTTCTCATCTTTAGCAATTTGTTTAAGAGTTTTAATAGCTAAATAAGGTGCACAAGCTGTGCCGAAGGTAACAGTCAGTAAGCGAAATTCTTGAATATTTTCGTCAGGTGTAAATCTCCACAATATTCGTTGGCAATCAGTATCTTCTCGTCGAACTAATATTTGACGATACATCTTTATAATGTCTGCTACAAAACCTACTTTAAACGTTCTCCATCTCATGATAATGTCTCTTAACTCTTCTTGCAATGAAGGACCGATTAACAGTTCATCGTTTAAGGACACTCCGTTCTCACCCTTTTGCGATGCGTTGTAAACAACTCTCACTTTTGTAGTTTGTTTATCGTCCCGTACCACAGCGTGGTGTGGTAGATAGACAGCTCTTTCATTTAACTCTTCTTTACCTATAGGCTCCATATGATTTAGGTTTATGTATTCTCTCATAACAGCGTTGTATTCTTCTCGTAATTTCTCGTTCTCTGATAGGCGTTTCTCTAGTGTTGTAAGTCTTCTCAAAGCTATTTCTCGGGATCTAGTAGGTAAAATAGGTAAGTCTCTCTTGAATGGAAGTGCCACAATGTAACGACCATTTGGCTCTCTGCTCACGGTATTCTCATATATCCTCTCAGCTCTGACTTCGGATGGTGTAAGAATAGGTTTCTCATCGTTTTGTAAACTCTCAGTTTCCCAGAATTTTTGTAACATGTTATCTAAACTCAATGACATGTTTAGGTGTAGGCTCACAATGTCTCGCTCGTTAGGTTTGTTGGAAAATCCACCTGATATGATCCAACCGAACTCTGTTTGTTGGGCAAGGGGTGTACCCGGTTCTCCTCGAATTACTCCACTCATTAGGATCTCACTATAAACGTTCACTCCTAGTAGCATATCTATGGTACCAGGTTGATAATAGGTAGGATCGGCAAGGCTCAGATTTCTCAAGTGCTTCCAGGACTCTTGGTTAACTCTCTTAGCTGGTAGGATATCCGTAACTTGCTTCACAACAAACGCAGTACATGGCATGGTAAAGGTGTTTATTCTCGAGTGTAATTGTGTCTCAATGGCGAACTTGATCTGCGCGGACATTTGGTCAACTCCGGTCACTTGCCCTTCCACTGGTTTGCGGTTTAGTTGTAGTTTCTTAACTGTCGCTTCGCTGATGAAAGATTCCTGTGAGCAGGGATCGATCAACGCTCTCACAAGACGAAATCCTTGACCAGTCTCTAGGTTGATTAATGCTGTAGCGAGGAGGGCGTTTTGTCCTTGTGTCACGAGATGCGTTCGAATCGTGTTGAACCCCTCTTTACTCGTACTTGGTGTTGGATTGGTGATCTCCTCTGGTACTCGTGCGTTTGTACTCGTTGGAGTATTGTCTGAAGATGTGTTGTGGCTCGTGCGCGTAAAATGAAGTATGGTGTGATGTCTCTTATTGCATTGTTTACAAGATTGGGTGCTCTTGCAATCTTTTACACTGTGTTTAGTTGACAAGCAGTTGAAGCATAGTCGAGATTTTTGAACCTGTTGAACTCGTTCTTGTACCTCAAGTTTCAGTAACTCTTCACATGAGAAAGTTGCATGGTTTCCATTGCATATGCCACACGTTCTTAGTTCGGTTGATTTCAATCCAGTCGCAAATGTTTTTGGTTTATTAGGTAATCTCTCTCTCGACAAAGGAACTGGTCTAACCATTTCTAGTACTCTGAATCTTGTCTCTAAGAATTGAATGAAAGTTGAAAGTGATGGCATTGCATCTATGTCTGTCGTGCCAAGTTCTTCTTCCCAATTTTTGTGTGATTCGTCATCAAGTTTGCTCACTAAGATATGTATTAAAATAATATCCCAGTTCTCAATTGATATCCCGTTGCTTTTTAAATTGTTTAGACACTCATTAGTGGTATCTAGGAGATCTTTGATCCCGTTAGCTGATCCGGTATTCAACTTTCTTTGAGACATCAATTTGTTAAGAATCGAATTCACTATGATGCGTTTATTATTGTAACGGTTGTATAGGGTTGCCCATGCACTTTCGTAGCTACTTTCTGTTACAGGAGTATGCTTCAACAGTTGTGCGGCTTCTCCACTCACGCTACTCTTCAGGTAATGCAGTTTTTGTACTTTGCTTAGGTTATGATTATCGTGTATCAATGATATATACATATCTCGGAAGGTACTCCACTCGTTGTATGCTCCAGAAAATTGCGGTATATTTATTTGTGGTAGCTTAACTTCTTGGTAGCTTTTCTCCATCACTTTTTGTACTGGTGGTTGACACAGAGACTCTAACTGGTCTTGTAAGTCGGTCTTTATGTTCAAGTACTCCTCTTCTCCTGCATCATACCAATCTTCCGTGAAATAAGCGGATACTCGTTTTTCGGCAGCTGACGTAGACTTGGAAATCTCCAAATGACTTGTTCTGAATTCGTTCCAATACTCGTTTAAAGTTTCGATTCTCGTTTGAATATAGCCTTTAGTCAGTCTTGCTTTAGGCGCCTTCTTGAAGTTAACTCCTATTTTCTTGATAAGTTCGAAGGTGACTTCTTGTTGCGATATTAATTGCTCCATTTTGATTATTTAAATTCACTTTTGTACTAAGTCTCTGGTTGGATACTGTCTAATTTACCACAAGTTAAAATTATATTTCAAAGTTCAAGTTATTGAGATTTTACAAGTTCAAGATGCACAATTTTTCTATGTCCGAAAATTCACCAAACATAAATTTTACAAAGTCAATAATACGCAGAATTTTTCTAAGTCCACACGTATGAAGTTGCACTATGTTCCAAATATGCGAAATTCACTAAGTGTTTTGCACTTCAAATTTTTCTAAGTTATTTTGCACATTCACAAAGTCTTTAACACATAGTTTATTTTCACTCGCTTAATCCCCCAAAAACACTGCACAAGTCCAATTATCCGGCTCGTAATGACCACTTTGTAGGGGGCACTGCACTGCAATCCAAACTCGACACTCACTAAGAACACTCTTTATTCACAGATACACTTACAGACAAATACTCAATTAAACAAGGAAAAGATTTTAAGATAGGTAGTCCCGAAAAATCGCCTAAATAGCGCGAGCCAATGTACACCCAGCGCCATCTACCGGTGCGTTGGAAAACTAAACTCCGCAACAGGTAGCCTGATGTACTGGCCACGGTACATAGTAATTACGATATCAGACGTTCATGTATTTGTATGGTTTCCTTTCCGTTTATGATTCCGTACAACTGTCTAGTGCTGGCCGCGAATCATAAGGTCAGTGCACACCGAAAACCGATACAGAAGCTCTACCCGACACCGGAATTTCACGGGGTATTAGATCTATTAATAATTGGTAGAGGTGAGATGTCACCGTAGCATTAGGTTTGGTTACACAACGCTACTGTGTTACGCGGTGTTAGTTAAAAAAAGAAAATAAACGTTGAAATTAAACCTTTTTGAGAACCGCCCACAAATAAACGCTTAAACTGTTTAGGATTGCTAGTAAATTATGTCAAACTAATAGACAAAATCCCAAATTTTTATGATGTAGAATCATTAGCAATATCAAAGATACGAAACTAAACGATGTTTGATAGAGCTAATCTTTTAAAGTACTTTGCAACCAAATGTGACTTTAGCTTTCAAATGAGATAATTCGAATGAAGCATCCTCAATTTTAAAAGAGACGTGCCATTTTTAAACAAAGTAGGTTTTCTTTAACATAATCTCTCAATCAAACGAATAAGAATATATATATTTTATTAAATCCGGCATGGCCAACGTAAGTGCCTATTACTACACACGTTGTCTTTTTTCCAGCAACTTTTAACGTAAAAAAAGGCTTGATCCCAAAAGCTAGCTACACATCCTAATTTTGTCTCTATTATGCTATGAATAAAGTTGTTTTGATTACAGCCTTGTATTTAAATCAAGTTTGAGTTGGATTGTGTAATGGTGAGTTAGTTAATGGCCTTCGGAACGTTGAAGATTTTAATGACTAGGAAATATTTAGCCTCTACATAGTTCAAGGAATCAACAAGATGTGTTTATGTATTTTCGGAACATTTTTGTTAAATATGCATATATTTGTATATGCATATTTAACACCTAACAAGCTAAGGGGCGAGCTAGTTGACTTTAAAACAATTAATTTAACTATTATCTACTAATGACGTTCAGTCAACCCCTTAAAAGAGTATTTCCCATGAAATATCTGTCGGGTGTAAGTTACCTACGGCATCGATACCAATAATTTCCCCACACTACGTTACTCGCGTTACATTACAATGGTTGTCGTACGAAAATGTATCGGAACTGAAAGTGACGATGCCTGCTACAGCACAGTAGGTAGACGCACTTAGCAAGCTGAAGATGTTCCCAACGACCTGTTACACAACCGACTGATGTTTTGACTTCCAGCCATGTTTTGGGTAAGTGATACGAGAATCAGCCTTATCAGTGCTTTAGTATGGGGATGGAAACAAAAAACGCGATACCTACTCGTTATTTAGAAGTCTTCGTAGTACGCGCCGCGGTCATACGTCACTGATCCGTTAATGCGAAAATCCCTAATTAGCGGTGCGTGTCGTAAGTCGGCTCGAAGGGCCCGGCCGAAACTCTATCCTCCAGTGATCAGGAGCGAGGCCTCGCTGCTCCGAGGAGATCGTGGAGTCTCGCAGGCAGTGTGCAGCGCGCGCCCGCGGGCAGCAGCATGGCCGACGCCGAGCCCCCCCTGCCGCCGCCCTCCCCCGCGCCGCCGCGCGCCCCATCGCGTCTCCGCCGCACGCTAAACACGCTCCGCTCGTCGTTCCGCTCCGCGTCGCCCTTCCACATCGCCGCGATCAAGCGCACCGGCTCCACTAAATCCTTCGCCTCAGACGGCGATCTCGCGCGCGACGAACGCACGATGCGTAAGCGAAACAAGAAACAACGTGAGCCGGCTTCCGACGCGTCCCGAAGCAACGACAGTTCGCCGACCGTCGACAAAAAGAAAAAGGACGGCGGCGGCGGTTTATTACGTAGGATGGGGAGCATCGGCAAGAAGCGCGCGGACGTCGGGGAGGGCTCGAGCCCCTCGCCGCAGACCGAAACCGCAGAGTCCACTATAGAGTGTCCGCCGACGCCGCCTCCCGAGGAGGACTCGAAAGCAAAAAAAAAATCGGAAACTCAACCGGAAACTAAAACAGAAACTCAACCGGAAACTAAAACAGAAACTAATCCGGAAACAAAGCTGGAGTCGAAACTGGAGCCGCCGGACACTCCGGTGTCTCCGGTGTCTCCGGTCGCGCCGGTCAGTCCCATAGCTGTCGAGCACGCCGTGGCTACGCGCCCTTTCACCAAAGCTGCCTGGAAGAAGCGCAGCGACTCGGTGATGGCGAAGCCGGTGGAGGAGCCGAGTCCTGAAAGCGCTCTGAAGCGGCGGATCGCGTTCGTGGCCCAGGCGTCCGCGTGCTTCTCCGAGGACCACGACGACGGCGAGGAGGGGGAGGAGAGAGGGGCGGTGGGCTCGCTGGAGGAGGCGGTGGCGCTGGCGCGCGTGCGGCTCGCAGTGCAGTCGCCGCCCTCGCCGGCGCAGACGTCGTCGCGCGACGACGACACCGAAGAGGAGGGGTGCACGGATGCGATGCCGGCGTACGGGGACCTCATCGAGCCCGAGGTGAAGGCTGGGCCGGAGCCGCCGCCGGTGAGTGATCGTGAGCGCGGCCGAGGGCCGTCAGTGAGCGCGGGCGGGCCGTGCGATGCGCGCGCCATGACCTTCGAGGAGACGGGCACGGGTGACGAGTGCTACCTAACCGTGTGCGAGTGCTGCGGCTTCAGCGCCGAGACGTCCGTTCTGGTCCCAGTACGTTTCGTTTCACGGTAGTTTACAGCGGACACCGACATGCCCTTCGTGAGTACGAATTGTACTTGTGTGCGCTTTTTGCATTCAAAAAACGCATGGCCGTTTGTTCAAGTGCACGATCGGTAGGCAGTTGTTCGCACAGTGCCCGCGCTTAGTTGTAGCCTCTCAACCGTGAATTGTTACACCGTGATTCTTTACTTGCAAGTAATTCAATTATCCTGCAATCAGCGAATGAAACACCCCTAAGCATATTTGTGGTATCGTAATTTTTTTATTACGCAACTTACACATTTACGACTTGCCTTGCAACTTGATATCTATTTAAAACACGTTTCTGACTCTACATAAATACAACGGTAAATAGGAAATAATTCGGTGAAACTTGATTTGAATAAATATTTACATAATGCAACAGATTTTTTAAGGTAGCATTTAAAGAATTTCGGTGCTTATTTAAGACATCAATTTCACTTTTGAGAGAACAATGAAATAACTAATAACACTTCTAACAACATTTTACCTTGAACGGCTTCAAGTTAGCGGCCTAGAATAATTTTACATCACAAGACTGGTTTATCTGGCGTGCATAATAAATTATGAAAATATTTTAATTTAATCAACAGAAACTCATATTTTATTAGTAATTTGATTATAAATATAAATTAAAATTAGAAAACTCAAATGATCCAAAATCGTCGTTAAAGTTCAGTTCATTTTTGTACAAATTCGTGTTTTTGATTTCTTATATAAAAGTGTTCATTGTTTATTCATTATATTATATATTTTTCGTCTTCAGAAAAACACCTTTGTACATAACAACAACAAAAAACTTACATGACATACTTAGAGCTCATGCTCCTTATTTTATGTAAATATTATTATCATATGTAAATATTTGTATTGCAGCTACACTATTCAAAAATTAATGAAGGCACTTTCGAACCTTAATGTCTAGTGATAGTAAGCATGTACTTTATTTGCATATAAATGGGAAACACGTGAAGAAAGTCAAATTTTGATAGTAAGAACGAGTATAAATTTAATCAGTTTTTCTTATGAAAACTTTACATTAAATTATGTAACGAATTAACGTTCGATTTATACTGAAGAAAAAAAATAGTAAAAATCTTACACGGGTGTCACGAAGAGAACTAATTCGTATGTAATTGTCAAGCAGTCTCTATGTTTATTACAAGGAATATATATATTTACTCAGGCGAGGTCTATTATGTTTATAATGTTAATAAGTCGAACCTTTGTGGAAAGGCGATGTAGGTGAGTGAGTGCTATTTTTTTCATTTCATAAATCAATATTTTTAATTCGGCATGTCCGATGAGACTATCAAAAATAGTATGACATAATGCCTACACTATTATTTTATGACCTGACTTGGTCATATTTGAGCTCCTACTATTGACCTAATTTAAATTATAATTACGTTGAAAAGTCATACACTTTTAAAAGCTGTAAAATTACATAAAAAAGTCGACTTAATTTACCACTGACATAATATTACGAAACAAAAAGTTGCTAAGTATTTTCGTAACACTAAAATAGCAACTCTATCAAGGTCGCATTATTAATGATAGAAAACTGGATTGCCTAGGAAACTATGGATCCTTATTCAACTTTTGTCGCCCAAAACCGGTAAGAATACTTTAGATTAGGTAGAATAGATTAGAAATTTATATGGCCAAGTCTTCGTTGATGCTTCCTTGCATTTGAATTCAGTCGTGTTGCAACTTTAGTCGTTTCTATCAAATATTCGTGATAATCAGTTTTAGTAATGGTACTTTTGCAAGTGAAAAGTGTGAGTATTTGACGTGTTTTATACAGATAACTGCTAGTATAAAATAAATTATGCTGTTTAATTTCGCAATCTTACATCGCAGGTTTTATGTTCTAAATTAACAAAACAATATTCGAACATTAAAAAAAAATGATTGAGCTATTAGTAAATGTATTTTTCATTAAGAGCACGGCACGTAGCACGACTAGGCTGCCTTTATGGCACGACGCGACGTTAAGCCGTTGGTCCTGCGCCTGATCTCTCTCCGGTCATGTCGGATTGCTATCTCACCGAATTTGGATAGTGATGGAACAGTGAGAGCACCTGTGTATTGTACGCAAATGTGAGCCACTTGTGTACTGTAAATTATAATATCTCCTGCGTAGTTGGCTGATCTCTGTCAAGATTGGCCGCCGTGGTTGAAATCGGCCAGGAGGACTATTATGACTATTATGGCACGACACATTCATCCACAATTCAAATTTCAAATTCTGATTTCAATTCAAAATTCAAATTTCTTTATTTCGCATAAATTGTGGTGCACATACAGATGTCAATAATAATAAAAGTCCCTCACAATTCACCAGACACTGGCATGCAAAATGAACATAGTTAAATGTCAAATATCAATTAAATTCAAAGTAGTTAGTTATGTCATGTCAATATTACAGTATTATCATTATTTTATACTCCTGTCCTGGTACCTACTAACATATATTAATTTACATAACATTCATTTGATCTACAAAACTAACCCTTCAATTGTCACTATGTCTCTAAGTCCGGAACCGTATCGAATTTACCAATATCATGTATCGTGACGTGACCTTATCTCGATGCGTATCTGTTACAGTACCGGTGATCTATAGAAAGTCACATTGGTATATCACGTTCCCTACGTCGATAATCATTTGTGGTCTTGTCACTCCGACAGTCGAGCCACGGGCGGTCGCCACAGGGTTAAGACTTAATCGTGTGGAGTCGCACGATTTTGAAGCTCTATTTAGTGTAGCTGAGCAATGGCGCGAGAAGCTTGAACAATAACCGACCGATTTTGACGACCACTTTGTTTTAATGGTCAAGAAGTTGACTATTAACCAAGAGGTCGCGGGTTCGATCCCCGCACTGTAAAAATATTTATGTGCATGAACATGTCTGTTTGTACTGGTCTGGGTGTTATATGTATTTAATAAAGTTTATCTGTAATACCACTGTTGATTCTGATATCTGTAACACAAGTGCTTAAGCTACTTACAACGGAGTCAGATCAATGTATGTGATGTTGTTTATAAAAAAATAATAAAGAAATGATGCAACCCCGATTTGATATCATAGTTACTACGAGGCGAATAGCTTGACAGAAGACCGACATAGGTTTTAGTAAAAGTGCATAATAAAGGTCATGATGAGGTTAGTTCTGATCAGCTTTCGGTGATATTTGAATATTTTATCGTAAGTAACTTAAATTAAATGTTTTTAATTCGAGAGCTGCCGTGTTTATAGAGTTCTAACTTTCCTCGAAATTTTGACAATTGATTCTCGAATTTGCACTCTGTTGACCGATGGCTTTCATTCCGGTTATATTTTATGGGTGGGTTACACTTAATCTTTCACACACGTTTTTATTTAAAAAAAGTGAAAATATAACGGATAATGTTTCGGAAGCGATTAGTCGCGACCACTAGTCGCAACTCTATGGCGTCCTCGCCTGGGGCTGCACGGTGGTGCGTGGTAGAAACACTACACCAGCTAGATCTACCAAGCCTTACCGCAGCTCCGCGGTTCCAACGGTTGTGCAACGCATACCACGACACAATGGTTTACCGTTCCGTGGAAATGAAATGCTAATTTTGATTGATTTGGTGATTAATAGGGCGAGTGAATCATGCAGTGAGGTATTTCGATTGTGATGTAATCGTTGTCGATATTTTAACGATGTCTCATTATTTCAAAGGCATATTAGGCAAAGAATGTAATATTTTTTGTAATAGGTATTACTTCTTATGCAATGCTTTAACCCGACACTCATGCGCTGCGACTTTCGCAGACAATTGAAAATCGATTGTTATCCCCGGTGCGTGTTTTGGCTTAGGAGGTGTTAAGATAAATAAAGCTGTTTTTGCGAAATTTCTTGTCTTGCTAAACGCGTTAATCCCCCGATTTGTCATGGTTACTAGTGGTATTTTATGTAGATAATGCTTTCGCTGAAATGCAGTGGGAATTTCATGATTAGAAAAGAATAATGAAACCTACTGAGGCAATCTAAATTACCACAGATAGTGGATACCCGGCAGACGCTGTCCTGCCCGCTGTTTTCGAAATTTATCAATATTTTGCTCATAGTTTACACCTTTCCTGGACATCCACTAATATTTCAAGGCTAAAATTATTGAAATCGGTTCAGCCGTTCTCGAGTTTAAATGAGGCTAACGGACAGCAATTCATTTTAATACTTAAATAAGCGATCGGCCCACCAGAATTTTTTCGTGGAAATGCGTCATTTTCCCGCGGTAAAAAGTAGCCTGTCCTTTCTCGGGTATCAAAATATCTTCATCCCAAATTTCATTCAAATGTGAGAAAGTAACAGACAGACAGACAGAATTACTACCACATTTATGATATTAATATGGATTAGGTTTTTTTAATAGTAAGTAACCAAAATCCGAAAACCTATAGGTATAGGAAAAAGAAATAACTCTAGATTTATTCTCAACAGGCCAGTTTTTTATTTAGGGTCTATATTTGACCCATGTCTAAGAAAAGTTATCTACTTAATGTACCTAATTTCCTTTTTACATTGCTTGCCAACCTTGAAGCATTCTTTAGACAGATCAAAAGATTGCAATAGATATTTTGAAACGACCGCGTTACCTTAACATTTGGTCTTAGTTTCACTCGTCACGGTCTGATCACAAATTGGGTGTTATGTTACTATTGTTTGGTAAAAAAAGTTTTTATTACTTCCAAATTTGCATTAGATCTGCATTTTATTTTCGTTTTGTTGATTTTTAAAAGTGATAATGGGTTCAGTTGCTAGCGAGTGTGCGTCTACGTTAGCTGCGTTATTTAGTCTCGTTTAAAAAATCAATATTTTAAATTATTAAAAATGCACTTTGTGAAATATAGTGAAAAGTGAAACATCTATCATCGTAGCGATCTTAAAGTAGATACCGAGCGGAAGAAAACAAACTTAATATGATTGGGAACATCAGTAGCTGGTACCAAATACGATGACAAATACTTACCCTTATCGGGTGCCCGATAAGAGTGTTTGCTCCACTCCAAGACCGTTCATAAATAGGCGGTCATCCGACCAAGACGATAGTCCGGTTTGTTTCCTTGGTTGTCTGTGTTATTTCCTTTCCATTAAAATAAAAAAAAGAAATCGCCGATAAAGAGAAAAATAAAAACAAAAGACGGTCAGAGATTGGTGCATATGAAAATAGAATCGATAGTCGACTCGTGTTACATAGTGTTCGATATTTAAATGTAACAGAAGATGTGTGGTCAGCGCTGAGTTTTCTAGTGCGATGTGGTATATACCGATCGAGAATATTCGATTTTGTTCACGTGCTCTGCTACATTGGACTTACTTTTGTGTTTCTTGACGACACGTACAGTGAATGAAAATGTCTCCGAAACCAAAAGCTATCAGAGGAGTAAGTTTTTTTTTAGTTTACATTCGTTATAAATATTTTATTTATTTTTTTACCTAAGAGCTGGTAACTTAAACAGTTAATGTCAGAATCAGTGAGGACTTGACCGTTTAAAGATGTTGAACTTGGGGAATTGCTCCATATTTTTAGAGCAAGCAATAAAATGAATAGCTGTAATAGTATACACGACATTAAATAATGTATTAATTTTAAAAAGTAAATAGCCTAAAGAAAGCATTAACTACCGTTTACGTACTACAAATAATTAATAATAAAGCCCATAAATATATAAATAAAATTTTTACTGACATATTCGGTTAAAGTTGCGTATTTAGGTACTTTTCCAAGCTTGTTCTTAGCTTGTGCTTGTGTGTTATCGATAACGTGGCCGATGAGTTGTTCAGCGATTAATTGACACTAATCTAGGTAATCAACCTCGATCTACGGCGATAGTGCACGACGTGTAGCTACATTTGTATTGCATGTTACGAATATGTTACTCATATCCATCTGATATACATACGCATGATAGATTTATGTGATAATCAGTGATCGTATTTGTTTCTTCGGTTTACGCCAACAGTAGACATTGAAATATAAACATACACTTTTTTAACACGCTTTTATTAGATCGGGGTGTATGTATGTATGAATGTATGTAACGGAATTTTTGAGCTCAATTTTCACCAACTTCAAGAAATCGGATTAATTTGAAACTTTGCACACGTATTAAGTACCGATGACAATGCAATAATTTGATAAGAGTTTTCCATTATCCTTATTAACTAAAAAATAAAAATAATTAATAGTTAAAAAAACTAAAAAAACACGCTTTTATTGCTAACTAAGAAAGAGAAAATAATTTCTGAGTACACGGAATTTATAGAGTAAAAAGCGTGGCATGCACTTTATGACGTTTTCATACTTCTCTTTTTATAGTTGCCAATAATAGGATGATTTTCACATACTGCTATACCAAGCACCCCACGCTTTTTACTCTACTGTAACATAAATTCCGTGTACTCAGAAATTACCTCGTGTGTTCATAAGTTTTGAGACAAACTTTGTGCTAAAAAAAAGAAATAAAAAATTACTGGCTGCTTTTTATTTCTTTTTCTAATTTTAAATTTCGAATGTTAACTTTTAATTCCTTTGATTTTCAAATTAATTTCTTTCAATTTTCTCGTGATGGAGAGAACAAAAGAATTGCGTGCGACCGTGATTTCGCTATTTAAGGCGGGAAAAAAACCAATGGAGATTTTCCGTGAGGTGAAAACTTTTGGTGTGAGCCATAACTTCGTGTATTACACTATTAAACGATACAAGGATACAAGTTCTTTGCAAGATCGCTAAAGGAGTGGTCGGCCGCGCTCTGTAAGGACGCCTTCGAACATCAAAATCATCCGAGAGCGACTTCGCCGAAATCCATGTCGAAATTAGAAAAAACTAGCTCTGCAGACTAATATTTCGCGCGTTTCAGTCGACAGAATACTGAAATATGATCTTAAGGTAAAGGCGTATAGCCGTAGGAAACTTCATTTTTTAAAGGATCGCCTTCGTAAATTGCGACGCGAACGTTGTCCAATACTGCTTAAGAGACACATGCGAGGAAAATACTCTTCACCGATGAGAAAATCTTTACTGTCGAAGAAAAGTTCAACCGACAAAACAATAAAGTGTATGCAAAAAGTAGCAAGGACGTCCCAGCTTCAGCACGGAATGTGTCGCGTACTCATCATCCGGCTAGTGTGATGATATGGTGGGGAGTTTCGTATGAAGGTGTCACTCCGCTCCATTTCTGTCAACAAGGCGTCAAGGTGAAAGCCAAGAACTATCAAACTGACATCTTAGAGCCTATTGTGAAACCCCTGTCCCTTACTTTGTTTCACAACAAGGATTGGGTTTTCCAACAGGACTCAGCGCCATCCCATAAAGCAAAAACCACCCAAGCGAGGTTGAGGGAAAATGTGCCGGCCTTCATCGCGGCGAACGAATGGCCCTCTTCCAGCCCCGACCTCAACCCGCTGGATTATGCTTTATTCGCTGAGCTAGAGCTCAGAGCCTGCCGAAAGTCCCACCCAAGCTTGGAGACACTGAAGCGAGCTCTTGTCCGAGAAGCAAAGCAAATCCCGCTGGAAAAGATTCGTGCCGTCATTGATGACTGGCCAAATCGTCTAAGGGCCTGTATTAAAAACAAGGGTGGTCATTTTGAATAATAATAATTATTTTTTGTTTATTATTATCTACTAATTGTTTACTGAACATTTTAGAAATATATGTTAATTATAAAAAAAGTTATGCAACTTTTATTTCGTCTCAAAACTTATACACACACGAGGTATTTTCTCTTTTTTAGTTAGCAATAAAAGCGTGTTTTTTAAACTATTATTTATTACGGATTATTTCGCGTTTTATTTACATTACATTGTAACCTGAAGTTTCGGTCCCTTTTCAGCGTCCGTGGTTACAGGTAGTCTACCGAAACGTCAGGTTAAAATAAAATATAAATAAATCGCGAAATAATTCGTAAAAATGTGTACAATTTCAATCAGTGATCGGATAATCGGATTTCAGATATTTACCTAAAGTTGAGGTGTTGGCTTATATGGAATGCGCTTTTAAACCAAAAAATCCCCAGTAATACGGGATCGACAAATTTAGTTTTTTTTTACTATAAAATCGGGTATAGATATATTTGCTTATTTTAACGTTTAATTATAGAATGCACTTTAATAACGAAAAAATCTTGGGTTTTTGGGATGGTCAAATTTCAGTTTAGTTTCGCGTTCCCGAAGATCCCGCAAGATTTAAATTTTAAAATTAATAATTTAAAGGAATAATAATATGCTTACGCTTCGATAAAATTTTAGCCAAAAATAAACACTGGATAAATACATAAAATTTAACTCGCCTATTTATTGACGGCTCATCCAAACTGAGTCGACAATGATTCTGATGTTTTCTGTTCGATTCTTTTTAATTAAGTACTCATACTTAGTCAATTATTGTAATAATTCCACTATTTATTCCAAGAAAATATAAAAACTATGTAGGTATTTATTGTTTTCACAGAATAGGGTTGTTGACGCCATCAATCTTCGACTTACTTTTTATCAACTGTCAAAACGATTTTCTCCATAATGCTTGTATGGGAATAACTCACTTTGACGTTATTGCGTGCAACATCATCTGTGTAACTATTTATCGATTTAAATTTAATTCAAATTCAATATAAGGCTTGCCTAATATTTAAATTTTAATTAAATGCAAAAAAGATCAATGAAATTACGAATATTTTAGAGAAAAAGAGTTTTTAAATATAATATAAAATATCCTTCATGGTGAAAACAAGCTATTTGTTTTATAAAAATATTGTGTGCTTACTCGTAATTTGTCAAGAATTCAAGATACTATAAAGTTTAAAATAACAATTGATTGATATGTGAACCAAGATTAATATTAGTAACTATTTAATCGATATGTTTGGTTGAAAAGTAAATTTAAATTGTTTAAGACACAACACACTGAACAAAACTTTGCTAGTGATAATTTGAGGATAATTGAACGGTCTATTTGAAGTGAAACTAAGAACTTGTTTTTTTTTTTTAAATCGATAATCGAATCATTCTGTAGCCATAAATCTATGATCCATGGCCAAATACATAGATGAATAGAACAACTTGTGATTGTTGATGCCTACCAAGGTTAGATGTATGTTTGCCTGACCTTTAGGTACAATAAACAATCTATGTACACTAACCACTGATGCGTAAAGGCAACTTGTAGGTATCTCTCAACATAACAATGTAACGATGTAGTAGGTATGCTACGTGCGTACGTAGCATACTCGTATTACATTTCGTAGCTACGAGTACTAGCTTTTGTAGTATATGTAAGGTTCGTAGCAAGTCGATATGAATAACGAATAATAACATTTAATTCATTTTCTTTTCCAATAGTTTCATAAGATTATTGCACATAATCCAGCACGCTTATGCAGTCTGCACCTTTTTTATATATAATGACGAAGATTTAGAAAGTTTTTATAGAAAGACGATAAAACGGCAGACGTTGACGCTTGCAAGAATACCTTGGCTCACATCAAATTTATTTCTGTTAACTATGTTATTAGTTTAGCTAAGCTTCCTACTGCCTTAAGATAGCAATCTTTCGCATCCCAATACTCATTTATAGTCGGCGCCAAATCTCACTCTGAAACTTGCAAGCTGGTATTATAGAAACTGCTGGAATATAGGTATAAACACAGATATATATTTACATAGATAACGCAAGTATCACGATTTGTATTGAAACCAAGCGTGCCGACTTTTTAACACCTATTGTGACGTCACAGCGAAATTTAGTGACGGGCAATCCAAACCGATTGAAATTTTTGAGCTACTGCAGTTAATTATCACGCAACGAGGAATTTTTTAAATTTTTGCGGCCCATCCAGCTGCAACGGAGCGAGCGGACTGAACTTAGCGGCGACCAACCTTGACGTTTGGTCGGGGTTTTGGTCGGGGTTCGGACACGCGAAGTGCATGCATTTGCGTTATCTATGTAAATATATATCTGTGGGTATAAATTTATTCTTCCCTCAGTCTGTTTCCTACTCCCCTTGAGGACAAAGTGCCGTCCGGAAGATACTTTTACCAAAATAGAAAAACTGTAGTGTCATGTCTATTATTATTGTTTACAAGCGGACCCAGCAGACGTCGTCCTGCCCGCTGTTTTTGTATATGTTTTTCATATTTTCTTATCGTTTACACCTTCACTAGACTTCCACGAATATTACAAGGCTTAAATTATCCAAATCGGTTCAGCTGCTCTCCAGTTTTAGCGAGACTAACGAACAGCAATTCATTTTTATATATAAGAAGATTTATAAACGAGCAGGTAGTTTTTTCGTAAAGGAAATGCTTCATTCATACCCGCTGCCATGGGGATGGCAATGGGTTTATGTGGGACTGCCTCAAACAGGTCTACACACTAAAAGCTCCAGCGTCCGTCTGTTTCTCCGTCTCATTAAGATTTTTTTAATTTTTTTTTTATCTCAATCTGTCTATGAGACTATGAGCTTATACAAGTCTTGGGTTGGCTTGTATGGTACAAATCCGTAAGATTTCCATATAAGTGCTTCACAATAATGCAATAATTTAGTGTTATTTTTAATCTTACAATTAATGATTTTAACTTTATCTTTTCTCCCCACAGTCAAACGCCTCGCCCAGCGCGGAGAGGAGGGAGCACCTATACAAGATTCTGGTCATAGGCGAGCTCGGTACGGGGAAGACGTCCATCATCAAGCGCTATGTGCACCAGTTCTTTAGCCAGCATTACCGCGCGACCATTGGCGTGGACTTCGCGCTTAAGGTTCTGAATTGGGATGCGAACACTATTATTAGGCTGCAGCTATGGGATATTGCTGGTGAGTTCGCTTATACCTACTTAGTTTTTAGTCGAAGACTGGTGGTCTTCTTCCGCGCAAATGCAAATGCATGTCAGACTTCTAAAATCAAGGGTCGCGGGTTCGATCCCCGTACAGTACAAACATATGTGTGCATGAATATGTGTGTTTGTACTGGTCTGGGTGTTTTCTATGTATAATATGTATTTATTTACAAAAAAAAGTATTTAAGTATGTTTATCCGTTGTCTAGTACCCATAACACAAGCCTCGTAGCTTAATTTGGGACTAGAGAATTGGTGTGATTGTTGTGAAATATTTATTATTATTATTATTATTATTATCTGATATCAATACACACGTTGCCGCCCATTTTTACTCCCAAATTCAAGAAGTCTTGATCTTCCGGAATAAAGTAGTCGTAATATATAACGGGATTTTAACCCTCCTTTAATTTAAATAATGTTTTGTTACGTTCAAATTACTCCCGGGCTGACCTAACTATTTCTAGTTGTGGGATTTAAGGCCAATTTTTTGATGATTTCTTGCTAATAAACAGAAGCTGCAGTGATATGAAAATATGCAGGGAAGCAAGCACCTTTTGGTTAGATGTAATCATAACTGCCCATCCTGTATTAATACGAGTAAGTTTACCACAAATTGTGCAAGAAAGCTTATAAGGTTTTTTATTTAATTATCAAATGCTCAGATTTACCGGAATCTCATGAAAAACAGGGTAATTTGAGTTTTTGTATGGTAGCACTAGGGAAATTGGAATAAACGACTTTGATACTTTACTTTACTTTTTAACAGGTTAGAATGATAGAATATTTTAGGAAAATTAGTTTTCTTGATTGCCTAGGCTTTTATGAATCCTGTTTTTATAAGGTTTTTGACGATAATATCTGCGTTTTATATCAATATTTGCGTTAACCATAAGTACCTACATGTAAAAAATTGAAGTACTTAAGTGATAGTTGAAAAACACATTTACTTTAATTCCACTCATCCCATGTCCGTGTCCAATTATTTTTCAGCTAACCCGTAGCGTCGAAAACCCGTTGGATCGAATATTTGCTTGTTATTAAATATGAATTACGAAAATCTCATGCACCACTTTTCTTTGTAAAGTATTAAAATTGTTTGGTACCAGTAAATGGGGAGAATGTCATCGAGCACTATCCAGCTAATCGAAACACAAGAATTAGATTTTTCACGTTTACAGTTCATAAAACACAGTTCAAACGATCGCTAATGCATTGTTTAATTCAAAATATTCTGGAATCATGACAAAAATATTAAGTAAAATAAATCATTGACTTTTCATGACATCGACTGACGTCGACAATCACAACTGCAAATCATTATCGCCATATGAAAATCTTATTTACCTGAAATTTCGAATTTTCATCAGATTCCGCTTACGGATATACATATTTCAAAATTTTCCCCTAGTTTAAACAGTGATTAGCACCTATCTAAACGTTTTGTTAATTTATTTGGTGCATCATCGTCATTTTGGTGTGTCATCTTGACAAAATTGTGAAATAGGTGTGTCATTTGTCATTAAAGTTTATTGATTGTCATGTAAAACACAAGTTGGAACAATTTACGACCATCTGTACGCTAATTTGTTGCTAAAAAGAAAATAAGAAGAAGAATAACAATTTGCCGTTGTTTTCATAAAAACATGGATGAAATGGGATTGTGTTTTGCGAGAATGTTCTTCGTGTTGACCGTAGTGTTTATGATGGCATTCTACATGTTAATATTCCTTGTTCCCGTCTAAGTTTGCTAGTAACCAACATATCTCTTGGTAATTTGGTGTTTGCTGGCTCCATTTTTAATAAATTGAGTGTGGTGCGAGCTCCCTCTTTCGAACCCTACAAATGGTGAAGTAATAGTATGCTGTTGCTTTTTTCCTTAGTTTTCAAACTTAAACCTAACAGTCGCATTGGTAGAGATATCACCGCCCGATAGTGGCAGTTTTTACAAATTCCCAACTCTGTATTCTTCTCTGTCTCTCTCTACTCGACTACACATCACCCGTGTGGGTAGGGTCAATATGCTCTATCCTGGATATCGATTTAACATTTCTTCATATTGTCTTTGGCAGACGTCGCTGCCTATCATCATCATTAGTCGTGAGACGTCTACTGCTGAACATAAACCTTTCTTATATAATTTCAAAGTCGAGCAATTACTCCTTCCTGCATCCACGAGCCTAATTCCGCTAACGCAATCTTTACATAACCGTAACTGAATTGCCTAAATAAGACATTTGTAGTATGGACGAAATATCAAAATCTGGTTAACTTATCAGGTACGAATTTGTTACGATTGCATTAGCGGAATTAGTTCCCTGTTCAGTTTTGCGATGTTTTCAAGATCGGTACATAACACTTATATAATCTATTGTAACCAGGCCAAGAGCGTTTCGGCAACATGACGAGGGTGTACTACAAGGAGGCCGTTGGCGCGTTCATCGTTTTCGACGTGTCCAGAGTAGCCACCTTCGACGCGGTGGTGAAGTGGAAGAATGACCTGGACACGAAGGTCCAGCTGCCAGACGGATCGCCTATACCTTGTATACTGCTTGCCAATAAGGTAAGACGGCAAACCTATTTCTAACATTTGTATATATAATTCAGTAGAACTTTATAACCAGGCTTAATTATTTCATCAAGATACGAGTACAATCTTTACTGGTCCTTACAACCGTGGTCCCAATAATGTTTCCGCTTGTCAGCTAGTCTTGCTACGTTACATTTTTTCTGAAATCTGGAATCATAATTGATCTATCTGTATCAGCCGACTTATCTTTTCCATAGTATTTCGGATGTAGCCATCACATAGGTCATATTACTAGCTTGACCGTGACTGGATAGATCTGACAATATGAACCAAATGTTACCAATTGGTAAAAATGTGATACTGAATAAAAATGTTTTCTTCTTCTTCTTCTTCTTCAATTACGACCACAGTTCATTTCAGCTACATTCGATCAGAAAATAACGTAACAAACAAAATTTTTGCGTGTACAACCCAATTTTCTATCTTTATTTCGGGCTTCACTTATTTAGAACCGTAAGTTGAGATGTCTGTCTGATGTGTCGTATTTGCTTGCAGTGTGACCAGCAGAAAGAGGGAATAGTGAATTCCCCGGCAAAAATGGAAGAGTACTGCCGGGAGAAAGGCTTCGCCGGCTGGTTCGAGACCTCCGCGAAGGAAAACATCAATATTGAGGAGGCAGCGCGCTCATTAGTAAATAAGGTAATAAGATCTATCATCTAGTTTATCACTTCTCCTTATTATTTTTCATTATCATCATCGATGCCGTAAGATTTCCGATGATGAAAATAGACAAGACTTCCAGGTTGTCAACGACCTGCATTCAGGTTGTCCCTCCGACTATCCTTGAAAAGTTCTAGACTCGACCGCGCATTTTGGTCGAATCTAGACCTTTTCTGTCTCATCGGCCTTTCTTCATTCTGATTCTACTTAAATGGGCAATTTATCGTAACACTTATTATTTCATAGAGATGACTCATGCATGATTCAAGTATCCATCGTAACTTTCGCACTTTTTTGGTTAAATAATGATGGTTGTAGAATTTTGAGTAACTTTTATTAAAATCGTAATGTTATAGATAGATAAGATGATAATATACTACATACTTTGTAAAATAAACATTTGAAGACTTAATAAACGACCGTTTCAAGAGGCCGTGCACTCATCAGTTAAAGTAGGGGAATACTAATACAATTATGAGGAACGTTATTATATCACAGCTTATAGATGGATGTAAGCGCATTTCTGCAGTTGTTACGTGAGATTTGCCTACTTCGGGCTTAGGAAAATATAAGTAACTATATAAATATATGACTAAGGCCAGCTAAGCTGCCACTCCCACACACTTTCTAGAAATATATTCTTTGTTATTGTTTTTCTCTTACTTATTGGGTTTGCATGTGTTAAGGCTTGTGACTAATGTTATTGATCATTTTAAATGCAATAAAAACTCATTAATTCTTATTTAAGCCTAACTAGGAGCCCGATTTAGGTCACATTATTACAAAAATAGTAACAAAATCATATTTTTGTCATATTTTCTGTTGTTGTGTGAACTAAACGTTACAGTTTGTTTTAGCAGAATAATTATATCCATTAACAATCATAAAAATAGCCCTTTTTTATCCTTGATTGATCGACGGTACATAGTCATTAGAATTATAGCTAGACTCTTTCAACGCCCATCTTAAAATGTTTCTTATTATAAAAAAAATAATCATTAATTAACTTCTGTTTTAATCGTGAAAGGAGACACACGGGTTATAATCATCATTTTCGATAAGGTATCCGTTTTGTAAGTAATTGTTTTATCGTATTACTAGCGGACCTTGCAGACGTTGTCCTGCCCGTTGTGTTTATTTTTAATTTTTTCTTCGTTAAAACCATCCCCGTGCTTTAAGGAATATCATAAAAAAATAATTGGCCAAATTGGTCCAGGCGTTCTTGAGTTATGCGCTTACCAACACATTTTGCGATTCATTTTTATATTATAGATGACGTGCGTTTTATTGAAATACTAGTCTATTCTTCAGGTGTTAAAAAAAGTTGTTGGTAACCCCTTTTGCTATTTTATTAACTGACAGCATTTGAATTCTGCAAAGTTAAAGTTGTGTTGACAACCCTGCAAGCTTTCGAATAAAACAGTTGATTTTTTGGGTCTCCAGACGATATCGTCACTTGCCGATACACTTGGTTTAACTGACATTTGATGATTGTTCAGTAGAAGTGTTTGAAGTTATTTTCGTCCTTATTAGAACGTAACTTTTTACCTTTTTAGAATCTGTTCTTACTGAAATCCGAATGAATCACAAAAATGAATCCGGAATACTCCTTACGTAAGAAAAACGATTTTGAGAAAGGGACGTTTTAAAACCGAGGGACATTATGGGAATGGGACATTATGAACCTGAACGATAGATTTTAATTACACCAACATTTTATTTACACCAAAGACACATCGAATTTATCTATTAATTTAAAGTCTGATTCATATTCATATTCATTTATTGCATTCATGAGTATATAATAGGTGACAAATATAGCTTAAGTTTGACGACCGCTTGGTGCAGTGGTTCACATGTCGGACTTCTATAACCAAGGGTCGCGGGCTCGATCCCCGCACAGTACAAGCATAAGTGTGCATGAATATGTGTGTTTGTACTGGTCTGGGTGTTTTCTATGTATAATATGTATTTATTTACTAAAAAAAAATATTTAAGTATGTTTATCCGTTGTCTAGTACCCATAACACAAGCCTCGTAGCTTACTTTGGGACTAGAGAATTGGTGTGATTGTTGTGAAATATTTTATTTATTATTATTATTATTATAAGTAGGTACATCATGAAGCCCATTTGGGCATGGCAAATTAAATAAGGCAATATAATTCAATGTCAATAATAATAAAACCAACAACAATCAAAGGTATAAGACCAGTCCAGTACTGTTAAAATATAATCAATTAATCTAATCCAATTAAATACAATTAAAATTGCCACCGACACGTTGGAAAAAAAATAGGTCTGATAATTTTGGTGTAATTGGCTAGTATTTATCAAGATATGTTATTTTTATTTGCATAGGGCATTCACATCTGCCAACGGAGTTAATGAGAACGATCGTAGACCCTATAGTTAAAAATCTGCGTGTCTATCAGCCAGTTACGATAATATGTCGATTGTCTTTTAGAAAGTTAGTTTTTACGTCTCGGATTGAATTCTTGAAGAAGTTTTTAATTCAATGACGTAGTTTGGTGTCAAGTTTTTTATTGCTTCGATTTTGTTTGTTATATTTATAAATTTGATTGGGTCGTAAATTATGTCTGCCCGTGTTAAGGTGTAAAGCTGGATGTTATAGATAGTAGATTTTAATTTTAGATTTGTTATGTAATTTTCATTACCATTTTGTGTCATTCGTTCATATACATTATACAGTGACTCAGCTTTGTCTTGTAGTCGTTCCAATATTTTTCTGATCTCTAACGAAATGAAAACATTCAGGTCCAATTTAATAGCAGAATAAAACTCTAACTATATATAATACCAATCCAAAATTAATACCAATCCTATTTTGTTCCAGATCCTTCTTAATGACAAACTGCTTCAAAGTAGCGACAGCAAAGACGCGGAACGCTTCGCGCTAGAGCACAAGATCGCGAACGGGGAGAACTCTCGCGCAGGCAGCTCGAAGTCATGTGCGTGCTGACGCTCCTGACCCTGACGCCATTTTTGTATTGTATTCCATATTTTGAATTTGAACGAACTGGCCGTTCTTTTTCTGTTTTTTTTTTTAATTTTGAACAAAGTTGCCAGGTTAACATTTACTATTGAATATGTTTTTCTTTTTGAATTCGATCGAAGCTGCAAGATACCACATAATTAAACAGTAATATGAACTAACCAGTGTTCTGTCAATTATTATTTGTCATTCATTATCTTGAAATACCTGGTAGAAATGTAATAGAATCTTGAGCAACTTTTTGCTATAATTACGTCACTACAAATATCAACGACCTCTGTGAACCCTTCTTTCAGAGGATTTGTCACCAATAAGTTTTTCATCCTACACACTACGCATTGGATTAATTGACAAGATGACAGGACTAGTTTTAAGACATACTAAATAATTCGTCGTAATTTTTTTATTTAAAAACATTACGTGAGGCAATGTTGAAAAATGTATTAATAACATCAAACAGCAATGAGAAAATTGAGTGCTGTCAACTTTTTAAAAGATCCCAATAAAACCTTATGTAAATCTGGGCCGTATGAAAATAAATGTAAAGAAATGTGTGCTTTATGGAAAATATCTTTACCATATCTAGAAAGTCGAAGAGCAGCAAGTCTTCTTGTTGAGCTAAAAGCTTTTTAACGGCTTGAATAAAGGTTAATGCTTGATTTTTCTGAATTACTATATTTTTTGTATGAAAATATTTTTTTTTCTTTACCCAGCCTTTAATTGTATTGTAGCTCTATGATACAAGTAAGTATGTAAAAACGATTCGAGCTATAACGGTTAAACACATATCGTAGACTGTATGGACCAATCGAGTCGAAATTATGTTACTCTCTATTGTATGTATGTACCTAGTATATAAATATTACAAATATACTTTTGCACCCATAGCGACCGCTGGCTTGGTAAAAATTTAGGTCGGCCGCAGACGTTACCATGTACGACGTTGTAAATACCATACAAATTGGTCATAAAACTATAATTAGTCGAAATCATTTATTATACATTTACGGCTTTGCCGCCAAGCAGTCTGCGCCTGGCTTAAAAGCTGGTAAAATCTTAAGCGCCTCACTTAATCGAATTTATAATAAGTAAATCTTATTGCTAATATATGGAGAAAGCTTTATGTACTAAGCGTTAAAACAATCGTCAAGAGATTTTAAATTAACAATTTGTTGTTGTTAAAACTGGTAACTTTATATAACTTACTATTATGTAGTAGTAATTAGAACAACAAAAACTTAGAAGTAAAAATCTTTACGCCATTTTTATCTTGGACACTATTTTTATACAATTATGTAAGAAATGTTTCATATCCACCCAGAGAGCAGAATCACTTTTTTCTATTCAATTAATGTATTTAGTTATTACTGCAACAATTTTGAGTCGAATAAAACAATGAACAAAGATAATCATATTTATGAACAGCCATAATATTTTCTTTAGAATTGTAAAATTATATTGTAGTGTTTGTATTAACGACATTTATTATTTCGTTTCAAATTTGATTGTATAAATTCTATTTGTAAAAAGTACAGCTTTGTAACAACGAATGAACAAGATGTTATTTCGTATTTTTCTAATATTTAAGCATTGTTTATTGGAGAGGAGTGCCATGCTGATGCAAGTCATATGACAGCGTACCTTCTAGATTAGTGTTTAGTATTATCTACTTACGGACGAGCGATTGTTGATGTACAATAAATAAAATATTTAGTAAAATATCGAGTTGTTTTGATTATTTACATGTGTATTAGCTTTTACAAGTGGATATAACTCGACATCACTTGAAAAAAAAGTGTTGTAACAAGTTTAAAATTTATTTGATTAAAAATTTAACACTTTACTAGAAATTGTGAAGACAGCTCGATGGAATGGCAAATGTAAAATTTCCCTCATTGAAAACGAGTGGGAGGAAGTCGGTACTACTGACTGTTAAAATGAGATTTTTTAACAAACACTCCGATCAATCGAAAGGTTTGATAACTTTTTTTTTCCAAAAATTTAATATGAGATTAGAAACTCTTATTCGATTCTCACCAAAAGCTCTGTATATAAGTACTTATAATAAATGATGCTTTGTATTGTGCTCTCAAAAATAAATAACGTAAATTACTATTTCTAATAGTTAGGTATGTACCTATCTAACAAGAAAATACAAACATTGCTCATTTACTAGCAACGATAAAGTTCCTCTTGTTTTACCGATAAATGAATAATAATAAACAGCAAACCAATCATCCAATCAATTGTCAGCTGCTAATTGCTGGTATGCAGTCATCATACACGCTGGCTGAGCAATTATTTAAATAAATTGTACATAATTATCTAAGGTGCAGATGGCAGGGCCATGAAGCATTTAAAATATAACTTTACGTGCCTAAGATCTAACTTGTAGCACTAATAAGGTTTAAAATTAATCATATTAACACTAATTACTGGTTATCGGGTCTAAACGCGATATATTTTAATGAGTATTAGGTACTGCTCGACGTTTCGGCTGGATTGCTCAGCATTGCTCGGGGCGGCCGCAGTTTCCAGATCCACAGTCAGTTCAGTCAGTTAGTACAGTCACCGCGACAAAATATCGCATGAAGACCGGATAACCAGTAATTAGTGTTAAAATGCAACGCAACAGTTTAAAATCATATATTAATAACTAGCTGACCCGGCGAACTTCGTACCGCCTTAGCGTTGCAATGATGCACTATGTGAACTTACCGTGATTAACAATCACTTATTAGCAAACAACAATCAAAACAAACGATGACGGCCAAACAAACGATGACAGCAAAACAAACGATCCTCTTTCAATATAATCTATGGCTGTTTTTTAAAATATGCAAAATTAAATGTATATTTTTCAATATTTCTGAGAGATTTTCTTAATATTTTTTTCCGTAAGAACCTTCTCCTAATAATAACAAATACAACAAAAAAAGAATTAGTAAAATCGGTCCAGACATTCACGCGTGAAAACGGGTTTCATCTAATATATAAAATTCTCGTGTCACAGTTTTCGTTGCCATACTCCTCCGAAACGGCTTGACCGATTCTCATGAAATTTTGTGAGCATATTGAGTAGGTCTGAGAATCGGCCAACATCTATTTTTCATACACCTTAGTGATAATAATTTATAACAACGTTTGCCGGGTCAGCTAGTTTTTATATATATAGATATGTCCGGTATGATCAAGATCTAACAGATCAGAACGACTCGTTGGCACCACCGCCATTTCACCTATCCCCTGATTCCAAATCTACTTAAAAAAACCTGAGGCTTTATTGCTATGTTGCCTTTTAACTTCCGACGAAAAACGAAAAAGAGTGGCGTTCGTAAGTTTGACTCCGGTTTCTATATGCGAGTTTGGTGTGTGTCAGTCTATGGCATCGTAGCTACCGAATGGATAGACTGAATTCAGTGCGGTTTTTTTTTAATTCGAAAGATAATTTAATCACAGTGGTTCTTTCTTAGCTATGGCTAGTCAAAATTCGTCCAGCCTTTGAAGCTTACCAGCTTTTTTCCCGGCTTAAGTGGGAGGTCTTTTAGCAAATTTACTTTAGCTTTGCTTTTAAGTAAAAGCAACATTGCAATGGGACGTCTGAAATCCGAAATAGATAACTGATTTATTCGGTTATAAGAACCCTTAAGATAGCTCTACGTACCTTTCTGAGATATTATAATAACCTACATATTAATTCGTTAGTAGTGTTCACAAACCAGATTATGAGAGAAACTTGTCGTTATGTGTTAACAATTTACCTTATAAATTAATAGAAGGTTTCATTAATATACCAGTTTCAAACCCGGATTTTTATTACAAATACCAATATCAACATAAGGGCCAATTTCAATAGTTAATGGCCCGTTTAAATGTCTTATTAATCAACACATACGTTACGAAAAAGTTATTCATGCAAAGGTTCGATATGCTAGAAATTTATATAGAGGCCTTATTCCCACCCAAGTATATATCTTTTTCTCCACTTGAGATGTACTTTTATTCAGCCGCTCACAATTAGGGTTAGGCAATCCGGCCCGGTGGATTCGGTAATCCGGGGGATCTCCCGGATCCTGTGAGTCAGCGCCAGATCCGGAGCAGGATCCGGTAAAGCATAAAATCGCGATAAATAACGAATATTGCTATTGTGTGTAGGTTTGAAGATCTGAGCGTACATACATACAGACATAGGTCAAGACGTTGGAAGGGACTTTGCTTTATACAATGTAGTAATTTTTCGTCTTTCGATTTTATTTCGTTTACCTAACCATCCGTTGCAGCCAGCTGTTAGTCGCCAAACGCAAACCACCAGCGCTAAAAATAATAAATAGAGTAAACTCTTTTCTGTCATAATTTCAACATTTTATAGTTATAACCACTGACCTCTATATACAGCGTGTCCCAGAACTCAACGTCAAACCGAAACGGGGTGACAGGATTGATCGTAAGCATCATGACAAAAATCAGAAAAAAAATCTATCCCATGCAGTTTGAAAATTATGGGCATTTTAAGAAAAACCTAGAAATTTAGTCAAACTGTAACAATTTCTCGGTTATTATGGTAATTTTTTTTTATTTTTGTTCATTTATACTTTGGAACCATAACCCTAAATAGCATTTCAGAATGACAGTCAAAAATGATGACACAGTTGCCCCAAGTTTCCTAGAAATAAGACTGATTTGTTAAACTATGAATTTAAAATGTTCACAATTTGTCGACTTTGGAAGGCCCTCCTTTAAAAAAAATGTACTAGAGTGCCTTGGCAAGTGCCATTAAAAGTTGGCGCATTTAATCAGGAATCTAAAATGGTACAATACTTGTTAGTTTCAATTTCATACTAAAAAAAAACGAGTAAAAAATAAAAACCTCATGTTACCCGATTTTTGCTAACCAATTTTACTCTGTTAAAATAATTTTTGATTCGCACAAACTCATGACAGGATCTTAATTTTACGGCAAAATGATGACAGAGATGGATACTTGACATGTTGGCCATGAGTGAGCGAGACAGATAGTGACGCCACTTTTACAAAAGTTAACAAAAGTAAGTAAATTTAATAAAATAATGAAAAATCTTGACCTAGTTTAGTTCAATTTTATTGGAATAAAAGTCAGATAGGGAAATAACATTGTTTATTACAATAAATGTTCAAATTGTTTTCCATCAGCCTCAATCCTCGAGAGTTGATTTCCTCAGCAGCTTGAGAAATTCGTTCACGCAGCTCGGCTTCGCTCTCAATGGGCTTTGAGTAAACTTTTTCTTTGAGAACGCCCCAATAAAAAAAATCCAGGGGATTTAAATCTGGTGATCGGGCTGGCCACGAGATAGTGCCTGAACGTCCAACATGAGGTTTTTATTTTTAACTCGTTTTTTTTTAGTATGAAATTGAAACTAACAAGTATTGTACCATTTTAGATTCCTGATTAAATGCGTCAACTTTTAATGGCACTTGCCAAGGCACTCTAGTACATTTTTTTTAAAGGAGGGCCTTCCAAAGTCGACAAATTGTGAAAATTTTAAATTCATAGTTTAACAAATCAGTCTTATTTCTAGGAAACTTGGGGCAACTGTGTCATCATTTTTGACTGTCATTCTGAAATGCTATTTAGGGTTATGGTTCCAAAGTATAAATGAACAAAAATAAAAAAATTAACCATAATAACCGAAAAATTGTTATAGTTTGACTAAATTTCTAGGTTTTTCTTAAAATGCCCATAATTTTCAAACTGCATGGGATAGATTTTTTTTCTGATTTTTGTCATGATGCTTACGATCAATCCTGTCACCCCGTTTCGGTTTGACGTTGAGTTCTGGGACACCCTGTATACAAGTATAGAGGTCAGTGGTTATAACTAATGCTACTGAATCTATGTTTTTGATTACATTACATTACAACATGAGTAAGTACTCATTGGAATTTTCCAATTTCTGGAAAAAATATATTAATTTTTCATCTTACCATTAGGTATAGCAGTTTCTATATCACCCATTACTAATATTAAAAATGATTTTATGCTCCATAAATACGTATTTCCTTTTTTTAAATTAATTAAAATAATGAAAATTCAAACTAGACTGCTTACCTTCACCGTTAATTCATTTCAAGTAGAAAATTAAAGCACCTTCACATTCGGTTGGGCGAAAATCCGGCAAAATCTGGCCGGATTGAAAAGCCTATCGGATTGCAATACCTAATTACAATAAATTTATTTGTACAGTCTTTGATTTGGTAGGTATATTTGAAATTGAATACTACATTGGTTATGGGGACATAGTTCACCAACTCCACGTAACTCGTGTTACTCAACGATCTAGGTACGTAAGCTATTAGAGCTTATCTTTATTTTAGAATACATTAAACATTTTTCATTCAACTTTGAAACCTATCGGATAAGTTCGTTGTTTTATAATGTTGTGCAATAGACGATACGTTAGCATAATTAATGAAGCCGCATACCGCAGGCCTTCGCTGACTAGTTTTACCAGTTCTACAAAAACACAGTTAATTTTTTATTTTTTAAATATTTTTAGACTTGACAGTGGTTTGGGTAAAATGGACCCCGCTTCCTGTCGGTCTAACTACTTTTAATTCAACAGATGGGATATACCAGTATCAAATTAAGCATACCTACTCTACACATAAATACTTAAGGCTTCTTGAATTACTTCCTTGTCGAACTTGAATGTGTGTGTGTAGATCCCGTCTCTAAAAAAGAAGAAGCAATAGTTTCCGTGTACGTAAAGCTTGTAGGCAGAGAATAAAACGAGGATTTATTTTATTAGTAGGTATTACTGAAGTAGATAGGTTACTCTTATGCAAAATATTTAACTTGTGGGTAGAAAGAAGGATGTTCATTATTTGTTTTTGCCCACTCTCCTCCAAGGCCGGTTTTTCTAAACGACTCCTACTCTAATTTATATATGGAAGATCTAACCAAAAACAATATTGACTGTGGTCAAGAAATGTTTGTATTAGGTCCTTACATATGAAATTGGCGTTTTGTCGTACTGGCCACTTTGATCACAAATTTTTCCTATTTGGTTAGGAATTCGAAATTCAAATTTATACAGCTATTTCCACATGTAGTTGTGTTTCGTAAACCGTCATTCATTTGTTTTTTTACTTATCTTTTTTCTGTTTGCATCGCTTAATTTACAAAATGGAAAATTTGAAATATCGCGTTATTTACGAGTACGAGTTCCACCGTGGCACCAGTGCTGCGGAAACGGCTCGAAGGGTTAATGATGTGTATGGCGGTTGTGTCGCAAAAGAAAACACAGTGCGTTTTTGGTTCCAACGTTTTCGTTCTGGAAATTTCGACCTGCAAAACAAGCCCCGTGGACGGCCGGAGACCCAAGTTGATAATGAAGAATTGAAGGCTATTGTGGAAGCGGATCCATCGCAAACCACGTCCGAGTTAGCTGCAGGCTTTGGCGTTAGTGATAAAACTGTTTTAATCCCCTTGAAGCAAATTGGGAAGATTAAAAAACTTGAAAGGTGGGTTCCTCACGAATTGAGTGAAGCAAACCGGCAAACGCGCGTCAACTGCTGCGTTACATTACTTGACCGGCACAATAACGAAGGGATTTTAAATCGAATCATTACCTGTGATGAAAAGTGGATTCTCTACGATAATCGGAAGCGCTCATCGCAATGGCTGGACCCTGGCAAGCCAGCCAAAGCCTGCTCCAAGCGAAAATTGACCAATAAAAAGTTACTTGTAAGCGTTTGGTGGACTAGCGCCGGTGTCGTTCATTACAGTTTTCTCAAATCTGGCCAGACGATTACGGCAGATATCTATTGTCAGCAATTGCAAACCATGATGGAAAAGCTAGTTGCTAAACAACCAAGGCTGGTCAATCGCTCTACGCCACTGCTGCTTCACGACAACGCTAGACCACACACTGCACAACAGACGGCTAGCAAATTAGAAGAACTTCAATTGGAATCTCTAAGGCATCCACCGTACTCCCCGGACCTTGCTCCAACAGATTACCATTTTTTTTCGAAATTTGGATAACTTCTTGCAAGGGAAAAAGTTCAACTCAGATGGGGCAGTCCAAGTCGCCTTCAAAGATTTTATTGATTCCCGTTCGAATGGTTTTTTTAGTAAAGGGATCAATGAACTACCTATGAGATGGCAAAAGTGCATAGATTACAATGGCTCATACTTTGATTAAATAAATATGCTATATAAAAAAATTTCGACTTTTTGTTCCTCCCATACAAAACGCCAATTTCATAGGTAAGGACCTAATATGAGTATTAAGTAATTTGTAAGAAGATTAAGTTATGAAGTTATTTATTCAGATCTCTTAAGGTTTGTAACAACAAACATGTCCTCCTTACTTACCTAAGAAACATCATTTAAAGATAGTAATTAAATAAATAATAAATATACAACAACATCACATACATTGATCTAACTCCGTGGTAAGTAGCTAAAGCACTTGTGTTACAAATATCAGAATCAACAGTGGTATTACCAAATAATCTTAAATAAATACATATAACACCCAGATCAATACAAACAGACATGTTCATGCACACAAATATTTGTACAGAGCGGGGATCGAACCCGCGACCTCATGGTTAATTAACTTCTTAACCATTACACCAAAGTGGTCGTAAAAATATGTATAAAAAAAAGATAGGTTGTGTAAATGTAAGACCGTCTTAATTGTCTGTATTTACATAAACTGTATTTACCTCTTAACCTTGCATGGTGCAATCAAGAGTTACTTTGTCATCAGAAGAAACATCATTCCATACTTTCATAATCACAAACCGCTCAGCCCATGGCGTTTGATATGCCCTGTCTGATGTCTGATATGTGATATGTCTGGCAGCAGGAATTTCATATGACTTTAAGAAAAAAATGATCTCAAAACTATAAAAAAAGGTTTAGTGTCCTACACATCTCAAACATTACGCAAACGCTGCTAAGTATACCTACATATGTTTGTTTATTTATATTTTGGTGTAATTCAAACTAGATTTATCACACCATACCCTCTAGAAGGGCAAACGAACTAAAATCCCCGTACAAACAAACACAAGACGTTTCACATTTTATCACCCGACTAACTTTTCCCTGCGACAGTACTTGTGGAGGAAGACTATGCTTCTGCGAAAAACACTATACACACAAACAATAATATAAACAACATTATCACATACATTGATCAGATTCCATGGTAAGTAGCTTAAACACTTGCGTTACAGAAATCAGAATCAACAAGTGGTACAAACAAATAAACTTAAATAAACGCAACATATGGCACCCAGATCAGTACAAACAGACATGTTCATGCACACAAACCCGCGATCTCTTGGTCTAATAGTCAACATTACACCAAAGTTAGTAAAGGTATTATCAAATCTTGTTGTGGCGTACGCCAAATTGTCAATTTAAAATAATGTGAACGACAGAAAGACACGACCATTTTCGTAATGTATTTTAAAGTAAGATGGATATCACTTTACAAACAATGTCACACTCCAAGTCACACAAAAGGTAATCAGTGCACCAAGCAATTAGACGTTTAGTAGTTTTATTATTTATCCAAGAATAAAAATATGGTTTGAGTGTCGTTTTAGTGTGTGTTAATTTAAGACAATGGATTTAGATAGGGTAAGTTTTTAAAAAGTCGTTTAAAATGTGGAGTAGGTTTGCTACCGAACCGAAATCAGATTTTCATGTTTTTATATCGTAAAAAATGGAGTGTGCTTACATTTCAGAGGAGCATAGATTCTGAAGAAGATCGGGAAGATGATCCCAAAGTAGTGCTGACTATAAAGGGACTGACAGTGTGGACACCCGAGGAGAGGTCATGGTGGCGGAAAAAGCCAACGAAACCTAGAAACGTCATACTTAACAACAGTGCGTAAAATTTCATAGCAAAGTGTTTAATTTACTTGATCCATGTAATAATGCACATTATTGTTTTCTTGTGTAATGTGTAAAATTCTCCAGCAAACAACGAAGTATCTTTTCAGTTTCAGGGTGTATAAAAGAAGGTGAATTCGCTGCACTTCTTGGTCCAAGGTACCTACTTCTTTTTACTTCGCAAACCAAAGTCTTTATTACAAACCTAAAGCCTCACGTGCATTGGAAAAGCATGTTGTATATTTCTTTTGCTTTTTATTAGTGGTGCAGGCAAGACAACCTTCCTCGTGGCTCTAGCGGGAAAATGCACCCTCCCCTCAAGAGGGCTAGTGACAGTGGGAGGAAGGGAAATCTCAGAGGCTCAAGGTTCCGTAGAACTGCTCCCGCAATTCGATGCTTTCATGGAGGAGCTGACGGTGATGGAGCATCTGGTGTTTATGGTAAGTGATCTCAAAATCAGCTTATATACTTTTAACATAAAAATTATTGTTAACATGGCGTTTCTGTGGAAATTATGAGAGTGTAAAGGCAAAAACAGTTGGGTCTGTTATTGTGATGATGTATTCGGTGGTTTGATTTGATTACACACTACAGCACTTCAAGATAAACACCTAAATGCAATTGTAATAAAGGTTATTTTATGCTAAGCATGGCAAGCGTGACGTGCTGTTGTCTGCTGTAACTATAGTTACTGAAAATATAAATCATCTGTTTGCGTCTTATTTTACGTATTTATATTTTCCACGCTCATTGCACATGTTTGAATTGTGCATTTTATGAATCTGTGTTCATTCCTTAAAGATATTGAGATAGAAGTTGCAACAAAATGTGTACTTTGGGATATCACATAAGAACTGTTAAAACTTAGGACTGCAACATTGTAAACAAATTTATGAAACAGTACTATTTTAGTCTAGCTCAGATAAAAATGACAGACGAATGTTAAACAGTTTGCGTAGCATACCTATGTATGAACTGTTTTTTTTTGTTAGCCTACATCATTCCACTGCTGGGCAAAGGCCTCTCCCAAACCTGTCCACTGATCCCTGTCTAGGGCCAGAGTTTGCCAATCCGGTAAATATATTGCCAAATAGTCACACCATCTTTTTCTAGGCGAAAGCCGTCCGAAGGCAACCACTGTGTAACGATTCGGGCCCACCTGTCGGGATGCATCCTACTCACGTGGCCGGCCCACTCCCACTTCAACTTGGCAGTCTTCTCGCCTACATCCGATACGTTGGTATGTGAGCGAATGGCAGTATTTCTAACTCTGTTAGTCCTTTTGATGCCCAGGATGCTCCGCTCCATAGTTCTTTGGCAGACCTTGAGTTTGGACTTCTGACTTTCCGTCAGTGACCAAGTTTGCGCCCCATAGGTTAAGATGGGCAGGATGCAAGTGTCGATGAGTTTTCGCTTCAGTGATATTGGAAGGTTACCCTTCAAATACGCCTTCATAGACCAGAAGCTCTTCCAGGCATTATCGATGCGGCGCTCGATTTCTTTTCCCTGCCTGTTTTCGAAGGATACTATCTGGCCCAAGTATATATACTCATCTACATACTCCATTACCTGCCCATTGACCATAATGCTATTCTTGGCGTTGTTGGTCATCACTTTCGTTTTAGACCTATTCATCATAAGTCCAACCTTAAGGCTCGCCTTGCTCAGCTGTTCGAGCATTGTTTGCAGTTCTCCGGATGTGCTAGCAAACAGGACAATGTCGTCCGCAAAACGAAGGTTGGTTAGCTTTTTACCGCCAACATCGATTCCCTGAGACGTCCAGGTATGTGCTAGGGTTCTGAATACCTCCTCCAGGGTACTGGTAAAAAGCTTTGGAGAGATTGGATCACCCTGCTTTACGCCTTTGAGTATTTTGAAGGGCGGACCGGGAGCGTGCAGTTTGATATGATCTGATGACATCTAATATTAAGCTGGCCATACACCATACGTCCTATCGTTCAATTGGTATGACGCAACCGATTGGATCAGTTAGAACTGATCGTGTGTGAGCGTAGATCCGCGAACGAAATACCACGCTGCGTAGGAAGTATAAGTAGTAGGTGTGTGGCCAGCTTTATCTTAAGATGCACTCATTTTGCTTATTCAATTTTAGCCACGATATATCAATTTACAGATGAATCCCAAAATGTTTTAATAATTGTATTTATGATTTGTTTCAGACAGAACTAAAATTGGGCAGTAGTAAAAAGCCCACTTATAAGTTTATATTAACTAGCTTAATTGATGAACTGAAACTGAAAGCACATTCTGGTACTAAAATAAGCTCGCTTTCGGGCGGTGAAAAACGTTTGTTGTCTTTGGCTACCTTGGTAAGTATTTTTGTTATGTGTACGTACATAATTATGATTGCTATAAATTAATGATTTATATCTTTTTTAAGTTTTGTCTACGTTAAAAGTAGAATAAACTAATATTCTCAGATACTTATTCTTATAAGATACTTATTCTTGTAAAATACTTATTCTTCTAAATATGAGATCCAAGGAGAAGATTAAAAACTGTTTATGAGCAGTTTTTAACCGTTTTTTTAAATTATGTGATTCAATTGGACATATGTTTTGTTACAAAATATTTTATTTCATTGTTCGTGCTCGCTTAATAACAAAGACTCCTTATTCCAGCTCCTATCAAGTCCCCAGATCCTCATTTGCGATGAGCCCACCACCGGCTTGGACAGCTACAACGCCGCTCTTGTCGTGATGACCCTGAAGAGGCTGTCCCTCAGAGGAAGAGTTGTAGTCTGTTCTGTCCACCAGCCTTCCACTGATTTGTTTAAAGAGTTTACTTCGGTGATGCTGATGGCTGAGGGCAGACTGCTATTCCATGGGAGCCAGGAAGATTGTGCGGAGTTATTCAAAAGGTACTTATGCACATTTATTGTCCTTTTCTTTTTATTGCCCTGCAAAAGGTGTGAAAAGTAGGGTATTCACCTCTGGAGTACAGGACTGCCGTAGTTTTTGGCTGATTAAGTCTCTCACTTGACTTAAGATCGAACGCTCGTGAGTAAGACATCCCTTTACTCCCAAGGTGCATAATCTATACTAATATTATAAAGCTGAAGAGTTTGTTTGTTTAAACGCGCTAATATTAGGAACTGCTGGATGGAATTGAAAAAAGCTTTTGTGTTGAACTTGAATTGACCATTTATTGAGGATGGCTTTAGGCTATATAACATCACTCTGCAACTATTAGGAGCGAAGCAATAATTTCTTCGGCTTTCGGCTTCCGTTGCGTGCGCTGCGAAAACGGTTCAAGATACTAAAAATATAAATAAATATACAACAAATATATTGTTGTATTTTGATGAAAATCATATATCATATATTTATTCCTCTTGAAATGATCTAAAAATATGTCTGCGACAGTATAATATGTCAATGCCCAAAATAACTATTCCACGCGGACGAAGTCGCGAGTACAGCTAGTCTACTATATCTATGCTTACATTTCGTAACGTCATTTATTTAACCCTCGATGAAAAAGCGGGCTGTATTAAGTTTGACTCCAATTCTATTCGTGTGTACTCGTATATGTGTTTGTGGTATTGTGTGTATCTATCAGTAACATCGTAGCTTCCGAACGGATGGACCGATTTCAAAGCTGTTATTTTATATTCGAAAGATAATTTATTCACGATGCTTCTTAACTGTTGTGGTCAAAAATCCGTGCAGCTGAAGCGGGCATCACTGTACTTTGACATTATTTGTAACACCTTTTACTCATGTGACTTGCAATAAAGGTTCTGATTGACGACCGCTTGGTGCAGTGGTCCACAGGTCGGACTTCTAAAACCAAGGGTCGCGGGTTCGATCCCCGCACAGTACAAGCCTAAGTGTGCATGAACATGTGTGTTTGTACTGGTCTGGGTGTTTTCTATGTATAATATGTAATTATTTACAAAAAAAAGTATTTAAGTATGTTTATCCGTTGTCTAGTACCCATACCACAAGCCTCGTAGCTTAATTTGGGACTAGGGAATTGGTGTGATTGTTGTGAAATATTTATTTATTTTATTTATTCTGAATCTGATTTTCACCAGCTGTTTCTCTGGCTTATGTCAAGAGTTTCTTAAATCATAAATTTTAGTTGTAATACGCTGTCATTCTTTCAGCATCAATCTTAATTGTCCTCCACACTATAACCCTGCTGAATTCTACATCCGAGCTGTGTCCCGTTTGAGTGAAAATGGGATGGAACAGTCCCAGAATTCCCAAAAGATTATGGACTCTTACCGAGAACGTTGCAAATTGGACGACGATAACAAACCAACTGTCAAGTATGCAGTTAACAAGTAAGTAAGCCTTGAACTTTCAAGGTCACTATCATAAGGATAGAAGTAATTTACGAGATTTCTACCACGTACCTCGATATTTTTGAGTGCCATGATCACAAGGTACATGGAAGAAATCTCGTTCGTAAATAAATCAACCGATGTAATGGAAATCTTGTGATGATTGCTTACTTAAATACATTTATAAAACACCCTTGACTTAGGTACAAATGATCGTGCTCATCACACAAATATTTGTACCTAGCAGGATTCGAACTCGCTTCAGCCGGATTTGTAGTTTGTAGCCGAACTTTTGTCCCAATTACTTGGTTTTTGTCCTGTCACTATCTCAATAGGCCGCAATACGTTTACTTCAGAATATGAAAAAAAGTATAGCATAGAGTGTGCAACGGCTAGATGAATAGAAGAACTTGTAAGCATCTTAGTATCGACCTGGACGTAGGCTGTTAGTAACTGTTAGTGACCTAAAAATCGAAGTTGGAATGTCTATACCAAGATCCAGCGGTGGATATTTTGAGGTCTAACAATATTTAGCTACTTTACAACGAAACGTACACTAAAATCCCAGCTGGTATCAAGCCTTGTTGCCATGCCAATGATATAACCGACTTGGAAACTGCTAGGTATTTTTATTATATTGTTAATGTGTGACAGTAACGACTTAAAATTTAATCCGTTGCGAAACATTGCTTCTTTGTCGCTTGTATCCGTCGGGGGTCCACAGTTAAAGGTAAATGTTATTAACGATATTTAAATACTTCATAGAAAATTAAATGCCTATTTAGTTTAACATACAACAAATCATAGAACAGTCCGTTACCATAGCGTATTATGCAAATTTTCATTAGTTCATCACATAGTGAAACCGAGAAAAATGCTTAGAATTAAGTATGTTCCGGATATACTATGATTCGAACATGATAATAATAATGGTCCTCCTGGCCGATTTCGACCGTCGTTCGTTCTCCTAGCCAACTAAGCAGGAGATATTATAGTGCAAGAGTGTGAGCGCAATACACAGGTGCACTCACTGTTCCATCACTCTCAAAGTTCGGTGAGACGGCAATCCGACATGACCGGAGAGATCAGGCGCAGGACCGACGCCTTAACGTGCTTTCGGAGTCACAGGAGTGTAACGCCGACTCCGAGCTGTTTTTGAGAAATTTATGATCGAAAATCTCAGGAACAATTTAGGCTTGACCTGGAATTCGAACCCAGGACCTCTCGGATGTAAGGCAGAAACTTTGCCACTATACCAACGACCATAGTAAAGTGTAAAAAGTGTCGAATAGGTTCACATGATTACACTTCTGTGTTTTGTTCGTTAACCATCAATTTTGTATTAGCATAACCAATGAATATTCAATTTATTATTATGAGTTATGGCCTCAAAATGTTTTCATCTACACATAAGATTCAAAATTAAAAGCCAAGTCGATTATCTATTTCGCTACTCACCGAAATGTTAATTATTGTAGAGGTAAGGATTCTAAATATGGCGCCCATGGGCGTTTCATCATAAGATTTTTACTTCAGATGGGCATTCCGATTCAAGTTTTTTGTATATTTGAAGCAAAAAAGGGTAGGCAAAGATTTTAATCCGGATCTTGAACGGATTCTTCTAGTTTTGAAGTCGAACTTTTTCATGAGACAGTTTTTATTGAGCACCTTTATTGCTAATAGAAAATGGTAGCTTAAAAGCTTATCAGTTCTATTTTTGTTTCAGGTACAGAAGATATTGGTTTAAGCAAGTACATTTGCTATTATGGAGAGCATCTCTTACCGTGAAGAGGGATATAAAAGGACAGCTATTATTGTTATTTATGAATGTGGTAAGTTATTTATTGATCTCAGTTAAAAACTTTTTTTGATTTAGTTCTGACGCGTTGATGTCTTTTGGTAGGACTTTTTTTGAGTTTTTAATATGTATATTTTTTTCTCAGTTATGATTGCAGCTCAGTCTGTGTCATCAGTGCATTAGTGTTTTTACTCAAAGTTTAAAATTACTAGATCAAAAAAATGACCTATCTTTTGTCGAAATTACATACACATAACAAAAAACGGCTTACGAACTTCTGTGCGATAATTTTTCCTACCTTATGTTTGAGGTCATTCCTTCCGTACTGTTAAGATGCATATTCTAATTTCCAGATAGCCTCATCCATGGTTATAGGCACATGCTACGTGGGAGTCACAGGCGCCACCCAACGGGGTGTCCAGGACATCCGAGGGCTACTCTGGCTGATGACCAGTGAGGTCTGCTTCGGGTTGGCCTACAGCGCGCTGTACGCTTTTGAAGTTGATCTGAACTTGTTTAAACGAGAAGTGGGCGTTTATAGTTCGTCAGCGTATTTCGTCGCTCGGTTTTTGGGCTATGTAAGTGTTTCAATTGTTAGTTTGTTGGTTTCTAAAAAAATGTTCTCACTCTGAAACAAGTCAAGGTCTGCAACGTCTTCAATTTTTTTAAAGGTTTACTCTTTATTACTTTTTGAACCTTATGTTTAAGACCAGCCCTTTTAGATCTGGCAACTCCGTTAGATTACCTACATGATATTTAAAAAAAAAAGTATTTAATGTCCCTTATTTAAATCTGATGGAATGACACTTGGGTAGAAAAAGAACAAATACCCTTTACAGTTTTAAATCTTAAAATTTCAACATTTTCAATTGTTTTAGTTTGCATAGTCTGTTTATTTTTTATTTTTAACCCACGACAAAAAAGAGGTGAGAAGTGTTTTATGTTTGACTCCTATGTCTGTTTGTGTGTGTATATGTGTTTCTATTGTTGTGTTTTTGTGTGTCTGTCTGTGGCATAGTAGCTGCCGAACGGATGGACCGATTTTGAAGCGGTTTTTTTTTATTCGAAAGATGAATTAATCACGGTGTTTCTTAGCTATGACTGATGAAAATCCGTCTAGCCGTATTGGCTTACCAGTAGTTTTTCTGTCTCATGTCGGGGGTTTTTTAAAGTACTAAACTTACCTATAACTTTAATCGACCAGATCCCTCGGTGCATAGTGTGGCCCTTAACCCTCGTTTTCATCATGACCCTAGCTGTGGAGCTGCCAAACCACTTGGTGACTGCTGTGGAATTCTGCGTGTGTCTTTGCGTGGCTGGTGTCGCGTCTATTGCTTATGGTAAGTGGCAAATAAATATTTCAAAGGTGATTTGAGGTAGATCATATGAAGCAGTGGCTCCAAAATATTGCCATTTGTTTTATCTCCAGCAGAAAAATACGAGAGTGAAATTACTAAATAATATTTAACACATTTCTGGCGTAAAATTGCTCTTATTTTCGGTCGTTTGAATAAAATTGAGTCTCGGTTAGATCTTTGGTAAGATCATCTGATTAAAAAAAAGTGACGTGATGCACTGCCCATCCTAAAATGGTGATTGAGCTTCTTGCTCTCTTAATTATTCAAACACCGCACTAACTTCTCAGGATTACAATGTCGCCTTTATGTATGCAAACTGTTATTTTATTATTTATGTTTACGGAAATTAACATCAAATTCGCAAAGCATGATGTAGTGCTACATTTTTATGACTTTTAGAGCAAAAAGTGAAAAATGTCCAAATTTTTCACAGTTTATTACGTGGTGCGCAGCGATTACAACTATTTCGAAGTTGCAGATTGGGATTTACATCACCCCACCCTGATCCAAACAACATACCAAAAATGCAGCACTACATCATGCTTTGCGAATTTAGGGTTTTTTATTGTCGATTTCTACCGGCCTACTTGTCATTCACACATTTTTTTCACTACCCAGGTCTAGGTATGGGAGCGCTTTTCACATCGTCAGGGGTCGTTGGCGACGTCATGCCGTGTGTCGACCTGCCCCTCTTCTTAATGTCAGGCGCGTTCCTCCGCCTTGCTTCCCTCCCGGTCTGGCTGCACCCGGTTCGGTTCATCTCACACTTCTACTATGCTATGGACGCTGTCAGCAATGTGTATTGGAGACAGATCGAGTTTATAGGTGAGAGTGTTATCTATATATACAGGGTGTAAAAAAAACCTTAACGAAGCCGAATACCACATATTCTACCAATTGTTACGATCATTTTTTTCCTTCACACCATACCTGGGAAGTTAATGGTTACTGAGATTTTGATGGTTAAAGATCGAAAAAAAAATTGATGATTTTTACAGAAATGACTTCTGACCGTTATAACTTAACTTTTTTACAAAGAAACATGATACAAATACATTTTCACTAGTTCTATCATAAAAAGCCTCTAAATGGCACACTCCGCAATGAACAGCGCACACTTGAACAGAACCGCGTCGCGGCGGGCGTAAAGCAACATGCCCCGCAGTGACTTTTTCGCGTGCGCGCTGTACATTGCGGGTTAGAATTAAATTATTTTTTTAGATGTCAAAAAATAAAAGTTGTTTCCTAGCCAAAATTGATTTTTCATATGATTTGGTTTGATGTACTGAACGCGTGGTTGACGGCTTCCTTAAGGTTTTTTTACACCCTGTATATAGTTGGACAGTGATAACGATAGTTACTTAAACTGCGGAAATAGATGCCCGGTTACCCGGTATACCCTGAAGCACTGGCAGTATCTAATAATAATAAATAAAAAAATAAATAATATGTATTTATTTAAGTTTATTTGTAATACCACTGTTGATTCTGATATCTGTAACACAAGTGCCAAAGCTACTTACCACGGAGTCAGATGAATGTATGTGATGACGTTGTATATTTATTATAATAATAATAAAATCTTTATTGCTTACATAACTAACATGCAATGAAAGAAACATAGCACATAGCAAAGCAATTGGTGGTGGCTTAGATTGTGTTGACTTGGGATATGATCCCAAACAGCGCCGGTTTTCAGCAACACCCATCTCTACATAGATATTGGGTGAGAGTTTCGCATTTTCATATAAGTATTGTTTTCTTTATGTATCCACTTGTTACTCGATATTTTTGATGCCGTCGTTTTGATTGTTACTCGTACACATACATACTCATTTGGATTACTTCTCGTAACACATCACTGTGAGCTTCCAGTTTGAAACGGTGCATATTAACTTTAGTAAAAGTATCTATGGTCTCCAATAGTTTCTCAACGGTTGGTTAGTAGTTAAGGTAATCTGGTGCAACGTAGCATTGATTAAACGTCACACCAGCTCGAAACAGGTTTCTCAATGCCCCATCTTTCCACCCTTATCTAATGATCGTAGACAAAAGTGGTTAAGCGTGTAACGTCATTAGGCGGTTGACTTGTGACAGCAATAGTAAAGGCCCTTTCACATAAGATCCGATTACTGGTTTATTTTTATTCGATAGAAAAAAAGTTACTTCACAGTGTTGATTGTATAATCAGTGAATAAAAAGCGCCCCGTTAAATTACCAGGTTTTTCGGAGATCCGTGTGAATAGACCCTTTTATGTGACAAACATGAAATCATTGCGTAATGTAACTTGTTCTGACGTTAATTAAAGATTTTTATATGCTAATGTTTTTGATGTAGCTCCATTCCACGAAGCGGCCACTTAATCGTTTTCTCAGAGACACGTATGTAAACACGTAGAGTTCTATTATGTTCTTAGTATAATCACTTAATTTAATACATAGTTAGCATAGTCATGCAATGTTTCTAACAAGCACACCACACTATAACTAACTTCCAACCAATTTACAAATAAGGTAAGTGCTTAATAGTGGACATGGCCATTTAATGTTGGTATATTGTTTATAAAAAAACTCTATATCCCATGCCAGGCTATTTATGTATCTGGTATATAATTTAAGTAAGAGATTAAGAACAAAGCTATACAGAACAGAACCAATTGCAGGTCACGCATGTTTTATATTATTTACTCGTTAGAACCGCAGGCAATCGGTAATTAGTTATAGCTAAGATATTACAGCAATACCATAAACAAGACTGTGTTAAACGCTCGTCTTACAAACATCCTTCCAATTTGAAATGTATTTCGATATTAAATAGGTGTGTTACTTTTAATTATAGGGTAAAATAATACTTTACGAATGCCACATTGTAGGGATCTAACATGCAACCTTATTATTGAGCACTACCAACCCTTCGAGGTAAAAGCTGAGATACAGCGTAGCAAAAAAACCTCACTGACTGATCTTACATTTAGACAAAGCTCAAACACTGAGTTATTTATTTGTGTTGAGGATGTTAGTTTGAGACAGTAAAAACATAGTTCACTCAAAAAACAGCCTCGAAAAGCCGGCCGGTTTATCAAACTTGCGGTCGTGGGAAGAAAAAAAGGATCTTCCGGACGGAGACAAATTAGAATAAAAAAGTTGAAATGTCGAGTGTGTTACTAGGCTTTTGTTGCCGCATCAAATTTGATTATTTATTGGATTTGATTTACAAATAGCTTTGATGGACTTCCTAGCATTGTGTGTATTAAAACTATTATGAACGTTAAAAGCTTATAATAATGACTAGCGGATCCCGCAGACTTTGTCCTGCTGACGGTGGACAACCCTTATTAATAAGGGGTATGAAAAATAGATGTTGGCCGATTCTAAGACCTAATCAATATGCTCACAAAATTTCATGAGAATCGGTCAAGCCGTTTCGGAGGAGTACGGGAACGAACATTATGACACGAGAATTTTATATAAATAGAGATGACTGTCGTTGTTTTTTACAATAAGTCGGTTCACTGTAACTAGGAAAAAGACTACTCAAATACATAAACTCCGCTTTCAGTTACTCAGAACCAAGTTCACGGGCTTTGTAATGGCCGGTAACGACTTAATCAGCCGTTTTTTGACAGTGTCGTTACTTGAGCGTCGGTTAAATTACCTATGTGAAATCGAGACTTAATAAAAGTTTTTTTTACAGAATGTGAAATGAATGCAACGTCACTTTGCGTTCCCGATGGCAATGCTGTTCTATCAGAAAATGGCTACTCCACGGACTTCATGTTCCAGGACTCTATAGGACTTTCCCTTGTGACTGTATTCTGGTGTGTCCTGGCTTACCTGGGCTTGAAGAGAGAGGAAAATAAGGGCTATGCTTACTAACATAAAGACCTTAATTGATCAACATTACCTAAGAGAAAAAAGTTGTTTGATTAAAAATCTGTCTACATTGAAATTAAAATACCTCTTTGCCGTAGTTTATTAAAGCTTTCATATGATCAACTGTTAAAAAACTGTTTTTTAGTTCGTAAAATTTTTTTAATGAAATAAAAAATAATAACAAAAATTCGTGTGGGCGGTCCCGCCTTGGAAAGTGTTTGTAGAATGGAGAACAAGAAAAGAAGTACTAAAACTATAAACTATGTAACTATTAGGTATTTAAAACAAATAACTTCCATGATTCCATAGTACTATTCAAGGTTAATCGTTTTGCTGCGCAAAAACAACCACAAAATGTTTAACTTGTAGATAAAAAGATAAATATAAAAATCAACATACATAGGAAGATGTACAGTCTACAGTCTAGGAATATTTATTTGCTAACGCAAAAATCCTTTAATCTCATCAAAACTTTCTCACACACCTTGATCCAAGAATATCAACATCAGTACACTGGTGTACCTTTACTCCTCCTGATAACCATCGAATACGCGATCAGATTGAAAACCGCATACATCGTCATCAAGCATCCACAGTTCCTCCAAAAATTTGCTTCACTGAAACCAAACTTTATCAGAACATCTGGCCCGGTCCTTATACACGGACCATTCACACTGCACTGGATAGTTTTGATTGAATCCCATTGCAGAATCGAGATTGACTCGACCCCGTAGTAGAAACCGGAGATGAATTTGAGCCAGGAGAAATAGGGAGGAGTGCTGGCCAGGTTTAGATAGATACCGGAAAACATGATACCAATTAGGTCTAACGGCACCGCTATGAGTGCAGCTGTTTCCAACTTGTCGAATACCGCTGAGAGGAATGAACCTGGAATTTGAGAAAGATAAGGTAAGCCAAAGGTTGGTACTTTAACGAGTTAAAAAAGAATTTTTCTCAGTTCTAACCAGAATAAATATTTAATAATAAGAGCCAATATGAGAGGACTATTTTCAACCTGGTTTTAAGTTTTTGTGTCTATGGATGTATGAAGATAAAATTATTATTCCAATTGAACATATTCAATAAACCAATCTTTAAATTGGAATACTCGTAGTACCTATTGTATACATTGTTTTTTAACGTGGTGCTAATAATAATAAAGTGAGGTGTGATAACTACTAGCAATTGCTTCTTGGTGAACTAAAGGGTAAGCTGGGTTGGTCTGTCTACTGATATTCTAATATATTCAACCGTGTATTGCTCACCTTTGAATGCAGTCCCTGGATTTAAAAGCATAACGTGTGTATCAGGTTGGGGATAATAAGCTTAAGTACAATATTGCAATATTTATTAAACAACGTACAAACAGGTGTTAATACAAGAGATTTGTGAATGATTAAGGCACTTATACAAATGGCAATATTTTACATATACAACAAATCGTAGCACCAAGCTTAATATCTATACCTATAGATATATTAGTGGGTCACTACTACGGTATTTAAAATTAAGAAAGGACGAATAAACTCTTAACAATAACTTACTAATTCATTTTCATAGTACCCTGGTTCCAAGAAAGGGAATGGTTGGACATAAATAACAAACGCTTTATCCGATCAGATACCGCAATGGCTAGAAACTTTAATTTCGTTTGTAATTAAATTATCATTAATAATCTCAGATCCACGATTTAAATTATTATACCACACAGTTTCAGCATCTGGTATCATCGGTACCCGTAACAATTGGTTTCAATTACCAAAACTACCCGAACCTAGTACACGGGGGTACCCCTACTTCTCTTCAAGACCATAATGAACGCGACAAAATGAGCCACACAGTACATAATCGCTAAACACGTGCAATTCCTCCAAAAATGTTCTTCCTTATAACCGAATCGAGAAAGGACTTCTGGACCAGTTTTGATGCAAGGAATCCCTGGGATTTCAACGCACTTGATAGATTCAATCGAATCCCATTGTAAGATAGAGATGGATTCGACTCCGTAGTAGAATCCGGATAGGTATCTGATCCAGGAGACGTATTTGGTGGCGCTGGCGAGGTTGAGGTAGATTCCAGAGAACATGGTGCCGATCAACTCGAAGGGAACAGAGAACAAAGCAGCCGTCTCCATACTGTCGAACGATGCGGATAGGAAGGAGCCTGGAATTTTGAATCCATTTAGTTTTCTGATGGTACGATGATGGAGGAAAGATGAAGAAGGAGAATGATGATGTGATTTCGTTGATGTGATCTGATAATAGAACACGTTTTTAGAAACTAGGTTCATGATTTACTTGCCACATGGAAACATTTATATTAAGGTGTCAAAAGGAATTTTCGTTAATGTGCAATTTAGTATTAAGTTTATTGCAGTATGATGTTGGGGAAAATACAAACAAATAAGGTAAATCACTAACTACTTATATTTACAAGAATTCATTGACCAGTTTATGCAGTGACTACCGTGAAGATTGAGCGACCCCGATTGGTAGCAACCGGGAACAACGTTAGATAATTATGAATATGGTGAAAGACTGTGATGTCTTATGGATTAACAATTATAGCAAGTTACATACCATAAGCATTGGCGTAGTTGGCGCAGAGTATGCAGACGAAGGTGAAACCCAGCCAGCCGGTGAATCCCCCGTGTAGGCCGGCTACACCGAAGACCAATGAAGCAAACAGCGTTGGCTCGATCACGGCACGAGGTATCTGCAGATGTGACATGTAACACAATTTAGTGAATTCACAAAATGTAATTTAGTTGAAGAAAGAACAGTATTTTTTGAGGTCTTGCAGTGCGGGATCAATGCGGAGTCTTGGCTTAAACAGGATCCAAAGCTGGTGAAATTCTCCAACCGTCTTCTCTATTAAAATTAGGGTGTCTTCTAATTTCAATGGCCTCACGGAGCATACAAGGAAGAGAACGACGTTCTCTCGCGAGGACTTTCGGTTGGTCAAAGCGTATGAAGTGGTTAGGTGTATCTAATGCAGGTTTACACACTGCAGACTTTGTGTTCCGTCTGTGTTTTACGTCGGCTATATTTTCTTTAATCTGTACGCTTATACTACGCTTTGTTTGCTGCCCTATATAGGAGAGTCCGCAGTCACATTCCAGTTTGTACACCCCTGCGTCTTGAAGAGGTATGTTACACTTGACCGGTGGTAAGAATTTGTTGATCTTCTTCGGCGGCTTAAAATAATAACAATAAAATGTCTATTGTGTCTAGTGCCGCGTAGGTCAACAAAAAAAGCCGAAAAAGCTACATGCTTAGTAATCAAGCTGGTTTAATACCTAAGTAAAGATTCCGTCAGCAATAAGCGAACCGCCTCCGGTTCGGACATAACTGCAAAATATGATAGCTTTTTGGTTCCTAAATTTAAGACTGTAAGAGATCGCTCCCAGCGATAAGACCGCCGAAATGGTGATAAGTCAATCTATATTTATTTTTCTTTATCAATTTTCCTCATCTCTTGTCAATCTATATTTATTTTTCTTTATCAATTTTCCTCATCTCTTGTTAAGGATTAAGGAATTGGTGTCTCAGAACTGTGACCACCAACGTGTGAATACGCGTCCTTAATTCAAACTACTTAAACATCATTTCTTGATCATTGAATGAAATTAATCTGTTTTCCATTATTGATTGGATAAGTAATTTGGACAGTTAATTGATAAACTGGTCGCCAATTTTATTTGAGTGTAACGAGTTTTAAAACCTGACCATTAATGTCAGGCCTTTGGGGGTACCAAAAGTTTTAGCCAATTAACAAAACAATCATCACGTAAGATAATAAGTGTGAGCAATCAGAAAAAATATTTTCACCCAAAACCACATCATGTCTTTTTAATGTGAACGGTCATTTGGGATCGTTTATAGCACACTCAATATGAATGATGGTTAAGAATTTCATTACATACAATTTGAATGGATGGATTCTTTTTTACTACACTTTGTTTTGAGATATGATCATCAATGAGAGCCTACGTACAACACACAAGGTTTATGTTACCAACAGGTTATTAATGAATTATTGCAAGGTTTGTTGAGGTAAGTGAGCGAAGAACTATAAGATCATAAGAACGTTGGATTCTTGAAACTTATCAAATAAAGTTAGCACATACCTAATGTAGGCACTTTAAAACCTTGTATGTGCACTATTGCAATGAATATAAAAATAGTGATTAAATGATTAACGAATTATGTTCAACAAAAAGCAAACCAAAAATATACTTAGTTGGTAAGTAAAACCTCTTCAAAATTACTAAGCGAATTGTAAATCGATTGTGCTATCGGATAACGGATAACTTTAATCAGATTCAAACCTTTTTTTGACATATAGCTTAATTTTAACTTATAAGAGGAAGATCGTCTCTCTGAGGTAGAGAAGACCCTCCACTTCTGGATATCTCGTTGACTCGTGATTCAATTTAGGACGTCAAAGAAATTGGCCATCGCATCAGAGTGAGCCCATTATAATTACACACCCGAAAGATTATCTTCGACAAATACTAAGGCAGCGTCGACTACAGTCCGCTAGCTGTCTCTCGCAACAGAATCGGGGCCTCACTCGGGAAGGTGATGAAGACGGCGTATATGATTAGAAAGATCGTGTTCGTGATGGTAAGGTAGAGAAGAACCACCACGTTCTGGATTTCTCGTTGACTCGTGACTCAATTTTAGGACGATAAAAAAATTGGACACAGCGTTAGACTGAGTCCATCATACTGTAGTACTCACCAATAGAACGGCTTGCTGTCCAGGGCAAAGTTGAGGGCTTGCGACTGCGCGGGTGGTCACTAAAACGTCCAGCAGGATGACCTCCAGCAGGCAGAAATGGCGGTACATCGTGAAGCGTATACTGTTGTCCTCCTCCAACACTACATGACCACCAAGACCACTTTGTCGAGAATGAAACGAAGAAGAAAAGACTCACCCAAAAGATCATCTTCGACAAATAGTAAGGCAGCGGCGAGTACAGTCCGCTGGCTGTCTCTCTCAACAGGATCGGGACCTCACTCGGGAAGGTTATGAAGACGGCGTATATGAAGAGGAAGATCGTCTCCGTGATGGTGAGGTAGAGCAGACCCTCAACGTTCTGGATGTCGCGCTGGTCGAGCTCGTCGAAGTGACCCATATAAGGGATGGAGATTATTAGGCCTACGAACTGTGGGGGAAATGAGATAAATAAGTCAAATGATAAGGTTCTAAAACAATATTGAGATTTAATTGCAACTACTAGACATGACAAGTACTCGTAGGTATAGTTAGTATTACAGGGGATTTTTCAAGTTGATTAGGAACTAGTGATGTACAAGGCTCGAGGCTTCCGAGTCCTTTTGCCGAGAGCTCAGAGTCGTTTACAGGGCTCGCCTCATTTATATTAAGCTCGACGACTCGGAAGCCTTTTTGAGAGCTCGAGTCTTTTTGAGAGCTCGAGCCTTTTTGAGAGCTCGAGCCTTTTTGAGAGCTCGAGCCTTTTTGAGAGCTCGAGCCTTTTCGTAAGCTAGATTGATTACTTTTATTTAGATATTTTATTTATTTACAGCTTTTAACCGCGACTTCGTCCGCGTGGATTTTGAAACTTGAACCCCTAATTTCAATCCCTTAGGGGGTGAATTTAAAAATATATAAATAGTCAAAAATATAATATGTATAAATAATGTGGCTATTTATATTATATTTTACTTAGTTACGGAGATATTAAAGTCATATACATAAACTTGAGCTTTTATTGAAGGCTTGCGTTCATTTTGAGACTCGAGCTCTTTTCACGGCTCGAGCTCTTTTCACGCCTCGAGGCATGGCTCAGAGAGCTCGCAGCTCGGCTAAGCTCGGGGCACCGAGCCTACCGAGCTCACTGAGCCTTGCCATTCCGCCTGGAGGCTTCAAAATCAGGGCTCGACGCCTCGAGTCTTGTACATCACTATTAGGAACAGCCTCGTTATCAACATAAAACATATTGCACTATTGAATATCGTCCTCCATCAAAGAACCTCTCATAGACCGGATACAAGCAGCCTACACCGCTGCTGTCGCCCTACACTGTGCTTTTGAGTAATTTGAAAATGTTGGTTTGCAAATTATGTATCCATGTATGTATCCATCTTATTTTTATGTATCCATGGTTTTTTTTTTTAAATTTCCTGTTCTTTTAAGTAAGCCCTCAAGACCTACCTCTCACCCAACATCTATGGAGAGATGGGTGTGGCTGAAAACCAGCGCTGCTTGGGATCATATCCCAAGTTAGCACAAGCTGAGCCACCTCCAATTGCTTTGTCATGTCCAATTGTTTGTTTGTCTCATTGAATGTTAGTTTTTGTAAGCAATAAAGATTTATTATTATTATTATTATTATTATTATAAATTATTAATCAAGAAGACCGCGTTATTAATATCGCTCTGAACCTACCCGAACAGAAGCATGGTAAAGGCCGCCCGCCTTGGATCATTGACTTTGGGTTGTGTTTAATAAAAAGAGACCTCGAAAAAGCTCAATTGCCTGAAATGACAACCCAAGACAGATTGGCTTGGCGCAGAAAGAGACCCGACCCCAACTGAAATCGGAACAGGTAAGGAAGAAGAAGAAGAAGGTCTTCAATGTATAAATGTTAGTCCTAAACTTTTTGCGTCGTTCCCTGGCAACTTTTACTTGAGTACTCTAAAAAAATATCGAAAATGTAGGAAAACTTACCATAAGAAGTACAAATTCCGCTATCCATATACTGCTGTTGTGCTTCACTGCCAATATATTTCTCCACATGAGCCACCAGAACTGGACGAAGTAGTTTACTTTTACTCTGCGACCAAAAAAAAACATTATATTCATCATGAAGAGTATATTATGTTTTTAGTATATGCAAACGATACTCATGACTAAAATAACATAATGAAATGATACTTACAGAGTTAGATACCGCTCGAAAAGTTCATTCTGAAACAAAAAGTTCGAAATAATATTGCCAAATGATTTACCTTATTATAAGATATATTTTTTTTTCAAGAAAACCTTTTTGACATAAGCATAGCTTTTAAAGAAAGCCTGATTTCTGAAATGTCCCTATTTTTAAAAACTATTATACAGTTGCTGTATACCGTGGACAGCACGTCAGGTTACCCATGTGACTTATTTTTATTGAACAGAGGCGGTCCCAAGGTCAAGGTTATTATACAAGGTGTAACAAAAAACCCCGTTAAAACTGAAGGGTGTTGTTGTGCCCGTAAACCTGAACAACTTTCGCTAAGAAACCTAGGTCGAAATCTCAAAAAATCTTTTGGCTCTCCCATAGTAAATCGATCAGCTGATTGGCAATTTTGTATGGGAGGTCCGATTTTTTTTTTGAGATTTTGACCAAGGTTTTATTGGGAATGTTGTGCAGTTTTCCGGGCGCAACAACACCCTTCAGTTATAACGGGGTTTTTTGTTACACCTTGTATAAATGGTCTCGCTGATGTGTTTCTCTTATAAGCACCTTTTCCGTTTTACTACCTTTTCTTTTACATAAAAGAGCTCCTTCCTCTTATTTCTTTTTTTTTACTACATTCGTTCGTCAATATCGTTTATTCAAACACATGATGTGCCATATATGAACGTCAAAATTACATTTTATCAGTTTTGAAAATGTCTCCTTATCTTTTGGGCCCTACCAACAAGACCGAACACAGACAATAAGGCAAGTTAGACTTTTTAACTTACATTATCATCGCCGGTCCCGTCAAAGTACTCGTTTTCGTCCTTCACATCGCCCACTCTGTTCTCTATGTCCACCGCGATCTCCGACCGCTGGTACTCGTCGCAGATCTTGCGGATCCTGTCGCGGCTCTCCATCTCCTTGTCAGCATGGACGCCGAGTAGCGAGACGTAGTACTCTGCCGGGTTGAAGCCAACTGGGCATTTGTAGCCTAATCTGTTGGACAAAATGAAATATTATTAATTAGATACCATGGCATGAAACAAAGTCGCTTTCCGCTGTATGTCCCTGCCTATGTAATTAATCAGCATTGCATCCGAGCGGTTCCGGGTAGGATTTCAAGAAAAAAAACTAGTGAACGCAGGTAAAATTGCTCTGATCTATGAACACTGATCTTTTTATTGATTTACAATGTGTTTATTATAATCAGTGCACCCGTGCGAAGCTGAGATGGGTCGCTAGTAAATACACAACAATAAATAAATGTGTTATGGAAATTAGAAGCAAATAAGATACAATAGAAACTCAAGGTCTATCAACATAGAGGTCATTTGCTGCAGAAAATGTGAGCATTATGGAAACTGCAATATTGCTTGTTCATCTTTACTTGTATTTTGAATAATAATAACATCAAACTAACGAAACATTAAAAACACATATGTACATAAAAACAATATTACAATTAAGATCATCAGTGTAACCCTATTGATGAGCAAATAAATATTCATTCATTCATATCTTGTCACTAAGGAAACATCTCATTACGTTTTCTAATCAGGCAATCAACTCATACTAATAACCAAGTCGATTTTATTGCTCACTTACTTCAGCATACATTTTTAATTAAGGTTCATTTAATGTTAAGATATCGAGTTGCTACACAAAACTATGGTAGGTTAGCTTTTTCAACAGTAATATGTAGTAAAAACAGGTTTTGCTAGTAATAAAATAAGCTTAACCATGACGAATTAAACAAACAAGGCTATAAATGTTCAACAGCCTAGAATAAGACTTAGGTTAGATACTTAGTTTAAAAATTCATGTTAAGAAAGCAAGAAATAAACAAGAGTTCAATTTGTTTTAATTTTATGACGTAAGGTTTATTACGACTTCGCTACGCACGGAGAAGTTTTAACTATAATTACGCCGATAAAACAAAACTCGATTTGGAATCATGATTACGTTACACCGAAGACGAATAAAAGATCAAGTTAGTAGTAAAACTATTTGACTACGATTAACACCAATATTTTAACCCAATCGACTTGTTATTTTGTAGGTACAATCACGGTCAGAATTTGTTTACCACCATATGTATCACAATTGTTTGCACTAATTTAAGTCAATATTATGAAATGAAATTAATTTAACCGATTTGGCTGAAAATTGGTGGAGATGTAGCTTAAAACCAGGAAACGGAACCATAATAAGATATTTTTTATCCCGTTCGAAATAAAAATTGAAATTCAAAGTCATATTTTTGCCTCTTTGGCGGAACAGAGTTCGCCGGGTCAGATAGTTATTGGTTATAACAAAGCGTTTTGTACTTTACTGGAAAATGTCTGATTTAAAATCTAAACTGGTAAGCAACTTCTAATCGCGACCGAACCAATATATTACAAACGATTATTACTTTAAACATTTTATGGATATTATAACAAAACGCTCTTTAAATTTGTTCAAATTATTCAAGCCAGATAATAATTCAAACCAAATTTCATACAACATAAGACTACATTCTTTGTTAGTTTCTTAAAATAAATTCAGAGTATTTATTAAAATAGCAATTTTATTGCTCCAAGCTCCATAGGTATGGGTTTAATGTCATCATCATCCTGGTGTCTCGAATGGAAGTTTATGGCCAACACATCGTTTTACGATACAAAAACTACCAAAGACTGTAAAGCGGAATAAATTTTAATGATCCAAAGTTAAACCTTTTGTTTTGTAAGACTAAATTGTCTAGTGAAGGTCTTGACTTTGCTCACTTTAAAAACTTAACTCATAAACTAAGCCTTTACAGTAATATCCCGTTTTACGCGACCCCGTTATGTGCAGTTTTACTATAACGTGAAATTCAAATTTCAAAGTTAAATCTTTAGAGGGATGCTCTTTCAAAAGATTATTCTGGTTTGGAAATATTGCAGAGTACAGAATACACAAATAGTAAAAGTATACAATAATAATGACCGTGTCTTGACCGTGTGTCAAACAATTAAAAACAGTGTTGGGTGTTATGAACGTATTTTACAAGAACGTAAAAAAACCTTACTCAAATGACAATAGAAGTATTTTTACGTAAAAATTATACTATGTATTGCATTCAGTGTTCTTAGAATCAAAGTGTTTCAATTAATTTTAGTTTTAACGAACGTATTCCTCGCGTTCACCGGGGCATTAGAGATTGGAGAGACCGGACAGGCGTAAAACTTTGATAAATATAGTTGGGTGTACACTGGAGAAAACGATCACTTTAGTTATTGATTCATTGAAAAGGATATGGAAACTTATCAAATCCACATTAACGAATAAAAAGTTATACTCACGAAGCGAAAAAGATGTCCGCTTGTTCAATCGTGCCATGGAAGGCTGTTCTTCCATTGGCCAATAACACGACCTGGTGAAACAGCTCGAAGACTCCCGAAGCGGGCTGGTGGACGGAGCAGATGACCAGCTTGCCACCAATCGCTAGCTTTCGGAGGCGAGAAACGACGGCACTGGCACTGAAGCTGTCGAGGCCTGTGGTGGGCTCATCGCAGAAGAGGATGGGCGGGTCGTTGAGCAGCTGTTTGGGAGGAAATGCTTTCAAATATACCCAGTCGAAACACGTCTTCTGCTGAACATAGGCCTCCTTTACTCAAATATTTACAGATGGAGTAGTTTTTAGTAGCCTGCATCCAGTTTAAAACTGCAACAAATGCGACCGCTACACGCATCGGTAACTTAGCATCGTTGCGTAAATTATGTTGCCAGATAAATCATGCAAAGCCCTATAATGTACTACGATGTTGTAAAATTGTTTACACATCTAGATACAATTTGATTACTATTATCAATAGCATAATGATTTATGTATCGGTTTATGTGTATAAGGTTATCAAAGTATGCTTTATGAAACATTATGCAATTAAGATATACCTATTAACAAGATCAGGTGTTAAATTATAATAGACATGTATTAACGCACTATTAAATATCAAGGGGCATTGATTAGAGACCGATCAATTAGACCGTATCCGCATTAAGATTGTTAAATTAAGTTGTCAGTTGGGTTCGACGACAGTTGATGTATCAAGTTTCACGAACGATTTTTTCTTAAAAATACTAAGCCGTTTAAGATTAACGAAGAACACTTGCGAATGGTATACTGGGAGGCATTATAGTGAAAGAATAATTTTATCAGCTTCGTCTTGCAAATAGTAGGTTTAAACAGATCTTATCAGAGAACAATGGGCACATCATTATGATTCTTCCCGTGAGCTGCTTTTCTGTTGAGCGATAAACAACGTCGTAAAAGAGTCCCTGGATATCCAAAGCGACTCAGCTTGGTTTAAGGACAGTTTGCCACTCCCAGCTGTTCAATCAGCTGCTTCACCCTCACTGATTAATCAGAGCTGAATAATAATAATCTCCTAGGCGATTTCGGCCACGGCGGTCAATCTCAACAAAGATCAACAAACTACGCGGGAGATATTATAGTACACAAATGTGTGCGCAATGCACAGGTGCACTCTCAGTTCCTTCACTTTCAAAGTTCTTCGAAACGGCAATCCGACATGATCCGATGATCTGAGCTGATCCTAACCTGAACAGCCAAAGCGACCCTCTTTCTCTCTCCCCCGGAGAGTGCCTTCAGCTTGGTTCTGGTGCAGTTGGCTACTCCTAGTTCTCCCAGAAGCAGCTGAATCCTCTTCGCTCTGACGGCCTTGGTTGATCGCTTGTCCATCATCAGTCTGGCCTGCCAAGAAAAAATACATGTTCTGGTCATTAACGTATGATGATGAAGCTAGGGTATGTGATAATATTTTATTTTTGGAAGCAATTTGCTTATAGTAGGTAACATTTTTTCTTCAAGATTATGTGGAAGATATATCGGGAAGTAAAGGAACATGCGGTAATTTAGTAACTAAATATGAAACCTACTCGTAATAGGAGGTTAAAAAAAACTTGTACAACAGTTTTTTTAGCGAAGTAATAAATTTAGATAACTTTTGTGCTAAAAGCTACTCGGCTGAAAATTTTAGACTTAGTAAAAATGTTATGTCATGGTCTTAAATAGGTTCATGCTGGTAATCTTGTTAGAGATTATTATAGATACCAAGTTCGTCAATCTAGCTCTTTCAAGGCTACGACAAATTATTTTTAAATTATTTCGATGTACTATTTTTTGCACGAACGAATCCATTTTATGAGAACATGGTATAGAATTTGCTCTGGGTTTTTGTATTAAAAAAATATGCTTATGTTGCTTAGGATAATTGATAATTATATATAAAAAAGTCATTTAGGAGTCGGGTAGTTTACCGTAGTTTTTATTTTGAATGTATACTAGGCCTTAAGTAAATATTTTACAATTGAATACAGCGTTCTCTATAAGTAGTTGTATTGTGTTGTTGTTGTTTTGCACCCTCATATAGTACTTTATACATTTCCATACTCAAGTCAAACTCAATAAATATTTATAATAAATTTGCAGAGTGGTAAAGTCTTTAGATGACATATATTTCCAAAATATTTATCGGGGTAGATTGATTAGGGATCGATACTGATGCCAAAAATGTAATTAGATTTTTTTGTATGACTGTCTGTATAACCGTTATAGAAACAAATCTTGGTTCAATTATCTTTCATACTCCTAAATTGGTTCACGCTAGAATCAATAGGAGCAGAGCAGTGAAGGGTAATGTTGGGAAAACGGGAGAAGTTACTCCATTTTTTAAGCTTCCGTCGCGTGTGCGACCTTAATGGTTAAGGCTACACAGAAATCATGTATAACGGAAATGTTCTCCATAAAATTATATAAAAATATCCCACGGCTGCATATGTCTATATTTAATGGTTGACTCACAATAACACGTGTAACTCCCGAAAGCTAAGCGTTTCGAAGCTCTCTGATTATATTTGTCTACTCACTCCTACGTTGATAATAACACTCTCAGTCATCTTAATATTTAAAACTCAAAGGTGACTGGCTGACTGACATAGTGATCTATCAACGCACAGCCCAAACCACTGGACGAATCGGGCTGAAGTTATGACGGAGGCATCCGCTAAGAAAGGGTTTTGGCAAATTCTACCCCCGAGGGAATAAAATAGGGGTTGCAAATAAGTATTAAAACTCGGTTGCAAAAAACTTAATTCCACGCGAACAAAGTCGCGGGCTTCTGCTAGTACAAAATATATTTGGTTACGGTGCCTCTATATGTTATTTGGTATGTTATATTGTATGAGAAAGTTTATCATATATGAATCGAGTTTCACTCCAAAAACATTCATAATGAAGGCTCGCACGAACTAACGACTCATAGTTATGAGTCGTTACTTCGTGAGTTACTTACTTAGTGAGTTACTTGTTGAGTTCAACATCACGGATTGAGGCAATGTGTTAAACGATGATATTCCGGCCATAAATATATTAACAATAACGCACAGGCACACGCATCAACATATGTTACTTTATAACATTATTACGTTATCTTATAAAATAACAAATGTTGGTAAATTATTACTTTCAATGAATTATATGCATATTCCAACTCACTACCAGTGAATAACGAATCAAAAGCGCTGTGAAGTAATTTAAATAATATAGTGAAAAGTATATAAGATGAATAAATTACCTATAGAATCTCGAGACGTACGTACCTACCGCGTGATTTTGTAACTTATGTGTTTATATAGACAATAATAAATATGTATTACATATATAGTAGCTACGTATTATGCAGATGGTTCAGGAAGTAAGATGCAGTTGACTTCGTTATGATAATTTTGAAAACAAATAAATAATATAAAGGAATGGCTCTTAATAATACGCGGTGTCAACTTTTGTAAAAAAAAACAATGGCACCCAAATCTTTTGTAAATGACCTTGTGTGTGACATTTCAGCGATTATAGTAAAATGTGTGGTGTGGATGTGGCTGAAAGTGTGGTAAAAGAAAATCTGAGTTTCGTCCATTTTTCATAATTTATAAATTTTCAGATAAACACTTAAGGTAGATTTACTTAACATGATAAAACTAGCTACATTTTATTTCACACTGTCATTCTCATAAAATTTACAGAATTTGGAGCTTGGAGTTGTTAATGTGTATAAATAAGTCGTGTTTAAAATTGATTTTAGTCTTTTGAATAAAGTAAAAGGCCTTTTAATATGCGATGACGCTTCGTAGACGATATGAGTCACACACTTAATGCATAAAACAGCGGTAACTTTTCAAGTTACAACCAATAAACGGCTTGATCTTTCACAAAAGTCAAATATTTTACTTAAAAATTCCTTGACCTGCCATATATGGCGGAACTAATTTAGATGATGACCATATTAGATAGCTTTTTAATTCAACCGTTTTGTTTTAGGAACAAAAAAAAAACTATATTACCTCCTTACATGCATTTTAAACCGGTAAAGAGCACGTGGGACGTAATTATTTATGCATTTTCAATAAAACATCCTTTTTAATAAAGGAAATTCAAGACATTTGCCTTTTCAGTCTATTATTTTAAAATAATTATTGCATATTTTAAATATTAACGCCTACGACTTGCATAATTTAGTAAATATACCACTCGATCACGATAGTCGTCTCACTTCCTGTAGGGGAACCTGCCGTACCTACTACGAGTAAACTTTGAATCACATCAATGTCTTAATCCTCGTACATGAGATTCCCTATCAATGCACTCTGAAGCCCTACTCTCTAAGCTCAACAGATGTCTGTAGTTTCAGATACGAGTATAGCTATCCCTGTCGCTTACGACGTTGACCGTTAGAGCGATCTGGCTGGCTAAGAGCGAAGATTTGGACGCAGCATTGCAGAGTAAAGCCTTTGGTCCCTTCAGCTTTTGAATTTATCATTGTTTGTATGATTTTAAACTTTCGCGTTGCATTGTAACACTAATTACTTGTTATCGGGTCTAAACGTCATATGCAAACCTGATACGCGATAGCGCACGCCACAATTCAACTCGTGACCACGGCTGTGTGCACGAATCCAGCCGAAACATTGAGCAGTGAGTACCTAATACTCATTAAAAATATATCACTTTTAAACCCGATAACAAGTAATTTGTCATTGTTGCTTTAAAATGACACACACATGAATCTGCTTACCATGAACTCCATATGCTCCGAAACCAATAGGTCTTCGATCGCCAGGTCTTCTTGTGGTAGGAATCCTGATATCCTTGCTATGAGGTCTGCTCCTGCCAATCTGCCGTTGAGCATGAGGTACCCCGTCAAGGCACTCTTGTCCCGGCGGCTGATGGCGGCTAGTAGCGTCGTTTTGCCGGCTCCACTGGGCAAAATTGATTCCATTTAATATATAGGATGTAAAGAACAGAATAAAGGCGTGATAAAATAATAATAATGGAATGTTAATAACGAATTATTTTAAATCACACTTTAGGTAAGCGCTTAGCACGAGTAAACATCGAAACGTATTCGTTCGTATCGTTCACTATTCGTTCACTTGACAATTTGTATTGAAAACTGTCGATTACGTAACGATTTTGGCCGTGCTACGCCTAACTGGAGCGTGAATCAGCGTTCGCCAGTAATTTATAACTTTAAACATCTTACTGTAATTTTTGAAATCTCGTCCTTTCCACTTAGACACACTTTGTCTTACCAATTACCAAAGTTAGCCGTCATTTGGCAGATTTTTGTGTGTTAACGACGAAGATCTAACCGTGGGAATTAGCATTTCACCAAGAAAGAGTCTTAAGATAAGTCCTTATTAACATAAAGCTATTTTCATAAGCTCCTTAAAAACAACCAAATATGAATACCTATCTAAAAATATGCGAGAATTCATGCAGATAAAACCTAACTAAGCAGCTTATACGTTTAAATCAACAGAAAGTCGCCTTGCCCCATGATTTTTCAACATAAATAAGCATTTGTTAAAGTTTTCAGATATCGGTAATGCGAAAAAGTCATAAAAATGATAAAAATTAACATTTGTGTCCGCGCGAAACAATCATAGGATAAGCCTTGACGTATAAATAGGATTTTAATTAATATGACACCTATCTATAGTAGTTCTGCCTAGCTGGGTGAGATATCGTATGATTTATTCGTTACTTTGTTAAAACAACCAGTTTGTAATTCGATCGAATACTCTCAGTATTCGATTGGCCAGCTAGAAATACGAGATCACTGAAATTTATGCCACCCCATTATGCATCTTAGATTTATTTATGTACATATGAATTAGGTTATAGAAATACATATTGATTAGGTTAGGTAGGTACCTTAATTTAATTAAAATTATTTATGTGAATTCATAATGCAATCCTCGTTTTCGTATAAACATGATCTTGAACTGACCATGACATAATAGTACATTATGGTACAAGTGTGTAATGTTGGTGATTACCGCTGAGGCGCCATTGAGACCCGAGCCGTCAGGTGAGGGTCTTAAGAGAGCCGAGGACGGTAATCATCAATACACACGTGTATCATACGACGTTTTTCAACACACTTGCGAGGAAAAAACAAACATGTATTGCATAAATCGTTTAATTAAGTATGGGAAAATTGGGAAATGGCGCGCAATTTTTTTTTTTGCACGCGCCAAATGTAAGCCACAATTACAGCCATACAGCCTACTTCAAAAGGTTAATTTAATGATAAAATGCAAATATTTTATAATAAATTATTGAGAATTATAAATAATTTGATAATAATAAATGTTTTTTCGTCTTAATTAAATAAATGTGTCCCTTATTTATTTCAAAAATGTAAATGGATTTACGGTGGCATAAAACCTCTTTGTTGTTACAAAAAAAACTGTATTACCCGGTTAAATTGAAAATGCTCTGTTTACTCGCATATAATTTGCAGTTAGGTACCAACTTAACTTTGTAGGGATCATTCTATTATGCACTAGTGTGTAATATTATTATGCACGTGTATGTTATAGTTCGGTTTATGGCCCTAAGAACGATATAATAAGGCTCACTTTACGAGCAAGTGTGTTGAAAATATACTAACCAACCAGCCAATTTAAAAAAAAAACTACCACATTTATACAAAAAAATATTAGAATATTTTCGTTCCCATGGCAGTAATTGCAAAAACAGGGGGGTCTATTTTTCTTCCGCCCAGTGTACGAGGGCGGTTTGATAAGTCCATGACTTTGAAAAGAAAAACATATATTTGGTGTACAAAAACATTTTATTTTTCTACATACTCTCCTTTCAACTCTACACTCTTTTTCCAGCGATGCTCCAATCTCTTCAACCCATCCAAAAATACTTTTTGTCAAAGCCTGCAAAATAGGCTTCGGTTGCAGCTATCACCTCTTCATTGGATGAAAATCTTTGCCCAGCAAGCCATTTCTTCATGTTTGGGAAGAGAAAGAAGTCACAGGGGGCTAAATCTGGTGAATATGGAGGGTGCGGCAATAATTCGTATCCTAATTCGACAAGTTTTGAAGTCGCGACTGCAGACGAGTGGGCCGGAGCATTATCCTGATGAAATAGAACTTTTTTCTTTGCTAGATGCGGTCGTTTCTTCATCAACTCTTCATTAAATCTTTCCAGCAATGCAGCATAGTAAGCACCGGTTATTGTCTTGCCTTTCTCCAAGAAATCGATGAAAATAACCCCTTGACTGTCCCAAAATACTGTTGCCATCACTTTACCAGCCGAACATACCGTTTTTGCCTTCTTTGGTGCACGTTCGCCGGTAGAAGTCCACTGCTTTGACTGTTGTTTAGTCTCTGGCGTATAATGGTGGACCCACGTTTCATCCACGGTTACGTACCGACGCAAAAATTCACTTGGATTGCGATTATACATACTTAGCCAGACATGCCTCAGAAGTAGTCACAAGTTTTCGCTTTTGGTCGACTGTCAGTAAGCGCGGCACCCATCTTGCAGAAAGTTTTTTCATTCCCAAAATATCGTGCAAAATATGAAAAACTCGTTCAGTTGAGATGTGCACAGCCTCAGCTAACTCGCGTATCTTTACTCGACGGTCAGCCAAAACAATATCGTGGATTTTGTTAACAATGTCCTCAGTGGTTACCTCAATCGGCTTTCCTGGGCGCTCGACATCATTGGTTGTAATACGTCCACAACGAAACTCAGTAAACCATTTATGTACCATTCCATGAGACGGCGCTGAATCCCCGTAATATTTTTTCAACTTGTCTTCGGTCTGCTTAATGGTTTTCCCGCGTAAAAATAGTGTTTAATCAAGACTCGAAACTCGGATTTCTCCATTTTCGAAGAACACCTTCACAGCCGCCAAACTTCTTTTGTTATTAAATATTGTTTTCGCGCCATATTTGAAAATAGAATTATTTTAGGTTCGCAAAAATATTACTTTTAAGAAAATATCATTAAAAATAAAAAAAGTTTCTATTCAGCCTGAAAGTCATGGAGTTATCATAACGCCCTCGTATTAAAGCAACATGGTCGTCTACAAAATAAGATGGAGCAGCTTCTAATCAATACAATGTGAGTGTAGTGTGAGTAGTAAAACTTTTTAATGAGTTTTCACATACACTTTTTTGTATATAGAAAATTTAAGTGTAAACTTATTTACTTACTACAAACACAGTGTAAGACAAAGATAAAAAAAACTCCATTCCGTTGAAAGTATGCCAAGAATAAAATTTAGATTTCAGCGCATTAAATAATAAATAAATAACCCAAAAAACTGATTGTCATTCCATTCATTTCTCACTTTCGACGATTTTAGTACATATTTTTACAATTGTACCTACACCTGCCAGCAAAAACACCAGTTGGTGGAGCTTCGGGTGAATTCTTGCAATATTAATAAATATTAGGTCCTTACCTATGAAATTGGCGTTTTGTATGGGAGGAACAAAAAGTCGAAATTTTTTTATATAGCATATTTATTTAATCAAAGTATGAGCCATTGTAATCTATGCACTTTTGCCATCTCATAGGTAGTTCATTGATCCCTTTACTAAAAAAACCATTCGAACGGGAATCAATAAAATCTTTGAAGGCGACTTGGACTGCCCCATCTGAGTTGAACTTTTTCCCTTGCAAGAAGTTATCCAAATTTCGAAAAAAATGGTAATCTGTTGGAGCAAGGTCCGGGGAGTACGGTGGATGCCTTAGAGATTCCAATTGAAGTTCTTCTAATTTGCTAGCCGTCTGTTGTGCAGTGTGTGGTCTAGCGTTGTCGTGAAGCAGCAGTGGCGTAGAGCGATTGACCAGCCTTGGTTGTTTAGCAACTAGCTTTTCCATCATGGTTTGCAATTGCTGACAATAGATATCTGCCGTAATCGTCTGGCCAGATTTGAGAAAACTGTAATGAACGACACCGGCGCTAGTCCACCAAACGCTTACAAGTAACTTTTTATTGGTCAATTTTCGCTTGGAGCAGGCTTTGGCTGGCTTGCCAGGGTCCAGCCATTGCGATGAGCGCTTCCGATTATCGTAGAGAATCCACTTTTCATCACAGGTAATGATTCGATTTAAAATCCCTTCGTTATTGTGCCGGTCAAGTAATGTAACGCAGCAGTTGACGCGCGTTTGCCGGTTTGCTTCACTCAATTCGTGAGGAACCCACCTTTCAAGTTTTTAAATCTTCCCAATTTGCTTCAAGTGGATTAAAACAGTTTTATCACTAACGCCAAAGCCTGCAGCTAACTCGGACGTGGTTTGCGATGGATCCGCTTCCACAATAGCCTTCAATTCTTCATTATCAACTTGGGTCTCCGGCCGTCCACGGGGCTTGTTTTGCAGGTCGAAATTTCCAGAACGAAAACGTTGGAACCAAAAACGCACTGTGTTTTCTTTTGCGACACAACCGCCATACACATCATTAACCCTTCGAGCCGTTTCCGCAGCACTGGTGCCACGGTGGAACTCGTACTCGTAAATAACGCGATATTTCAAATTTTCCATTTTGTAAATTGAGCGATGCAAACAGAAAAAACATAAGTAAAAAAACAAATGAATGACGGTTTACGAAACACAACTACATGTGGAAATAGCTGTATAAATTTGAATTTCGAATTCCTAACCAAATAGGAAAAATTTGTGATCAAAGTGGCCAGTACGACAAAACGCCAATTTCATATGTAAGGACCTAATAAAAACTGTATGAAATTAATCAATCCGACAAAAATATTCGGGACTATTCCGCCAAAGTTTCCGTTCAAACATCACTAGGTACTTGGTTAAATATATTTTTTTGTTTTTATGTAATATGTAAATGATAAAAAATATGTAAGTATACGATTTAGTAATTATTTGGAGCTTGGCACTCAGAGCACGACAAAAATAAAGCCCACTCAGGCTTTATTATAGGTTTACATGACATAAATAGTTACATTTAACAGTCATTAAATGTAACTACTCGTATTTATAACATGTGAAAGTATAATTACTGAAACTGTAAAATATCCTGTCCTGTCTGTTATTTTGTTTTTCAGTGGTATACAATAAATAGTTATTTATCTACCTATTTTATTCTACTATTTTGTCATTCATTTTAATGGAATGATACTAGGTACAACAAGGTTGATAGGTTATGCTCAAAACATGAAAGCTTTTTGACAGAATCTTAAAATATTATCTTGGGAATCTAATCTGAATATCTGATAGTGTTCAGACCATTAGCTTATCTCAAATATTTGAGGATATAAATATATCATTATTTATTTCTAAGTTCTCACATATTTAATGAGGGTGACATTTTAAATGTGGGAACTAACGTATAAACTTGACATGACGATCTTTATTAGTGCTTTGAATTTGTTATAATCGAGTTAATTTATTGGCAATACTGGGTATTTTCTAAAAAAAGACTCATAATTAGAATAAAATAGTAATTAAATGTAGAGCGTTGCAAATTAATCTTAATAAAGATCGATGTGACGCATAAAAGTTTGGTAAAGCGGAAGCTACAAAAAGCATCTGACGATCATGTTCTTAGGTACTTACATAATTTGCATACATACCTACAAACATGCCAATAAAAAGAAAATGTAGGTGCCTCAAAACTTGCTAAACGCTTTAGTACTGTATCAACATTATGACAGATTTTGACACTAAATGGAAATTGCTTAAGTGTTATATTTTCAGCGTTTTACAGGCCTTATGTTTGATATTGTCTGCACTGATCTGAGCGCTGGTAGTCTTCCATTAGACAAAAGTAAGTTTTACAACCTTGTCTACCCAACAGGAATCAAAAAGCGGCTTATTAAGCTTTTATGGCTATTTGATTTTTTTACAATTATTAGGTATTTGTTCTGTTTAAGTAAGTTTAGGATTGAACTTAGGACACTATTTTACTAAATTAAGCGACATGTTATCTCAATATCAGTCACAGTGTAAGTGCGTAACTGGAACGTATCAAATCGCAAGGAAATGTATTATGACAAATATATTATGCCCGATCCCGCTAACGATTCGTAAAGACATTAAATATATTTATTTGCGAAAAACACGTAGTTTCTTAGTTGTTTCTACCAGGATGTGTTTTACCGTATTATAGGGCATGCAAGAAAATCGTGGAATAAGATAAGTGACTAAAGTGGATTTAATGATTCATACTACGAAAAATAAACTTTGTGTTGCGCACCGACTCAGATTAGGATAATCTCTCCGTCTATTTGTATTACAGTTTTTTTAATATAAAATACCCCTGGGTAGGTGAATTTAAAACAAATTTAAAGAAAAAAACGACTGCCACAGGATTTTTGTAGGTATCTTAACACAATACTGATGAATTCCAAGGAACACTTAGAGAAATTCAGACCGATGAGTTAGTGTCACGGTAGCTCAATTGGTAAAGCAATCGCCCGGCTTGCGGTAGGTGCGGGTTCGAGTCCCACTTATGGCAGTCCGTTTTTTCTTTAAGTGTGTTTTAACTCCACATTGTAAAGAAACTTGCATTGTTAATGCTTAAAATATAGAAGCTTAACCAAAGGTGCTCATTTCAAATATCACATTATGTAGAACAAACCTAAATTATCAACCAGAGCCGTTACATTTCGACCATAAGCAATTTTCTCACGTTATTCTTCGTAAACAAATTGATAAACAGTTTTCGTCGCATTTGATTTTTTATTGCATATTATAATTTTGTATTCGCGAATAATTTATATAATGCTCATTAATTAAACTTAGGTGAATTCGTTTCGTAAATAAATATTTATTATTGACGTAAATATCGGGGAACCTGCTGTGTTTGTTCAGGCATTAAAACAAGAAATATAAATACAAACGAAAGATTTAAGTATAGTATAACTTTCACAATACAAATATTAACTACTGCTACAACTTTTAATACTTTTTTTAGAATAAATAAATAAAATATACAAAAATATCGCATACATTTATCATTGATCTGACTCTGTGGTAAGTAGCTTAAGCACTTGTTACAGATATCGGAATCAACAGTGGTATTACAAATAAAGTTTAATAAATACAGATGACACCCAGACCAGTACAAACAGACATGTTCATGCCCACGAATGTTTGTACAGTAGTGCGGCGATCGAACCCGCGACCTCTTGGTTAATAGTCAAGTTCTTGACCATCACACCAAAGTGGTGTTTTGTAATAGGAAACTTAGGTCCTACTACAAGTACTACAACAAACGAAGCACGAAATTGCGGACGATACAAAAGTCAAACGATAAACGAAAGCTCCGAATACGAAGTATTTTCGTTTTTCAATAGTTCATTGTATGGTCTACTAAACTTCCAAACATGCACTTCGATGCGATATCAAGAAAATGAAAAAGAGAAGAAAGCGATCTTTTCCAGACAGCTGGAAGAGATCGCTTTTAGCGTTAAGAATATTAAATAAACAATAAAGAGTTATCCATCTGTCTATCAAATCTAAGGAGTTTCATAGTAAGCAAATCAAACAAGAACGATTATCGTATTACAGATTGCGTAGTAGACTTCCTGGCGTTTGTTGTAGTAATTGTTATAGTACGTGTAGTAACAATTACGACTTGCTTGTTTGTAAACCTCTACCTCAGCCAAATTCAAATACCTACATACTTTTCATTCAAATTAAATCAGTAAATTTAATGTTACTGCGTCTTTATTAATATTCCTATGTATTATTTCATTGAATTTAGTATATAAAATACTACTGCTGCCTATGCTGCTTAGTTAATATTAATATTCTTATATATCAATGCAAAAAAGAGACGAGTAGGTAACTAATTATGACTGTAATTAAGGCTGGTTTAATTGATTCAAGTGTATAAAATTACAAATTAGTATTGAATTATTCTAGATATCCATCGATTTTCGAAAACAAGGCTACTCGTATTAGATTTCAGATCGAACATCAAGATTAGTGGAACGAAACATTTGACAGCTTATTAATTACTGCTACAAAAAAAACAAGTGTTAGGTTTAACTTCTCTTGAAGGCTGCCTACTGCGAAAAAAATACTTTACACATTCCTTTTCTTTTTACCTCCAACAAATGTTAATAGGCTTGTTTCCACTATGAAAAAAATATTCAAAAACTGATTTTCTCTAAAATAATTCATAATTTCAGATGCCTTTACACTAATATTTGTCTGCAGTTCGTATTATTTGATTTTTAATTGGAATTCAAATGATAATTAGTCACTCAGTCGGCATTGCACGCGATGACGTCAAAGTATGTTATTCCCATACAAGCTCTATGAAGAAAAGCGTTTTGACAGTTGATAAAAAGTACGTCAACGATTGGTGGTGTCAACTACCGTATTGTGCCATTGTACCTACTTTACCACTGACACGATGACTACGGTCCTGTACGTGACATTTACGGTGTATAGCAAATAAGCGAACAAACATTTTTATTTTTAAAAAAAGATTAAGTTAGAAAATAAAAATAAAAAAATACCTTGAACCCATTAGTGCCACTAAGTTCCCCGATGTCACAATCCCGCTCACTGCAAAGAAAAAAAAGAAGTTGGTACAGAATTCTTAGAAATACAACAATCCTAGCAATTCTGTTAAATCAAAACAAAATAATGAAAAAACTTTTGTGTCCGAAACGCGTAATGATGTAAACCACCAAGATGGTATTTTTTCTAACTTGTGGCTTTGCATTGCTTTTTTTTGATATTTGTAAGTTTAGAAGGAAATCGGTGCTACTCACACCTATCTTGAGGCAATACTTAGATCGTAAATTAAATAGAGACTAGGTAGATTCTTTCCAAAAAGTTGCTCTAGACTTCTAACCGCATCTTCACCTATCTCCGTGTGTATGTATGCTTCGATTTTTAAAACTACTCAACGGGATTTTGGTGCTGTTTTTTTTAATAAATAATTGATTCAAGAGGAAAGTTTAAATGTATAAAAATATAGAAAAAATGCTAAAAAAAACAGCGGGCAGGACAGCGTCTGAAAGTTCCATTAGTAATGTAAGTAATAAGTCCGCTATCTCACTCTACCTAATACAGCATGGGCAGGTGATGATTACTTTTTTATTAGATTAGGAAAAAACCGAAGCATCTCACAAGTTAAAAAGTTGTAACGTCGCATACCAGTTAAACTGGAACGCCATGGCGGTCGGTTTCGAAATGATGGCCCTTTGATTGGCATTGAGCTTATTTAAATAAATAAAAAGACACTTTGGTAAGAATCTCGTATCATGCTATGCAATTGAGATTTTTATATAATATGACTAGTGTACCCGGCAGACGCTGTCCTGTCTGGTGTTTTCTAATTTTTTCCGCTTAAGCCTTTTCGGGACTTTCACAAATATTTCAAGACTAAACGTATTAAAATCGGTTCAGCCGTTCTCGAGATATAGCGAGACTAACGAACAGCAATACATTTACACATATATTGTTATTTGAATGTTTGTTTTATTTTCAGTAATAAGTAAGTGAATAACAAAAAGCTGATAATCGAGAATGCTAGCAGTATACCTAGTGAAAGTAACATTTATTAGGTTCGTACCTAATGGCAACGTATTAATTTACGTTGAGCTCAACGCCTAAAGTTGGCGCTTGAGGCGCTTTAGGCGACAAAAGGGTTTATCGATTGCAAGACGTGAAGAATTTGCGATAGCGATTAGCAATCAAAAGACATTGCGCTAAACCTTTCGAACCGCGCTTGCGATCTGAAAGCCGCATAGTTTTCAATTTTGGATGATCGATTTGTTCAATGCACAAATAAATAAACAACTACATCACGTACATTTATCTGACTCCGCGGTAAGTAGCTTAAGCACTTGTATTACAGATATCAGAATCAACAGTGGTATTACAAATAAACTTAAATTAATACATATAACACCCAGACCAGTACAAACAGACATGTTCTTGCACACATATGTTTGTACTTGCGGGGATCGAACCCGCGATCTTTGGTTAATAGTCAACTTATTGACTATTATACCAAAGTGGTCGTCAACGACAAACTCAATAGATAAATTTAGGTTAGTTTCTTATTTTTAAGGAGTACTAACAATAATTTTAAGTTTTATGTTACTAACCACTAGCTATGGATTGTGGTTGGTTGGTTGATTGATGGTTTAATTATTATTATTTAGTAAAGCATAGTCTATATTTTGATTTAAAAGGCATAAGGATTAATGGTATAAAGAGCTTATATTTAAAGGACAAAACTACTTTTTTGCCGTTATTCCTTATCTTGGTAGTCGATTTCATTCGTGTCAACACATTTTCGTCTTAAGTTACAGATGGCTTGTCAAACACACTATTAACTACTTAACATGCTAAAATGTAACATGATACAAATCAATTAATGATTCTGAAATCGACCCAATCATTTGTCAGCTATAAATATATCAATATCGTTAAGGTTATTCATGGCAAGGATCGAATTCGCATTATGTATAAAACATGAGTTAATGATTCTGAATATGTTTGTCAAGCAAAACTTTCAGTGATCAGCAAAAGGATCAATGTGTTCATTAGAATTAAAAATAAAAACGGCATTTTATTTTATTTTCTCATAATATGAAATAAAAAAAATATCATCAGTAAAACTTGTCAACTTAAGTGTATTTTGCAGTCCACAATGTTCCATTACTTTATAATCCCACAATCACAGTAATAAGACTTATTACGGCCACCTTCACTCAAGATATTTTATTTATGACACAATTCATAAGACTAAAATACTAATGTGACGAAAAAGCAAGGTTATGGCAGATCGAGCTATAGGAGAAACATCAAAATCTGTCAATTAAATAACGTCTTTTTACCTCCGACGAAAAAGAGGAGTGTGAGTGTTATAAAGTTCGGTTTGTGTTTTTGTATTTCTGTCTGTGGCATTGTATTGTGCGTTTTTTATTCTAAAAAATTAAATCACACACACTTTAGCTATGATTAGTCAAAATCGCTCAGCAGCTATTTTCTTGGCTCATGAGTTTAAAAAAAAATTGTACAGTGTTAACGTAAATAAAATTCAGCAAAAAAGAACTTACCTCCATGCAACACCTTCACTTCCTCGTACGTCGGCGACCGCCATATGCTGGTCTGGTGTTTCTTCTTCCTGTACACGGAGAGGTCCTTCCAGGCCAACGTCAGGTTCTCAGGGTTGTCTCCTACCCCCCCAATCTCGTCATCATCCCAGTTGACAACTGCTCCCGTGAGCACGTTGCGTGTGGGTAACTTTAGACCGAAATCCTTCATTTTGGGGTTACGTCATTTGGCACTGTGGACAATAAACATGTGAAATTAGGAAATATCGAATGTGAAATTTGAAACTATTTATTAGCTACGTTTGAATTTAAAACTATGGTACCTAAGTAAGGAATCAATAAAATTAGGAGAGGCAAAAATAGGAGGGGTTAGAAGTCGAAGAAATTTTATATCAAATTCTCCTGAGAGACATGGACCAAATATGGCGATATGAGTATTATTTAACTAGCTCAAGAAAACGATCAAGAAATAAAACGTAGACAAAATCAAGTTCAAGCTAAAAACGCATACCGACAGTACGTAGTCGTAGTAAATCTGCAGAGATAGAAATCGTAGCATTCAAATGAATGGTTAAAAAGACATTGTCACCAAAGTTACGAAGACAATTTATGTACATCGGATCTTCGAAGAGTTTCTTAAGACTAGAGTGCAGCGATTTCCTGTCTGCTCCTCAATGTATCAATTGGGACAAATTGCCACCTATCGCTCCGTGGGTCCTATTTTAGATGTCATTCACGCGACTCCGAGAATCCATTATAACAATGAGGTAACTACTCTTTTAACTGACAACGTAACGACAAATGGTTACACTAACACATTTTTTTGCTTAGTTTTAAATCATTCGTTTAGTTTTCAGTCCTGCGTAATGCCAATGCGTAAGTGCCTATATTTAATGAGACTAAAGAATCGTTTGGATTACCGGATGCCTAGCATGTACGTAAAGTCATCATCAGACTTATGAGGCAAAGTATTTTATATCTGAAAACATTTACTACCATATTTAAAAAATGCTATTTGAAAATAATTTCGAAATCTATGGCTGAATGTGGCATCATGTTATCTTTACATGATTTTAGTCTGTGGTAATATCGAATTCAAAATAGACATCTCTATATATTACTTATTTGTGTAAGAGCATTTCTTTCCCACCAGCCTGTGTTGTGGTGCTAGGGCCTAAAAATATGATTGATTACGTTTTAAAGATCTGGGCGAGTAGACTGGGCCGAAACTCTAACATTTGTTCGAGTTAAACGCGGAAGAAGTCGCGGGCGGCCGCTACTATTTACTACCTACCTACTTAATTATTACTTTAAATTCTAACCGATTAAAATGATATACTTTTACGCTATTTATTTACATTTTATTTAAGCCTGATGTTACCGATTATCAATAAATATAGCTCAAACAAATCTTTACAAACTTAATTCATTTAAACATCATATTTCAAAAAATAAGTATATTGAGGGCAGACAAATACAAAGGATGTATTCCAAAACCATATGAAGCAATTTACGCAAACAATGATAGGTACCTACAGTTCGTTATCTCAGTAAAGATAAGTTCATTAAACTAGTAAACAGATTTTTCTGCGATAACTAGGAAAATCCGACTGTTGAAAAATGTTTTCTAGAAATATATGACTACGGCAACAGTTACTATTGACTTTTAAAGCCAAACTTTCCTTAATTAATAAAAAAAATTTTTTCGTTAATTTCAGCAAATCGATCTATCGTAAGGTTTACATTAGATAATTAAAATTACTCTAATTGTTACTCTAAAACCCTGTGAGGGTATTATAACATCATTCTTAATCTTAACTGGAACTTCTAAAAATAACAATACAATTTTGTCGAACTGATTTGATCGTTTAAGAGATCCTGTCTAAATATAATAAAAGTTTACTATCTTCAATGTTGGTAGCAGTATTAAATCGTGTTACCTATTTAATATCCAAATGAAATCATGTTAGAAGGAGTCACTCAAAGATCAAATATGCGTAGAACTAGGCAATAAATTGACACTGGCCAACCACTCAGCTCCGAAAGGCAACAAAGATAAATCTATTTGGAAATACATGCGGAATTATTTAAATTAATAAGTGCTAATTAAATGTATCGTATAATAAATTCTTCAAAGTAAATGAAATGGCAATGCGATAAGGTTTCATTTACAATCGTGGTTCATATTCATAAAACAATCTTGTCCATAATCCATCCATTTTGTTATCTGGCAATAAAAACTGATTTATGTTCCCATTTTTGAGATTGAGAATAAAATATGCAGATATATTTGCCACTTATTTGTACTTACAAGGTTGTTTTTGATAACGATATTATTTAGTACTTAATTTATATAAACTTTTGTGTTACATTGTACAGGTTAATAAAAGAACAAATTGGCTTTTGTTTTGTCTATGAATAAGGCAATATTATTAGGGTACCAACGAGAAACAACCAAATACGTATGTTATAAAAATTCGTGCATTCCTACTTTTAGTGGTAAAGTTTCATATGAAAGTTATTTTTCATAAAATAAAAATTATGAATGTGAAAAGAAAAGTTAAAAGAAAAGTTTGCTGTTCGATGTTTTTAATTAAGGCTTTGCTTAGGCAGAGATTATATTTAGTGCTTTAATTTAAGTCAGTTTATTGTCTACTATTTTGTTGGTTAATAAAACTTACTAGATTACTACCTTCTGAAGCCCATAAGCGATCGACCTAAATTCTATCATCAATCAGTATTTTCGCAAAAAAGCTTACAATACAACGAACACTGGGACTTTTAGTGTATTTCTCGTTACGATGAGCAACATGTTGGTGTAGTAAGTAGGCATATCGTCAGATTGCCTGTTTGTTATTATTAATTTAGTTTTCCGATTACTGCATAGCCCGTTCGGTCGATTTATGGTTCCTAGATTTGCGAATAATGAAATGTCGAAACTTTCCACAGCGATGGCTGAGACTTTCGTTTGTTGTCCGCTACATCGCACAGCTTCAGCTGTGAGTGTATTGAGTAGGCAGAACGTTACATCGCCCAGTTGTCATGTAGAAAATAGAAATCAGTTTTTGGATTTTTGAGCATAGCTAGTTCGGTTGAGTTAGCGTTTCTAGATTTGAGAAAAACTAAAAGTATCTACCAACAGTGAATGGTGTGTGACTTTGGTAAATGTCCCGTTACGATGACTTTGAAGAGTGAGTGTAGTATAGGCAGGACGTTACATCGCCCAGTTCTTATGTAGAAAATATAAATCAGTTTTTGGATTTTTGGGCATAGCTAGTTCGGTCGAGTTAGCGTTTCTCGATTTGCGAAAAACTAAAAGTATATACCAACAGTGAATGGTGTGTGACTTTGGTAAATGTCTCGTTACGACGAGTTTGAAGTGTGAGTGCAGTAGGCTGGACGTTACATCGCCCAGTTGTCATGTAGAAAATAGAAATCAGTTTTTGGATATTTGAGCATAGCTAGTTCGGTCGAGAAAGCGTTCCTCTATTTGCGAAAAATTAAAAGTATCTACCAACAGTAATTGGTGTGTGACTTTGGTAAATGTCCCGTAACGACGAGTTAGAAGAGTGCGTGTAGTATAGGCAGGACGTTACATCGCCCAGTTGTCATGTAGAGAATAGAAATCAGTATCTAGATTTTTGAGCATAGCTAGTTACGTCAAGTAAGCGTCCCTATATTTGTAAAAAAAACTAAAAGTATCTACCAACAGTGAATTGTGTGTGACTTTGGGTAAATGTGCCGTTACGACGACTTTCAAGTGTGAGTGCAGTAGTGTAAGCTAGTTCGGTCGAGTAAGCGTCCCTCGATTTGCGAAAAACTAAAAGAATCTACCAACAGTGAATGATGTGTGACTTTGGTAAATTTCCCGTTACGAAAAGTTTGAAGTAGTGCAGTAGGCAGGACGTTACATCGCCCAGTTGTGGTGTAGGCAGCTTTTCCCCTCGGTACGGTGACACCGCGGTGTCGCGTTTCGATCGCATAGCGTGGCTCCGTCACCTACAGTTAACTCTGCTTGTAATTAATCAAAAGTTCAATGCTTTACTATTAACCAGTTTTGCAGCTAGCAATCTGGGATAATAGATGGGTCTGAAAAATATCCTCTAGAGTTTTGGATTAGAAAGAATACCGAGCGAATAGAATTTAAAGCAGACACAGAAACATTATTAAAATGCATCAAACGTTCCCAATGAAACTACAGAAGCGTCCTTTAAACTGATTTATTAATAACATCTGGAGAGGTTGCGGCCGAATATATGTCTGGCTATTAGGAATTATGTAGAAAATGTCTTAATTTGATTAGCACAGAGTTTGGCACTCATAAGCTTAAATTATCGGCCTAACTAAGTATTACCTAATTAAAAGCCTATTCAACGAATTATTTGCCTCATCTGTTATGAAACTTAACACTATTATTCCATGAAATTAGTGCCATCATAATTTAATTTAAGTTTTTTTTGTCATTTATTAAAGTACCTATATGAAGATTCATTTTACAAACGTGACTTTGACCACAAAAAAGTTTTAATTATGACTGAGTTATTCTACGAGTACTTCCAAAGACAGCTATTTCTTTTGTGGAAATTGTCATCATTACTTTCAGGAAACAGGGAAGGTTGTCTGAAATGATTGATTGTGGGTATAAAGTACTGGATATTTTTGAAGTGAAAACTTCTTTAGCGGCGTTGAGCACTTTTGTGGCGTGGGTAGAAACTGTGGAACTCGCGTCAGTTCACGTGATGCTGATCGAAAAACCGTAAGACGGTTCAAATAAATCAAAAATGCACAACGTTAATAATCAAGTTTTCACTTCTGCCGGCACTCCCGGAGTGCAACCCGTGTTTTTTTTAAAGTTTGGAATTAACTGGTTCAGGACAAATATTGAGTCCATAAAATTAAATAATATATTTCGAATATGTAATGTGTGCCAGCAGCTATAACGGGCTACAAGGGCTATAAATTTTTTCGTGTTTAGGGTTCCGTATAAGAACAGGACTTTATAAGCTGTATTCTGTAATTTCTGTCTGTCCAGGCTGTACGTTAAAAACGTGAAAAACTACTCCATGGTTTCTGTAGGCCGCAACTCGCTTCTGACAGCGTGTCAAACTGCAACTGTCATTCTCTGCGCCTCAATCGCTGACAGTCGCAATTCGCGCGACAGTATGCCGCAGGTGTAGCCTGAGCCTTAGTGATACCCACTTAAGCTTGGGCGGTTTTACATTTAAATAGCATTTTTTTGGCGTGATTGGATTGGCAAACTAGTAGCTTACAGATAACACGATGAATATCTATCTAATTTACGACGAGCGATGTTTTAGTGATTAAAAAGATAAAGTCTTACATCTTTAAACGATTTTTTAACTATCATTTAAGTGATTGTATGTTGTAGGACGGCATTCTTCACACTTTTGTGTAATTATTATAGGGATGTGGACTATTTTTGGGAAAGTGTTTAAAACCATGCAAAAGTAGCAAATAGAGCCCAAACTTGTTGTTATTATTTTTTTAATACAACTAATACCTTGAAAATAAGTTAATTAAAATTCCATTCCAAATTTCGCGCCAAAACGTGGAAACCTGTCAAACGCCCGCTGTAACGTCACTTGTTGGCAAACATTGTCGAAGTTGTATGTAATAGAAAGTTATTTCGTAGTTTTGAGTTAATAAGATGGATTCTACATTTTATAAATGTTTTGCGGTGCCGTAGTGTGAAAGTACTACTATTAAAACACCTAAAATCTATCTATTCACGTTCCATGTACAAAAACGATGCGAAAAATGTGTACTTATTAATATGGTCTAACTGAGTAGCAGCGGTTAATTCTATGAAGTAGACTGAGAACTGTTTTTAGACGTTTTGTTTCAATGTATTCAAGTGATTGTACTTCTGTACTTAGCTATGTAAGAAACTTTTAGTAAATATTTTGAATATGACATTATGATGATGCAGACTCCATCAAGATACAAGTAGGTACTATGTTTGTTGTTTGTACCTAAGAAAAATACGTAGTAGATTATCTCATTTTTACGGAAAAATCATAAAAAAGTATACCGATTGACATACAAAATCTATGGGAGCATGGCGTTTTGATAAAAAGTCAACGAATGGCGTTGTCAAATACCCAATTGTGGCGACAGAACGTCGAATAGGTAGAATAGGAATCTAATGCTGATAATTACGAGATGTTAGTATTTCTAAGGAGTAGCTATCCTTAGAAATACTTTTATTTAAACTAACATTTTGAGAGATATGAATTTATTTGTTTCTTCGGTTTAAGCAAACATTGATTTATTTTGTGTAGATAGGAACATAACTTAATAATTTTTCGTGATTGTAGTTTAAAATTTTCAAAACTATGTAATGACAATTAACACCTTAGTCTACCTGTGACCGCGGACGCTAAAAAGAGGCCGAAACGTCAGGTTAAAATACGAAATAAAATGTAAATATATGGCGAAATAATCCGTAAAAAGTGTATCATTTTAGGAACTTACTCCAAGACTCATATGTGCCAACTCGTTTGAAACTATGCCGAACCAGAAACGATTTACAAATGTTAAACAACTTAATAAGGATATAATAGACCAGAAAATATGTAATTAATAGGCGAACGGAAAAAAACAAGGAGCTTTTAGCGCTCAAAATGCATTTAACTATAAAATCTATTCATTTCTGAATTCCGCCGGCAGAACTAGACAATAACATTTAAATGTGAATGAACTGCTAATACTTACATGTTCTTTTTAATAAAAAAAACCTTTACACATCAAATAATAAAAAAATGTTTTCGTAATAGTTTCTTTTTTTGTTCCCTTTTAAAACTAATTTCCGGGTAGCTTTCCAACTATTTTGGTCGGTCTAGCAAGATAGAAAAAAGCACGCATTTATTTAAAAATACACTTCAAACATGTATTACAACATACTTATGACAATATATAACGTAAAATGATAGTACATAAACTAGTTAGTACAACAAGTAAAGGGCTAAACTCACCGGCCTGTGACGGTTGATGAAAACTATTTCACAACATGTAGGAAATAGCCGGTTCTCAATCCCATCCAAGTATAAAGTTGCACGTACACTATCACCAACAACGTATATGGTTTTCACACTAGCAGTCTATAAAGTCGGAATCTAAATTGGCCTTTTAAGCGGCAAGCGTCGAGCTACGGGGGCCGCTTACATTTGACTGACTAGCAAGTCTAACTACTCGATGGGCTAGTATGTTAGGCGGTATTCACCTAACTGCCAGTATAATATGCAATTGGGATGCAATAGTTGGAATATTGATCGATTTAGAGGTATGACGAGTTACGTGTCTAAGCTGATCATAATTAAAACACAATTATCTAAGGCAAGTTTTAACAAATTGGTAAAATATAGTCTTGCTGTCTGCGTTACGGAAGGCAAGTACTTAATTGCAGTTTATTTTAATCTTAACTTACCCATAAACCGATAGAAATTTAAAAAAAAACTCTGATATTAAAAACGAAAAAGAAGCAATTTTTTTTTCAGAACCAATTTATGGAGGCGGTTTAATTAAGTAAAAATTAGGATTAACTTTATAAGAGGTAGGCTTATGACGTTAAAGTTTTTATTGTCATTGCAAACTCATTATCGGATAAACTTAAAATGGAAAAGTGAAGACGCGATGATAAACTTTATCTTAAACTGGGTATTTTCTAATTTCGTAAGGTAAAAATGTGCTATAGTTACCGAACAAGAACACAGGATCAAATATTTTACCAGATAAGTAAAAAAAAACCATAACAACTTTGAGTTATGGTTACTAAAAATACTTTGATTTACAATTTTAATCAATTTATAATACCTAAGGTCTATCTGTGACCTTTAAGAAAACCTTTACTGAACTAAAAACTGTCTCAAATAAACCCAGTTAAAATAACCACATGAAAACGATACTCACGTAACTTTTTTGGCTTCTTGACGAAGACAGGCAGTCTACGCAATGTCTCTAGTCAATGTGTTGATTAAAAGTCTAGCTTGAAATACTGCAAATTAATTCGTTGATTAAGTGGTCTCGGGAACTATATCTTTATGAATTAACCGGTTTCTCATGGGATCCGATGGATGCCAAGGTATTTTGCATACGGCGCGGATTATGTAGCGGCAAAACGGATTAAACCTTTGGTTGATTTTAATAATTATCTCAGCTTTACATAATTTAACTGCAAAAAAAGACCAAGGAGTTTACAATGTTCGATACCTAATCAGCTTTTTCACAAAAATATTTAAGGTCGGAACGTAATTTATGACAAATTAACAGTTTTTTTAAATACTACAATAAGTAAAATGTATTTAAATTTAAAAGTCATTGCCTCATAGAAATTGCGAACAACTTATTAATTTCGTTCATTCACTTTTAAATGATCGAACAACAAATGAAAACTCCATAGCGATTATGAGTTTTTTAAACAGTGTTCAGTTAACAGTCGAACTGTCCAGCGCATTGTCAGACTTCACGCATTACGTCGTTCGTTTGTTTTAAATGTGGAAGCCGATAATTTTGGACGTCGAGTGCATCGCTTGCAACAAATCGTTGCAAAAGATTAACCATAACCACGGCCCGCCTGAGCTGACGCGAAAAATGGGTAAAATTACATGTCGTAGATCGAGGACGCCTAATTGGTCGGCCGACGAGAAAAAGTATCTGTTGGAGTTAATTAAGGAGCGGAAAGACGTGGTGGTAACTAAGAATAATAATGGGCCGAATTACTCTGAAGAGAAGGACGTGGCTTGGAATGAAATATTGAGGGAGCTGTGCGTTAAGTTCGGCAATAAATTTTCTGGTAGTTCTACGAAGAAGGTGAAGACGCAATGGCAGAATATGAAGCGGATTGCGAGAGAAGAAATCGCGTTGGTCGGGCCTGATGTCTCTAAGTTCACAAGGCAAACTGTGGGCGTGTGCAATATATTGGACATGATTAAAGATGGCGTGCTAAAACGTGACTCCGAGAACTTAAACGACACTTTAATGAACATTGAAATTAAGACTGAACGAATTGATGAGTAAGTAATTGATACATTGCAATTATTTTATGAATTGCGTCATTCATTTATGTTAGGGATTTAATTGCATAGTAGTGACAAGTTATTACTGCTAAGTTGAAACGTGAAGGCACGAACTAATATTTAACTTGGACTTTGATTTTCCTTACTATATCACATTATTTAATGCGATCTTAAAAACTTTCTTAATTTCATCCATAAGAAGTACAGGATTCATAAAAAAACTCGAATGTCTAATTCATTCTCATTACCCTATTCGTTTTTACTAGCAATCCTTCCCATTGAATTTACTGTTGCTTTGCATTTTTTGCTAGGAGCATAAGGACATAGGAATATTATCAGGTCATATGGGAAGTGATTATGTAGTTTATAAATTGGATCATTACTCAATTTCAGAGACCAAATCGAGCCGAGCTCTACCATCGGTCGAGACTCCAGCTCCATGGAGGAGGAAGCAGGCAGTAAGGATGCATCAGTTATGACTGAATCATTTGACGAGGATACGGGATGTACCGGCCCTTTCCATCGTCAGCTGTTGCAGGAGATTTTCAGGTAAAAAGGCTAGGTTATTTAATCTATAATTCATTTACTTGCTAAGCTTTTCGGTGTTTGGCTGTAGGTATCAGGTTGAAGTTGAAGTTATTTCTATCCTCTAAAAATAAAAAATGCAATAGTTACGAATCTGAAATAAATTTTTCTAGTCCTAGATTTTAGAATTTTCCTCTTGTTTTCCTGTATTAAGTCCGTCAGTTCAACTGAATAGGACTAATTGGTCTGGTTTTCAATTGAATAGGACTAATTGGTTCCATGATAATAAAATAAGTAAAATTTCTTCTATTTTCAGATATTTACCGGACACAATACAGCGCAAGATGGAGACCCTGGAGGAGGAACGCCGTGTGGTCAAAGTGATGAGGGAGACGGCTGAACTGCACAAAATTATTGCGGAGCAGAAACTGAAGCACGTGCTGAGGGTGAATAAACAAGAAATGGCGTGAGTTTTAGAGAAATTTGCCTGGATTTTATCAGAAATTATTCGTAGAGTTGATTATAATTAAGTCTTACGGTCGTCCCAGAAGTGAGGGACCTAGGCGTTCTTCTTGATTCAAATTTGCATCTAAACATCCACATAGAAAACATTGTAAACATGAGAGTTGATAAGCTTCAACTCTTTGGCTTCGTTATGCGAGATTCTAAAGATTTTACACAAGCTAAAACATAGGTACATCATTCTTTACAAGTCCCTTATAAGATGGCAACTTGAATACGCAGTATCCATCTGGGATCCTTATTATATTAAGTACAGCGAAATAATTCAAAAAATACAACGTAAATTTCTACGATCCGTACATTTTAGATGTTATAGAAGTCGTCTATGCTACACCGATTAGCTTAAAGTTTATCAGATTCCCACGCTAAAATCTAGGCGATTATTTTTACAAGTAACTATACTCTATAAAATATGTAACGGAGACTTCGACTGTGGATAACGTAGTGGGTTACTCATTTAATTATTGTTTTTATTTAACTTAATATGTATAATGCGTAATGTGCAACTGTTTGTTATCCCCTTTGAAAAAAAAAATAAAAAAAAAATTGCTGAATTTACTTTTTGTTATATCCTAAAGTCACAGCAAAAGTTACGAGGTGCTACGAGATTTTTTAGGAACACAGTTAACCTGATAATTTTATGCTGACTAGTGAATGTTTTGTCGATTAATGGCGTGTAGTCATTCTATCTGTAGGATTTTAATGATGACAGATTTCTAAACGCTTTAACATTTACATAAAATGTGTCAAATTTGACAACTCTGACAACTTTGACTTTGACATTTTAGAAAAATCAAACCGAGCTAAAATTCACGTGAAGATTCGCCTTTATTCTTGCATTTTGTAATTTTTAAAGCAATCATGAGTTTTGTTGTAAGGACTCGTCCATCTTTTGTGCGCGCTATCTCCAATTTGAGGTAATAAATAAATCTTTTGGTAAACCGGGCATGCCGGTTACGCAATCTTCACAAATAGATTTTTTTAACTCTTGAAGCTTATTTCTATCATCACTTCTCATAAATTCATGCTTATACTTTCCTAAAAACTCGATAGCCTCTATTCAAAAGGATCTTGGACCAGAATGTAATAATAACCAGATTTTTATCAAACAAGACAAAAAGCGGTGGTTAGTCAGTTTTTTTTTATTTCCAGTATTTTTGTGAACTTGTCTAGTCAACAATATAAAAGCGAAACAACCGAATGACCTGTCAAATACTGAGATCTTATCCATGTTATTTTCGTAGAAAATGGTTCTCAAAACATTTAATATGCACAAAGACATCATAACCTGAAAATTTATCAGTTGCTCAGTCATTCTGTGTTGCAAGTTTTTTTAAATCTTTGCATCATCCATAATTTTGTTTATATCAAATGACTCAGCTTTGGTTGTATGCCAATCTTAGTAGTGTACTTTTAGATATTGTTTACCTATCCTCTGAGGAGTGACACTTTACTTAAGTAAGTGTGCAAGAAAATAAATATTATTTACCCTTAAATATTCAGTGGCTTCCATCGAACAATGATAGGTACCTTCTGAAAATATTTAGAACATTAAACACATTCTTTGGTCAGGTGAAGTGCTAGGTGAGTGATGCATTACAACAAGTGTGATGCGATGCAATGCAACCAATACTTATCTCAATGTTAATTGTGCTTTTTCATGTTAGACCCTATCATAAACATTTGATGTTGTTGCTTTGCATCACTTGTCCCATTTTTTCTCACATATAACTATTCAGAGTGTAGCATTGGATTTTAAAGTGATCAAAACATGATTACTTAATTAGCATTATCAGCAGTGAATAAATAATTAAGCATTAAATACAAAGTAGATGTGATGCAGTATGTTTTAATTACTAATCAATTGACTTTCAGAATGTACTCTGGTGAACCCGGTTCTGGAGCTGGCAAGGGTGGTGGTGGCGGTGGAGCCATCCGCGAAGCTGGTGGTGCCTTTGGCAAGATGGAGGCTGCCAGGGAAGATGAATACTTCTACAAGAAGGTAATTCTTATTACTTTATGATGACTTTATTAGCAACTGAAGTTTGTATGTAGTCTAATTGGAATTTCTGATTAGTTTTGAGTGCTCTGAATCTGTATGATTGAATGTCAGCTTTAAGAAGGCATATTTTTTGTCCACTTAGAATGCTCCAACTCTTAAATGTTTGTTTACTAACATTGCAATGCTCATTAGTATGAATTAAACATCCCAACTTAAACAGTGAAAAGTCTGATATGTTATCTGTTGTCTGGAATCAGAAGTGTTGATTTTGGCTCTTGATGTGGAGGCCAATTTTCTTGGTCAAGCATGCAAATCTAATTGACCTTTGGGTAAACTTTGTTGTTTGTAGATACAAACTGTGCTATGTACCTCGTGTGTTCATAAGTTTTGAGACAAACTTTGTGCTAAAAAAAAGAAATAAAAAATTACTGGCTGCTATTTATTTCTTTTTCTAATTTTGAATTTCGAATGTTAACTTTTAATTCCTTTGATTTTCAAATTCATTTCTCTCAATTTTCTCGTGATGGAGAGAACAAAAGAATTGCGTGCGACCGTGAAGATCGCCAAAGGAGTGGTCGGCCGCGCTCTGTAAGGACGCCTGCAAACATCAAAATCATCCAAAAGCGACTTCGCCGAAATCCATGTCGAACTCAGAAAAAACTAGCTCTGTAGACTAATATTTCGCGTGTTTCAGTAAACAGAATACTGAAATATGATCTTAAGGTGAAGGCGTGTAGCCGTAGGAAAGTTCATTTTTTAAACGATCGCCTTTGTAAATTGCGACGCGAACGTTGTCCAATATTGCTTAAGAGACACGATGCGAGGAAAATACTCTTCACCTATGAGAAAATCTTTACTGTCGAAGAAAAGTTCAACCGACAAAACAATAAAGTGTATGCAAAAAGTAGCAAGGACGTCCCAGCTTCAGCATGGAATGTCTCGCGTACTCATCATCCGGCTAGTGTGATGGTATGGTGGGTAGGGCCTGTATTAAAAGGAAGGGTGGTCATTTTGAATAATAATAATTAATGTTTATTATTATCTTCTTATTGTGTACCTACTGAAAATTTTAGAAATATATGTTAATTATAAAAAAAGTTATGGAACTTTTATTTCGTCTCAAAACTTATGCTCACACAAGGTACAATGTACAAGTACTAAAGTATTACTATTTAAGTTCTTACGTTGAATGTATGCTCAGTGTTCGTGTTGATAAGTCCATTGTTTACAGTTGCACTGATTCCCATTCATTATATTTTTTCAGCAAAGGGAGCAGCTGGCCCAACTCAAAGGTCATTTGCACAAGGAGATCGCGTTCCACCAAGACCAAATTAAGCGTCACGAAGACGCTATCCGCCGTGTCAAAGAGTCCATGTCTGACACGGATTCTAAGTAGAAAAAACAGCGTTTTAACAGCAACAAATACCACTTAAAATACTGCACATAACATTGGCGACTTCAACATGTGATTTTATCAACCTATTCATAATATTTTTTTAAGATTGTAATGTAACATGGATAAGAACAATTACTGTAAGATTTATTTGTCCAATTTTATGTTTATGGACTTCTATTTCTTTTAGTGATTAGAGGGAAGTTTGAGCAATACATATATCATTTACAAGGAGTGTGCATTGCAATTTCATTTTTAGTTTAACAATTACTGTTAGACTTACTTGTCCAATGTTATGTTTATGGATTTTGTTTTGCTTTTATTTCTTTTAGTGATTATAGGGAAGTTTGAGCAATATATCATTTACAAGGAGTATGCATTGCAATTTCATTTTTAGTTTAGCTGTATACCTAATTTATAGTTCTAGCTTTTACCCGCGACTTCGTCCTCCTCAACCTCACCTCCAGTAGGCAACTAGCATTTAATTACAGCTCCACATTTGCGTGTGGTCTGAGTGATCCTCCTCCAATCGAAACATAACTATTGGCAGATGAAAATGAATGAATAATGAATATGAAGCTAAATGTAGGAATGCCATGGCGAAGTTTAAAACTTGCCGGTTCAGTAGGCAAGGCATTTATACTTATTTGATAACATTTAGTCAGTATTAACTTGACCACAAATGAAACGCCGAGTGCGTATGGGGTGGTCACGATCAAGTATCGTAACTTATTCGTAGCTTTTACTTATCGTTAATTTGTAAATGTGTATGGAGAAATTCAGTTTCTGACGTTTTGACGACACGAATACGTTACAATAATGTTCGTGCTCACCCATTGCTCACCCCACTGAGCAAATACCGTGCAACTTTAATAATTGCCATGATCTTTTTGGAACAAATAAATAAAAAATAAAGTCAAATTATGTCAATTTAACAACTCTGTCAAACAAAAACTCATCTTCTATGCTTTTTAAGAAAATCAACATTATTTTGAATAAAATGCATATTTTACAAATCTGAATTTTGAAAAAAATTCGTGCCGCTATGAGTTTAGTTGTTTTTTGTCGTGCTGCTTTCGTGCGTGCTTCTTCTAATTTGAGGTACCTAGATATTAAAATTATTTTCGTTAGGGATAAGTGCAAGGTTGCCGGAAACGCAGGAACGATCGTGGTGGTGATCGTTGGGTAAGGACTATGCTCAGCAGGCCTTCTAAAACATCGAAGAGCAAGAAATGTGCCAACACTGCCGGCCAAGCGAAAGCCTAATTAATGCCTACACCTCTGATGGATGTCAGAAACCATCCATCAGAAAAGCGACTGCGTTTGGAATGATGTGATCATGAAAAAACTTTTCAGAATGCAATCTGGTTCCGGTGCCGGTAAAGATGGTGCCATCCGTGAAGGCGGTGGCTCCTTCGGCAAGATGGAGACTGCCAGGGAAGATCACTACTTTTACAAGAAGGTAATTTTCTATCCTCATCAGCCTATATTTCTTCTACTGCTTGGCACAGACCTCATCTCACTTAGGAATTTAATACCCTTCTTTGTCAATCAGGTTGTAAGATTTTGTGTGTGCTGCCCATTCCAACGGGGAAATATATCTGTAGTTACCCCTACAGATCTTACCTAACTCTGCCTCAGCCCCTATGGTACGAATTCTAGGTACCTACCAACCATTTTGTGTCGTTTGTTACTTTTCAAGGTATCATATGATTGGCACCCTATTGCTAGTCACAGTCGTCTTATAGTCACTTTTCGTGGTCCACGTTTTATGACACATCAGGGTCAATGTACTAATGTAATATATCTGTGAGAATTTCTGTGCCACCATCACAAGTAATCAGTTCCGATCATGTTTTCCATAGCAACGGGAACAACTGGAAAACATCAAGGGTCATTTGAACAAGGAGATCGAGTTCCACCAGGAGCAGATCAAACGCCACGAGGAAGCCATCCGCCGACACAAGGAAAAGATGAGCGATATAGAACCGAAGTAGAGAGTGCTACCCCTCTTAAAATACCACGTAAAATATAACAAGACGATTTTAACGAGCTATAAGTAATAAGATCAAGCTTGTGAGTTTTACTAATTTGATATTCTAGCTAGTTTGAAAAAGCAAACAACCACGTCTCTCCGGATCCCGGACTATCCAGGCATTATATTAATTGACGTATTTATTTTTGCTTGAGGACTTTAATGTAACACCGATAAGATCAATGACTGAGGCTAGGGTTATTCGTCTTTCGTATACAATTTGTTTATTAATTTTAGTTGTAATATAGTGATTTGAACAATATATTGTTTACGAGAAGAATGAACTGCAATTTAATTTCTTATAAGACACGAAAGTGAGTGATGATGTTTTGGTTCTAGGTATGTTCTATCAAGGAACCATAGACTTAGAACATTAGGTTGATGCTAGGAACATAGGAAAGAGGTATACTTTTTGTTCTCATTCTTATATCAATTCATTATTTGCTAGTGCTATCTAGTACGTTTTGTTCAAACTACCTGTTTTATGTATTCAAAGTAGGTCCTGCTCTTTTTTCTATATACTTTGCATAGTTCTTTGACTTGTTACCAGATGGCGCTTACTAGGCAAGCATGCCCAAGGCACTCGTTCGTTGGTTTGGTAATTTTAGTAGGTTCCAAACATGTAAGTTGCTTTGCTATCCCTGTTAGTTCTTGAACATTAGTCTCAATCAAATCTGCGAAAATCTTCAAACAAGGATTTTTTTACGTTTCAACATGGCCCGAAACTACCATGCAATGTCATCAATTGTCATTCATTACCGTCCAAAATATTTTTGTATTGTTTTTTAGATTGGCGAAGTAAAATAGGCTAGTGCACACGGCTCTACATCAAGCTACTCATTTTCGTTGAAAAATCACCTTTATTACGTTATTTTAAGTTAACTCAGTGATTAACTTGACATGTCGCCGTGTGTACGTTAGCAAGGGTTCCAAAGGTAGGTACCTACTTTTGCATAGTCTAAATCAGCCAGCATCAGTAGGTACTTCAGTCAGGACGTCAAGTAGCAAAGCAAAACGAAACAACGTAGAAATTTCCTTAAAAATGGTTAGCAGTCGTTATTGCTCTATGTTAAAAATAAATTAATTGTAGATTGGTATTGTGTCGAATTAAACTTTTCTAAAAAAAGCCTCAAGTCTAGACCCACGCTGGAGAAAATGCAGTTGTGTCTATAGACATTGAGAATGAGATGGCTATCGCATGACTTGTTTGTTTTGACGCATTTTCAATGGAGTACCAGAGACGGTCGTCGCCCTAGCCAATAATATTTCTGTCCGGCGTGGGGCCAAATTTAGAACAAGTTCGTTGGGCGACGCGGTCGATCGAAGTACTTTAAGGGAACAGTGCTGTTACTTTTGGACTGAGAGCCGTAATAAATCGGTGTGCGTGACACGAAGTAGAGCTCCATCGACTAAGCTATTGGGCGTACGGGTACGTACGACGACCGAGCGCGCGGGCCGCGGAGTGAAGTGAGCCGCGAGCCGCTCCCTACCGCGGGCCGCGCGCCCTAACGCCCTGAACGCAGCTCCAAGCGACCACTCAGTTTACTTACTACAGTCGCAAATCGACGCCGCATGTCGTTTCGCGAGTTGTTGTGTCCGTGTGTATGGTGCTAGTGTAATAACATAACAGCAATCTGTTTTGTGCTGTGTTATTTGTGCTATTGTGTCGTACTGACGGAGCGACGGGGCCCAATCACTTGTTGTGATGCGTTTGAGGATATACCTATGGCTGTCTTGTGTAGTCCTCGCAGGATATGTACGAGCGACAGAGGTAAGGGGGACCCGTCTTAAATGCGGCTTCACCCGGCTTTTTGTTGTGTCGGAACACGGGATTGTGAGCAAGCATGTAGGTGTACGAATAGCTAGTATTATATCGTGTATTCGGCGACACGAAAGTTGCAGAGTTGCACAGCTTGCGTAACTTTCAATGTCAACAATGAGTAATTTGGAGTAGTCGTACGTATTTTGAAGACGAGATAGTAAGTTTATGATGCGGTAAAGTTATCGCATACGGAGTGTTGAAATTGTTCGATGTTACCTTGAGTATGCAGTGGGTACTCGTCAGGTAAACAAACGTTATCGTGTCTCCTTCCCATCGATTGGTGTCGCGTTATTTTTGTTTCCGTATAGGGTTACCATATCTCAGGATTTGTCCTGAGATTTCAGGATTTTTCGACTCTTCTCAGGATTCCGGCCGGATTTAGCAAATCTAGTGATAGCTCAGGATTTTCAATAAAACACAGGATACATTTTAAAGATCTCTCTTAATAAACTACTAAAAATAATCTTCTTTTTGTAACAATTGCAGTTAAAATCAATACTTATGTATTAATTTAAAACAAACTTAAAATAATCTTCTTTTGGTAACAATTGCAGTTAAAATCAATACTCATTTATCGAAGTAAAACGAACTAAAAACAATCATCTTTTGGTAACAATTTCAGTTGCAGTTAAAATTAATCCTTATTTATCAAAGTAAAACAAACTAAAAATAATCATCTTCAATAATCATCTTTAAAAATAATGTTACCAACATTTGCAGGTAAAATCAATACTTTTTTATCCAAATAGGTACTTAATTAGTTTTGTCGTATTTAATATTTGAAGAAACTTTTTTAAGTTAATTCTTTTCTTTGATTATTGATTTATAAAATGCCTCACAAGTTAAACTCTTCAAGTTATATTGAACTAAAAGTAGAGCTCGAACTGAAGACACGTTAAGTCGGTTTGTTTCTTTCGACCATTGAGCTTCCATGATAGAAAAAACTCTTTCTACGTTTGCATTTCGATCTGTTATTGCGAATATATATTGACAAATAAGCAGTATCTCTGGCAATCGTGAAATACCTATTGTCTTGAAAATGTTTGCCCACAACGCATGAAGCATTACGTCAAAAAATGCTTCTTCCTGTTTTGTCAAAAAACTATTCAGAGATGCAATTTCATCGAATAACTTCACATCATCTATGTATATTCCTTTTCCATTTAGATAATGAATTGATAAAGCAATCTGATCAAAGTCGATCATTTGGCCCTTTTTCACCATCAACTAATTAAAGACTTTGAAATCATCTAAAGGCGTCATCCACTTGATATTCTACGCAAGTCTTATAAATATTTTTAAGGTCGTGCTTGAAAACTTCTTGGTTTTCCGCAGTGCACTTAGCCAGCAACTCTCGCACTTTAAGTGGCATGAAGTTTGCGTTCGCTCGTGCAACTGAAATTTCATGTGTGGATTCGAGGATTCTTTTAATATCTTTGGTTGAGCGACTTCTCTTGACGTAGTGGCGCTGCGTGCGGGCGATGGGCGCCCCCCTCCTCCCTCCCGCTGTTTTGAGTGCGATGTACATACAAGCTTGCAACGCGTCGCGCAAAACGCGTGCGCAAGATCCGCAGTGTATAAAACGATAATAATACGTTTTTGAGAGAAAATTCTCATTGTAGAAAATCTCAGGACTTTTCCATGGAAATCAGGCATTTTCTCCGGACTTTTGATTTTTTCATCTGGTAACCCTATTTCCGTATCGCATAGTTATCGGACGAAGTGAGCGTGGAGTTGTCAGTGTTCATTCGATGGCAGCTGCTTCGCCCACGATTTTGGAGAAAGCTGGTTGCACTGGTGTTCGAGGCTATAACGCACCCACGGGGCTTAATGCAAGCGCACTGTGCGCTCAGATACCTCTTAAATACCTACTCACAATATCACGCTGTTCTCTCATTAATGCACTCACTATCGTAAAACGAGAACACGTTCACTTTATGCGTGTAGGCACCACGAAGTAAGTGAAGTGCGATAAACTATGAGGCGGTGTCCAACCTTGAATAAGACCTACTAAATAAAACTAGCATCAAGAAAAATCTTTTAAAGTAGTAGGTGTACCTATACTCACCTAACATCTAATTAAAAGTAGTGCCAAAAAATTACAAATTGACACTGTTAAAGTTGCCGAATTTTCCATCATGTGCCTTATTAGTTCAAAAATAGCGATTTTTTTTAGGAATAGTTTTCATCAAATACTTGTCATGTTATGTCAATTAGGGAATGCAATCCCGACTCAGGATTATAAGTTCGGGATCCCTCAGGATCACAAATTATCAATCCCGCGGGATCCCAAGATTTTCATGATTCAGACAGTTTTTCTAACATGAATATTATTAAAACAAAAGTAAGTATGGCTCGAAGAGATTTACAACATATTAACCGGGAATTTTAAAAGAAACTTCTTAAAAAACAAAGTGTATCAAGAGTACTATCTTCTAACCGGCATCTTATACTGGTGGGCAACAGCGTACCTAAGAGATTATATGCAAACTGCAAAAATCTCCCCCTTGTACCTCCACACTTCAATAAATCTATTTCTTTTTTTATTTCTGACTCTTATTTTAAAGTGTTAATCTATCTACCTAAGTTTGAGAATAAACTAGTAAAAAGAACTTAGAAGCTCGAAAAGTTTCTTCTTATTCTTCTTAACGTGAAGTATTAGTTTGTGTGCTACACAATCCCATCAATACGGAACGGGATCTCGTCATATTATGCTTCATATTCATTTCATCACTTCCTTAAAGTAACAGCAGTTCTTCGGGAATGATCCTGACAAATTACCCGGGATCTCGCGAGATCGGGATCCCGCGGGATCGGGATTGCATTACCTAGTGTCAATACGTCCCATGAAATATACTGTTGAGAGAGTGCATTTATTCGCAATGTGTTACTTTAGCTTATATTACCAGTGCTAATTTGCCATTTTTAATTGACAGTCTGTTATTTAGGAAAATCATAAATAGTACCTTATTGTTTGTGGTATTTCAGTCTCAAACTTTTTCATATTTCCTATACACTTCAAATAACACGGTTTCGTGATTTCTCCTGCAAAGTCATTCTTAAAAAAAACTATTTTCATACATTTTCATGACATGACTGTATTGCTGTTCAGGTTGTCAGTGTACTGTCTAATATATCGATCAAAATGCTTTATTTGATTCTGAATTTCAGTGCGCTCGTTGACTTGTCGTATTATTTTGTTCGGCAAAAAGCCGCATGCGATTTCAATGCCTGGTTCAGTTTTTACTTGAACCGTTTAGAATTTACAAACAGCTTTATGCTTTATTAAAATGCAAATAAAATGCAGTGCTTGACGTTATGTGTTTACGCCACGTTGCGGTGCTTAAAGTTTGATGGGATTCATAAAGTACACGTAGATCCTATGTTAAAATAATAGCTACTCGTAGTTGCATTGCGTTTAGTGGATTCGTTGGTAGGTACTCTTATTGTGGTTAATTCAACATTTATGGAGTCTGAATTGCGTTTACTAAGAATAAGACTAATGAAGAAGTTTTGAACATCGTGGGAGAAAAGAGGGAAATCCTAAAGACCATTGAAAATAGGAGAGGAAAGATGTTAGGACACCTGATAAGACACGACGACCTTATAAGAACGATAATTGAAGGAAAAATAGAAGGGAAAAGGAAGAGAGGAAGACCTAGAAGATCATACATGGATCGGATAAAAGAAAAATTAGGTGTCGTGTCATATCAGGAAGTCAAAGAAATGGCATTGAATAGACCAACATAGAAAAAACTCCACCGACAAGAGCATAGCTCTTAAATTTGATGATGATGATGAAGAATAAGGCATTATTTTCCTACGAAAAATCAATAATTTTACTTGTCCTTAACAAACTAGAACACAACAAATTTGTGTGAAAATTCACGATTTTCTATGTGTGTTATTATTACATGAGCCAAAAAAACAACTGGTGAGTTTCAACGGGTGGACGAATGTTGACCAGCCATAGCTAAGAACTACCGTGATTAAATTATCTTTCTCTTTTGACGACCGTTTGGTGTAGTGGTCCACGTGTCGGACTTCTAAAACCAAGGGTCACGGGTTCGATCCCCGCACAGTACAAGCATATGTGTGCATGAACATGTGTGTTTGTACTGGTCTGGGTGTTTTCTATGTATAATATGTATTTATTTACAAAAAAAAAGTATTTAAGTATGTTTATCCGTTGTCTAGTACCCATAACACAAGCCTCGTAGCTTAACTTGGGACTAGAGAATTGGTGTGATTGTTGTTAAATATTTATTTATTTATTCGAATAATAAAAACTGCTTTGAAATCGGTCCATTCGTTCGGGGGCTACGATGACACAGAAAGACACACCAAAAAAATATACCTCTATACCTCTAAATAAGATGGCTATTGAAAAAGGTGACTGTGCTTTGTGTTTTCATTTTTACTAGTATTCCTAGATCAATCAAATCAACGTACAATTGCGACGCACACAATTTAATAAAGTGTTATCGATCGAAAAGTAGGAGTGTGTAGGTAGATACCAACTATTAGAAAGAAAGATGACCACCATTATTTCATGAAATTTATTCAATTCCTGCAATTTTTAAAAAAATATGTAAAAATCATGTTATTCTCTAACTCCACATTTGTTTTAACATAAACGTCGGTTGACGATTACAATTATTTAAATTTCAATATAAATGTTAGTTCCATTCCACGAATAGGCATGATGACACCTATCTTAAATATTTTTAAGAGCATGACCTTTAAAAAACATGGCCCATATGAACTAATAAAAAAGGCTGTAGAAACCAATTTTTAAATATACAAAATTCAATAAATATTCGGTCAATTGACTCCGATTTGTGATACACTACCTTGACGTCACGTTTTAGTATTCCCATACAAAATCTATGGAGGCAGACCGTTTTGACAGATAATAAAGAGTATGTCAACGATTGGTGGTGTCATCTAGCCTATTACGATCACCACCAGCTCAGCACCTATAAGGCTCGGAGTCCAGACTACACCGAAATGGAGACGAGACGAGCGGAGAGGAGATATTTATTAAACAACCAATAGAATTTCGTTATTTACACATCTCGTCTCCCCTTAGCTCCAGTGGAGATCGCCAAACATTAAAACGTAATTTAACACCCTAATTGAGTTATCATTTCCTATTATTCGCATTATTTGATATTGAATTGATAAAAATTCACAAAAAGTACTCCGATTGAGTTCAGTTTTCTGACTGATGTTGAAACGGCAAGACTAGTTTATTTTAGTTATTTTCACAGTATCATGTCATACGGCATCTTACTATGGGGCTCAGCTGCAGATATAGAGACAATTTTCGTATTGCAGAAACGAGCCGTGCGGGCTATTTATAAACTTAAATCAAATGAAACACTTAGAGAATTGTTTAAAGAATGTTTAAATGCAAACAATTACAATTATTGTAAATCAATTTTGAAAAAAGGCAATGACAATAGTACGAATGTACTCATTAATACAAATTTGAATGAAGTTTTCAAAATAAGTAATTTTAGCAACGGACTCGGTTTCAAAGCGTGCCTACGGCTATGCGTCGCTATTATACAGATAAAATGTGTAAAATTCTCAGTACCCTTCCTTACGATGAGTTTCTTGCGCCGCTTCTTCACTGGCCCAAATTGTCCCGAAGCGGTGGTAGGGTTAATTTATATGTTGGGACGTGTAAAAGTTCTAGTTCTTAGCCTACTTACAGAAATAAAAGAATTTTTATTTTATTTATTGAAGAATATGAATGATGACGTCACTAGCTATTACTAGTGCTAGACGTCACGTATCGCCATACAAAATCTATGGGAGACTGACGTTTCGACAGTTCATACAACGTAAGTTATCGGTTGGTGGTGTCATCTAGACTATAAGCCTATAAGACACCACTAATCGTTGACATACTTTTTATTATCTGTCAAAACGGTCTGCCTCAATAGATTTTGTATGGGAATACATGAACGTGACGTCACGGTTTTGTGTGTTTGAAAATTGGTTTCTACAGCTTTTTGGAAATAAAAATTGGTTGTATTAACTTCATAGGGGCTATGTTTTTTAAACGCCATGGTCTTGAAAATATTTAAGATAGGTGTCATCATGCCAATTGAAGTAAGAAACCTGGCAAAACTTCGTCTCACGACTAGCAGAGTAGCTGTACTGTACAGTACTGTCCCTGTGGTAGGTAGGCAACCAAATACAGCCTAAGGTAAAGATAATATATATTTTTGAATCTTATTACTATGAGATAAGGTGCGAAAGCGTTAACAGAGCAAAGGATCTCGACTTTACCTCGAAGGGTCGGTGTGAACAGGCAGACGACCCTTACGCCTATTGTTCAGTTTTTTTGTTCCCAAGTTTGTTTGTCATCTATTAGGACCTTAAGGGTCTACTATAATATAGGTTAGCGTTCATGTTGTTTAAAAAGCTATATATATACCTGATGTAAGTTCTCGAAATCTCAAAACCCTCCCAGACGTGTCTATAAAGTAGTGAGTTAGATCAGAGGCGTAAATAGGGTATCTTGTCTTTTTTTTTGCTTTACATTTGTCTGTTTAAGGGCTTTATATAAATAAAATAAAAATAAAAATTGTTTGTTTCGAGCAAATTGTAGCTCATAGTATGGTTAGTTAAATGACAAAACCTTAAAAAAGCTTATGTAAGTTTTTATTTACCAAATTTATATCATAACAGTTCACTACATCCAAATATTATTAGATTAAAATTAAAATCAAAGTCAAAATTAACATGAAATTTAATACAAAATTATTACAAATACAAACTGAATTAAAATAAAAATCACAATTAATAATTAAAATACAAACTGAATTAGATAAGATTTCAAGATAAAAATCCTTGCAGACTCTGAAAGTCATCCGGTGTCTTCCTGACCATGTAAGACAATGTAGGTGTTTAAGATAACATAATATAAGAAATATTTATAGTCCCTTCACAAAATGGCCACTTATTATTTAATGTGAAAACAAAAAAAACATGATGCAAGATGTAGCCAAGATAATTGTAGAATTTAGGTAATTGGCTAATTTTCAGCACAGCGAGCCCTATCCGGAGGTGAGCGTTAATCGAGTCCGCCCAGACATACCAAAGAACTCACCGAATCATCGAAACGAACTACTCTTTCGGGACTAATGTAAGGAGTTTAATCGTTTACGTATTTATAGTAACCGACTACGGGCCGGCGATAATTGGTCGAGTTTGGTTTTCAGCTTATTCACACTGAAATAATGGGACCGGTTAACTAAGAGTGTTACTTAGTGCATTAATACGTCTTGAAGTTGTAACAGCCTTATAAAAAAGAAACACTGCTCTAAGTCTATTTTAGAGATATTTATTAAAAAATAAAAGTATTTATTTTCGACCAACTTACAGTAGATACATAAATTGTTAGTAAGCATAAGCTTACTGACAAATCTAGGAATAAAACTATATAAATAAATAAATATTTCTCAACAATCACACCAATTCTCTAGTCCCAAAGTAAGCTACGAGGCTTGTGTTATGGGTACTAGATAACGGATATACATACTTAAATACTTTTTTTTTGGTAAATAAATACATATTATAAATAGAAAATATATGTATATATATTATATGTATTAGTATTATATATGTGTAATTATTATAGAGTTATGTTATGTTACTTATATTCTACAAGCGGAAGTGTTATTGTAATAAGGTGGCCGACAAAAGGACAATCCCCGCTGTCAGCTAACGCCTTCAGAACACTGTTGCTACAAGTTGCCACTGTTATAAAACGTGCTTTTATTTTAATGATATGATAGCTCCGCAATTCCGTAAAATTGCTAAAATACATATATACCATACCATATTACATGGTTTAAACATTTTTTTTACAAAGCATAAACTGTACTGTTGTGTGCCAGTTATCCTAAAAGCTAATCCTGTAGTAACAGTGCATAATGGTAAAATCTTCCACACCACACACTACCTACTTTGAAGTTACTAACTTGCGAGTGACTGTGTACTTAGCGTCTCATTTCCCTATATTAAAACTTATGACAACCGAACTTCAACTTAACTCCGACTCCGGTGTGCTGCAGTGTTAAAACCAGGAGCGTCATTCCACTATGTAACAAAATGGTGCTAAACGTCAACCTGTTCTTGGAGTGCAACTGTGCTAGTAAAGTTTAATTTTTTAAACAACATCACATACATTGATCTGACTCCGTGGTAAGTAGCTTAAGCACTTGTGTTACAGATATCAGAATCAACAGTGGTATTACAAATAAACTTAAATAAATACATGTACACCCAGACCAGTACAAACAGACATGTTCATGCACATAAATGTTTGTACAGTGTGGGGATCGATCCCGCGACCTCTTGGTAAATAGTCAACTTCTTGACCATTACACCAAAGTAGTTGTCTTTTGTTTGTTGAATTTCAAGGACATGTGTCAGATGTGCAATGGGCTCCGATACAGCTACGATCAGTCACAAAAATGTGCAATAGTTGAATAGGCTAGATGACACCACCAATTTTTGACATACGTCTCTATCATAATGTCAAAACGATCTTCCTCCATAAATTTTCTATGGGAATACTCTAGATGGCGTCAAGTAAAGAGTATCAGAAATTCTGTGTTCTTAAAAATTGGTTTTTACAGCTTTTTTAGAAATAAATCGGATTTATATTACTAATAACTTCATAGAGGTTATGCTTTTTAATTGCTAGCCTGATGTGCTACTGTCTATGCAAACTACATATTTTAGTTGTGAAAAAATTACCTTTGCGGTGAAAACGAAAGTGAACTTCACAAATATTTGAAGTGCTAATGAAAAATAAATACCAGTCAAAAGAAACGCATTATGTCGGAAGCATTCGAAACGAAATTAGTGCACGCCTAATGGTTGGGAGGTGGGCTACGGAAATTAGAATACTTAATATTATCTTAATGAGTCTGCCGACGTAAATCATGGTGTTAGCGCTTAACCCCGTAATTATCATTAAACGAAACCTGTTAAGTCAGAATTACGTTACACACGAAAGAAAATGCATACTGAAAAATAACCCTAAATTTGAATAAGACCTAAGTAAAGCAATCCCGACAAACTTTAGGTTTTTTTGGCTTGATCGGCTCCATTACGTAAATGCTCTATAGGTTATTGTGACTGCTTTATGTCAACGAAAAGATAGCGTAAATAAAAGCGTTTTTGCAGGTTATTGTGACTGCTTTAGATGCTTGTTTAAATGTAAGTTATGTCAACGAAAAGATAGCGTAAATAAAAGCGTTTTTGCATCCAATTGTAAAATACATTTGCTTATTAATGCAATTTTTGTGCCAGCTTAAGGGACTGTCTTTCTGTACCTTCAACCTGTGCTCCTATTGTGTCATTTCGTGTAAGACCATATGGTCTCGTATTGTCATGGTTTGCAAAGCATAACATATTATTATATATGTACTATTCATAATTTGCAAAAGCATTTGACATCCGGATGGATGAACAGATGTTAGCCATGTGTTTTCTGTATTACAATGAGTCACTTATGGATTTTTTAATCACATCTACGGAGAGGAAACGTATTTGCCATCATATTTATTTATTTAAGGGGCTCCGATAATCAAATATTCTTTCAGATTAGTTTTGAATTGTATACTATTGATTGATTTAAGCTAAATATCACAGCATCTACTGTAAAAATTCAAGATAAATATTTATCTGTCACTTAATCGAATTATAACTTTTCATCTGATATAGATGGTTTTGGATGCGATTTATGTTATGTAAAACAGAAGTACAGTAACTGTTAACAATCTTGAAGGAATGGATTGTGATATACCATCACCGTATATACGGTTCCACACCTAGTCCTTTAAAGTCATAAATGTAAAAAAAAAGATCTTTAAGTAGGTACTCAATAGATTCTTATTGAGGGAGAGTTGTGGCATAGTGAACTGAATTGAAGATTTTTTGAAATTTATGACTCTAAAGAACTAAATGTGCGATATCTGATTCAGGCATGCGAGATTTGTGATCAAATAAAGTGTTAAAGTATTGCAAGATAATCTTTGAAAATAAGTTATGCTGTACCATTCTACAATTAAAATTGACACAAGCATTACAAGTGTTTCTAACCAGCAGAAACCACTTGAACAAAGATCGTTTTGGCCAGTATTAAATGTCCAAGTCCTTGGCCTGTCGAGCCCTACCCTTATTAAAGACGTGACGGAACCCACTTTATCAAACGCCCGTGCGTTATAGGTCACTCAAAATGAAAAATCGTTAAGGACATCAAAGAGAGTTTATTTAGGATATATGAGAATTTCAGGAAGTTTGCATCATTTTTGTAGGGCGTGGAAGAAAAATTATAAGGTCAGCACTTGTGCGTACGTAGAGTATGGCTTAACTATCAATGTCACTGGTCTAAATTAAGTATGTTGCATTTAATGCATGTTTTATCACGATTTCTGCACAGTGTCACACATTTTAATAATCTGTTGCACAGTTAATATTTAAATTCACATCTAAATACATACATAAAAAAGCTGATCTATTTTGAAGCAATTGTTTCTCATATCAATAGCAGTTTTTGTCTAGCTAGTACCTTCTATAAAATAATCTTGGGATAAGTGGCGAGAAAGTTACAAATTGCCACGTGGCCACATTAAACAATGCCTGCTCATGTAAATTGACCGGTAGAAATAAGAAGCGTGATTGCCAATAGGGTTGTCTGTTATTAATGTTCAATAAAATGACATGGCAGGTAAGCTGTGTAAAACTTCCCTATCTATTGATCAATTGATTCTCAGAAAATTTGCATGTTTTGTATCCATTTATCAACATACATTTTTAAAGTGAGTATGTCTAGTAGTGCTCGAATGCTCTAACAAAAAATGTGTACTGAATAAATGATCTCTGAAGGAGATGCATTGATTGTTGAGCAACAACAACATTATAAAAATGAGATTATTAATTAATTAGAAATAATTTTACTCACCTGAAACATAACTCGCACTGACAACCCTACCAGAACTAATCACTTACTCTGTGTCGAACGGCGCACGCAATCCCTTTGCTCTATAATAGGATTGTTGTTCTATGACACTGTAAACTTTCCGCACCTATTGTTGTATTAGCATGATTGCTTCAATTTCTTCACTCCCTTTTTGTACAAAGTAAATGAATTCATGATTGAAGAAACAAAGTATATCTTGTATTTGTTTCTTTATTGTCGTGATAACGTCTTAGTCGAGCCGGCTGCACGCACCAAAAAACATGACTCATGCGGCGTTACCTTGCTCTGAGGCGTTCCATTTAAGGCTTGAAGTGTAAGCGAGAGCGCGAAATGAGCGACAAAGAAGCACAATGACGTTGTCACGTTTAACTATCGTCAGTAAGCCTACTTTACTGACACCCGATTTTTTATTTTGTCAAAAATATCAACAAGAAAAAGGTTAGGTTTGCTCTTGACCCAAGACTAAGCACAACGAGGCAAAGAGTGGGTCTACGATGGAGTTATAATTTTGTTTTGATGTCCAATGAAGAGTTATCTAGTCTAAAGCTATCATTGTCAGATATGTAAGGTTGACCAGAGTAGAGAGGTTGAAGTACGCTAGTAAACCACGCACTTTTGAAACATCGATTCTCTGATTTTAAATGCCTTTTCAATGCTTTTGAAGCATTATTTCACTCAAATTGAAGACGCAGTTGTTGAAAGAATTTCGTAACAATGCATGATACTGTTTGTGTTCTATTGACACCATGAACTCAACAATGTAGTCGCACAAATTGCGTCAATTCATTTAGTTGTGATTTAGAACTACCTACCACATACGGGCCTCAACTGGTCGCATCCGTCTTGGGCATGTACTATGTTGCCAAGATTGTATTACGAGGACCTTAGAAATTACGCGTCAACGTGTACTCGGCTCGGTTACACATGGTCTTCCGTTCGCCAAGTAGCCTTGATGATCGAATGGAGTGGTTTGAAGAATGACTCCTATCTGACCTTGGATGGCACCTACTATGATGAATGGACTGACGTACTGGTCTACTAACGAAACTAAGAACTAGGTAGTAGAACTAAGGTAACCGACATAGCCTTGAGAATCAGTAAGCTCAAGTGGCAATGGGCAGGGCACTTAGCGCGAAGAACTGATGGCCGTTGGGGCAGAAAAGTTCTGGACTGGAGACCCTTCGACCAAAAGCGCAGCGTAGGACGTCCACCGACAAGATGGACAGATGACCTTGTAAAGATCGCAGGATCACACTGGATGCGGACCGCTTGTGATCGGTCGATGTGGAAAACTGTGGGGAAGGCCTATGTTCAGCAGTGGACGTCCTTTGGCTGATAATGATGATGATGATGACTGGACTACTAGCACTTGCCGAAACGTTGGAGACAATTTGTAACCCCTGACGACAAAGAGAGGAGTTTGGCTCCTATTCTGTTTGTGTGTGTTTTAGTGTGTGTCTGTCTGTGGCATCGTAGCTCCGCTTTAAGTGTGGTTTTTTTATTCGAAGGATAATTAGGGTCGCGGGTTCGATCCCCGCACAGTACGAGCTGATGTGTGCATGAACATGTGTGTTTGTACTGGTCTGGGTGTTTTCTATGTATAATATGTATTTAATTACAGAAAAAAAAAGCATTTAAGTATGTTTATCCGTTGTCTAGTACCCATAACACAAGCCTCGTAGCTTAATTTGGGACTAGAGAATTGGTGTGAGTTTTGTGAAATATTTATTATTAATTTAATCACGGTGGTTCTTTTTTTACAAAAATAGTTGCCTGTAAAGTCGGTTTTCCGGGCGAAGATTTTACGTGACACCGGTCATGTTTGAGTGGGAGAGAGACGCAAGGCATTCGCCGGTCCGGCGGGCCTCTCTCTCGTTCGGTGACTCATCGTAACAGACGTGAGCGGGCGTTACACTTTATCATGAGTGACTCCGAGCCACAACCTAATTTAAGACGTTGTCACTTCAAAACCAAGCAGGGTAGAGTGACCCTCTGAATATTGCAGAATCAGCGGCTTGTAGCCACTCGACCTGGAATTCTATGGGGAAGGCCTATGTTCAGCAGTGGCATCATATCATCAAAATCTAATAAAATAAAATAATTCATTGTGATGATTGTGGTGCAGTTTATTGTTAATTTGAATAATTGGAATAAAACTCTAACTACCTGCTTAAAGTATTTGGTAAAAAGCCTCAAAAGTCCCCCTGTAATATCCAATCTGCTGTTTTTTACTCTAGTCTAGTTTCTGGTGTTTTTGTTTCGCTGTCCACATCTTATCTGGCGCTTAAATATTTTTTTTTTCAGCTCTATTTTATTTAAGATCGACGGTTCCCGTCAAATCTTCAACTTCGCTTATCCTTTGCGATGCCAAGTCCAGACTGAGCATCAAAAATTTCTCTTAGGCGGAATATAAATCTAATGCTCTACTACGTATTCCTCTGTTTGTATTTTCGTATCTTGTCGTCCCGTTTGCTTGCATGCTAAACAAGCATGACTGACAGAGACGGCTACTGTGTATAAAGTAATAATAATAGTCCTCCTGCCGATATCGACCAAGGCGGCCAATCTCAACAGAGATCAGTCAACTACGCAGGAGATATTATAGTGCACAAGTGTGAGCGCAATACACAGGTGCACTCACTGTTCCATCACTCTCAAAGTGCAGTGAGACGACAATCCGATATGACCGGAGAGAGATCAGGCGCAGGACCAACGGCTTAACGTGCTTTCCGAGGCAAGGGGGTGTAACACCGCCAACATCCCGACTCCGAGCTGTTTTTGAGAAATTCATGACAGAAAATCTCAGAAACAATTTTAACTCGAATTGGGATTCGAACCCAGGACCTCTCGGATGTAAGGCCGAAACTTTGCCACTACACCAACGAGGCAGTCAAAGTATAACGTAGGGCCTCTGATAAAAGAGGCTGGCAAGCCTTTAATAATGAGGAGACCGTAATCCGTTCATTTGTGTAACGACAACGTTTCGTCTTATCAGTCTTGGGCCCTTCGGAATTTAATGAGTCAGACTTCAGATTTCAGGGGCGATAGAGTCTCGTTATAGGGGGCTGGAATGATTATGCAAAACGTTCGCCAAATGCAGCGAGTACCTACTGTTAATGCTTAGTCGTTCGTTTTGAATATTAAGTCCTGTGCCTATTTACTTTTTACTTTACCTGCTGGCCTTTACACGGTTGCAGGTCAGAATTTTTATCTAAAAATAACTTACTAAAATTTATTAAATTATAAAGTTTTATTTAAAAATAACACTAGCACGAAATACCTTTATCATCACATTGATCAACAATGAAGCATCCATTTGATTTTCATAACTACCCTGTTATGGTTCTACTATACCTACTACATTCTTAAAGGGAGTTCATGAGTTTGTTCCCACGTATAGCGTATACTTTATTCAGCACATGACCCTCCTTTTTACGGTACAAAAATCAAAAATTTAAAGACCACTGTGCTAACGGCTAAAATTGCCTTTACACCCGATTTTCCTTTTCACTTTTTATTCCGTTATAGTTTCCATTTCCTCTCCATGCTCTGACTCTGAGTCAGGGGTCTTACTCTGCTGTCTGAATTTTTGAACTTGGTTGTTAGAAGTCATGGAAAGACTTTGATTGTGTTCAAATACGAGTATGTTTTGCTAACCAATTATGAGTTGGCAGCCTACTTGAAGCAAAGATTATTTTCTAATTGAAGTTAATTACCGAAAGTCACTTTTATTAGGTTCACTAACCCCTTTCTAAATTCTAGACTCATAATTTTAATCACAACCAGTGAGATATTTATTAATCTTGATGGCAATTTCGACGATGACTAATTAGGATCCATGTCTGCTGTTATGATATACAAAGAATAGTGAAATGAAAAGGTATTTAAGAATAGGCATGATGACACCTATCGTAAATCTTTTCAAGACGATTTAGACCGTAGATAGTCAGGGGAATAAGAACATGCGCCCATAGGTAACCTATCATTTGAGTGATCAAGTTTTGCGCTTGACAGGATATGTTTACTAGGTCATTTTAAGTATTTTTAGTCCGAGCAGAAAGGATTTCTTTTCTTCTGGTGGGGGGTAGGGGGCTACAAAGATGGCCGCTGCCGACAATTTAAAAAAAAAATCTCCTCGTATACTTACAGCTATTATAGCGATATTGGTGTCATTTTCGTATAAACCGAAGCCGTAGAATTCATTTCTGATATTTATTTTTAGCACTTTCATACATTTTTTTTAAGAAATAGTAAAAAAAGTGAGAAATTGTATTCAGTATTTTTTGTTTAAGAGCCTGTCAGTGGTACGTTTAATTATAAAAAAGAAAATAAAAAATATGAGAAGAAAGAAAATTTTATGCTGATTCTAAAAATATATACTTTAATAGACTTATCTAGTATTTAAATGTAAAAAAAAATATATTTATGCAGCAGCGGTGATGTGCAGTATTTAAGTTTATCGATCATATCTGCAGAAATAATCGAAATCTCAATTTATTTTTAATGTAACAACTGTATTTATTTACAATATCAAAAGATAAAATATAAACCTGTGTTTGTTAGCTTACTTGTTCACTTATTTTATAACAATTAGTGATATCATAATGAAAGTTACAAAAATCGCTTTCCATATGAAGATTCTCCTCGAATCCTCCATTCCCATTTCATTTTATCTTTTGACATTTGATTAAATGACTATGGGACTATTCTAAAAGCAGCACTTCTGAAACAAAAAAAATAATTATCTAAATCGCTTCAGTCGTTTTCAGTAATCAAGGAACAAATATATTAAAAATGAACGACAGACAGGCACCAAGAAAGATCTTGGTGTCACAATTTAAACCCTTTGACCGCCACAGCTTTAGCAGCAACTTAAAAAACTTTTGACGGCTATAGCCGACTATGGCTGTCAAAAGGTTAGGTAAAACAGTTATGATTAAAGTAAATTTATAGTATCTAATTATTAATATATGAAGACGAAATACATAGTTACAACATAAATCACGCCTTTATCCGTGATGGGGAAGGTAGAGCGGTTACGCTACGTCTGACAAGTTTCAAGGGTTATCTGACGAAAATGAAAATAATAGAAAAATTTGAAAAATAAAAATAACACTGATTAGACAGACCTTAGCAGAGCCTAGTGTTAACATAATCCGGCACAGAAACATAGTTCTGTGCATTTTAAATTTCTTTTTATGCAGTTGCATCTATTTTTGCATGATGTTTTGCATCTGCACCGGGTAAGTTCTAGGCAAACTGTTGCTACATCTGGTAAAACAGACCAGCGAGGTTTCCAGACGTTTCCTTCACGAATCCAACCCCAAGATGACGGACAGGGAAGATTTTGATCGGGAATTAACGTTTGGCCCCAAATATGCACACCTTGGTACATTGCTCTTAATGTGTGCTGATGCAGAGCGCCTTCTGTTGGGGGTATATTTTCCAGCTGTCTGTCTTTCTTTGTGAAAAGATATTTTCGACACTCATTAACGGTGGTACAGGGGCTTGAGCTGTGAAATAAAATTTGCGGACATTGTTTATATTATGTAGGTGTGGATAAGAAATTGATGTTATATAAGAATGAATATAAATTCACTAAAGGTCTCTATAGCGTAGAGGTTGAGCGTTCTTAATTTTACTATTCATACTTACCGATCGTACATTGTGATGATAAATTTCTGAATGAAACTATCTGCTTCTGCCAAGTTTTGTTGTACCAATGCTTTGAACCCAAGTGTTGCTTCCGGGTAGGCAAACCAGGCGTCAAACGCGCTCTTTTTGCCTCTCCCATGAAAAGCCGACACAGTGTCACATCCAGTAAAGGCATGAAACACAGGCAATACTTCAGCCCTATCAAATCCTAAAAAAATATCAGTAATTAAATTTGGGACGTCGATGGGTTGAAATTCAGATTCATAATGTATTTATCATCACAATGTACGATCGGTAAGTATGAATAGTAAAATTAAGAACGCTCAACCTCTACGCTATAGAGACCTTTAGTGAATTTATATTCATTCTTATATAACATCAATTTCTTATCCACACCTACATAATATAAACAATGTCCGCAAATTTTATTTCACAGCTCAAGCCCCTGTACCACCGTTAATGAGTGTCGAAAATATCTTTTCACAAAGAAAGACAGACAGCTGGAAAATATACCCCCAACAGAAGGCGCTCTGCATCAGCACACATTAAGAGCAATGTACCAAGGTGTGCATATTTGGGGCCAAACGTTAATTCCCGATCAAAATCTTCCCTGTCCGTCATCTTGGGGTTGGATTCGTGAAGGAAACGTCTGGAAACCTCGCTGGTCTGTTTTACCAGATGTAGCAACAGTTTGCCTAGAACTTACCCGGTGCAGATGCAAAACATCATGCAAAAATAGATGCAACTGCATAAAAAGAAATTTAAAATGCACAGAACTATGTTTCTGTGCCGGATTATGTTAACACTAGGCTCTGCTAAGGTCTGTCTAATCAGTGTTATTTTTATTTTTCAAATTTTTCTATTATTTTCATTTTCGTCAGATAACCCTTGAAACTTGTCAGACGTAGCGTAACCGCTCTACCTTCCCCATCACGGATAAAGGCGTGATTTATGTTGTAACTATGTATTTCGTCTTCATATATTAATAATTAGATACTATAAATTTACTTTAATCATAACTGTTTTACCTAACCTTTTGACAGCCATAGTCGGCTATAGCCGTCAAAAGTTTTTTAAGTTGCTGCTAAAGCTGTGGCGGTCAAAGGGTTTAAATTGTGACACCAAGATCTTTCTTGGTGCCTGTCTGTCGTTCATTTTTAATATATTTGTTCCTTGATTACTGAAAACGACTGAAGCGATTTAGATAATTATTTTTTTTGTTTCAGAAGTGCTGCTTTTAGAATAGTCCCATAGTCATTTAATCAAATGTCAAAAGATAAAATGAAATGGGAATGGAGGATTCGAGGAGAATCTTCATATGGAAAGCGATTTTTGTAACTTTCATTATGATATCACTAATTGTTATAAAATAAGTGAACAAGTAAGCTAACAAACACAGGTTTATATTTTATCTTTTGATATTGTAAATAAATACAGTTGTTACATTAAAAATAAATTGAGATTTCGATTATTTCTGCAGATATGATCGATAAACTTAAATACTGCACATCACCGCTGCTGCATAAATATATTTTTTTTTACATTTAAATACTAGATAAGTCTATTAAAGTATATATTTTTAGAATCAGCATAAAATTTTCTTTCTTCTCATATTTTTTATTTTCTTTTTTATAATTAAACGTACCACTGACAGGCTCTTAAACAAAAAATACTGAATACAATTTCTCACTTTTTTTACTATTTCTTAAAAAAAATGTATGAAAGTGCTAAAAATAAATATCAGAAATGAATTCTACGGCTTCGGTTTATACGAAAATGACACCAATATCGCTATAATAGCTGTAAGTATACGAGGAGATTTTTTTTTTAAATTGTCGGCAGCGGCCATCTTTGTAGCCCCCTACCCCCCACCAGAAGAAAAGAAATCCTTTTTGCTCGGACTAAAAATACTTAAAATGACCTAGTGAACATATCCTGTCAAGCGCAGAACTTGATCACTAAAATGATAGGTCATGTTTGTTATTCCCCTCAGTATAGACAAGATGTTTTAGAAACTTACCTCAATGAAGCTAGTAAAAACCAATTTATTTCCAAAAAGCTGTAGAAACCAATTTTTACTTACATAGAATTTATATTATTATTTATAAATATTCAGTCAATTAACTTCGATTTCTGATACCATAGTATGACGTCAAATTTTAGTATTTCCATTCAAAATCTATGGAGGCAGATCGTTTTGACAGATGATAAAGAGTATGTCAACGATTGGTGGTGTCATCTAGCCTATTGTTTGATTGGTTAAAACCTAGCTTTAAAAAGTTAGGATAATAATATAATAATAATAAATTCGTTTATTTCCAAAAGTATTTTTACATCATGTTACTGAGTTTTCCCGGTAAGTAGTCTGGGACACTTGTATTGGGAAAAACTCGCTCTTTCCCTCGGTGATTAACATTATAGTTCCGAGGATAGCAGCTAAAAAGCCTTGACAATGCAGATTAGCTCCGGTACTAAGATGTGAATCGATGACACCATGCCCTGTTATAGAGTGCATTAATTATGCATTCGGCCGCTCGCCACGCAGCTTGCACGGCTGGGAGATACGCAAATTGGTTTTTATCATTATAATCTTGGCTCGTATCAGGGTTGTGCATTTTAGGCTTGACGGGAAGCTAGGTAAGATGTGCCCGTAAATAAATAAAATAATAAATTGTTTCAACGAACACAACAATTACCTAGCCTCAAACTAAGCGTCAGCTTGTGCTATGGTGGTTAGAATAACGGATAGAAATACTTAAATACATTTATAAACACCCATGACCCACGTACAAATGCACGTGCTCATCACACAAACATTTGCCCCTAGCAGGATTCGAACCCGCGACAGCCGGTTTTGTAGTCTGGACGTTAGACCACTAGACCAAAGCTCTCGTCGATGTCGATGATGTTGAAATGTAGCGATTACAAAAAAAGAGTTTCATCATCATATTTTGTTGATTGTATTATTGCAAACGTGTTTGTTTGTGGAAAGGGGAAATAGCAAGTAGTTAATAAATAGTAGACAGTAAGTTATGATATTTTTTAAAAAGCCTGTGGATAAGGATTTTATACAATCCTGAGAAAGGAAAATGATTGTGTGATGACATAGACTTTTACCTTTATCTATCTTTTGTCTTAATTGCCTCAGTCAGAAGTGATTCGATGGCCTAGGGATGATTGTAGTTATTAACTTTAGGAATCTTATGTAGTGCGATATAATGTCACTGTTTGAGCTTATCATTCTTGTAAGACAGAAGTAAAAACTTTGTCGTAAAATTATTTTTAACATTGTTCGTTTCGCGTGACCACGAGATGTAGTAATAAAAAGCTTGGCTACATTCGTAATTCAAAATATCTTGTGTCGAATACAAATGACTGTATCTCCACCTTGATCTAAAATAGGCTGGTGTACCAAGTTACCTTATCGTATCTATTGTATGTTTATGGTATCCACATGTTATCGTAACTGGTTAATAGGTTACAAAATAATGTAAACTCGTAACTACATACAACACCTCAAAACGATATCGTGTACCGTGTGTATCGCTCTTATTACGAGTACATGCTCATAAGGTGCCATAGTTGTCACGTTGACGTGCTATCTTGTGTACGTGAGCCAAAAAACGATTGTTTTGACGGGTTTCGTATTTCGGAATAGGCTTTAAGCTTTTTTTCCCCATAAGTGCTAGTACACATTGAGCGCTTGGCGTTGCGTCAAACTCGCTGTTTCATATCAACGCTTCACCAGAAACGCGCGGTATTTGTTCCCGCGCGTTACGCGCGGTAACAAAGCACGCGTTAAAACGCCCAATGTGTACTCGCTCAAAGGGGACAAAGAAAATGTAGATTATACATATTATATCTGATTTTTAATACAGTTGACGAAGTGAAGAAGTGTATAGCTTATGGTGCTATATCCTCAGTGTAGTTATGTAACACTGCAAAAATTAAAATCTTTATATCTGTCTATCAAACCAGTCATCTTGCTGAGAACTCATTACTTTTTCACTCTGGACAATAATAACCGCAACGTTTTATAATATTGCATGAAGTGTGGCCATTTTTCTTTAAGTTCGTATCGTGACTGCATCTAAATTGATGTTTGCATATAAATCGTGTCGTGAGTGAGACATAATATGTTTACGTACATTTATATAGTAAAGCCGAAGGTGGTGCATAATAGGATAGTTATTTTTTTCATGTCTGGAAGTCAGTAATTCCAAGACATAAAAACTACTCGCCTTGACCAATTTACGCTCTTCTTTTTCCGTCTGTTGACACTGTCTGGTATAGTGTTGTGTCTTTTCGGTTGTTCTACGAAGACAGACCCAGGTTTACTTATTAATTTTAAAAGTGAATGCCCCTTCCTTTGCAGTGATGCGAATGAAATGTCACTTCATGAGGCAGTGAGCACGGCACCATAGCCCTAAGAAAAGTCGATAAAGTTTCTTTATTTTTTAGCATTAACAATACAAATCCCTTTACAATGTGAAATTATAAGACACATAAAGAAAAATCGACTGCCACAGGCGAGACTCGAACCCGCGCCTCTCGCAAGCCGGGCGATTGCTCACCCAATTGAGTTACCGTGACACTTGCTCATCGGTCCGAATTTCTTTTAAGGAATTTTAAGGTGCAGTTTCGAGTCCCGCCCGAGGCAATCCATTTTTCTTTAAGTGTGTTTTAATTTTAATTGATTATTAGTCATCACGATCACAAACACAATATAAGGCGTCCACTATATATTAGGTCCTTACCTATGAAATTGGCGTTTTGTATGGGAGGAACAAAAAGTCGAAATTTTTTTATTAGCATATTTATTTAATCAAAGTATGAGCCATTGTAATCTATGCACTTTTGCCATCTCATAGGTAGTTCATTGATCCCTTTACTAAAAAAACCATTCGAACGGGAATCAATAAAATCTTTGAAGGCGACTTGGACTGCCCCATCTGAGTTGAACTTTTTCCCTTGCAAGAAGTTATCCAAATTTCGAAAAAAATGGTAATCTGTTGGAGCAAGGTCCGGGGAGTACGGTGGATGCCTTAGAGATTCCAATTGAAGTTCTTCTAATTTGCTAGCCGTCTGTTGTGCAGTGTGTGGTCTAGCGTTGTCGTGAAGCAGCAGTGGCGTAGAGCGATTGACCAGCCTTGGTTGTTTAGCAACTAGCTTTTCCATCATGGTTTGCAATTGCTGACAATAGATATCTGCCGTAATCGTCTGGCCAGATTTGAGAAAACTGTAATGAACGACACCGGCGCTAGTCCACCAAACGCTTACAAGTAACTTTTTATTGGTCAATTTTCGCTTGGAGCAGGCTTTGGCTGGCTTGCCAGGGTCCAGCCATTGCGATGAGCGCTTCCGATTATCGTAGAGAATCCACTTTTCATCACAGGTAATGATTCGATTTAAAATCCCTTCGTTATTGTGCCGGTCAAGTAATGTAACGCAGCAGTTGACGCGCGTTTGCCGGTTTGCTTCACTCAATTCGTGAGGAACCCACCTTTCAAGTTTTTTAATCTTCCCAATTTGCTTCAAGTGGATTAAAACAGTTTTATCACTAACGCCAAAGCCTGCAGCTAACTCGGACGTGGTTTGCGATGGATCCGCTTCCACAATAGCCTTCAATTCTTCATTATCAACTTGGGTCTCCGGCCGTCCACGGGGCTTGTTTTGCAGGTCGAAATTTCCAGAACGAAAACGTTGGAACCATGAAAAACGCACTGTGTTTTCTTTTACGACACAACCGCCATACACATCATTAACCCTTCGAGCCGTTTCCGCAGCACTGGTGCCACGGTGGAACTCGTACTCGTAAATAACGCGATATTTCAAATTTTCCATTTTGTAAATTGAGCGATGCAAACAGAAAAAAGATAAGTAAAAAAACAAATGAATGACGGTTTACGAAACACAACTACATGTGGAAATAGCTGTATAAATTTGAATTTCGAATTCCTAACCAAATAGGAAAAATTTGTGATCAAAGTGGCCAGTACGACAAAACGCCAATTTCATATGTAAGGACCTAATACCAACACGTTGCTTGCAACTTCTTAGTTTGGTTGCTGGTGACGTTGAGCAGTGTAGATGATCTACGGTGGATACCTATCGATAGTGACAATGATAATCGAAAATCTAGTTTTACCCAGAGCACAAATAAATACATTGTGATGCGTTTTGCAGACAAAAAAACCTGAGTAAATTTTAGTTTACACTTCAGAATTTTTAATCTATGCTTATTTTAGAAAATAATTCTACTTTTCGCTTCTACGCAATCAATACCTAAACGCGACATTGACTATCATGAGCCATTAATTATTTAATGTGCTATTCGCTTTTTGTAACTTGCAATTAATCAAACATGCGCGTGACCAGTTTTCAAACTATACTATGTATGCGTTAATCGCTAACAATACCTGATGTTATTGTATTGTCTGATTAATACTCATCAATATGTAGTAGTACTAAAACTGTTTGCATACTAAATACGTTGTTTAAAACACCTATTAAAAATTAATGACTAAAGAGATTTAGTACTAACATCGGTCAGCCACGACTTCGTTTGTCTGGACAAAAACGAAAATAACGTTTTTCTTGGGCATTGCAGAGGCGATCGATAAATCGATTCATTTCCGAATCAATTATTTTCACCAGGAAGGGTTTTGTTCGCAAAATTATGTGCATAGTATGTCTTGCGTGTTTCTTGAGCGTACAATCGTGTTCCTTATATGTTGCCTGTTTACAGCCAATAAAACTCTAGCGTATCAATTACTCGTATTCTATTCTATTTGGGGCTTCAACCACAGTATAAAGATTATGTGCTTCAACGATGAAACGTTCGTGTCAACATTGGAACTTCCGAATATCAATATTTCTAAGCCGTGTTGTTATGCACAGGACAATAAATAAATAAACAATATCCGAAATATATTTTTATATATGTTTTTAATTAATTTTCCTTTAATTTTTTTTTAATTCTAGGAGTTTTAATCTAATTTTAAAACATTTAAAGGGTTAGGAGGGTTAATTTTTTTCAAATCAGCATATAGGAAGTGTTGAGTCCAAAAATTGAATCATAATTCGAGCATATCTGTAAATTAAATAAATGAAAAAAAAAAAGAATTAGATACTTAATAGCTAATTGATTGACTATATTCACAATAACTTACACAGACATGTTCAAAAAATACTAGCAGCGTAAACTATTCACGACAACCGCATTGGATTGATTACCGAACGAGCAGTTTTAATCAAATTAATTTGGTATTCGGTTCTCGTATCTCTTTAAGACGCAGGTACAGTGTCCACCAGCACATCAGGTTACCCATTTTTGATGCAAAATCGCCCGTATCACAACCGCCTAAGATACCGCAGTGTTCACCGTGACGTGCTGGCCCTCGTACCTACAAATGACCTTACTGACACAACAAACCTAGATTAATCAGAACTGTATGTAATTCACTCCTGAACTCATCATTTTGACTTGGTCTGGTTAGTGATCGCTAAAACTTTAGAATGTCTTCATAATTCGTGCTACTTTTTTGTTAGATTTTTTATAGGTAGATGAGATGATACTTTTGACATTTACGATCATCTTTTGACATTTACAGCGATTTTCGACTCGCACTCAATTCTAGAGACAACCTTTAATTTTAGTAGATTAGATGCAAAGATTAGATGCTACTGGGGTGGGAAAAAGTGATTATTAGTGATGTCCTTATTGCATAGTAGAAGTAACAGGTAGTAAAAAAATGGCAGAATTTACTAAAATTGGTATCATCTCCCAGACAATTACTACAATATAAATGACATCATTCACAATCCTTCTCTTCAATGTAACAATAAAACAATTGTAATCAGTTGAGAGCTCGTTAAATGGGCCGTCTCTATTTATAGAGTTCGGAAATCGATTGTCGCGAATCAATCATGAGGTCTTAATGATTAAAATGATATATAGCAGACGGTGTGACTCGGTGTTAAATTGTGTCCCTATTTGTCTTTGTTTACTACTCAACACCGGATAGGAGGGGTAAATATTTAGGACACATTCCATCAGTAGCTCTTGAGATATCATTAATGGTTTAAACCTTCAAATGTAAAAGACATTGTAAATATTCATAATTCATTGGCTTACATGAGTCCCACTGCTGGACACAGGCCTCGCCTCAACTTTGAGGTGGTATTTTTTAAATTATTTCATCTATAATATATAAAGAATCGCAAAATGGATTGGTAAGCGCATAACTCAACATCATCTTTTTATGATATTCCTTATATAAATAAAAAAAAAACAATGGACAGGACAACGCCTGCGGGGTCCGCTAGTTTCAAATAAAAATAAAAGGCAAAAAACACGGTAAGGTGTGTACCGCCTACCATGACATCTTTATTAAGGGTGTCGGGTTCAAATTGATGAAACATTTACCTTCTTAATCTATATGCAATATCCTTACCATACTCGTCTGCCTACCGCGTCTAGCCTTTAAATTCGTTTACAATCCCTTGAAAGGGGTGATTTACCCCAAAATCCGGGTAAAACGTTTACCCTAGAGGAAATTAAGTCTCGGGTAAGGGACGGTGATCAGTTAACGTGCAATCTACCTTGATAGCGATCGATTGATAGTCTGCAATATTAATCACGGATTCACGGACGGCGACACCTAGATTGATGTAGCCTTAACACTGGGCTCGGACCTGAAATACACACTTTAAAACCTTTGGAGGTAGGTAGCCAATGAAATGTAGACTTTATGTCGTTGTTGTAAAGTATAGATAGGCTTCATTGTTAAGGTCCAGCGTATCGGCGTTGTAGTTTTCTGGAAAATTATTTAATTAAAGCACTTACCGTCATTTTAGAATTACTTCAAAACTGATCCTAGTAAAAAGAAACCAACGCAATACCTTTATCGACGGTCATGTCATAGCTTTTATAAAAGTTTAGGCGGTTAATTGGCTTTATTTTTATTTATTTTATTAATTATATTATTTATTTATATATTTGGCTATTATCACAAAATTTTGACAGCTAAGTAAGCTGTTTTATTGCGAAAACTTGGTTTGCAAAGGATAAATTGAAAAAAAAGTAGGCCGCTACAAAGTCCCACCTTGTCGTGGTGGTGGGGGGGGGGGGGCTCAGTAACCGTGGCTTTGCCACCCACGGTGAAGCTAAGCGGGATCCAGGGAGGGGACGCTCCACGTGGGCTTGGGGAGGCTTGCGCAGGATGCGTCCAAGGGTGCGGGTGTGGGAGACAGTTTTGTCTGTCTCTCGCAGTCGGGTGCGGTTGCGGGAGGAGAGACGTCTCGGTGTGTCGTTGCCGTGCGGCCTATCTCCCGCGACCAAACGGGGGCGCACCATTGGCGGGTGGCGCTGCGGTGGGGCCGCAGAGGAAAAGGAGATGCGGTGTGTCGTTGCCGTCCTCCCTATCCTCTGCGGCCGGGTGGTGGCGGAGCCCAACACCTTGCTCCGCCGCCAAGGAGTTTGTGGCCCTCGGGCTATCCGCCAGGGTGCCGTGGTGAATGCTCACGCGGCCCATGGCACCCCCCACAATGGCGGAGTGGTGGAATGCGCTGTGGTTTTAGTGGGTATTACGGCCTTGCACACCAGCCGTTGAGTCCCACATACCCCCCTGCAGATGTGTGGGGGGCATGCGTAAAAGCATTTCCACAGCGAGAAAAAAAAAGGCCGCTACAAATATGAAATTTCGCAATTCCATACATACTCAGTAAATTATAGCGTGAAAACACTGTCAATGTACAGAAAAATTGGCCAAGAGGAAAATACCGTTTAGTGCAAAAAACTGCTTTGCTGACAAATTTTTTTATTCGCCTCTAAAGTCACGCCCCTAAAAATTGTCTCACTAAATACGGTACAGTGACTTAGTATTTTTCCCCGAAGTTAACATATTAACCATTACTAGTATGTAAGTTTTCTCGCACGGTAAGCACCTTAGCCTAAGAAAAAACTACTTACTAAAGCTGCTAAATAAATGTTGGTTCCTTTCAGATTTCAAGAAAAAAACCTTGTTTTCGCCGAAGTGAGTTCAATAGTTAAACTTAACGACTACTAGTAGTTAGCTACTAGATCGTTTAATTTATAATCAACTGACCTTCTGTTGTATGCGTGTTAGTATGTTCATGACTGTTTTGCGTTTCTCATGTAATTTTAATTTGTATGTAATTTTAGCGTTACGTTAACGTATCAAGATTTTGTGGCATGCAAAATTGCCTGCCTTAAGCCATCTTAGAGTTATGTTAAAAATACTTAGGTAGCAGTATTTACCTACCATTGATAGTGAGCACCATACTCAAATCAAAATAATAAGAACTATTGTTGAATTTTATTACGCGAACATAAGAACTTATTATCAATTTCACGCTAGGACACAAACAATACAAGAAAAAAGAATTTTAGCCTTAAAAACGAACGAATGTCGCCATGGCGAAGAAATCGTCCTTAACTTTTCTTAACTCCGAAACTTTTCAAGTTTTAAACAATAAGCCCCACGTTTTTAAAACAATGCTTAAATTAATTTGAAAAAAATCTCGTGCTGCTAAGAATTCAAGAAAATCATTTACGTAAACCTAGAAACAGGCAGCTGGTCAGCTTAGTATTGTAAAAAAACAAGAAAATCTAAAATTGACATGAAAGTAGCTCTTCTTTCGATTTTTAGATATCGTTCAGTCAATTCCCTGGTTATATCTGGATCCAAAGAACGATGATTAATTAGATTTTCTTCCAAAAAGTATCTACCAGTTAATTTTCTTGTCACTCAGGCCAACTTGGTCCTGTAATTTCCGAGGTGACGAGCATAATCCACCACTAACGTTATGCGGGGATTTTAATTGCCCAACCTCGGGATATTAATTAATCTTATCAAAATTTAACGATGATTAGTCTGCTTTAACGCAAATTTATATCACCAGACCCAATTAATTATGCGTTACATTGTACGAAGCACATGTTGCTTAACACTGCGGGACTTAGTCCTGTTTAAAATAGAGTCGACTTTAGATAGAAAGTGTATGCTGTTACTGTACGTACGGAGTTTAATCAGCAAATTTTATAACGAGACGTGATTAATTTTAACGATAATGGATAGTTGGTAATCGCTAGTTTTCGATAAACGAAGGTTTCGATCGTTATAGTTCTATATCTAAATGAGCTTAATTAATGACTTTAGGATACCAATCTAAAACACAAACGGCTCACAATTTAGGAAGTGTCATTCCATTTATCTATATGCGTTACATTGAAAAATTCAGAATTAAAGAGAATGAAGAGCCCCTTCACGTGTTTTTAGATATTTCGATTCATTGGCTTGCCTGAGTTAAACTAATTAAGTTCTTCATTTCCTTATCATAAGCTGAACAAGAACCAGATATTGACATGGCTTTCATTTATTTCGTTCAAGATATTTGTCACGCTTTTGGGAACAATCTTTTTAAACAAGATAAAATCAATCATAAATTCCGAATCTTACTCTGGCTTAAGGGTAGAAACTCGGTCCTTTGTTGATAATAAGTTACAGATTTACAACGTCGTTCTGATACCCATATGGACGTACGAAATATCCACTGTGGAGTTCTGCCAGCAAGAGTAACATCACGTGCATCCAACGAGTTCAAAATAACATCCCGCGCACAATCACTGCTGCCCCTTGGTTCTCCAGGAATGACGATATCCACGAGTATCTTGACGTACCGACTGTTCAATCCTAAATTGAAAACATTAAGAAGAAATACGCTGGCTTCTAATCCCTCCAAATGTTCTGGCCAATCCTTCCTCCACAACAAAAAAAACAAAAAGGAAGGATATGTTTTGAAAAGACAGACAAGAGACTGGTCTTCTTGCCTGAAAGCTGTACTCACAAAAAATCTGGTAAAGTCTTGCGACACTGATTGCAGATCCTATAAAAATAAAAAAGTAAGGTAGAACCATCAGAGCCGTCCTTACGCTAATGCAATTGTTACAAAATTGTGATTGAATTTCCGGATCTTGACATTTCGACCATACTAGATAACGTGTAACAATCGTTATACTGGGCTAGAACCAAAAATTAGACAATTATGTTACGATTTATTGGAATTGAGGCCCAGATATATAATTTCTTCGTGACAGAATGTCACTTCGAGTCGCAGCATGTGTTACTGACATCACAGGAAATGACGTGTTTGTCGACCAGACATACTTACTCATTGCAGTTAATGAATGAACACAAATTGCAAGAAAAACGTGATGCAATGTGAATGGTCATTGTTATTTTGCAGTTTGAATGAACCTGCTCTCGTCTCGTCAGTTGGTTATGGTTTTATGCATTTGGCATTTGCTCGTATGTGAAAGGAGAAAAAAATAAAAAGGCATCAAAAATAATTTATTATTTAACCAAGGTGATGTGATTAAATTTTTCAGAAAACACATTTCTTTGACGCCACGTACTTTCTTTGGTAAATTTCTCTATTACTGACAAGTATCCCTATTTCAGTTGAACGCGAAGTCATGAAGAAATTTGCACATATTAAATTGAAGCTTTAAGCTTACATTTTTAAAAAACAATGGCATAAGCTGCTTTGCTCCTATCATGCTTATAATAACATAATTATATAAGAAAGCATGATGGGAGCAAAGCAGCTTATGCCATTGTGTTTTAAAAATGTAAGCTTAAAGCTTCAATTTAATATATGCAATCCTGTGCAGTTGTAATCGGGATTACATGACGTTGGTAGACTGATCCTTGCCAGCGGTTGAAATACTCGTGCACATCAACTCCAAAAGTCGCATCAAAATATTATCACTGCGTATGCCGCCATGTTGTAAATGCAGAGTGGCAAATCAACCCGCGGATTAAGCGCAAATCCGTACGCTCACTGCATTTAGCGTGTACAAGCGTAAATACGAATCATACGATCGCGCGTATCGCAAGCGTAGCGTAATCACGTCAATTTATCGTCACAGGTTCCCGCCTCTGTCGGGGGCGTTTAGTTCTGTTCCTGAAATCATTATTGCTAATTTTTGTGCTTGCTTGGAGCGATCCAAGCATGTTTTTCCAATAAATGTCCGTTTAAGAGCACTTTACTTGAATACTAAGCCGTTCGCTTTAACGGTTTACTGTTAGGGAGAGAGGTGGGTACGTCCATGACGAAACTAGGAACCTGGTTTACATAGTGTACAGGTTCAGCGAAACGCACTGTTAGTTTTAACCCTTCAAAAACTCGGTGTAGGTGGTGCATTCTTTAATTACATTTAAATGGCTGATTTTCGCTATACCATACTGAAAATATGCCGTAGGAATTTTTACAGACAACTATTTGATCACGGTTTGGTATTTGGTAGGATTCCTTTAAAACATAAGCAGGTCATAAAAAACGCACATTATGGGTTATCATCTTCTTCTTTTCGTATCCATGGTTGGACTCAAATCATCGTCCTCCAATAATTGGCAGCGTCGAAAGCCCGTTGAGGAACTAAGTCTTCTGCGGTGCAGGAAACAGGGAGGCTAGGGCACGATAACAGGTGGCTCATCGTTTGAGTAGGATGTAGGAGACAACCGCATTTATCGTTGCCGGAAAAACCCCACTATTGGGTTGGGTTGTGATAGAAACCGAGTTTAATGTTTGTCAATTCTACAAAGTGACGTCAGCAAACTTCAACCACGGCCGAAAACTAGGGCCGAAACTTTTCGGCTAACCGGTCCGGTTCTGCACCGGCCAGTCATAGTAATTTGTCATTGTCTCCCGCCCCGCGGCGTAATGGAAAGTGTCGGCGGACCGCCATTTTGGTTAATTACTGGCGATTGTTTGATCATTGATTTTTTTTATTAACTCCTTTGATAGTGCAGCACTCAATTAAGGAGGAGTTTGTTGAGCTGGCTGCTAATAGAAAAATGTTTTCCAAGTCACTATGCCAAACACAATAGAAGCTAACTTTCCGGAAAATTATGAAATTTTAATGGTTTCTTTGTTTCACCCAAATATCAAAGTTTTCAACGTAAAATAGGACAGAGCATTAACAGACAAAGTGTGACGGTGGTTGACACACTTAAAGAAAAATGGACTGCCACAGGCGGGACTCGAACCTGCACCTCCCGCAAGCCGGGCGATTGCGCTCCCAATTGTTTCAATTTTACATTGTAATGAAATTTGCGTTGTTAATGCCAAAAAATAAAACTTAATAAAAGATTTTACATTGCCTAAACTTGTAGACTGGATATAACTTCATCAAATCAGTTATTGAGTACAATAGTAACAAAAAAAGTGAATAATACATCGAGCTTACAACTAGGTATACCTACGCTTACATCCTACATTTTCATCAAATCAGTGTAGTACTACTTAGCCAACGCTTGCTACAATTATAAGTGATTCATTGAAGCACTAATTAGTGGATTACAGCTAGGAACTTGACCTAGGTGTTCCTCGTCCATTGCCGCGCGTTCAACGGACAATTAATTGTGGCTAGTGATGGGATAGACAGTGTCAAATCAACGAAATATGTCGATAATAACAAGCAAGATTCAATTATTATTTTTTGTTCAACTCACGCATTGCAGTTTGGGTAACAAATATTCAATGCGAAATAATAGAAATATTTAATGGAAGTTAAATAAATAAAATATGTTTTAAGTACCTCCTGTTAATACTATATTTATTAACAGTGTAATAAGGTTTTAGAGTATTTACTTTATACAAACTTCGAGTATCTAATATCAAGATTGTAAGCTAAAATATAGTGTTAAAAATTGGACTAAGAGTTATGAGAGTGTTTAAACAATATACTTTTTTTCAATCGCTAAAAATTATTAAAGTCCTTAAAACAAATGTTAAAAATATATAAAGTTATAAAGATGACTAATTTTTGTGATTTAACATATTCATAGCTTTGTTTTTTTTTTCAAATAAAATAAAAAAACGGCTGTTAAGATACCGTAGGTCTGTTAAAACACTATGTTACCGTTAATATTTATTACTGTACAATCATTAATATTTTATCGTTCTATAAATCTGAGCAGTATTAAAGCCCTTATCGCAGTCTCATGCTATTTTATTGATCGAATCCATTAATATGTAATACGATACTTAAAATACATTGAAAATAAACCCCATTGTGATGCTTTCAGGTTTAGGCTATAGCTATTTAACGACGCTGTTTTATTGTCAAACAATTGTTTGTGTTTCAACAATGGCGATGATGTAGACACAGTTCGTCAAGTTAGGCCGTAGATTAAAATAAAAATAAATAGTTATAAGATTCAACTTTTCAATTTAAATTGTTGTATCTGAATGCTAGTAGTAAAATTTCTCAGGCAAGCTTTGGTGATAATATGTTCACTATTTTTGACCATCAAATTTTGCTTCTTCTATGATTAAAGTTTATTTCAAAAGGTATTCCATACAATAACAAAATTAAGTGGCGCATAATCTCTTATAATGTTAACAAATACGCATAGCTAGTGCATTGCTATTCATACTAACCAACATCCATACATGAACGATGATAAATTTTCCTCACCAGATTGTTAGGATAATTTAATTTATCCTGTCCATATTTTAAAGATGTTCTATTTTAGTCTGCCGAGCATCAGTCGTTATGGTCATGAACAAAAGCTGTAAAGATACAACGTAGATAAAAATAAATGTAGTTTGTTTAACCAATTATGTCGTAAAATGGAACGTTGAGTAGAATGAAAGGGTTTTGAGAAATCAATCTTCAGGTTCTTATTAGAATCAATGGTGTGTAATAACGACGTCTGGCATATAATTTTAAGATTATCTTTACTTAATTTAGGGTATTCAAAATTATGGACACAATCCACAACCTTTTTAGTCTTTAGAAAAAAAAGGGTATTATATATCTATGTAGTAAGGTACTATAGGTATTTCATGTTGTTTTTTTACAAACATTCATCGATAGTAAGTACATCACTACGACATGACGTGACGATTACGATATATCGGAGCTATGCGGGTGCGCTTGAATGGCAATCGAGTGGAAAATGCTGAATGCGGCTATTATTATTTACTCTTTGTCCATTAGCGAATGCTTAGTATCGCATGTCTACATATCAATAGTAATAGTATATTAAATTGACACTAATATACGACATGTCAGTCAAAATGTGGCTTCATTAGCAGTAATGTGAAGCGAACGCATGAGTTCTAGCGTGTGTTGATTTGAAGCTGTGCATGCGCAATTGTTCTTAAAATAACACAGGTTGTGTAGTATCTTCAGATTCCTAATTATTTGCAATTTTCCTTTTCTCCTTCGGTCTATCTCAGGATCGATTTCTAGGAACCTAGAAATCGTTATAACTCTAAAAATAAATTGTGGAACCGTCTTTACAAAGTAAGCGCACCCGAATGGCATTATTTTCAAAATTCATTTTGAAAAACCACGTCTGTCTTACTTCATGCATAGTCTTTCCGTGACGATTATAATACGGAGTTCACAAGACTGCGCTTACGCACGGTGCGTGAAATGCGTAAGGCGGCAAATGATTTAACACTTACCCGGAATAGTGTATGGTTTATTGCCCACGTCTGGCCTATTAAGATAATAGAACGTATATTTTTGAAACATCTTTTCGTGTGACATAGTTGTACACAGTGTTTGAGGTCTTTTATTTATAAAACAAGATCTTTATGCCTGATTGAAGATGGTACCAAGCTTCATGCCGGGATTGATTTGAAGAAAGTAACATCTGTAAATTTAGTAAAAAGTTCGAAATCACGTAATTTTTTATAACTAGGAGAAACAAACACAAACACATTTTGTTTATTTATTTATTTAATTTAAACAAAACTTGACTACGAAAAAATATTTTTTTAGCGCAACGCAAAACCGCTTGGCACGGTCACCGGACAAGCCCTTGACCGAGAGAAGAAATTGTAGTCGTCATTCGTTAGCCTACCAGAAATTCACGAGTGACATTGAAATAACAACCAGGTTTTGAGAAGAATGCCAAACAATTAAAGCACGTTTTTATTTTCAATTCAATTACTGGAATGGTGAAAATCTATATTTTATTGTGAAAATAGACACGTTGCACGTACAGTACCTCTAAGAGTTATATGATTTTAAACTTTCGCGTTGCATTTGAACACTGCTACTAGTTATCGGGTCTGAACGTGATTTATTTTAATCAGTATGAGGTACTCACTGCTCGACGTTTCGGCTGGATTGCACACAGCCGTGACCACGCCTTCAGACCATATAACCAGTAGTTAACCTCTTAGTAGCACTTATAACTAGTAGTTAAACTCTGTATAATCTAGCTCGCTCCATCGTAGACTCAGTCTTTGCCTCGTTGGGCTTAGTCTTGGGTCAAGATCAAACCTTTCCAATATAAAAAATAAAAAGAAACCAATGCTATTTATAACAGACGATTTATTTCTCGCCGTATCACGAAACAAATTATCTTGGCTAATTAACCTAAAATACTTCCTTTTATCTATTGTTTATTTTTGGCTGCCGTCGACGTCTCTACAATCCTCGATTCTATATTTATGTCAGCTGCGAAATGTATTTAGCGAATATTTATTCACTGAAATCCGTGTTTAATGATAAAGGCGTTTGTGAAGCAAATTAGTGAATTTCTCTTATTTTGATTTATCAAAATCAAAGTTATTTCCTTTGAAATGGTGTACATCCATCACTGTTTACTTTGAAGCTGTCAGTCATTTGCTTTAAATTTTTAGTAAAAACCTTTGCTCAGTCGGATGAAATAATAAAGCACCTAAAGTATGAGAAACAGAGACTATCGTGGTCAAGAATCAATGTAAAGTACTTTTGGCCCCTGAAATGTAGCTTTAATTTTATTATTTATTGTCTTTCGCATGTGTCATAAAATCTTTAAAAAAAATCGCTGTACTTCTTACATGTATGATCAATTTGACTAAGAAAATTCCAAATCTGCACTCTTACTGTAAATATTACTTCATGTGTCACCAAATGAGTCATTTATTTATGGTTGCCCCTAGTTACTATCATAACATTACGGAACGCCAACACCGACAGTCTGGTTACGAAGATTCATTGTTTGTGATGATGTGTAAAAGCAGATAGCCACATTGTAAACACATGACGAAAGTACGCGTTACAGCTCGTCAAGTTAAACATAGCTGCTTCTTATGCAGTTGTCATAAGGGCGTTTTTCCAACGGAAATGTACTATGATGCGCAGGAGCAAGATCGGGCGCGAGGTCAGACGCATGTCTGGTGAAACCAAATATGGGGCGCGTATTCTCTTTTTGTATATTCAGCTGATTTATATTTTAGGGCTTTTATTTTGTATCAAATTGGTAGTAGTCTACTGAAACTGTGTTTTTTTTGGGATTTGGAATCATTGAACTTAAGGATTGACAAATTTATCTCTAGCTACATGTTAGTCACGCCCTTCTCTCTAATTGTCCAAGCAAAGGATTATACTCCCAAGGATGCATTCACACAAGATAAGTAATTGACGGTTCGACAAAAAACACGATTCGTCATGCATGACAGATGAACTTTCACATTGCATACGAAATCGTGTTTTTTTTAATGATTTCAACATTGAAACAGCGGAAGACACCTTATAGACCGTCACGATTCGGGATTTTTAACGAATGGTGATTTAAGTCGTATTCTTCTTTTTTCACGATTCGTAAAGCGTGTGAACATGATGGATCGGTATTCAAAAGACAAAGACTCCCGTCGTCCAGATTCGTCTACGTGTGAATGCGCACTAACAAATTCAAACTTATCGTGAACGTCACCCCAGTCATAACGCAGTTCTGCGCTTCTGAGAGTGTCATATTCTTATATGTTTATCTTCTCCCTTATTTTGACCCCCTGAAGCCACATTTTGCAAATTTTTTATGCTTTTTTATGTAATGGCCAGTACAGCGTGCAGCGGTCAGCTAACTATTGGGTGATTTTTTAGATTTAGGTATTGATTAATTGATGTTAGTAAGTTACAGTTTTTGCGGTGAAAATATTATCAATTTGGTTTGTACTAGTATTGGTGGCCTCGTAGTGTTAAAACCACATTTTGTGCAAATACATTCTTAATAAAAATCACAGTTCGCTATGTTGTGTCAAATCCACGTGACGAATAACAATACAGGTGTGTCAACCGCATGTTTTATGTAAAAATAAAACTAGACAAAGAGCCCTGTTTATGAGCCGGTCACCTTGGGAGCTTTATAGGCCATTATACAATATTTTACTGGCGACTTGGCGGCCGTGACGTCATTTCGCGAGTATCATTTCTTTTTAAATGACGTTTATAGGCAGTTTAAATGACGGATACTCGTATTTTAAATGATCTGCTTGCAGAATTTCTGGATTTTGTTATTAAGGTGTATCGGTATGGCCTGTCATCGAAAAGGGTGAGAGAGACCTTAAAAGCTGAAACACGAGTATTACCAATTTTTCAGCAATTCTATTGAACTCTTTAATACAAACACTGCAATACGGTGCAACCAAACTACGGGTCAGCTTCATGGTTAAGCTATCATACTTGCAATCGAAGCTAGGAAAAAATACATACCGACATGCTTGCTATTATTATTTACTTTTAAACACTCGCCTTCATACACTGACTTTCAACCCATGGTCGCAATGCTGTTAACATATTTATAAGCTCTTCTTTCAAATGAGCAATACAACTGTTTTTAAAAGCAACGGTTACCACGTTATTGTAGACGACAAAATAAACGATGAACGTAAATAAGTAAACAACTGAACATCAATCTAATCGCACTCTCTTTCTTGTTACAGGTACTGATTCCAATTCCGGCCTATCGAAGACAAACATCGCAAAAGAACTTTATTTTTTCATCGTTCGGGTAAACCGAGCGCTTTTGTTCGCGTTGTACGGACGATAGCACGTCAGGCTACCCATTTTTGTGGGATTATCACCCTTTTTACAAGCTTTTAAGATAGCGTAGTGTTTATCTTGACGTGCTGTTGTGTCCGTACAGGTGCCGGCACATCTTAGCAGTGCACTTTAGTGTACCGATAACAAAGGTGATTTTGCAAGAGAAAAGTGGTCTGATGTTGATTGTTCATCGTTCCTTTTCTTTTTAAGCACTCAACGTAAGCCTACTTTGGGCCGATGTGTCTAAACACCGATAACACCTCTTTGCCTGTATAGACCACAATGGGCGTGATCGCTCATTTTTGAGACGTATTCCGTCGAGATAAGAGCTATCTGACTCATATTGTATTGAAGCTTTGTCCATAGGGGTGCAATCCGTGCTAGGTAGGGTTGCCTCCTGGAAGATTTTTCTTATAACCAGAAAAGATGTGAATAGTGTCTTTAATAACCTCATCTGTTATTAACTATCATCTCGTGACTAATGTTATGAGTATCTGCCCTAACTTTACCATTTGACGGCCACTTTGATGTAATGGTCAAGAAGTTGAATATTGACCAAGATGTCGCGTCGATCCCCGCACTGTACAAACATTTGTGTGCATGAAAATGTCTGTTTGTACTGGTCTGGGTGTTATATGTATTTATTTAAGTCTATTTGAATTACCACTATTGATTCTGATATCTGTAACAAAACACAAATGCTTTAGCTAATTACCACGGAGTCAGATCAATGTATGTGATGTAGTTGTATATTTATTAATTATTTTTATTACCATTGACTTTTCTCATACTTTTAATAAATTACTCAATGTAAATACCTACAACACAATGTGCTTTAAAATTAAGCTGGTTCAGAATAGGTACTTAAACATGAGCACTAGCTTACTTACTTATGCCTATTATATCATATTTTTTACGATATTTGCTGTCAATGTTTTAAAAACTTGGCTCTGAAATTATTTTTATTTTTCACAGCTTTTGTCAACCCTATTGTAGAGTGTCGATTAATCACTCTTCTTCTCAGTGAATGGCACAATACGCTAGGGTTGCGCACACGGCTAATCGATCGCTTTTAAATCATTACAAGACACTCCATAAATGCTCTCATTGCTTTTGGAAAGTTTTGATGTTCTTATTTTAGCACTGACGGTAATTTTTCAATATTATTCCGAAAAGTTATCGTACCCTTAATCCCCATTGTACTTCAGTCCATCATCCCCAAGTTCTTTCATGATATTAAAATTTATCACTTGATAACGCTTCGAAAGTCTTCGAATTTCACAATACTTAATTATTTATTTCAGCTTTATTGAACATCAAAACTTTGTACAAAAGAAGGACTTAGCACTTACCAAAGGGCAATCTCTCCCTGTCATACTTTTGGACTTTATCATAAGACTTAGCCTTTTAATTTGTTAATTTCTGATATTAACAGAGCTATCGATCTAGGCTAGGTCCCCCAAAAACTTCTTTATAATGAAAGTAAGATCATTAATTACCAATCATTGATCATTCAGATTCTCTTAGTGTGGTTAGTGGAAACAAACCAAAAATTAAAAAAAAATCTTGTAATAACCCGAAACACAAGGGTCAATAAACAAACCTTATGTATTCCAACGAGAACCTAAATCGAGAATAGCGTATTTCCAATTAGCTGGGTACCACGCAAATTAAGTCGGAGCACAAACACACTAGTAAGTAATTCAATTAAAAAGTTTCAGAACAACTTTTTTTCTCGTAAGGAGAGTTCAAAGTAAGAACTTGTGCACACTGCCGAGGTAAGGTTCATAAAGTGGCTAAGCATGCCTACATAGTTGCACGAAGTCTTTAATTTTAAAATGAAGTGCCTTTCTCAGTAAGCTTGGTGTATTGTGTACTTTAAGCTTTTCCTAGTCTGCGACAGGAAATCGATCTACACGAAATTCAATAAGTAATGTAAAAATAATGACAGCTCAATCCGTTGAATCTTTTGTTTTGACACTATATTATACTCGTACCTATAGATCATCTCATCCCACTTCTGGGCAAAGGCTTCACCTCATCTACGAGCCATACTCCGGGCCTACCACGCGAGCTCAGTGCGGATTGGTGGAGCGTGTTTTGTAAGGTAAGTGACCAACCTTACTGTCAGATGTTATAAAGCCGCCCGAGGGTCTCTGACCAGGGTTAACGACTAATATCTATCGGGACCACCAGCTCAATGTGCCTTCCGAAGTACGGATGATTGTAACTAGACGTTACATATATGGTTATAATGGTTAGGGCACCAATCCCAAACATGACCGGGCCTTAGGTTGCTTAACTTATTGTATCACTACCACTGCGCCACAAGAATCTTACATACCTAAAGATAATATGGCAAAAAAATGGAAATAGCTTTACTTTCATGACAAACAATTGATGTAAGTGTTTTAGAAAAGATAAATTTCAGTTTGAGAACAGTTTGAAACCCTAATAGGTAGGGTAGTGTATCTAAGTATCTCAGGAATAATATCATAATCATTATGAAATAGATAGTAGAATGTTTTTTGGGAATGAAATCTGTACGGTTTCTAATTAATTTGAGAAATGTGATATTTGTCCGCTCTCAATTATTAAATTAAGCAAACTAATCGGCCCTGAGCATTTTTGTATGTAAACTTTTATTGCATTTGTGCACTTGCCTTTATGTGCGTTAGGACACGACGGTATCTGAGAGGGTATTAGAGGGAATGCGGAGAAACTTAAATTGGAGGGTTTTTGGCCACTGTCAGGTTTCAAAGGGAACTTTACGGCCCTGAAACTGGATAGGTGTGTGTACGTCTAGGGCTGTCAGACGGTGTAGACTTTGGTTTTTATTTTATAATTAGAATCTCGTTTTGAAAATAGAGATCTATCAGAAACCGTACCAATGGTTTTTACTTAGGATCCTTCACAGTATATTTTAATAAAATTATTATGAAAAGGAACCCCTGCTTAAAAAAACAGTAATACAAAATTGGGCACAGGCACAGTTTGCGAGGCCTATGCCCAGCAGTGGGAATGTGGGACGTATATGTATAGGCTGATGAGATAAAATGATCTTTCAATCAACTAACAGCCTGTTTCAATATTCTAGTTTTATAGAAAAATATGTAACAGCGGATAGCTTTTTAGTTCGAAACTAATACTTATCCAACTTTCAGTTAAGGTAGTAAAAAACGGTGTTTGGACACCAATGGGCATGATGTTTGTTTTGTCAACCCTGCTTGGGTGTACATTTAATTAAGGGTAAGGTTACCCCTTACGTTCGTGGACTTAAGAAAATGAGTACACAATTGTTTGTTAATCAAAATCACCTGTTTACTTGTGCGGTACTTCGCTGTTTTAACTTTTTGCATTTCTTTATTTAGCAATACAATAATGAAGCCAATTGAAAAAAGACTGACGGCCGTTGGGATTTGACACTATTTGATTAAAACAGACTTTTAATGGCATTAAGGCATCTTTTTAGTGCCATTAAAGCCCAACCTTTTTTTTTTACGTTAGGGAAATGCCGTTACGCATACCCACCAGCCGCGGGGGCAGCTGGGGGTTATGTGGGACTCCAGGCCTCAGAGAGAGAACCCGCCTACCCACTAAAAACCTGACGGTGCCCTCCGGTGCCATGTGAGACGGGGACGTGGCGGGTTCACCGTAGGCCGCGAGGCCATAGGCATTCACCGCAGTTCCCCATTAAAGCCCAATCTAACCTAACCTAACTGACCATGATGATGATATAAAATATATGAACCGCCCACGTTTCATTTCTGTTAAGCCCAAAAGTATGACTTATATATACTTATATATGCCCTGAGGCGTTAAATCCACCATTAGTACAGAGTTTTGATGTTTAATAAAGCCCAAATAAATAATATAGCCGAGAGAGTGAGAGTTTTTGTGCTGAATGCAAGTAATCAACAACATTACATTAAATATCAACATACAAATATTACATATTAGTAAAGTAATGTCTTTGATAACAGATTATATTAACATAATGTTCTTAATTAAGGGTTGCACCAAGATTCTTAATAACCTAACCTAAACTTGTACGATTAAAAAATAGATAACGTAACGTACTTAGTAACATGATGCACCTGAGTGTGCTTAAATCATTGCATCAATATTATACAATTCCAATGTATCTCCGATTCCATATATTCCTCCCAAAGCTACAGCAGTTAGATGAATTTTAATAAAGATACATGAATAATTCGAGTTTCGTAGAAACGGGGAATTTTCCCCAGTTTCATTCGGTTCAAGCCGCATGCTTGCCAGCTGCCGCGGTTACGAAACTTTTACATGTAACGTAACACCCTGTATAACTTCGGAGATGTGGTCTGTTTAATATTTTAGCAAAGCTTGAAAACATCAACGCATACTTGATGTGATAGACCACACAAAAGGATAGTACTCGTAGAACTGGCGATATATGAAAACTTATATTTGGTTTTGTTTATGGTGGTGGTGGTTTTTTATATGAGTATTTCCACTTGTACGAAAACTGCAGGATCTGAGAGATATGTTAAAATCTTGAAAATTGCAACATTTTATTTGAAGTTAAAATAAACATTTTTTTTTATTATTATAAATTACAATTTGGTGTTATGGTCAAGAAGTTGACTAGTAACCAAGAGGTCACGGGTTTGATCCCCGCACTGTACAAACATTTGTGTGCATGAACATGTATGTTTGTACTGGTCTGGATGTTATATGTATTTGTTTAAGTTTATTTGTTACACCACTGTCTATTCTGACAGCTGTAACACAAGTGCTTAAGCTACTTACCACGGAGTCAAAGCCATGTACCTATATGATGTTGTTGTATATTTATATATAATTTATCTAAAGCAAAAAAAAGTATTCTGTTGTATCAGTAGTTACCTACTAATTTGGTCACATTCATAATTTACTCTCATTTTTAAACCAATGATCTTAAAAAAACTGTCCTCCCCTCCTTTAACTTAAGCCTCAGCATATCCAAGAATACGCTCTACCGAAACAATTAAGTATTACGGGTAACTCCCGTAGTTTCAATGCAAGTGCGCCGTGCAGGGCGCCCAATCTCTAAGCAGTTGCACTAAGTTTCAGATGTATCTCTCTTTTTCACTCTCACAAGCGTGCGAGCTCGAGACTCCGTGCGAGCGAATGTACTGGCTAGACCAGAAAATAATAACGAAATGTTATGGTTGGCAAAGGTGTTCTAAATTCTGCGGTACGTCCTCAGGCCCGGATCAGAACTTGGAACAATGTGGCGCAGGTAGACGGAGTAAGCTAAGTACATAATCGCAGTGTTACGGTTACTGCAGTTGTGAGTTGGGAATCTTTTGGTGGATGTAATGCCGGCCACCCTACCCTTCGTTGATGTGACCGATTGAGCTAAAATTTTGTGTACACGTTAAATTTATAGTGACAATGCAAAATTTGATTATAAAAGCTTGTTGATTTTTTTTTGTTAAAACTTAATTTTCTGGACTCTTCATTTCACCTGTTTGTTTCACTTATCTAAAAGATATATATAAATTACTTAAAAAACAAATACAGAACTAAAAAATTATCACCGAATTTTTCTGTTTTGTTGTCTACTAAATTATTGGCACGTCTTCAAGTAAATTGTTGAACAACTGTGAAAAACAGTTTACTTTCAATCCCTAAATCATATTTTTGTCAGCCGAACCATGGCCGAACCAACAACATGTCGACGAACAAAGTCTTCATCGATCACAAAAGAAAAACAGTTCAATGTATCTTCGTTTTTGGATCCACTGTCACCCCCGACAGCGTACAGTCCGCCGCAGAAGTAAATAATAATAACGTTTATTTCAGGCAACGAATTATAATATAATTATGGCCCATATCATAAATACCTTAAAGTCTAACATATTGTTATAAAACATAAATGACAAATTAAATCATCTAGAACACACTAACACGCGAATAATAATATATATAATAATAATAATCGGTAAAAAGCCGTATTTAGTTTTATTGTTTGGAACTGCCTTTAGAATGCTTAATAAGTTTTAAAAAGGGAAATGTATGAGTTGTTTCTTCTTATTTATTATGTGCTTAGATAACGATGAGGCCTACTTCAGAAGCGAGTTGTCCTTATTTAAAATTTTTAGTGCGTTTTGAAGGCGGTTTTGTAAAATAATTTTTATTTGAAGCTTAATAATATTCTACCCGTATTTCGAAAATGACTCAACCAAATTTGATGTAACCTCTAAATTAGAACACCCTGTTTTAAGCATATCAGTATGATTTTAAATTTTGAAAATTGGATGCACAAACATATCCTTAAGATGTTAATAAAATAGAGCTTTTAACTCAAATGTTATCAAAACCACGATGTTTGGTACATATTTCCCTTTTTTTTCTATTTGTCCCCATCGAGTTATGCCACCGGGGTGGTGAATGGGAATAAATGCTACAGGTTGGTATTTTTTCCCATTTGCCCCTTTCATAGTTACAGAACAAGAGTACATTTAGTTATCACTGTAAAATGAAACACAATAATTATTAATAACTTATGTTTCATACTGGCATATGAATTTGGAGAATAAAGGAATAATTTTAAAGTTGTCTACTTTTATATTATAATAGTAATCTCTCAACAAAATGAAGGCATAATTTTGTTGAAATAATGAACTAATTTTTTGAAGTCGATTAAAAGTACCAGCTGTTCTGGCGGTTGACTGTACGCTCAACCATGTGTGAACGCTTTCGCGATCACTCTCACTTTCCGGAATAAACATTGATTTTTTCTTCAAATTAATGCGTGTCAATGTCAGGTTTGTCATGAATTTGTACCGTTTTTCAACCAGCTGCTATAAACGGCGACGGTCGATCACGCAATCGCTGGTTTTGACTAATTGTAATCGGTAACATTAGTTTAATCTAGGATCCAGTGTGGAAGATAATGAAACCTCTTGCCCTTGATAGAGTCACTATTGATACGAAACTGACATAAAACTCATTTATTTCTGTAACCCTTCCACAGCTTCTGGGCTGGTTGCCGAAAAGAAGCTTGACATAACACTACAAACGAAAAAAAAGTGTGGCGACCTCTACGGTTCGAAATCACAAGCGCATGCCTAACGATGACAAGCACGACAGCGAGCGCTGATACGGCTCAATAAGCTAGATGGCGCTGTTAGCTTAGTACCGCACATGGACCGCGGCATATAAGATTTAGATCCAGAATAATATAGTAGACAAATCAAGATGATGATGACCTTGGTCCCCGACCATAACACCCGGTCGGTAGCGCTTCCCTTTAGCTTCCTAACTCTAAATCTGTTGTGCCAAAAAATAAATTGAACTTGAATTTGTTGAAATCCTTAAAATGATTTGGTTTGTTGGATGCACTGGAAAGAAAACTAAGTTTATCGTGCTAGATAGACTGGTATATATTGTACGTGTGCATTAAGTTGTAACCACCGCCCGGCAAGTACAGTTCATATTTGAGTTCAGATAATAATAAATACATAAAACTTAGTGAATGCCGACGATGGATTGCCTAACAGAATCATTCCCGATTTTTTCGACGATACAATCCATAATATATTACAACTTCATTTGAACATTGTTTTGTTGATGAATATACTTTTTACAGCACTGTAAATATTTTGTTATATGTGCCGATAAATTCAAATAGCACTGACATGCTTGCCTTAGGATTGATGCCGTCAAAATTGTTTAAGTATAAAAAGTAAGTAATCCTATTCCTACAAGGTAGGTAACTCTTTATTTAAAACCAATGAGAAGTTACACGCGTTAGGCCCGGTGGAAGTTTGAGTCACGGTTTCTGGATTCGTGGACTGAGTACATGCCACGTCAATCTCCATAGCTGCATGCTTTTCGGCTGAACAACGCAGGCCCTACCTCCATAGATGTCCGAATTGACAGATGTTAGCTACTTGCATTTAGTTCTACATCTAGTCTCTAAAGATCGTTGTACGTTGGTCCTTCCTGATGCAAGACATAATTTGAAGCGCTTTTGATCATCGCGTTTCTAATCTAGTTACCAATTTTTTGCTCTGCTTATTGCTCCCTTTCACATCCTTTTGCAATCACAATCAGAGGTTTTTTTTTTCAATCTACAATAACAGAACTATCTTCTAGGATGGTGGCTCGTTTTTTTACAGATATGGCTAATAATTCTGATTTGTACGACTAAAATATAAGTTAAGATTGTATCCGCACGTTTCCAGAAGTAGATAAAAAATAAATTCGTCTTCAACATTTAAAAATGATTGATGTACATATTTGCAAAAACTTTAATTCATCATTCTGTAACATTTCTACGACAAATAAGCTATTTGATGTGTGACGAATGTCGCGGCCATTCATAATTTATTATTGTTAGGCACAAGAAAAAGTAAGAAAGACATTATTGATTGGCATAAAAGTAATCCTCACATCTTTATAGAACCGATTTGTTTAGATAAAATAAATTTAAAATATGTCCAGGAGATTCGACTCTATTTATTGGAATACATAAAACAAATTAAGACTTCTTCATTTACGTTTTCTTTTTTAATCCTTAAACCTACAAGAAGCTTTGTGGCTTACTCAAGCAATCCATCTAGTTTCGCAAAACTAACCGGACCAACCGTTTTGATCGTATTTTCTATACTAGCGTAGGTATAGATCAACCGACAGCTCGAAAACGTGAAACCAATTGTATTTGTCATGTGTGCGTCCGCTAGTGATGTAGATTTTACTTTGAAGCGCTATCGATAAGGAATTGAGTAGTATCCTAGTAGTAGTAGGGGGCTTTATCAAAATTTCAGACAACTAGTAAGCAGAGAGTGAGACTATCGATTCCCGATCACATCGGTAATCGGGCAGCGGTTTCCGATATCTGTGTAATCCTCGAAACATGTTAACTAGTCGATTAAGTGGGACATTTCAGTGCGACATCTCGACTGAAGTGTTCGCTAACTTATTGATGCGCTCAAGTTATTATAAATTATGGGAGCTATGTGGTTCAACGTTGTCTTGAGAAGTGTTTTGCTTCTTAAGTTTGGATACGTCATCGCGTTATGTTCACTTACCATCAGGTAAGACTGCGGCAACTGTCTGGCTGTCTTTAAAGAAGTACTAAATAATAGTTTTTAACAAACTATTTTAATCAAAGTGCATTGTCATATAAACTAAACGTGAACATACACTTTCAGCTCCATCGGTCACTGAGAAGTGGAAGTAGAAGAAAATATAGTTTGAAAAATTTTGATTACTTATTGACAAATATAACACCGAGACAAGTGAAACTGAAAAAAAGCATATTAAAAACGCTGGTGGTACAAGATTAGAATAAAATACATGAAATCACATAAATAACAATAGTACCTAGTTTATTATACTAGTAATTTAAAATTAATTAAACACAAAAGTTAAATAAGTAAAAGGTTAGAAATTAAAAGCGCTTATTGAAATTCTCGTTACAAAGTCAAAGTTCTATTCATTATTCTTTTGCTTAATAGTTTTAATTAAGCAGATAAATAACAGGCATTTTGCTTTGCGTTGATCTTTAGAGTCTATTTTTTTAAGTAAGGATCTCATCTCATCAGCCTATATACGTCCCACTGCTGGGCACAGGCCTCACCTCAATTAAGAGGTGGTCCAAGCCATACTCCACCACGCGGGCTCAGTGCGGATTGGTGAAGGGGTGTCTGTAAGGTAAGTGACCAACCTTACTGTCAGATGTTATTAAGCCGCCCGAGGGCCTCTGACCAGGCTTAACGACTAATATCTGTCGATATTAACCGGGACCAACAGCTTAACGTGCCTTCCGAAGCACGGAGATGCTTGTAAATAGACGTCACTTAAATGGTCAGAATGGTCACCCATCCCAAACATGACCGCGCCGTAGGTTGCTTAACTTTGAGTATCACTACCAAAGCGCTGCAACCACTGCGCCACAAGCACCTCAAGTAAGGATACATAATAAAAAAATATGGATTATTCGAATAGTAAATTCTGGTTTAATCTTTAAATCCACATCTGATGAAACGGATGACTCACTATAAAGTATATGAACTGATATTAATATTAGAACAGTAGGACATTTTTATTCGTAGCAAAACGGCTCGACAACATTAAAGCTAATAAAATAATGTAATGTCATTAAACTTGAACAGGGTTCACAATGTTACAAAGTTCTCTAACACAGTTTAAGCATCGCTAAATAGTATGAATTACATACTAATTAATTTGCCAATCACGTTACTCGTAATTTGAAATCGAATTTACTTAATTATTTTCCTTCTATTACAGACTAAATAATTGCGTAAATATAATTTGATTTTGCGTTATGTTTGTAGATAAGGGGCAAATTTTTCAAAAGTCAGATAAATAGTTATCGGACCGTAAAATATAAGCTGACAGAACTTCAGATGACATTCGGTTCGAATCGGCCATTTTGGAACTTTAAAGAACTGTTAGCGCTATCTGTTTATTGGAAGATCGATATTCGATATTGTTGTTATTAATCAGATGACTTAAGAGAGGTAGATGAAAGCTTCTCATAAGAGTGACAGTGTATAGCGAAACGTCTGACTAATTAAAAACATCACACGTAAAATGAAATCTTGCTGTATTGTAAATCCAGCGGCCCACACACAGATGTATAGTACTCCCATTCGTCCCAGCTAAACTAAAGTACCGAGAACTGTTTCGGTTTGGGTCGTGATTAGTCCTTGCTATAGCAAAAGCTTAAAAGAAGGAAACTAATCAATACGCCAGAGAACCGATTTCTGGCCGTCCCTTTGAATCGCGTTATGACACAATGTTCAACTTCATACGATCGTGTCCCATTAAAAAAACACTGACCTAAGCCCTTGTAATAGGGGCGCTTTTGCAACAAAAATATGCAGTACAATGTGCTGGCTTCTGTACACATTAGTGTACGAACAATTTCTATGTGTGCCAACAACGAAATTCGATATTGGACTAGTTATTAGCTAATGAATAAATACACGGCTATGACGTAAATCCGTTGTCCGTCGTCGCAATCTGTAAAGACAAACGTCAATATCGCCTCATGTTTTCATTGATATATAAATTCATCTCAGTTTCGGGTCGCAGTGTGTCAGTGTGAGTGACAATACGCTTGATTCCACTATGTTACTGTCACTATTAAAGAAATATTCAAAAACGGATTTTCTATAAAATAATTTTTAAATTCAGAACCCCTTTCATTAATATTTTTCTGTAGTTCATAAAATTTGATTTTTAATTGAAATTCAATCGATCAATAGTCACTCAGTCGGCATTGCACGCGATCACGTCAAAGTGCGTTATTCCGATACAAACTCTATGGAGAAAAGCGTTTTTGACAGTTGATAAAAAGTACTTCAACGATTTGTGGTGTCAACACCCTATTTCACCAAAGTGATATAACCTTTAGTGGTTTAGTAACCTACATTTTAGTGATATTTTAGTATAGGAATTGACAATTTATGCCGGCTGATTATGTCTTAACCGGATAAATATATGGTACGTGAACTTGGGTGTTAGTGTTATGTGCGGGTTATACCACACCTATTCTTCCTACCTAGTCATTATTTGCTAAATCATGTTTGCGTGTTTATCACGAAAACGTCAAAAGATATTTACATTATTTGTACAACGAAACGAGTAAATAAAAAGAAACACAAATAGTTGTATCATTTTAGTGAAAAAATCTAAATACCCTGATCTTCCCTAACCGGTAGAGCCAATTTGTATTTCATTCAGCGACTTGGCAACGCAGAAATATCATCGATTCTGAATAACGGATGGCCACCGATAGCCAGGTTAATGGGACACATTAGTTTCCACTCATATCAGTTCGTGTTATCTGGCTATCTACTAGTCACGACACGAGCTTTGTAGGAGTATTATTAAGCTTGACTGACTGTCTCGTTGGTGTAGTGGCAAAGTTTCTGCCTTACATCTGAGAGGTCCTGGGTTCGAATCCCAGGTCGAGAGAAAATTGTTTTTGAGATTTTCTGTCATGCATTTCCCAAAAACAGCTCGGAGTCGGGAAGTTGGCGGTGTTACACCCCCGGGCCTTGGAAAGCACGTTAAGCCGTTGGTCTTGCGCCTGATCTCTCTCCGGTCATGTCAGATTGCCGACTCTCCGAACTTTGAGAGTGATGGAACAGTGAGTGCACCTGTGTATTGCGCACACACTTATGCACTATAATATTACTTCATTCTCGTAAAAATTACTTCATTCTCGTCTAGAAATATTTCTAAATTCAATTGACTTTTTCTACAAAAATCAGTATGGCTTTCGCCGAAAATCTAACACATTAGCCGCGACCCTTGACCTTGTTACAAGAGTAAAAAATAGATTGGATCAAAAACAAATAGCCCTTGGTGTGTTCATTGACCTTAAAAAGGCATTTGATACAGTCAGTCACAAAATACTCATGGAAAAACTATTTGCCATTGGGATTAAAGGAAAAGTATATAAAATACTGGATTCCTATTTACTAAATCGAAAACAGATGGTTAAGATAGGGGAACACCAAAGCAGCTCAAAACCTATTGCATGTGGAGTCCCACAAGGCTCGATCTTAGGACCACTATTATTTCTTATTTATATAAATGATATTTACAAGATCGGGCTAAAAGGGGACATCACACTGTACGCTGACGACACAAGTGTATTTTACTTTGGTCATTCGGTACAAGCTATCTTGCCTCAAGTTCAAAGTGATCTGGACATGTTGGGGGTGTGGTTCAAATACAATCTCCTTACACTCAATACTAATAAAACGCATTACGTAGTTTTCCATGCTAAAAACAAAAAGATCAATGATAATTTCCAAATTAAAATAAACAATCAGATTATTAAAAGAAATCTCAAAGAAAAGTACCTAGGAATCATTTTGGATCATCAACTTAACTGGAAACCTCATATTGAAAAAATACATTCGAAACTAATATCATTGACTGGGGCACTCCATAGTTTTAATAGATGTTTGCCAAGACAAGTGCGATTTTTGATATACAACTCTTTGATAAAACCACATTTGGACTATTTAATAGAAATTTGGGGTACTGCATCCAAAAGCAATCTAAAATTATTACAAACCGCGCAAAACAAATTAATAAAAATTTTATTCAACTATCATTACCTTACATCTTCCGAAAAAATATATAATGAGACCGGCATAATGAATATAAGACAAACTTACATATATAATACATGTATACTCATAAATAAAATACTTAAAAATGACATAAATACAAATATTAACTTCATACAAAAATCCAAAGTACAGAGAATGCGATTGCGTAACGCAAATAATCTAGTAACCCAAAAATACAGAACTAATTATGGAAAAAAGAACATCGAATACGAAGGTGTAAAATTATACAATACAATACCAAATAGTATAAAATCAATCGAATGTATGGCAAACTTCAAAAAGCAACTAAAATCTTTCATCTTAAATCAAGACAATATTTAAATTCCTATATTATTCCCACTTCTCAACTTAACTAAATAACACACCCAAAACATATAACAAGAATACTACATAACCATTACCTATTTTTATATAAATATAAAAGAAATATATAATAAAGATGTTATATATATGTATATAACATCTTTATTATTTTTATTTTTATAACATCTTTATATAACATATTTATTACATTAACAAATTATTATAATCATTAATACAAAAAATATGATAAAAATCAAGAATACTATTACTACATATCTGCCGTATGAATGCTAGCAGTGCCACATCCAGTATTAACGCATCCACGTTACTTACTTATCGCTCGCAGTGACTCGCGATTTGACTGTTTTGTTTTGTAAGATACCGTCATTTGTCGTATTATTTTTTAGAAGCTCACGTCGCTCAGACAAATTATGTAAAATTTTAATTTTTTAAGTTTCTCGTAAGTGAAATGTATTTTCGATTGGGAAATAAAGAATCTTTAACCATAATATCTCTTGCGTAGTTGGCTGATCTCTGTTGAGATTGGGCGCCGTGGTCGAAATCGGCCAGGAGGACTATTATTTAGCTTACGGTACGTTTATGTATTACGGATTTTATTACTTGAGCTTTAAGCTGGTAATGTGAAAAGAAACCCAAAGAAAACTCGGACTGCCACAGGTTGGACCGCACCCTCTCAGTCAGTCCGAATTTTGCTATAAATGTTACATCCTACTACTATTATAAAGGCGAAAGTTTGTAAGTATGGATGTATGGATGTATGGATGTTTGTTACTCTTTCACGTAAAAACTACTGAATGGATTTGAATGAATCTTTACCACAATATAGCTTATACATCAGAATGACATATAGGCTACAATTCATAAAGATTTTTTAAGATAAAGGCTTTCCACGCGGACGAAGTCGCGGGCGGCCACTAGTTGTAAATAAATTAGCATTGATACTGCTTAAATGATCATGCCTTAATTCAAGTTGGTAAGTTTGGAATTTCACCGAATTCAGTATGAGGATGAGTAAGCTGGAAAACTAAGTTGATCTTGTAGGAAGTGACTTTACTACGAGTATTTTACTATTTATCCAATTAAGTTCTTAACATATAACTTAAGTCCGGTTTCAACGGAATGCTTTTGATATGATAAGATATAATAAGATTGGTTTAATTCTTAAATCTCAAACCATTCTTATTTAACACTAGCTGTGCCCGCGACTTCGTCCGCGTGGAATTTTAACTGTTACCGCCTTCACCGCGTGGAGGTACTCCCAGCCTATGCTACTGTTTAACATGACCCAAATGCAGGCATACCTGCGACTCTATAACAGGTACACACAATGAGTTCCCTTAGTTAGGTAGGGTGATTAATTCATCCCAAGTTTAGGCCAGTTAACACTTAGTCACTTGGCGTGAGTTATTATATATTTCACTGTCTAGGTAAAACTCAATCAAATGAAAAAATCCCATCAAATTCAGTCCTGTAGTTTCTGATATTCAATTTCCTGCCTACACTCTTAGTCTATTGGCGTGATTATTGCAAGTGATGCTGAGTCAAATAAAAAAAGTCCCATTAAAATCGGCCCAGTAAGTAGTTTCCGAGATTCAATTTTCTGCCTACCCCCTTAGTCTATTGGCGTGATTATTTCTATCCTTCTTTACCTTCCAAGTAATGTTGAGTCAAATAAAAAAAAGTCCCATTAAAATCGGTTTAGTAGATTCTGAGATTCAATTTCCTGCCTGCCCCCTAAGTTCATCGGCGTGATTATTTATATCCCAGTTTACTCTCCAGGTGATACTGAGTCAAATAAAAAAAGTCCCGTCAAAATCGGTCCAGTAGATTCTGAGATTAGCCCGGACAAACAGACAGACAGACAGACAGACAAAATTTTTAAAAATTGTTGTTTTGGCTTCTATTATGGTAATTAAGACCCCCTGTAACAATTTTTCATAAAAATCTTCAATGTACAGAAATCGATCTTTTACAGTCTTATTATTATAATAATATAATGTATAGAAGATTATGGATTAAAAAATGCGGTTTAGTTACCGTTCCTACCAAAGAATACTTTTTGCTAGGTAGATCTATATTTTGAAGTTTTTCGTTGTGAGGTGTTTGTTAAATACTTTATTCTGCTTTATACAGCTGTATGTCATGTCAGCCAACACATTAGAACTAAATTGTATCAAGTCATTGTCACAGGTTTACAAATGCGGCGCACGCGCATCCCGTGATATTATCAAAAAGGATGTGATACTCACGTGACTTGAATTAACACGGTTCTGTACAATTAATTATGTTTTGAATTGTAGTTATACACGTTTTAATGTTAAGTTTAGTAAGTATATCATTAAGTTTAAAATAGAGTATAGCTCTCTGTCGTACTAAAACTAATAATTTTGCTAAGCCCTGATATCACCGAGGTAATTTAACTGACGCGTTCAGTAAAAAGCTGGTAATTTTTATTTATTTTCGATAAAATCTTATCCAGCCATTTAAAAGTCCTTGAACTTGAACCTACAATGGCCGGCGAAAAGTTTATATATATTTTATGGGAATGGGAAATTATATTTTATCGTGGCTCGAATTTTCGAGTTTTTGGGACAAAAACTGTACTGAAAGTGTTTTAAGTAGATCTACTAAGAACTGCTGTGAAACACGGCGACCTTAGTCATAAATCAACCCACGACAGTTTTTCAAAGTCTTAGGCTGTTTGTAAGAAAGTAATACATTATTTTTTAGATTAGGCTAAGTGGTGTATCACACCACATCGTGTGAGTAGTCTATTATTATTTTTACGGGTACAACAAAAGTTATATAGTGCTAAGTATTTTTGTACGTAGTTTCCACGGTCTTATGACCTGAGTTTTATAAACTGTGTATTATACTTTATGTCAACGTATTAGACGAAACCAATGTACACTGTATGCCACATGTACATGCACACTGTATGCCACATGTACATGTACACTGTAACCAATGTATACTGTAATGACTCACTATTAGCAAACGACGTAACTGCTCTGCCGCAACACAGTTTTGTTACTAGCGCGGAGGGTAGGTGCCACTTTGCCGTCATGTTTTGTAGTCAATGTTTATGATTATACCTTATTAGTGCAAAATCATTGTAATTGGTCGAATAAAGTTTTTCTTTTATTTATTTTTTAATTTATTAATGAACATTCCAGTTTCTACCCAAATATTAGATATCATTCAGAAATGGAATCGATTGTAACAACATAAGCCATCTTGCTCTGGTACACTATAAAGTGCTTTGTAGGAAAGAGACACAACAGGCACAGACACAAGAGCAGTCAGGGCTGCCCATTAAGTAACTATTTTATAACAAACTGTTGAAATGAAGCAAATAAAACCTGTCATTTTCTTTCCCAAAGGATCCAATAAGGTACAGACGCAGCACGTCACGGCAAACACTGCGGCATCTTATGCGCTTGTGATACGGGCGATTTTGCAAAAAAAAAGGTAACCTGATGTGCTGCCGAAGTTTGATAAGATACAACATATACACGGAAGTGCAGTTTGTTATAGTGTCGCCTCTAACGTGAGGCTTTTGTCAATCCCACAAGTAGAGCGATGGAATCCTAGCTCATCTTTGTGCTTTCTGTATAAAATTTTCAATGATGTCAAAAGCGCTGCAATAGTGTGCCTACGGACAGGGCGAACACTATACGATTGCGGAAGTTCATTTATGGTGAGAGCCTTGAAGATGTATTCCGAAAAACGAAAATCGTCAAAGTTCACCGCCCTTATTATGCAATATGCCGCAGCTTTATTTAATCTTGTGGTGGCTTGTACTCGAATTTCACCAAGGCTTGCGGTTTTGCCAGTAAAATCAGTTTCACAATTTTAAAAGAGCGAAAAGGGAACCATAATGTGCTTTCCTCTGTACATAAGACGAGAAAGACAAATTAAAATTATTTATTGCATGTCACATAACATCAAGTTGGTACGAGTATAAAAGTTTAAATGATACACGGCCATGTAGGCTCAATAGGTAAACTTTTCTATAATGTGGCAACCCTGAGTCCTGGTCACTTATCTGGTGCCAGCAGACGTACCCTAAATGGCCGGGATTAACTGATAAATGTGTGTCGCTTCTTTGCGGTATTATTTCATACCTTGTTGGGTGGCAATACATAATTCATTCGGCTTAGTGATTAACTCGATGACTCACGGGATAAATATATTTTTGCTTCGATGGCATAGAGAAAGTTTGTATATTTTATCCAATAAGGAGTCAATATTTATATACACTTATAATAAATCTGTAAAGAGTTCAATTCTGTACATGAAATATATTTTCAAAATAACTATCAGGGGGAAATTAGCGATCGATACTAATACCAAAAATGCAAGCAGTAAAACTTGTGTACCGTTATATGTAATACCGTTATAGAAACAAAAATTACTTGATTGATTTTAACGAAACTTAATACAATTCTTTTTCATACTGGTAACAGTATTCTTTTAAATATGCTACAATCAATAGGAGCAAAGCAGTGAAGGCAAATGTTAGAAAACAAAGAAGTTAGTTAAGTTACCATTTTTAAGCTTCCGTCGCGTGTGTAACCTTAGTGTTAAAGCTACACAGAAATCATGTATGACGGAAATGTTCTCTTTAAAATTATATAGAAAATATCCCACGACAGCATATGTCTACCTTTTATGGTTGACTCACAAAAACACATGTTACTCCCGATAGCTTAGCAGTTCGAAGCTTTTATGATTATATTTATCTAGTACGTTTTTAACACTCTCAGTCATCGAAATACATGAAACTCAAAGGTGACTGACTGTCATTTAGTCACCTTTGCGTTTCATCAACGCACAATTTGGTACGCAGGTAGATGTTATGAGGCATCCGCTCAGAAAGAATTTTGATAAACTTTACCCCCAAGGGGATAAAATAGGGGTTGCAAATCAGTATCAAACTCGGTGGCAAAAAACTGAAGTCCACGCAGACGAAGTCGCGAGCGGTCGCTAGTAAAATTAATTCTAATGTAATGTTAGAAGTAAAATCTTCGTGTTATCTTCGTATTCATGCTTAAATGTAGGTGACCTTATTTCTTCCTAAAATATTTTATATTCCGTATTTTTATTGTATTTCTTGCTATTGTGAATGAAAATAAATAAATTATTTAGAAAAGTATTTTTATTTTCAACATTTCTATTCCTATTTATAACTGAAATTAAAAATATCGTTATCCCCTGTGTTATGAGAAGACATTTGCCAATATCTCTCTCACTCTCTACCAGTAATTTCAAAACGAACCAGCCAGAGTAGCCAGATGAGAAATGACTCATTGATGGTACAGGACCTATTACTTTTTCCTTTCACAGGGTAAGAATTGTAACTGGAATTTTATTGCTACCAATGGTCCGCGAATACTGACGCTTAATTTTTTCTCGTCTCTTGAAAGATCGATTGCTAGTGTTGTGGGAAGCTGCTCCTAAAATGTATCTATCGATAACACATTTAATACGAATTTGTGAGTTGCGATTCAGTTGATTGCCGGTTTTAATATTTTATCAACCTTTGACTGAAAGTAATATGACTGTCAGTTTATTACGAGTATGTTACTGATAGTGGTTCCCGCAACTTATAGTAAACTAAATATTAGCAGTTCTAATGCGTTTTTGAGTCATTTTGCGAGCTACATTGACTGATCTACTACCTATTCTTTAAATTTATTTATCGATATCCTTTCGCTTCCGAATGGGTTTTCTCCAAATGCGTTAATAGATTGAGTTTCAGTTGACAATGTTCTTAGTTTTTTCGCTTTACGAAACGAAGTAGAACTGGAACAAACCTATTGGATAAGTTTTAGCTTTCAAATCAAAACGAGTAACGTAGCTGAGAGTTTTCAAAATGATTGGACTTTTTACTCTAGTCACGATAGCCTTATCATACTGGTCGTTGGTGTAGTGGCAAAGTTTCTGCCTTACATCCGAGAGGTCCTGGTTCGGATCCCAGCCAAAATTGTTTCTGAGATTTTCTGTCGTGAATTTCTCAGAAATCAGATATTAGCCGCCGTGGTCAAAATTGGCCAGATAGACTGTTGTTATCATATAAGGCTCAGGTAACATCTGCGGCTTTCTGTCTTCGCGACTCGTTTCGGACAGCGTGTCAACCAATAGCCACGTTCACAATCGCTGACAGTCGCAAAATACGACGACCTGTGTGGACTGACACTAAATGCAACGATTCAGGCTAAACTTAAGAAACACTATCTGTCCTTTTGTCCCTAAGATTATTATCAAAACTTTTTTTTTCCGTTTAATTTAAACATATAATAATAATAATAAAAATAATAATAAAGTTAATTTGGGAATAAAACAAATGAACATTAAATATTGTGCACGAAAATAACCGCTATAGTTTATAAAACTGTGTTGCAGCTATTAACGCCCACACTCCAGATACAGATAAACAGTATTCCACTATTAGAGGATTTTATATAAGTGCTACTATAACAATCAGAATTTATCTATGGTACATAACTTAACATTGCGGATGAAGGTGAGTGTGTGTGAATGTGTGTGTGTGTGTGTGTGTGTGTGTTTTTGTGTGTGTTTGTATGTGTTTGCGTGCGAGTCTAAAGTTAGTGTGCGTAGTGTAGCTTTTATATTACTCAATCAGATACAGCCAAACAATTAGATACAATTAAAAAGATTTTCAATTTCATCGTAGTTAAGGGTATAGAGCCATTGATCAAGGACTTTTTTACAGTTATGATGATTCAGTTTGTAAATATGTAATTCCTTATTGATTTTATTGTACAGCTTTGAACTTATAAAGTAATACTGCCGTCCTGCTACGGCTAGGCGAGATGACTCAATATTACATTACAATGTCATTTCTGTGTTTTCTTTTTTCAAAATTTGGATCAAAAACTATTTCAGAATGTTTTCGAAGGATAGAGCTGAGTACATAAGAGTGTCTTACTCTAGGCAATTTACATAGTTGGTAAAGTTCAACTAAATATAAAATAAAGTAAGTTAATAAAATAAAAGTAGTTTATGAAAATTATACAAAGATGTACCTTTATTTATAATATCAGCGGAATAGATAAGTACTTTTGCAATATAATACTGTAATACATAATGGCTTCATAGCACACATTTATAGAATAGTTAACTATAAGTTAGTATACCTACCTGTCTATATTAGAAATAATGTTAAGTTAATAATGTTAAAAGATGAGCACGAGAACGTCTGCCGACAAACTGCTCAACAGTTTAGCATTAAGTAAAGTAATGTAACTCACTCCTGTATAAATTAATTTATTAAAAAAGGTAACTGAAAAACATGACAAGATCTCAAAAAAAACTGCACCCCAAGGGAAGAAGAAAAAGACGGCAAGTTCAATCTATTCTGCCATTATCTTATGCAAGGAGAAAAAATTGCCGAGTGCTTCATCAGTAATTAATGAACGAAAGTTAATTAAGCCAGTGATGGGACGATTTATTAAACTTTGAATGGGTACAGTCAACTGCAGAAACGGGACCTTTACATTTATGAATCGAAAGTGGTCAGTCACTTAGTAAATGTATTGTGAGGTTCATATGGGCTTATTTTCCTTGAATCTTTTTTTTAAAACGAAGCTAGTTTGAACAGATCGAATATATAGGAAATTGTTTTGCTATTTAGTCATGGCATAAGTATTTGTTTGTTTGTCTCTTCTTCTTGCCTAAAAGTTGCATATATGGTATTAATTTTTTTTTAAGTGGCATCTGTTATTATTTTTCATGGTTAGCCTCAAGCAGTTTTCATAGCAACAAAGTGAATGTTTTAGTGGCATTTATTTTTCCGAAACAAGTACCTATCTTCAAGTTGGTTACGACGGATGGATAGGCATCTTTATTCAAAGGTGTCCTCAGATAAAATCTGCTCATAAAATCTAAAATTACTTCCAACTTCAAACTCTACAGAACTCCCCTTAAAGATCATTGTAACTTTTAATAAGTTGCAATATTCCATAAATTCAATTTACAGCGGTTGTCACAGAGCAGGCAAACCGTGAGTAATTTAATTAAAAACTTAAACATTTTTCGCAAAGTTCGCCTTGAGTAGCTTTTCGTGTCGGACTCTCACTCAGTTCACACAGGGCGGTGTTAATATAAAAACTTACATAATTTTCGTGTTTATATTCTATTTACTTTGAGTCTTAGATTGAATGTCCTGAAAGTTGCTAGTAATATTTGCGATAGAGCGGGGATGAGATGGAAGTTATTTGAAACGGTTTTCATTTACTATGCTATATATTTACTACGTCTCCAACCAGGATTTGGTAAAGAGGTTTGATATGTATAAAGTTAATGACAGCACTATCAATCTTAAGCTATCATCGCTATAAATAGGTATTTAAGTAGTACATTTCAGTACAGTACATTTCAGTTAATTTTTATTTAACCAAAAGCAATTTTCATGCTCAATTTTCTTAAAGCTTCAAATAATCACAAAAATTAAGGAAGCAATTAATTACCAGCATAATTAATTTAAGGCCGTCAAACCTTGTAGAGTTTCTCAGTAATGCGTCACTTGTTTTAGATCTTTGCCACTAGAATCTAAGAACCCAGACTGTGTTTTTAATCACTGAGACCTAAATTGGATAAGCAAAAATAAATTAAACTGTTCTCAGAATAAAAGCGGTAAATTAGAAATAAATTTAAATTTAAAAAGTAATTATATTGGCTGCAAGAGCCTGGTAAATAGAAGAAATTGGCCTCCGAGGTATATACATGTACCTATATAAGATATTCTTAGTTATGATGAATATACTTCTTGTGCTCCGGGCTGCAGATGTTGTCCCCATAAGTTATATCGTTGGATAAATGAAGATATTCGTAACGTAGATTTACCTTTTCTCTAAATACCAAAGATTTAAATGCCCTTTTTAATATCCTATCTACCGTTTACTGAAAGTTACTTAACTTTCACTTTCGTAGAAACGGATGCAACCTCGGACTTACTTGCTGGTTCACAGTTCTCAAACGAGTGGTTACACATGACGATGAAGAGGCTTATTGTAATTTTTGATAGGTACAGAAATTGACAACGTCACTGACACTTACCGGCTGATTAAATTCACATTAGGCGTTTTAAAGTTGTGACTAAGACAAATCATGTAATTTTTGAAATACGCTTCGCCGCATGATAAATACGTTTTTATAATCAATATTATAACAAAATTCAGTGTCTCAATCCGTAAAGTCTCCATAAGCTCCCTTCATTCTTAATGATTAATTTTGCAAATGTTTCGATCAAGAGCTTATTCCCGTTTAATTGCATTTCCCTGTAGGATATCGGGAATTAGAGAGCTCAGGAATTAAAGTCTTTTAGCTCTTTTTTATTAATTCAAGAACGTCTTTCCAATGCTAATACGATTTGCTGTCTTACGATTGAAATTCGCTTGAGTAATCCGTTTTCATCGACGATCGTCCATGATGATTTAATCTGTTTTGCTGCATCTACTTGGACATGAACTAAAATATTTTTATGATTTTTCGTAATAGGCATTCCCGTTGTAAACTTAAGATGGGCCGGATTCCCATGGATACGGCGGGTTCGATCCCCGTCTCAGACAGCAGATTTTTTTCTACAGCTAAAGCATTATGACTTAAGATGCTAAGAATGAAGAAATTACATTCAAAACTCATTTTTTAAAAGTTATTAATGCAACCACGTTCCCAGACTAGGGTTTAAATAAGTACGAGTCTGTGCTGCTAAGTACATCAGAGTGTTTTTGTTTATCCAGACGAAAAAATACAGCGCTATACTAGTCTTTTAATATACAGGGTGGCGAACACAATACGCCAATTTAATTTCTGTCTGTTACACTCTCACGCCTAAACTGCTGAACAGATTGAGATGAAATTTAATACACATATATAATGATGACGACCATGTATGTGTGCCAATTTTCATCCAAATTTGTTCAGTTGTTAAGACGTGAAAGCGTAACAGACAGAAATTCAATTGTCGTATTATGGTCGCCACCCTGTATACACAAACAAAACAAAAGGTGCATTTTTTCCAAAATGACCGATGCTCGAATTGATTTCTTATTTGATTTTCGTTCAATTGCCTTCTCCATATCATAAGGGTAACAAAACTCCGTCCAAAACCGTGCTTGATAACAACTGCAAATGCCGAAAAAAATAAGGCTCAGAAACACTCTGGCAATTTTCCTTTTTAGATTTATTCATTCAATATTAGGCTCTAAGCTTTGCCAGATAAAGTGTAAGTGTTATAGCAGATTCAGCGGTGCTGTGGCCGTCTTGCCAAGGAAATGTGGAAACGCACATTAACGTCTGTCCTACTCAGATGCACGTCTGTGAATGGCCCTCGATTTATGTACAAATACGTCTTAGGTTTGTCACATAATGTTTGTTTTTCGATAACTTATGCACAAGAATATTTACTGTTAGCTCATTTTGTGTGGATAGGAACGTAACTTAATATTTTTGAGTGATGGTGGTTTACAATTTTTTCAAAACTATGTAATGACAACACCTTAGTCTACCTTTGATCATGGACGCTGAAAAGGGTCCGAAACGTCAGGTTTAAAATAAAATATCAATAAAACGCGAAATAATCCGTAAAAAGTCTCTCATTTCAATGTAAAGTAAACTTAAATACTGTCCTTAAAGCTTTAACTTTAGTTCACATACACACAAACACACGTGTTTCTCGTTATTGTAGCATGTTATCCAAACAAGGCTTGCGGCCAATTTCATATTTTCACATTCACATTTCTTTTATTTCTTCATTCCTATATTTAAGGGAGCAATACTACTTCAAGCCCCTACCCTACCCGCACATACATTACTCGGATTACATGTGTCATACGACTTGCCTCCGTCAGATGTGAACGTGACCGGATTTCAATACGCACATCGATCTATTGGGTTTGCCTTACAAATATCCAAGGTTTTGATAAAAAGTAATACCAATGGGGTGTGATAGTGGCGGTCGGTTATACAGGACTGTTTAAATAAAGTTAAAAACTTGATTAATGTGCAAGAAAACTACTAGGTATAACTTATAACACCTTCTTTTTTGTCGGGGGTTAGCTTAAGTAAGTACGTACAAGAGAAAGAAGCGTCATTTTCTGTTTTTTTTTCTATCAGGTTTAACAAATATTTGAAAAGTTTCACTTTTGTTAAGTCAGAGATTTTTTTTTGCTTGCAGCACAAGGAGTTTTATTAAAATGAAAAACTTTTGTGCAAATGGTTTCATTTAAACGTAAACACACAAATTAGATAGCTTGATAGTTAGGTATATCATTTTCATCGCCCTTCAACTTGTAAGCCTGTACGTTGGAAATCTCTTATCCTTTCCAGCTTAATCAGCCATGTCAAGCATTACAGAATGATTAATTTACAAATACCAATTCTAATACCTACCATCTGTCTCCCATTCGTTATCGATATCAACCCATCGTCTCACACAGGCCACAGTAACATAAATTACTTCGATTATACGTGTCAAACGGCGCATCCCTATGCGAGCACGTGCTCCGATTCGAGTCGAGAATCGATTTATTGAAGAAGCCACTGGACATGCAATCGAATAACGTTCTGATTGCGATGTCCTGTGTGAGCGGGGCCGAAGGTTATATCTAGCCCTAGACAAAGAGGCATTGCATAGTCGACGACGAATATCGCGATTGCTATCGTTTGATAAAATGAAACTAAAATTAGACTTCGTTGGTGTGTTGTCCACCACACGTATTTTGGGTGTTACATTTAAGGTCTTGTAGATAAAGTTATAGTTAAAGTTTACCAAAATTTGCAACATTTTAGTCAGCGTGCAAATATGTATACTTATTAATTAATAAATTACAATAATTAAAATTATGTCAGTAAAGGAAATCATCGCCAACGGACTAGCGAGCAAAATATTCATTAATATGTATTTTAAAAATATAATTATTCTCAATAAGCCACGAATGTGACTTTGTTTCAAATAAAGACTCTGTCAGCACTCTATATCCTCTGGTAATGCATTATATCTTCTTCTTCTATCATTTTTGTCAGTCAATGTCAGTCTATACGTTGGAACAGCGACGACCTATACTTGTGTGAATGTCAGTCACGCTTTGTCACGTGTTTCCCACACTATTATAAACGTCCATACATTTGATACATACATTTGTGCATGAACATGTGTGTTTGTACTGGTCTGGGTGTTTTCTATGTATAAGTATTTATTCTATGTATAAGTATTATATGTATTTCTGTGTATTGTATGTAATAGTATGTATGCTATTTTTATACAATTTGCGAATGAAGTCGATAAAGAATTTCGTTATCGACTAAGAAATGTAATTTAGTTTGAGGTGCCTGGATGTCAAAGCTTTACAAACGTCTGTAGCCAGTATAATGTTATTATTCGAGACTGTTTGAGAAAGGGCGATGTACTTTCAAAGGAAATATGAGGGGTTTAGTGCGCTGTAATCAATAAGGTTGTTACAATACACCAATCAGATGTCGAAGGATCTGTTTAATTAAGGATATTTCTGATACCAGAAATATCTATACAGGCATAGGTAATTATGAAAGTGAATAGATTTTCTTCTTTTGTCTCTGCTCTTGTTGTATCAATATCTAGATATAAAGGCACGTCAAATAAAGATCATGACCAAAAATATATGAGCACCGTCCCCACCCACCAAAAAACATCAAATTGATATTGATGTGATCGTTAGTATCCAATTACTTGACTAAAAGTTTTTTTTTCAGAAAAATGTTCTTTTATTATTCTCATACAAAATCAGTTCCAGTACAGACGATAAAAACATTTATCACTAGGAATAATATTTACATTCCGGTTAATACACGAAATTCAGTCTTACAAAGTTATTACAATAGTAGATTATTCATAAAAAAGGTTTGAGTGCGGATTTGGCATGGGCGCGACCCCAAGCTCAAGCGTAGTGAGTCAGTACATTTTATAGGCAAAATGTCAGCACAAAAAATTGAATATCATGGAAACCTCATCGATTTGCTCGATGTCACCATAATATAAAATGATGTATTCGCTGAATTCCACAATTTACATACCACTACATTTTTGTTGTTGTTTGTTGAGACGAAAACGGTCATGGTCCTTTACTATAAGTAATTGTCACTGCATTAATCTTGATTCTCAATCATAGATTACAGTAATAATGATGACAGTAGTAATTAGTACTGAAGTACTAACTAGCTACTAATCACATTTGGCCAAATGCTACCTTTTATCCAGTACCTTTTGTTTTGGATAGTGGACTTTTTACGACTAAAGAGGCGTGGTGCAACCCTCAAGTCCTGCATATAAATCACGAATTACTTGATTAAGAAATTCTATATTTCGGCATGAACTAAACGTTGACTGCCAGAAAATGCTTTTAGCATTAAGCCCGCGTATTTAAAAATTGAACGCCTATGCAATAAAGTATCTAAATAAATTAATTAAAACTATCGTTCGTAGATCGGCTTTATCTTCAAAAAGAATACCCCATCAGCTTTTATCGTAGCAAATACGAGTAGTTTTTCGTAGCGCGTCTACGATTCTCCACATGTGCTACGGCGTAACGACTTCAACGCTACGAGATTCTTTCAAAGGGTTCCTTTAAAGTTAAAGCTAGGCGCTACTAAAAGAGACATCGTTACACGTTATGTTATTTGCGTAACGTTATTCAATCCGGGTACTGGCCGCTATAACAGGTACTCGGGCATTCAAATTGTATTAGTCACGAACCTATCAGATGGGGCGTGGCGGGTACTTACCTTATTTAATGTCAAGGCCTAAATTAGGTTAGGATTACATTGATATAATAACACGTTGGGGTGACAACACATGGCTTAATGCGAAACGCATTAGCCTACATTTTGTGTTGTTATTAATAGCACCAGTAATACATTATACTGAAAGATAATATAATTATTCGAAATAAAATATAATAATTTTCTTCAAGCATAAAAAAGTAGTAGGTGCCTTTCACAACTTTTTTATAAACTAAAACTCAGCTGGATTCGTGTCGCTGCTCATATACATGACACATTTTCTCGCGACTTGACAGCTTTACATACACAGTTGGGTTGTTTTATCATTGTAATTTAATATATTGATTGTTTGTAAGGCTCAGTGTTTCAAATGACTATACACCTACTTTTACTGAGCGAAGAGCACCAAACACATAAATTTGAGAAAACTATAATGGTAACATTACCGTTTATTGAACTTACTCCTACTTATCTGAAGAAGTTGCTGTAAACTGCTCGAAAAGCTAAAGTTTTTAGTTAAAGTAAGAATTTCAGGGACCCTTTTTCACAATTTTCACACGAATATTATGTGTTTGTTTATTACCACCAGTGTGACATCGCCCTAGCCGTTCCGCGTCGTTAAGTGCCTCCATTTCACGAGAACTGTCTTGTTTGCCTCGCGTCGGATCGCTCGCCTCAAATACTCGTGTTTGACTTGTCACGCCTTTTCCCTGCGATTGTAGGTACTTGTTTGGATAATGATAAATTAGGTGATACTTTTATGACATATGGAATCGGCCGGCTGCGTCGAGAAAGGCAGACAAAATCGAATCAAACTCGTAATAATTGCTAAAACTTAATCAAAGAAAAAATTGGTTGCCTGTAAAGTCTGTATACGCGCGAAAGTTTTACGTGACAACGACTCTGAGTGGTAAAATAATTTTAATGTGAATATTCATTCGTATAACATGAACCGGTGTGTATGCCTATCTCTCTCTCTCTCTCTCGCTCTATCTCTCTCGCGCGAAACGTGAGCGGAGCAGCGTAACGCAGTTTCTTGAGGTGTCACCCGGCAAACCAATTTATAAGACGTTGTCACGTCAAAATCAAGCTTGTAATTTCAAAAAATAAGCTCTTTCAAACCTAGTTATTATTTTGAAAATGGCAATACAATCATTTAAATACAATATACGTTTGATGGCTCTCTGTAGTACGAAAAAACACTTTTAATTTCAATTTCTTTTCGACAACTACTTTGACTGTGACCGTAGAAAGATAGACAGTAAGAAAAATCCTAAATAGATGTAAGCTTTTAAAAGTTACTAGAAGTTCTAATCAAATATGAACGCTTTCAATCAATCGGTTTAAAATTAACAAAATTACTTGGTGTTTGTACCTACTATTAGTGTGAACTTTTACACTGAATTTATACATATCAGCTGATGACGTTAGTGAGTCCAGATATTATTTTCTATCAGTTTTTCCAAGTCAATGAACTCAGCACTAAATACTTAACTAATTCAAACAGCTTTAAAGTACTTATATCTCTAGTCTGGTAATCTGTTCCGTCTGGCCTGCCGCAAACGCGCTTACAGGAATCCTGAACGCATAATTAATTCCGAATGCATCTCTAATGTATCTGGAATTTAGGGTTTGTGATTTTTACGTGTGCACGCGGATTTATTTGTTAGATAATTCTAATCGGTGCTCCGTTTACACTAAAAATATGGTCATATGCATATTTCCGGTCAATTGAAATGAGTCATCATCATCATCATTATCATGTTCATCAGTGGACGTCTAACAGACCACTGCTGAACATGTAGGCTCGACGATTTCCAGGGCGAGCGGTTCTCAACGGCTTCGATACAGTGTGGTCCCGCGATATGTATAAGGTCTATTCGCCGCCCGCAACTTTCTCCGCGTGGGGTTTGAGGTTATTAAGGGTTAAAAAACTTTATTTCTCATAAAGAATTACATAGAGGTATATTCACTTCTTGATAACAATTGAAAATTTGTAAATTATAATGGCAGGCTAACACTTTATCTTCAGACTTTTTTGGAAATGCTTTTCCGGGGTGAAATATAAAAGTGACCTCACATCAATACCACCGACCTACATAATTTCATAGTAATGTCTCATATATTCTAAGAACATGTCGTGTCTTGTGTAAATAAATAAATTCTAATTGCGGCTCTCAACGGAGGAAGTATATGATTCATTAAAGTTGTTACCTACCTATATAAATACAAACAAATCATAATAAACATAAGCCGGATTTACTGAATCGCGTGAAATTGTAGGTATTGCGTGTGAAGATCGTTAATACCTACTGTGACTATAACTTCACCATGCAATGCTTAGGTTTTTTTTTTTTTTTTTTTTCTATCCTGCTTGGCACAACAATCTGTGTTTACACATTTAGTTGCTACTATGTTTGACCTTTGTCTGCTAGTGTCATTTTAATTGTGAGGATGGTCCAGTGACCTCACTCACTACTGGAATCGGTTCTGAAGGGTTGCTTAGGTTGTGTTCAATAAGGCCGACTTGGTACATTTTAGTCACGAATTTAACCGGGACCAGCAACATAACGTGCTTTCCCAAGCACGGAGATGCTTGTAAATAGACGTCACTTTTATGGTCAGAATGGTCACCCATCCCAAACATGACCGCGCTGTGGGTTGCTTAACTTTTGGTATCATTACCAAAGCGCTGCAACCTCCGCCAAAGGAACAAGTTTTTTAACTTGTTCCGCTGGCATCTGTGCAAGTAGAGAACGGTACAGAGAGATGAAAAAAAAAACTGATCCCCTTTCACTGTTAAACACAAAATTTGATCTTACTTCAAACTCAGATACATATTTTGGGTTGTCATCTAGCGCATACGTTTACTTGTCTCGTCATATTTAATTACCTGACCTGGTTGTAACCTGTCTTGTGTCTAAATAAATAAATAAACCAAAATACCACTGTTCTACAGTTGAATTGTAAGTTTATCTCGGATAGGCATTGCAAGGTTACGCGGATCTAAGTTACTGGAGCAGTACGCAATAAGAGCGACTCAGGAGTTCGGAAAGAAAGGCAGTTACGTTGTTTGGTTCGTGTAGCGCACTTTACTAGACCAATTTCTTTCAAGGATGATCTTTGTTTGCATACACGTAGGGTATGTCAGATTTACATGTAGTGGAAATGTTATTCATGTAAAAATCCGTAGTAAGGATTCATTTAAAATAATCATAACGTAACTACTCTTCTTTTGGCTAAGAATGCTTTTCTTTCCGAGTTGAAAGACTTAAGATTCTTTATCACTGAAACATTGATGTCTTTGTGCATGGCCGAAAGGTTTGACGGAAAGGAAATGCTTTTTAGCATTAAGTCCACCTTTCGTACCTACACTTTGTTGTGCAATTTTTTTTTCTTATTTAATGCTATTTTATGTAAAAGTATATCTTTGTCATAGCAATCCTGGCGCGTTGTGAATAAAGGGCAATGTTTCAGATCTATACGTCATTAATTGTTAGCTTCCTTTGTGCCCATATGTTTCCATGGGTCTAACAAGCCAAGTGCAAGCGTTTCGACAATTTCCGGCAATCACAGAGTACACAAGTGTACTACTCACATGATGTGTGCATAATAGCAAATCGTGTGTGCATTGACGGGTTAAACAAGAACTGTTCTTGGCTGTCGCCGACAGAACTCCTTAATGATGCACCAAATTGTACTTCAAAGACGATTAGTTTCAGAAGGGCTTCGTTCTCATATGGTTTGTGTTTACTAACCTCAAAACATAAAATTATAAAAACATTACTAGGAATAACATGCTTGAATTCTTTTTGTTATAATAATAAAATATATGTTGTTTTATAAATAGTTATTGCATTATTTTTTTACAATTTTCATGCTGAAAAATTCAACTGTACGCTCGCTCGCGTGACCACCTTAAAAAGACACGCATCAAACAGAAATGATTTGAAACATTTGTCACAAAAGCTATGTTAAAAAGTCACAAGTTTAGTTATGTACTCGTAATATGAAATATACACTTTCAGGGGTTTTTAATGCAAGGATTAGTGTATGTAGCGCATAAAAGGAAAAAAAAACTTTAAACAAAACAACTGTAACTAGTTAATTATACTCGTATATCCTTTAAATATCACTTTTATCTCATCTGTCCATATGTTTTTACCATCAATTACGATTATAATGAATTATTAAAAGCTAAAACGACTTTATTAACTATAAATCCGCTTTGTTTATCATAGAACACGCCACTACATTTTTATGTTCAAATAATATGTTTTAAATGCGCCTTCATTACATTAATGAGTGTTTACATAACGGTCGCTGAAAATTAATGATACGATTAAAGCGACTTTATATAGTTTTTAATTAAGGTAGATTACCTATGATTTATATTTTGCGCCATTTTTTATACTCATTACGAGATTTTAAATCTCAATTAGTAATACAAATATGTAGATTTATTTATGCATTTTTTTGTGGATTATCAAAAATATAACATTGTATAGTCATATTAATAATATAAAGAGTGCTGTTTTCGTGCATTAGGTGTTAACAGTGTAATGGGTTGGTACTTACGTGTTTCTTTGCAATTGTCTTCGTTTTAGAATTTATTATAAACAATGTTCTACAAGGATAGTTTTTCACTTCCGCCCATAATCACACTAATATTAAAAAAAACAAGTGACCGCCCGCGAATCGACCGCATCCCCTTAAACTTCACAATCCCAAGCCCTTAAAAATTAACCGAGTTTCGCCATTTATCGGTAAGCTGTAAGTTGATTTTTATATGGGATTGAGATTTTTGTCGTGGAAAAAAGTAGCCTATATAACTCTCCAGCTTCTTACCCACCTCCTTACACGAAAACATATCGTAACATTGCGGCGTGAAAGAAGGACAAACGAACAAACAAACTGACTTTCCCATTTATAATATTAGTAGGGATAGTAAGATGCAAAAGTTTCTATGGTTGGATGTTTGTCCGTCAATCACGCTGAAACTACTGAACGGATTTTGATGAAATTTGGTATACAGACAAGGTAAGACTGACTTCGTGATACTTTTTAGGATACTTTTCATCCCGATTAAATGCTCCCTTGGGATAAAACAGGAAGAAGGAAAAATCCAATGTTTGCGCGGCCGAAATCGCGGGCGGGCGGCTAGTCCGTATTATTGTTGGTCGCTTCCCAGATTTTTTCCTGGACATCGATCAATGTCGAGTGGTTTTTAATTACTGTTTCATCCCCTACTCTAGGAATACTTAAACAATTTTTTTTCAAATGCTGTAATACTGCTTTATAATTTGCAAAACAAAAAACACGAAGAACTAAGCACTTTTAAGGTACCCACCTTGAAAAGCATCAGAAAAACTTTCATCCAATATATTTTACAAGATTAAGCCGCGTTAATAATTACTTTTTCGCCACTCTTCGTCCTTATCGCTCATGCCAGCTAAGCGAGAGAGTCTGCAAAGGCCACAGCCTTACATGAAGGTCTTTTAAAGTAGAACTTCATGTCTGTCTCAGTTTTCTTTCGGCTAATGGCTCCTCCGAATATTGTTTTCGTGAACTTTCCAGACACGTTGTTGGCACCATTAAATGACTTTTAAACATTGAGTAAGTTCGTTTCAAGAGCCATTTTCTTGGGGCATATACTGACATAGTGCTTCTGATGCTTTTATGTGTTTCTTGTTATGTGAGTTTATGGCCGATTAAGACTTAATCTACAGACTTAGTCAGCTTGTGAGCACGGCTGTGTGCAATCCAGCCCAAACGTCGAGCAGTAAGTATCTAATACTCATTTAAATAGATCGCGTTTAGACCCGATAACCAGTATTAAGTGTTAATGAACAGAGTTAGAGACGATTCCTATAAGAAAATGTAAATAACTCACTTTTCATCAAAATAGTCAGTTACATTACCTTAAATATGATACTTATCAGCAGATGCCGTTACATCAGTTGATTAGAAATAAATCAAAAAGATCCAAGTTCTTCGCCTCCCATTACCTAAAACGTTCTATAAAATTAGGTATTGTTCGTCACATCAATCATTGTCAAGTGTTTTTTAATTATCCCCATCGTCCCTGTTCTATCCCGTGTCCCTGTCCCGTTGGTCGTCTATTTGTCCCCTTCTTCGTGTACTCTCCATAGGTAAAGTCAGCACGAGATAACCCTGAACGATATAAGGCATATAAACTAATTCCCCTCTACTTGAAACGAACTAGGCAATGTTTTTTTTTAATTTATTTATTTAAGTTCTGCACAAACATGTGTACAATGGTGGACTTAATGCCGAAGGCATTCTCTACCAGTCAACCATAGATTGAATGATTGTCCTTTGTTTAAATATAAGCCATTTTAAGAGGCACACTATTTAAACAAGGGGCTCATACTGCCCATTTATTTTGTAGTAGTGGAGATAATCTCCCGCGAAAAAGAAAAATCGTTTTTTATAATTATCATCATCATCTTAATCGTCATATCAGCCGTTCAACGCCCTTTGCTGAGCATAGACCTTCCCCAAGGATTTCCACCGCAAATCGGTCCTGAGCTTTCCGCATCCAGCGGCTTCCACCTTGTAGGGATATGTCTTTGTTTACCTGATTTAGCAAAATTTGCTTGTATCTTGCTGACGGTACATTTTCCCGTCACATCTTGCCGACAAGGGTTGTCAACGGCTCCTTTTTTCCCGCCATTCGCCCGCAATTCCGCATTCCGCAGCCAATGGTGCGAGCGCTGAATTAATCGCCTGCAGAATGACAACTTTAATGCCACTCATTCGCCCATATTAATTTGTATTTTTCCTCTTTTCAGGTACAGTTAACCAAAGGAACTACAGAACCAACTACTATCAACGCTAAGTTACTACTTTAAGAGGTTTCTTTCCAATTGGTATGACGCTATCAATTACATCTCAGTTAGAACTGATCGTGTGTTGGCACGGATTCGCATGACAGTGGGGTGAGCACATCGACTTATATGTATCATAGACGTCGTTGGGTGAGCACGAATAATTATCGTAACGTATTCCTAGCGTTTACCTATCGTTAGCTTGTCAATTTGTATGGGGAAACTGTCAGTTTCTGACGTTTGGACGACAAGAAGACGTTACGAAAATGTTCGTGCTCAACCCACAGTTGCGAATGTCATGGACGAAGGAAGTATGGTGTGTGGCCAGCATAAATACCACTTTATCGATACCAAGTAGTTATTTGTAAATTACCGTAGTTAGCCGAGAGGACTGAAAGTCTTCAGAAGTTCTTGCAGACGAGAAATGGTAAAGGCAAATTGTGCTTTATTAAAACTCATTTTAGACATAGATTTACATAAGCAAATCGGTTAGCATCCAATGCAGAGATAGCGTAGAAGCAAACTGTGCTTTATTATGCGATGTTTAAGTAAACATTTCTTTAGTAGCAAATTAAAGCAGCCAAGTATCAAGTAGAGTAAACATTTATCAAGTTGAAGTCGAGTTTAATAAGCGAACTAGCTTTGTAGGAACTGATATTTTTTGCAAAAGGCTACATCTAGATTAAGAAAAAGTTGGTAAGGTTTTATTGGTGACATAGCATTTGTATTCAATCTTTCCAATGGCAAGCTTATATTGATTTAAAAATGTGTAAAGAATTTAGAGATAGAGAATCTTTGTCGCAAATTATTATCAACTTACATTTCTTTCCTCTCTTATGCTTAAGGAATAACACTAGACTTTTCATTTTAAACAAACTATTGAGGTACCCAAAACCTATCAAACGAATATGGAATATTTTCTATGCTCCCTTGTTTCAATCCCAAACAAGATTGGTTTATTAATCGAGTGCCAGTCACGCTGACCTCACACTATCGAAATGGTTTCCATTGAATTTCCAAGCAACTGCTGGCGATCACAATATTATGAAAGTGATGTGACAGCCGATTTAATAACTGCTGTACACGATTAAGTTTGAATGCGATACGATAATGATAGCGACTAAAACTTTAAAAATTGTCAAAAAAAATATTTTGGCGTTTATTTGAATTCTATTTAAATCTTACGTTTTGGACCATTTCGAGCATCCGTGGTCACAGATAGGGTCTAAGGTGTTAGTTGCCACTACATAGTTTTGGAAATTTTAAACTACATACCATTACTCAAAAACTTGTTGTGGTGACTTACAAGAAGGAAGAACCTTTTTTAAAATCACCAAAGCAATGTGTGTTCATCCCCAACAAATCAATAGTTGAGTCATATCGAGCCTATAGAAAGCTATAGGCTCGATATAACTCAACAATTGATTTCGACTTCTACCTTTAGAAACTCGATAGTATTAACCCGATTTACGATTGTTGAGAAGAAAAAACAATGATCATAATCATCACCTGGAAACCTTATAAGCGCACAACAGATCGCCTTAGAATTCACATTTTTTTACGGCGCAGAAACCTTTTTCCACATTATATGCCTACCCGGTTATATCCTAAGAATTTCAGCTACCGATCCAGTTTGCCCAATAATTTGCGGTGCCAACAGGATATCCGGGGAATGCAATAATGGCGGAATATTCAAAATATCGAATGCCACGCTTCCATCGACGACCTAGGTGATGCAATAGCTGGTATTTGTAATTAGGTTTGGCCTTTGATTCGATCATTGTTCAGATGCCTTTTACCATTAATGAATTATTTGCCTGGAAATGTAGAATAGACTGCGGTGAAGCGAAAATGGTTAGTGCCTGTTTAATCTCGAAGTTTGTTATCAGGAAAATATGTTTTTATACATAATTATGATGAAACCAACTTTTAATTGACATTCGATCATAACATTACACGAAGAAAAAAGCCTCTACTGCAAGATAAATCGACTACTTGATCAAAACTCGAAAATAACGTTTAATTAAATCAATTTGTCAAGAGATCACATGACGTATAAGCATGATTTTATATTGTCTATCTGTATACTCCTGTTTCAATACTAAGGCCTCGTTCACACGGCATTATTCTGCACGTTTTCTTGCAGTGATATATATTCCTTTGGATGACTGGACCAATATTATTCAAAGTACAACGATCAAATGGTGCGTAACTAATTTCCCTATAGTTACGTGTACACGTTTTGTGTTTGTGACTACACAGTGGCATGGCTACATAGTAATTATGGCCTGTATTTACTCGTGTGTCGCTGGAACATAAATTGACCGATGGAAATCATTATCAGTTATAGTTAATTCTATGTACCTAGTACTACGAGTATACTAGGTATTATGTATAGGCTTTTTGTTCTTACAATGCGTGACTTTCGCAACACTTATGGACTTAAAAAGGGTAAAATGAAATATCTTAAGTATCGGGAAACTCCACGCATCAAATGACTTTAACAACAGTTATTGTAGTTAGAAAGCTTTCAGTGTGATGTGTTAGTTGTCGTTTTTACACTGTCGGGAGTGGGACTAGTATTGAAATCGTATTTTTCAAAGTAAACTCAAAATCATCACATCACAGCCACGGCTCTCTGCCAAAGGCCTTTAATCCCAACATATTGTATGACTGCAATCGTGTTCGTAACAGTTTAACGCTCTCTTAAGCATTGTTTAGTCACAAAACACGCTATCTCGTTCACTATTTCTCAACACATGTATGATCACGGCAAAAAATAACGTTTCAATTACATTCCACTGCGAATATTACATTAATCTTAAGACGCTGAATTGATTAAGTTTTTTCTATGAATTTTACTGTTACTTTCGTTCGGTCGTTCACATCGTGAATTGAATTACGATTAGGCAATTGGACATAAAATTAATCAGCAGGAAAAACTGAATAACATTTGGCAATAAGTATAGGCTGTCTTCTAAGTCACGTGGAATGACACATGATAGATAATAATTTACGGGAAGAACTATTGGTTTCGCTATTTGTTATAACTATTTGACTCCTGGGTTCTCACTTTCATAGTAATCGTACCGCAACTATTTTATCTCATTCTACTCAACAAAAACCGTGTAATTTGCAGAAGGCGTATACATTTTTACTACACCGTTGCTATATTGTGCATTTTTAGTGAACACTTTTTTTGTATTTTGTATGTAACTAACACTCATACCATTGCATTGTTTATTCACACGCATATAAAAGTACCATTAATATCGTAGTCATAGCTTTTGTCGCATTAAGCTGAGTCATATATATTCGTTCGTCGACAGCCCTACGCGAATCGCTTAGAGGTCCTACAACATTATCGTTTTCCATTTGTAAGTTGACGACGTCATTTACTTCAGATCGTGACGCTCGATCGCCCCATGCATCAAGGTTCCAAGATAATGCAAGTAGTTCAACTCCAGTTTCATCTCATCTTATAAGCATAATACGTCCCACCGCTGAGCACAGGCCTCACCTCAACTATGGTACGAGCCATACTCCACCACGCGGGCTCAGTGCGGTTTGGTGGAGGGGTGTTTGTAAGATAAGTATATCCTAACTGTCAGATGTTATTAAGCTGCCTGAGGGCCTCTGACCAGGCTTAACGACGTCCTTCCGAAGCACGGAGATACTTGTAAAATAAACGTCACTTATATGGTCATAATGGTCACCCATCCCAAACATGCCTGCCTCTTAGGTTGCTTAACTTTTGGTATCACTACCAAAGCGCTGCCACCACTGCGCCACAAGCACCACCAGTTCTTTGGAGTCCCGCTGTTTTTCTGAGTCTGACATGCGAAAGAGAGATGGTAAGCATAGAAAATGTGAATGCTGTCTTACAGTAGGCTCCCAAAACTGGCACGAAGGAGTTGTTTTACGAATTTATCGCCACTCAAATCGGTTATGGCGGCATAACGCGGTGGGAGTTATGATTTTTATACTGTTTGTTTTGTGCCTCAATGTCTTTCTTGTAAAGGTGTAGTAATATTGGTAAAAGATAACGCTCAAGGCACCTCCGTATTGTGGTGCAAATAAAAAAGAGATAGGTGGCGAAAAATAACTTTATGGTAGACAAATAAAAAGATGAAGTACTGTTCTAAAATCGAATTTGTTCTGGTTTACTTCATCAAGTTTACGAGGTCAAATGCTAGGTCAAGTATTTTATGGGTTCTTCTTAAATTTATCAGTAAGCGTTCACACCTATGCTGTAAACTTGAAGCTAGTAACTACTTTTGACTAAAATCGCTGGTTACCACCACTTTTGGACTAACTTTTGCAGGTCAAGAGTTGTTTTGACTGGAATATGGGTTTTGACTGTAACACAAACAACTGTGAACCTTGAATATGAAAGGGTGGATACACCGAATCAAACTATTACTATAGACACATCAACTTCTTGATCCTTTACGAAACAAACGATGTAGTATTATTGGAAACTTTGATCCCTTGTAACAAGATAAAGCGATAGGACGAGACCAGAATCTAATGCGGTTACTCTAATACGACCCTTATGTAGATGAACTAAAGCTTGCCATTATTTAGTTTAGGGTTCCCGTGGGTATCTTCATTTTGTAAATAGCCAGCCATTGAGATAATGAGCCAGTTAAATCTTCGCATTGAAACGATACTGTTGATTTAGAATGATGATTTTTTTAGCCATTTAAGGGTACAGTCGAAAAGGCTATATTTTACTTGGTGTCAGCTTCGAAAGTTTTTTTCAAGGCAGTTTATTTATTTGATTTTAATTATTTAAGTTCTGCACAAATATGTAACAATGGTGGACTTAATGCCGAAGGCATTCTCTACCAGTCAAACATAGGTCCAAGCAGAGAAAATTCAGTTACATACACGAGTTTAACGGCCGTTTTCAATATTCAATCTACCTTAGACTGAAAGTTACATAACTGTTAGTTTCACATTAAAAGCTATCTCAGGTGACAGCCAAGTCTATGAAACTGACAGCTGATCATCACACAGATTGTCATCTCTATCTTCTTTATATGTTTTTAAACTTTCGCGTTGCATTTTAACACTAACTATCTTCTTTGTAAGTAGAGAGTTTTAAAGTGAACCTAGTCTTTCTACCACCTCCGCATTTCTAATTACCTATTTACTTACTGAATAATGTATCTGCTAATTTCGTTATCATTCACAAAAGACTCATTTGAATCATTAGTATCTGTGAATGTCAAACGTATTCTAAATAAAGTATACAATAGAGTAATATCTAACATAAAATAAAAATGCGTCAAGCAAGTTCTCAAATTATACTTCTCAGCAAACGTGCGAGTTTTTTTGTGCCAATTATAGCACGTTAGAATGAATTACTTTAAAGTGCGCGTATTGACGTATTGCATGACCAATTGAGTCACGCATCACTAGCCATGGATAAGACTGCGTTCACATATTATACAACTAATATTAAATAGTCTCTACTTAGAGTATATATTTTTTTTAACTTTGAGTGTTTTTATCTGATCGAGGACAATCGTCGGGCGGGTACCATACCAGGTAGTTCATTAATAGTTATTCTGTTCAGTCCTGTTTTCTGTGGTACTATCGGTAGAGGTCGCTTCCATCAAGGAATTCTAGAAGTTTCAAATATTTCTGTGAAGCTAAGTGATTTGTACTGTCAATCGCAAACAAAAAGTGGTTACAACCTTAAGGATCACAATTGCTTACACACATTTAAGTCACAAGTTCTAAATGTATATTTCATAATAATTTGATTAACCATGATTTTTATATTTTAATGAGAATCACCCTCAGAAGAAATCGAACCTCAGAAAGATTCCTTTATGATATATCTATACTATATCTATGCTTTATGCAGTTGATTGACACTGACTAAATAACTGACATTTCAAGGAATAAAGAAAATAGTTATATTACCAAAAACTAAAATAAAACCTTATTTTTATTCTAGATGAGTCAAATTGATTAATAAATTTTGAAAGGCTACAAGTAACTTGTTAAAGGATTTTGGACTTTAGTGACAGAAGTTTGATATAGAATATAATTCAAAATACTTTGACTGCGACCATACATTTAGTAGGTATAGATTTATATCTTCGTTAAAACTAGCTAACTTTAAAAAAACTTTGTCTAATATTTTACGTTTGATTGTACCAGTTGTGATTTCTTAAAAAAAATATTTCGAGCTCATTCCGAACATGTTTTTAGTAAAAATATTTAGAAATCGCTATACGGATTTTTTAGTCCATGGAAAACTTCTGTAAATGTCTCATAATCAAATGATAATTTATGTTTTGTCACTGAAATTACTAAAAGAGCTCTTTGATATTTGAGAAAATAATGCCCCCAAAATGTTTGCAAAGGAACCTTTGCTTTCTCATAAAAATCTCATTGTTGCTAGGTAATCCGAGACTTAGCCTGGACCCTTTTAGAACCGTCTGCGGAATAAACTAAGTGACAGTTATTGTTTCAGTAACTAATAGTGGACTTAGGGCTAATCTCGGACACACACGGACTGGTGGATTATGTCCCAGTGTAGTGTCACCGCAGTGCATCCTCGATACCCAAGTCTCTATGTTCCCTAATTCTGCTGATGCCATCGTAACAAAATCGTTATTGAATTGCACGACTTTGACAGTTTGTCTGTACTTGTTAGTTATCTTTCTCGATTGTAGGGGAATTATAATGATAACAGGTTTCATTTTAGGCAAGCTAGAAAAAAGGGACAACTGCAACATATTCAGCTTTTTTTAAACAAAACTTAACAACTAGACCTCATTACAAAAAAAAGGTTACCTATTCATTTTATTTACTAGCGAATCAGACACACGTATTCCTGCTGTTGTTTATTATACAAATAAATCCGTTGAGTAGATTTAAAGATCCAAGCATACATACATACAGACATGGACAGACGCGGGAAGCGACTTTGCTTTATCCTAAATATTTTATTTAAGCCTATTGCACAACAAAATTTGCTTAAAAGGTGGACTTAACGGTGTAAGGCTTTTTCTACCAGCCATGCCTTTGGGCTAAGCAGAAATCAAAAGTGTACCTACTTGTTCTACTGATACGTACCGTATGTTCAAATACTCACAAAGACCAAACTGCTTACACATTTGGTGAGCGAATCTCATTGCCGGACTCGAAATAGCCCAAAACGCGTTGCACTTGCGGACAGAGGAAGCCCTCATTCGACACGTCGGCGGCGACAGCTCATAAACATGTGCCGTGGCTGTTGTAGTTACACAGGTTACGACAAATAAGCCAGTTAACGCCGGCACACTGTCGCCGCGATTCGCGACGCTGTAAACGTGTCAACCAATCACCGAGGCCAAATCACTGACAGATGCAAGGCGCGGCGGCAGCATCTCGTAGGTGTGCGCTGGGCTTTAGTCAGTTTTGTATTTTCCTTACGAAGGCAAGAGATGACCAAAGCACTATGTCTAAGCTTCTGAATGTGGTTGTGACCTAGGGATTTTTTTCTCGTATAGTGCCTGCACTATCTCCATCCTGATGTTGGTACCTGAGTGCAAATAGAAACTGCTTAACATACACTGAATGTTTGGTCGTCCACCTATCTATCTGTAATGTCAGCATGTATTGACATAGGTCATTAAGTTTTATTTTATTTTAAAACCTGTATGGTCGCACTTAATGGCAATAAAATACTTTGACTTTGACATAATGTATAGAAGTTTTTTTTTGAGAGAGTAATACGTGCCTTTTTGTTTATTAAAAACTAAAACCAGAAATGTTAATAGGTAAGTAGGTAAATTATTCGTAAAAAATCCAATGTGCTTTAATTCCCAAAAACCCTAAAACTCAGCTTTTCTACGAAAGTAGGTACTTAAGTAAACAAATTTCTCACATCATCATATTGGAATGTTCAAAAAGCTTACATTATCTGAATTGAATGGAGTGGCTGTTGTTATTTGTCTGCGGCGTGTTATTAGCGGCTTTCCGCTCAAAGTTTTATTTGAATATTCGTCCCTTTGATTCCTAACTGATCGACTTGAACATCAACAAAATTTTTAATGATATTCCTTTGAACTGAGTTCTTACTAATAATTATGATTTGCCTCAATGGAGATTATTTGATTATACATGATATTTGTTGTTTTACGCTTTCATAGCAAATTTCAATTCACCCGTAGATCTCAAGGACTGGGAAAGAATGAGAACATGATATAACTCGTCATATTGAATTATTATCGGACTCAAAGCGTTAAAAAGCACTACCAAAATTCAACGACTCCATTAAGGTTATCGGTAGCTCAGTGGTTAGAGCATTGGACCGGACTTCCAAAGGTCGGGGTTCGATTCCTCCCAGATGACCGGAGCCGAAAAGATTTTTTTAAGTGTTGTCTTTTCGAAATCACGTACATTGATCTGGCTCCGTGGTGGTGGTCTTTTCGATATTATCGGACACTAACGGATTTTTCATAGGAGTAGCGCGACGGAATGGGCGATCGAAGACTGTCATTTTCATAGAAATATCACGCCAAGATCGCTTTCTTGCCTTAATCGTACGTGAATTCATACTCAAAACTTGTGTTAGTTTTAATTTATAATAACTCATTCATTGATCTGTGTCTCAAAAATAAAATCCGCTCCAATAATGTGAACTATAAACAGTATTTTTGCACGGGAAAGGGAATTGAAACCACACAAATGTTTAAGGTGTGTGCTGCCTCGATATTTTATTTCACCCCTATTGAACCCGTAATTACTGTCACAAAAGGGAAGTTATCTCTGCGACCTTTCATTAAACTCGCATAAAGGATTTCGCGTTTAAAGTAAAATGTTTTTACGTTATTCCGTTCCAAATTGAATATTACCAAACCTTCTCGCGTTTGTTTTGGTTATGGTCGGACAATAGTGTCCTTCGACGTAATGTAGATTGATTTATTTATTTGCACAAAAGGTGGACTTAAGACCATGAGGCATACTCTACTTGTAATACCTTTGGGCTGAATAAAAAGTTAGACCTTGATTAAGGTAAACCATATAACTTATTAAACTCCCAAAATCTGTGTAATAACTCCAAACGATACGATTGATCTATCTTATTTGGTGGCACAATAAAAATTAAAGTTTTATTACTATTTGTACCAACAAACATATTTACTGCATCAGAAATTAAAAGCAAAAAATCAAATAAAAAATGGATTTGTAAATAGGTACACATGTAATGGTTCTTACCGTTATTCATACAGGGCTGAAAACAGTCTTCGAATATGCATCATTATGTCATATAGCTACTCAGCGTCAGCAAATCGATTCAGAAAGTTCAAGTATGGCGCCTCATAAAGTTATAACTTCGCGAGGCGCCAAAGTGCCCTCACGTAACCTTTCTTAACGAAATAACATCCAGTTTCAAAAGCATTTCGAACATAGCGTCTTCGGTAGTCAAAGAACGAAACTTGACATTCTCAAACGAAATATTCATCAAAAATGCATAGGGATCGAGAAAATTGCGTTACGGAGCGGAGCGAGCGAGTTTTGAATAAATGAGGGCCCTTAAATTCTCGTTTTGGGCACATTCTGAGTGTGACGGGTGACACTACGCAATTATACAAAATGTCTTGTCGTAAATAAGGTAAGACGCCATTCAATATTTAACCAGGGCCGTACCCAAGGGTACGCCTACTGCTTACCCCACTCATTACTGTTATATGAAGTGTTTACTGAAGAGTGTCTGCCTATTACAGTTCACATAGTAAATTACTAGTTGCGTAATGGATATTACAGAGGTACTAATAAATGGAGAGGAAAATGAAGATTGCTCTAGTTTATTCTAAACTAGATTAAATAGTAGATTTTACAACGAGTGCATAAAGCAAGTCATTTTTATCCGAGATCGTTATATGCCCGAGCCCGCAGGGCGAGGGCAGATGATGAAGTCGAGGATAAAAATGATTTGTGCACGAGTTGTAAACTCTGCTTTTCACTTCGATTGCGAGAAAATAAAACAATAATTTGAGAAAATTCAATACGAAAAGTTCACGGCTTCTTTCCCGCTACTTTACTTTTTTTAATTTTCCTGCATAATTTTCGGGCAAAGCAAAAAAATATACAGCCTATTCTTAAATTATTTTGGAATAATGTTTTTTTTTTGTGGTAAACACGTTTTGATATTTAGTTTCTTTTTCGTATTATCTTATTATAAATCAAAAATGCAAATAGGGAAGGAAATATTATAAATTAGCAAGTTTTATCCATGTACAATTAATTGTTTTTGGCTGTATGGGCTAAATGGTCACTGCCTTAGTGTAGACACATTTAAAAAGCTACTTTTATGCACAAGTGCATAAAATTCAACTTTATGTCGCCTAGATCCTGCATAAAGTAGTACTTTTTCGAGCATGAGAAGTGAAAAGGTTTTTTGTTTTACTAATTCAAACTGCATGTAAGCAGCTATTCTACATTCCCAACGATAAGACTTTGATGATTCTATTTGGCTCCGTCATTCCATGTCAAATACTAAATTGAGCTTCATAGAATGTGTCTTGATTACTTACGGAAATAACAAAGTCCTGAGTATTTTCAAACACAGTTATTAAGCTTATAACCTTACAAGACTAAAATATCCCAGTCTCATAGCAACGTTAATAAAGTTGACGCTATTTTATTGTAATAAGTTTTTTTTTTCACTAAATTAGGTCACAAAAGCTGTCCACCAAATGATCTTCCCTCTCCATGCGTAAGAAAGGGAACTAATATCGAGTGCTCGGAAGAAAATGAATAGCCATTACACTTAGCGTCCCAGGTCGTTCTTGTAAGGCAACAGCTGCCGGGTTACGGTCCGCATAAATCTATGGACCCTCTGTCCTGCTCTGGTACACGTCAGAAGAGAGAGCGAGAAGGATTTTCGCAAGAACAACAAAACATAAATCATGCGTATATGAACTACATGTATGAGCCCTTTGTTTGTTGGTGCAAGACATGAGAGGAGCTAATTTTACATGAATTAGGTTTAATAAGAGGCTAGTTAGTGGGCTGCCCGTGAAGCTTTGCGTTTATTCAACACTGTTTTTCTACACTGCCAGTCGCTCACTTGAGATTGACTGGCAGAAAATGCTTTTAGCATCAAATCAACCCTTTGAACATTTCTTGTGCCATAAAGTTTAAAACATTTTTTTTTTCGAAATAAGTCAAATGTAGATAGATTAACACAAAACAAAAATTACAAACAAGTTTAACAAAGAAAGATGTACAATTTAGGCGGTCTTATCACTTGTAGCGATCTAGAATGTAGTTAATCTAGAATTCTCGTATTTTTCGACATCAACCGTTTTAATAAAGAACTTGACAGTATTTTGTGCAGCCATACTGCTGTAATAAATGCGACAAAAGCTGCATACGCTATTAATGATGTTCTTTGTAGACGGTTATAGATCCTTTTTTCGTTGAAATTTTCTGAAACCCTGTATTATATTTTGCAGTGCGTTACGATGCGGTTACAATGAGTGTAGTAATATATCAAAGTTTATAAGGTTAAGTAGACCTAAACATAATTGATGGAATCAGGCGTTACTTTGCGGAAATCCATGACTAAAGCTGAAAAAAAGGATTATTTTGCTTTAAATTTCCACTAAACGAAATATTATATTAAAAACGAATTTCGTTTAGTGGAAATTTAAAGCAAAATAATCCTTTTTTTCAGCTTTAGACCTAAACAATTTGAATGAGAAGAATAAAACGGAATGGGATATTTTTATGGTAAACAAATCTGTTGGGTCAGTAAAAAGCGTAATAGTCCCAAATAATGGTAGCCTCTGCAACGGGACGTGTATGAGTATGGGGCACATTTGCCAAAACAATTTATTTAGCTATTGGGGCAATAATGCATCGAATCACAATATCAAAATATTGCTGCATGCAAAGTTAAAAAAAAATAGAATTCTCAAGTTTTATTTAAATTGCGTGTATCAATTTTTTGATATTGTGATTCGAAAAATATGACATTTAATATCATTCGTCATATCGAGTGCCAGGACGATTGATAAAGACCACCATTGCAAAATCCAGGTTTAATTAGGTATTTGTAAATTAGCAAGCAAAAGCCTCGCGAAAGATAAATAAAGGTATCAAGAAAAACTTTGTGTAGAGGTTTTTTAATTTTTCTTTATACAGGAAACAATCAAAACAACAAACATCTTATACATTTAGCTTAAAATTATTTTTTGTTTTTTTCAATTCAATACTACTAATATTCCTAAAACTAAGTTTTTTTTTTATGGCGACGTATCAATAAAATAAAAAAGAAATAGTTAGCTTGACAGTGATAGCTAACGTGATTGTCCTCTTCTGCCTTAAGGCGTCGACTACTTACGAAACTAAAGAGTAATTGCAGAAAAAATGCTGAAACAAAAGATTGCACGGAAAAATAAGCGAGGGACAGTGGAAGGAATATGCTAATACTGTAAGAGAATTTCTGTCCGGTGCTTCGGTATGTAGATGAGTTTCGTTGCATTCGAGTTTTGAGCTGCGGGTTTGTAGGTATTTTTTTACGACCTTGGCATATTTTTTCTGGCCCGTTTTTTGATGAATCACCAGTAGTTAAGATTATTAGAGAGCTGTTAGCGAAAAGTAGTGTTGTATGGTACGAGTCTATTATTATTGAATTCTGAAGAAGCTATTGAAGTCAATCAATTGTTAATAATATAAACTAAAATATTGAACACAATGTTTGAATCCGATTTTAACACAAGATATCCGTAACATTGAATAGAAAATAGCTAGTATTATGACGTTGGGGTCATGTTGTTGTATCAGGTTTTAAACGGTGCTTATCTAGTTGCTCAAAAAACCTTCGCCAAGATTTTTAACTTATTTCACACTTTACTATATTTTTGAAAGTGCCTAGTGTTTGAAGTTGCTCATCAAAAGGGCGTCCAACGATCCATCCAGTTTTATGGAGGCAATTTGGTGTGAACACCTAGCTCTTAGCTAAACACCCTCGTTTGCTTGATTGCCGCGTTAACGGTTGAGTGAAGTACTGGCCAATGGCATTCACCTTTTTCATTCTTCTAGCTAGGTGATGATGGCTGACATCAAGGTCCACCAGTGGAATCTAACGCTGGGACCCCAAACTATCTCTAGTTTGGGGTAGAAGTAGTTTCTAACCTATCCTTTGCAGATATGCACATTTTATTTAATTTACCGGTAAATTGAACATTTATTGCGGTTTCTACAAGTTTCAGTTAGCCGATTTAAAGAAGAATAAAAGAAAAGCTTTTACATATGGAGCCAGAAAGCTGAAATATAGAAATACAGTTTTAATTATACTTTCAACCAAAAAAAGCACCTACCACTAGGTAATGATTTGATTAAAATTAATTCTTACTACATAGTTTCTTGTGCGTAATTTAAAGTTAAGTCCATCTTCAATGAATTTCATGTCGCACATGCTACTTTCATAACTATTGGACCACCATATCTTTATTTTGATAAACTTAGACCTTCCGTATCTGTCCTAAATGTAAACTTCAAAGTCAGACCTGTCACGAGATACTACAATCGACGTTTGTTTTGTTTGTCGCCGACTCTCAATCACGGCACTATCTTTCCTATAATTTAACTCAATATCATAGCCTACTACTAATTACTAGTATGTTATTTTGGCCTTGGATTTGTTATCTTTGCAAAACATTGGGCTCATTTGTCATGTTGTTTTTCTTTGAATTCGTAACCTAGTTGTTTTTGCTTATTCTTTTGGCTTTTTAGTCTTTTCACTAACGATGTCCATAGCTCTCCTTATCCCATCATCAGTCAGAAATGAATGACTTCATGCGTAATAATCTACAAACTGAATATAGTTAAATATATGTATCTCACTTGGCTTCGGCCCGTGGATACAGTTAATACCAGTTACGAGATATCTAAAACTAAGGAAATAGAAGCCATAATTATCCATTCTTATGAAATTGTGACCATATTGAGTAGGTCTGAGAATCGGCCAACATCTATTTTTAATGTCTCTTAGTGATAAGGATAGTTTACAATAATTTATATTGCAAAACAACGGTCAGCTAGTGTAGATTTAATTCCTACCATGTAGTAGCCTTGCTACGCATCAACCATATCACACAATCCTTAGAGTGAAAGAGCAAAAGAAAGCCTTTCCCTACCACACCCCTCCTCCGCCAAGCGCCATACAAAGTTACAACCTATCATGTCTCACCTCAGATCGAATGGATTTATATCAGTTAGATATTTAGACGGCGTTTTGTGCCTAGGTACTTCAAAGAAAAGTTGTCAAGGTGATACAAACGCTTCCATCAAACTTTTGACCTGCTTAGGATTGTCGTTAATTACATGAAAAGCCATTTAACCACTCAAAAATCTTGCCAATTTCTAAGTTTTGTACTAGACCCTTCACCACCACCGCGGTAGCCTATGTAAAGAAGTGAAGTTCGATCTTAATTATCCTGATTTCGTCGGAGAGATATAAGGTTCCTCCCATCCCTTCAGCATTCATCAGCAGCAGGATCAATCTTGCGTCACTTCTTGTCTTAAGAATTGAATCTCTTCGACGAGGACCGGATTATTAAGATCGAACTTAAGGTAAGTTCGTTTAAATATCAACTAATAACTCATTTATTTTAGGCAACTGATTGCGTTACATAATATTGTCCCATATTATAAATATCTTACGGTCTATCATACATATACGTAATGTGAAAACTATGACACTGAAAAATAAGCGTCAGAGAATTGATGAAATCCGCGCGTTGTCAGCTGGTAGCCGTACCTGGAATTTCCGAAATACGACTCCCTGCGGCCAAAAGTCTTCCTTTAAGTGGTTTAAATGGGTAACTAGCCATCAACTTAAATTGTGGAAAGGCATTAATATTTCAGATAAAATACTTTTAGAACCCGTATCTAAAAATAAATACATACGCAAAAACATATACAAGTCATAACCCAATAAATCCATAAAATACGAATCGTTGGCTTTGAAAACTAGCGCGTAAGAGACGATAAAAAAAATATCGCTCGCATGCAGTATTTATAAAGGTTGTCAAACTTTGCGATTTGCGCTGAATCGGTTAACTTTCGTCCAAAAAGGTTGAGTTATGTGTGGCTTATCAACGCCAAAACGCATCGGTCTGGCTATTGGCAGACGTTTTTTGGGGGGTGAGCCTAATTCCAAGTTGGACTGTTGCCAGTCAAACCCTGTGTTATTATATGCGGCTTGGACGAAAAGTATCCGACCTACAGATAAGTTTAAAATGTGCCAATTCTTTAGCAATTCTTCTACATAAATATATTAAATAAAGAAATAATAAAATGGTCAAAGCGCAAAGACAGCGTGATGTGCAAGTAGAAGAGACAACTTTTTATTTTATCATTCCAATTATTATAAAGCCATTAATTATTATTGAGCTGCCACAAAAATATCGTTTATATTACTCTTGAATAATCTTATGTTTTTCCCTAATTTCACCAGATGGTTAAATTAGAATTCAAACTTCCTTCATTTATAATGTTAGTACATATTTCTCGTATATTTATTATATATATCGTATATATATTTTTCGTATACATTTCTGAAGCTGTCAGACGTTTCAACGGATTTATTTTATTAATTTGATTGAAACAGTTAATCAACAAAAGGTTTCTTCAAGTTCTATAAAATAAGACGTCTCCCAGACGTCTTAATTCCTCTGAAAATTAATCACAATTGTAGATTAGTATTGAAGCTTCAAATAAATAAGAAAGTAAATGATTTCAAATCTTTAAGTAGGAGATAGACGAGTATGTATTTTTTGATCTTCGTAGGGTTTAGTAACGACCGTTTTTACTTCTTTATGTTTTCCTGAGTGCTAGTGCTAGTCTAACTATAACTGTTAAGGGTCATATCACAAAATTTTGTCAGCCATGCAGTTTTTTGCCGTAAAGTAGGATTTGAAACGGTAAGTCGAAGGCCGCCACGAATAAGGAATTTCGTAATTACATGATGCGGTGCCGATAGTGAGTAAGCATTCGATTTTAGACTAAAATGCGTCTTGATAAGACGAAAAGTAACTAAACATACGAAGTATCATAAATTCGGTACAGAGTGAGATCCTAGTGATGAATGGAACATGTCACGCTGACGAAGACAAATCCAGGGTTGCAGTCAAATGTGCAACGTAATCTTATGAGCATTAGATGCATTTTCGTCGGGATTTTAAGGATTTTGTGCTGAGCGATAAAGATGCAGAGTGACTTGAAATGGGCTAGTTATGTTGATGGCTTCTTTGCAGGGTATATGCAGTAGTATATATACCTAGTAGATATTATAGGCCAACGATCTCTATATTATTTTTATTGTTTTCATAAAACGTAGTAAGGTCTTAATTTAAAGTTGTTTCTTAGAGTCAGGTCACACATTGGCTTTACGTAGACGACGCCGGAACCGCCCCAGCTCCGGACAGAAACCGCATGCTGGCCGATGTGTATGCATGCGGTGTCCGTTCGGTTTTTCAGTGTGATATTTATACCGGTATATTTGTGCCGGTTCCATCCAGCGCCGGTGCGTTTCGTCGTCGTCTACATGAAGCCTTTCGGTATAAAAAGTCCTCCTGGCCGATTTTGACCACGGCGGCCAATCTCAACAGAGATCAGCCAACTGCACAGAAGATGTTATAGTGCACTAGTATAAGCGCAATACACTGGTGCACTCACTGTTCTATTAATCTCAAAGTTCGGCGAGACGGCAATCCGACATGACCGGAGAGAGATCAGGCGCGGGACCAACGGCTTAACGTGCCGAGGCACGGGGGTGTAACACCGCCATCTTCCCGACTCCGAGCTGTTTTTGAGAAATGCATGACAGAAAATCTCATCTTCAATCTTTTGGCTCGACCTGGGATTTGAACCCAGGACCTCTTGGGTGTAAGACAGAAACTTTGCCACTACACCAACGAGGCAGTCAGGCGGCGCCGGTGCGGTTCCGTCGTCGTCTACATGAAGCCTTACGGGTAAACTGTCACTGCGAGTCGCGACTGCCAGCGATTTTACCGCGGCTATTGGTTGTCACACTCTGTCAGCAACGTACACTGGCGGTTGGAGCGAATAAGTCTGTAACTGTGTTTAAATGGGCAAAAATGAGTTTCTTTTTATAAATTTCAATTCAATAAAACAGTAAATAAATTGCTATTCCACGAACGAGAGTTCAACACAGTTTTTCATCACAGTCAGGAAGTGGACTCCAATCTCTCATTTCGTAAATGTTCCAACTCGGAAAGCTAATAAACATTCCAACTTATGATGAACACGGAATATCGTTCTGAACTGCGGACAATTTCAACGAACCGTTTTATCCAAGGGGTATTTATTTTAATTTATTCTACAGAAACAAAACTATCCGCCAGAGTTCATTATAGCAGAGACGTCATTCGCAGTTGAACAAAGTGTTGGAGATATTTGAGAGCTCTCTCAATTTCAAGCAGATTTTAATATTCATAAGGCAACTAAATCTACGGAGCAGCGACGGTATTAAGAAGAACAATATCTACTGTAGTAAGACTGCCGCCTTAAATGTTAAGGATGGGCTACATTAGTTGAATTGGAAATAACGTACACAAATTTCTCTGCTCAACAATTTAAATTATACAGACAAATTAAAATCTTACCAATTATTTCGGGCTAAAGATTTTATTTTACCACTACCCTATCCGATATATCGATTTTTTATGTTTTGTGTATTAACTTGAACTAACCGTGAATCATATTAACGTGAGTTATACATATATATTATATATTCATTGTTTTAATTTAAAAACGAACTTTTACTAACCATCACTGATAGAATCTAGCATGTTCTCAGTTAAAAAGCCTGAAAAAATAATCGATTATGTATTAATTAGGTAAAACCTGAACCTTTATGTTAGTTAAAATGGTGAAAGCGCGAAAAAAAATCTATAATTGATTTATTAAGTGAAACCTTAGATTTATCAACAAACGGGATTTTATAGTGCATAATACATAAAAACATATGTTAACAATTTATTTCTATTGGCTCATGACTCGATCAAACGAACCAAGTCAATGCTAAATGATAAAGCGTAAAATAATTACAGTACCTACCTCTGTTGTGTGAAGTACACGCTTAACTACTACAGCGTATATGAATTAAATTCACAAATGTAGATATTTCTGATGCTCATTTATGAATTTGGAGGAATTCTGAGGCAATTTCCATCACAAACAGCGAATGTAAATTGCTAGAGATCGTACTGATAGTTCAATTTAGTTAATTGAAACAGCTACACCGTTTCGAAGAATAGAACGTTTTCAGTTGTCGCAAGACGGTGAAAGAACAAATTTATTGTTATTTATTTCGTCTTCAGATCTCTCTTTCGCTATTTATTATGGATACGGGGCCTGAATGTTAAAAGACAACTAAACTTAATATAAGCGTAATGTCTGTCACTTGTCCCCTCACCTCACACAAAACAAAAGGGACAATTCAAACATTTTAGAAACTTCAAAATAAAAAATACAGTGCGGTGTTGCTTTGTATTTTTGTTACAGTCTAATTTTGGCCATGGTATCTTTTTAAATTGAATATTTAATGAGATCTATCTAGCTGTAAAAGAATAACTTATGATTATTTTGTTTTTAGCTGCAAAATAGACAGATAAAGTAATTTGAGTGACTTTTGGTAATTTCAAAGCCATTTTTAGTCTGAAATTGTACTGACATGACTTAAGTCGTAAAGAGACGGATAGTAGAAAAGTGACTAGCTTTCATAGACAAGGTGTCTAGCAAGATAAAATACATAGGAATACTATCAGGGAAAATCTTTAGTTTTTCAATCGTTATTCCATCGAAAAAGTTTGATTACATCTGTCGTGGAGTGTCTGAAGGATACTAACAATGTGACTATGTGACGTAAAGTTACGACCAAAGTTTGTATGATGGTCAGCATTGTAAATGGTGCCACGAAGTTATCAAACTCTGATCTTCTGTGATTTACAATTAAGATTACATTTCGTCTTGTATTTTAACCCGACATCGGCGAATCAAAAAGGAATATTTGAGTAAAATGTATTCGAAAGACAAAAGAAGGCATCATTTGCAATTTATTGCACTTCATCAGATTAAAGTTGAATTTTTAAAAAATTCTTCGATCGTACAACTAACAAAAATTATAGAAATATAGAAAAAAAATTGGTTGCCTGTAAAGACGGTATACGCGCGAAAGTTTTACGTGACAACGACTCTGAGTGGTAAAATAATTTTAATGTGAATATTCATTCGTATAACATGAACCGGTGTGTATGCCTATCTCTCTCTCTCTCTCTCTCTCTCTCTCTCTCGCTCTGTCTCTCTCGCGCGGAGCGTGAGCGGAGCAGCGTAACGCAGTTTCTTGAGGTTTTCGGCAAACCAATTTATAAGATGTTGTCACGTCAAAAAATAATTAATTAAATATAGAAATATTATCTGGGATTTGTAGAACAGAGAATACATTCTTCAAAATCAAGAAGTTTAATTTACGAACAGGAAATGAAAGCTGATTGCAGCTTTCTCTCCGTAGCTAAGCGAAGGTTTTTATTAAAAGTTATCTCTTTAACTACAAAGCAAGGTAAAGTAAAGACCACGGCGGTCAATCTTAACAGAGGTCAGCCACGCGGGAGATATTGTAGTGCACAAGTGTGAGCGCAATACACAGGTGCACTCACCGTTCCTTCACTATCAAAGTTCGGTAAGACGGCAATCAGACATGACCGGATGTTGGATTGTCGGATTGACTACAAAGGATTTGAAATGCCTCCAACTTTATATTACTTATAATTATTTAACTTTATATTACTACTGATAAAACTTCATCATTAGGCTGACAAATTCTTATTCAAGAAAATCTAGTGTAACCTAACAATATCTACTAACTTTGATACTTTATTCCAAGCGAACCCCTGGACGACTGTTAGCAGTTTCAGTGCTGTTCAGCAGAGATATCTAGAGAAAAACACCGCAATTTTTGTACTAAAATGGTTGTCATGAAGAAGTTTAAATACCATCATTGCATTCTTTTTCTTTATCATCAGAACCCTTGAAGCAATAACAAGCACTTTATGCTTGTTATACCTAAACAGTTGCTCAAAACCAACAATTTCAACCTTCCTTCCTCGCGAGAGCGGCTGAAAATAAAATCTGCTTCCTCAGCTTGATCTGTTTAGCGACTTGAGGCTGGCTAGCACACGTTTGAGCGATAAAATATTTTGCAGGCTCTTAATCGAAAATAAACTGGCGGAAATGGCTGTATGACGCCCGAAGTGTTTGGAGAAACATCAAGATTGTTTAGTCCATTGGGCAGTAAGGGATAGCTTTATACACAGTATATTATGGAGCTTTTTAATTTGGTCTCATAGCTTGAGATATTGAGTGAAAACTGAAGTAATTATTTGACTCTTCGTTTATGGGCCCTAAGTCAGAAAACATTGCTGCCCTTGTCTCGTGTGTCCTGATTCCTGCCACAGGATAAATATTATTATTAGACTCGACCAACGTAAAAACGTTTCGTGTCGCTAATTATGTAAGTACTATCATAAAATATAAGTCGCTTTGTCATCGACACGCTAAGAAAATGGGCTGGTTTTGGAGTCACATTTGTGGGTTACGGATGTCTTAAATATGTAAAAGAATACTCGTATGTGAGCTAATGTTTTCTCTCCTATTTTTATATCAAACGGAATACATAAAGCAAACCTTGAAGAATACGTGCTTAAAATGCACAAAGTAATTTCACCTCGCATTCCAACTCCGGATACAAATGCGAAATCTAATATTTATTTATTCCTTGGTGCACAAAGGGGCGGCCATCTTACTACCGGATGCAAAAGGTTAGAACTAATAACGCTATCATTTGAAAAAGAAGAAGAAAGTTTAGTGCTTTTGTCAAATTGGACCTCCACATGGCATGTGAGCATGGCAAGTGATTCTTGAGGGTACCACTTTTAGATTGGCATAGCAACAATGACCCTTTATATGATTTTGTTTATGTTTATGTTATTCATAATATTCAAGGATGAAATGTTGGCAAATAGTAATTTAATTTTGTCTTTTTAAGCATGAAAGGCTGTTACTTTACAGACGCGATTCCTAGGCTGCGTTGTCATTTAACATTGTTAAAAATAATTAACCTTATTGTGTTACTGGCGGCAGCCCGCGACTTCGTTCGCCTTAGTTTCGGTTATCCAAAGTTACACTACCACCCTAGTTACGACTTCACAATCGGGGGGCTCCTGTGTGTCGCATCAGGTACTTCAGATCTTCTATTTGTTATGGGGATGAAAGGTGCTCGTCATGTTCAACAATTTTTCCTATGGCGTCATATTCATAACTCTTACAGTTAAGCTAGGCTGCTGGGTGTCCTCAGATATTCAGATCTTCAAAATAAATTGTCTATGACCTGGATGGGAATTTTATTAACCGTTTGGAAAAGTTTTCATTTAAATCCATTCGGCCGTTTTCAGGTGATTCCAGGTTTTAAAGAGACACACAGATAAAAATTCTAAAAAGTAGCGGAATATATTCTGTATTTAATTCTAAGTACAAGCCAATTTTTTTAAAATATCTCCCAAGTACTGACTTTTTTCCCTCTTTAGTTTTATTATATGTATAGATAAATCAAAATTACGCACGCCTCACCAAAAATATTTAAAGACTTACACTCAATTACCAACTTTTATGATGACGTACGAAACGCGAAGTAAGAACTTTATGTTTGCACATGACCTGCCTAGGGAACCCCAAAGTGGCTCGTGAGATCAGGTGCTACACAATGCATGATTAATGCTCACCCCGGTGCTTTTAACACGTAGGTACAGTGGCCGCACATCAAGCTACCCATTTTAGTTGCAAAATCGCCCGTATCGCAAGCGCGTAAGATACCGCGGTGTTTAACGTGACATGCTCGTCACCGTACACTGGATTCCGTAAGGGCCATTTACAAACAGAAATATGTTAACAATGACTTTTAAGGTCGTGCACACCGTGTGTGGATGGAGCAATGTAGTGGAATGATATAAAATCGAGTTATTAATGAGTGCTTAAAAATAACGGTTCCTTTATATCTAAGGCCAACCTGAAAATCATATAAATCAATAAAAACAAGCGTTGTACTTTGGGAAATTTACTTTGCCACACAAAAGTGTGAAAACTCAGAAATTTCGGAAAAGTGAAGTGAAGCAGGTACTTTATTTAATTATCATTTTTTATTCACAACAATCACGCCAATTCTCTAGTTGGGACTAGAGACACATTGGCGTGATTGTTGTGAATTAAGCTACGAGGCTTGTGTTATGGCTACTAGGCAACGTATAAACATACTTAAATACTTTTTTTTTGTAAAACAATACATACTATACATAGAAAACACCCAGACCAGTACAAACACAAATGTTCATGCACACTTATGCTTGTACTGTGCGGGGATCGAACCCGCGACCCTTGGTTTTAGAAGTCCGACCTGTGGACCACTGAAACAATCGATTGTCAACCAAGTCCAAATGCTCGTACAAAATCACGTCTGACGCTTCAAGTAGGTATATCTGGATCTGTAGGTATAGTTCTCCATAAGCCACTACCAAAGCCACCCTGCTGATTTTTTAACCCGTTCATGTGATTATTAAAACAAAGGTTGCCATAAACGAACTAACTTTTTTATTGAAGCAAAGATAATACACTACACAAGCTTGGACACATCTTTTCGCCTAAGTACACTATAAGCTGTCTAGATGTCGCTACTTTATTTTGTTACAACATTAATAGTTTCAACAGTTCGCTTCAGAAAAAGCTACAAGCCATGCACCTCTAAACTGCGCCAGTAATTAATTGATCCCAGTTCGTATACGCCAAAATGGCCTTCCATTTTTTGTACCATTTTCAATAAACACTGTTTCGCATTTTGCCCGGCTCGTGTAATCCCTTAGGAACCAATAATCCGGCACGAGCCAGACACCATTTTCAGTTGAAAGCCAAGCATCCCGTTTGTTTGGTATCAGATCACGACTGTACAACCCTCGCTGACGTTGCGGTGCCCATGATGTGGAGGAATTGCGGGACGAAATCAATGTATTACTGTACTATTTCCGCTTACTAGAAATTATGATAACAAAGCCCGACGATGAGTTAAAAAAAAAATCACCTCACCAACATTTTACCAGACAATGTAAAAAAAATCCTCACATTCATGAATATGTGTGTTTGTACTGGTCTGGGTGTTTTCTATGCATAAATGTATTTATTTACAAAAAAAAGTATTTAAGTATGTTTATCCGTTGTCTAGTACCCCATAACACAAGCATCGTAGCTTAATTTGGGACAAAGATTTGGTGTGATTGTTGTGAAATATTTATTTATTTTATTCATCTTGATGATACCTTCAGTGGCACTACAGATATACTAAATGTATCAGAATAATGTGGAATGCTTTGGGTCAATTCAAAGTTATTGACAACATTAGTGGTGGTTCATAGAGACATATATTTCAAACTGGTAAGACATCATCAAGACAAGCATTAAACATTGTCTGATTTATTTGGGCTAGGACTGTTTAACCTTCAAGTATCCTTCTATGTACCTTAGAACATAGAAGGATACTTGAAAACAGAGTGCACAACTTACTTATGTTTTAAAAGTACTGATACTCTTAAAACATAAGTAAGTTGTGCACTTACTAAAACAAGTGTACAAGTTTCCGAAATATCCTCAAGCGCTTACTGCACTAGCTAGTAGCAACTTATCAAACTTTTTCAGTACAAAGAATGTGTCCCAAACGTAATGCGAGTTCATTTACGTCGCCAACACCCGTCTACTAATTACCTCAACGAGATGAAGTTCTACCCGTCCCCTTTACTGCAATCTCAAAGTTTCAAAATTAAATTAACACTCCACTCTGAGCTGTGATTAGTTCAAAAACAATACGGATGCCGCCACATGCGCTTAGTTTGATTAAGGGGAGGTGGTATAAGGGTAAAGTTGTATTTTGATTAGTAGCTGGATAAAATAACTAGGTCCAAAAAGATTTTTCTTTATTTGGTTTCTTGTGCGATCAGATCAACTTCTTGAATGGTTTTGTACGAATATGAAATTGTACGAATGTAGAAACGGACATTGTGATTTTCTATACGAGGAGTATGTTAATTGGTTGGCTATTTATTTGATATGATATCGATACCTTCGGTTTGCGATGAGAGTATTTATTGTTCATTTAATTGTCTTAGACACGTGTTAATCAGTAACTGTCTTCTATAAAGTCAAGCTACCAAAAACTTTCGTCATAAATTCATGAGGGCATCGGCCGACATGTGACTTCATGGTAAACTCCGTATGCTAATATGAAAATAGTGGAGGAAAACTTATCAATACTTCTTCGAAGTGACCCAAAACTTGGTCGACCTATCCCGGCGTATGCAAACCATTCTATGTTTACACGAAGACGCTGCGAGAAATAACTTTTCCTATTTTCTTTGTTTTGTAAACGCGGCGGCGCTATTTTATACCGTGGTTTAAACGGAATATAAATTATAGGGCTAAAAGCCGCTTAAATGCCTCGGGGAGTGAGTTGTAAATGTAATTGTAATTATGGTTTGGCTTTGCTAAAATATTTGAATACCTTTCGGCTTAGGGAATTAAGCGCTAATATGAGACTCCAATTTCGATAGCCATGTGCAACACACATCATTTCCGATAGAAAACCCTAGTCTATCTACTTCATAAATTAGTGTTTGAGCAGGTTATGATTTACCAGTGAAAGTACATAGGTAAAAAAGCCGGCTTTTAATTTTTCAGCTTTTTTTAAGTCAGTCCATTTTTCTTTGTGTGTTTAAATTTCACATTGTATAGAAATTTGCATTGTATATGCAAAAAAATTCAGTCTACAAATAAAAGCATTTTCTTGTCTCAAAATCGATGTTCACTTTCCAAGGATGAGGTTGATTCTGTGTTGTACTCAGAATTATATTTTTTCAATACACACAATTTAAATTGCTATTACAATCAGATATTTGGTATCGCGTTAACATGTGTGCAGGTTTGGGCCCCGAAGGGTTAAGCTTGAAAACATATAATGGTATAATTAGAAGCTTTAGGCAAAATTGAAATCATAATACGAGTACCTATGTGTAAATTTGCTTGGGTCGGGGCATTGCTAACCATTATACGTAATGCTTCCATTTTTATTTTAGAGATTTTTTAAAATACTTTTTTGCTTGAATGAGTAATTGAGGTCGCTTGAATTAAAATTGGTCTTGAACAAAATTATTCTTTATCCAACAGTCTGAATACATAAAGTAATCAAATGTCTGGTTTATAGACAATATTTAAAAAGGTTAAAGGGTCTAGCCACGATGATTAATGAAGTTATTCTAAATGTTTCGTGAATTCAAGCATTATTTTGGTAGTTATGTCGATATGTAGGTATTCTACTGAAAAGGCCAGTTTTGATAAATTGAATGAACAACTGAATACAAAGAAGGGAATCATGTACGGATTAATCATGGTATTAATATTGATTTCTTTGTTTTAAACTTAGTAATAATTAATGATTTAGTAAATACATAAGTAGATAACGTTTTATAAAGGCAAACGGATTACGCTACATCCATTGTAGAACCTAGATACTTTTTTGGACAAATTTTAATGATATTGTCCAATTTAAATGACCGCGACTTCGTTCACGATCAAGTTCAAACATCGCCGAGATTTTTAAAATAGTACCTCAATCATATTTTTAAGCCCTAGCACCGGGGCACAGGCTTGTGGGACATAATTTTTCTCTCACAAATAAATATATAAAGATTTTGGATAATAATACTGCATGAAGAAAGGTATACTATAGTATAGTAAGTATCTAGTTAAACAAATAGGGTTAACCAAAGGTAAACAGATCCACGGAGTAACATTAAACCTGGAGCTGAACTTTGATTTATGTTCCAAACTCCTCTTTGGTAAACTACATTGGACGTATTTATCCACAACGACATTACGATTGTGTCATGGTCTTGCGTGCTATGTCCTAAGGTCCAATCTATCAAAGTTCTCCACACATAAAACATCTTATTATGTCTTTCGCATATACTTTATCCACAAGCTCGTAAACGAAGATACGGAACATGAGCCGAACTATCTGACGCAGGTACAACTGAGACGGAATATCATTTGCGGAATTGAAAACTGCAATGTTATTCTCGTTTGTGTACGAACAAGATTTATTTAGGTCATCAATAGAGTTGGATAGTTACATAGGCGCTTGCGACTGATCCAGCCAGATCATATTGCCATCCGGCAATATGATTTGATGAAAGTTACAATAATAATCTTGAAGAAACTTTCGTTTAAAAAGTAAAGTCTTCTGCGTGAACTCTACCTTACTATATACGCGTCTCTAGTGATGAGAATTTTTGCTTTTAAATCAATGAAAAATCTTTAAACTTCGTTTCAGCTAACATACATAAAAACAACACATTTCACAAACATTCCAAGTTGGTCGGCCAATTTCAAATTTTGTTACTGTATTTCTAGACACAATATTACCTTTACATTAAAATGGGTCTTCTCTTGGTTAAAATACGTTAAGTTATTTCGATTATGGATCGATTTTGTTTGTTCAAAGTTTGTTTTACGTTTCACTAAACAAATTCAATGGCATTATGATAAATTACTGTGACCTTTCCAATAGCTGAAATAAAAATAAACGTTACATCAATAACCTTTCAATGCAAGCAATACCAAGTGGAGTTTTCCAATTTTGCCGATATCATTGTTTTTACACTGTATTTGTTTTCTAATGTTTATTTATTTCGTTCCAGGTAATAAAATCTCATCAAATAACATGTTACGTAAGTTACATCCGTAGTGAAATACCTCATGATTAGTTCCTGAAAAATGAAACTATTTTCATGAAGTTTTTGCTATTGCTATGGCTACCTCAACGCAGATTTTCTATCATTTTTTATTTATTTATTTAAAACATTATAAATACTTTGTAAAAATTGCTTAAGTACTTTCGCTTTAATCGTACAAAGTTTATCACTACAATGGTTTCTAAAGTCCACATGAATAAGTAATAATTAATAAGGTAATTAAGTTTTTGTCAGTGAAGTTCTTGAATCAGTTGTGAAATAAATTAATAGTTTTATGACATTAAGCCCTCGAAATTAAATACGGCGTGTGTTAAACTAGTTCACCTTTCTAAGAATAGTTCACAAAGACAAAATTTAGGTATTGTTTCGGAACAATTGTGTGTTTAAATGCTTCCCCGGGGATTCCTGGCATCGAGGATGCAACTCTCATCGCCATGAAAATGGAGCTGCGACCTGATGATACAGCGAAAACAAGTCGGAAACTCCAGGGATTCGGGTATTCAAAATATTGATACAAGTGAATAAAAATAATATCTACGCGTCCACTTCACCATGCTGACAATAGTTGACAAACCATTTTGATTAATAAATCACGATTTAAGACATTACATGACGTCCATGTATTTCTTTTTTTGTCAAATGAACGACAACTAAAGAACGTTATATCAAAGTTATTCACGATAGCCATGTCGTAGTAAACTTTATTCCTATTTACGTATGTGGAAGCCAAATAGCTGTATATGTTACGATTCAAACATTGTTTATAAATCTTAGTACTTTATTCAAAACCAAATCAAATCGCAATCCGTTAAGGCTGGGGCTACACGACCTATTTAGTTCAAAGTTCACTACAATGACTAGTAAGTCGTTCGGTAAAAATATTCTGTTGTCTGTTTAAGGACATTCCTCATCTATCTTGGGTAACTTGGCAAGTTACCCAAGATAGATGAGGAATCCCTCCCTGTCCAGGAGGGAGTCGTTCGGCCATCTTGATGCACAATTATGTGGGGTGCTTCTCCTTTCATGATTTCAGACGGGCGTCTTTGGCATCGCCGTCAACAGGGGGGCACTTCTTTCAGGAGGTTGTGGTGACTTTTAAGCCTCTGTGTCACCGGCATGTGATCTATCATGAGAGCTATCCGAGCTAGCCACGTCTCCATAGAGACGTCCCTTTTTTTTTTTTTTTTTTTTTCGCTGTGGAAATGCTTTTACGCATGCCCCCCACACATCTGCAGGGGGGTATGTGGGACTCAACGGCTGGTGTGAAAGGCCGTAATACCCACTAAAACCACAGCGCATTCCACCACTCCGCCATTGTGGGGGGTGCCATGGGGTCGCGTGAGCATTCACCACGGCACCCCGGCGGATAGCCCGAGGGCCACAAACTCCTTGGCGGCGGAGCTAGGTGTTGGGCTCCGCCACCTCCCGGCCGCAAAGGATAGGGAGGACGGCAACGACACACCGCATCTCCTCTTCCTCTGCGGCCCCACCGCAGCGCCATCCAACGGTGCGCCCCCGTTTGGTCGCGGGAGATAGGCCGCACGGCAACGACACACCGAGACGTCTCTCTTCCCGCGACCGCACCCGACCGCGAGGGACAGCCAAAACCGTCCCCCACACCCGCACCTTTGGACGCATCCTGCGCAGGCCTGCAGCTAGCCCACGTGGAGCGTCCCCTCCCGGGATCCCGCTTAGCTTCACCGTGGGTGGCAAAGCCACGGTTACTGAGCCCCCCCACCACGACAAGGTGGAGATCCCACAGGGGGGGTCCATAGAGACGTCCCTGGAGAACGTCACTGACACAGAGTGTTTCTGCGACGTATAAAACATTAAACAGAATTATTTGTAAAATGATTTCTACTTTTTTTCCTGTCACCAATTACGCTGCTGCATTCCTACGCGGTTGACTGGTAGAGAATGCCTTTTGGCATAAAGTCTGCCAATTCTATTGTGCCTATCGGTGCAATAAAGTTTAAACTAACAAAGTATTGATCGCAGCACTGCTGTTAAGCGAAAATGAAAATCGCAATAAGTCCCAGCTACCTATTCTCAATGTCTATAGTGTACTCTACGCCTAGGTTCAGATCTGGAAAGCGATCCGCTCTCTACATCGCAGCCAGCTCGTACCGCTCCCAAGGGAGAGATCGCGGTCGCGAATTACTCAAGCCCCCCTTTTTCACACTTGCCAGTGTAATGAGAAACAAACGAGAATATACGATTGCAGCGCAAGGCATAAAGTTTACAAGTTGTTGAGCCATACGTTGCAGTGGAAATAAAATGAAATGGTTTGTTTTGCTTTGTGAGCTCTTTGGTATTTACGCACATAGTAGTTTGTTTTACGGTCCTATAATAATATATTTTAAAGGCTGTGTCACACAGCCGGTGCCGCTATTTGTGACGTTTTCATCTCATGTGAAAATGTATGTGACTTGTAAACTTTAGTGCGTTGCGTTTTGGGTATTAGTGGGTGCGTCATTTCGCGCCTAGGTTTGTAGCTACCATACTCAGAGTCACATTTTCGCTACGGAAATTTTACTCTTTGGTGCAACGGCTTATGTGATAAAGCCTTAAACTTTTGGTTCACTCGTTACTACATAGAATAAAGCAAAGTCACTTCCCGCGTCTGTCCCTATGTCTGTAATATCACTTGAATCAGTTTTGTTTCAATAGATAGACTGATTCAAGAGGCAGGTTATATTAATATATATTGAAAAATGCGAAAACAGCGCGGGCAGAACAGCGTCTGCCGGGTCCACTAGTTATGAATAAAGACACATTGATTGATAATACTGTTATTAAAACAAACAAACAACATTAATAACTCATCGTCAATCTATATGTCATCACGCTAAATTCCAAACAACAACAACAACTAAATCTATCGTAACAAATGGCCAATACAGCCATAAATTTCCCGTCGCCCATATCAATCACCGGTCGTCCGGCCCCGGTGACAGTTGATGACCTTTTGAGCGATATCGAATGCGGCAGCGTCGAAGTGCCCTCATCCCCTCTACTAATCTCCTGCATCTTGGGCGTAGCTACGGTAGGGCAGGGTGGGGCACTTGCCCCATCCTAGCTGTGACGTGTAAGGTCAACCATATTTTTGGTTGTATTTGCAATAATATTTGGAACGGGATATTCCTTTTTTTAACTTTTATTACTGCCTCTTTGTAGTATAGAATATTCAATTGTTTACTTTATTCCGTGTACACACATACAGATAATACACCGGCAATCACAAAGATCAAACCACCTGCATAATTATTTCATGATATAAACAGAAACGGCCTGTTACAATTAGAATCATAAAAAGTTAAAATGTAGCTGGGCCCAATTTATTACGACTAGTTAAGAAAATCTACAAGCTGCCATAGGTATGGCGGCAGCACATCTGACTACCCTTTTTTGATGCAAACTTGCCCGTATCACAATGGCATAAGATGCTACAGTGTTGACCTTGACGTTCTGTCGTCGTGCATAGATTGTAACCTTTTTGTATAGGTATCTGCTGTCCCACCCTGAGTCAATGGCTGGGTACGCCCATGCCCTCCACCGCCCCATGTTACGAGCTCCCAGATATCGGCGAAGTCATAAACTTAGCGTATACAGGGCACAACAGATGTTGCAGACGATCGGACGTTTATGAATAATGAGCTTGCGTAAAATTTAGGACAGAATGTGTTCAGACATTTTCTTGTGATACAGGGTGAAGCTGTATTGAAATTTTGTAATATGTGAAATTATACGTACAATTTACGTTGACGACAAACGAGAGACTCCTTCTGTATTTCGTTGCAAAAAGCCATAATGCAATGACAGCTTTACCCTAAAATATTCTGTTTACTTACTTCTGATATCATTGTCTTTCAAAGTACAGATTTTGTTCTTTTTACTGGAAAAGATTTGAAAAAAGCTAGATTCTTGTTTTTTATCAGATATTATTAAATGTATTTATAGTGAAATTTTGCTAATCAATTTCGAAACAGATTTTTCTAATTTCGAATTTCTTTAACCGATTGATGTAAATAAATTCATTATTTGATTAGGAAAGAGTGTCTTAGAAAACTTGTCGCTTTAAATGTAGTAGTACAAGTAGAAGAATACTGAAGAATACTACTGAAACTTAGCTGCTTATTTATACAAAAGGCGTGTGATGCAACCTTTTTCGATGCGTTGCAATAACTTTGCCTTTATTGTACAAACTTCTGCGCCGGAAGCGATCACTGGAGCTGAAATCATGTGCCGCGCACAGGTCGCTAAGATACTGTTATTGCCGTTTTGTACGCTTTTATTTATCAGAAGAAAACACAGGCTAAATACCTGCATTTAGGATAAAGATTTAGAACTTTAGTATTGCAATGTTTAGGTAGAAAATTATCCTGTAGTTAGGAAAGTGACATTCAAAATTGTATGATTTCGTAAGTCTGTTTATATTTCTGACATATAAAACATGGTTTATTTTATTCTTAAAGCCTTCTGATCCACAATCAGCATAGTAGTGCTCGCCCTGCTTGTGATGTTCACATTTTTATCACAATAATTTTGGAACAATACCAATATCGCTCATCGCCAATATTTGCCGGCAGCCATATTGAAAATTCGAGTCGCCGATTCTAAAAGTTTGTTCGCTGTTTGCGTTTGAAGTTTGATTGTTCTTTGATGCTTTGAAGATAAACATGAAAGTAAGAAAATTTTCAGTGTAGATTTGAGTGTAAAGAAAGTCCAATGAAGACAAGTAAAAAGACAGTTTAATATCGTTTCAAGTTTACTCATAGATGTTGTTTGATAAAGATTCGTTACGACGGTATAAGGGAACTTAGGCAAAGCCAATATATTTATTTTCTTCTTCTTCGTCGTTCCCTTAATTCTGAGGATCGCGACCACACTAAAAGTTTCTTCATCCGGTCACATGAACTGCTCGGTACAGACTGCTATCCATTGCTGATCTTATGGGGACAAACCGTCTTGTTGGCGACGTCCCCTAGTGCCTAATTCGGATAAGTTCGGGATATTGAACACAAAAACATTCCTATACAATATCGGGATATTAAATTGGGTTTTTGTTGAAGTGAAAACCTATGCGTCATTTGTGAATGGGTATGTGCCAGACGCGTCACGCGCAACTTACAGTAGGTACCCGAATATCGCTGAGAAGCCGTGTTTTGATGTTTGTCTGTGTGTACTTCCAGCGTTGCCTACTGTGTACATCCCTACTGTGTGTAAATTATCTACTGTGACTTTCATAGGAGTTATCTTCAAATCAGTATATACTCTTAGTACAGTAGCAATAATAAAACCAGAAGTAGACTGAAACGCAAATTTATTTCTCTATAAGTTCATACGTGTGTAAACCAATCGTTATTGGGTTTTGATAGAAAAAGGGTTGAACCATACTCACTCAATCCAACAACTCCCAGTTCGCAAAACAAAACAAGCCGTAAAAAATCACTGGCTAATAGCAATTTGTCTTCGCTATCCTTATTTTTGTTTTATTCACAAATAAAGGTGAACCCTTCGACACGATCGCTGTAAGTTTAATTTTCAAGATAAACCACAGCAGAGTAACAGACAGCAACCAAAAAAGGGTTAACGTCAAAAAAATATTTAATCTGTCGCTCCTGCTGTACTGTAGTAGTCCTACTTGTTGGCTTTTCGTGCGGACACCGATGCAGGGTCATCTTTAATAGTAGTTTATGCAACTGATACATAATGAGGGGCCTTAAAACACGAGTGTGGTTTTATGAAACGAGCGTCAGCGAGTTTCATAATAGCATCACACGAGTTTTTTAAGGCCTAATTATGTACAGTTGCATACACTACTTTATCTACACACATATCATATTTTAACTTTTCACAATATTTTCGTCACAGCGAAAAACCAACAAACAAATGAATGACAACAGTAATGGCGGGTAATTCAATCCTCCGTCACGACGATTTTTTTTTATATCATAGACAAACGAATGAAGTCCCTATCCTCATGTCACTCGTGATCATATGTCGTGCGATTTGGATTAAAAAACATACTGAATTTGACGTTTCATATCGATAACTGCTATAATATCAATGGATACTAGAATAGAGACCTACTTTAGTTTTGACAGCTGTTCCAAATTTAAAGTCATAACTTGAGTCGCGCGCGCGCATCCCTTAGCGGCGGGCGTGTATACTATCGGTCGCGATTCCGGAACTATCTCGCAAAATGTCGTGTACAGTGAAATGTAATAGCTGTAACATTGTGATAGACGAACTATTATCTTATATACAAAATAAGATATCGATTGCGGACGAGGACAGTCTAGTGAGAATTTGTGTGTCGTCTTTCTCCAATGAACAAATACAAAAATCAAACAAGTTACTGTTTGATTCAGTGTCTGTGGATTTACGGAGAACAATACGTAAAGGAAAGGGAAAGGAGAATCGTTCCCTGCTTGACATCATCAGCTTCTTCAAGGCAGCAGACCCTGATGTACTACCGGTATTCGTAGCTCGAGATTTACACAAATTACCCCCTATAACATTTGATCATCTCGACGTCTCGAAGTTGTTAAAAGATCTGGTGTTATTACAAAATGATGTAAATATCATCAAATCATCATATGTGACGACTGAGGAATTGAATAAAATCAAAGAAGAATGTTTAAGCCGTAAACACATGACCATATCATCCTCGCCTCCTTTCTCTGCCGCAAAAATAAATATGAAAAGAGGCGCGTATCGGGATAGTGGGCCGGTGGGCCTATCGCTTATGGAGGAGTCACTTATAAGTGATCAGGGAGACAAGTCGACAATAGGAAAAACATCCGAAAGTGAAATTAACTTACGCTATAGAAGCATCATTGATAATAATCGGAATTCTGAGGGTGACTATGTAGCCAGTGGACTGGATATTCAAACGGCCGGCGTCGGTGGTAAGGAGCCAATCAGCATCGGTGACGACAAACGACCAGCTGAGCGCAATGAGTCATTGTTGAAGTCCGTTATCGCAAACAACGAGCCGAGCGAATTGAGAAGCGGTAACAACGCAATGAATAATGGGTCGTATGCACAGGTTTTACAGACGACAAATGAATGGACTGTTATCAAAAAGAAGGGACGCCGTACGAGAAATGTATTTGAAGGGAAAACAGGCACAGTGGCCGTGGATTCACATGAAAAGTTTCGAGCAGCTGAAAGAAAATTGCCTATGTTCATAACAAATGTCGATAAAAATACTTTAGAGACTGACATTGTTGATTACATTCGAAGAAAAACGCTAGAAACGGTTCAGCTTGAAAAAATATCGATAAGACGGCAATGTGAATATAATGCATTTAAATTTTTCGTGTCACAGTGTAAAATCCCTCTTTTTATGAATGAAACAATATGGCCTAAGGGCATTGTGTTCAGACGATTTGTTAATATAAAAAACAAACGTAATTTAGTAAATACCAATACGGTTAATCGGTCAGAAAACAAACACGAATGAGTGAGAACCTATATTCATTTGTTACATTTAATTGTAAGAACATTAAACGGTCGATAGATGATATACGTGACCTCTGTAAGACAGCTGATGTGATAGCCTTACAGGAAACGTGGTTGTTACCGGATGAGTTACCGTTGCTAAACAGTGTATGTCAAGATTTTAGCTGCACAGGCGAGTCGGCGATAGACACATCCTCGAGCCTTCTGAGGGGCAGACCTTATGGAGGCGTAGCACTAATGTGGAGACATTGTGTTTTTCAAAATGTCAGTGTTATTCAGTGCGACAACCCTCGAGTGTGTGCGATAAAAATAACGTTAAAAGACAAAGCTTTGCTAGTGTTCAGTGTTTACATGCCTACGGATGCAGTGATAAACCTAACGGAGTTTACGGATGTACTTAGCGTGGTGAGTGCAGTTATAGATAGCTGTAGTGTAGACTGTGCTTACATCCTAGGAGACTTTAATGCGCACCCGGCGGAGCTATTTTATAATGAGTTAACAAACTTTTGTCTAGACCGGAAATGGCGTTGCGTAGACGTAGAAATACTAGGTTTACCGTCGATGACGTATACGTTTCTAAGTGAAGCGCACGGGTCCAAGAGGTGGCTCGATCATTGTATCACAACAGAAGCAGCGGCTCACTCTGTGCAGAGAGCCTATGTTAGACATGACATTTTTTGGTCGGATCACTATCCCTTAGTTATGGAATGCTGCCTAGATGTTATATTACCGAAGAAGTCAAGTAGACCGATGGCAATTGATAATATGTTTTTATGGGGAGATAGAACACCCCTCGAAATAGACTGGTATAGAAAAGAATGTCATAGTAGGTTAAGTTTAATTGATTTTCCATGTGAACTTCAAAATTGTTGTGATGGTGTATGTAGTGATTCCACTCATAAGCTTGTTATTGATAGGTTGTACGATGACATTGTAAACGCCTTACGTGAATCTTCTGTATCAAGCCGTGTAAATAAGAGACGTGTAGGGAGAGTAGTGGTGGGATGGAACAAGTTTGTAGCTGAAGTTCACGAGGAGGCCAGGCTGAAGTATCGTCTTTGGGAGTGGCATGGCAAACCCAACGTAGGCTCAGTATATAAAGACATGTGTGATGCTAGGCGTCGCTAACTATAGGCCCATTTCTTTGGCTACTATAGTATCTAAAGTATTGGATAGCGTGCTTAATGCACAGCTCAATAAATATATCAAACATCACGATAACCAATTTGGGTTTCGACAGGGCCTGTCCACTGAGGTAGCTGTGCTGTGTGTTAAGCATGCTGTTACTTATTATACTAAGCGTAAAACACCAGTGGTAGCTTGTTTCCTTGACCTCTCTAAGGCATTTGACCTGGTTTCCTACGATTTACTATGGCGAAAGCTAGAAAATACTCAAATGCCGAAAGATATTTTGAACATCCTTAAATATTGGTATGGAAGCCAGGTCAACAATGTGCGATGGGACGGGTGTATGTCTGAAGCATACAGATTGGAGTGCGGGGTGAGGCAGGGGGGGTTGACCTCGCCATCGCTCTTCAACCTGTATGTAAACGAGCTAATAGAGGAGCTCAGCAGCACTAGAGTTGGTTGTTACGTAGATGGCGTGTGCGTTAATAATATAAGCTACGCGGATGATATGGTGCTGCTGAGCGCATCCATATGTGGAATGAGAAAGCTCATTGCAATATGTGAGGCCTACGCAAAATCTCATGGACTAGCATACAATGTGTTGAAGAGCCAGGTCATGATCTTTGGGGAAGGACAAAAGCGCCCGTATGTATTTCCAGACGTATTTTTAAATGGCTGTGCGTTACAACGGGTGACCAAATTTAAATATTTAGGCCATGTCTTGACACCCGACCTCAGGGATGATGATGATGTTGAGCGGGAACGCAGAGCGCTTGCGGTAAGGGCGAACATGTTGGCTCGTAGGTTCTCACGTTGTTCATTAAACGTAAAAACTACGCTCTTCCGGGCATATTGTACTACTTTTTACACGTGTAGCCTATGGGCTAATTGTTCGCGCTCGTCGTATAGCGCTCTGCGGGTCCAGTTCAACAACGCTTTCAGGATCCTGATGGGTCTGCCCAGGTACTGTAGCGCATCAGGGATGTTTGCAAAAGCGAGGGTAGACTGTTTTTACGCAACCATGCGGAAACGGTGTGGCTCCCTTGTGCGCAGGGTGAGGAGCAGCCCCAACATGATCCTGGCTATGATAGCGAGCAGACTGGACTGTCGAATTTTGAATTATTGCTGCACAACCTCGGCAGGAGTTGTGCAGAAGTAAATAATTATAAATTAATGAATTATGAATTACTAACATAGGATAAGTGTATTGTTACTAACAAAAATGAGTCAAATGGTCACTTGAATAAATGAATTTTATTATTATTATTATTATTATTATAACCTTACAGAAATTGATACTGTTATAACATTACAGTACAGATTTTACCTACTGCCACAGATAAGAAAGTTCTCATAGTAAAATTGGTTGTAGTAATGCTGGTCATTTCCTACGGTTTCTGAACGCATTTTAGAGCACTAATGATATGTCCGTAGATAAAAATATCTACCTACTTTGGTCCTATGTCATAATAATACTTTGAACATTCATGTCAACCTTTTGGCAATCTCCTAGAGCTGTCAACTTTTTATTTTGCATGTTAACAAAGTTTTCTGATCACTATCATGGTGACGGTATTATAACAGGGAATTTGGTGTTACGTTGACTTTTAGAATAGTACGAGTAGGTTACGCATCAGTATTTTAAACAAAAAAACATTGCCTATTAAGACTATTAGTTTTTAGTAGTTACTAAACTTACTTACTTCGCTGGTTCTTGGTCTCCGACGTTAAAGTGCGCCATTCATCCCAATTCTGTGCCAAATCTGACCAGTCGGACACTTCTAGTTGTTTCAGGTCTTTGGCGACTTCGTCCTTCCAGCGATATCATGGACGCCCCACCGGCCGCCCGGAAGGTTGTCCAAGATAGGCTCTCTTTGCGGCTCGATCCTCTCCTAGCTAGGACATGTGGAGAGGTCCACATGTCCTAGCTAGTCGGAAAGATTTTATTTCTCCGATGATGTTCGGCTCAGTCTTTTAGTAGTTTAAGTCAGTAGGTAATCAGTGAGCTTGCTGAGTTCGTTTTGTGTGTGTATAGTTTGACGGCAGCCGCGTAAATCAATCCCGCTGACTCTCGGGATTGCTTTTTACGACCCAATTCTGGGTCACGATACTATCGTAGGTCACATAATGTTATTTGAAATACAATATCTACAGTTTATGGTAGCGCGTATTGCAGGAAAGAAAACGAAGATTGAAAGTAATGTAGAAAGCCATGTTATTTTTTTATTTTTTATATACAACATGATATGTCTCCGTGGTAATTAGCTAAAGCTCTTGTGTTACAGATATCAGAATCAACAGTGTTATTACAAATAAACTTAAATAAATACATATAACACCCAGACCAGTACAAACAGACATGTTTATGCACACAAATGTTTGTACAGTGCGAGGACCGAACCCGCGAGTTTTAGTAATCTGTGCCCGCGACCTCTTGGTTAATTGTCAACTTCTTTACCAATGCTCCAAAGTGGTCTTCAAATGGACGTCATGTGAACACTTTTGGATAAATAATTGTGTTTTATCCTAACGGTACGGTAGACAGTTTTTATTATACAAAAAATAATAGTATTAAAGTTGGATTTTAAATTATTATGAGGTATCCGGAACTAAATGTGCCTTAAAATGTGAGAAAGACTATCCATTCAATATTCGAAGACTGTTTCTATCGATATCATAATAGACAGATAACTCTTTATTGCTCAGCATAAAAAAAATACACAGAAAGATGTACATTTTTGGCGGTCTTATCGCTTAAAACGATCTCCTGCAAACAACCTTCAGCCTTCAGCTGAAGGATTTTGTTATTTACAGGAACGGGCAGTTTGGTGCAAAAGTCATAAGTAATTAATTTTGTATTTCACACTACGCTATTTTCAAGTTATATTCGATCCTGTTTAAAGAAATTCTTTTCATATGAAAAGAAAAGTAATCCAATTTCTCACGACCTTAAGTCCTTGTTTCGGTTCGAAACTATGATAACCCGAAGCCAAACTTTATCTAGCAAACACTCAAAGATCAACTGGGATGGGGCGGCTTCGGAACTATTGCTTTGGGACACATAATTGAGTTTTGCAAAACAATCCTCTAAGGACAGATATTGGCGAGCAAGTACTCGCGTGGACACTATCAAGTTTGAGAGTATTAGTTGTTGTTGTATGTTGTGGTTATCTACCTCTGTCTAGATATTCTACAGCATGAAAAAATTAAATATTAATGTTTACACTATATATGGATACACTTTATATGAATTAAAATAAATATGACTATATTTCTCAGAAAGAAGTCATAATTTCATACTGTGGATGGATAAACAGTCAGACAACTAAGAGCTGGAAATAAAGATCTTCCAGTAGGTACCGCTACCTATGTAGATGATTTTTAGTAATCTATCGCGGATGAATTCCATAATTAATCCGCAATAGACTACTAAAAATATATGAGAATATTGCGTTTGTAATTCTTGCTAAGCTTTACTCTCGCGCTAAGTTCTAATCTGGATACGTAATTTTGCTCAAGTCTATAAAGCTCAGAGCCAGCTCACACAGGTTTAGTGGGTAGCTTTGATATACGATCATAGTTTGCGTGCACACAGAAAGCGTGGTGATGCAGGCGGTTGCAGGCGCGTTTAATCGTATGGCCTTCGTCACTTTAGTATGGACGCGAAGGCGCGTTTTATATGTTTCACAGCGTTAGTTTTTGAGCCAACTGTGAGCTCAACGAGTGGAGCCGGCTTTATAAAATACAGAGTAGGACCCTAACTGAGTTTCGAACAATCGCGAGGCGGGATTGTGTTTCCAACTCATTAGTCGAGTTGCGTCTAGTCCGAGCCCTTAACCCTTGTGATGGACGAGGCTCGTTTGTGCCCTTTGCACTAATGGGAGGTTACATTGTACATACGATATGACACCACGTTAACACGGGTCTTTTGCATATGTAATAAGAGCGATTTTGAAACGAAAATGGATAGCCTTATGTATCTGTATGTATACCCTGTTGGCATTTTTGACGTTTGATTGCTTTGCGTTGTAAAGTGAATTATTTTTGGATACTTTTTTAATACGTACAGACGTTTTACAGATGAAGGCTAAAGGAGTCCTATTACCTACTATGCCTCACAATCCTGATTAAATACCTACTAATGGTAGGTAACTATAATTTACCACTGACCACAATATTGACAAAAATAAAGCCAACATGATGATATAAATCTCTATTGAAGTATTTTTATTTGAATGTATATTCTGTCAATCTTATATATTACTTTCCTGCGAAAATAACTCCATTTAAATGATAACGAGGTCATAAAAATCGAAGTATAATTGTGAACCTCTTCCACTAATTAACACTTAATCAATATTTAATCCGATCTTTGTAATTCGGCTCGCTAAAATCGCGCCTTCGGAACGTGCCCGTGCTAAATTAAGTGAAACGTTAATTAGTGAGAAAATTCGGTCTTTAGTATTCAAGGACCAGACTTAATCAAAGAAAAAGGCTGAGAAGCTTACGAGTTTAAAGTAATAAGAAATTTTCCATTTCATATTGTTTTAAATACCTATGTAGAGCTAGGTACATTTTCTTCATTATTATATACATCAATACACGTTATCAGGTCACAACTTCATAGTTACTGAAAGCTAGTTCTAGACGTTAAGAAACACGTTCATTGTCACAACATTTTTTTACTTAGACGCTGGAAATTAAGACTTTGTCACAACACACAGCGTCCTGACCGCCATTTTCCTATAGCAAAGATGTTCCATTATTTTTGCCTATAGCAAAATACTCGTAGTGTTACGCTGTTGTCGTACTGCTGTAGCGCTACCTGTGTTAACTTTGAAAGTACCGTAAGTAAGTAAGAGAAAATATAAACGACCGAATAAAACTTGAAAATCTTATTCAAGGGTAAAATTACTTCCTGCCTTCTAAGATTCAACCCAACCTAAACTTAGTTCTACTGCACACTCTATAATATCTGCTAAATCGCGGAAGCCTCACAACCGCGTACGAGGCTAGAACGAAACCCGACAGATTCAAGTTTGTTGGCGATGTTGTATCGCTAACACGGTTTTAATTAGATAACGAATTAGGTCAGGTACCTACTTAATTTGTGGGGTGTTCCGTATATTAGCTGGGTCGCTGCTACGCTGATATTAAGCATACAATGTTAACAGGAGAGATTTTAGTAATTGCACCAGAATTTAGGACAGTAATTTCGCTTAAAAATATTTTTAAGCTCCGACAGGAAGAGAGGTATTATATATTCCACCCCTTATCTGTTTGAGTGTTGGGTATGCGTGTTTGTGTTTTGTGTGTCTGTGGCATCGTAGCTCCCGAATGGAAAGACGGATTTCAGTGCGGTTTTTGAACGAAAGAGTTTAATTACCGTGGTTTAGCTATGGCTGGTCTGAAATCCGTATAGCGTTGCTTTGGAAGAATACCGTCGTAACTCAAATTGAGTAAAGTTTTCAGTAGAGCACTTTAAAGTTTTTTTAAATTTACAAATGCTTTATTTTTTTATTACCTGCGCAGAAGTTTATGAAACTAGAATAAAATCACGAAGAATATATCGTAGTTTATGTTTATTCAAATGTTTTTCAGAAAATATACCTATTAAGTACTAAATATTGAAAATTGCTACTTGGTCTCAGACTTATAACAACATATAATAAACAAACTTACGAAGATTACTGTCACATTACAAAAAAGACTAGAAAAAAATAAGGTTATTTTTAATAACAGTGGTGTAATTAAAAATAATACAAAACATTCGTACGTTTTTATCAGTGATACTGATACATTTTGAATTGTGACATCTTATCATTATTTATTTAAAATCAATAGTGTTACAGCACCAATTAGGTCGTTTTTTTACAAATATGCTTACCGTATGTAACATGTTAAATGGAAAAATATAGTATTAACTCGTTTAACAACAAGTAATAAACTTACTAAATAAAGAAAACTAATATAAAAATGCGACAGATTAATAGCTTTTAAAAAAGCTAACGCTTAATTAAATAATTCTTGTAGCAAACAATTCGAATAGACTCAAAATAGAACAAAATTGCATTAATCAACTTAAAAATGAGAAGAATTTTATAAATTCAAAAGACAAAACAGTCACTGACTCTCTACTTAGAAAAGTCTTTTAAAATCTATTTAAATATTTCGATTTTCAAATTTTACCAAAGTAATACTCGTATAGTTAGCTATACGAGTAATACTTTGATATCATTTTAATCAGTTCGCAAGTATAACATTATTAATACGAAAATAAAAACTAAAGATACTTTCAGGGTGTCATAATCTTTCGACAAGTTAACGTTACCTGCAAAAATCCCCTGAAGATTCTCATAGAATAATGAGTAACATTTTGGAATCGTATTTTTTTTAGCAAACCTATTCCTCGTTTCTTTTTTTCACAAACTTCCATCTTATTTCTGCCTGCTTGTGTCAAAACTACATTATTATTTTGTGTGTTTCTCGTTCTCCCTATCTTATCGCCAATCACTATTAAACACAATTATTAAAATGTTCCTCTTTGTATGATGTTTTGTAGTAGAAGGTATAATTTTAGTGTCATCATGATCAACTTTCAAAATTTTTATATCCACCAACAGTTGGGAACCACTTTGTTATTTTTATTCACGTACGATTTGATGATATCCTAAAATTTTTGTTTATACCGATATCCAGTTTTTAGGGTATACGTTTGCGTCCAATTTTTTCGGAGACTTATATTTTGTTCTTTATTTTGCTTTTCAATTTTTTCTGCATCCTTTTCTGTGTCTGGAGAATCGCTAGACGATGATGAACTTTCAGAAGAGTCCGAAGAAGAGCCTGAACTAAATGAACTATTCGGTGGTATATACAATTTTTTTGTAAAGCTTGGTTTGGGCTTCTTTGAATATTCAATTGTTTGGCAGCACTCAGCACTGGCCCAAATTGTCCCGAAGCGGTGGTAGGGTTAATTTATATGTTGGGACGTGTAAAAGTGCTAGTTGTTAGCCTACTTACAGAATTAAATGGATTTTATTGGATTATTGGATTTTTTGGTGAGAATTGGGCAAATCAATTTGACTTGAAATTGAATTCTTTGTCGCCACTGAAATCATGGGATCGATGTTTTCAGCAAAATTATTTCTTTTGAATCACTTAGCCAGTTTCTTATTATTTATGTCAGTACGACCAGAATCGGAATAATAGTCATCAGTATCTACGTAATTCGGGTCCTTACCGCTGTTATCGGAACAAAATTCATGCTCTTGCTGGTTTAGGGGATCTTCTGCATCTAAAAGCTAGTTATTTTCAGACGGTGAAGGAGACAGTAAAACGCGTTCAGTTTGACCCATTCTTTCATCTGCTGATTGCTTGATTTTTCTGTGACGTTATCAAAACATGAAGAAATATCCAATGAAACATGAATCAAAAGTTGAATATAATATTCTTCTAGATATTTCATGATAAACTTATTATTATAAAATATAAAAAAACACCTATCTACTCTTGTTGTAGGAGTACTTACCGCTTCTTTTATTATCTCTGGGGAAATCAACCGGGGATTGATTTTCACATGAAGACATCTGTAGTGTCCGTCCATTTGTCACTAAAGTCAAGTCAATACTTTCAGTAAATTATATAATTCTGATGCCCTATCGTAGATATCGCACCTAGATTCTAGAATCTATAATGTAGCTACCTAGAATACCTACTTGTTATAAGTATTTTAGTACGGCAGTAGTAGAATCTAGATACCTAAAATGTAGCTAGCTAGTCTTTATGTAACAAGAATACTGGGTATCTACTAAATTATTAGACTGAGTAAGCTCATAACGACAATTTAGGTAGGTATTTGACATAAAAAAAGCGTTCTTGTGTTGCTTTTTATCTGAAAGACTGTGTCAAGTACAATAATGCGGCATATTGTCTAACAGATAAAGTCTTATTACGAAATATACTATTACCACCACGAAATAATTTGTCTAAAAAACCGTTTTAATTTTAATTGTACAAATACTATCGATCCTATTTTTTATTATAAACAGTCATATCTAACGGTAAAACAATAGCGTTGTACTGACTTTTTTTAGATCAGCGAAGTAATCCCAAATGATTCTTTGTTTATGAGAAGTGTCTAAAGGTTCTTGTAGATTTTTTTAAAATAATGGTGTCACATCTCAAAATAATGCACTGTTCTAGATAGGCGGGCACTCAAAATCTGTAATATTTTGTAATATAACCATATCCCAGAAAACCGACCTAGTGTTCACTTTTGAAGACATGCCGCAAATGGCGATACAACGCTATATTGAAAAAGGGACGACTAAAATTGACCAACATGATACAGTCTTTAGGTGACGCCACGGCCGTAAATGTTGTAATAGAAAAACGATCTTTAGTGGGTATACAAAACATTATTTTCGGTTGAATGGTGTTAAAAAATCAATTTTCTACTATTTTGTAATAATACGCTATTATTCCAAAGCAACAAATGTTGAAGCTCATCAGATGTTTTCCTTGCTCATGTCGGGTGTTTTTTTTTAATTTATTTTAGTTTTTGGTAACTGTAGAGCCAATTTCAGTATTGGGTCTACTGTACTAATATAAAAATGTACATTAAGTCCACCATTGTACACAGGTTTGTGCAGAAGTTTTTAAATAAATAAATGTACACACGACAGCATATCAAGGTAAACACTGCGATATTTATTATATCTACTTGTAATAAGGGGGATTTGGCATCAAAAGTGGGTAGCCTGATGTGTTATCGTCTGTACATGATGCTTATTTCTTAGTCTCACTTCAAAAAAATTTAGAAGGCCACTATCAGTTACGAATCAATATTGATGTTCTATCGATGTTACTAACGACAAAAACATAGAGAATGGTTATCTAAAACAAATTAACTCGTCCTTCAAGTAAAATAGGTACTACTCGTAGTAGCTCTCGATCAAATAAAGCGCCTAATTGTTTTGTAACCCCCTTATTTGTTCAGGCCACTTATTCACCTACCTAAATCCACCTATAAACTGTTTAAAAGAGCTTTTGTATTCCATAAGTAGTCTATTTTTTTTGCTCAAAGGAATTAAAATGCTCGATTGTGAATTAATAACAAGGGTCATTGGGCTTTAAAGATATTAACGCAGTCGCCCGTATAGTTTCATGGCTTGCCGTGTTCGGCTGTTAAAGTGTAGTAAAATCTATTATTGTGTGCTTAAACTCTAGAATTTGCCTTTTGTATCTTTTCACCTAGTAGTTAAATGTTTCAAGATTTCACTTCTAGAATGGTAATACTTTTACTAGGATAGTACAAGTAGGGTTAACAATTACTAATTGTATGTTAGGCAGATTAGTAGAAAGTAGCCACGAACCACGGTAATCGAGACCCAATCGATATTCTTTTGTTACGGAGTTTGTTATTAGGTTACTAGCTGTCCCGGCAAACGTTGTTTTGCCATATAAATGTTTAAGGTGGACAACCCTTATCACTAAGGGGTATGAAAAATAGATGTTGGCCGATTCTCAGACCTACTCAATATGCTCACAAAATTTCATGAGAATCGGTCAAGCCGTTTCGGAGGAGTAAGGGAATAAACATTGTGACACGAGAATTTTATATATATAGAGATTAAACAGTAGGTATCAGATTAAGCCCAACAAAAAGATTGTAAAACCGTAACACCATCAAAAGTGATTCAAGTCTTAAAATAGCTGCATAGTTATGTTCTGAACTAATATTGTTGGTTTTTGCTGGTCGTTTAAAAAAAACGGAATACCTTCTTCAAGAAATCTTTCAGCCGTACCGTACTTAGTTGGATAATCTAATCGTTATCTGTAAGCCTTAATAAATTTTACTAAAGCGTTAGTTTATGCCTATTTTGGTGAGTTCCGGTTTGATAAAAAATGTTATAATTAATCTTTTTTTGTCTAATCCTTTGGAAACATAAATAATTACTAAAAGCTAGCTTACTCGTATCTAGCGTTTACGTCCAATTAAAGAGAGCCAAGGATAACTTGGCTCACTTGACTCAGTCCATCGAGAGAGCATTGTTGACTTTACCAGCTTTTCTGGGCCCCTACTCTGTAACTCGTCTGTATTTTCATGTCAGCCATCTTATTCGCTCTTACAGTCAAGAAGCAATGAGTGAAAGAGACCACATGATTCGCAATTAAGAACTGACACTTTTGGAGTAGACATGAAAGAAAATGTCGACAAAGTTCAACTAGGACTCAGGACAGCACTTTGGAAATCGTCATCTTCTTTCTTCTTTAACTTAGGAGCTGCGCTCATGCGCAATCCATATAATGTAACAGACCTAGTATGCAAATGTCAATAAATGAAATGAAATGAAATGTCGGTGGAGTAATCGCCATTCATTCCTTTTTTCTGCCTTCTTTTTGACCTCCTGGTACGACGTGACCCTGACTTTTTCCTTTCCTTGGTCAAAATAACTTCTTCTAGGCCTTCCTCTTCCTCTCTTTCCTTCTACCTTTCCTTCTATGATGTTTCCTAAGAACCTGTCATGTCGTATCAGGTGTCCTATCATATTTTCCCGTCTATTTTCTACTGTTTTCAAAATATTTCTTTCCTCATCAACAATCTTTAACACTTCTTCGTTTGTTTTTTTCTTTTTCCAGCTGATTCTTTCCATTCTTCTCCAACACCAGATCTCAAATGCTTCTAACCTCTCTCTATCTCTCTGCGTTAATGTCCACGTCTCACTTCCATATAAGGCAATACTCCAGATGTAAGTTTTAATAAGTCTTTTCCTTATTTTCTTGGAGATATTTGCTCTTAGTAAATGCTTCTTGTTGTTGAAAGCTCTCTTGGCCATAGCTATTCTCAAAATTACATCTGGAGTACACCTAGAGTCTTGTGTTATTTGACTTCCAAGATATTTAAAAGACTGTACCTGTTCTAAATCTGCATTATTGAGTTTTATTTTAATACTGAATGGGCTGGTTTTTGATGCACACATAGTTTTCGTTTTATTGTGGTTAATCTTTAGGCCAAATTCTCTAAATACCAAATCCATTTCCTCTATGAGGTTTTGTAACTGTTGGGGAGTTTCTGCTACGGCTGCAATATCATCTGCAAACCGTATGAACTTTACTATTTTTTCATTAATTTTGATCCCACCCTTGTCTGACTCTGCAATTTTTCTTATCGCGCTTTCTATAAATATAGTGAATATCATTGGTGATAGTGGACACCCCTGCCTGACTCCTTGTCTAATCTTTGCTCTTGCTTCCTCATCTCCAATTTCTATCACTATTTCTTGTTCCTTATATAGTTGGTATATAATCCTCCTATCTCTGTAATCGAATCCTGCGCCCATCCATGCGCCTATCTAATAACAATCTTAGCGCTAAAATTGCTTCTCTTGTTCCTTTCTTTTCATGAAATCGTCATACCTAAGAATTTTCGTTTAGTGGAAGTTTTTGAAGTTCGCAAACGGCAAATTAGTCCAGTTTTATGCACAAACGAAGCTACAAAGGGATAGCCTTATCATAAATGTCTTGGAATTTCCGTTTGGTAACATCCTTCAACTTCTTCTTTAGCCGCAAAAGAAAAAAAGATTAACTACTAAAAGCAAGCTTCAGAATGAGAGGAGGCCAGGAGTTATGGCCTCTTAACCTAAGCACAGTAAAAAACGTTAAATGATTTAGGTAAAGTATGGAGCCTTAGATTATATCTGTATTCTTAAACTTTTCATAAATCATTCTGCTTTCCTTCGCGTACTTCAGCTTCAGCTTTTTTCCTTCGCGGATCAGAAAAAGCTGAGGAACCTTCTCTTACTCATGCCTAAAATATAGTGCAATCGTTATGGTTGCACAATATTTTTAGGCATGAGTAACACCAAGGGTAATTAGAGTAAAAAATACTGAGTAAGCGCTCTATTCGCGTTTTCGTCGAAATAAAAGCGAATACAACGTAGAGCAAAATAAACTTATTTGTACAACATACCGCGTTTTTCATTGCTGTGAACACTAGAGTCCGTACTACAGTTGCTCAAAAAGTGACGTATTGCAGGGACGTATAACGTTCGGGATGTGGGCTATTACACACTCGTGCTTTTTTAAAACTTTCCCGCACTCCTGCGTTCTATTTTCCAACTGTCAAAATAATGTCTATTAAAAAGAAAAACCAACCATGAAGTTTTACTTTTAAAAAAATCGAAGAAGTTTTTGTGATTCATGTTAATACGAAGCGTAGGTATATTTCTAAAAAAGAGCTACAAATTTACTGATTTGATGCTTTGGTTAAATTAGTGAGGTTAGGTTTCATTTCATTTTATCTCATTAAATTTAATTTTCATTTCAAAAAAAATACCATAGTTCCCTTTGCCTACCAGAATGAGTGAAGAAAAAATGGCGCCTTTTTCCAGAAATTTTCTTTTAATTATATTATTAAATTGCGTAATTTTTTCGCAACTGTATTAAAATAGTCGTTCAATACACGTGCACTTATTCCGACTGTCATGTCAACGCTCGCCTTCGGCTACGCCTCGGCTCGGTTAGACTGTCGGGACTTTCCGCACTTGTTATGAAATATACTATTTCAGTCGAGTCGGAATGGGCATCAGGATAGGACCCCTTCCTAAAAGGTTGCTTATAAAATAGTTTTGTACAGCGCTTAATCGCGGCTCAAAGAGATGTCAAACCGCAAGCCGCTAACGACGGCGACACGGATGAAATGGAAAATGGTCTTAAAATAAAACTGTGTACTGTACTTGAAAATGAATAAACGGTTTATAGCCCCTGGCTAAATAGTGTTTCTAATTTTACTGACGAGACTATTACCTCGAGACCAAAAGATCTATAATAAAAAAATCAAGGACAAAATCTGGTGTACATGTAATGAAGTAAATCAATAAAATCAATTTATTTCTGTAAGTAGGCTAACAACTAGCACTTTACACGTCCCAGCATATAAATTAACCCTACCACCGCTTCGGGACAATTTGGGCCAGTGCTGAGAAGAAGCGGCGCAAAAAACTCAGTCACTATTGTCATTGCCTGTTTTCAAAATTGATTTACAATAATTGTAATTGTGTACATTTAAACATTTCCATATATCTTTGTCATTTATATAATCATCAATTTTATAATATCCTTTCGACATTAATACATTTAGGTACTTTAAAGCTAAGTAAAGGTAGGTGAAGCTATTCCGCCAGGTCCTATTCCGCCATAAAACTTAAAAACATCATATTATCGGGTAGGTTTGGCTTAATAAGCGAGAAAAGTTGTTCAGGTCCCATTATATATGTATGTACGTGATATTAATGATTTGATGATTAAACATTTTGTGCGTTATTTCGCTGCATTTCTTTGATGAGAGGCAATTTACATATTTTTTACCGCGAGTTTTAGATACAAAAAGCTAAAATTCAAATTATAACTTGCAGGATCATTGATGCATATTTATGAGTGGGGGGAATCTCGACATACAGCCTCATTAGGGAAGCATCATCACTTAGGATGCAAGGTATAAAAGAATAGGAGATGCTGACATAAGAATTGATCCGTTTCGCATGTCACATGTCGATGTTTATTCTAATGAAATGTTTAGATAACTTAAGTCTTTCTCGAAGACATCGCTATTTGTTTTAAGACCTCTGTGTACTGTATCTTTCCGAGGTGTATTTTTTGTTTTGTGAAGCGAAAAGTGAATAACTATTAACTATATTACTTTCTACTATCTTCTTAAAAACAACCAAATTAGTTGTAACAAGTGTTCAATTTTACATAATAACCACACCACGGATACGAATTGTTGAATTAGCAATAGAAAAGTTTCCATGGTAAATATTTCCATACATGCGTTACTGTTAGTTACACAAATAAGCTCTGACATCGGAGCCCAAATTCTATTGTGGAGTGAGATCGTTCTCACCCCACTGCTAGATTTACGCCCATTTTGCAACTATTTGTTAGAGCATGGTAATAGTATTTCATGTCAGTCGTACACCGCTTTCTCTCGTACCTTACACCACCTCCTCACCCAAGGGAGCCCAGTAATGGTGAGTGCCGCTGACGTTCCTCCCGAATGTATTGGATATTGTTCTTTCCGCCCTTATCAATGTGTTCCGCCTAATTTCCCGACGTTCGTTAAGCCTCATTGTTGAGGTGTGTTGGGCTAATTACATCTGGGCATGGAGCGGAATTGACAATATGGTTTTTATGGTAGGTGAGATGGTGTGTGTTATTTAAAATCGCTTCTTTACACTCTATTACTAATGGGTCATCGGCATTAAACGAGTATCAAATCGATAATGATATTTTGATGACTGCGATTATATAGAGCTTTTTGGCACATACTCGAAAAATATACAGTGGCCAAGCAAGTCACGGTAACCATTGCGGTATCTTAAGCGGTTGTAAACAGGCGATTTTTCGTTTAAAATGGATACCCTGACATGCTGGCCACTACACCAATATGATACCATTGTTAATAATTGTATTTCTTTGTTCCAGGTAATAAAGCTGATATCAAACTAATTAGTGCAAGGCAATTTGTGAATAGGTATTAAATAAGATATCAAACTGGGAAACCTTCTCCTTATTTTTTTAGTACAAAGTACATAATAGCAAGTTACCCACTCGCTGAGATTTTATTATTTATTATTTGTAGTATCCTCTAGGGTATCACAGCACAAGGCCGGTCCTTTTGGAAGGCGTACGTGGGGATATGGATCCAACTCGAAGAGGCCCCTTAGTGATACATTAATGTGTAGGGATGTGTACACCAAGCGGATACTCTGTCTGCACTATTGAGTAGATGCAACCAAGGACAGCACCCGCTAGGTGCAAGGACTATTGCAGAGAAGATGGGAACTATAATGGGTCTATGGAGGGGAAATTGCTGTACTGGTTGATGGGATATTGATGAGACAACGGGACGCCTGCCATATCAAATGTCTCATCTTGATAATCACGGCAGACGGTGACTCGCCGCTTACTAAATGGGCTGCCTATCAAAAGCTACCAGATGGTAGCCAGGCAGCAACATTGGCGTAAGCGGCTGTAGGTTGTCGAGAGGTGAGTCTGCGGGGTGAAGGTGGCCAGCGGCCAGCAGTCCCCCGGCGTTATGATATTTTACACTTCCAACCTGGAGCATAGGTTCCGCTCTTGCGATCTCCACTCTTGGCCAGCCAGTTAAGGCAAGCACAAGAGGCGAGGAACAAATAAGGTAAGCCGGGCCCTCAGGAGTCGGGGTCCGAGGTGTCGCCAAGCACCTACAGCACGCCACATGCTGCCCCTGCGGCTTTATTATTATTATTATTATTTATTTATTTATTTATTAAACAAACAACGTTTTAAACTAAAATGACAATAGTCCCACAAAACTATTTACATAGTTGACCTATTATTATTATTGTAAGTATCGAAATATTCTCTTTATTGAGTACTGTTTCGTCTTCGTATAAGGTGAGAGTAAATCCAGTTTATTTATCCGTTTAAAGTTTTTTTATTTGATAATTAATTACAAAAATGAGAACTATGCGTTCGTATACGTTTTTGCAAGTAATCGAATGAAGTTCGCGCGTACCGCCCGCGCAGCCCCTCTCCCGGCTCCTTGCTTGTATGTTCACACCGCTTTCTTTGGGACGTTAGACATCTATCGTCGCTAGTTGGCGCTAACAAGTACCATTGCGTTGAAATCAATCAATCAATTAGGTTTGCTTATCATACTCGTATGATCTGTGTGAAGGAAATAGCTGGGGTGTAGTTGCTACCTGGCTCCATGCCTTCATTTTGACACCTCCTTAACTCAATAGTTCATTCCATATACATAATTAAACACCATTAATCTGCGAAATGCGGTCGGCCATAATTAATTTCGCGGTGACAACCCGGCAGCGTCAAGGGCGTTTATTGCAATATTTAATTATCGCCGTCCAATATTTGTATTGGGATTGTGTCAAAACCAACATGCAGAGTGCAGGGTGATTTATCAAAATTATCCCTAATAATTCAGGCCGCAATTACAGCTGCGTTATTTCAAGTAACTTGAATCACACACAAACCACAAACACACACACACTGTAAAAATGTTAAACGAGTCACAACGACAAACTGCTGCGTGTATGGATCGTGCTGCGCTTCTTGCACAAATCTTTGACATGGTCATGTGTGGACCGCTCCTTGTATTACCCAATGCCAGTGATAGCGAACCAAAGGCACGCTATTTTGGGCACGTCACCCTTATTGAAAGTCGTTATGAACCTTAAAAAAACCATGTTTTAATATAAGTATTATAGGACATTCGAACGCGACTGATCACGATCATTTTAGTTTATATTAATTTTCCATATAATCAGTAAGTCGAAATTATTTGATGGCATATCTATAACTGCATTCAGCATTTATGGGATAAAATAGAACGTTAGTGCAGAAAGGTTCGCCTAGGTACTATCGCGGTAACTGCGGTGAATGCCTATGGCCTCTCGGCCTACGGTGAACCCGCCACGTCCCCGTCTCACATGGCACCGGAGGGCACCGTCAGGTTTTTAGTGGGTAGGCGGGTTCTCACTCTGAGGCCTGGAGTCCCACATAACCCCCAGCTGCCCCCGCGGCCGGTGGGTATGCGTAACAGCATTTCCCTGACGTAAAAAAAAAAAGGTACTATCGCGGTCAGCGCCGCGTGAACACCTTTAAAGCGAAAATCATTTACGCACCCGCGCAATCCCGCTTGCTAATTGCTCCGTGTGTGTCGAAGTGCATGAAAACAGTTTCGTTAGAAAGTGTTCACGCGGCGCGGACCTCCACCGTACCTACCTTGCCTTATGCCGTGTTACACCTTAAGCGGCATACGCGTCGTGTGTAGATCAGGCGATGCCGTAACGCGTTTCTATCGAACTTCCACTCCGCCGAGCGGGATAAGCGTCGATCGCACGTGCAGGTAGTTAGGGCTGCGAACTGAGAGTAACGAAAAAATATAGTTAAAGCTCTATGAACTTGGAATAGGTTATCTTTAATTTAAACTGAGGTTTTTTTTTAAAACCAAACTGCCACGTGGCCGCATCCTTAGATTTTAGCTGATGATAAGCTTATTTACAATAGCTCTTCTAAATTTTCTTATTCTTCTAAGTTTCATGATTTAGTGGTGTCGGTACATATTATAACCTAAGGACCTGATTTCAAAAAAAGTTGTGGTAAAATTTCGGTCAATGTATCGAAATCTCAATTTTTATTTTGAGATGTAATATGACCTAAATAACTTTTTATTGCTGATAATTAGTAGGTTTACTTTTAATCAGGTCTCTCAGTTTCTGGAAATGATAACGTTATTTTTATGTCTTGTTTTGACTTGATATTGATTTTATGACGCTTGTCGTTGTAAACACAATAAACTGAATTAAAGATCATCAGTCGTCTGACCTTCTTATCGGTATTGAGAACGTGGAATACATCACAACCGAGTAAATATATAACAACTAACCCATTTTTATTCTTGGTCACATTTTGGCGACATGCATCGCAACAAAGAAATAATAAATACAGCTACTCAAAAATTCTAACGACACAATAATGATAAGCATTAACTTATAATATAAAAATGACGCAAATAATAAAAATCACAAAATGTGTTGGTTAGCGCATAACTCATGAACGCTTGGATCAATTTCGCTAATTCTTTTTTTATGATATTCCTCAAAGTACAGGGGATGGTTCTTAAGAAAAAAAAAACGGATAAGACAACGTCTGCGGGTCCGCTAGTTGTTTATATTTTTTGTGTAAGATCATTCCTTTCCCACCAGCCTGTAACGCGGTACTAGGACCTAAATAATATGATTATCTTAAGATCTCGGCGAGTAGACTGGGCCAAAATTCGAAAAATATAAAAGATACTTTTTTTTTCTTCCTTTATCGGACAGGAAAAGTTACAGCGAGGCCGGCTAGTACCTCTTTACCACTTGTTTTATAGATTTATAGAATTTTCTGCTTAAATAATTCTAGTCGTATTAATTGTTGTAATAAGATCATCTCATCAGTCTATACACGTCCCACTGCTGGTCGCATGCCTCACCTCAACAATGACCTCATAGTTTAGGTGAGGTGAGTTGATCGCCTGGTCCGAAGTAATGAGATATCCAAATATTATGTTACCGGCATTTATTGACCGTCTATGTCCCAGTATGTGATCCCTAGTTTCCATTTCCTATATGAATTGGAAAGGTTTACATAAACACCCGTCGCAATAACGATGTCTCGATCAAAAATAATACTGCCTATCAACCGTCAGCCCTATTCAATTCCGCCATATTTCACTTGAAATATAACCGAACACAGGGCTGTATTTTAGGGAAATTCGACTATTAGTTATCAGTTCGGCTTGTCATACGGCGCTGGATTCGTAGGGTGACGGTACCAGTAGTGAAGATGAAAAGGAGGATTTTTTTGCATTAAATTTCCACTAAACGACGCCAGCGCATGAACCCAAATACATCCAAAAATTTAAAGCAAAATAATCCTCTTTTCAGCTTTAGTCATGGATTTCCGCAAAGTAAACCCTGATTTCATCAACTATACCAGTGGTGAACACGCACCAGTGTCCGACAGATGAAAATAATTTTAAAAGAAATCAAGTTTTATAGAATTTTAAAGGTTGGGAACACCGCGGAACCATAGAGAACAGACTTTTACAACATCGGTTTGATAAACTTTTTGTGGATGTTATTTTTTGTCGTCTTAAATCAGCGAAGTTTGTATTCACGCAAAATAATTAAAAAATGTAATAAGGAAAATTCTCGGAATTTTAAACTTATTTCAAAAGAACATTACCTAATAAGTAAAATTAAAATCAATTACTTTTTCAAATGAAACGGTAGACATCAAATTTATCGCACAGAAGCTTTGTATGAGTTTTTATATTTTCCAATTGTTACAGACTTGCTAAAGTTTATTTTGATTTTAAACTTAAGCATCTTCATGACTATATACATTAATTAATACATTACTTATTACATATATTTAAATAATATACTTAAAATGTCAAAGACTGGTGCCGTCACCCTACCTGTCTACCGTGAAATGGTGCAGGCGTGAGTTTATTTCAGGATATTACAGGCTTTACGGCCTGTCGAATAAAATACATTACTGTCTTTATTTTGTTAGATATAAGACACAGAGTCGAATGATAGGCCTCGATGTGTTTCTTTAAGGAATCGCACTCCCATAAGTTTGGTTGGATTTAAAGGGTTTATGGACTCAGTTTTTCGCTGGTTCGTTTTGTATTATACTATATTTGCTAAAGTAATGTACTTCTTTATCTGAATAAGGTGTTTGGTACGTGTGTTTACTGAATGACTTATCCATTGTAATGTTTTATTATTATTCCAATTTTCATATTACATCTTATCATTATCTTTAATATAAAAATAAATCGGGTTTTCCTTTTTGACGCGATAACTCCAGAACGGTTGAACCGATTTGAATAATTTTAGTCTCAAAATATTCGTGGAAGTCTAGAGAAGGTTTGAAAGATCAGAAAATTCTCATTGGAAAAGCAATGGGCAGGACTACGTCTGCCGGGCCCCCTAGTCTTTCTTATAAAAAATCATCATCAAAGTGACTAAAGTTGCTCCAGTTGTTGATCTCCAGAAAACTATCAAACAGTTATCTATCCAGTTATCTATAGATCATCAACAAATATTTACCAAAACATGTAAGACTTCGTCAAATAAAGTGTTCGTCGTGTTTAAGGGCGCGGTATCACATTGTATGTCAAGAAAAATCCTTTACCATTCTCGCACACATTATTAATAGATACTTCTATTACACCACATTGAACATAATTTTCCCCACAAATACCACTTGATTCTCAGCTCTATGCTGCAAAGAATAACACGCACCAGAAGGTGCTGTGCGTTCACATTTATACCTCTTCTTCAGTTCCCGCGCGTAGCAAATGAAGCCAATTTACTACGTATCATGTACGCTCGCCGACAAACTATTTATGCTCCACATCTGCAGTCAGGTCACGTTCTTGATCATAGGAGACCGATATTGCAGGGTAGGGGTTCCTGGGGCTCATAGAATAGAGCGCAGACGTGACACTCGGTAAATGATACTAGAAAATACCAATGTAAACGGCTCACAACTGTGCCAGAACAGCGCTATAAATTAATTTCTGTACAGCAATTAACATGGATTAAATGATACGTGTGGACTATTCTAATGATTAATAATTTGATTTTGTAACTATGCGTAGAGCTCGATTTGTTTCAAGCCGATTTCCAGTAACACTGTTATCGAATTGTGTCTCGGATTTCTGACAACTGATAGGTTATACATTTACTTGGGTATAAGGGAAATCCGATACGAAAATTAATTAGCAGATATTATTATATGGGAAATTTACTCGTAAATTCGTAGATTTAACAATACCAGGCACATGTTCAAGTCAAATCGCCACTTGCCACGTAAAAGCTTTATAGATTCAAGCCCAATTTCACAAACATTAAAATGACTGAGTTAGACATAGTAAGCTGGTCAGTTAAATTACATTGTCGCTATGTTTCAATTTAAAACAAGTCTAATTTTAACTCTTTATTTGAAGCTAGGAAAGGCGTTTTTTCCATCCAAGCAACAGAGAGACGAGAGGCATGCATTACTATTTAACGAACCGACAATTTTTCTTTTGCATTCGTTACTCCGTTATCATGGCACCGAATGGCGCCGAAATATTTTATCTTCTGCTTTGTCGTGACCTCATGGCTGAGGGTCGTGTCTGCCATAGCTAGCGTCACGTGTCAACACTCTTCAGGCATTACTGTTTTAGGCCAGATGTTAAGCTCTCTGGGTATTTATTATTTATTTAAAACTTTATTGCACAAGAAATGTACTAAGGGTTGACTTACTGTTAAAAGCATTTAATTTACGAGTAAAAGGGTATTGCATCGCAACGCCTCTATAATGGCGTCTGTCCATCGAGTAGATGCTCTGCCCCTGCTTCTCCTTCCCTCCACGTATCCCACGAGCAAGAGCTGTTCAAGATTTCCTGGCTTCCGGCGGGCAAAAGTTAAAAAGGGGAAGAGATCTATCGAAAAATCAGGCTGAAATATAAGGAACTCATAAATAGGGCGTTCCTTGTAGCAGTCCCTTCACAAAGTAATTCCAATGTTAGTTACCATGAAAATAAAAAAATCAAAGTAACATATGGTATCAACTTATCACTTTATTTATGTGATAAATCCATAGTAACACATGTCCCGGGAGTTAATTAGATAAATAAGATTTATATCCTGTTTCCTGAAATGTGATTTCTGCGAAAACATTACGTCATTTCATGTGTAGTCATTAAACTATTTCTTGGGACTGTCCAAGTTGCCTGGTTTACTCGTACTTTCGAGAGTAAGTAAATTACTTAGATGTTAATTATAGAAAAGGCACTGAGACACTGCTTCAAATAAGTAATTAACTAAAAATAATAATGAATCTCACCTATTACATGAGGTTAATAAATTTTATTCTGTCTGTATTTTTTTTATCCCAAACTGTTTTCTTTGATATGTACAAAAGCTGATTATATCCTACGTGATACACGCAGCTTTTGTCATCACGTGAGGTAGAAATTTTGGTAAAGTCCACTCTTCCCGTGGTTTTAGCTTTTCAAAAAAGTAAAATAAAACTTTTTTATGTGATACCCCTTCACGATTTCGCATTCAGCTTGTACTTATATTGTGCAATTTTAATCGCACCGCTAAAGAGCTCTCAAACTGCAGCCATTAAAGCACAAATGAGATGTTGCCAAATGAATTGCAATCGAAATATTGGCGAATGATGTTTACCGCGAACGCCGAGCAATTACGGAGCGGCGCTTTAACAAAATACGCGGCCACAGAATACATAGATGCAGTACGAAGGCAAAGAAAAAATAATCGAAATAGCACACATACATTCCGGCGTACGCATTAAAATGGCTCGGAGCGGGTATTCGTAGCATTGGAACCCGAAACCTGCTAAGGGTCCTAAGAGAAGTGCGGCTGTGTGCTTGTGTATCAATTCGGGCAGGCATTGGTTTTTGCTGCCGTACTGCTCTAGCTCATATCATACTGTGGCGCGGCCGCTTTGAATTCCGGGTCATAGATCAATTTCCGACGTCCAGAAGGGCACCCTTTTGATGTTGGTTTTGAGTTTGAAAATGTTTTGGTTGGTATTTTAAACACGCCTCGTAGGTACTTAGATGAGATTTCTTTTTGTATACATTTGAGATAAAAACAAATTTTCATACCTATTTTTACTGAATGATGTTTTAATGATAGTACAATGGCACGCCGACACTTAAAAAAATGGCTAATATGTTTCTTGATTTTATTAATAGGTTGTTTCAATCGGAGTCATATTGAATAACTTACCCCGGACTAGCTCCTGAGCTTAACAACAAGCTAACCACCGAATACAAAATGGCTAGTTAATCCTTAGCATTTTAAAAAGCTAACCCATAGATCTCCATGGACGTTATCTCTTCAGCCTATCCCCTTTGCTATTAGGGTCCCGAATTAACCGCCAATACGTAACCATCACGCGATCGCTTTTGGGTAAAATATTAGCGATAGGCAGTTTAGGCAGTGCCGGGTTCGTTAGTGGGGTTATGGGGTGTCTGAACAACATGATAGTCTTAGGAAAGCAAATAATGAACTACAAAAAAGTATGCAGCGGCGATGTGAACCAACAAACTGGTTGATGGGAACAAGGCGAGCAAATCAAAGAAGCAGACGATGGAAACCGCAGAGTTCTTTTATAATCTTATATTGATTTACAGAGTATCGTTGACAAGATCATGCATCTTTTAGTCCAAAGTATCAAACTCAAAAAAAGATTCAATTCATAGCTCCAAAGCAACCGAGTTAGCTCTACCTAGGCATAACCTCATTATTTATTTTTCTCTCTTTATATGCACCGCCTGTATTTTCTTCTCTTGGACCTATGGCTGAATGGTAGAGAATGCCTTCGGCATTAAGTCCACCATTGTACACAAGTTTGTGCAGAAGTTTTTCAAATAGAGAATCAATGCTTATTTTTTCTCAAACTTGTCCTTATAAATCCAGACATTTGGCTACCCGATGACCAACTTAGGGTCCCGAAGGAGTAGTTGCAAGGACTGAAAGGACTAGGGTCGAACGCGTGATTGGAATACTCATGTTGTTTTTGCCCGAGAATTCGGGATTCCACTTTGATCGATTCATTTTACTGATTTAGTTTAGTTTACTTTGGGCTTAGTTATTTGGTTACGAAAGGTATTTTCGGTATATTTGATCACTTCACAATTGGTAAGTATATGATGTTGCATATGTTTTAAACATATGCGTGACCAACTTTAAACTTGTTAAGTTCTTTTTAATGAATAAAGCCAGAAATTGTCGTGAAGCGACAAAGAAGGGAAAAGGGAAATGAAAATAATTATGCTGAGAAGGAGAGGAAAACCATTTAAAAGTTAGTTATAACCCTTTTTCCCTATTTTACAGCGGAATATCACATTTATAGGTGATACAAACTTTGACGTTTATGAACACGTAATTAGAAATTCCTTTTTTTTTCAGTAAAAAGTGAACGAAAACAGATTCCACGGAAAAGAATAATAATACACGCAAAATGCATATATTGTGAGAATGAAAATGACTGGAAACCCAAACCGGAACAAATTATTAACAGTATACCAAGTGAGTATGCACGTCGCTACAAAATCTAATGTATTCTTACTCATACCATAAGTTTTGCCTATTCACCTATCTATAAAATTTGTAACGGATATTTTGTGTGATTTTGACGTGACAACGTCTTATAAATTGGTTTGCCGGGTGACACTTCAAGAAACTGCGTTACGCTCCGCTCACGTTCCGCGCTCACAATGAGAGCGAGTGAGAGGCACGCGTCCCTTCGACTCGGGCATGGTTAGCCCGCCTAAGAGCGAGTGAGACAGACATAAAAAGTGAAAGGCACGCGTCCCTTCCACTCGAGCACAGTTAACCCGCCTAAGAGTAAGAGAGACAGAGCGAGAGAGAGAGATAGGCATACACACCGGTTCATGTTATACGAATGAATATTCACATTAAAATTATTTTACCACTCAAAGTCGTTGTCACGTAAAACTTTCGCCCGTATACCGACTTTACAGGCAACCAATTTTTTTTATGTATTTCTAGTTACTAAAACTTCCTACACATCATGTGGCATTCGTTGAATTATTTAGCATTTGGAGCGTCTGTAACAAGTTACTTTCATCAATAGCAACATCACTATAGATGGTCATACTACATTAAAGAGTAATTTCCCATACAAAATCTTTTACTAAAATATTACTAAAAAATTAAAGATGTCACGTGAAAGTGTTCATTTCCACCACCTTACACCCCACAAATAGGTATTAATACCTTAACTACCATTAGAAAGCTCGGAACAAGCCCGTCCGGCTAACGCGGCGTAATTCGCCCATAATGAAATTCCCCGCACGGTCGCTCTACTCCGTGAAAAACTCTACAGTAAATTCTGTAAAAAGAAAATTAAAGTAGGGTATAAATACCTAGTTTTCCAGTACAAGGCGAACGTGACAACTCTACCAAATTGATTTTCACAGGACGCCACCCTTAGAATAAAATATCAGTGGAGAAACTTCCTTTTCACTGAAAGGATTTACCTAGAAAAAGGTGGTGGTGTCGGCTGATAGAAAGAACCTTGTCTCAGTGGGAGATATAAAGGAAACAGCCCGCAAACGATTGTATCTTGTGAGATCGTCTGGCGAAACAGTGTAATAGTTTTTTTGCAAAATCTTTTTGACTTTTACACTGTGCGATATCATTTTCGAACTTTATGTTTGAGTTATAAACAGATCGCCACGCCTGTTTTAAAACTGTTATCGGTTACCGAAAATTATGAAATGACAAGGCCACCTTGTTTTTTGACTAACTCTCAAAATTTGTCCCCCAGTAGGCAAAGAAGTTTATGTTTCTAGATGAGTTGCCTTAAGTAACTTGTTTAAATAAGGAGACTTTTATGATCACCAATTCAAACTAGGTTTAGGTGCTTACCATTAGAAACAAATAGAATGGTGTCTGGAACAGAACTGCAATAACAGTCCTCCTGGCCGATTTCGACCACGGCGGCCAATCTCAACAGAGATCAGCCAACTACGCAGGAGATATTATAGTATACAAGTGTGAGCGCAATACACAGATGCACTCACTGTCCCATCACTCTCAAAGTTCGGTGAGACGGCAATCCGACATGACCGGAGAGAGATTAGGTGCAGGACCAACGGCTTAACGTGCTTTCCGAGGCACGGGGTTGTAACACCGCCAACTTCCCGACTCCAAGCTGTTTTTGCGAAATTAATTACAGAAAATCTCAGAAACTATTTGTCTCGACCTAGGATTCGAACTCAAGACCTCTCGGATGTCAGGCAGAAATTTTGCCACTACAGCAACGAAGCAGTCATGTATGCAATAAAGTAAATGAAACATAAATATAGTCAATCAGTTTCCGTTGCAGAAGCCGTCCAATTTTTATTGTAAGCAAATATCGCATCTTATAAAAACGATATCCCAAAATACCGCGTCCATCCGCAGTATATTCGCTAAGTGTATTTCAATTCGGGCAAATCTCCTTCGCTTCGTAACAATATAGGCGAGATCCGTTTGAAATTCAAACCCGAGAAGTTAACTCCACCGCCGGCAGACGCAAGGCCGAGTGCACATGTGCGTCCGTGCGAGTTAGCGAGCGTCTGTTGCCGGCTTTATTAAATTTTGAACGATGTTAGCGTGTGTTTCGGTGCTTATTGGTACTTTGCTTCAAGAATTAAAATCTATTTATTTTCGTGAGGCATGGGTTAATTGAATGTAAGTAGTTAAATCAATATATTTCATTTTAATGGCAATATTAGACCATATGAAAGGAGGTGAGGCAATGAATTGATAAATACGTATAGATTTTAAAAACGTTTTTCAAATTGTTGTGTTATTAAAATAATTTTGTTTCTATCTATACCCTTCGAAAATTATCTGGACGATATCGCGTGGCTCAAGAGATTGAATTATATTATCTGTACCAAGATCTCTTTCCTTTATAAAGAACTAGCGGCCCGCCCGCAACTTCGTCCGCGGAAACGTTGGATTTTTCCTCCCTCCTGTTTTCTCCCAAAGGGAGCATTTAATCAGAATTAAAAGTATCCTATCACCCAAATCAGCTCATACCCGGTCTGTACACCAAATTTCATCAAATTCCGTTCAGTCGTTTTAGCGTGACTGACGGACAAATATCCAAAGAAATAAACTTTTGCATTTTTTATATTAGTGTGATGTATTGTATTGTTTTATTTACCGTGCTTCTTAACACATCTATGGACAGTCTGCCAGACAGAATACAAGTTTGCAGTGTCCGTTAATGTGTTAAATTATTTTTACCGCACCTTAAAACTTTTTACCTTACTCTAAATTTTTATTTTGTTATCTCCGATTGCACACCAGGGATTGCGAATCAAATTATTTAACAAGGAAACATATGAGATGATGCAGGGATGCAGAAAGGCCGCGTTCACACGTGCGGTGCATATGTTCAATTTAGCACGCATATGTCACGGGCTTTATTACATTGCGGGTGTGTAGTAAAGGCTGCATTTTAAATCTACGTGTACTTTTGCGAAATGGAATTCATGAAATTCGTATAACATTGTTTAATTTTTTTTTTTTGACACAAACTGTTTGCGACAACCACTTAGTACTCGTAAGAAATATAGCCACATAACATTAATTTACATTATTGCTCACACATAACCGTCACTAAACGGATTTTCTATATTTTTGATTATTTTTGTATCCCATATGATATATATACCTTATTATCTAACATAAGTACTTACAAATGTAACAAAACGAATCTAAAAAATAGCAATAGCAAACGTGTTTTACTAAAAAAAAAAAACTTAAACTATGTTTCATCTTAAGAAAAACTTGTATTAAATAAAATTACTCATTCGTAATGAAATTAATGAGCTGCTTTGAAATGAAACTCGGTGTACTGATTATTTTGATATTTATTGTATCAGGCAACATATTTATAATAAAATACAGGCCCTTACATACCTTATCAACTAACATACATACAAAAATAACAAAACGTATTTAAAAAATAGCAATAACAAACAAGTATGACTAAAAAAAACCTTAAAACCATGTTTCATCTTAAGAAAAAATTGTATTCAAAAAAATTACTCATTCGTAATGAAATTAATCATCTGCTTTGAAATGAAACTCGGTGTACTGATTATTTCGATATTTATTTTAAATTTTTTTAACCTGACATTTTGGACCCTTAGGATTATGTAGGTCTAGAATTAGGTATTTTCATAGGTTTTGATAATAAGCTTCTTTTCAGAAATAGTAACTAACAACGCCTTTAAAATATTCGCAACCCTAAACTTATATCATGGCAGTGTAATCTACGTTCAGAGATCAGGAAGGATGCGTTCGCACGTGCGCTGGTCCCGCATTCACGCTGCGGCCCGCTGCTTTAATCTGTGCCACTGCCACGCTGAAATTGTTAACAGTGTGCAACTAGCTTTACATAATTTATAATATGCGGCACAGAATATACGCACCACTGACAAAATATAGAGCTTACTATTTACTCATTATTTTTTAATATTTTGTACCTATATTGTAATTAATTACTAACTTACGTATTCGTATACGTTAAAAAAGGCAATATGGGTACAACAAGCTAATTTCATATTTTTATAGTAAACATAATTAAAAATTTTAGTAGTATATACATTTTTATTCAACGAAAACAATATTAACATTTAAAAATTTCCACTTAAAACTTGATAAAAAAATATTAATTGTTTTTTTTAAGCTAAGGAGAAGAAATTGTTAAAAATTATTTCTTAGATAGTTCCGCGTTCCACTTACCAATGTGTTAGTAGAACATTATAAATGTGTACAATGGTGTCAGGGAAGGACTGACTATGTAAACATGAGTATATAGGTGAACAAGGCGTAAATAATACTTGCGGAGACAGTGACGCTGTATACTTTAATACGCTTATTATATCTTGCGTCTGAAAGTGCAACTATGTTCATCTACCGTTAATGGTTTTTATGAAGGCTCCTCCCTCCCAGGTGTGAGACCGGGGTATTTACCTGGGTTAACGCGTTCGCTGGCTATCGGAGCATTAACGGGATAAATAGCGATGGTTAGAGCACACGAGGCTAGAACAGCCAGTCCATTGACTTGTTTCGAGGTTACATCATGTCATCAACAGATGTCTCATCCATCACTCGAGCGGCTACAAGCGGCCTGCTACCAGAGATTATAGATTAGATAATACTACGATCTTTACCTATACGGTCAGATCATCTCGCCGATGGATAGTAGTTTTTCAAAACATAACTTTCTTGTGACTTCGCTATTAGCGGATTTCAAAAATTATTTTACCAATAGACAAATCTACGATTTACCTCGGTGCAATAGGCCATGGTTGACAACTGTGTCAAAACTGGGCTCCGGCTGAGGCGAATCGCTAGTTTTAAATATTCAATCAATGAGAGCTGTCCGTAGATTTCCCATTGTTTTCACGCACATTTGTTTCACAAATATTTATAGTTGAGAAGATATAGGTAAAAAAATGTCCTGGCCGATCTTCCCCTCTTATCTTCACGATGTCCCAGCCTTAATGAAGGAAGCCGGAGTCATTCCCGTTAAGGTATCCGACGATAGCCTTTGTTAGTTTAATGTTCACCCGTTTTGAGAAATTATTAAAGATGTGCCGTTCAGCTTCGCCATTTCAGCCCTCTACTCCTTTAGCCGTTGTTCATGGATTCGGATGTAGCTATCCTTGTCACTCTTACAAACTTGATCGTGGGAGCAAACGCGCTGGCTAGACCCGACGATTCGAACGAAACTCTAGGGAGTACTGCCTCTGTCTTAATGTCTCTTTGGTAGGTGCCGCTAATGTTCCTTTCGTTATGGCTGCTTATAAAGGAGGTTGGGGAATAATTTTGAAGATGAATTTACAATTATGACCCTTTCTTAAATCTCTACATATATAAAATTCTCGTGTCACAATGTTCGTTCCCTTACTCCTCTGAAACGGCTTGACCGATTCTCATGAATTTTTGTGAGCATATTGAGTAGGTCTGAGAATCGGCTAACATCTATTTTTCATACATCATGATAAGGGTAATCCACAATAATTTATATGGCAAAACAACGTTTGCCGGGTCAGCTAGTAATTTATAATGATTACGCGTAAGTGTGATATATTGTATTGGTTTACTTACATATTGATGGCTTGGGACTCGTTGGTATAATCTTACCACATCGATGTAATGAGACCATTGCAAATGCCTGTTGAACGTATGGCAACTCACTTCGGTTATTTTTCTATTCAGATACATACGTAGATCCTCAGATACCTACCAGGTAAATAATAAATTTGATGAAAGGCCAGTGCATGCCAGCGACAAACTGTCATCGTTACACACGACTGACAGTGTGTCAACCAATCACCGCGGCCGAATCTCTGTAATGACAGTTGCGACTCACGAGTCTCTTAATATGACTTGGGCCTAACACCGCCGATATATTGAGTTTGATCAGCGAAATCACAAAGATCAACGCACGCTTGCACAAATTGTTTTGCGTTAAGCTTATTTTAAACTCATAAGTTATGAAGATGGCGTACCAATAAAACTTGCAAGCTCATATTTCCAACCCTTATTCCAGAGTAACACAATATTCCATTTAACCCCTCCTTTGACACGGTGCTCGTCTGTGCACAGATTACACAGCTTCGTGAGACAAACAAACCGCAACTGATTCTGAGGGATCGCATCCAATGCGATCACCACAATGCAACGGACAATTAGAGATATCTGTTGTATCTGTGTACTGTTTGTCAAAGGGTTAATACTTGTATTGAGGCGAGATGTAGGTCAAATAAATAGGACAGATAGGAATATCACTTGATCTTAAGCTGAGTATGAGGCGTAAAGGCATCCTACAGCAGGTAGACCCTTAAGAATGTAGTTGTAGACGGCAATGTATGATTTTAAGTAATGCACAAATCGTCAACCATTGCAAAGTGATACGTTGTTTCGATCCATGTTACCATGATGTAATATATATGTAAAATGTTATTTATACAACATAACTTTCAACATATTTGTATGTACTTTTTCAATGTCAATACGATATCGAAAACGAATCAAAGTTTCTTCTGTTGCAGGTAAGATGGAGTGACATCTACACTTGCGAATTAGGCGGTCTTTTGACTGGGAGCTGTTAGCTGTGTTAGCCTTGCATCCTATACAAGTAAATATAAGAGTTTGGTGGAAAACTGGGTAAAAGAGTGCAATGCTCAAAAACAATGGTCTGAACGTAAACTAAAGCTATCAACGGGCTTCCATTGTTAGCAGGAAAAGACACGTCCCAAGTTGAATTGCAGCCGGACGTGACTTTCCGGGGTAACAGTTTGATTTTAGAGATAGAGAGAGGAGATCAGTTATCACACAAGTCAGCTTAGCTAACCTATGCTGCATCGTTTTTGAGATTCAAACGTCAAAGTTGATAATGGCGCCTTTGTAGCACCTCCTACCCCACTGACAAGTAACAGGCAATAATTCGAGCACGCGAGTGTTGCGTGTCGGTGCACTTTAGAAAAAAAGAGGTTTTGTTACCTTTAAAAATGTCAAAATCAGTAAAAAAAATTCGCTCTTTTTTACCAATCAATATCATGCAGTATGACTGTTTTATTGATTAGGTGTACTCGTACGCTTGAGTTGAAAGCGAGTCCTGACACGATTTCGAAACTTCAAGATTCACAACTATATCACGACTATATGATAAGCAGTCCAGAAGCCTGATTTCGCTAATCAATCGTTTACAAGAACTGTTCAAACTGTTTTAAACAACAATTTAATACTCGTAAGCAGGATTAGGCCCCAGTTGTACCATAAGTAAATAAGACATTTCTGTTTCATTTGTACTTCTATGTTTAAAGTTAAGTGTAACAGGTTACGGAAACTTTTACAATAGAGCTATACTACAATGAAAACATCGACTTTCAATGACCGGTGGTCTGTACTCTATACCAACTTTAGTGTTTCATTCTTCTCTTTTAGTACTTGCGCCAAGTAACTATGTTTTAAACGGTCGTATAAATAACGGATTCTGCAAAAAACACATGTTAGCTTTACAGTGATCTTAAGAATATTTATATTCGTCTTCAGTTCCTTGTTATGAATTACCTAAATTATAAAATTTGATATCGTATTGGCGTACCACTAAAAATGTGAGTTGCTCTTTCAATCTTAAATTGAAAAATCGCTCAAAGAAGAACATTTTATCATTATTTCTTTCAGTTTTCCGAACGACTGAATAGACCGTTTCTTTGTGATAGTCACCATTTTTTTGTTCTTTTGTCGTCGCTCAAGATTGTTAGTACAATGACACACAAGCTGTACCTTATTCCATTGGTTTAAGAGTGTCATTGCGTGGGTGTTATTTAAAGAAGAATTTCCATTTCAATGAGACAGCTTTGCTCCGGAGAAAAAGATATATGGGTTTGTAAAAGCGCGAATTGACACAATATAGCCCTTTGAGAGTGAAAAACTAAAGTTGATTAACTTTTAAAACGTAACTTTCTAAACTTTAAAGTAAAATAATTTATCATACTTAAACATTTGAGGGGAACATTTGATACACATTTTGGAAATACATACGAGTATATAATGATGTGAAAATTAACAATAGTTTATTTATCTCTATATACAGGTTGTAAAAAAAACCTTAACGAAGCCGAATACCACATATTCTACCAATTGTTACGATCATTTTTTTCCTTTACACCATACCTGGGAAGTTAACGGTTACTGAGATATTGATGGTTAAAGTTTGAAAAAAAAATTTATGATTTTAACAGAAATGACTTCTGTCCGTTATAACTTAAGTTTATTCCAAAGAAATATGATACAAATTTTCACTAGTTCTTTCATAAAAAGCCTCTAAATGGCACACTCCGCAATGAACAGTGCACACTCGAACAGAACCGCGTCTCCCAGCCAAAATTTATTTTGCATACGATTTGGTTTGATGTACTGAATGCGTGGTTGACGGCTTCGTTAAGGTTTTTTTTACACCCTGTATATGTATAATGTTGTCGTGTCACAATGGTCGTTCCCGTACTCCTCCGAATTCGATTCTTATGAAATTTTGTGAGCATATTGAGTAGGTCTGAGAAACGGCTAACATCTATTTTTCATCCCTCTTAGTGATAAGAGAAGTAATTGATAAAGGAAAACAACGTTTGCCAAGTCAGCTTGTTACAACATAAATTTCAATGCATTTTTAAATATCGCAAGAACAATACAAGATCTAAGTATCATACTTAAAACCAAATTACACGAGGAACTTTGGACAGGGGGCTCTAAAGGTAACACCTCAAGAGCGTCTCTTGAATTTACGAGGATATCAGTATCACGTACATTGGCTTCAGTTTTTGTAACTTGTTGATTAGCAGATGCTCTGAAACAAATATTCTCGTTGGCATATTTCCATAATACTTCTAAAAATTTCTTAATAATGTACGAGAAATTTCTAAGTAAAATGCTAAGTATATCTGAGGTTTACCTTCGAGTAAAGTCATCCAGGATTCTTAGCTAACTCAGTGACATATCTCAGGTAAACTTGAAAAAAAAATACTTTTGAATACTTACGCTTCCACTTGCCGTATGGCTACGATTATATAATCTGTCACCAACTCCTTACAATTATCAGCTGCAGTGAAATCACCATGCGAAAACGTGCTGTTTGCAACTTTTCTGACACTCGCGTTTGGTATATCGTCTGCCATAGCCAAAACATCTCTCTCGTCTAATAGAGTATCTGCTATGGTGTAATGGAGGGTCACGTTACTTCTAATAAGTGATAAGTCATATTTGGGAGGTATAAGCTGTCCGTATAAAGCTAAGTTTTTGATCGGTCCGTAGTTCCATCGATTGAATGATCTGTCTCTTACGTTCTGGCCGTAATGAGCCACTTGCTTTAAAGCTGCTCCTGCTACATCTTTGTTTGATTCTTTGCTATTACTTTGCTGGAATGTTCAAAACATAATGTTATTTAAAAGCTAATTTACAATGTCTTCTATTCACTCGCATACTAACGCGGGTTTTTTCAATTCAATTTAAAAAAATTATTACTCCTGAGAAGGAGGAGTTACATCAGGAAAACGAACCGAATTAACTAAGTAGCTCATAGAAATGTACATATAGCTTGATTTACTTACCATTAGCTCTGGTATTCCAAGCAGCTCACATATATGGGCATACTTCGCGTCTCCTGTACAAAAGTCTGGTTTCATACCGTCTGCCTCGTCTTCTCTTTTAGTAACGTTTGGTGGAAACAATTCTACTATTCCAAGTGATAGTGACATTTGCTGAAACATACAAGAAAAAACAGCATTAAAAGTTTTTCAATAATTAATAATATATAAACTGTTTATTTCATTTATTTTATATTTAAGACGACATCTTTGTCCGGACTACAAAACCGGCTGTCGCGGGTTCGAATCTTGCTAGACGCAAATGTTTATGTGATGAGCACGAGCATTTCTACCTGAGTCATGAGTGTTTTTAAATGTATTTAAGTATTTCTATACGTTATTCTAGCTACCATGCACAAGCTAACGCTTAGCTTGGGCTAGGTGATTGGCGTGTTCGCTGAACAATTTATTTATTTATTTCTTCACAAAAAGTATTTCAAACATAGGTTTCGTTATCAGGTTATAACAATCTGTAATAAAAGACACCAGGTCTCCGCCTCCCAGACAACATATTCTTTGTTATGGTTGTAGGTACACAATTATGCCGTCGACGACCGCTTGGTGCAGTGGTCCACAGGTCGGACTTCTAAAACCAGGGGTCGCGGGTCCGATACAGTAAAAGCATAAGTGTGCATGAACATGTGTGTTTGTACTGGTCTAGGTGTTTTCTATGTATAATACGTATTTATTTCCAAAAAAAAGTATTTAAGTATGTTTATCCGTTGTCTAGTAGCCACGTAGCTTAATTTAGGACTAGAAAATTGGTGTGATTGTTGTGATATATTTATATTTATTTATAAAAAAAAGAATCGCCAGCAGATGGTCTTAGATGTAAGTAAGCATTTATAATTTATATATAGATAAATAATACCTGCTTGTAAATAGTGATAATTTATTTGCCGTGACTTTAAATATTTATAAACCAATTTTTAAATATTGTCACGGGTCTGGGTGATTGTGGTACGTACCAACCTCCGTTGTTTCTGGTAACAAGTGCTTAAGGTTTATACTTTGGATTGGATCAGAGCATTGTATGTGATGTTGTCCCCATTTACATATTATTTATAAATGTAAATAAATACCACCGATTATAATAATTATACCACTAATTTTAATGCCGACCGTGAAAACCTTCCCTATTTTACATATTTATTTGTTTCTTCGGTTTACGCGAACAGTAGACATTGAAATGATACACTTTTTAGGGATCATTTTGCGATTTATTTACATTTTGTTTTAACCTGACGTTTCGGACCCTTTTGAGCGTCCGTGTTAACAGGTAGACTAAGGTGTTAGTTGTCATTACATAGTTTGAAAAAATTTTTAACTACCATCACTCAAAAATATTAAGTTAAGTTCCTATACACAAAATGAGCTAACAGTATCTTGAGGTCTTGCAGTGCGGGGTCGAGCTTGAGTCTTGGCCAAAACAGGATCCCAAGGATTTTCAAACTATGTAATGACAACTAACACCTTAGTCTACCTGTGACCACGGACGCTGAAAAGGGTCCGAAACGTCAGGTTAAAACAAAATGTAAATAAATCGCGAAATAATCCGTAAAAAGTGTATCATTTCAATATTTATTTGTATTATATTTGAAGCAATTCATACTCACATAAATCATGTCAGTCAAGAGTGACAACCGTTTGATGTTCTCATTCGGGAAATACTCTTGATATCCCACACCAGCCAGCAGGTGCGCTGACTTAATCTTATCATTATACTCTCCCTTCATTGAAGTCAGCACGAGAAACACAGTTCCACCTTGAGAGTGTCCTATGTAGTGGAGTTGGGTTTGCCCTGATACTTTCAGAGCATAGTCTATCATAGCGGCGACATCAGTCATTCCGATTTCTTCGTAACTGAAGTCGAAGAATTGCAACTTTTCCGTCGTGTCATCTGGGTTCAAATAGGTGTGATTGCGCGAGAGTCGATTGCCTCTAGCATTGCCCATCCACACGTCGTAGCCAGCGTCCGCCAAATTGTAGGCTGTGGATAGCAAATTGAACCTCAGTTCATTACTTATTAACGAATGCCTCGTTGGTGAAGTGGCAAAGTTTTTGCTTTACATCCGAGAGGTCTTGGGTTCGAATCCCAGGTCGAGCCAAAATTGTTTCTGAGATTTTCTGTTATAAATATCTCAAAAACAGCTCGGAGTCAGAAATTGGCGGTGTTACACCCCCGTGCCTCGGAAAGCACGTTAAGCCGTTGGTCCTGCGCCTGATCTCTCTCCGGTCATGTCGGATTGCCTTCTCACCGAACTTTGAGAGTGATGGAACAGTGAGTGCACCTGTGTATTGCGCTCACACTTGTGCACTATAATATCTCCTGCGTGGTTGGCTGATCTCTGTTGAGATTGGCCGCCGTGATCGAAATCGGCTAGGAGGACTTTTACTATTAACGACCTCTTTGGTTTAATGGTCAAGAAGTTGACTATTAACCAAGAGGTCGCGGGTTGGACCCCCGCACTGTTCAAACATTTGTGTGCATGAACATGTCTGTTTCTACCGGTCTGGATGTTATATGTATTTATTTAAGTTTATTTGTAATACCAATGTTGATTCTGATATCTATAACACAAGTGCTACTTTCTCTTTCTTCTTTCTTTCGAGCTTTTTTTTTAAATTTATTTATACATAAGTGAGTTACATTATTTGACTTAATGCTAAACTGCCAAACTGCTAAGCAGTTTGTCGGAAGCTACACGACTTCGTTATTTCTTTATCTTGATGCAATTTAAACAGTACTTGAATATTCTAGTACGTATTTTAATTAATTTATTCAGTAATAAAAATACGTAAAAATATCAAATTGACGAATAATGTATCTTATGTAGGTACTAATCATGTTCTGAGAAACGAAGTTGCTTCTTAAGGTAGGGTAAATACTTTGTTTTAACCTAACAAGCAGTTTCTGAGTCGAATCCTCAAATACTGTGTTGTGTAGTTTACTATCTTAGGATTGCTGAAACTTTTTTGTATCATTTTGCTTATTATAGAAGCTAAGACTTGGATTAAGGCTCAGGGCACATCTGCAGCATACCATCGTCGTGACTCGCGACTATCAGCGATTTCGCCGCAGTGAATCTACGAGTGTTTCATTTAATTATCTTAGACATCTTTAATTGTCAGACAATCTCCAGCCGGCCACACCTGCTCACCGCTCATCGTATGTCACAAAGTCGTTCACTGTGGCGGCAACGCGACTGTGGAACTCACTACCCCTGGATCTAAATAGATCACTCGAAGTTGTCGTTCGAGAAAAAAGTTCGAAGTTTTCTAAATGAATTAATGGCATTTATAAATATTATTATATTAATAATAATAATTATTCATATTAATTTTTTGTATATTATAATATTATTTAATATTTACTTTTATTTATTGATATTATGATATTATAAATCTATATATTAAGTTTATTTATTTTCGCGTTTTTAACCACTAAGTTACCTTTCTCATTTAATTTTCAATGCACCCATTGCCTTCTTTCTGCATGACCTTGAGGTTGACTGGCAAAAAATGCTTTTAGCATAAGTCCACCCTTTGTACATTTCTTGTGCAATATTCATATTCATATTCATTTATTGCATTCATGAGTATATAGTAGGTGACAAATACAGATTAAGTAGGTACATCATGAAGCCCATTTGGGCATGGCAAATTAAATAAGGCAATATAATTCAATGTCAATAATAATAAAACCAACAACAATCAAAGGTATAAGACCAGTCCAGTACTATTAAAATATAATCAATTATTCTAATCCAATTAAATACAATTAAAATTTAAATAAAACATGTCAAAATTAAAAATTAATATCAAATAAATAACATTAAATTGTCCAGCCAGTACTATTTAAATAAAATCAATTAATCTAATTTAATTAAATACAATTAAAATTCAAATAAAACATGTCAAAAAAAATAAAAATTAAAAATTAAATAATGTTTTAAATAAATAAATATTCTCAACTTAACTGTAACTATTGCCTTTGAATAAAGAATTTGTTTTTGCATTGCGACAGTATGCCACAGTTGTGCCCTAGGCCTAACATTGATTAATCTAGTTGGTTTTTCGTTATCTTGACTTACCTACTCCACTTTTCGGACCAATAGCAATGAAGGCCTGGGAAGAACTCAGGAGTCCATGCATCAAAAATACTACGGGTCTGTCGGATGAAGCGTCACCCTTCCCTCTTGGGATTCTATGCATTTCCAGTATGTATCCATCTTCTGTCACCACGTGGTGTCTCTCAGCTGGATATCCATTGGCAATTATTGTTTCAGGCTGAAAAATATGGTGTCATCTTATCATGGTATCATTAATATCTCAAGAAATCTATTTTCCTTACATTTTTTAATTTAATTTGATAAATATCTAATCGATGTTATGGCTTTAATCTTACATGACTATAACCATAAAAATAACCATTGTTGTCTGGTCTATCCAGTAAGGTTTTATTTTGATAGCCGTAAATAATTGTGTACATGGAATGTGAACAAAACGATTTTATTAAACGTGGTTTTTACGAGTTTATCAAGATTTTGATAAATATAAATTAATTAACAACGTAAGATACAAAATAAAACCGACCTTAATGCTATTTCACACTCACATCATCAAGCAATATGTATTATTACCTAATATTTTTATTACATAATAATAATAAAAAATACATAAAAATATGTAAGCAGTCTAATCATAACGTAAGTGTAAAACTTTTAGGTTTAGGCAACGTAAAACAAATATTTTTAAACCTTTCTTTAAATTGACTACGGCTAGGCTCACACCGAAGCGGAGGTAAAAGAACATTGGAGGAGATGAGTTTTAAACACTAAAATCCACATTAATTAAGAATTCCATATTCAGAAAACACTAACTTCCATCTATAATAATACCTGCATAATGCTTACATAAGTAAAACTCAGATTTTATTTATTTTTCTAAACTATAATATAGTTTGCCTCCTTTATATTAAAGTACTAATTAAATCACACACGCCCAAACACTCACAATTTCATAAATGCCATAAGTAGATTCTCCTCCGGCCGCCACAAACAGAAAAATCGCAATAACCACACTTAGCACTAAGACTGCCATCTCAGCCAATTTCAAGGAAATGAGCCCTTATAATTCCACTACACTATTTTATAATCTGTTTTATCATAATTATCTATTGTGATGCATATTTGAAGAGACATTTCAATATCTACACACTTTATGTTACAGTAAACACTCGAGACTAGTACCTATTATTTATTAAAATAAATATATTAACTGGAACTAGAATTTATCACGACTATTCGAATTGACGCCGAAATACGTCTTCGTCTACGTTTTCACATTTTTCCACTATCTGTTCCACTACTGTTAAGATTTTCATCGCGAGATAGGTATACTTTTAAGAAAACATTGCATAATATTATGTTGAGATACTGATAAGATAGTTCAAGCATGTTGAGTGCTAGTACAACGTCAAGGCACAAATATGAACGAACAGAGCTATTGATATGTGATTGTGATGTGAACTCAATATTTTTTCTATAAAACTAACATACAGTGTTAAATATACAATTAAAAAAGAATCGTGGTTCGGAAGCAAAAACGTCTGTATAAACATCGACGACCGCTTGGTGCAGTGGTCCACAGGTCCGAAAACTAAAACCAAGTGTCGCGGGTTCGATAAGCATAAGTGTGCAAGAACATGCGTGTTTGTACTGTGTTTTGTCTGTATAATATGTATTTATTTACAAAAAAGTATTTAAGTTTGTTTATCCGTTGTCTATTACCTACCCATAACACAAGCCTCGTAGCTTAATTTGGGACTAGATAATTGGTGTGATTGTTGTGTAATATTTATTTATTATTTATTTAATACATAATACATAGTATACTATGTCATATCTGCAGGTCTTCTACTTTATCAGAGATCCAGACGACATGATAGCAAAATTGCCTGCGTCATTACGACCTCGTACCGTATTTGCTTACTCCCGAACAAGATTGGCCGCCAAAACACAGCCATAAAACAGTTGAATCGGAGGCCGAACTCCCCCTTACATTTCATTCGAATTTGCGCTTCTAGCCAGCACGATCGCTCGCATGGTTAAGCTTATAAGAGCGACAGGGATGGCTACATCCGAAACTACGGACAATGGTTTGAAGTAGGGGTTGCCCATATTTGCTCATAAACGGATATTTAGGACCTAATAAGAACTGATAACGATAAGCACCCCAAAGAACTGCCTGCCTCGAGAGACTTCATAAACTTGACTCGATATTGGTTGAAGAAATAGATGCTATAAGAAAATTGAGGTAGGTTTTTGAACATGTATCTTACAGTTATATAGTAGGTAGGTATTACAAAATTCTAAGTACACTATTGCACAATATTGGTTGTTTACGCGCCTATCTTTGTACAAAAGTTTACTTCAATAAATGGCAATGAGGTATTACCTCCCTTACTATGTTGTACAATTAAATGAATATTAAGAAATTAAGTTCTTCTCTTGAAAAGTACTTAGTAAATCTTCAATTTTCACAAAGTCTATTGTAAAGTTCCCTTTATATCTAATTACATGGACTTACATCCTACTACTATTATGAAGGCGAAAGTTTGTAAGTATGGATGTATGGATGTATGGATGTATGGATGTTTGTTACTCTTTCACGTAAAAACTACTGAATGGATTTGAATGAAACTTTACCACAATATAGCTTATACATCAGAATAACATATAGGCTACAATTCATAAAGAATTTTTAAGATAAAGGCTTTCCACGCGGACGAAGTCGCGGGCGGCCACTAGTAAATAATATTTTTTTACTGCATCAGTTATAGGATACAGCAGATGGTAATAAAGTTTAAACTAAGAGCACTATAACTTGCCTATGATGAGGCGCACAAAATTTATTAAAACATTCACAGAATGTTTTGAATATAATTAATTTTTTTACTTATACATTTAAACACAAGATCACTTCAATAAATTATAAACAACTAGTGGCCGCCCGCGACTTCGTCCGCGTGGAAAGCCTTTATCTTAAAAATTCTTTATGAATTGTAGCCTATATGTTATTCTGATGTATAAGCTATATTGTGGTAAAGTTTCATTCAAATCCATTCAGTAGTTTTTACGTGAAAGAGTAACAAACATCCATACATCCATACTTACAAACTTTCGCCTTTATAATAGTAGTAGGACTAAATGTATTACCGAATCAAAATAAAAACAGTTTAAGTTAACATTTTATTTTATGTTATATGCAAAGGATTATTAAAAATAAAGTAAGTGGTAGGTATGTACCTATGCCACAGCAAGTCACTAGTATACAACCTTCGTCCCACGCAGGTTGGACCCAAAGTATGAAGTTCCGAAATCTACCCACGTTTCACAGCTAAATTATTCGTCGCCATTAAAGTTTTGATTCGCTTAGACGCGTGATGATAACTCTCAGTTGGAATGCAAAATGTTTCTTCAAAGGGTTCGCCCTAGTTGGAAATGAATCGACTTGGATGAACAATCGATAAGCCATCGAGTAACTAAGTTATATGTTCGAAGAGGCGAGAAGATGTGGCGATGCTTTATCAATTTGTAATTCAGTTATAAGCTAAGGCTGTAGTGTGTTTTTTGATGTAAATAATGTTCTTTCTACCATAGATTGTTTCCTTTCAAGACTTCTTTCGAGTAAACGCCTACGTTTACTTCTTTAAATAAATACTATTTATTATAAAAACTAATTCTTGCGAAAAAGTTTGGCATCTCGTTCACCCAATATATTGCCTAATGAAATATAGACAGGGGCACTTACAAATAATAGAGTCTTTTCAACATGATTTTGAAAATTGCTTTGATAGTTCCAGACTTTATCCGATTCAAATATAAATACACAAACTTTATTAAGTAAATAAATTGATGAATGCTATTTACTCGTTTAATACTTATGATCTTTAAAAGCAATCTCTCAGCTCTCATAACGAACCAGCCTGAAGCGGTTTACGGCGCTTAACACCCATCGATTTTGCCCACGCGAATAAAACATTTTCAATTATAATGCGATGTTTTCGTCGGATTATCGTGTAATCCATTCCATACAAATTGGTTATCAGACCCGTAGCACCGTTTATTGTCCCATACATTACTTTTACATCGCGAAATAATTGGATACCTTCATCACACGCTGCAGTGCAATAATTATGGACAGAAATGAACATTGCGTTCGGGCGCATATGATAATTGTTGATTTTATCTATAGAATATGTTTGTACGTTGTGTAACAACATAATGTTGCCTCATAGTTCTGAACTGAAAGGTAAATCCAATCACGTTATTAAAAATTGACTAACGTTTACGGCTTTATCTCAACTTTTTGCTTTTTTCTACATAATTCTAAACAAAATGAATGCAAAATAATAAGTCATGAATTTTGCTGTACAATGAAACCTCTTTACTCAAACCTCATATGTTCTGACATTTCTGTCACAAATTTATGAGTAAATTTTCTGACGATTTGTCAAAATTGTGTGCCAAAAGTGTCATGATAATAGCCAAGAAACATAAACAAATCTTCAAAAACTTGCAAATTTTTCATACGGAGTCAGTGAAATTCCTAACTCTGGAAAATTTATGCTAATGAAAAGTGAACCAGAAACCAGAAACAGATCTACGATGACCATTGTAATAGAACAGTCCGAGGAAACATGTTCACACTGCATGCAGCTTCGCAGAACCTTCATCATCATAGCCGTGTCTGCTGTTCTGCCAATCCTGGTCTTCGCTGCGCTTCTCCTCTTAGTATCCTCTGGGAAATTCCACTCAGTTCTAGAACCTTCTACTGCGTACATCGTCGAATTCACCTTCGGACTTCTTTATCTCCAACTCTTCGTGGCGACCGCAGTTCTCATTGCTAGCTTCGTAAGACGAAGACACCCGATCATGAAGTACCATGTCTGGTACCTGGTTTTCCATGTCTCCATTATCTGGCTGGTGTTCTGTGCTTGCATTGCGTTGACGTATGTGAATGAAGCGTATTACCTGACTGCCGTGGTGTTGGTGCAAATTCTGGCGTATTACGCATTTATCTATCGCTGTATGAAGACTGATAAATTTCCATGGACTGCTTTGAGAAGAGCTTATTAAATTTGGTCGGTACTTGATTTTTTTGTGCCTGCATGTATGTCTATCCAGGCTACGAACAGCTTGTAAACTAGAATTGATTACTAAGAATTAAATTAAAAGCTTAAATAAGTAAATGGGTATTTGTTAATCTCCCCTTTCAGTGAGAATTTATTTGAAAATAGCCTATTTAGTTTAAACTTTCTATTGATTGTTCACCATCCAAAATGGCATAATGGTAAGGTGGCCAGCGCGTCACCATAAACACTATCTTATGCGTTTGTGATACGGATGTTTTTGCAACAAAAATGCTGGCCACTGTACGTATTTGTTCAGTATAATGCAAGTTGTCTTAACCGTAACGCTTTTGAAACAAAAAGAAACATATATATATAAACAAATATATTTTCATACTTTTCTAGATACTGGCAAAACACACTGAATAGCGTCAAAATTTGTATGAATACCTCGTCTCGGCCCTAATAAGGTAATTTACCTGTTTTCAGGTCACCCAAATTTTACGTGGGTGCTTCGTCGCTCTAACCTTGCATAATCGGATTTACCTCTCACACAAACTTCGGGGATTTGCATAAACTTAACTGGGAACGTTTTGTGTTGGCTTCGACTTAGAGGTACGAGTTACAAGGTTAGGGTCTTATTGTTGACAAGAAGCCCGTCCTGTACCGGTTGTCAATTATTTATTACTAGGTTTTACCCGCGACTTCGTCCGCAGTAGGTAGTTTTTTTGGAATGCGTTGTTTTTCCATAGTATCAATGTTTTCCAAATATAATTCAAATCTTTGGTAATTTAGGAGTGAAAGCGATCAGATTCCCTGGAAAGTATTTTTTCCATGGGAATGCGTTGTCCTTCCACTCATGTGCTTTCTTAACTCTTAAACTATCTCCTAACCATATTTCATTTAAATCTGTTCAGTAGTTTAGGCGTAGAGTTTATCGGCCCACTTGAATTTTCCCATGGGAATGCGTCATTTTCCCGCAGTAAAAAGTAGCCTATGTCCTTTCTCGGGTATCAAAATATCTCCATACCAAATTTCATACAAATTGGTTCAGTAGTTTAGGCGTGATTGAGTAACAGACGTCGGTCTGTCTAGACAGAGTTACTTTCGCATTCATAATATTAGTATGGTTTATTATTTTTCGTATTAAACATAGCCTACTAGTGAACCCGGCAGACGCTGTCCTGCCCGCTGTGTTTCCATTTTTTCAATATTTTTATTCATATACACCTTTATTTATTTATTTAAGTTCTGCACAAACATGTGTACAATGGTGGACTTAATGCCGAAGGCATTCTCTACCAGTCAACCATAGGGCCAAGCAGAGAAAATTCAGGCGGTGCACATAAACTAAAAGGTAAAAGCAAACAATTTAACTGAAGGTATTTAAGTACAAAATAAATTATTAAACACAAAAACTAATTACTTACATAAAATGAAATAAAAATACATAAAAAATCATAGATATACATCATTACGTATACATAATAAGGATGGTACACACGGTAAGAACACAGTGTCACTGAGACAGGAGAGACAGTTCATTCCTGTAGTGGGACTGAAGTGACTTTTTGAAGGACAATTTCGACGTCGACCGCTGGATTTCCTTAGGGAGTCCGTTCCAAAGTCGAGTAGCAGTGAGAGTAAAAGAATTAGACATAAAGCCAGAAATGTGACGGGGGATGGATAGTTGAAGGGTGTTACTGGAGCGAAGGGATCTGTCATTAGAAGTATGGAGGTACCTTTCCCTTAAATTACTCTATCTATTTAAAAAAACTGCATCAAAATTCTTTAAGTAAGTACTTATAAAGATATAAGCATACACACATGTTACAGACATAAGTTAAATCGCGGGAAGCGGCTTTACTTGATACAGGTAGTGTGTATGTATGATGTTCATCAGGGATAATGTAGCATTCCTATTTTAAAAGATTTTTGTAAATGGTTCAGTAGTTTCGAAGCCTATTCAATTTAAACAAACAATAAAATCTTTCCTGCTTATGATGTAAGTGTAAACGATGGGTATCCCTGTTTAAGTAAATAATATCAGCTGAGTTGGTATCGTTCGAAAAGAAATCGCTGATAAAAGGTTATCGGATCGAAAATAAATAACGGATCTGTAAGAAGATCTTGCCGTTGGTCCTGCGCCTTATCTCTCTCCGGTCATGTCGGATTGCCGTCTCACCGAACTTTGAGAGCGATGAAACAGTGAGTGCACCTGTGTATTGCGCTCATACTTGTGCACTATACTATCTCCTGCGTAGTTGGCTGATCTCTGTTGAGATTGGCCGCTGTGGTCGAAATCAGCCAGGAGGACTATGAATATATCTTGCAACGAATTAGAACTTAGATTTTTGTTTTGACCTGCAATCGTTAAGATTAAGTAGGTAGTTTGGTGTTATATAGTTTAGTTTACTATGATGGGTAACCATCATAGTAAAAAAAAACCACTATGATTTCTTATCGACTGATCCTAGCCCTTTCTTTTTGTTACAGCAAAATTAGGCCAAGCGTTTTTGTAGGAATAATTTGCGAATACATTTTCGTTGAGCCCACGATTCAAAAACCCAGTAAAAATGAGCGGAGCATTTCGGAATCATTCGATATTCAGTTGTATGAATGAGAGCTCTACCATAAAACAAGTCTATGAGTTGTTTACGGACCCAAGCTCCTTTTCACCGCTCCCGCGCTTTTCACTACCACAAAATAAAAAAAAGTTGCAAGCTCAACTCTCGAGTGGTTGTTAAGGAAAAAAGTGGAGGTAACTTTTTAACCTTTTTCTCATCAAATTATGTTTTACGGGGGCGTTTTTTCGAGTGCCTAACGGAATTTGCGCCTTGTGCGCTTGAATTATTGAGCAAACGATAACATTGTCTCACTTTAATTCAAGGACGGAGGGCTTTTAGGCTTTTATTTGACACGACTATAGAGTAGTTATAATGACAGAAGAACTCATTATATCATAAGTAGCTCTCTCATTATTAGTTTCTCATTATTATTTTAGAAAATTCCTGTGAATAACCCTAGTTTCCCAACCCGATGGATGTCTGGATGAGATAACTCTTAGCGTTAACATCGCCTGAATTTCACATCTTATGTCTGCGTCATTTTTTATAAATTGGGCGGTGTGAAGTGTGTGTTGTGAGTTATATAATATTAAAAATATCGAATAAAGCATATCCTAGTAATAATGATTATCCATATGAACATTTTATTCATACTCGCATATCCTCGAAGCCTTCACGTCTTCACCGTCTGGCCCAATTCAATTTAACATTTGCGACAGCCCGCCGTAGGTATTTAACCCGTCGGTTGACAGGGCAAACTTTCAGCGCCTTCCCACTCCATGGCCTTGTGTCGGCAAAATCTGCCAAGTGTCATACATCACGCGTTAAGTGCTTACACAGACACGTCATGTCACTCTTTAGGCCCGGGGCCATCTATCATAGCTGCCCGGTTTGATGGCGGCATTGTAGATCGCACTAGAATGGATTTTGATAATGTGCAAAGCAAACGGTTAAGGTTGTATGTAGCCTTGTTTCGTAATTAAGAAACAATGGTAAGAGGAGAATGAACCGTCCAGTGCGATGCTACTTTGATTTAGTTAAAGATTTAAAAAAATATTGGTTCTACTACAAGAGAAAGGCAGTGTTTATCGCTTGCATAAAAATATCCGACCAATTTGAAACGTTTGCCTTCTTGAGGTTGTGTCATTAATGCTGTCATTAACTTTGCATTGGCTAGATTCTGTTTTAACATGCGTTAAAGACTGCCTCGTTTATAGTAGAGCCATAAAACTTTATTTTTGACCAATTTTCATGTATTTTTTTAACTCTTTTACTCCAAACTCCACATTGCTTTTTTGTGGACACATAACTATTTTTACCACCCGACAAAAAAGAGGAGTGTCATAGGTAAGTTTGACCACTATGTCTGTTTCTGTGTGTACTTATATGTGTTTACCCTACCTAGATTTTGGCGCATCTTGTTTATAAGCAACTTACTCGTAGGTGAGTTACACTGACTTGTTTCTAAACTTGTATCGATATTTAACAAATTATAATTTTTAATATAGTGTATACTTGTCACTTCTCAACTTCAAAACTATTTAGTAATCTGTGGTCATCGTGGTTGATGTCACAATAACTACGAGTACATCTTATGTACAATTTTTACCTAGTGTTATCTTATTGTGATATTGTTTGATGACCCAAATAAAAAAATAAAAAAAATATGTGTTTGTGTTTTTGTGCATCTCTGTCTGTGACATCGCAGGTCCCGTACGGATGGACCGATTTAAAAGCGGTTTTTTTTTATTCGAAAGATCATTTCATCACCGTGGTTCTTAGCTGTTGCTGATCAAAATTCGTCCAGCCGTTGTAGCTGACCAGCTATTTTCTTGGCTCATTCGGGCTTTTGACGTGACAACGTCTTAAATAAGGTTGCGGCTCGGAGTCACATAATATGAAAAAGTTTAACGCCCGGTAACATAACGATGAGTCACCGAACGAGAGAGAGGCCTGCCGGACCGGCGAATGTCTTGCGTCTCTCTCCCACTCAAACATGATCGGTGTCACGTAAAATCTTCGCCCGTAAAACCGACTTTACAGGCAACCATTTTTTTTAACCGATTTAAATATTCTGTAGCATTTTGAAGTTTAAAACCCTAACCCTCTTTGTAAGGGTTTTAAACTTAAAAATACTACAGACACACGATATAATTGTGCTAACGAGGTAGGTACCAACGTTACATCGTTAAGGACATTTTGTACGCACGTGCGATGTTCAGTGAGACGGAATAGAATGTAAATTCACAATTTGCGTTGTTTCCCGCGGATTTTTCCGACTGCGAATCGGCTTGATGATTCTGTATGAATAATTTATATTTGGTGTAATTAATTAATATTTGGTGTAATACATTAATTAAGCTTGGAAAGTAATTGTATTTAAGATGATCAATAGCTACACCAACACCCATTTATATGGCATCGTAGAATTACACTTGATGAGTCAACTTAGAACTACTTTGTTTATGTGTGGCCGCTAGGTATCTTTTATTTGAAATTCATAAATTAAAACCATTTGTACAAGTTGAGACACAAGGTATTTAGCCAATTACAAACACAAGGTATTTTTCAGCTTTATTAACGTAAAATGATATTCTAATTGTGTCTGTAACAGGCTTGATCATGTCTTTCTTTTGGGACCAACCAACCAAGGCTCGAAGCGTCAACCTTTTGTCTCTCTATAACAATTAGGTAATTAATATATACACAATGACTATGATTAAAACTGGGGAAAAGTGAACAAATTAACAAGTTAGCCTTTCCATAAAACTGCGGCATTCATTAGGATGAATCGGTTTTTGCTCAAGTAAAAACCGCCTATGCAGTGTCTCGCTTTGGTAGACCAATTACCTAACTGAAATATGAAGGCTATTACTAAAAATTACGAACTTATGTCTTTGCATTTAAGGTTGATAGTCCAGTGACCAGGCTTTCTGGCAACGTGGCATGTAGGAAATACTGATGCGACAGCCATTCGAAAGTTAATTCGTTTGTCTGCTGACGGTCGATATGTCTGTAGTTATATTAGTACGCAAATGGATAGATAGGTAGTTTGATAGGTTGGACAATAAAGTGTTTTATTGGTTTACCCGGGCTTGAACCAAGGACATTTTGACGATCGTTGATGGAATTTTATTTTATTAGGAAAACAATACAGTATCTTTAAACCAAAATTACTGGCTAGACTTGTCACTAAACACCATTTACATGTTTCCACATATAAATTCTGAGAACGAATTCTATATATTTAATAATAACTTGAAATAAAAATTAAAAAATAAGACAATCAGTAGAGTTCAACATTAATACGCTTAGTCAAAAGCTGTAGTAGTGAGCTCTATCCAGTCAGAGCACCGCTTCAAACCATCTTTTTGACGAACGTTTTTTGAGACTAGTAGCACTAGTGTTAAATAAGTCTAGTTCGAGGTCGTCGGCCATAGCATTGAACACATGAAAAGAGTCGCAGGCCTCCTCAGGGTTCTGTACGGTACTCTGAGATTTATTAATGAAAGGAAGTGTGGCGAATCTATTTTTGATTGAGCTATTTTAAAAAGAAGCACTAAATCTGCAATATTTTATCGTTCGTGCAGTGGTAGAGTGTGATGTTTATTGCACCTGTGTTCATAGCTCTCCATATAGGTTCTGTTCTTGTACTGCAAAAATCTCATGAACTTTCGCTGTATGCATTCTATCCTGTCAATGTAAATAGCATACTGCATTGTGCCTTTTTGGGTCTGGATGGTCCTCGGAAAACATGAATCATCTTATTTCCTTGTATTGAGCAGACAACAGTCAATATGTTAACTATTTGATTCTGTACGGATCATTTAATAATGATCGGTGGTGTACCTAAACTATTTCGATACTTACTTAAAGAGGTTCTAATTATAACAATTTAATGTTACAAGATTTTTTTTGTCTGAGCGGTCAACGTGTTAACAGCCTTCCTCTATTCGAATACCTTTGTGTTGAGTGAACTTACAAAATTCAAAATAACGTGTTAACTTTGCTGTGAGTATCGTTACTCAAAATACTTGTGGGAAAACAATAATTAATACTATTATAGTTTATGTCGCGCGAACAGTTAAGGGTTTAACGACTCTTGTCGACGAACTAGTTTTGTGAATTCAGCATGTCACAGCATAAAGAGAGAAGCTGGCTCACTTGTTATTTAGAACAAGTGTTGCATTTTTTCAGCACTCATAATTTTGCTTGCTGGTCTATCTCTGTAGCTTAATTGATCACACATTAGAAAAGGATTTGGTGGAGTGATTGGTCACAGCCTATTAGCGGACGCTTGGGAAGTTCAAGTAAACAGTCAAACATTTTAACTGTTAGATTTAACGCATTTTACCCAGGGCTTGTTTTATTCTCAACTGAGATACTGTTACGTATGAGCTAGACACTTAATTAAGTTCAGGTCATAACAAATATAATGACTCGTACATTTCAGCACCACGAAATTACACGCTTCACCCGAATTTCTATTTGAATAATCAGTACCCGTAGTAAAACAACACGTGACAACTTAATTTCTAGTTTCTGTTGTTATTATCATCATGAATTCATCATCGTGAAATATGTGCTCTTCACATTTTGTCTAGTAGAATACTTTTTGTGAAAAAGACCTGTACAGTTTCTCCTCAGCATCAGACCACAAAATGACTCGAAGCAGTAGTCGTGATTTTATGTATAAGTCTTAAGTATATGCATTAACAAATGGATTTTATGACACATAGTAGGTAACTGGCACATGATTAAAGTACTAACATTATTTAAGTCCAGGAATAGACTGAACTCTATCATTTAAGACTCTACTTAGAAGGACTATCAAAAGGGATTATCTCACCATATTAACCTACCACTGCTCAGGGGCGCGCATTAAATTTTTATTTAAGTAGGCATATACAAATTTTGAGTTACAGCTCTGGGAAATGACGGCGTAACACCATCAAAACAATAAATGACTTACCAAGATTTCTTCATCCGTGCAATTTATGTTCTTTAATTGATGATTTAATTTACCACCACAGGCATCAAGGAAATGAATGAATAAATACATAATGACATATCATTTAACTGATACCCATAGCGGCTTTTAACACTTTCCTACACTTGGAAAGTACCTAATAACCGAATCTTTAGTAAATTACAATATTCTAAACACTCGCGAAGATGAAGTCGAAAGCAACTACATAGAAAAAAAGTGGCCGGCGAAAAATTTATTTAAAAACAATTTTTGCATTACTTTTAAACAAAAAATCATACTAGCACAACTTAATTTCACACGAAAATGCTTAGGATTTAAATTATAAAATTATCATTTATTTTGATCATAGAAATAAATCATTTGTGAAGTTTTATTTCATAAAAGTAAGAAAATTCTAGGCGCAGGAAACAGCTGCAGTCGTGCCATCTAGTATCGGGTAGCTACTATTATAGGGTTGTAACTATTAGCTCAATTACCCGATACAAGATGGCGGTTTTCGAAGTATTCTACGTCGCTGCACGAGTAGGACAAAAATACTTCTCAATAGTGAACTGACAGAGAAAGAGGATAGTATGCATGCCTACTATAAGTGTATAAAATGCGTTTGTCACCTGTCACCTTGAGTTGTATGAACAATGTGTCATTTTTAATTTGTTCGGGTTTTTAATTTGTATGTGTGTCGTTGTAGGTATGAGACGGGATTTCAAATGTGTGCGTGTATCTAGCAAGCAATCACTCGGCAGCCTACTGCCTGATTATTTTCGGTTTTTACTTGAGCGCGTGGTACTAATGCGTGTAAATTGACGAGTTTTTCACATATGGACATAAAAAATGGTTTTGTTTTGTAGCTTAGTTTATGCAGCTATATTGTAATATGGATTTAATGTTTTGTGTAATAATTATTTTTATGATTGTGTTTATGAAATGTATCTGTATGACATTATGATCCAAGAGATTGAAATAAATGATTTGAATTGAATTGAAAAATGGGCATAATGATGAGGTAGGCACTGCTTAACTGCTTGTATGGATTGCACGCCATTGCCACTGCTACTCCTATTTTCCCAGAATCAACTAACAGTTTGATTGAATTGAAAAATCACGACAATTGGATACCCACAACAAACTTGTTCAGAAAGTAAGGGAAGTACATACGTATAATTGCCGATGATTGAAGGTTAAGGCAATCCTTGGAGAAACGGAACAGAACGACACGGAGGCTGTTAAAAATTAAAACTTGGCAGTTTAAAAGGAAAATGTAACCCGTAACGACGGTGACAAAGTAAAGGCACTATCACGCGATCTGACCGTATCCAATGGGCGGCTTTTTCCTGACGTTACTGCTGTAAAGCATACTTAGTATAAGCCCAGTTCAACTATAATACTTGGGCGGTCGGCAGTTATGAACGGATCCGCTTGACGTAGGGAGAGCCTCGAGTTTCTCGAGGCTATCTCCTGGGCATACCGCCACGGGCTACCGCTTGGGCGACTAAAAGCATGCGTCAAGCGAAGCTCCGTTGCATCACTTAAAGAGTGCAGAGGGAAACCGCGGAGGTTTAGTGGGTACTTAAATCTGGTCGAGGGAGTCCCAAATAACCCGTTGCTAACTTTACTGGTATGCATGAAGCATTTCCTCCGCAAATGATGCCATAAGTGCGATGCAAAACAGTATCAAGTTCGAGCCTAACATAGACCCCTTCCACCGAAACTCTGAACACGTCAGCCGAGCTCGTGACGTCGCCGGATCGGAATCAATTCACCGCCTCGTCGATTAAACTACGATTAAGCCGCGACATCGCAAAAAGGCAACTCGCGCCGGCTAAATTGAAGATTAATCGATTTTGTGGCTGACACATAATGATTTGCGGCTTTATTGGTTTAAAGTTCTAATATAGAATGACAATTCAGTGTTTTCGTACATGATGGGTAAGAGATCAGGTATAAAATTATCAAAACTGAAATTATTTATTTAAGCTTTATTGCACAACAATCTATCTATCTCATCAACCTATACCTATACGTCCCACTGCTGGGCACAGGCCTCACCTCAACTATGAGGTAGTGCGAGCCATACTCCACCACGCGGGCTCAGTGCGGATTGGTGGAGGGGTTGTGTGTAAGGTAAGTGACCAACCTTACTGTCAGATGTTATTAAGCCGCCCGAGGGCCTCTGATTAGGCTTAACGACTAATATCTATCGATATTAACCGGGACCAACCGCTTAACGTGCCTTCCGAAGCACGGAGATGCTTGTAAATAGACATCACTCTAATAGTCAGAATGGTCACCAATCCCAAACATGACCGCGCCTTAGGTTGCTTAACTTTTGGTATCAATACCAAAGCGCTGCAACCACTGCGCCACAAGCACCATAGTATTGCACAACAATACTATGTACAAAAGGTGGACTTAACGCCGGCATTCTCTACCAGGCATACCTTTGGGCTAAGCTGAAATGATTAGTGGGCGGTGCGACAAAATAAATAAAAGACAAAACACCAAAATAATTATATATAATTTATATAAGATAATTAATATATCTAATATATAAAATTCTCGTGTCACAATGTTTGTTCCCGTACTCCTCCGAAAGGGCTTGACCGATTGTCATGAAATTTTGTGAGCATATTGAGTAGGTCTGAGAATCGGCCAACATCTATGTTTCATACCCCTTAGTGATAAGGGTTGTCCACCGTCAGCAGGAAAACGCCTGCGGGGTCCGCTAGTAATTTATATAAGAATACATATTTACAATTAAATTAATCGCCATGACTAATAGTTTCAAAAACAAGGTTTTTGTATACGTACCTACTTGGCATTTCCAAACACTTATAAGGCTTAATAGATTTAACAACAAATAAGCACACTTACGAAGGCATAGGTAGAGAATTATGTGAACACTTTTCGATTGCGAATCCCAAATAATGCACAGAATTTACCTGCACCTTTACCCATTAAATCGTGAAGATTATGGACACAATCAATAATCTTTGTTACTAGCCTGATTCGGCCCAACGGGGCTCAATACATTAAATGCAAAGCCATTTTTCCAACACAACAAGCCCACCGCACTCATGAAAAATGCATTTGTCGTACCAATTATACCGTACAAAAGTCAATAGAAAATCGTTCAGAGCACAACCGAAAAATAATCTCGAGAGAACGGCCAGTGCGGTGTGTATGAAATAGTAATGTCTCACCGTTCGATTCATGAGCAGTCCGCACACGACCGACTACCAAGCTAATTGGGCGAATTCAGAGTCCCTACCATATAAGCCAAGTTTGAGGTCATCCCTGTTGCTCATTCTGGCTTGACCGTACGAGTGAACGGGATAACTACAGTTGAAAATTCGGGTGAAAAATTACGTAGTAGAATCTTTGAGACTGCGCCTCTAGGGCCCATTTGCGGGACGTGTGGGGAATGCCTAAGTTGCCGATAGTAACGGCTTTCAGTTTAATACTGTGTAAATACGATTCTCACTACATAAATGTGCCTAGTATTTACAACAATCACACTCCGAAGATACCACGGGTACGTGGTCGAGACTTAAAGATATAACCATAACTTGGTCAGAGCAATCACCCGTCTTACGAGTGGGTACAATCCCCACCGGTGGAAGTTCGATTTTATTTTAATTTTGTTTTGATATTTGCATCTTGAATGCTAAAAATACCTTATAAAGCTTGTTTGTGGATATGACAATAATATTTTACCACCGACTTTGCTGCTTATTACTTAAATCATTAAATTATTTAAGCCCAGCAACAGGAGGAAATAGAGGAATAGAAACACACTTCTATAAAAATCGGATAAATGATATACGACAGACACAAAGCATATTTTTATGACTATTGGTTTCAATTCAAGAAAAAATTGTTTATTGCAATAAAAACGGTATAGCAAATATGTAGTTTTCCCTATAAGTCCGTGTTGACGACCCTTAACCAACCAGCCCTTACGTTTCACACACTAAGAATGAATGATTTCCCATGTGGGAAAAAGGTCTATCTTATTCAATTTATAGTTTCGAATTTCACCGTTTCTTTTACTCTAACACGCGAATGAACGAATGAACGAGATAGGTAGAATCGAAAATAAATAATACATGATAAAAATCAAGCCTCAGATTCGGACCGCAAAATTAATAAATAAAGGTACCAAAGGGTTATTTGATTACGAAATGAAAATTAAATATGGATTTTCCAGCAAATATTTGAGTCAGTTTTTGCTTGTGGAAAATATTTGTATTTCTTTAAAATATTGAAATGGCCAGTTGACATGTTGTGTACGTTTCATTTCCTGTTTCCTGTTATAAAAATTTAATGATTTAAAATTTCACGGGAGGCTTGTACTAACAAAATATTTTTCAACTCAATTCGTTCAATTTTCAGATTATTTTTCATTAAAGCTGAACGAATATTTCTGCCAAAACCTGCTGTAAGAGTAAAATAAAATACCCAAGGAAAACATTTATCTTTAAAAAAATCTGCTGAAAATCTTTTAGAGTGTGGCTGAAAATAATAACGACTTTCTATAGCTCCATAAATTACAATTGTTACTCAATTGTGTAGTTGCTTTTAAATTCTGATTAATTCGTCTCTATTATCATTTGAAATCCTTTGATAATCCCACAAAGATTTTCGGAATTAATTTTGGGGTTTGCGCGTTTCAACTTTGGTTTGAATTCCGATTTGCAGATTTAACACTGGGTTTATATTTTTTCATCTTAATACAAATGAGAAATAATGGCACATAATATTGATGTGAATTAGAACCCTATAATATTTAACAATGGGAAACTAGTAAGTTAGCCACTGTGGTTGTGACGTAAAAAAACGTGTCTGAAATTATTAATTGAAACCCCCATTAGAAAAATTAAAACATGTTAGTTTTTGCAAAACATAATATCTTCCAACTGTAGGGTAATCGTTCCTAAAATCTAAATTATAATAACTGAGAAAACTTTTTTACATTTAACTCCAAGTGACATATATTTCTGTTAGCAGCTCAGTAATTTAGTGAAAACTCTGTAAGTGTCTTATTAGGAATCAATTGATGATTAATATTATTTTACTGGAAAAATGGTTTTCAAGCTTTCAATAGACTGTGAACAGCCTAACCGAGGCGGCATCACATGCAGTGCATTTTGCAGCTAAAAAACAAATGCTAATCGCTGCCATAATCGGCATCCGAGCGCCGAGCGAGAAATCGGTTAAATCGAACGGCAGAATCGATAGTCGATACGATGCATTGTGTAGTTGTGTAGTGTAGTTTTGGTAGTAGCCATCCCTGTCACTGTGCTGGCTTGACTTGGCAATTCGAATCCAGGGGCTCGGCAGAGTCATCATCATCATCATATCAGCCTCTTGCAGTCCACTGCTGGACATAGGTCTCCCCCAAGGAGCGCCACAGCGCACGATCTCCCGCTCTTTGCATCCAGTCCCTATTGCCTTCTTCAGGTCGTCTGTCTATCTAGCCAGGGGGCGTCCCACACTCTGGTCTCCATTCAAGAACCTTCCTCCTCTCGTCGGTTCTGCGACAGCCATGGCCAGCCCACTGCCACTTCAGCTTGCTACATTTTTGGACAACATCAGTTACCTTGGTCTTCGTCGGCAGAATCAAGTCGAGTAAAAACGCGGCACGGCCGTATCATCCTTTTCTCGAAGCAATTTAGGCCCCTTTTGACCCCTCCTATAACTTCGTTGTGGATAAAACGACAAGCCCGAATTTTCTGTTGATTAACAAGCATTGTATTAACTCGGTATATTTAAAATATCATTCAGTTTGAACCAGTAGTTTCAGAATTGTAACTTGTCAAACTTTCTTAATTTTGTCACGACCGATCACCAAAAGTCTAAGGCACTTCTAGCGGACATAGAACCATCAAATGTATTTATTTTGTTAAGTTGTTTTTTGCGTTCATAACGCTTTTTTAATTTCGAAAAGACATAACAATTAAAAAAAACTTTTCGGCTCCGTTCATCGGGGAGGATAGTGTTTTGTATCTCAATCAAGGGTAAACTTAAACATTTCATAATTTCTGTCCAGGTTTCTAGATACACTCGTTTCGTGAATAACTTGGTAATATAAATGTATCGGATTACAAAGTTACATTTGCAGTTTATGAATCATTGTGCCATCGATATCTCCCGTTCAAACAATAGAACGAATAACTAGATATATGAGGCATAGCGGGAGGGAGTATAGAGTGGAAAAGGGTGCGATATCCTAGAATTAAAAGGTGTAAAAAATAGGAAAAAGTAGGACTCAACAATTACAAGTGAGATACCAAAAAAAACATCCTTTAAAAAACCTTTTCTCGCAGCTCAGTTTTTCATTACGGAATTGTAAGATACATTGTGTTTTCATGCGGTAGTCAAGTCGATCTATTATTTAAAACGCAAAAGTTTTTCAATATTGATATAATAATAACTAAAGCCAGAAGGGACACAATAAATGAACCGACTTGGCATTACATGGATCTCAAAACTTTTTACGGTAAAAAAACTGAGCTGCGAGACTTGGCTTTTTCACGGGATGTTTTTGCTGGTATTTCCAATTTACCGGAAACGAAAATCCGGATGCCGTGGTTCGGAGTAGGGGATCTTCTCAAAGTAACACGTGGATTGGTAGACTACATGAACATGATAAAAAAGGGTGAAATAGACCTTGTGTTGACGTGATTGCATTGGCGGTCTCCTGCATATACAGTTAACAAATTTATATTGATCTCGACAAATTCTGCCAACATTATTTGGCGGAAAATGCTGAGTTGACGGTTTGATAGATCAAAGGCAAAGGCAAGGCTCCTCAAATGATGATGATACATTACTCTTGCAGATACCATTTTATATCTGCTTGAGGTACTCGTGTAATCGTTTCTCGGTCGAAGATATAGGTAATTTCGAACAAATTGATAGAATTAACATTAAACTTTTATAAATCTTATGCTATTGTGTTTTTTTCTGTTACTAATATAGCTTATAAGGATTATTTTACTAACAAAATGATCCTGCGTTGTCTGACTTCCTAAAATAAAATAAAAATAAATTAGTCACTCGCTTTCACAAACATGATCACCTTCTGCACGTTGAAATAAAATGAATATTTTATAACTGTCACTAGCCGTAAATTGAAATCTTCGCTTCAAACACTCGCAAATCACTCCGGCAACTGCCTTTAGGTTTAGTCTCCATTGAGAGCGAAGTCAAAAGAGCTGAGAGCGCCTGAAGCGACATCGATAAGGTGCTTTAAAGCGCTTTATTGGACTGCAACGTTGCATATTCATCAAAGGACGCCATTGGCTTTTAAAATTTAACTAGCGCCAGCAATTAAGAGGCCGCTGTGTGTTATAAAAATGCATGTCTCTTTTTTGGAGAGTTACAAGAGCGCTTTAATTTACTTTGACAATTACCACCGCTACAGAAACTTAAAACGTAAACATTCTAATAACTAAGCTAATAAAGTCGCAATCACATACTAGTGAGTACAGGACGTTAAAGAGAAAAGCTTATGAGATCACGAATCTAAGGCATTATGTTTTAATATTGTAATCACCCAACTCCTTCCTAGGTAAAACATTTCAGTATCGTATTCCAAATACTCCCAGAAAAAGTGGCATGTGAGAAACAAGATTGAAATCGTTTACAAGATAGGAAGAGCTACTACAAAAAGATAGCTTTGTATCATGTCGATTGATCAATCGAGGCTCGGGTATACCGGACGCTTTCATTCATCAATCTTGTGTCCATATTCGTTTTTTTTGCATTTTTCTGACTATTAACTCTTTACGGATTGAGATAGGAAAACATTTGAGGTTTCTTATTCGGTAACGTTACTTTTTTTAGCAAGTTTATAACTTGTTTAGCCCTAAAATTATCATTTTTTTAGTGCCTATCAAGTTTATCATTACAACTTATGATCATGATATAGCAGTCTTCCACATTTTCTTTATCATATCTGCAAACCATAGCATCTGACACACTACATTCTACTACACAAATACAGATATTATGATACCCTTTTCCATATTTTAAAAATTAAACTGATAGTTTATTGAAATGAAAATAATTGAACTAGGAAATCATTCATCGTCTTTATAATAAGCCTTTTTTTTTTCCGCTGTGGAAATGCTTTTACGCATGCCCCCCACACAATTGCAGGGGGGTATGTGGGACTCAACGGCTGGTGTGCAAGGCCGTAATACCCACTAAAACCACAGCGCATTCCGCCTTTCCGCCATTGTGGGGCGCCATGGGGTCGCGTGAGCATTCACCACGGCACCCCGGCGGACAACCCGAGGGCCACAAACTCCTTGGCGGCGGAGCAAGGTGTTGGGCTCCGCCACCAAAACTAACTCTCACACGGCCGCAGAGGATAGGGAGGACGGCAACGACACACCGCATCTCCTCTTCCTCTGCGGCCCCACCGCAGCGCCATCAAACGGTGCGCCCCCGTTTGGTCGCGGGAGATAGGCCGCACGGCAACGACACACCGAGACGACTCTCCTCCCGCGACCGCACCCGACCGCGAGGGACAGCCTAAACCGTCCCCCACACCCGCACTCCCGGACGCATCCTGCGCAGGCCTCCCCAAGCCCACGTGGAGCGTCCCCTCCCGGGATCCCTCTTAGCTTCACCGTGGGTGGCAAAGCCACGGTTACTGAGCCCCCCCACCACGACAAGGTGGAGATCCGACAGGAGGGGTCTTTATAATAAGACTAGGATCATACGAAAGTTAAGTGGTTGCTAACGGATGGCATCTTTTAATTCTGAAACTTTAGATTCTTCTCCTGACTGTGAACTTCTGTCCAACCAACAATTCGAATCCATCTGCAGTTCCAAACGTGCCAATAACCCGTCAGTTTATTACTAGAACTCCCCATGCCGGGAATCGACCCAAATTGGCATTGATCGCGGACCATCCGCTAATCCCAGCCGGCCCGCTACACGGCCACAATTTGTGGCCTCATCCGAACCTTAATTGTGGATACTCCTTTATTAGTGCTACGTGTATTGGGTACCTAACAGTTGTTGATGTGCGCTGTCAAAAGATGTGAAAATAGTTCAAGGGAATTGATATCACAGAAGCACATCGAGAAACCACAAAAGATTTTAACAACAACAATGTTGATGAATCAGGCGTTACTTTGCGGAAATTCATGACTAAAGCTGAAAAAGAGGATTATTTTGCTTTAAATTTCCACTAAATGACGCCAGCACGGGAACCAAAATACATCTAATTCATCTTACATTACATTTTTCATTATTCAATTACATTTTTCAGGTGATGTATTTTGGTTCCTGCGCTGGCGTCGTTTAGTGGAAATTTAAAGCAAAATAATCCTCTTTTTCAGCTTTAACAACAATTTTTATGAAACAGTTCTTAATTGTGATAGAAAACGATATGTTTTGGAATCTATACTCAAATAGAACCATCTTACGTCCTAGAACAGTATCATACTCATAGAAAAGAACAAAAGCGTTTCATAACTAACATTCAAGCGAATACTTTCAAAGGCACAGTTGAATTCAAGTGAATTTCTGCAGCGAACTCAACATAAAAGTTATTGAATGTAAGATCAATGCAAACAATCGTATTTCAATAAATGATCTGATTAGGTTTATTTACCGTTATTTTAAAAATCATTTTGGGTGAAAACAGTTCTTAGAAACAAAAAAAATAAATATCGTCGTTGCTTTCATTACTTAGGCCCAGAACACACGGTGAAACGCAATTGCGACGAAACCCTATTGAAACCTTTTACGTTGCTGTTCAAATCGGTTTAAAATGGTTGCGTCATATGTCACTCAAAGGAGTATATGGCATAAACTCAAATAAAATTTAAAAGTTGCAGTTTCGTTGCATTTGCGTTTCACCGTGTGCTTTTGCGCTTACAATTCATAAAATATTAATGTTTTTTAAACTTTTATTTTTGTTTGTTTCAGGTATGTAAAATGGAACCGTATAACCATTAGACCTGAAACCTTACATCAAGTGAGCTTTTTAAATGTAAGTAAATAATTAAGCACTTTTGGTATGGCAATAATTCCTGCTATCACTTAAAACTTATTCCAAGGGGGTAAAATATATTTTTTGGATAAGTTAATATTTTCTTTATTAAGTTATTTATATCAGGAAATCTGATGAAATCATAATATTTTGATTAAATTCTGTTTATTTCGGACCCATCATAAAGTTTGAAAGAAAAATAAAGTCACGTTCTTCCATTTAGGGTAGTCTACCCAAACTTTTGTCGGCCGGGATATGATAAAAAGTGTCCCGGACTTACCCGGGGAACCCAAAGGATAAGGGATCATTAAGATTGGACCACTTTTCCGTATTAGCAATTGATTATCTTGTTTACCTACTTCTGGACGGGCAAATTTTATTTTATGTCACGGCGGTTACTTCTGCCGGTTAAGGAGCGTGTTTTGAACATCCCATTTTTTGACAAAGCCTTGTGTAAAATACTTGTAATTAGTAATAATAACTTTCCAATTAATTAGACCCCCCAATGAGCCAGCAAAACAGCTGGTAAACTTCAACGGTGGATATCCGGACGGATGTTACCAGCCATAGCCAAGAACCACCGTAATTAAACTAATAAATAAATAAATATAAATATTTCTCAACAATCACACCAATTATCTAGTCCCAAAGTAAGCTACGAGGCTTGTGTTATGGGTACTAGATTACGGATATACATACTTAAATACTTTTTTTGACGTGACAACGTCTTATAAATTGGTTTGCCAGGTGACACTTCAAGAAACTGCGTTACGCTCCGCTCACGTTCCGCGCTCACAATGAAGCGAGTGAGTGGCACGCGTCCCTTCGACTCGGGCATGGTTAGCCCGCCTAAGAGCGAGTGAGACAGACATAAAAAGTGAAAGGCACGCGTCCCTTTCCACTCGAGCACAGTTAACCCGCCTAAGAGCGAGAGAGACAGAGCGAGAGAGAGAGAGTGAGAGAGATAGGCATACACACCGGTTCATGTTATACGAATGAATATTCACATTAAAATTATTTTACCACTCAAAGTCGTTGTCACGTAAAACTTTCGCCCGTATACCGACTTTACAGGCAACCAATTTTTTGTAAATAAATACATATTATACATAGAAAACACCCAAACCAGTACAAACACACATGTTCATGCACACTTATGCTTGTACTGTGCGGGAATCGAACCCGCGACCCTTGTTTAGAAGTCCGACATGGGGACCACTGCACCAAGCGGTCGTTAATTATTTTTCTAATAAAAAAAACGCTTTGAAATCGGTCCATCCGTTTAAAAGCTACGACTTGCCACAGACAGGACACACACAAAAACACAATCAGACATAGAGGTGAAACTTTAACACCCCTCTTTTTCGACACACATTTGCCTTGCGCGCTTCAAAGATACGAAGTTTCATAACAATAGGGAAATTTACCTCTCACATTTAAATTTAATACAAGATGCTTAACTTCTGTATGGAATTTGTTGTACATTCGAGTAATATCAAGTTTGTATGCACGGCCCTTGTTTCATTTCTTGAATAATTATTTGAACCGTGTTGTTTCTCTTGTAACTAGAATTCGATATATATAAATATACTTATTTTAATGGCCTATGATTGCTTCATAATTAAAATAATAAATACCTACTTCTTGTAGGTGTGTTTGTTGCCTATTTCTTAAACATTTAACCAGTTCAGAACTTAAATTAACCTTTACAATGATTCGTTACAGTTACAAATTTGGAAACGGTTTTGTACGATTGAATCTTATCTATTGTTAAATTAAATTATCTTGTCTTTAACTTAGAAACTATAATTTATTATAAATTTAAGGTAAAGTCGCACTAGCGCCAATCCCCAGAAACAAGCACTAAGGATTTGGGTTAGTAGGTTAGACGACCGCTTGGTGCAGTGGTCTACATGTCGGACTTCTTAAAACGAAGGGTCGCGGGTTCGATCCCTGCACAGTACAAGCATATGTCTGCATGAACATGTGTGTTTGTTCTTGGTCTGGGTGTTTTCTATGTATAATATGTATTTATTTACAAAAAAAAGTATTTAAGTATGTTTATCCGTTGTCTAGTACCCATAACACAAGCCTCGTAGCTTAAATTAGGGACTAGAGAATTGGTGTGATTGATGTGAAATATTTTTTTATTATTATTATACGTATAAATTAGTGTGCAAACAAATAAATATAATAACCTTTCTTATTGCTCGGTAGAATAGCTTCATAAAGTTACCCCCTAAATATAGAACTCTTGCAATAATAGCTCCATTTCGGGTTCATATTTCATATAAAGTCGGTGAAACTTTTTTGCCCACAAGTTGGAGTACGCAGGAATGTTTTGTTTCGTCGTAAACGTGATAATGTGGTAAACGTGATTGGTATAAATTTAATTCGTGTTCAATATGATTAAATTATTGTCCCTTTTTTATTTTGTAAATTAGATATACTATTCTTTTGAAAGCCCTCGTGAATAGGCTAGGTGACACCACCAATCGTTGACATACTTTTTATTATCCGTCAAAACGGTCTGCCTCCATAGATTTTGTATGAGAATACATACGTGACGTCACGGTCATGTATCAAAAATCGGAGTCAATTGACCGAATATTAATTGAGTTTTGTGTGTTTAAAAATTGGTTTCTACAGCTTTTTGGAAATATACTGGTTGTATTAACTTCATAGGGGCTATGTTTATTAAACGCTATGGTCTTGAAAATATTTAAGATAGGTGTCATCATAAGACTTACGAAAAATAATGTATTTTTACCTGATAAAATTAATTAATTTTACATAAAATTTTAAAACAATATCCGCAGGCAATGCAGACATATTTAAATGAAACAATTAATTAAGCTTTAATTCGAGGCAAAATTGCTCCGTTCATTAGTTAATTAATATGTCATATGGATAAGAGAAGTTAATCAATTAATTGTAGCAGTAGGTAGATTAAATTACACAACGTCACTTACCATCATGTGGAATATGGCCAAATGTCTGGATAGCAGAACACATGTATAAAGAAGTATTTACAATTACTGGGCTTGAATTCAAACTTTTCGAAGAGTAAAAGTCAAGATGTTGTGTTACAATACATGAGTACCAATCTCGTAAGGCTTTTTCTCACAGATAAGTGATGCGATAACTAGCGTGACGTGCTCTAAGCGTTATTTTTCTTTGAAAATGGAAAATTTCGAACAAGCCCTGCCAGAGCGCGACCGCTAGACTTGTGTAGTGTTTTTCTAGAATTATGTAACACTCAAAATACGCGATGATGTGACGGATGACGCGACGTAATATAATGAAATTAACACACCTAATTAATCATCCCTGGTGACCGGAGCCGAAAAGATTTTTTTCTTCTTCAAATAAACACACACATTCACAAAGCAAAACGCGTCTTCTCATAAATGCAGCGTTACACCTACAATGTTCAACCCACAAAGTGTTGCTTAATTGCCACTTTACGCCCTAACCCCATCTTAGCTGTCGCGTAAAAACTTTTCCAAATTGCAAGAAAGTCCGACTCTTGGAAAATATTAAAATGATTCCGTACGGTGCGGGCGTCATTAAGCGAATTTATGTTTTGCTGGGCTGAGTCACAGGATAGATAAACAAACAGTATGGAAGAATAATTGCTCAAATTGACATGCTCGCACTGCACAGTCGCTTATTTCAACAGGGCAAAGCCCATTTTATACATTGATATAATAAATATTGGTTACTATAACACGTAAGCGGGTACATGGTACCCACGTAGGGCGCTGTTTAGACGTGAGTATGCGTTTGCGCGTGCGCGCGTTTTTACTGGCTTCCTTACTGCTTAAGCTTATGTCTATGCTGTGGGCTAGAGTACCTACTTGGGCAGTCACAAGTTGTTGCTAAGTGTCGTTAAGCTTAAGCGCTTCCGATTGTTGCCGCTGTGGCACTGCCATCGAGTTTTGATAAGTTTTAACATTTCTGTCGTTATTATCACACAATTATGTTTATATTTATCACTAGTTACCTAGATTCGATTATAAAGTACTAGCTTTTACCCGCGACTTCGTTCGCATTAGGAGTTTTTTTTTAAATGTGTTGTTTTCGCGTAATAATTTTATCCAAATATAATTCAAATCCTTGGTAATTTAGGAGTGAAAGCGATCAGATTCCCCGGAAAGTATTTTTTCCATGCGTTTTATTTTCCCTCGGTCAAAAGTAACTTTTCTTAATTCTCAGACAATCTCTTTACCAAATGTAATTTCAATCTGTTCAGTTCTTTAGGCGTATAAGCGATCGGCCCACTTCAATCTTCCTATGGGATTTTTCCCGCGGTAAAAAGTAACCTATGTCCTTTCTCGGGTATCAAAATATCTCTATACCAAATCTCATGCAAATCGGTTCAGTAGTTTAGGCGTGATTGAGTAACAGACAGAGTTACTTTCGCATTTATAATATTTGTATGTATAAGTATTGTTACTAAATGTTCACATCTCGTAGTTTCGATATTTGAGAACTATAGCCGTATGCCATGGAATAACTCAACCTCTCTGTTTCGAAACTATTCTAGTGCTAACAAACTACACTATACATTAACTGCAAACCCTTAAAGTAGGGCATCTTGTCGACACTACGCCATATACAACGTACTGCTATGCCAGAAGTTCCCAGCAAATTCAATTCTGCACCGAAGTAAAGTTGTCCATCGGAACTCTTAAACGCTATTAAACTAAAGTGCACACTTGAATTCTCACTTCAGCTAGTTCCATCTCTCTTTCTTGTGCTTTAAGTTCCTAATTGTGTCTCTTTCGGACGCTAAATAGCTTTGCCGATAGTAACAATGCTATTGATACATATAGGATTTTTTAATTGTCACCCTCAAAAAGTAGTTCACACCTTAAGATACCTCTCACTAAACTCAGCATAAGCTTTTGTTATGTCGACTAGGCTAACTGGTAGAATAAGTTAGGTATATTTATAAAACACTAGCGGACCTGCAGACGTTATCCTGCCCAATGCTTTTTTTTAATTTTCTGATTTTTTAAATCTTCCCTGGACTACATAATATATTTCTAGATTAAAGACAGTCGAATCGGTTTAGCCGTTCTCGGGGTTTAGCGAGACTAACGAAAATCAATTCATTTTTAAAGTAAAACATTAGAATAGGTGCAAACTTTTTCTAGTACTTTTAATTCTTACTTAACTAATTTGAACCCACAACCTCCAAATTCCGGAGTGCTAACCACTTACACGTGCAATTGATAAAGACCCATTTTCGAGCACTGCGTAAATTAAAGTATTTCGGCCGGATTCTATATACTATTCACCCTTGACTGAGAGTTAGATAACTGTCAGTTTCATACTCAAAGCTATCTGAGGTTATAGCTGTTAGTATAAAACTGACTGTTATTTGTAAATTCAAAGGAAAATAGAATATTTAAACCGGCTCTTAGTTAGTTTCAAGGCATTGGATATCCGCAAAATATCAAAGACTAACGGACTCGCAGACGTTGTCCTGCTCGTTTCTGTTTTTATCTTATCTTCAAAATATTCCCTGGACTTTCACGAATATTTCTAGACAGAAATTAGTCAAATCGGTTTAGCCATTCTCGAGTTTTAGCGAGACTAACGAACAAGGAGACAAACAACGGTCAAGAAGTTGACCATTAACCTAGAGGTCGCGGGTTGAATCCACGCACTGTACAAACATTTGTGTGCATGAACATGTCTGTTTACACTGGTCTGGGTGTTATGTATTTATTAAAGTTTATTTGTAATACCACTGTTTTAATCTGATAACTGTAACAGAAGTGCTTTAGCTATTTACCACGGAGTAAGATAAATGTTTGTGATGTTGTTATATATTTTTTTATAATTAATTTTAATACATCAAAGATTATTACATTTTTACCTATTTTGAATATTCACTGAGCACATTCACGTTATCTGAATTTATAATTTATTCCACTTCAAGGTTACCTGACCGTAGCTTAATAATGTCACTGAATATCAAAGGGGGGACTTTGAAACTGAAATCCTCTCTCACTTAGTTCAAAGGTTAATCTAACCCCGGGCCGCGTTTATGTTATGCAAATTAATTTACATAATTGGTAACTTTCCACGCGTCTCATTTTATGATTATTCAAAAACTTCACAACTCGATTTCGGGTTGCAAACAAGATAAGATGGTGAATACAATTGGGATGATGTTTGATATCTTGATGTAGTTGGAATTGTTTAAAAGACTAATGCTAGAGTTCTACTCGTAAAACTCTGTGGTAGGTTTTCATGCAAATATAATTTTGCAAATGAATTAATCCAGGTGCCAAGGGGATTTGTTGGAGTTATAAGAAAGAGAAAGAGCTATGCTTTTGATTTTAATTATTAGTTTTCATTTCTAACAATTTAAAGCAAAAGCAAAGCTTTTTAGGCTTGCTTCAGTTAAAGTTTAAGGTAGAATTTGACAAACTATAAGCTTGACGTGTTCATGGTGTAATTTTACTATGAAAATGACAATGTCAGAACACTTTGCACTCTACCTACGATTATTTGAGTGTCTATCGATAAAATCATTCAACAACAACGACTATCAAAACTAAACCAATATTAAATGCAGCAAGGAGTAAACAAACAGATGCGTCAACATTTAAAACGCCGTATCTAACTCGTCATCATCCCAGTCTAATGGAACACAAACACGGAGTTTAATTACTTGCAAACTAATTTACAACTCGCGCTTAGTCCAAACACTACTCCGTGATACAACCGACTCGACCCACAACTGAACTTTTAAGACATGATTTTCAGTTCTTTTGATGTTAAGAAGAGTAATTTTGGCTTAAATAAACTGAGTTATCAATACGGAATATTTTTTTTTTATAAAGGTTGCAACAAAATATGTTAATTAAAGCAATTTTTGTGATAGTCAAACTTAATGAGTTTAACTGATTACGAGGAAGATTCCAGGATCTGTCTTAAATGAGCTTTTTTATATATCTTATATATAAAAATTAAGTGCTGTTCGTTAGTCTCGTTTAAACTGGAGATCGGGTGTACCGATTTTGCTTATTTAGGTTTTGAATTATTCGTGTTAGCTCAGGGAAGGTTTAAACGCTTTTTACGTTGATCCGCTCGCGTCTTAGGGCCGAGTTCACCAACAAGCATTAAACAAGCGATCAATTAATCAGCCACTTAAATTCTAAACGTTGTTTAAATAACCGTTCAAATATTTACTGTTCACCAGTTAAATCTTAACCGTGGTTACAAAATCGGCCGATTATCTGTCGTTTAGAGTGAATGAACGAATGGTATTAGGCTAACAATTTGCGTAGGTAGCACTGTCATGTTCATATACACGATCTAAGTTGTCATTTTATCTTAGTAGCATAATATAATATGCTACAAACCTTACATGTTCGATGGTTTGTCAGGATTATTGAAGAAGCGATGTATCTAATAATTGGTCGGCTAATATCTTTCACCGTCATGTCATGTCAAAAATGTAAATGTGTCAAAAGTGTGATTTTGTTTTGATGCGATGATTTGATAATTATGCATGTTGGTTTTGTTGTTTCCTGAAATTTGTTTAAGATAAACGTAATCGAATATGAAAAGCGTCGTCATGATATTCTTCATAATAATTACGACGCGCTTGATAAACACGAGGTTTTCTTGCAATTCGTTCCGAATCGTCCAGATTTTCAAGAAGTCCGAGGTAATTGTCTTGGTAGTTATCTATCATCATAACATTAAATACAGAGTGCATTTTACCTTTCTCACGACGAAAAATCCGTCACAAATGTCACAATGTTCAGGTTAATCGACTGCTAAACGATGCTTCAGACCTCGGTTAAGTTAATCGGCTGATTAAGTACAGTAATCGTTGGTTAACGTGTGGTGAACACAAAAATATCTAAAATCAGCTGATTACTAGTTAAACAACTGTTTGGAAAGTTGGTGAACTCGGCCCTTAGTCAATTACCTAACTTTGTCGAATAAACGTCCCTTCCTAGAAAAGAAAAATCTATTGAACCGTCCTCGTACATTTTCAGCGAATAAGATCAAATTTAGAAAATAGTGCCCAACAAAGAGCATTATTTAGTTAAAACAATCAGATAAGGTGATAAGTTTTTTGACGTACACTTAAAATATCCCATTGTTTTGTAGATTCCGCCTCTAAATAGGACTATTGGGTTTTTAAAATAGAAAAGAATTTATAGGTAATACTTTACTGTATCGTTTATGCAAGAACTCGTCTTTGATCATTGATCGAATATTCCTTCAAACTTATTCCATTATTTTCTAAACGTTAAGTCATTCTATATTTTTTTCATTTCATTTTTTCAATAATTTCTTCATTTTTTGAATTGAACGAATAGCTAATTGAATAACACAAAGGATCTACTATAAAAACCTCAAACCTGATTTCAGTCCATGGGTCGTATTACGATCTGTCTTTACGCTTTCTGGCAGCGTGATTATTTCAAAAAAATTGAAAAACAATACGGTTAACAGCGCTACCGCAAAGCTTCTGTCGAGCCTAAATAAGATCGTTATAGGACAGGTTAATTTGAATATGAGGAGAAAACTTTATATTTTTCTCCTAAAAGCGAGAATACGAAATTACGAATTCAAACGCATACAGAATTCATGGAGTGTAAGTAAACAAGAGATGAGTGTTCTGTGTTTTTATAAGCTCCGCCATGAAAGGAGAGTCTGTCGGAATATCTCGTTGAAGAATCACGAAAATATTCGTAAATTCTATTGGAAGTTTATTCACGCATTTGTAATCGTATGATTGTGACGAATCTGTGTATTGGATGGATATTCTTTGAGCATACGATGATGAGTCGAGCATAAAATAGAGCAATTTTCTTTTAAGTTATTTTTAGGTTAAGCTTATTTTTATGATAATTATGAAGTTTTCTTATACATATGCCAGAATACTTATGTGCTTGAAATATCTTCCTTAAACAAAATAAATCAACAAAAATCTGTTCTATATAATTTCTGATATACATACCTAAGATATCTTAAAAAAGACGGATAGCTAAATACTTTGTCAGACATAGAGCGTGACGGTGCCGCCAGGCGTTCAAAGCGTGTTTCCTTATGAATAATTGCTTTGAGTTGTGTGAAAAAAAATCCACATAAAATGCGATAACCTTCGATAATGCGTCAGTCCACCGCAACCGATGCTGTATAAACAAATACTTTAGTGGTTACTTTGATGTCGATTCTTTAAATGAAACCGTTTACATGATGCGTCCACCTTTTGTACATACAGTTACATACAGTTGTTTGTACATACAGTTTTGTTGTGCAATAAAGCCTAAATAAATAAATAAATGCGACTAAAGAGGTACAGTCAGTTTTTGTCCGTGGCATTATTGAATTCCAAAAATAATTATTTTTCCAAGAATCGACAATAGATTATTAAAACCAGCAGCCCGTATCTTAGACAATATTTGTCGTGCCTTTTATCTCCGACATCAAAGACGTCCGCGATTATTGCAATAACTTTGCCTTTGTGCCTTTTGATTTTCTACAACTTTTCCCTAGATGTGCTATTGTGGTCACAGCAGGGGAAGAACAGATTATTCACTTACGAGTATAAGGCTTTGTCGAACATCTGGCGTGAAGTCGCCTTCCCTGTTGTCCTACTTGAGCAACAAACGGGACAGGTGACATGCGGTGCGACGCGATGCGATGCGGTGCAATTGAATATTGAATGCTTTAATTTAAATCAATTAAATTAAATTAAAAGCTTCAAATGTCATTTAATGTTTGTATATTTATTTAATTATACGTTGTTTTTAATTTGAGATGAGATTTGTTGTTACGGGAAACGAAGCGCAACACTGACTTGAGGCTTTGCACACAGCAATTGTGTGACAATTTAAACATAGTGTGACAAATTTGATTGTACTTTTTATACAAACAAAATACTCGCCATGATCGCGCCACGCCATGTCGCGGTTGCTATGAAAAGTCTTCAATATGAAATGTAATGAGATGGCGGTTCTTGTTGGCCTGTAGCTACAGCACTCTAACAGAACAAGCGTAAATGTGATTTATTGTATATCCAAATGGATACGTCATATTATTCAAGTTCAAACATTATGGAAATGAGTCTGCGGTCGCTTTGTAAACTTGAAACAACCATTTTAGTGCGTAGCATTAAATTCATACAGAGAGAGAAATGTGAAACTCGATTTATGACGGCACCTTTGATATGATGAATAAACGGAGAAAATTATATATTCTACCTATTCTATGCATTAGTAATACATAGAATACTTAACCCTATAAGTGATCAAATATGAAGCGCCGGTATAGTGTTGTGTTGTATTCTTAACGTGTTGACTTTCGTCCATATGTCAAAAATATGCCTGGCTAAAGCCAGCCTTCGAGTCCTGCCCAATTTGACAGCTCATATACATATACATTAACAATTAACTAAAATCTCCCAACACAAGGCGTGCCTGTCATCGTCTTTATGATAAAGCCATTACCAATTACTGTAATGTGTGTACATAAAAAAGGAAGAACATAAGTGAGATCACTAGCAGCTTTTGATAAGAGGATTAGTGCCACGCGTCCCTACTTTTCAGACAGTCCAATGCTGATTGCAAAAAAAAAATGGAACATATTCTAACTTCGTTCCTTTTTCATCCCAAAAAACACTCCTTTTGTGCGAGCCGTCAATTCGAACAAACGAGCGCTCAAAATCCAATTTAGCTCTGCTTTGTGAATGTAAATTACAATCACAGCGTGTACGATAAATGTGTGTGTGAGTTTTTCTTGTCTGATCCACTGCATTGCAACAATCCCCCGTGGTGTTGTACCGACGTACATACTCACTTGGTATACTGTTAATAATTTGTTCCCGGTTTGGGTTTCCCGTAATTTGTCGTGAAGCGACAATTAAAAAAAAAATAATGACTTAGCTTGTCGTGGAGCGACAAGGAAGGGAAAAAGAAAACGAAAAGAATTGAGAAATAACAAACAAATTATATTTAAAGGAAAACAGGGAAATTAAAAAAAAATAAACCTAGACGAGTGAGAAGAATGTATGTGTGAAATTGAGCGAGTGTAGTGAGTGGAGTGGGCGTGGGTAGGTGTCCTCACAAGATTAGGCGGGTCCGGAGGCGCCGAAGTGAAGTGAAGCGTTCTCGGAGTCAGGTCCTCGCAGTCCCTCGGGCTTAGGAGAGGTTAGTCCCTCACAGTCCCTCCTCGGGCTAGGAGAGGTCAGTATGTACCGACGTACATACTAACTTGGTATACGGTTAATAATTTGTTCCCGGTTTGGGTTTCCAGTCATTTTCATTTCATTTTGCGTGTATTATTATTCTTTTCCGTGGAATCTGTTTTCGTTCGCTTTTTACTGAAAAATAAGGTATTTCTAATTACGTGTTCATAAACGTCAAAGTTTGTATCACCTATAAATGTGATATTCCGCTGTAAAATAGGGAAAAAGGGTTATAACTAACTTTTAAATGGTTTTCCTCTCCTTCTCAGCATAATTATTTCTTATTGTGAACACGATTTATTAGTATTTTTCCGAATTTTGTACTTTTTGACACTGTAATTGACATTTTGAGTGACGGGAAACCCAAACCGGGAACAAATTATTAACAGTATACCAAGTGAGTATGTACGTCGGTACAGTGTCCCCGTCAACTGTGCACTTAGTTTATATATTATAGTGGCAGTTTCTGCCTTACATCCAAGAGGTCCTGGGTTCGAATCCCAAGTCGAGCGAAAATTGTTTCTGAGCTCGGAGCCGGGAAGCTGGCGGTGTTACACCTCCGTGCCTCGGTGCGCACGTTAAGCCGTTGGTCCTGCGCCTGATCTCTCTCCGGTCATGTCGGATTGCTGTCTCACCGAACTTTGAGAGTGATGGAACAAAGAGTGCACCTGTGTATTGCGCTCACACTTGTGCACTATATCTCCTGCATAGTTAGCTGATCTCTGTTGAGAATGGCCGCAGTGGTCAAAATCGGCCAGGAGGACTTTTAAAAATAATGACAAGCTTGTTTTGGTGAGACAACAAAGTAAAACTTCATATGATGGGCGTCTGTATTACGTTCCTGACAGAGGACCTCTCCCAAGTAATTACTGGCAAGGCTATTGGACGCAATTAATAATTCGACCTGTGTAGCACCGGCCTAATTGCTAGTGTCGAAATGTTTACGGTTAAAGTTGTGTTAATGTAATTAAGTAAATATGATGTGACTGCACTTGATCATTGCTAATATTCTGCTGGCAAATTATAGTTGATGCGCAAATGTTTTGGAATTGTTAGAAATGTTAGATTTTTTTTTCATAGCCGATGAATGATACTTGTTCAAAAAAGATTGCTAATCATCTAGTAAAAATATAAAAATAAAAATTACTGTGTTTAAAAAAGTTATGAATGATCAAATAAACAGACTAATCATAATCAGAATAAGTTCATCACGTCACAATGTGTACAGACAGGTTAACTATACAACAACGCAAAAAGGCTTTTGTTTTTGTTTGTCCAATCAACAAAAACAAAAGTTTTAACCACTATTGAACAAAAAACAATCGGAACATCTGAAATCGAATCAAAAATATCGCAATCTGTGCACAGCAATGCCGCTCGCCGATCGCGGGAGTGAAACGGAGCGAATGTCAAAATGCAATTAATAGTGCGCGCTGTGGAGTTACCTGCAACTTTCCCGCTCGGTGCAACCGGTGGATAGCTCAGAAAGATGAGCAATACCTACGAACCAGGGCACACTTGCGGCGTAGTGTCGCTGCGACTCGCGACTGTCTGCGAATCGCCTGCGGTGATAAGTTGATGTTGAACAGGTGTGCGCTGGCGATGCATGGTGGTTATAGAAAAAAATTAAGAAAATAACAATTGTCTGAGCCAATAATCGAACCTGGGTCGATCAACTTTCAGCCACCTGACACTGAGTCAGACTATTTTAACGATATCTTCAGATGTTTTAGCAGCCTAACTAAGATCTAAAATGAAGAATTTTGGTTAAAAGTGCAGTGTATTTAACGCTGAACAAAACTTAATAATTAAATTGTCTAAATCACGGTGTGCATATTTGCAAAAACTCTTATACCTACTAGCTTTTCCTTTATCATTTCGCAAAGTATTCAGAATGATCTTTTCATGAGAATTAAAAAATCTAAGCAGCAAAAATATTTTCAGGCGAAAGTGTCAAGATCTATTTTTTATTTATTTATTATGAAAAAACATGTACATTTTATAAACAATATTATTTTGCATACAAACATAATATTATGTCTGACTGATGTTCATTTACTATGCATCATGAACTTAGTCTGCAACTTTTCAGATTGGACGCTCTGTGGAAATGCTCATTCCGCGATAAACCTAGTTCAAAGCTGACTCTTGATTTGGACTATTTAGGAACTTTCTAAGTAGGGATTTTTTTTAAAGTTTTTTAATAAGGAAATCTGAGACAAGAATATTTTTTGCTAACAAACTACATATTTGCTGTAAATTTATGTTTAAAATACGCGTAAAACTAGTGAATTGTTTTGATCATCTGTATATTATAGTTCTTGTTGTTACTGTATATGACTGTTTTTGTCTTGTTGTTTGTATGTAGTTAAATCTTGTAAGCTGAATTTCACCTATTTCAAGGTCCCATTAAGCTGGAATTTTGTACATCCGTTTAGTTTGGATGACAATGCACAATTTGAGTATCTATAAAAGCTGATTAAAAAAAACACATTTTAAATTGTTTTTCTCGAACATTCCTAACGTATTTATTTTATAAGTCCCTTTTTTATCGTTAGAGTACGTCTCCGTCATCAGCAACTTAACATCGGATAATTAAATGCGTACCAGCAACAACCCAACAGAACAAAGAATCCCCGCATATAATTCAATGTTGCTTATACCCTGAAGGATGCTTCTATATGATAAAGGACTTGCATTTGAAGTCATTCACAGTAACTGCCAGGGTTCTTTGAACTCGCCGCTCTGCTTTATTGCTAGCAGAAAATTAGAAGGACACCCACCCGTAGAATGTACGTATCATTTTTTATTTGTAAAGTCCCATTATAAGGCGAGCGAAGTAGTAAATAATCTTTTGAATAAACAATAAATAATATACAAGGCGTGGTGGTAAGCAACACAATATTATTGCTACTTGACAAATACTCAATTTAGTATGAAATAACTTTTTTTCTTATTTGTTTACTTCGTTAATTTGTCAGGCTCTAGCTGGGTCTAAATAAACGAAATCAATTAGCGGTACCTAAATATCATTTGATGACAAAAATTCTGCCTCTCGGAAACTGAACTACTTACATACCGAAAATAACCTACTTTTTTAATGATTTCAGCACCAATTTGTAAACCGAAATCTGAGAATTTTCGCAATATTTTTCGTCAGCTCCACAGTTTGATACAGTTAAATTAGGCTGATGAAGCGCTAAGTACTGGTACCAAAAAGTTCATGCGAAAATTATAGCACATTGGCATTTGCACATCACTGTAACAATTTCGAGTGCAATTTTGAACTCTGTCGAGTTTGCGAGTAGGCAGGCAATATGCGAGGCTTCAACAACTGTTATGGGCATCGCGTACGGCTTTTAAATTGATTTCGGCGTGTTCGCTTCAGGCATTCTGTGTAACTCTGATTCGACGAATGCTATCTCAATTGGGTGTGTTCACCATTTTTTTTTTCAGATACAAGTTAAAACTTTTTGGAAGTTTGGGTATGTATAAAAATATCATAGTTGAAAGTATGTTTCTTATACACCATATACATTATTGAAGTAAGTCAGATATTTTTAAATAGAACCTGTATCAAACGATAAAGTCATTAACGACTTTATGGGTTTATGGTATGGTAAGGCACGTTTTCCACTAAGCGGCTGACGATACGAGGAGAGAATGTGTGAAAATCAAGAACCAATAGAGATTTAGTTTAACAAAGCGTTAACGTTAAAGCTGATAAATTGTAATAGGTATTTTTTATATGAGTAATAATAAATTAAGTTTATTGTTTCCAATAACAATAAATTAATATTTATTTAATTATTAATTATTTATTTATTTTCCTCAGCACAATAGGTACATTAATCTTAAACATGTATAAAATTTAAATTAAGTATGTGCACCTAAGGTGCGAGAGGCTAGTGCCTGAAATAGGTTTGCAATAAACCGGTGCTATTTATTAGAGGATTAATATTGAATATAGTGTTTAGTGGTGGTGAAAATGACAATCAACTCTCATTTTGGCATTACATCGTCTCGTCCTTAATTTGGTGGAAAACGAACATGACTAGCGGGAACGTTCCCAGCCTCTTTAAGTTGGAAACAACAGCGAACTCTTGCATCAGCCCCGTTATAAGGCAGTCTTAAGCCCCAATGAGTACACATCAAAAGCTACAGCGGCGACATGACGGGAATTCGTTAATTCTTGAGGGTTTCGAACTTGTTTATAATGTAAAAAGAGACAGTGGCGCTAGTCATAATAATATTAAGCTTTATTTGATTCCATACAAATAGTTACATAACATGTAGTGAAAAACACAAAATATTTAGAAAAAGATTTAAATAAAAGCAATAATAATAAGAAGGCAGTACTTTTGACACGGCGCGCATCGTCCGGAGGTTTCTCTCTTTGTAGCCTTAACTGTCGGTGCTAGAGCCCTGCCCCGCTGCTGGCTGCTTGCTAGTTAGGTTTTTATAATATTTTTGTGATTTGTATAATTTTATATTTTACTTTTATAATTATATTGTAAAAACCATCCTTACGATAAAGTTAAAATAAAGTGTAATAATAAAAATTAATAATAAATAAATAAATATTTCACAACAATCACACCAATTCTTTAATCCCAAATTAAGCTACGAGCCTTGTGACATTAATTGAAATAGCATTGATGACTTATATTTAATAATTTGTGGCGACCTTTACCATTCGCCATCACAAGTGCATGCCTAACGGCAAGCACAACAGCGAGAGCTGATACGGTTCCATAGGCTAGATGGCGCTGTTAGCCTAGTACCGGCCAAATGATACCGGCCTAGTACCGCACATGAACCGCGGTATTTAAGATTGCGATCCAGAATAATATAGATAGACAAATCAAGATGATGTCTATCGGACCTTGGTCCCTGACCATAATACCCGGTCGGTAGGAAGCGCTTTCCTTTAGCTTCCTAACTCGAAATAAGTTGCGCTAAAAATTTATATTCGTATGGAGGGGTAAAAGCCTCCTCCAAAGCATTCCATTTTTCCCTATCTCTGGCTGAATGAAGCCATCCACGACCTGCTGCAGCCACGATTGCGTCAGCCCATCTGGCATTAGGTCTACCTCTCGCTCTGTTGCCTCGTGGTCCCGTCCATCTTATTACTCTTTGTGGCGATAGTAGTGGAAGAATATATCTTCTTCTTAGCGTGTCGATGGAACACGAGAAATTATATCGTGGCAGAAGAATATATGAAAACATATTTCTCGTTGCTCTTCATTAACTAATGCCATATATTCGAATTATAGTAGACGTTATATGGCTACCTTAAAGGTGGATCAACGATTTAGTTTCTAGTCGCGGGAAGTCGCTGTATACAGGCAACGCAGGATCGATTGCGGTGGAAATCCTTGGGGGGGGGGGGGGGACCTATGCCTCAGCAGTGCAGTGCAACGGCTACAACGTTAGGTCTAAAAAACTATCGGAACCACACACTCATTTAATCGCTTTCCAGTACTCGTCATTTTGGTTCTAATTGCTAGCTCTACTCGCACTCTCTTTCGACCGTAGGCGGTGAAAGAATTCATCATTATCATCACATCAGCCTGTTACAGTCTACTGCTGGACATAGGCCTCCGACGCGCGCACGATCTCCCGCCACTGACGGTGAAAAAATTGCTTAAGCTATATTATGCTAGTAGTTACAGCATCTACTGAGCCTTCTTATGTTCGACAGGACATTTTGCCGCGCTTCGAAATCGCAAATGGGCGAAGTTCACTGCAATTAACGGCGAGTCAAGTGGAGTGGCCGTCGGTTAACCGTGATTGCTTTGTTACGGGAACTGTTATTTTCAAAAAGGACCAACGGACATATTATGTGAAGCTCATGTACCTATTAAATCACTTTAAACACGAAAACATTATAAAATAATTAGGAACAAAATACATCAAATTAAAATTAAATACATTGGAATAAAATAAGTTTATTCTACCTTCATCGACAAATATAACGACTTGTGCTTCTTCAACAAAACAATAGATCCATGTAATCAACGTACTATTGTAATACTATTAAGTTGGTTAATAAGATAATCGTTTAGCTATTCAAATCTCAGCAACTCCGAGCGTAGTTAGTGACTTAGCACTTACTTAAAACAATATGTTAGTATAACCAGATTCGCACCATTCGCTTGGGTACTGCGCACAATTAATGCATTTTCCCGAAACTGCATGTTTGTAATTAAATTTGGAATGCTGACTGCAAAACTCTACGGTTTAAACTAAAATGTTCGCTGGAAGTCACTATATGTGTATCTGTATATGTATGTGATTACAGACAGATAATGGCTAAGCCAATGTAAATATATAAAACTGAAAATAAAACATTGGTTGTAGATTATTCAGTACATAAAATATTTACCATGGGAAATTGATGGTTACGTCATAAAAAAAAACATGAAACATCAAAAGGTTTTTATGTAGTACCTTTAACATACTTTAAAGTACGTATACCTACATCTTGCTCTGCTAAACAAGGTAAATTTTGCGAAGCACATCAGTGACATTGAAACTCCAATGGAAAAAGTTATCCGTGAAGGCACAAGGAGAAAAGATTTCCCTAACAAATGTGTACCCCATTTCAGCATTGTAAAGCAGAGTTCCTATTATCAGTCTGTTGTTATGTTTAATAAGTTACCAATAGAGTTAAAAAAAATAGTTTACCAAAGTAGCTTCAAAACAAAATTAAAAGTATTTTTATTGGAAAAATGTTTTTATGCTCTTGATGAATTTATAACTGTAAATGTGTAAGTGAATGAAGTTTGACAAATTAATTATTGACATTAGAATTATTATTGACATTTATATTAAATTTAATTGTAGTACTGATTATTTTAAGAATTTTTAGTTTTTAGCGTTTTTATATTATTTTTTTAGTTTTATTTTGATGTAATATTCCACACAAAGATATTGTTATGAATAAAGAATTGAATTGAATAAAAAATCAAAAGTGATTAAGATAAAGTGGTCTACAAAATTTCGAGCATAAATAATGCAAAAATTTAACATACTTTTCATGCATATCTGAAAATTCCGCGATCCAATTCTACTTTATTAACCAAACTCAAATGGACAAACCGGTTACCTTCGTCATTAAAAGCTAATTTCTTTTACCAAATTCAATTCAGTTTACCCAAACCGCCCAAATAATAAATTGATAAATAATTCAGCTTGACACTTTGTTTGCGGGCTATTGAATAATGAATTTCCACCACAAAGTGTTCTACTGACTGAACGGTCGACCGATGTTTATCAAAGACACAAAACAGAATGTTTCAGAAGTCGTGTACCTATTTCAATATTTACAATACGATAATAATAGCCAATGTCTCCCTTAATTACTGATAATTAAACTCAGTTGCACAAACTTTCGGTGACATGAACAATCTTCTGTAATGTATGTTAATAAAACCATGGCTTCTGAAATTATTTGAGTATCGTGAAATAGCAAAAAATAGATAGTAGTGTCCGACCGAACTTTCTGTTTCTGTTTCGGCCAGTATCGGCCAAAAAATCAAAAAAGTTTCGGCGAAATTTTCGGTTTCGGTCAAAATTCGCCGAATTTTATACAGAAATCGAATCTGATTTCGAAAGTTTTTGTTCGCGCTCGCCTAATGTAATTTTTCGCAGCAACGCCTCTGGCTTTCTACTGCTTCAATGATTTAAATAGTTAAATATTGAGTCAGTTACTATGTTTTGTTGTCAATATACTACTTAAATATACATGTTGTGTGCACTTCTTATTGGTATATATACTATAGTAAAAAAATGCTGTGTGTATGAACTGTTGACGTACATTATTAGAAAATCAAGTTAAAGGTAAAAAAGAGATTGTAAAATAAAAAAATAAAAGAACTTTAAATAAATAGTTGACCACGTGAATTTCGGTTTCGGCCGAAACTGAAACCACCGCCGAATCGGCGGAAAACAAGTTGCGGTTGGACTCTACTAAATATATGTATTATAACATATTTTGATCCTGTTAAACAAATCAAACTTGCAGCAAAAAATAACACTTTAACGTACATTTGGTAGGTTAACAAAACCCATTCAATCAAATGATTTTGAATAAAAATAGTAGTCAAATGAAATTGCTTTAAAATTTGTATCCTATTCCGATTATATTGCGAAATGATCCGCTGAAAACTGAAATAAAACGCAGCGCGCTCTAAAAGCCATTTGAATGGAATTCTATTTACGAGTAGAGTATTAAAATGAACGTTAAAATATACCTACCTAATAAAACATAATACCTTGCTAACTTGACAACTGTCATTGCAACTGTCAGCCGGGAAATAAAAGGGGAACGTGTCAGTTTCATTTCTTCAGCCGTCCAAGTAACGAAGGTTGAATGTTTAAGAAATTCGGGGGCTTTTTCATTGTACCCTTTTACTTTCGCTTTATACTATTATGTTGACCCATGCCTGTCTTCCTAAAGCCCGAGACCCCATGTACCCGAGAGAGGAAACGACACAACACAATAATAATACTTATACACAATATAATAACTATATATAGTAGATTTTACAACTAGAGCATAAAGCAAGTCATTTTTATCCGAGATCGTTATATCATCGTATCGCAGATGATGAAGTCGAGGATAAAAATGATTTGTGCACGAGTTGTAAACTCTGCTTTTCACTTCGATTGCGAGAAAATAAAACAGTAACATAACGTATTAACATTTCTTTAATTAAAATGACCATGTACAATTAATTGTTTTTGGCTGTATGGGCTTAATGGTCACTGCCTTAGTGTAGACACATTTAAAAAGCTACTTTTATGCACAAGAGCATAAAATTCAACTTTATGTCGCCTAGATCCTGCATAAAGTAGTACTTTTTCGAGCATGAGAAGTGAAAATGTTATTTTCGTAACACAACGCAACCAAATATGTTATTCAGAACCATATTTTTCCGTATCTTTAATCCAATATAACTTCGTCCCGACTGAGTTTACTGATATAGTTAGATACTATAAATTGCTTGTGACATTGTTTTCTACAACCTGACATAGTTCGGTTGACCGCCGATAAAAAAAAAACACCAATCGTCCACACAAATCAGTCATTTTTACCTCGTTACTACCTCTAGCTGTCATTCATAGAATGGCATGTTATAATTCAAATCGGATCGTATCGTAAGCTCCAAAAATCTTAAAAAACATTTTTGATGAATCAGACTTCGTATGAAAAGCCCTTATTTTGTAATGAACACGAAACCCCAAGGGTTCGTCGTGTGTACAGCCCTATTTTCGTCAGCGGCCGCAGGGTGCACTTGGCCCAATCTTGCCGTCACTACATTGTGAATAAACTGAACAGACGAGGTGGCATTGTGAGTAAAGGGAAGGTGTTGTGACTTTTGTGTGGTAAAAAATGTTTTTCATATGTAAAATAATTAAAGAAGCAAGTCATGTGATTGTTGATCCTTTTCGTTAAAACAAGCTGAAATATAGTTTTTATTCATTCTCGCACTTTATTCGTAGACTATTGGTAGCACACTCGTGTGGCGTAGTACTCATTCGTAGAACTGTATTTCTTTCTGCAACTTAAATATTTGATTTTATTTTTAGGACATTTAATATGGCTTTTTGTATATTCTTAATCACCACGCAGTTGAAAGTACATGAGTCAGCATAACACTAATATTATGTTGTCTTTTAAAAACAGTAGCATCAAACCGCTTAGAATTTTTATAGGTCATGATAATAAATGCTTCTATGGAAAGTTTCGTTCGCTCCAGGTAGCCAATTGTCTTTAAGTTACAGCAAGTTATTAAATTACACAGCACCTAGTCGCGGCTTATTTGTGGGCGGACAATTAAAAGTTGTGCCCTGCGACACCGGCAGTAGGTACTACTCGTAATAGCGTCCAACGGCGGGTAAAAATACTCAAGCACTTGTAGCTTTTGAATTTTGCTAGCGATGTTTTGTGAACTTTATACCTTGTCACAGCGAACTTCTAAGTGGCTTCGTAATTAAATTGATTCACACTGTAATGGATGAATTTAATTTAATTTTTTATATAATTGAACACACTATAAACTTTATATACACATTGTAAATAAACTTGCATTTTTATGCCAAAAAAATAAAGAAAATTAGTAATATAAATTACATTTCTATTCCATGAAATACAATAATATTTAATTACTGATGATGATACTAAAATCACAGCGTTAGTATTTTTGCTATCGCTTATTTCGTGGTGGGACTGCTAAAACCCAAATGAAATAGATAAGTTATTCAATTTGGGAAATTACGACGTAGGAACCTAGTACAGTTATGTAGCTTTTCTAAAGCTACTCAAGTCATCTACGTAGATATGAGTATAAAAGTATGATGTGATAGAATTTTCGATACTGGTCAGCGTGTAGGGGTCTGTTAGCGCCCAATGAGTATTGTTTTAGGCATTTGTTTAATAAGCGATGATTAATAATGTATGTAATATATATTACATACTGACTGACTGACATATTGATCTATCCACGCACATCCAAAACATAGTGTAGGCATCTGGATAAGGATTTCCCAAAATTTCTACGGGAACGGGATATATAGACGCAGACAAAGTTGCAGGCGATCGCTAGTTGATTAATAAACTTAAGTTAAAAAATACAAGTCTTCAAGATTCTCAACAAATTTTTAATTCGTTTACTCCGTGTATTACATAAGCTGTGGAAACTTCAATGGGTTATGTGTTTTGTTTTAAATACCTTTTTGTTATGTTTCTGTAAAAACTGTATGTTTCCCAAAATAAAGAAATAAAAGATGCACGTTGTGCATCCAATATAATACCCCTGCATCGGCGTCTGCGCAGACCGTTCAGTGTGATTGCTCGCCACCGCCGCGTCGTGGCGCCTTACAGTTTTCAGACAACACCATTTACAGTAGACAAACTCGGAGAAAACTACTTTTACAGGAATCACAGGGCGAATGGCTCTGCATAGAAATTAGAATAAATACAAAAATAAAGGTATAAGAAAGTGACATGTTATTAGCCCCACGAATAAGAGTTAAAAATTTGACCCCTATGCCTATGTGTGTATATGTGTTTTTGTGTGTGTTTGTCTGTAACATCGTAGCTTCCAAACGGATGGACCGATTTCAAAGCGCTTTTTTCTATTTATTTGAAACATAATTAAACTCGGTGGTTCTTATCTAAGACTCGTCCAAACCCGTTCCGTTGTGTAAGCTAACCAGCTGTTACTGGCTCATTCGGGGTTTTGACGTGACAACGTCTTATAAATTGGTTTGCCGGGTGACACTTCAAGAAACTGCGTTACGCTCCGCTCACGTTATGCGCTCACAATGAGAGCGAGTGAGAGGCACGCGTCCCTTCGACTCGGGCATGGTTAGCCCGCCTAAGAGCGAGTGAGACAGACAAAAAAGTGAAAGGCACGCGTCCCTTCCACTCGAGCACAGTTAGCCCGCCTAAGAGCGAGAGAGACAGAGCGAGAGAGAGAGAGTGAGAGAGATAGGCATACACACCGGTTCATGTTATACGAATGAATATTCACATTAAAATTATTTTACCACTCAAAGTCGTTGTCACGTAAAACTTTCGCCCGTATACCGACTTTACAGGCAACCAATTTTTTTTTAACTGTATATTAGTTTTAACAATAAATGTTATAATAGCTTAGTCCTGAATCGGTTTGCAGTTACCTTTTTTTACTTAAACCATTGAATCATCAATGAACAAGCAAAATAAAACATTGGTCAGCAGGATAAAATAGTCGGAGGCGATTATTATTTGTAATTTTTATTATTTGCATGTGTGTTAGTCAGTAAGATATTTATAATACGGGCCTGTATTTTTATAATCTGTTGCCTGAATTAAATTAATTATTTTTATTATTATTATGACTGACAAGTATTTTTTTGAGTAATAAAAATTATCCGGCCTCATTAAAGATGACATTAGTTTTGACTTTGTACCTAATCAGTGGTTAATTTTCAATCAACCATCTTCACCGCGAGGACAATGTTTTATCATACTATTAGGGGAAGCATCATCACCTTTTCAATTCGACTTGCAATACAGGCACTAAATAAAAACGTTTTCTGAATGTGAAGTTTTCAAACGAAATCGCTCTTTATCTCAAAGCTAGGTCCTTCGTTGAAGTGGAAAAGGATTACAAACGGATCGCATTCGGAAGCCAATAATAAAAACTTAATTAAGAAACAGCAATAAAACAAACACTCCCTTTGTTCGTACCTACCATTTTCTGTAGTGGTGTAGTCGGTCAATAACTTGTCGACACGCGAATTAAACCTACGTTATAAGTTATCAATAAATTAATAAAAGATGTTTTTATTGTGTATAAATATTATAAACGGAAAAAAATTAAATCTTTACTTAATAACTTAAAACATAAATTAATCTTATTCCAAAGGAATAATATTAGAAGAAGGAAGATTTCATCAATAACACACATTAAAACCAGATACAGGTTTATAGGACTCGCATATTTATGTTCATTTTTTACAGACATGGAAACCGCAACAATAAACTGGAAGTAGACAAAAAAAAACTAAATAACACGCTTTTATTGCTAACTAAAGAAGAGAAAATAATTTATGTGTACAAAGAATGTATATTACAGTAGAGTTAAAGCGTGAGGTGCACTTTATGTCGTTTCCATAGTTCTCTTTTTATAGTTGCCAATAATAGAATTATTTTAATATATACTACTAAGCGCCCCACGCTTTTTACTCTACTGTAATATTCATTCTTTGTACTCAGAAATTATTAACTCTTGTTTAGTTAGCAATAAAAGCGTTTTTTTAAAAGCTCTTAGTTAATACGGATAATGGAGAACTCTTATCAAATTATTGTCATCGGTACTTGATACGTGTGCAAAGTTTCAAATTAATCCGATTACTGGAAGTTGGTTAAAATTGAGCTCAAAGACTTCGTTACATACATACAGCCCGACCTAATAAAAGAGTGTTAAAAAGAGCACAAAATGTCTATCACAATTTGTTTTTATACCGATATCGATACTTTTAAAAGTTTGATCAGCCCCAATTCCCGGTAAACAAAAACTTCCCGGTTCTTACTGAAATATCAAGTACCGAGCCGGCGTCACACCTAAGTTTTCCCATTAAAACTTGAGGCACGTGGAAATCGCGTCGAAATATTCCATGTGCTCTGACAATGGAAATTCATTTCGCATGTCTATTCTCAAGCAAATATTTGGTATTCAACTTCAAGCGGTGCAATTTTGCCTATTTCAGTGTTGTGCGGCTTGAAAATCCATATTAGTGCTTACAGTATGTGGGAAATTTTAAGCTGTGCTTGCGGAAAGGGGTTTGTCAGAACAAAAAGGTGTGTCGTCAATTTGCTGTTTTTGTATAGGTACCGCGTTAAAGTCTAGCTAGAGTAAACAGCTGAAGGTGGTGTAGTGTAAATAACTCAATGAGAGTAAGGATCAGTCAAATAATTTACATACTTATGATGGTTTTAGCACATTTGACACATGTAACCTTGGTAATCCAAATGTTTTGCCGCTTTCTACTTAGTGAGACATGAGGTCCAATTTCTTTATAAAATTGATTTAATGCAATATGTCTTATTATAGCTTATTTCATAATTTAGAGCACTTGAGAGACTTCAGGACTATAAAAGTTATTAATGCTCTTTCCGAACATATAAAAAACGCTCCCAGCAAACTATCATTCAATCCGCACCCACTTTTTTACTTCATCGTAACCGTCATCATATATCTATCATAAAGAGTTCGTCATACATATTTATTTAGTGTATATTAGTTTATATAATGAGTATTTATAAATATGTTTTCTTATATAAATTTATTGTATTTTTAATCTAATGAGTCTTATCGGTAATATCATTTTTGTGTTTTCTCTTTTATTTATTTTGTCGCAACCCCCACTAATCATTTCTGCTTAGCCCAAAGTTATGACTGCTGGAGAATGCCCTACGGCGTTAAGTACACCATTAGTACATAGTTGTGCAATAAAGGTTAAGTAAATAAATAGCTTTGATACCAAAAGAGACACTTATGACCTAACGATAACAAAGCCAAAGCATTTAGACACAATTACAAGCGAAGCGGCTCTCCACTTCACCCTAATTGCCAATTACGAGAAAAATAATAGGTCGTTACACAATTTCACAATCCTGTTGCCTTGGTTCCAAAATGGTTTAAAAATATCAATGTCACGAAATGATTCCGTTTTTTTAATAAACGGAATTCGAAATATTTTACTGGCATCATTCAAGAAAAATATTGTTTATGAATTGAGAATGTAATATTTTATAGATAAACTAAAGATATTATAAATATAATTAAAGGTTAAGCAAAGGTAAAGTTTGCCTTTAGTTACTAAAATAGTCTGAAGATCAACTTAAGAGAGACGAATAATTCAAGTTAAAGTTTTATTATTTACGCTTTTAAGTTTAAGTTTTAATAAGTTTAGACGGTTTCGCTGTAGCACTTAAGTAAGTTATTATTATAATACAAATACCAATGAATTTGTCGGATATTATTCACTCACTAGAATAGTTGTAAGTTCTGTCAGTTATAGTTTTTAAAAGTAAACTTTTGTATTTAGATATCCAGCAAAAACAGCCCCTATAGTAAACCCTGTGCATCACTATATACAGTTACTATGATATGTTTTAAATATTTTGGAAGCGTGTCTCGTTGGTGGTGTCAACACTATTGATTTTGAGGGACATAGCGCCAAGTGGATTGCTTTGTACCAATGAGTGAAAAACCAAAATTATAGGCGTGTTAAACACTATTAATGTTACTAAAAGTACAACTTGGTAGCAAGCTATAAAAAGGTAAGCGTCCACAGGCCCGCAACGAGCGCATCGCACGTAACTGAATTTTACTCGTATAAAATCTGCGGATCCTCAGCCCAACTTCAAGGCTTGATGATCTCAACTGTTCGAGCATGCATTGGCAAATAGTACGATGTCGTCAGCGAATCGGAGGTTTGTGAGTGTTTTGCCTTCGATGGTTACTCCTTTATTGCTCCAATCGATAGGATCCGAAATACTACCGTCCGCTCCAGGACCGGTATCGCTGATGTGGGCAAAAAACCGCGTAATTGAAGTGGGAGTGGGCGGGTCACATCTGCAGGATGCATCCAGAGAGGTGGGCCCAAGTCGTCACCAAATGGGTGCCTACAGACGGCTATCGCCGAAGAGACAGACCCAAGAAACGATGGTGTGACGACTTGGTCAATACAACAAGGGACTGGGAAAAGTTGACAATGGACAGGGACAGGTGGAGAGATTTTGGGGAAGGCCTTTGCCCAGCAGTGGGATGATATAGGCTAAATAAATAAAAAATGATGCTGGCCTGTGGCGCTTACCTTAACGCAGCAGCAGACTACCGACACTTCTGGTTTCGATTGCTTCGGAGGGTATTTCATACAAACACAAACAGAGCAGACTTTCTTCAATTGTCGAAGTGTTCTTAAAATACATTTGTTTAAGTTTTTCATGGACTATATTCTCGTGTTTTTTTAAGTACTACGACGCTGACGACTATCCCTTAGCCGAAGCGGCTCGTAACGATAAGGCGTTGTCCTACGGGAGCGATGCAACGCGAATTTTTTATTTATTTCTTTAACAACAACATTACATACATTGATCTGACTCTGTGGTAAGCACCTTAAGCGCACTCGTGTTACAGATATCATAATCAATACTGGTATTACAAGTTAACTTAAATAAATACATATAACACCCAGACCAGAACAAACAGGCATCTTCATGCAGACAAATATTGGGGATCCAACCCGCGACCTCTTGGTTAATAGTCAACTTCTTAACCATTATACCAAAGTGGTCGTACTAGTGTCAATATCAATCGTGCTTCGTCACGTATGACACTATCATAGACGTACATACATTTAATATTGTCGCGTCGCGTAGCACTAACAACGGGTGAAACTGCTTACCACGCTTAGTGCGAATCCCCTATTTCTTTCTATGCTCCTTATGTAAATCTTCACATACATACACGCTCTCTTCCGGCTACTTAGCTGTCTGCTCGACAAAACATGTTCAGTGCACTTCACGGATTCATTTACATTCAAGGAGACCGTATATCTCGCGTTTGCCGTCATCCTCACTTACTGCCCGTGTGTGGCCACTTAACGGGCGTGGAACTGTTTATTCCTTTCAACCCATGACGAAAAAGAGGAGTGATATAAGTTTGACCGATCCTATGTTTTTTTTTATTCGTAATAGGTTGTTGACTTCTTGACCCATGCCTGGCCTAAGTCCGAAGAGGCAGATACTGAGTTGACGATGAAAGCCTGTTTGTCTGTGGAATCGTACCTACCGAACGGATGGACCGATTTCAGAGCTGTTTTTTTTCTTCGAAAGATAGTTTAATTACGGTTTTATTACCTATAACTGGTCAAAATACGTACATTGGCTTCGGGGTTTTTTTAATCTGTGAAAATGATTTTTAATGCGTATCTCGTGCTTTTATGTTCATAATTTTGTTTAAGTAGTTTTAATAACTTTTAGCATGAGATAGTCGAAGGCTTTTATTGACCCCCGTATATGTTTACTGCAGTCTAGTGCAATTGAGACTTATTTCAATTCTGTAAATAATACTGCACGTAATCATAAGCAACTGAAAAGAAGGAAAACAGTTTTCATGGCCACGGACGCAATGTTTACATCTTGCCCGTGCAAGATACTGCAGTACACATAGACATGCCTACGTCGACCTTAAAACAATTACTCTAAGGCTGAAACTCACTAAGCACTTCACTAATGTACAAGAAACCTTCTTGTTTACTGGGTCTGCACTGAATTAGTAGCAAGTTCAGTTGGTGTTTCGGGGCTATTCGTGAATGTTGCAAGCGCGACGAAAACGTCTAGAACGCAAGTTTTGCCTAAGAAAATACGAGCACCTAAGATTTGGAGTATTGAAATACTTGGTTTAAGCCCGTTCTTTGTAACTTTGGTTAAAGTGGAATTCGGTAATGATGATCAAAATGTTTAATTAAAATTTACTATTGATCATCGTTTCTTTATGAGTCATTTCACAACGATGTGCCAAAAAGGAAAATTCAGCTTAGTGCGTCGATCTGTATACACACACATGAAGATACTTATTAACGTTGCCAAATCACCCTTATTACTTAGCATAAGATAACGCATAGTTTTACTTGCTGAGTGGCCGTGCGTACGTACATTGACAATTTTACGCAATGTAACCTATTGTATGGAATTATGAAATTCCTTTTTCTTAGTGGCCTTTGATTTTTGATTTTTTTCCTTTGAAATCCAAGTTTTCTTCAAAAAACTGCTTGGCTGTCAAAATTGGGTGATATGGCTCATTAGGTTTGTCACATAGGTATGCAGGGATGGATTGACAATGTCACTTAATTATTATAGAAATCTTGCAAAGAACGTGTTTTGCAAACGTGGCTCTTGGTTGTAATGTGACAAAGCTGTATTACGAACTGCAATTATTAAAGAGTTTAAAAGAAATGTCTTAGTGAAATTCCAAGTCACAATGTTGTTAATATTATTTTTGTTTTGGTTCCAGGTATGTTTCTCAACTATGACTACTTATGCGAAACAAGGTTCCCATGATGATCGGTTTGTTGAACTATGTATTGTTTTTATCGAAACTATTTTATCTAAAAGTTTACAAGTTTACTCACCCAACGGATAAACTTTTGTTAATTAAATGGAATACTCATTGGAATTAAAAATACTTGAACATTGTTTCGGGCTCTGAGCAGGGTCTTTAGAAAACTGTCGCCCCCAGAGATGTTTACCTCAACAACAATGAACTTTTGCTTCATAAGTCCATTGCTAATCTACCTTGGATGGAATTAATTATTTGCATAAACTCGTGTATAAACTGGTACAAAATGTTTTGAGGCCTTTCTTGACGTTTAGCAGTAAGATTTAGAATTAATCAATCAATCTCCTGGCACCTTCCCTCTTTGAGGTCTGCCCTCCTGATACTTATTCGCCACTCTTGGCGATTTTGCTTCAATACTAAGGAGCCCAGGATCCAGGAGGATCTCTAGCTACAGTCCTCGTCCAGGCAGCTTTTGCCGCTAACTCCCTCTTCAATGGCCAGCAGTTTGATCAAGAATCTTCTTCTTCTTAGCGTGTCGATGGAACACGAGAAATTATATCGTGGCAGCCCAGAATTTAGCCACTTGTATTGCAGATCGACTGCAGTTCATTAAATCCGCTTGTGTGCAGGTGTTAGGACACGCCGGGCACAATTTTAAGTGTGCCATAGTTTGCACTGCACCGCAAACACAGTCCACATCGGAGCTTGCCGAAAATCCCCACCTGGCCATGTTCTCCTTACTTCGACCAACCTGAGTCCGTAGCCTGTTTAAGGACTTCCAGATCGGCCATGGTAGAAGAATAAGACCTATCAAATAGCCCACAGGATATAACACGATGCACACCGCTAGAGACCTCGAAATGAAAATGTTTAGGGAGCGTATGTTAAATCGTCATTGATTTAGTGTCCCCATTTTTTTCACTTACTTAAAAATCACTATATCTTCAAGCCTCTCTTCTTGCCACCCCTTTTAGGCCTTCAGCGCCCACGAGTGGGCGTTTTCGCCCACTTTGGGAAATACTGATTGAAGACAAGTGTCATTTTACTTACGGCCAGTTTCAATATTCTATCAAATGTTGACTGAAAGTTATTACTGTCACTTTCATTAAAAAAAAACTGAAACTTCTGATACCTTTTAGTATAAAACTGACAGTTATTTATCTTTCACTCATCGGTAGATAGGATATTGAGACTGACCATTAATGACTGTGGAAAGTATTAAGTGATAAAAAACTATTTCTAACGAATTATTGTTGCACGCCCTAACACTAACGAATCGTGGAGACTATAATCCAGCGTCCATTTTGTTTTGTGCAGTTCTATGAATATGCAACAGTTGAGCTAGGTACAAAGTAAGGGCGAAATCACACAGGCGATTTACGAGACACGCGATCTCTCAGCAACTGTGACACAGTCTGTGAAAGAGTAACGAGCAAGAACCAAAATAGTGTGTGAACACTCCGGAAGTGCAGAGCTGTAAGAGTTGTCCGTATTTATGTGTATTTTTCACCCATGTAAATATTCGGAATCGATCGATATTTACAGCGGCGTTACCCATGCCTATCACTTATAATTTCTAATATTTACTATTCATTGTAATTACTCTTTATTACAATAAAAAGGTATGAGATGACATGATTGAGAAGGTAGTTAAGAATAAAAATTGCGAGTTTCCGAGTTTATACGTTTGCAAGGTAGGTAATCTCTAAAACTAGTAGGCCTATTTAAAAAATCTTTGAATGCTATATGTAATACTTTAATTTGATAACATATAGGCTGTAACGGGTATCCCAAAGCCGCTTTTAATAAGGTTATGACAATAATTATACTCGTCGTGACGGTTTCTCTAGTAGCTCCTTCTCTGCATTGAAAAATCGTGACGTGAATAAGTGTCCCCTTTTAATCACTATGAATGTGCATCAGTTCCCTGCTTCAGAGATTATTGTGGGAATATTCCATAGGACCTCTACTATGTGTGTGCATCACACATAGTAGGGGTCCTTGATTTACGCGTGCTTTGTAAAACAACGCGCGAGATAACGTCGCGACCTCTCAATCACGTTACCATACGTTACACGTGTAGAATTTATCGGTGACATTCATACTTTGTCGTGGAACGGAATATAAAGTGTCACTAGCCCCGAAATAGTTTTAAACCTTCCCGGTTGTTCGTCAAATCTCTTGTCGACACAGGAGTGTGAGTTTTTTCTACTTCGTTTTGTTCATTAAAACCTTGTATAACATTAAATGCATGTCAAATACGATGCTCTTCCTGGATAAAATTTGTAAAGGGATTTAAACGGCTGAATTTGGCGACGTCGTTTACTTGAAATTCCTTTAAGGCTTGGAGTCCAAAAATCCTGTGCACTAATCCCGCTAGTGGACCCTGATTTTCTTGTATGGGCAATTTAAAAACGTTTTGATACATAGCGTTACGGGAATAATTTCATTTTGAAATCATTAGCCACCATCGGGCCCTGATGGTGGGTAATGATGCGATACCGCCCTCATGCCTGTGGCTCCCTTTTAATTTTTCCTGCAAAGGCCGATTAAAAAGAAAAACCTGTTAATAAACCATAAAGACCTGATACTGGAGGATTAAAGCAAGATACGAGTGCCTTTGGCATTGTTTAACCTACCGTAATTACAACAGTGCTTGCAGTTTTATATGACTATTTTTATTTAATTATACGGTCTGCTGATTTAATCTCCGGTGAATTTACTCGTAAATATCTCAGTGAACTGTTTAATTATGCGTTTATAGCTTTAAGTAAGTAAATATTGGGTTAAATAGGGAATATTCATGTTTTTCTTTTTTGTCTTAATCAATAGTTTACTATTTTATAACCTAGAAAAAAATATTAATGGGCTCCAAAATACTCTAGATATTTAAAAAAAAATTTAAAACTTTTATAGTACATTACGATACGAGTGACCTAAGTTGCCCATTGTGCATTAATAGGCAACTTAGGTCGCGAGTATCGTATACTATTTTATAGCACAAGTGACCTAAAGCCGCCCCGGACGGATGGCGGGGGGGGGGGGAGGCTCAGCCCCCCCCGAGGGATGTGATTGCTATTTTAAAAGAAACATTGAAATGATTTTGATTTCTAATTGATTTATTGAAAAAAAACATTGAAACCAGTCTTTGAATCATCGAACATTGAAACATAGGATCATACATTGGATCAAACATTGAAAACATTCAAAACGGAACATTGAAAGTATTTTGCTTTTGAATTCCTGTGCATTTTCAAGCTTCAAATGACATTTCAAAGGGTTTTGTTTCATTTTTTATACATATGCGAAGGTAGTCGATTCATTTACGCACCGTGCAGAAATAGACAACTTAGGTCCCGGAAAAGTGTGCGTAAAGTGCGGGTTTAGGTCACGCTGTGCTATATAAAAATTTAAGCACTTCAAACGCTGCCATTTTGCGCGCGCTTTGCGTGACGTCACATGACACGTCCAGTGGGTGTTTACCTCAGTGTTTACTGTGGACTTTTCAGTTACTTCGTAATTTTTACATTACAATGTCGTGTCAGATGACGTCACATTTCGTTCGACCTGTGGTGGCGCGTTTTGGAAGTTTGAATTTCGCTCCCTTATTTTGCACTTTTTTAATATTGTTTTAGGGGTTTCAATAATAAGTAAATAAAATAAAAACTTTTCATTATAATATTACGATACTAAGTATTCGAGAAATAGTAGATTTTACAACGAGAGCATAAAGGAAGTCATTTTTATCATTTTTAAAAATGATTTGTGCACGAGTTGTAAACTCTGCTTTTCACTTCGATTGCGAGAAAATAAAACAGTAACATAACGTATTAACATTTCTTTAATTAAAATTCAAAGTAATATTACTACAATTTTGAATGGTGAATGAAATGGTTTAAATATACAGCCTATTCTTAAATTATTTTGAAATAATGTTTTTTTTTTGTGGTAAACACGTTTTGATATTTAGTTTCTTTTTCGTATTATATTATTATAAATCAAAAATGCAAATAGGGAAGGAAATATTATTAATTAGCAAGTTTTATCCATGTACAATTAATTGTTTTTGGCTGTATGGGCTAAATGGTCACTGCCTTAGTGTAGACACATTTAAAAAGCTACTTTTATGCACAAGAGCATAAAATTCAACTTTATGTCGCCTAGATCCTGCATAAAGTAGTACTTTTTCGAGCATGAGAAGTGAAAAAAATATTTTAGGCCATTTTAAATTTTATGCATATTCCCTATTGTCTAGGGCAAGGCTTCACGTCATCGTGCTTAAATCTGACAATGTATCTGTCTCTCTCTGAGTAGGTTTTCAGGATACAGAGCACGGGTGAGAAACCTGGTGTGAATATTAGCGTGATGATCAAATGGCATTTGGTAGACAATGACTTCTGTAAACACATTAAATAAGAAGGTACCGAAATCTGTTTATATGTGTAATGGAAAAAAATGGTTACTATAATGATATTACAACTCAGCATGTTTTGTCTTGTCATAAGTATTTTCTCTTCACATCTTGATGAATTTAAAGAACACAGGGCCGTTATTATCCCATATCCTATTCGAAAACCTTACCTAATTTACCAGCACCTAAACTGTTGTATCGGTTTCACAATACCCGAACAAAAACATTGTATTTTCCAGTTGATGAAATAACTGTACAATAATGTTAACCCAATTTAAATCCTTTAACATTACACCGGCAGAACCTTCGGACCCTTTGAAAGGATTAATTAAAATGAATATTTTCGAACGACTTCCGGGCGAAGCGGTCTGGAGGGTTTCAATCGGTCGAAACAATTTAATTGAATTTTGGCTTATTTCGCTTTCTCTGCTCGATGTGGGCGACTCGCATGCCCCTAACCACATTAATAACGATTTGATGATCAGATAAAATTTTAGTTGTACACGCAATTTTGTCTTATTATTGTCATTTAGACAGTTGTAGTATTTTAATTTTATTAGAATTAGAATTGAAATTAATTTACTTGGCATAATTAGGAGAATTTTATTCTAAAAACACACTTATTTTAACTGCTTTTAGTTTCGCCATGTCTGTCCGTCAGGCCGTCCATCCGTCCGTCTATCCGCGGTTTACTCAGATACTATAAGTGGTAAAAAGCTGTAATTTACTATGAGTATGTATATTATAATTGCGAAAAAGTCGTAGAAAAACATCTTTAAAAAAAGTGTCTATCTGTTTAACGGCTACATGTGGATTCGTAGAATAAATTACGGCAGTAGTATATATACAGCCAAGTTTAAAGAAAAAGTATTTGAGGTAAGTACCTTGTAAATAAAAAGCGATTTTTGAGCGTCCCTCCCGTCTTAGCGTCAATTACCTATGTAGCACTTGTTAATCATACGACAAAGCCGCGTTAATATAATCAAATCGACATTGTCACTATTGTCATGATAATATATTATTGCTCATCACGCTATGTAAATCAATGCACGATAATGTACTGAGCTCTACCACAGAACAGAATGAAGCGAAAGGAGAAGAGAAACTAAGAACAAATGCTCGAAATAACACACAGTTGAAATAACACGTGAACGCAGACGCATGTCGCGTATCGCAGAGCCTACCTATACCTACCCGCTTAGCTGCCTAGAGACCTAACTCCCGTAAATGATTCCCGGAATCCGTAATTATATCGCCCGATTTTGATATTCCGTCCATACATACTAGAACTGTCAAAATCAGACAATCCAATTACATACGACTTTCTTAGGTTTAATTTATGTTAGCGGAATTCAGGTTAGGTACAGGAGCGACGTGCGCCTGTGTGATTGACGCATTTGATCTCAGCTTGCCTTTGTACTGCTTTTGATTATGCTGCGGCGCTACGCATTAATCTGTTGGTAGTAATCCGTTATTAAGTAGATGGGATCTGTCAATTAATTGTCATAATAGACTGATGGATTACCGACATGGTTTTAACAGCGCATGTTAAGTATTTAGCTAATTGCACCGTTAATGCGGAGATGGCAAATTGAATTATTCGGTAATCGGGGTATTCAAGTAAATCGGCCATTACAATACTTACGACATGGCTGTCGTAAGTATTATTTAATCCCGCTTAAGTGTGAACTCAGAACATCATTAATTCTATTTACTTTCTGATTAATCTTTTTGCTGGTCTCAAAGAGTACTCCTCCTTGCCTGGCCTTCACTGGATTAGATTTTCATTCACCCGAAATGTAGATCATGGCTAAACAGTAGTTTCACTGCTTGCAGAGGTGGTATAAGCTACTTATATAATTTGATTATATTTTGTACTTATAATTGTAGAAACGTCTCATAGGTATTATTCATCAAAAGCAGTTGTTAAAGACGTTTGATGGCTAAATCAGGGGCCTAGGAAAGGTAAAATTCATTGACATTTAGTTGACCTCATAGTGTTCAAAATGTACCTAACCCATAGAAACATATCTACACGTCACTTTAATGGGTCTCTGCTTCACTACAGAACACGGTAACCATGCTAGAGGAGCCCGGAGTGACCCAAATTAAAACTAGCGTCCTAACCAAACTTGTTTTTTCATTTCGAAAAGACATAACAAAAAAAATATTTTCGGCTCCGGTCATCGAGGAGGAATCGAACCCCCGACCTTTGGAAGTCCGGTCCAAAGCTATAACCACTGAGCTACCGAGAACCTTAATGGAGTCGTTGAATTTTGTAAGTGCTTTTTAACGCTTTGAGCCAGCGCATGTTTCATCAATGATTGTGGGATACACCCTCTAATCACCCGAGAGAAATATTTTTACAAATATTTAACAATCGGTTAAGATGAAACAGGCTAAAATTTTATTTGTTATTTCATGTTATTTTGTGCGTGCATTAACTCTTAACTTAAATATGCAAAATGAAGAAGGAGTTTTTATTTCATAAGTATTCGTCGAAGAACGCGCATTAGCACGGTCCCCTCTTAAAGTTTTCGAGCGACACCATATTGAAAACATTTTCCCCATAAAACTTTGTTCAATTACCGAACGTATAGAATGCTTCGGGTAAGTAGGGGTGGCGTAGGGCGGTCTTGTGAATGGGAATAACGATTATAGGATTTTACTTGAAAACAACTCGAAGATACCGTTTTTTTTGACCGATCACTAGATTTAGTATTTAATTTTCTAATTACATGTGGTAGCAACACATATACAGTGAAACTTGGTTAATTGGGGATCAGGCAATTGTCTCACTGATAGAGGTATTCCACTTGACCAGTCTCTCCAGGTGTTAAAAAATATCCGTCTTATTTACAGCGGTTCTTAGTAATAGAGGCTTAAGTAGAAGTTTTCCAATTAAAGAGGTGCGAATAAATAAAATACCGCTTATCGCTTAGGTTTTCCTTGTCTCTAAATAAAAATTGACTGAATTTTATTTCTTTATCTCAGTTACAGAGGTCAGTACCTATCAATTCACGTACTGTCTCTAGTATAGAGGTATAATTGAAAACAAAATCGAAAGAACATATCCCAGTTACAGAGGTTGGCTTCGTACCACTAACAGAGGTAATTCAGTGCCAACGTGCCTGGACCTCAGCATGAGTTTCAGCTATGGGGGTTTCTAACTTATCCAAGTGCCACTTAACCTGGTTTCACAGTCATATTCGCACAAAGCATTTCTTCTCTTCCGAGTTGTAAATCATGAGTAAAATTAAGAGTATCTTACTCTTTATTCGGACAAGACTGAATATACATTATAGCAGTCTTGATTGATTAGGTATAATATTTTATTGAATTTTATACAGTATACTTTCAACAATATTCCAACCACTATCATATGTAAATAGTTATTAGGAATTAGTAAAACGCTTCCCGCTGCCGCTTCCGCTCACTCGCGCACCAAATCCTTCCCTTTCCCGCTTAGCGGGCAACGAGGCTTGCTTTAATTAAAAATACCTACGAAGGAGGTGGCTGCCAACTTCATTTGCCACGCGATTAATTGAACCGGTATAAAACCTTCCAAGCGATAGTTGGAACTCCTTGTGAAATCTTGGAATCAGTTTTTGTTCACCCATTTGAGATGTTTTGACTTGCACCACTAAGCTACTGAATGAAAGCTCAGCAAATGACATACTGATGTTAAATACCAGGCAATTTGGGTTTTAAGTCCACATTATAAAGTTGTTAACGTTTTTCAATGACCTGTGACATTATCGCGATGTTGTTTTTCCTCATAACAGCAGCGCTACTAATCGTAATTTAATTCATTTTTTGAAATAAGAACGCAGCTATTGTGCCGTAGCAATTGTATTAGTTATACAAAATCTCTCTCAGAAAAATAATAGCTAAATATTCTCTTACGGGCAAGATTTCTTCTTTTCATTCAATTTTATTTAGGTAATGAATATAGCATCGTAATTTTCAAACAGGAAACACGTTTAGTATCGACAGGGGTGTACCTATTCTGGTAAAGGGGGGTGTCTCCATCAAATTATTACAAATGGGCGGGACGGCCGTCGCTTTTATCACGTTTATATCGATAACATTTTATATTGCAATCATTATATTGACGATAAACAAATTAATGTACTCTGAAATAACTTTGAATGGAATACCCTTTTAAGATGTAACTTGCTTTAATAATGAAAGGAACAGGTTTTTTTATTATTCTTTATTTATATTATTGGGGCTTTTATCCACATGGGTGCGACAGTCCCATTGTATCTTCGCTATTACAAATTTGGTTTGAACAAACAAATAAATTTAAAAGTGTAAGTAAAATAAAAAACAATAATTAAAAGTAAATGCTTACTAAGTCAATGCTAATTAGCTTAGGTTTGGACGAAAGGAAATCACTGTTCGGTCAGTTTTACTAATTTAGAGGTATATATAATTTTTTTGCTGCTTCTGATTTTGGTTCTGCTAGAATGTTTTTATATATTTTTGATAGTTTTAAGGTCATTCTAATGAACTTTTCCTTGAGAAAGAAACTTCTTCCAAAACTTGCCAACAAATATTTGTTTTACCATAATTTTCTACGAGTAAACCGACTGAACTTCAAAGTGCCTCAAATTTTTATAGCTGATATGTTATATTTAATTTTATAAAGGGTGTTTCATAAAAAAAACCTAAAATGGCTGAAAGGTTTTATTGTGCCCGTCAAACTGAAAAACTTTCCCAAAAAAATTTAGGTCGAAATCTCAAAAAAAAATTTTTGGCCCTCCCATAGTAAATCGATCAGCTGATTGGCAATTTTGTATGGGAGGTCCAAATTTCTCTTTGCGATTTCGACCTCGTTGTCTTTGGGAAAGTTTTTCGATTTAAAGGGTACAACAACACCTTTTCGCTGTTATAAGTTTTTTGAAACACAAGCGTCTAAATATAAAGGTAATTAATGTAAAAAAAACTATTTTGTGCAACAAAAACAATGTAGAGAACAGACAATTCAATCACGAATTTACAAACCTAACTCAATTAAAACCATACTCGTACAAAATTGAGGATAGCGATATATAAGGATACGATAGAGGATAGAATAGCCTTTCATCAAAAAGGTTTTATGACGCAACAAATGATTGAGTACAATTAAGTTCGGTTAGATAGTTGCCACAATTGTTTATCTGAAATGTCCAAAGCGTTAGATGTGAAGAGTAAAACGTGAAATTATTAACACAACTACTGATTAACTAATGTTACGGCAAATAAACTTCCATAAAACGTTTAGCTGCCATTAGTTGTAATATAAATTTATTTAATCTTGATTATGTACATCTTCTATTACATTGCTGCGTAGAGTTATTTGTTATGTATGTAACTCAGAACTGCATATTAATATCATAATACAATCATCCGCAAACACAAACCCATTAGAACTAGCCAATGTACACATTGTGTTCCTAATCGCAAAAATCATATCCCAAATAGTCAAGGTTAACTAAAACTCGTGAAACAACATGAAAATAACTGGAAATATCATCAAACCATGCAGTCCTATTTAAGTCCCTCTGCGTGTGTAACTTTATCCATTCTTTCAATCGTCGAAGTAGATCGTTTTAAGTGAGAATGAAGAGTAAAGAGCCGGATCAATTACAATATTATTGTATAGTAGGAACTCTCGGAGCAAAGCGATCATAGTCAAACTAGCAATCCTTATTTTTTAATTACGTCCACTTCCATATAAAGAATAATGCAGTACATACCAATCTTTCATTTCCGCGACATGCCAACAATCACAGTGACAGATGCGTACACACTTGGCAAGTGATTTACCCGACAAACGACCGCCATTGACCGACATAGGAGCTAATGCCGCTATCAGAACTCGGGCGAATCTGTTACAGTATCGCCGCAAATCATAGCCGGCCATTTTGTCGAGTGCCGCCATTTTGTCAACGCGATATATGCGGCTGACGGCGCGATGCGATTGATCGATGGCGATATAACGGTGTGCAGGGTTACTGTACTGTGTCCGTGTTTTTTTTTTTGTAAACATTGTGATGATCGAAATTAAAATACAAATTGTATCATGCGGAAAAAAGACTAAAAATTTGAAAAAAAAAATAAATGCGTCTTCTACATATAGTAATTTCAAAGTCAAAAGGATTATATTTACTCGTAATCTTACATAGCAAAGTAACACTCGTGATTAAAACATTACAAAATAATATTTTTAAGGCTCTCCTTTGCTGGCTGAAACATCAAGCGGTAAAATCTCTTGCAGATGTTGATGAAAAAAACGAGGGGAAAAAAGCTGACGCAAATAAATTTTCATTGCGATAGCGTGACAAAGTTTTCCCCATAATAAGATGCAAGTATTGTTGTCCGGGGAATTAAAATTTATAACACCAACGACGCTTTATTGCACTTTCGTTTTAGAGGTAGATTTTTTATTTTTTCCGTTTAAAATATAATAACACCTTCAATATCTAAACTTCTATTCAGTACGTTGTGATGATTACGATCGATTACTTATTGAGTAATTAGGTAGGTACTTAAAATAAGATTCCCAAATCTATGAGTACCTACATAAGGCAAGATTATAATAAGTATTTCCAAAACCATAGGTGAAACATGATTATTCAACCATAATTTTTACTAGAAATACGACTTTCTAGACTAGAGTAATTATATCCATAGCACAACATTATTTACGACTTGCAAACTTGTTTTTGGTAGCCAAATATTTTATCACAAACATAATAAGAATTTCTAACTTGGCAAAAGTTGGTACCGAGACGGTGGCAAACTTTTAATCGTTTTATTGAAGCTTTTGCCAGTGATTTAAGAGTAACCTGGTTTTTTTATTTGATTTATTATGTACGGAGTCATGGAATATTAGGTATTATCCTTGGGTCAGAGATTCGTAGGTAAGAAAAAATATAAATGTTGGTTAAAAACTTACTTAAGTCATGTCTAATATCTATGTGAGGTTAGGTAAAGTTTAACTTAGGATTGGTACCATCGCTTAATTTTAACTATATTTTTATGTTAAACCTAGTTGTCCTAACCCAGAACCTAAGTTATGAAATGCTTCGCCTTTCCATAGCCAAAAAAATCATCTTATTTTATACTTTAATGATGCCGGTGAAAACGTCATATTTCACAACACAAATTGTTACAACGTTTCCTACTCAGACGTGAATGTAGCAAACCCTGATTATCTTTCACTAGGAAACAGGCATAAACTACTCGGAACTGAAACTTGGCGGACGCAACAATTAACCGACCAACTTGCCAGTGTGTACAGAGCTTTACGGAACACCTTTTATACTGCGCTCAAAATGGATGAGGTGCGCTAACTGGCTACACAATGCTTATTTAGAAACTTGGTGAATGGGACACGGAATTGAATTGTTATACAGTCTTTTTTGCCGTCGATGGTGTGTAGAGAAGATCTGAATGGAAAGAAAGAAACGACCTTTGCTAAACATAATGTAACGTTTACAAAACTAATCGTCAATTGGGTTCTGCAAACTCGTTATATTCTATATATAAATCGTTGATATTCTGACACAAGTTTGAGATGTAGGCTTCTAGAAATATTTTTATTTTGTAAACACAAATTACCAGTTTAAGGTATGGATACTACTCTAAAAGAATAAGCTGAGTATCACACCCAAATAAACATCAAAAAAATGCTGTTGCGCTTACCTCCCAGCCGGAAGGGCAGCTAGCTTATGTGATACTCCGGCCCTTAAACTAAGAACCCGCAAACCCACTAAAACCTGAATGCGCCCCTCCGGTGTCATAGGCCGAGGGCCATAAGATTCACCGCGTTCCCCGGACCCGGCTGGTTTGCTTTGCAGCAAGCCCCGACCGGTTGCGAAGGGGGAGAACCGAGAAACTCGGTCCCAACACAGAAAGCCACAATCGGCGCGCGAGCACACGCCACTCTGTCTCGGGGAGTCCTAAACCCGGATTGAACCAATATAAGTATTGTGTTTTTTTTTTGTATTTCACTGAACATTTACTTAACAGCTATAGCTTACAACGTGAAACGCAGTTCTTGATTTTTGGTAGCAGTTTTCTACCTGCCTGCCTTAATAAGCTGGCATGCTTTACTTTTTAAGAAGTGTGAAGTTCCCTATATGAGTAATTGTAATGTTAAAAGCATGAAATAAAGAAAACCTAGCTGTAATTTCCCTTTGTTAAACAAAACAGTTTGACCTACTTCCAGAAACGGATTCATTCCTCAGTCTTTATTCCACTAAAACGTAAGTGTAAATGTGTAAAATGAAATTGTCGCTCGCAGAATTTCGCGTCGCATGTTCACAAAGAGAATATACTAGAATTTCACACCAAACTCCCTTTAGACAACACTACGTGATGGGCTAAGCGATACTCTATGCATACGTAATAAAGACCCTTTGAGAGTGACAACGTTAGTTTTATTTGACGGAATAGTCGACATCTAAAATGGAAAATGGGTTTAGGAGGAAATCAGTAACTAAGCATGTTTAATTTAATTTCGATACCTGAAACCAGGAGCTTTTAGAACCAAAATACTAATTAAGGTTGGTAATTAAAGTGTTCAACCTAAAATTTATTTGAGCCACCGTTTATACCAAAATCAATCGCCGACTCAATTTTTTTTGAAAATAGCTTTCGGTTAATGTAGCGTAATACGCTCATAAAACAAGTTTTATATAAAATGAGTTTCAACTAAGGTGCCAACAGCATAGTTGATAAGTACTCATTTTTATTTAAAAATTCTTCAACAAGACCTAAACTAAATGTGTAGACAGCACAAGCTAAAATCAGTGGAAAACTCGAACAGACACAGAATAAATGGTCTAAATTGCCACTCGAAATGGACTTTAAGCCCTAGAAATAGGTTGTAGAATGGCTAAGTGGTCCCATTTCATGGTCCATTGCTTCGGGAATCGATTGTCGGAGCGAGCTAATCGGCTCACTTGGACCAACTCGATTCTGTCTCATGTGGTGCCAGTAATTGCCCTCTAAACAACTGCTCTGGGATTTGGCTTGACGTTTTACTTTTTTTATTACCTCTCGCCAGGCGAAGGCGTTGTTTTAAATGGCTTATTTGACGTGTTTGGTGCTGGCCGAAATTAAAAGATTATTTGTACACGCTAATTTAAAAAGTAAGATTCGGCGAAACAATTCGTGGCCGGTATTTAGTTTTAAATTACAACATACACAAAAACAGTCGCCAAAGTCTGTTTTTAATCCTTTTTTTGCTATCTACGAGTAGTACCTACTATGTTTAAAAGTGTACCTAAATGAAGTAAACCAACCAACCGTCGATTGAATGTAGAATTTTGTAATAAACAAGAAGTTCCCAAGCTGTATCGAGTTGGTTTCCATGAGAAACCTTTCACAATTAAAAGACCGAAGTTTCTAGGTGCTTGCTTAGTTAAATTTTGTCAGAACATTTCAATTAGGAAATGGTAAAACGTTGCAGACAGGAGTTGACCGCACACTCGCCGAGCACTCTGTTGCACTTGTGTGTACCCCGCTTTATGTATAAAGTTGTGTGTACACAGGCCAAATATTGTACAATGCTTGACTTTGTGCCCGCTGTACGAATATACCTGCGTGTGTACTAGAGCAAAACCTTGACTATGTTTTATTTTCTGACGTATGTAGTAATAGTCTTAAATTCATTGCTAGAAATTAATAAAAAAAAAATATACCTACAGCCTAAACAAAACTAAAGTTATAGTAACTAAAAATTACAAGAAGGAAATGGAATGGAGTAAGAACATTTTCTACATAAGTATACCTTTTATTCATATCTTGTGCAATAAATTTTGAAATTAATGAAATGAGTTGACTTTCTTTTAAATAAGATAATTTTTGTTTTCAATTTTCTATTAGTACTTCTATGAAAACATTCAGTAGATACAACTCATAGAAAACTTTAAATTCTAAATCTAAAATACTATCTCTCCATCAAAAGCACAGACCAGCATTTTCTTCTTTACAAAAAAAAACAAACGCCAACGCCTGCCACCTCTGAGTTTCTAGTAAAAGAAAAATCTGTTACTCCCACAGAAAAAAACACTTCAGTCTACATTTCCCGCCCCGACGCCCTCACTACGATTCCGTAGTTCATTATTCGTAGTCCGTAGCAAATAATTTGTTCATAGCACTCACCACTCGTAGCGTCGTAGCACACCGTAGCAAGTGACTGTTTCCGCAAGAATTTGGCTGACGGGGGCTCTCTCTGTGGTCAGGCAACAAGGCATAGTTTGCTTTTATTTGCATTTTTAATAGTATTTTTTATTATTGAAGACGAAATTAGTATTTTTGAGAATAATTAACTATTCGGAAATAAGCGCTCTGATATGTTTCTTTTGTTTCTATATAATGATCAGCTTATTTAACACAAGTGTTTTGCAGTAGATATTGCGATTTTGTGCGTTGTAGCATAGGATGGATCATAATACACCTCTGCAGCATTAATACAGGTAGGATAAGTCAGTGTCTTGTTATTCCTCCTATGAGTAATGATCTACTCAGTTAATTAGCTTTCTGAAACGAGAATAAAATATTAATAGGTAAATGCCACGTTCGCTTTACGACGACATTTACTTTTCTTTTATGACTTGGGTTAATATTCCCGACTTCTTGCACTATCTTATCTGCATAGTAGGTATTCTTACACCTTTCTAAATGTTTACATAAAATCACATCTACAAGTAGCCGGAAGAGAAATAGTGCTAACAGACTAATTAATTTACCTAAGTAGTATTTTCCTAAGTGCCGTATTGAAGGAATAAAAATACGTAAGTATAAGTACGTAATAGTAGTAAATCTAATACGTCTAAAAGATGTCGAAAAGATGACTGTTAGACGTATTTAGTTCATTATGAAAATAAAGCCCAAAGTCCTATTAAAATTCATATCATGTATTACAAAACATACACATATAACAAATCAACAAGCATAACATTGTGTAGGAAAAGAATTTGTGAAATGAGGATTAAGTTAGTAAGCTTGCACGAAAACGTTTTCGTGGAAATTTAAAGCAAAATAATCATCTTTTTCAGCTTTAGTCATGGATTTCCGCAAAGTAACGCCTGATTCCATCAACTATATCAAATCAGCAAGCTTGCATATGCCTGAATTAACCAAACCTTGAACTAACTTGATAACAACTGAACAATATATCCACCCTTCAATCAAATTAAAATTCTCTCTTCCTCAAATCCCCCAAGTGGTATTCCAAGGAGGTCCTACAAATGGTGTAATTAGAACTTTTTTCCGCCAACAGCGAGTCGTAAACTGTTGAATCGGGCGCAAGTGGCGACTGAGTGCGGCGCAGCTGCGGCTGATGGCTGACGAAACACCCGATGTAGGGTAGTCTAAGTTATAGACTTTCAAGTGATAAGCATTAGATGTATTTTAACGGATTCCAAGATGCTGATTGTTGCATTTGCATTGCTTTGTCACTGTGTATCACCAAAGTGTCTAAATTTTGTGATTTTGTCAAAGTTTTAGTACTACCTACTTTCATTTGAAGTCAGGAGAGTTTATTTAAAAACTTTATTACACAATTAATGCAGAAAAGGTGTGCTTAATGCTAAAAGCATTTTATACCAGTTAACCGCACAGTCATGGAGAAAAATGAAAATGAGTGCAATTAAATTTAATAAGAATCCAAACCTTATTAATGCTTATTAATACATAGTCCTCTGAACATTTAAGCAACGTTTATCTAATTAGTGTTTTTTTCTAATACAATCTAACAGACCTTCATGCCTATGCTACTAATAAGCTTATGGCTTATGGCCGTATGTAACATTTAATAATAATAATAATATATCTTTATTTCAGGTAAATTACACCCATATACTTATATTACACTTAAATAAAATTAATTGAATAAAATTGAAAGTCAGACGTTAATGAATGGGCCCAAGACCTCAAGATTTATTTATTATCACAAGTTACTTATGATGCGACAAAACTTTAAGTAGCAATGATAACTGTCGGTAGTCGGATTATCTTTTATCCGACGTTTGGAATAATCAGACCAAAGACCTACGCTTTATGCAAAATTGAAAATGACCACAAAAAACCTGGAACAAGCCTCGAATCTGGTTTCACGACGGAATCGAGGCTATGCATAATACATGGGGTATGCACGAGCCGGCTTATCTCTTCGTTGCCGACTGCCATGGTCAACGGTATTTATGCTTATTCGAATGAAATTTGTTATTCATCGTATACTATGATTTAATGCTTTGCCCAACTTTGACGTGTAAAAGTAGCCAGATTTCACGACGCGAAACGACGTTATCAGCGGTATTGCTCCACGGTAGGTTTTGACAAAGCCGCTGAAATATAAATTCTAGGTGAATTTATTTTATTATATGCAGACATGACCTATCGTCCACGACTTGAATACAATTTTTAAAATATAAGTACAAACTCTCATTTAGGCAATTAATATAGTTGCGATCTTTATACAGAAACACTGCGCATGGAAGTGAAATTCGCAAAAAAAAAAAGTTTTATTCTGGAACGATGAACGCAACGTGCGCCGAACGACGCCGTTTTCCAAATAGTTTTTTTTTAATATTTTCTAAAGCTCCAGAGAGTTCCAAGAAATAGGCTGCAATTGCGCCTACGACATAAAAGTAAATTGGGGTGTCATATAAAACGTGAAAAAAGAAGCAGTGAAACAATACCTTACACACTACACATTACAGAAATTTTCGTAAAACAAATATAGTATTTCGCATTATACATTTAGAAAACGTCCGTACAATATTTAAAAAAACTTTGTCAAAAAAATAATTGTTTTGATATGAGTTTTATGTTGCTCGTTTTCTCATAAGTAAAATATGTAGAAAAAATAATTTAGATTTGCTGAGAGTGTTGAAGTTTGGCCTAATGTTACAATCGTCTAAAAGAGATCTCTTTTACCAATGAGATGATCTGTCATTTTAATTTTACTTTTTCGTATGAAACTCAATAGGGATGTGAAACAACTCGTTCTGAGATATAATACGGTAGTTGACACCACCAATCGTTGACGTACTTTTTATCAACTGTCAAAACGCTTTTCTTCATAGAGCTTGTATGGGAATAACACACTTGACGTCATCGCGTGCAATGCCGACTGAGTGACTAATTATCATTTGAATTCCAATTAAAAATCAAATAATACGAACTGCAGAAAAATATTAGTGTAAAGGCATCTGAAATTATGAATTATTTTAGAGAAAATCAGTTTTTGAATATTTCTTTCATAGTGGAAACAAGCCTATTGCAGATCTCATAAATTGCAAGTCAGCCATGCGGAAACAAAGAACATTAAGCATACTTTATCAGCTTTAAGGGCTTAAATGATGTGCATTGTTTTATAAAAACGACCAATTGTGTGTAATTAATTATTATCCATTCTAAATAGTCAATTTTCCCTAACCTTATTTCCCTATTTTGTTTACAGGTACGTACCACAAGAAAAATACCGTCAGGAAGCATGCAAAAAGGGAGAAGTGCTATTAATCGTCCAAACTTAGTAAGTTTATCTCCATATACAGGGTTGCCAATAAATAACGGTTGTTATTTACCGGTACACCCCCAAGTTTCCGATACCGGTGTTTCGACAAAGGCAGTTTATAAATCGCTGGGCGGCCCGCTATAACGGAGACAAATTATTATTTTTATTGCTGTAATAATCCAAGGAACTCAGTTTAATTAGGTGGAACCGATAAATTTTCGGTCGAGTGCGGAGATATTGCTGATGATATTTTGCAATTAGCACGTAGTACTGTTTTACGGCTGGCTAAGGTTTATGGCCTATTTACGCTTCCGCGTACGGCTTTGCCCGTGCAGGCTTCGGTTAAAAGAAACATGACCTAAAGTTACCATCTGAAAACCGACCTTGCGAAGTTCCGACCTCCATTAATTCGATCCTGTTTTTAACCTACCAAATGACTGATTGCCATTTTCGTGATGACGTTGCTTCAGATAGACTAAATTTAGTACCAAAAGAAACGTAAATAATATATTTACTAACGAATTTATATTTTACTAGCTGTGCCCGCGACTTCGTCCGCGTGGAATTTTAACTGTTACCGCCTTCACCGCGTGGAGGTACTCCCAGCCTATGCTACTGTTTAACATGACCCAAATGCAGGCATACCTGCGACTCTATAACAGGTACACACAATGAGTTCCCTTAGTTAGGTAGGGTGATTAATTCATCCCAAGTTTAGGCCAGTTAACACTTAGTCACTTGGCGTCAGTTATTATATATTTCACTGTCTAGGTAAAACTCAATCAAATGAAAAAATCCCATCAAATTCAGTCCTGTAGTTTCTGATATTCAATTTCCTGCCTACACTCTTAGTCTATTGGCGTGATTATTGCAAGTGATGCTGAGTCAAATAAAAAAAGTCCCATTAAAATCGGCCCAGTAGTTTCCGAGATTCAATTTTCTGCCTACCCCCTTAGTCTATTGGCGTGATTATTTCTATCCTTCTTTACCTTCCAAGTAATGTTGAGTCAAATAAAAAAAAGTCCCATTAAAATCGGTTTAGTAGTTTCTGAGATTCAATTTCCCCCTAAGTTCATCGGCGTGATTATTTATATCCCAGTTTACTCTCCAGGTGATACTGAGTCAAATAAAAAAAGTCCCGTCAAAATCGGTCCAGTAGATTCTGAGATTAGCCCGGACAAACAGACAGACAGACAGACAGACAGACAGACAGACAAAAATTTTAAAAATTGTTGTTTTGGCTTCTATTACGGTAATTAAGACCCCCTGTAACAATTTTTCATAAAAATCTTCAATGTACAGAAATCGATCTTTTACAGTCTTATTATATGTATAGATTGTGTACGAGGAGCTTGTTGTAATAAACAGCTAAGTTTTCCACTGTTGAATGACTCATCATCATCATGGCTCATTATAACACGATCTCCCAATAAATAATAAAGTAACTCGCAACGCTTTACAAATCCTACAAGCAACTTGATTACAGTGCCCATAATTTAATCGTTTATTTAGTCGGGCCAATTTAAATCTCCATGGAAAAGTTTTATTTTGAAAACGTGTCTACGATAGGTAATATTTTAATGAGCGAAAGTAAGTTTTTGATGAAAAATACGATAGAGGACTTACTTACATACCTACTTAATTTTTTGCTAGATATTGTCACAATTAATAATGATAACTCCAAATGGAGTCGTTTTTTTTTGTTCGCCTGCATAGCAAATACAAAATAACACGGTTATGAACAACCTTACGTTTGTGCTAGAAAGAATTTGTTGTTAAAAGTAAATTGCCTACGAAAACCGGTACCTAACAGTAAATTTTAAAAAATGCGAGAACATTTTTATCATTATAACTCAAATGAAAATGAAATCAACACGGTAGGGAAGCCCTGAGACAACAAAGGGATAACAATGTGTGTTCTCTTTTTTTTAAATCGGTGGAATTATGCATAATTAATTTGATATGAGTAGGTACTGTGGTATTAAAACGCGGGTTACAAACAGGATGCCTTTATTCTGTTAAACAAATCATTTTTGAAAAAAATCATTATTTGCTGCTGTTTACAAGTTTTTCAACGATTTCTTTTGACAAAGTAGTAGTTCGACAAACTGCAGCCTCTAACTAAAATTACTTAAATTGATAATGAAAACTTAGCTACAATTGACTCTTTTTCTCATGGAGAAGCTTTGGCATCAATAAAAAGATCAGACTCGAAACTGTCGTTTAAGAATGAAGTTCGAAAATAACTAAATGAATAAATTGCATTAATAATTATATTTATAAAGATATTATTAATAACTATAAATTGATTTATGTATATTAATATACTTAATAATAATAATAAATTTCATTTATTCAGACACAACGATCCATTTTTGTTAGTAACAATTAATCTTACTAGCTATGTTAATAAATACACTGACAATGACATAAATCAATTAACAAAATATATGCGGCTAGCATTCGGGTTTACCCAGGCGGTTACCCAGTGCCTTGTTACAGCGCTATCCGACCAGCACGTTCAGAATACTATTAAAGCTGCCGGTCATTCTGTTCCGGATGGACAATATCTTCTTTCTTAAAATCGCATGGAAACTATCGACATGGGCGACGGTTAACGTACCGGACGCACTACAGTATCGCAGCAGCCCCAACAGTAATCTGAACATATTATTTAATATGTGTTTACTTCTATTATATTTTATTTATTTTTTGGAGAAGACTGGTAGATAATGCTTACCTTACCTTACTGTTTTAATGGTGATGAATATGTGAATATTATTATTATATATGAATAGTTAACCAGTGTTAATTTTACTCACTGAACCCAAAATCCACGGTTATTCAGGGATCATCCCAAGGTACATAACAGAAAGTAATAAATACCACTTCGAAGGTATCTGTCCTGTGTAAACACGCGTTATAATCGCCCGTGGATCGTCTGAGGCGGCGTCTAGACAGGAACTCAAACAATATTTAGACTTTACCTCCTTTGATTTAAATAAAATATCGAATGACATGTTGCGTTATGTAATAATAAGAATGAAAGAGGACTAACAGCTAGCGAACGAACAAGACGAAGCAACAGTGTTCGCAGTACGTTCGCTTAGGCAGTCGTAGGAATTCAATTCAATTTCTTTGGCCCATGTTCAAGCGCCAGGCGGCATATCTTACGAATTTTATTTTAATCAAAGCTTATCTGCATGTAAGCAAGAGGAGTTATGTACTGATGATGGGGTTGAATGAACGCTATTTTGTAGATAGGCACAGAGGTACGAAACCCATTAAATTTGATTTTAAGTGGGGCTTATTAACAAGGTGTTGTTGGAATCTCACGTTTAAAACAGCCACGAAATTTTTAGTCTAGTATTTAAAATCTAAACAAAAAAGTTAATATTTACATACACAAACATTTTATACGATACTCTGACTGAACCTTCCTCGAAAAATTAGTATTTAAATTGTTTATTTCAGCTTGTCTTATGGATGATACAAGCTTGGTAAATCCGATCGTTGCGCATCGCTTTCCTAAATTAAAATTCCAAAATTACTCCCTTATTTTATCGTTCAGGAAAAAGTGTACCCTTTAAAACAAAAAAGAGGGTATCGCGTTCGCGGGATTTTAATATTTTCCTTCGCGTTTGATTTATAGCCGATCTTCCTTGTCTTCAGCGGTTTGAATCCAGAATCCAACAATCTTTTGGACAACGGATGAATTATGTTTCAACGTTTTTCCGATTCTTATGAAAAGCTTAAGTATTTTTGAATGGTTATAATAGAATCTGAGTTATAATAGGAAAACGAAGAAAGTCGCATTAATTCAAAGTTATGAATAAGTAATCTATCTTTCTAGAGACTATATTAGACGTCGTAGTAATAACAGTGACTGTGTTGCATGTGTTTTTGCATACGAGTATGTGTCGAAATTAAACTAATTTTTATCTCAAAACTCCCTAATTTTGACACCAGGTCAAGGTGATGTAAGGCCGCGGATGAATATAGTTTAACTGACTGTTCATAATTTTACAGGAAAATTACTATACTTCTAGATTATTCTTCATTGAACAGCAAATAATTTTACAAACTTTCAATAAAGAGCATAGTAAAGACACAAGGGCTCCAAAGGAAAGGCACCTGGAATTTTCACGCTACCGTAAGCAACTAACGAAATTTTCCATCATATTAAATATCACCCACCTGGTCCGAAAATAACCTTTCCTGTTATATTAAATACCGCTTTATCCGTGAGGCGAGTATCCAAACTTATCCTTGTCACTGATTTCTTTGTGAAAAGAGAATAAAGCGATCAGCCCTCCTACTCTCTAAGTCGTTGTTCCTAGATTTAGATGTAGCCCTCCCTGTCGTTCTTACAAGCTGGACCGTGTGAGCAAACGTGCTGGCTAGACCCGAAAAAACCAATGAAACTTTAGGGAGTACAGCCTCAGAGCGTACGGCCTCGACGTAGCTTCGAAGGTAAAACCCGTGTGACCTGAGTTTGAAAGGACCTCCTAAAACTTACCGGGTTGATACTGTTGTAATACCCGGAAGGGTTAATTCGAGTTATTATGAACAGTGAAAACTCGGGAGCCACCATGAAACATCATCAAACTGAGAGCTGTATAACGACGCTAGCGAATTTCGTAGCTTTCGCATTAATAGAAAGATCAGACTCGAAGACGTCGTTCAAAAATAAAGTTTGATAATTTCTAAATAAATAAATTGCAATAATATTATAGTTATATAGATACGAGTATTATTCATATTTGTTGATTGATTGATATATATATTTGTATGTTATGATATACTTAACATGTATTTCCTTTTATTTACTGATATATATATTTTTATATGTTTATTTATTTTTTGCATTTTTAACGGCAATCATTTCTCCATATTTTTTTACTGCACGCATTGCATCTTTCTGCATGCAATGATAAGTCCCCCCTTTGTACAATTTTTATGCAATAAAGTTTTTAATAAATAAATAATAGATGCTATGCTAAATAATAGACCGATACATCTGCTGAATCTATTTCAGCCTTATTGAACCCGAGGTAACAAAGGGACAGACTTTTTTTTAACTTTTAATATGTTGTTACGTTCTTCACTAACTTTTGAATGTTCAAGGTCTTATTAAAATCATTAATGAAAGGATCGTTAACTTTTAGTACATTTTTTTAATATCAACAGTTAAGGCCTTCTGAAGGTCAACCGGTCAGAGTACTTAGCTAACCCCTCCTGAGTTAGTTAAATAGACAAGTTTCGAAAAAATCATAGCCCAAACTTGATCAAAAAACGTACAGTAGACTAACTGTAGTAGGAAGACCCCTAATCCTTTAAACTTAGAAACTCATAATTAATTTTATTTATAAATTTATTTGTTCAAGGGAAAATTTGTGACCTCTCAGGATCGAAATGCAGCATTCCAATCAGCTCTAAGACCGCCGCAATCAGAGCCAATTCATTAGAAGACGACTTAAACTAGTTAACTAGTTGACGCACCTTGGCCTGAGCAAACTGAAGTTACACAACCCGGTTGGAGATGTTTGACTTATGACTCCTATGAGCTCCTATGTCTAATGAACTAATGAAATGAAATTGCTCTAAAAGGATTTTGCCCATCGAACTATGGACTACGGTATTTTTGCTTCAATTAAAAAGTTGTTTTAAACGGTGCTTAAAATTAGAATTTACTATCAAAATGAGTAATTAGATAAATCAGAACCGGAAGTACGAAGATTTTTCAAAATACGTGATATGACCTCAAAATGAATTTAATCTCGCCTAGTTTTTTCAAATTACTTAAGCCTTTGACTGCCGAGTAAATACAAACTGAATCTGTCAATAAATTAAGTTTTACAGACGCTAACTGACAGTGACAGTATCACATGAAATTCATTTTAGTCATTCGTATATCTTTTAAATATTTTTTTATGAATCCTGGTTAAAAACAAGCAGAAAAATTGCAGAACGACTTCTTAATTCAATACGATAATTTACAAATAGTTTTTCGTTTGATGCTTGATAACAGTCAGCACCATTAATAGGCAAGATCCTTTACTTGAGAGTGTAGTGTGTAGAGAGTATTTTGAAAAGATTATTAAAAAACATATCCATGGAGCAATTATTTTTATTTTCGCAAAACTTTCTCAGTATCGCACGTGTATCTTCGTCCCGACCGAGTTAACAGATATTATTGCATAATATAAACTGTTCGTTATAGTGTTTACTATAAACTGCGAAAGGTTTGGTTGTCCGCCGCGCCAAAAAAGGCTCCAATTTTTTGCAATAAAGCATTTACTTAATATAAAACCAATTGACATAAAAGGCAAACGAAAACTTTGATGAAAAACCAATAACGCTCACGATCTCAATGTCAAACAAGTTTCATGTCTACCGAAAATTCTTACTTTAGCTATATTTTCTTTCTTTAATTCGAAATAATTTGTTTCAATTTCTAGTAATGGAAAACGATCAGATAAAACGCCGTCGTAGAAGTTGGGTTTGAAACTAATGCCATGTCCGGAACTTGTATTCGACCTACTTACACACTTTGCAGTCACGGCAAAACTTTTCACTTAGACATAATATAAAAATGAGAAATGTCGGAAACCAGAAACCAAAATTTTCAACAAAAAATTAAATAAATAGCTTTTCATACTCTGCTAAGAGGTTACGTAGCAGACTACGAAAAATTCGTAGCAAAATTCGTAGCTACGCGTCGTGGCCAGCTGAGAGTAAAGAGATAATCTAAATATAACTGATCCAAGTTGTTTAAACATTTTGTTCACAATTTTTACCGCAAGAGTACTCATATCATTATGAGAACAGTTAATGAATACGGAATTCTTAACAACAACCTTTTTGTTTCTGAGTACCCTATGTCATTATTATCATTTTTATAACACAATCTATGTGGTACCCTTTCAGTTCACAGTTCGAGAAACCCTTGGTTATATTGTTCATACATCCGCATGTACGTTTTTGTATAGCAATGACTTAATACTAGGGCGGTTTGATAAGTCCATGACTTTGAAAAGAAAAACATATATTTTGTGTACAAAAACATTTTATTTTTCTACATACTCTCCTTTCAACTCTACACTCTTTTTCCAGCGATGCTCCAATCTCTTCAACCCATCCAAAAAATACTTTTTGTCAAAGCCTGCAAAATAGGCCTCGGTTGCAGCTATCACCTCTTCATTGGATGAAAATCTTTGCCCAGCAAGCCATTTCTTCATGTTTGGGATGAGAAAGAAGTCACAGGGGGCTAAATCTGGTGAATATGGAGGGTGCGGCAATAATTCGTATCCTAATTCGACAAGTTTTGAAGTCGCGACTGCAGACGAGTGGGCCGGAGCATTATCCTGATGAAGTAGAACTTTTTTCTTTGCTAGATGCGGTCGTTTCTTCATCAACTCTTCATTAAATCTTTCCAGCAATGCAGCATAGTAAGCACCGGTTATTGTCTTGCCTTTCTCCAAGAAATCGATGAAAATAACCCCTTGACTGTCCCAAAATACTGTTGCCATCACTTTACCAGCCGAACATACCGTTTTTGCCTTCTTTGGTGCACGTTCGCCGGTAGAAGTCCACTGCTTTGACTGTTGTTTAGTCTCTGGCGTATAATTGTGGACCCACGTTTCATCCACGGTTACGTACCGACGCAAAAATTCACTTGGATTGCGATTATACATAGCCAGACATGCCTCAGAAGTAGTCACGCGTTTTCGCTTTTGGTCGACTGTCAGTAAGCGCGGCACCCATCTTGCAGAAAGTTTTTTCATTCCCAAAATATCGTGCAAAATATGAAAAACTCGTTCAGTTGAGATGTGCACAGGCTCAGCTAACTCGCGTATCTTTACTCGACGGTCAGCCAAAACAATATCGTGGATTTTGTTAACAATGTCCTCAGTGGTTACCTCAATCGGCCTTCCTGGGCGCTCGGCATCATTGGTTGTAATACGTCCACAACGAAACTCAGTAAACCATTTATGTACCATTCCATGAGACGGCGCTGAATCCCCGTAATATTTTTTCAACTTGTCTTCGGTCTGCTTAATGGTTTTCCCGCGTAAAAAATAGTGTTTAATCAAGACTCGAAACTCGGATTTCTCCATTTTCGAAGAACACCTTCACAGCCGCCAAACTTCTTTTGTTATTAAATATTGTTTTCGCGCCATATTTGAAAATAGAATTATTTTAGGTTCGCAAAAATATTACTTTTAAGAAAATATCATTAAAAATAAAAAAAGTTTCTATTCAGCCTGAAAGTCATGGAGTTATCAAAACGCCCTCGTATGTGCGCGCTCACAGAGAAAAGTATTTTTGGTAACTTCAATTGTGACATAACTGACATATCAAAGCCCAAATCAAAGCTTTGTTTGCTTTCCCATTTTGATATAATAAACAAGTAACATTCTTACAATAGAAAGATGTGTGGGTAAGATATTGTTATTCATGTTCTACTTTGGATAACATTGTCTGTATTTTGGCTACATTTTGGGACACGTCTTTTCTGTTGACAGGGTCTGCCTAAGCAGTAAATAAATATGGCTAATGAAAAATACTATCACTCACACACACAAAATAATTTTAAACACTTTTTTATTGTCACTTTTTTAGACAACTTGTAGGACATAGTTACTGCGAAAGGTGACTTTACACTTTTCTCATAGTACTTCTTTATCCAAACAATGTGGCTTTCATTCGTTCTAGTTTTGTCTGCGAATTTCCCAGCTTTTTATATCTTATTTTTTCAGGATTTCAAATAACTGAGTACGACACTTCTTAAACGATCTTTAAAGGCTATAAACATTACAAAATCCATTAGTGAAATGGATATACGTTAAAGCGAATTTTGAAATACGACTGTCCTAAACACCAATTCAGCGCTCCTGGCGCTTAAATCAATGGCTGGTCATAAATACAGAACTGTCAAATGAAACTAATACTACTAATTCTGTGCAGATATAACAATTACTTAAAGATGTGGCATCTCGCAGATTTATAGGGTCAGTGTTAATGGCAATAGGCGGTTAGCCATTATTCATGATGATAGTTACCTTGTTTACGTAGACAATAAAGGTTTTGTCACAGGGGCAGCGTCACTTGTTCTCTTCATCTTGTCACGCTATCATCTGCCACGTCTTGGCTTGATTTTTCAAAGAAAATCTCATTTTCAAAACGCATTGCACTGCCGTCGCGCTACAAATATGGTTAAGCCTTATGCTTCGAGGCAGTATCAGTAAACAGTTTTACAAAATTCATCTTTTAATTTTAATAGGATTGTGATCTTGCATCTTGTTATTTTTCCGTTCTTGATATTTGGGCCATCTTACAAGTGAATTTATAACGGTCCTTTGAATCCATATGCTTAACTAAATGCCAAAGGTCAATTCGCTCTCTGCAGCACCGAGCCATTATGGTATTTCCTTACAAAAAGCACTTAATCACGTTACGAAAAACAAAACACCGTCGCGATTGTATTCAACGGTTCGTTATGCCGGCGCCTGCCGGTGGTTGGCGGCACCGAATATCATTTGTGCGAGAAAAAAGGTTTCACTTTGTTTTTTTTATCTGTTACAAATAAAAAACAATAAAAGCCCGGCTCCCTCTGTCGAGTGGTTTGCACAACAATGCGCTGGCTGTTCGGCTATAAAGATTGTTTTCTTCCGAGCTATTGTGCGGACAAGATCGGGATTGGATGGAAATGAGACCTGAGGCTATGTTACGAGCTCGTTGAGGCTTGCTGTGCTTAGTATGATATTTCATTGGGCAAGGTTATTGTATCCGTTTTAAATTAAATTATGTGAAAACTGCGTACAATTAGCCGCATTTCGAAACGATAGAAATATAACTTAGCGGTATTTATGTTGGCATGAGAAATTTTCAACTCCTTACTAAAGGAAATCTTATAAAAGGTTTGCAACGCATGATTAGAGTTTGAAACAAAAAAAACGTTCGTAATTCTAAAAGGGTATAAAAATCAGGTGTTCAGATTTCAGCCAAAACTTCTCCGAAGCATTATCGAATCCGTGAAATCATTCTTTTCACAGTTCACAATTTTAACATTCGTCTTGGAAACTTTTGGGTCTACCTCTTCATCAATCCGGAAAATATTTATTCAAGGGGAGTTCCTCAAGTTCCCAGCCATTTTTTCCACAGCTATTTTTCTTTGTTAACGAAATTGAATTCACATTCATCGCTTTATGAAGGCTATTGCTTCTTTTATTTTGTTATTTTATTCGGTGCTGATTCTGTTGGTGTCTTTACTCTTTAGCGCAAGTTAGGAGCATTATACATATACATTGAGTATTGGTGCGTACCTGCCTTATGTTCTTGAGCGTAATTGATGTAACTTTTTTAATTGAGGCAACTTGTTCTTCATGGGGGTAATTAGGCTTGGTACATACATCAATTTCACTCGAGAAGTAAGAGCGTAAAATATCAAAATATATGATAAGCACGAATGTTAACCTTCAAAAACAATTTTCCATAAAATAAGTACTTAAATACTTAGCACTCACTAGACTAGAAAATGCCTATTGTTAACAGAACAAACATAAATAATTTTCATTAATACTTGTATAACAGCTCCGTTATAAATACTAACACAGTGGCATTGATTAGTTTTCCAAACACCTGCTGTACAAAGCTGAAAGGAATAGAAATAATTGAAAATAAAATTTAAAGTCGGTTTGAAGAGGGATCCACACAAAACGTATTCTATGTGAACGATAAATGATGATAGAATACCATTTGACAATTTTTAATATTTTTTGCGACTGTAGGTACAGTAGAATCCCGATTAACCGAATCAATTAAAACCAGTGGTAATTCGGATATTCGAAAATCCGGATAATCGATTTCATATTCAAATCAAACAATATTTGTTTAAATGATATACTATGTAATGAGTTTGACATATGTACCTTAGTTGTTTAGACAAAACTATATAAAAAAACCATTACGTATGTGGTTCAAATCGTTCAAATAAAATGAATGATATTGTTATGTCTGTCTAGTTGCGCGGTATAAAATTTAAAGCAGCAGCTAGAGCCGTGACGCGAGTCCGGATAATCGGATGTTCGGATAATCTGGATTCGGATCATCGGGATTCTACTGTACAGTGTGCAACTATACAGTGTAAAAGGATACAGTCATATATACGCCTTACAGGTATAAAATGCCAGCGCTTTTATTCCTCCGTGCTATTGGAAACTTTAAATCTTCGTCCCCGTCGCTCCAAGGAAAATGAAGCCCAGAAAACTTAGGAACAGGCGATTTCGCTTTACAATAATTAGCATCTAAACTTCTAGTCGCAAAATAAACGGCAGGATGCCGTGATTTACCCGAAATTACTTAAAAGTACGGTGCCAGCTCTTTTTGAAATGTAAATCGAAACCTGAAAAGCTCTCCCTTCAATTTCGCTTTGATGTGTTAATTTCGGAAAACCTCTCGTGAATCTCTTAAAGTCTTTACATTAATTAGAATATTCAATCCATCTCGCGCAAAATAAATTCGACGCTAATTTTGCACACTTTTAAATTACTCTGCTGGCTTCGTTGATGCGAATGTGATATTTTGATATAAGGCTTTCTTAGTGAAGACTGTATGTAATTAATTAATATATGTATAACTAGGGTATAGTATAAAGATTAACTCAATCATTATGTAACATAATACACAGGGTATCGGCCAGCATTCACATAAATGACAATAGAACGAGTATTGTGTCTCATTTCGTGTGGCATGACTGATTTTATGATCGAACAATCCTTTGTAAGGCTGAATGTTTCAGCGGTATTTATATTAAGTTCATATTATTTGTAATTAACCATGTTGAAACTAAATAAATGATTTATTATTATCATTTTGTTGTTCATCTTTTTTATACTCTCATTGTGAGGTGTTATTTGTATGTTCTGATGGGTACAGACCAAGCCTGACATGGAGATATGTTAAGATGTAGATGTTTCAAGGGAACTGATTGGTAATAGAGGCGAAACAGGACGTTGTCAGAAATTTGCGCGTTATTCTATTTGTTTAATATAACTACTTTTTGAATTAATTACATGATATTGTTGTATATCTGCAGAGTGACATAGCTTTTATTTAATGACTTGGGGATCACACCAGTAGAAGACAAAACTTATTTTTATAGAATACTAGCATAACTTTTTATGTACCTATTACTAAACAGAAAAGAAGCCACTTTGAAACCAAATACATACATACTTATAATCGACAACATTCAAATGATGTTAACAGCATTATTAAAAATTACTTAATCAAACGCAGATAACCAGTAAAAAACGGAGTAACATTTCTAAGTTTCTTGGTTTTAATAATAATTATAATTAATATCCTAATTCCTAAGCAATTGGCTCCGACCATACAGTTTCTTAGCACAAACACAATTAATACCGACAAAAATAACTAATCATAAGTTGCTCCCTGCTAAATGGCCGCAAAAGTATCTTCGATAATACACAGAGTATATCTTTGGGTCGTAACCCGAGGACTCGCAACAGTAATAGGCTATTACTTCACTACACTTTTACGACGTTAAGTGTCTCCCCGTCATCTTTGCGGCTGAAATATCATTTTCCCAAGACCATAAATAAGGGTTTGCCGCGATCAGTCCACGGAAAGATTACCCTCCCGACCACCCGCAGGCCTATCTTTTACCGAATAAAGATAATACAATGTCCATGTAAGAGGCCTGTGGATAAGATCTCTAAGAAAAACAAAGAGGGAACGGTACACGTTTTTCCTCAATAATTATAAGCGAACTGGGATGTTCGTAACGAAACATGCTCGATTTAAACAAGGATTTACGTTTGATTACGCGGTTCTTTTTCTTTTTACAGCCTTCAGGGGTTACATTAGTTAAGATAAGTTAAAAGTTAAAGTTACATTATTGATATATTTTTTTAATAAAAATTACGATGCAATAAGAAAAGAAAGACGAAACTCAGGTATCATTGTAAACTTACGCGGTTTAAAGTAGTTACCTTTGACCATTTGATTAGTTAAAGTAAAAAATCTCTTTTGTTTTAAACTATAATAAGATCACATAAACCAAAGATAAATATCCTACAAGCGGACGCCTACGGCTTCACAAGCATTAAATTCATAATATAACAATTCGCCTTTACCATCCTTTTGAATCACTCTAATTATTTAAAAAAAAAAGCTGCATCAAAATCCGTCCAGTAGCTTTAGAGATCTAAGCATATACATACTTACGATGATAAGGACAGACGCGGGAAGCGACCTTGCTCTATACTATGTAGTAATTCAATGCAACGTCTAAAATAATCAAAGTTTCATCAATGTGACCAAGTTCATAAAATTATAAACTCGCATCTCACTATATTATATTTAGAAACTTTGTTGGCGCCCGACGCGGGGCCGAAGAAAATTGCAAATGCGCGCTCGCATCAGATCTTTTATTGCGGCACGAACTCGCAAAATCTCCAAGTTACGTTCTAGAACGATCTTCATTTAGTTTCGACAATTTCTTTTATTGAAATTCGAAGTTTGAGCTCGGACGATAAAATCTTTTGTTTATTAAATACGAGTTACCGATGTTATATAATATTGAGTAACACTAATTATTTTTGGAAATTATTGTCCTGTGACTAATCTATTGGGTACCTCGTGTGTGCATAAGTTTTGAGACGAAATAAAACTTGCATAACTTTTTTTATAATTAACATATATTTCTAAAAATTTCAGTGAACAATTAGTAGATAATAATAAACAAAAAATAATTATTATTATTTAAAATGACCACCCTTGTTTTTAATACAGGCCCTTAGACGATTTGGCCAGTCATCAATGACGGCACGAATCTTTTCCAGCGGGATTCGCTTTGCTTCTCGGACAAGAGCTCGCTTCAGTGACTCCAAGTTTGGGTGGGACTTTCGGCAGGCCCTGAGCTCTAGCTCAGCCCATAAAGCATAATCCAGCGGGTTGAGGTCGGGGCTGGAATAGGGCCATTCGTTCGCCGCGATGAAGGCGGCCCATTTTCCCTCAACCACGCTTGGGTGGTTTTTGCTTTATGGGATGGCGCTAAGTCCTGTTGGAAAACCCAATCCTTGTTGTGAAACAAAGTAAGGGACAGTGGTTTCACAACAGGCTCTAAGATGACAGTTTGATAGTTCTTGGCTTTCACCTTGACGCCTTGTTGACAGAAATGGAGCGGAGTGACACCTTCATACGAAACTCCCCACCATACCATCACACTAGCCGGATGATGAGTACGCGAGACATTCCGTGCTGAAGCTGGGACGTCCTTGCTACTTTTTGCATACACTTTATTGTTTTGCTGGTTGAACTTTTCTTAGACAGTAAAGATTTTCTCATCGTTGAAGAGTATTATCCTCGCATCGTGTCTCTTAAGCAGTATTGGACAACGTTCGCGTCGCAATTTACGAAGGCGATCGTTTATTAAATGAACTTTCCTACGGCTATACGTCTTCACCTTAAGATCATATTTCAGTATTCTGTTGACTCAAACGCGCGAAATATTAGTCTACAGAGCTAGTTTTTTCTGAGTTCGACATGGATTTCGGCGAAGTCGCTCTCGGATGATTTTGATGTTCGCAGGCGTCCTTACAGAGCGCGGCCGACCACTCCTTTGGCGATCTTGCAAAGAACTTGTCTCCTTGTATCGTTTAATAGTGTAATACACGAAGTTACGGCTCACACCAAAAGTTTTCACCTCACGGAAAATCTTCATTGGTTTTTTTCCCGCCTTAAATAGCGAAATCACGGTCGCACGCAATTCTTTTGTTCTCTCCAACACGAGAAAATTCAAAGAAATGAATTTGAAAATCAAAGGAATTAAAAGTTAACATTCGAAATTCAAAATTAGAAAAAGAAATAAATAGCAGCCAGTAATTTTTTATTTCTTTTTTTAGCACAAAGTTTGTCTCAAAACTTATGAACACACGAGGTAGATTTCATTGACTTTTTGTAACAAGATCATCATCACTAGACATGTATATTTTAATTTATTTTCGTATTTTGGTCTCTACCTAAAATGTCATCATTTTTGAAGTGTAACTTAGTTATATTTTAACTTAGTTAGTTTATGGGTGGAGTATACACAAAAGACGCTCTCAGCTCTGCGCGTCCAGTACAATAATGGTTTCAGGATGCTGATGGGGCTGCCTCGGTATTGCAGCGCTTCGGCGATGTTTGTTGAGGCTCGCATAGTCGGTTTCCCGGTAATCATGCGTAAGCGGGTTGCCTCTGCCTGGCGCCGCATCCGAGACAGCCCCAACAGCCTCCTGGCGGCGATAGGGAGTCGCTATTGCTGCCCTATTCTGAGGCACTGGAACAGCGTCCATGTGGGTTCCAGACCTGCCTTGGTAAATGTAAAGTAAGCCGTACTTTATGTAATGTCCTTTCTTTTGTATTACTAACCCTAGCTCGTAAGATATTTTTTCTTTAATAACTAACCCACTATATGGAATTTTTTTTATTTCTGAAATAAACATTAATAATAATAATAATAAAACTTACAGGTTTTAATTTTTGGGCAGGATTTCGTTCAATAATTAACAAAATAACCTACTTTTGTCGTATTGTGTTCGCCCTAAATAAGGTAAATGTCCAAATACTTTTAGATAAGTATCGGATTACTTTCTTAGTTACTTTGCCTTTGTCCGCTGATACAACGGGGGAAGGGGACGAAGCGATTATCTCTCCCCCTCTTTTTCATTAGAACAATCCTTGTACAAATGGGTGTGCTATCATTATAATCCATTTACTGGTGTTTGTTGTGCGTAGGCATGAAATATAAATATTTACCTTTTAAGTTTACAATACTAAAATATATTATTAAGTACAAACACGGGTCTTGACCCTTCTCAGTACTTGTCACCTTTCAAAAGCAGCACTCATCGTCAATGTACCCCAAAAACATCTGACATCACCACAGTATAAAGCAAATTCGCGTCTGTCCCTACGTCTGTATGTATGAATGTAAACGTAGATCTTTAAATTTACTTAACGGATTTTAGCAAATTTTTAAAGTGATTCAAACTGGAGGATTATATGTATAAAAATATGGAAAATGCGAACAGCAGGACAGCCACCACAGGGTCCATTGGTGTCTTATTTAAATACGATGTAGGATCCAACACACTAATATATATATATTAGTGTGTTGGATCCTACATCGTTCGTAGGAATAGATTGTTTTCATGATCGCGCATTTTCATTGCCGCTAAAAGAACAAATTCTAAAAAACTTGACGATTCCAAATCGCCCTTAACCTAAAAATCTAAAATATTTTACTCCCCCAAGACCGGATGGCGTCTAGATAATAAAACCATTTGCAAAGTGTACTGAAGCAGGTAATAGGCACCAGACCCGAAGCCCAGGGGATTAATTCTGAAATTCATCGTACCCTTAATAATTCTCCTATTTGTAGAGCCTTAAATACTGACATTGCAAGGGTGCGATGGGTATCCGTCAAACCGATCCAAGACTATGGGTTATCCCAGTTAATTCGAATATTATATATTCGATCCAAAAGGAGTCATTCTTGTGCTAAAATACAGCAAAATCAATAGATTAGATCCGGCGCACATATTGGGCATACTGTCGCAACTTCTTTCGACTGTCAGCGACTGACGGTAGCTCAGTGGTCAGAGCATTGGACCGGACTTCCAAAGGTCGGGGGTTCGATTCCTCCCCGATGACCGGAGCCGAAAAGATTTTTTAAAGTGTTATGTCTTTTCGAAATTAAAAATAACGTTGTGAACGCAAAAAAAACGTAACAAATAAAATCATTCTTCTAGTTTTTTTTTAAACACTTACGAACTTTGCAGATTTTTTTCTTCAAATAAAAGCTATCGCAGCTGTTCAAATAGAGCATTTTTTTCAAAACTCTGATTTGGAATTGAACTTCGTTATTGGGTCATAGCTATTACCTAAGCTAAGTGTTGTTTAGTTAAACTAATAGGTACTTCTATGGTTTACCTTGTCTGGATAAACAACTAAATTGCTCGTATGTTCTGCTATTAAGGTCAAGACAAATTTTCTTAGCACTCCCTACGATAATAGAGATTAATAAGGCCTTTGCGAGTATAGTGTAGGATGTTTATTGATAAGAATCCGCATTTTCCTAAGACACATACATATACAAAAAGGAATCTTACCTGAGGTCAAAATAATACCTACTGTAGATAACATAGATATCGAGAGATATAAAGGCTGCGTTCATCATTTAATTTGAATGAGAAAGCCTGGTGCACCAGACATAGCCAAGCGGCTTGTAAGTTCACAGCTACCCAAGCAAGGTGAGGGCATATATCGAGAAGAACTGGTTACTGGTGGGTAAAAAAGACAAAAGAATAGCGTAATTACCCATTAGCTTGTTTACCTACTTACAGTTATAACTTTATCACTTCACACCCGGTCCCAAAGACACGTAGCGCGCGTTCATCAAGTTACTGCGCGCATAATAGCGCCCAAATTACACCTGAATCACACACGTTCGCGACAAATGACGGTCGTACATCACGTAGGTTTAATTTAAATTTCACGTATATTAACGTTGTCAAGTCCGCGTGGTTGAGATCATCGCGCAGTTACGGGTTGAGTGATGGAATGTGTCTTACGAATATTTGGGACAATGGTGAAAGATTGGCTAAATAAGTATTAAACGAATGATACCTACATCAACCGATTTGGTATACTTTCAATTTAACGAATATCTTGGATGGGCTTATTTTGACTGCAACGTTAAGCCGTTTGTTCTGTGCCTTATCTTCCTCTTTATCTCTTGTGGTGCTGGACTGCCGTCTCACCGAACTATGTCATTGCCTTGGTGACTCATTCTCCTAAGTGTTCGACAAACGCGACAAGTGTGACACAACAATGTGAAAATGAACGTTAATGATACTGTCCTACGTGGTGACAAAGTGCGATTGACATTGACACAAGTAGGTATTAGTTGCGTCGCGTCGATCAGATATAGGCATGATGACACCTATCATGAATATTTTCAAGACCATGGCGTTTAAAAAACATAGCCCCTATGAAGTTAATACAACCAGTATATCAATTGACTCTGATTTCTGATACACTACCGTGACGTCACGTTTTTGTATTCCTATACAAAATCTATGGAGGCAGACCGTTTTGACAGATAATAAAGAGTATGTCAACGATGGGTGGTGTCATCTAGTCTATTGTCCTAAGTGAGCGCGGAATGTGACAATTGCGACGCGATGCGACGTAAAGCGACCATTGCTATCGCGTCGCATCGCGCCGCTTTGTCGCTCACCTAGGACAAAGGGTAAGACAGCGAATGCTAAGAAAGTGCACCTTTGTATTGCGCACACACTTGTGCACTACAATATCTCCTGTTTAGTTGTTAATCTCTATTGAGATAAGCCGCCGTACCGCCGTAGTCGAAATACGACTCGATTCAAAGCTCAAAAAGTTAAAAACAGTTCATCGTTTCACATGGAATTGTTCAGAAAGTAATTCCGTAGGTATATAGGCGTAAGTACGCACCTTGCGTTAATGCACACACAGGTCACGTTTAAAATCAGCACGACTAACATCCCATGAAGTCGCCTTAGAAATGAATATGAAATGTATTCTGCGTCCGCCCTTCACTGCTGGACGCTGTAATAAATAATTTATAGACCTCAATCGCATGTCTAACGGACCCCACAACCCTTCTTTGCCAAGGCTATTGTGTGCGGAACCTATCCCTGCCTGACCCGCCCAATATACTACGACAACAATACCTTTAATCTATTAGATTATGTATGTGTCCAAGACTTTTTCGCCGCTTTGATTCTGATTATAACCGCTGTAGGTTCGTTCGCGCTTGACTGAGCGTAAAGGCGTAAGCATCTATTGTTAACGCTTTGAAATGGACTTAGGATCGAAAGAAATCGACAAGTGACAATGTGTTTTGTGTAAAAAGTTCCGTGCAATATTTTAGTTTTTTATTTGTTTTGACCATTTTCTAAGTAAGGAGGTACCTTCGAAATTATGAAAATTATATTTGATTTCCCATAGCTAGCTATTTAGTATTCAGGGATAAAACTTGAAACAATCCGTTTTATTTTCAGATTATTAAATACTACAAAAACAGCCCTTTTTATAGTATTTCAATAACCAATAAAACCATATTTAATGTAACCGACCAATCTTTTCCTAGGTTAAAATTATATGAGTTTTAAACTTTCGCATTGCATATTTAAAACTACAAGAAACCCGTAAATATTACCTTATTTCCCGATTCTTAGTAGTTTTGAAAATATATATACTCGCTATGTACTTGTAAGTATTTTAAAGCCATAAATTAATTTGTTCCATAAACAATAATATAATCGTATTGCAAATCATAATCATAAATTATTATTTATTTATTTATTTAAAACTTTATTGCACAAGAAATGTACAAAGGGTGGACTTAATGCTAAAAGCATTTTCTGCCAGTCAACCTCAAGGTCATGCAGAAAGAAGGCAATGGGTGCAGTGAAAATTATATAAGAAAGGAAGTGTTTAATAACGCAAAAATAAATTAACTTAATATATAGATATAATATCAATACATAAAAGTAAATTCACCATATTATCATGTCATATCATAAAGTCAATACAGGTTAAAAGAGGTATTTGTACTTATATCTTATAACAATCTTTTAGGAGTTAATCTAATTACAATCTTTTTGGCATTATTTTAAAACATTTTTTTACAACCACTCCTTTAGTTTCTTACAAAAACATTCCTTGTTAATTCTAACCAGCCAGTCTTTGGCATAAAAAAAAGCGCCATGTCCCCAAAAAATATCCGAACTCTATTCTTAACCTTCACAAAACGCGGTCGCGATTTAACCCTCTCGGCTTGGGTCCGCAAGTGCTATTGTAAGCAGACCTTTTTCAGTTGCCGTCCGACCCGCGCAATATACTGTATACTTATATATACAATATACTACAATATACAATATACTTACACCTGGTTGCCTAGCAACCAGGTGTAAGTATTCTTTTCCCAAACAAGTGATAAATAATTTAACTTAATTTTAAATTTTTATAATTTTATTGTTTATCCAAATAAACTTATTTTTTATACCTTCTTGCTGTTTTTTTTACATTATGTTAAACCTATTAGTCTGGAAGATAACTCTGGAAACTTTCGTAAACAATACATTCAAGATACGAATGTCAGCCATCTTGAAAAACTTTATTTGGATTATTACATTTCACTCTTATCAAATTAATTATGTTTGAAATTCCGTTACCGCAACTTAAATTTCTTACGAGGACTACAGTTTTAGGTATTGTAATAAGTTTTGCGGATTATAACTATAAAATGAAAATTATTTGAAATTAAGTCACATCATTTTAACAATTTTGTAAATTGTTAAAAAAAGTAACATCATTTTGTGAATTTTGTAAGGTACAAAGGTTACCTGCACCTAATTCTGTCTGGTTGCTGGGCAACAGCTAATGTTTTTTAGTAAACATTTTTCATCGAGTTTGAACGCAGTAAAATGGAGGTGTACTATATTATCTACCACCCTTATTTTTTGTGCGTGCAAGAGAGAAGAATAATAATAATATAATAATAATTATTATTATTATTAATAATAAAAATAATAATAATTATTATTAACTAATAATTATTATTTATTCATAACCTCATTACAGATTACAGGATAACAGATTTTTCTTGGGTGTGTACAGGGTTAATTATTATTATTAAGAGAGAAAAAAAGCCATCTCACTTGAACTTGTTTAAGGCAACGGAAAAAATATATAATTATGTTTATGAGGTTTGATTACGTACTGGTACTCACGACAGCACATCAAGGTAGACACTGCGGCATCTTGTGCACTTGTTACAGCGGTTTTGCAACAAAAATTAACTTGCCAGTTAAAAAAAAATTGAATTAGAAAAACAGCTGGTAAGCTTCACCGGTTGGACGGTTTTGACCAGCCATACCACCGTGACTAAATTATCTTTTGAATAAAAAAAAGACGCTTCGGCTACGATGTCACAGACAGACACACACAAAAACACACCAACGCGAACACATTAACTTTTTTTCGGCGAGGGTTAAAAATGGGTAACCTGATGTGTTATCCTCGGTCCTTATAATAGTCCTCCTGGCCGATTTCGACCACGGCGGCCAATCTCAACAGAGAAATTACGCAAATTGTACTTTAAACCTTTACTCAACAAAGAAACTTCATCATTTGAAAACTCTAAATTGGAAAAATTCTTGACACGAGGATAAAATGTATGTAATTGAGAATTGACGTTAAAAATTTGCTGGGAATCACTATTATTATTATAAGCCGACTCACGTTTCAACACACGTATTTTGTTACATTGAACTACGTACTTTGTAAGTATCCTGTGTAACGGAAAAGATAAGATCGAAAAATCTCAAAAATCAGGTGTTTACAGGTTAAATTGTCATGAATGTAATGCTACCTATATTGGACAGACCGGCCGCAGTTTCATTACACGTTATAAAGAACATTTATCTGCGTATAGAAACAACCATCCAGAAAAATCGCACTTCGCAAATCACTTAATAGATTCAGGACATAGCATTCCGGATAATCATACGTTTTCAGTGTTGCACACATGCAAAAAGGGTTTAAAACTGTAACATAATAAAGACGATTCGCTTACATTGTTGAACGAGCAGGTCAGTTATACCGTTTCTCCACTCTTAAATATGTTTTCAAATCAGCGACATATTAGGAACGACCAACAGCAACCACCCAACGCTGTTCAAAACATTGCTAATTCGTAATGACAAATTTCCGTCACTACAATTACGTCATCTCATTAGTGCGAGAAAGTATAAAAGACCGGTGCGGCAGGTCGGTAGGTTCAGCCAGTCGCTCGTAGTCTGTCGAAGCGAAAACATCTCCTGAGGATGCCACGTGTAGTGGCGAAACGCGTCGAGTGTTTGTTGGTGTCAGTGTTGTGATTCCAGTGCATCTTCTGTGTCACGTTGTGAGTTGTAGATATTGTAAGTCCTGCGACTTCCCGTTCTACCTTTTCAGGTGATTACAGTTGGATGTATTTTGGTTCCTGCGCTGGCGCCGTTTCGTGGAAATTTAAAGCAAAATAATCATCTTTTTCAGCTTTAGTCATGGATTTCCGCAAAGTAACGCCTGATTCCATCAACTATTTTTGTGTCGTATCTTTGTGCACCTTCGATATAAATATTGGCACTTTCTTCACAGCGGCCAACGGCGTTTTAGTGGGTATACCTTGCAACAGTATGCGTAATATTTTATCTGAGAAAACTAAAGGCTTCCCCGGATAATGCCGTCAGGTGGCACCACCATAAGAAAATATATATAAAGTTTTCATTTAGTCTTTACCTGTTATAAAATGTAAACTAGCAGCCCTACAACGCGAAAGGGTTGGGACAATAGGCCTTTAGAGCGAAATTTCACTATAAGGTCAGTTTGTTTGATCGCTTTATCCTTCGAGCGTGATTCAAAAACCCACTAAAATACAATGGATGGAAAGTTGCGAATTATTTTGGGACCTTTTCCATACAAATTTCATATCGAGGTTACTAAAGAGGCTTGTTAGCCCCGATTTAAATAGGGTTTGGTAGCTCTAAACTTTCATTTAATTTATTGCACTGACGGAATCAAAGGAGTATGTTACTTAATACAAATTATTTCAATAACCTTATTAGACAAAAGATTAAAATAATTTGTAGTTATAACATTTACTTAATTTTTTAGCATTAACAGTGCAAATTTCCTAACCATGTGATATTAACAGAAAAATTGACTGTGGTGGGACTCAAACCCGCACCTCTAGCAAACCGGGCGATTGCTTTCCCATTGAGCTATTGGGATTTTATTAGGATTATTGTTTTACCTACAAGCACTAAAAGGATTAATGCTAAAAGCATTGTTTTATTTACATGGTTTCAACAAAAAAATTGCAAAATAGAATCAAAGTATGAGTCCACATTTTTTGAGCCACCGCAACATCTAACACCCTGGATCCACCTGTCAGGTCTAGTTCAGTAATTAAGAGAACAAATGCCACACCTGTGCCGAGAAACAAATAAGCACACCTACACACTGACACGGTAATTAATTCGCGACGTTAATTGTTTGTGCGGCCTCGTAAATCAGCAGTGCTTGCGGCGGGGGCGCAGTTGATAATGTGTTGTTGTCTCATTTTGGTCTAGATATAATTTAGGTGCACCTGATGAGACAGATTGTTGTCTTATTTGTAGATAAAACTGCGTCGGTAGTACAGTTAATAGCATGAACACCTGAACGCTTCTGTCAAAATATAATTGGTCTGTATTGTTTATAAAGGATTGTCAAAGTAAATTATGTGTATAATTTAGCTTGGACCTGTAACTTTTATTATTTGGTTCTTTAACAAGAAAGGTTTGACAAGTGTTTTGCGACATCGACGAGCTCACTTTTTTCTGTGAAGAAAATTAAAACCTGCGTTTGGCACTGTAGTAGGTACTTTGATGTACTAAAGCCAGATATTTTAATCAAAACAACAATGCCGGATTTTCAGCAAACGGTGTCACAAAAAGGGACGAAAGATCCTTTGTCCGTACATAATTGAAACACAACCAAAATGTTTTTTGGAGACAGAATGTTGAATCATTGCAACATGTGTCATATGGCTCCGTGCACAGGTCAAAAAGTTCAGCTTATTTTTAAAAGTTAAATGAAACGCCTTCTTAGAACGTAAGATCTATAAAGTTAAAGGAAAGTGGTGTTAGTTACACTATTTATAACTCAAGAACGGATGAACCGATTTGGCTGAAAATTGGTGGAGAGGAAGCTTAGATCCGGGGAACAGACATAGGATACTTTTTATTCCGTTCAACCGCGATTGTGAAAACAAAGGGAGTCCACACGGACAAAGTCGCAGGGGGCCACTATTATTTATATGTGTATATGTGTGTATATATATATATATATATATATATATATATATATATATATATATAACTCATGCATCTTGAATTTTCACATACCTACTACGTTCAAAAATAGAACCTCATTTTCAAGTCGGTTATTATAAGACCGAGAAAAAAAAGACTGCCTCCTTGGTGTAGTGACAAAGTTTCTGCCTTACATCCGAGAAGTCCTGGGTTCGAATCCCAGGTCGAGCCAAAAATGTTTCTGTGATTTTCTGTCATGAATTTCTCAAAAACAGCTCGTTGTCGGGATGTTGGCGGTGTTACACCCCCGTGCCTCGGAAAGCACGTTAAGCCGTTGGTCCTGTGGCTGATCTCTCTCCGGTCAGTGAGTGCACCTGTGTATTGCGCTCACACTTGTGCACTATAATATATCCTGCGTAGTTGGCTGATCTCTGTTGAGATTGGCCGCCGTGGTCGAAATCGGCCAGGAGGACTATTATAAGGACCGAGGATAACACATCAGGTTACCCATTTTTAACCCTCGCCGAAAAAAAGTTAATGTGTTCGCGTTGGTGTGTTTTTGTGTGTGTCTGTCTGTGACATCGTAGCCGAAGCGTCTTTTTTTTATTCAAAAGATAATTTAGTCACGGTGGTATGGCTGGTCAAAACCGTCCAACCGGTGAAGCTTACCAGCTGTTTTTCTAATTCAATTTTTTTTTAACTGGCAAGTTAATTTTTGTTGCAAAACCGCTGTAACAAGTGCACAAGATGCCGCAGTGTCTACCTTGATGTGCTGTCGTGAGTACCAGTACGTAATCAAACCTCATAAACATAATTATATATTTTTTCCGTTGCCTTAAACAAGTTCAAGTGAGATGGCTTTTTTTCTCTCTTAATAATAATAATTAACCCTGTACACACCCAAGAAAAATCTGTTATCCTGTAATCTGTAATGAGGTTATGAATAAATAATAATTATTAGTTAATAATAATTATTATTATTTTTATTATTAATAATAATAATATAATAATAATTATTATTTTTATTATTAATAATATAATTAGAAAAACAGCTGGTAAGCTTCACCGGTTGGACGGTTTTGACCAGCCATACCACCGTGACTAAATTATCTTTTGAATAAAAAAAAGACGCTTCGGCTACGATGTCACAGACAGACACACACAAAAACACACCAACGCGAACACATTAACTTTTTTTCGGCGAGGGTTAAAAATGGGTAACCTGATGTGTTATCCTCGGTCCTTATAATAGTCCTCCTGGCCGATTTCGACCACGGCGGCCAATCTCAACAGAGATCAGCCAACTACGCAGGATATATTATAGTGCACAAGTGTGAGCGCAATACACAGGTGCACTCACTGACCGGAGAGAGATCAGCCACAGGACCAACGGCTTAACGTGCTTTCCGAGGCACGGGGGTGTAACACCGCCAACATCCCGACAACGAGCTGTTTTTGAGAAATTCATGACAGAAAATCACAGAAACATTTTTGGCTCGACCTGGGATTCGAACCCAGGACTTCTCGGATGTAAGGCAGAAACTTTGTCACTACACCAAGGAGGCAGTCTTTTTTTTCTCGGTCTTATAATAACCGACTTGAAAATGAGGTTCTATTTTTGAACGTAGTAGGTATGTGAAAATTCAAGATGCATGAGTTATATATATATATATATATATATATATATATATATATATATATATACACACATATACACATATAAATAATAGTGGCCCCCTGCGACTTTGTCCGTGTGGACTCCCTTTGTTTTCACAATCGCGGTTGAACGGAATAAAAAGTATCCTATGTCTGTTCCCCGGATCTAAGCTTCCTCTCCACCAATTTTCAGCCAAATCGGTTCATCCGTTCTTGAGTTATAAATAGTGTAACTAACACCACTTTCCTTTAACTTTATAGATCTTACGTTCTAAGAAGGCGTTTCATTTAACTTTTAAAAATAAGCTGAACTTTTTGACCTGTGCACGGAGCCATATGACACATGTTGCAATGATTCAACATTCTGTCTCCAAAAAACATTTTGGTTGTGTTTCAATTATGTACGGACAAAGGATCTTTCGTCCCTTTTTGTGACACCGTTTGCTGAAAATCCGGCATTGTTGTTTTGATTAAAATATCTGGCTTTAGTACATCAAAGTACCTACTACAGTGCCAAACGCAGGTTTTAATTTTCTTCACAGAAAAAAGTGAGCTCGTCGATGTCGCAAAACACTTGTCAAACCTTTCTTGTTAAAGAACCAAATAATAAAAGTTACAGGTCCAAGCTAAATTATACACATAATTTACTTTGACAATCCTTTATAAACAATACAGACCAATTATATTTTGACAGAAGCGTTCAGGTGTTCATGCTATTAACTGTACTACCGACGCAGTTTTATCTACAAATAAGACAACAATCTGTCTCATCAGGTGCACCTAAATTATATCTAGACCAAAATGAGACAACAACACATTATCAACTGCGCCCCCGCCGCAAGCACTGCTGATTTACGAGGCCGCACAAACAATTAACGTCGCGAATTAATTACCGTGTCAGTGTGTAGGTGTGCTTATTTGTTTCTCGGCACAGGTGTGGCATTTGTTCTCTTAATTACTGAACTAGACCTGACAGGTGGATCCAGGGTGTTAGATGTTGCGGTGGCTCAAAAAATGTGGACTCATACTTTGATTCTATTTTGCAATTTTTTTGTTGAAACCATGTAAATAAAACAATGCTTTTAGCATTAATCCTTTTAGTGCTTGTAGGTAAAACAATAATCCTAATAAAATCCCAATAGCTCAATGGGAAAGCAATCGCCCGGTTTGCTAGAGGTGCGGGTTTGAGTCCCACCACAGTCAATTTTTCTGTTAATATCACATGGTTAGGAAATTTGCACTGTTAATGCTAAAAAATTAAGTAAATGTTATAACTACAAATTATTTTAATCTTTTGTCTAATAAGGTTATTGAAATAATTTGTATTAAGTAACATACTCCTTTGATTCCGTCAGTGCAATAAATTAAATGAAAGTTTAGAGCTACCAAACCCTATTTAAATCGGGGCTAACAAGCCTCTTTAGTAACCTCGATATGAAATTTGTATGGAAAAGGTCCCAAAATAATTCGCAACTTTCCATCCATTGTATTTTAGTGGGTTTTTGAATCACGCTCGAAGGATAAAGCGATCAAACAAACTGACCTTATAGCGAAATTTCGCTCTAAAGGCCTATTGTCCCAACCCTTTCGCGTTGTAGGGCTGCTAGTTTACATTTTATAACAGGTAAAGACTAAATGAAAACTTTATATATATTTTCTTATGGTGGTGCCACCTGACGGCATTATCCGGGGAAGCCTTTAGTTTTCTCAGATAAAATATTACGCATACTGTTGCAAGGTATACCCACTAAAACGCCGTTGGCCGCTGTGAAGAAAGTGCCAATATTTATATCGAAGGTGCACAAAGATACGACACAAAAATAGTTGATGGAATCAGGCGTTACTTTGCGGAAATCCATGACTAAAGCTGAAAAAGATGATTATTTTGCTTTAAATTTCCACGAAACGGCGCCAGCGCAGGAACCAAAATACATCCAACTGTAATCACCTGAAAAGGTAGAACGGGAAGTCGCAGGACTTACAATATCTACAACTCACAACGTGACACAGAAGATGCACTGGAATCACAACACTGACACCAACAAACACTCGACGCGTTTCGCCACTACACGTGGCATCCTCAGGAGATGTTTTCGCTTCGACAGACTACGAGCGACTGGCTGAACCTACCGACCTGCCGCACCGGTCTTTTATACTTTCTCGCACTAATGAGATGACGTAATTGTAGTGACGGAAATTTGTCATTACGAATTAGCAATGTTTTGAACAGCGTTGGGTGGTTGCTGTTGGTCGTTCCTAATATGTCGCTGATTTGAAAACATATTTAAGAGTGGAGAAACGGTATAACTGACCTGCTCGTTCAACAATGTAAGCGAATCGTCTTTATTATGTTACAGTTTTAAACCCTTTTTGCATGTGTGCAACACTGAAAACGTATGATTATCCGGAATGCTATGTCCTGAATCTATTAAGTGTTTTGCGAAGTGCGATTTTTCTGGATGGTTGTTTCTATACGCAGATAAATGTTCTTTATAACGTGTAATGAAACTGCGGCCGGTCTGTCCAATATAGGTAGCATTACATTCATGACAATTTAACCTGTAAACACCTGATTTTTGAGATTTTTCGATCTTATCTTTTCCGTTACACAGGATACTTACAAAGTACGTAGTTCAATGTAACAAAATACGTGTGTTGAAACGTGAGTCGGCTTATAATAATAATAGTGATTCCCAGCAAATTTTTAACGTCAATTCTCAATTACATACATTTTATCCTCGTGTCAAGAATTTTTCCAATTTAGAGTTTTCAAATGATGAAGTTTCTTTGTTGAGTAAAGGTTTAAAGTACAATTTGCAGCCATCAATAAATAAAAAATCTTTAGAAGGATTAGCTGTAGATGTTGAAATAGCGGTTTTGTGTAGTAAACAAGAGCACCATGTCAAAACCTTAGCTTCTAATGTTACAGCCAACCAGATAAGGAAGACTTTCAGAATGTCGAATCGCAGATCATCTTATCAAGAGTATCATATTTATAAGTCAATTACGGGAAAAATAGCTGATAATAACTTAATTGTGTCGAAAGCCGATAAGGGTAATACAGTTGTAATTATGGAGCATAATAGCTATGTACAAAAGGTAGAAAATATAATTCAGAGTGACGAGTTTATTATTTTACAGTCAGATCCAACTAAAAAGTTTGCGTCAGAGATTAAAGATGCAGTCCATTCCTCTCAATTTGTTTTTCAGGATAATTCACATACCCGTAATCAAATTTTAGAAATGAATCCAAGAAGTCCTTGTTTATATGGTTTGCCGAAGATTCATAAAGAAAATATGCCAATGAGGCCTGTTGTTTCTTACATAGGGGCACCAGCATATAAATTAGCGAAACACCTTAATTCATTATTGAGAGTGAAAACGTCATTTAAACCAAAACATTCTTTAATAAATAGTTTAGATTTAGTAAATAAAATACAAGCCGTTACACTCCCCATAAATGCAAAGTTAATTTCGTTAGATGTAGAAAGTTTATTTACCAACGTACCTTATCAAGAAAGTTTAAACATTCTGAAACTTCATTTAGAGAAACAACGATTACATCCGGGGGAAATAGAAGATCTCATATTACTAACGTCATTATGTATGAAACAAAATTATTTCAGGTTTAACAAAAATTATTACAGACAAGCAGAGGGATTAGCAATGGGCTCTCCTTTAAGTCCATTAATGGCAGATATTTTTATGGATCATTTCGAGAATAAACATATTACTAGTGAGAGAAATATTCTGTATTACTATAGATACGTCGAGGATATTTTGATCTGTTGGACTGGCACTAATAGGCAGTTGGACCTCTTTATAAATAGAATAAATCGAATTCATCATAAAATCAAGTTTAAATTAGAAGTGGAAGAACAAAACACAATTAATTTCTTAGATTTAACAATACAAAGAGTTCAAAACAAACATGTTTTCCAAATTTACAGGAAACCGACACACACGGATACTGTTATTCATGCGACATCCTGCCATCCATGGCAACATAAGATGGCAGCATTCAATTCATATATTCATAGACTTTTAAGTATACCACTCAGTGAAGAGCATTACAATAAAGAACTTAACATTTTATATCATATCGCCATTACAAACGGTTACAGAAAGTCCATTATTGACAACTTAATTCAAAAGAAACTCAACAAAATTGTTACAAGATTATTGTACCCAGTTCATGAAAAAACAGTGAATAAATATAATTCTAGTTTGATTTATTTAGGACCACTTTCAGAGCGTATTTCAAAATTATTAAAACACCATAACATACGTACAGCTTTTAACACTAATAACTCGTTAAGTATCCTGTGTAACGGAAAAGATAAGATCGAAAAATCTCAAAAAACAGGTGTTTACAGGTTAAATTGTCATGAATGTAATGCTACCTATATTGGACAGACCGGCCGCAGTTTCATTACACGTTATAAAGAACATTTATCTGCGTATAGAAACAACCATCCAGAAAAATCGCACTTCGCAAAACACTTAATAGATTCAGGACATAGCATTCCGGATAATCATACGTTTTCAGTGTTGCACACATGCAAAAAGGGTTTAAAACTGTCTGTTTTAGAACAATTAGAAATAATAAAACATAATAAAGACGATTCGCTTACATTGTTGAACGAGCAGGTCAGTTATACCGTTTCTCCACTCTTAAATATGTTTTCAAATCAGCGACATATTAGGAACGACCAACAGCAACCACCCAACGCTGTTCAAAACATTGCTAATTCGTAATGACAAATTTCCGTCACTACAATTACGTCATCTCATTAGTGCGAGAAAGTATAAACCTACCCCGGCGCCGCGCCCGACCTCCTCGCTTGCGCCTCCGGCTGAGCAGACGCCGCAAACTGTGCGCGTTATCTCGCCGGCGCGCTACACGCCACCGACAAACCTGCGGCCTCCGTTCTCGCCTACGGCGAAACGCAACCGGGACTCAGCATCCCCAGACGCCAACCCGCACTCGCTACCGCGTCTTAACCTGTCGCCTATGGACACTGCGGAGTCTGTAGACGGCAGCGCCCCTACTGCAACCATCGTTCCAGCCCCCGCTCCCCGCTCGCCCACTCAAACGGCGCCTAACCTGCAGAGGAGGTATCCCCCTCTGATAGTGGAAAGGCTGCCGGACTGGGCGACTCACTTCAAGGAGCTGAAGAAGTTACTTAAGCGGCCACCGAACGCGAGACCCTTCGGGAAGGGAATTCGTTTCCTCCCCAAGGATGAGGAGGAGTACCGCGTGGTACAGCGGTACCTAACCCAACTCTCGGCAGCAGATAGCAGCATCTCCTGGTTCTGCTACTCACTCCCGACGGAGCAGAGTCTCAAGGTGGCCATCAGAGGCCTCCCTGAGAACACAGAGCCAGGAGACATTGAGAGTGCTCTCCGGGAACAGGACTTCCACCCTGAGTACGTGCGGAGGATCAGCGCACGTAAGGGCAGACCGGGGTGCCTGTTCTTCGCCCAGCTGCGCCGAACACCGGACTTGACACCTGCGATCTACGAGATCTCGGAGCTCCTGTGCATGCCAGGAGTCCGTATTGAGGCCTGGAGGGGCAGGAAGGGGCCACCGCAGTGCCACCGCTGCCAGACCTTCAGGCACTCTTCGCACAACTGCCACCGCCCCCTGGCGTGCGTGCTGTTACACCTGGGCTATGCCTGGAGATGGGCTGAGCAATCATAACTATTGCTGACTATGTATTGTGCAACCAAGCCAGACCATTTCCCTGCACCCTTCAGCGAGTCTATCGCCAGCCGTCATAGAGCGCGGTCGCTCCCGGGTCCCACTCAATTTTCGTGTCGTGTATTTCCTTATAGCTAAATAAATTCCTTTTTTTAAAAAAGCTTATTCTTGGGACCCGATAACAGTGGTGGCAGCGGTGAGATACGAATATCCCCAGTGCCTGTATAAATCAAATATCACCAAAGTAGTGCAAGTGTCGCATAGTGCAACGTGAAGTGTCACCGCGACTTATTAGAAGTTGCATCCAGTGAGTCACCCAGACCTTCGGCCCGATCGGCTGGAAGAGTCGAGTGATCCCACTCTCCACTGCATCGTGTTCACTGTATCCGGTGTGTCACCCTGACCTCCGACCTGACCGGCCGGACGAGTCGAGTGAGCTCACCTCTCCACTGTATCCGGTGTGTCGCCGAGACCTTTAGCTCGACCGACTGAACGAGTCGACGGCGAGCTCACCTCTCCACTGTATCCGGTGTGTCGCATGAACAACCAGCCCGACCGGCTGGAAAAGTTGACAGCGAGCTCACCTCTCCACTGTATCCTGAAAAAATCATCGAGTTCGACCAACGGACCCTGTGCGTCATCGCTCCGGTATGCAGTCGCTGCTCGCGCTGTCCCTTATCGCCGCCTACGCATCCATACAGTAAGTCCTTGGTCATTGTTTTGTCTCTATCCCACTGTATCATTGTGTTTTAATATTGTTTTATGATTAATTTGTGTACGACATTAAGTCAATTTATAATTACCGGAAGGTATTAATATGAGCCAAGAGAACTCGGGTGTACAACCTGAACAATTACAACCTTTAAGTATCGAGATCCCTCCAGTAACTGTTCCAGAACCTAGCTCACCCATTAAGCTCTCGCCGCGCGTAACTCGCTCTAAAGATAAAGCTGCGGTCACAATGTCCGACATTGATTTAAATATTTTGCTGAAATTTATTAAACCGTATAACGGAAACAGGGAAACACTCAACTCCTTTTTAGTAAATTGTGACAATGCCTTTGAAATGGCATCTGGGCCACAGGCCCCCATTTTATTTAAATATATCCTTAGTCAGTTGGAGGGCAAGGCTGAAATTGCCTGCTCCATTAAAGAATTTGCGAACTGGGAACAACTGAAGGAATTCCTCAAAACGCAGTTCAGTGAGCGTAAACATTACTCTCATTTATTAATGGACCTGCAAGAAAGCAAGCAGGCCTCGAATGAGAACTGTAGCCAGTACGCGTTGCGGGTAGAGACCTGCCTTTCACAGCTATTGACCGAAGTTTCGTTGTCCACAACCAAGAAACTGGAGCTGCCCGGTCGTACGGCAGCCATGAATGACCTTGCTATGCACCACTTCGTTATGGGACTACATCCACGAATTTCGAACATCGTGAGGTGCAGGAACCCCAAAAATCTCAACGAAGCCGTGAATCTAGCTATCTCCGAGGAGAGAATCCAACAGAGCCTGTACAAAAAAGCTCCAAGCAACGATCAGAAGATGCCGAACCGCTTTCAGTCTAGAACGAAATTGAACCCAGGTTCCTCGACTACTTCCACACCTGGAACATCTGCTTCATCTGGAACTGTATGTCACTACTGCAAGACACCAGGACATTCCATAAAGGATTGTAAAAAGAGAGAATATAACAACCGCCTACGGGACTCCGACTCTAAACCCCCATTCACTCCGTTTAAAAGAGTGAACCATGTTGGAGAAGCTCAGGAAGAAGAAACAGAAGACGACGAAGGAGATGAGGAAGATTATAGTTACGACGACATGGATAATGAACCAAAAAACGAATAGGAGTCTCGCCCCAGCGTCGCACGAGACGGCCCATGAAAGACGACGCAAACGACCCTGACTCAAACAGACCTAAACCAGTCAGATGTGACCCGGAAAAGAAGGAACCTAACTCAAACAAACCTGTAAAAGAGAAACCTAATCCGGTCTACGAAATCTCCGACTTACCTTTATCCCTGCTGGTAGATTCCGGCTCTGCTGTGAGTCTCTTGAAAAAATCATGCATAAAGAGAACCCCGAAAATTCAAAAGGAACCTATCAAATTAAAAGGAATTGATCCTGGAGAGAAAACCACATCTACCCTTGGTCATTTCAACCTAAAGCTTAAGCCAGGGAAAGGTAAAATGATTTCCCACAAATTTCACATCGTTAAAAACATAAATTTGCCTTATGATGGCATAATCGGTTCCGATTTTCTTACTGCTTTCAACTGTAACATAAATTACACCAGTGACACCCTTAAGGTTTTCAAGAACACACTGAAATTATACTTCAGTGACCCTTTCTACATCATTCCACCCCGAACCGAAGCAGTGATTGAGTGCTCTGTCAAGAATCCTGAAGTAAACGAAGGTGTGATAATTGACCAGCACCTGTCAGACTCGCTGCTAATATCTAACTGCATAACGAAGGTGAAGAACAACAACCGTGTCATCATAACCATCGCGAATATCTCTGAAAAACCGGCCAATATTAGTACCAACTTGAATCTCAACCTGGAACCAACAAATCAGGCTGCTTTCCAATGTGCTGAAACTAACCCCATGAGTGTTTCGGGCCGAACTGCCGAGGTTATTAAACTCCTCCGGACTGCTCACCTGAACGGAGAAGAATCCGAAGCCCTTTTAGACCTGTGCTCGAAATATTCTGATATATTCCACCTTCCAGAAGACCAGCTCTCTTACACTAACGCACTGCAGCATGAAATCAAAACTAGTACTGATGTTCCCGTCCACACAAAATCATATCGTTTCCCGGAGTGTCACAAAAAGGAAGTATCCACGCAGATCCAGAGCATGCTCAATCAAAATATTATAGAACCATCCTCATCACCTTGGAGTTCACCCATATGGGTTGTGCCCAAGAAACTCGACTCACAGGGACAAAGAAAATGGCGAGTCGTTATCGACTACAGGAAACTTAACGATATCACTATAGGAGAAACCTACCCAATTCCGCAGATCTCTGAAATCCTCGACCAGCTAGGTAGCAGTAAATACTTCACTACTCTCGATTTAGTGTCCGGTTTCCATCAGATTTTAATAAAACCCGTAGACGCAATTAAAACAGCTTTTTCAGTGCCCGAAGGCCACTTTCAATTTAACAGAATGCCTTTTGGCCTCAAGAATGCTCCGTCTACATTCCAAAAATTAATGAATACATGCTTATCAGGGCTACAGGGCTCAAGATGCTTTGTATATTTAGATGACATCGTCATTTATTCTTTCGACCTTTCCGGCCACATTACGAACCTTACAGCAGTTTTTGACCGACTCAGGGACTTCAACCTTAAGTTGAACCCCGAAAAGTGTGAATTTCTTCGAAAAGAAGTAACCTATCTCGGACATATCATAGGAGAAGACGGCGTCAAACCTAACCCTGAAAAGGTAAAAGCTGTCACCGACTTTCCAACACCAAAATCACCAAAAGACATTAAATCCTTCTTGGGACTAGTCTCCTATTACAGGCGTTTTATTCCAGACTTCTCGAAATACGCAAAATCGTTAACGTCCCTCTTAAAAAAGGATGTTCCTTTTCAATGGAAGAACGAACAGCAGCTTTCCTTTGAAACCCTAAAAAATAAACTCGTCACGGCCCCAATACTCGCGTACCCTGACTTCACCAAACCGTTTCTTCTGACATGTGATGCATCCAATCACGCCATCTCGGCAATATTATCCCAAGGTCCCATAGGACATGACCTCCCAATAGCTTACGCAAGCCGAACGCTGAATAAAGCCGAGACCAACTACAGCGTCACCGAAAAGGAGTGCTTAGCTATCGTTTTCGGGACGAAAGTATTCAGGCCTTACCTGTACGGTAATCGTTTCCAGATAATAACGGATCACAAGCCTCTTCAGTGGCTCTTCAATTGTAAAGATCCAGGTTCTCGCCTCGTTCGTTGGCGGCTTAAGCTAGAAGAGTTTGAATATGACATCCAGTACAAGAAAGGTAAGACGAATTCCAATGCCGACGCTCTTTCACGTTTCCCTGTAAATCCAATTCAACAAGAAGAGGCATCACCTCAACCCTCAACTTCGAATAATACCGAGTCCCAACAGGATGCCCCGATTGACCCGGAGAATATCCCAGAGGCCACCATGCAACCTCAAATAGACATACCCCTCAGTCCTTTGACTTTAGAGGATCTAGATATCAACCTCCCTTCCAATGCTGGTACAAACAGCGACGATATGCCATGTATAGATCTTTTAGAAGATGACCAACTAGTGCTAGACAATACCATCCCTGGAACGAACCTCTCGGCTACCCCAGACCTTAATTTAGACGAACTCTCATCGCCTCAGCCATCCACATCCCGCGTAATAGACCATCCGCTACCAACGCCGTCGACCCCAAACGAAAGTTATTCTAAATTTCTCCAGTCTATTGCAAAAAGAGATTTTACCTCAACCACCGTTGTACAAGAACATAACCTGAATATTTCCAAAGCTTCTAGCACCATTGTAGTCATACCTACTTCAATTGACCTTGATGAGTCCAATTACTCAGTGCACGAGTTGTTATCTAACATCCCTGACACAAGCGAAATTATATCTCAGGAAAAACCCCTTCACTCATTCATTTCATTTGAACATAACAACAAAACTTACTATCTGTTATTCACGAAGGTATATCATTTCGACAATCACTCTTACGAAGATATTTACAAAGCACTACAGAACCTGAGAGACGAATTGGTATTGAATCCAAATAGAGAGAACGTGACAGAATTTGCAATCACCGACTTCAAAAATCCATTTGATAAATTACAGTTTATAAAGATCTACAACATGTTCCTATATTTGTTCCATAATCTCAATATAACAGTAAATGTTTATAAAGATACGATTATTTACCCAACCCTCTCGGAAATACCCAGGATTCTCAAAGAGAATCACGATATTCCAATCGCTGGACATTTGGGCTCTGATCGAATGTTCAAAAGAATCCAAGAGAGCTACTTTTGGAGAAACATGAGATCCGATATAGAACACTATGTAAAATCCTGCGGTCAGTGCCAGACTAACAAGGCGCTCAGGAGATGCAATCGAGCCCCGATGCAGATAACCACAACTTCAACGAGTCCCTTCCAACGGGTAGCACTTGATATAGTTGGACCGCTACCAGAATCTGGTACCGCCAAATTGAAATACATTATGACCCTACAAGACGACCTCACAAAGTTTTCAGTAGCTTATCCAATACGCATCGCTACGGCTGAAGAAACAACAGATTGCCTCGTGCATTTTATATCATTATTCGGAATTCCCAAAACAATACTTACCGATCAAGGCACCAACTTTACGGCAGACTTGTTTAAGAAGACGTGTGACTTCCTGAAAATAAAACAGCTTTGGTCTTCTCCATACCATCCTCAGACGCAAGGGGCGCTAGAAAGAAGTCATTCCACTCTCAAGGAATATTTAAAATCATACGTAAATGACAACCAAGATAATTGGCCCCGATATGTATATACTGCCATGCTGACATACAACACAGCTGTACACTGCACTACGAATTTTACGCCTTACGAACTGGTGTTCGGTAATAAACCTTACATACCGAACTCCATCTTCGATACGCCGCAAGACGTCACGTACCCTGACTATGTTCGTATCCTCCAACAGAGGCTGAATTTCTCCCGTGAAAAAGCAATAGAGAACATACTCAAATCCAAGGGAGTATCTAAAACGTATTACGATAAAATAAGTACATCTAAAACCTTTAAAGTAGGTGACTACGTCTACATTAAAAATCACTTGAGACTACGCAAGGCACTCTCCCCAGTGTGGAAAGGCCCTTATAAAGTAGTCAAGATTCATGGAAGTAACAACCTATCCGTTCTTATCAATCGACGCCATGTGCGTCATCATTACGACGAAATAAAGCTCGCAGAGGTCTCGAACCCTGAAACATAAGAGCGAATGATTAGTGTTATGAATGATTAGTGTTATAATTAGTTAGGATAGGAATACACGAACACATGTTTTCTTACATAGATATAACGTAATTATAGGATAAACACATATTATTATAAAATTAATAAGTAAGGTATAGATTTGATAAAAATCAATTGTGCTTGTAACAACAGGTCGGCTGCAACCGATGTCAATCAACAGTTGGTTCTACCTATCTCATCCGGATCCGGCGTATACTTCGACTACCTAGGCGACCTTAAAATTAGAAACAGCCTTCTTAATGTAATTTTACCCATAGACATTTCTCACATAAAACCCCATCTGGAAAGCATAGACTCTGTATTAGGCACATTACTACAATTATGCCAGCAATCCCGAGTGTACAAAGAATTTGAGTGTCAAAACGCGTTGGAACCCTTAACCGTGCGACACCGCGACATTTTGGTGCAATTTGAATCCATTTCCTACTTGGTAGATAACCGGCCTAGGCGCGGAGCATGGATAGGTGGGCTAGGAACTGTCGTTAAAACCATCTTTGGCAACCTGGATGAAAACGATGGCATTAAGTTTGACGAAGCCATAACATCCATACAAAATAACTATGACAAATTGGCCACATACATGAAAGAAAACATTCTGATAACTAAGTCTGTAATTTCAAGTTATAATAAAACTTTGCATAAAATAAGATCAAACGAAGCCACTTTGTTAGAAGCTATCGACAAGCTCTCAATTAATATTAACAACTTGACCTCGACTTCCAATGAACTTCAACTACAATCAGAGTTTAATTTTATATTCAATAACTTAGAAACTACAGTGTTAACTTTGTCCTTTCAATTGGAAGACATCATAAGCGCTATCACGTTGTGTAGTCAAAACATCCTGCATCCAGCCGTGATAACACCCGCGCTCCTGCACCGAGAGCTCGCCGATAACTATAGGCACCTTCCTAGTAACGTAGAATTACCGATAAGCTTAGATTTAAATAATATACACGTAATTTTAAGATTGTCTAAAATTGTTTGCTACTTTTCTAATAATAAGGTAATTTTTGTACTGCAAATACCTTTAGTTTCATCTAAACAGTTTGTACTGTACCATAACCTAGGTCTACCAATACCATACAATGTAAATGAACCCAGTAAGTTCAGTCTAATTATACCTGGAACGAGATATATTGCAATGACCAAGGACAAGTCCCAGTACTGCGATCTAAATGATTTAGGAGTGTGTGATATAGTGATTCCCGGCAATTACATTTGTGACGTCACAAATGTATTCACCTCCGACGTAAAACCCAGTTGTGAAAGTGAACTCTTAACAAAAGTTAAAAGTGGTATCCCGGAACAATGCGAAACTAAATTCATTTTCGGACACCTTGATATTTGGCATTACTTATCTAATAACAAATGGATCTTTGTTCAAACCGAACCTACTAAATTATCAATAGATTGTGTAAATTCAAATCTAGTTGAGATAAACATACTGGGCGTGGGCATTGTAACCATACCGCGCCACTGTAAAGGTTATTGTAAAACAACAACGTTAGTACCGAAATACAGTGATGTTTTAAATATTACGTCACCAATAAAAATGTTCGATTTCAATCTAATAAATGACTCGTGCTGTAGTATTGATAAGTTTACAAAAATAACGAACAATGTGTCTCCTACTCGATTGCAAAACATAGATTTGGATAATATAAATTGGGAAAGTAAACGACTTTCGAAAATCCTTCACAATATTGATAAATTAACAGAAGAACCGCACATAATTCGATACGGGACACATTATTCAATCCTTACTGTTTGTATTATCATAGTTATAATAGGTTATTTAGCGTTTAGGTTATATAGATACTATTTTATTTCCTGTAAACTTGGGAGCCGCCCGCTGAAAGCATATGATTTAGAAGTAAATTCAGTTGAGCCTTCAAGGCCACAGCTGCAACCGCAGCCATCAGCTGCTGCAGCTGACGAGGAAGTTATACCCCTTCCATCCATAAGAATCATGAAGTAAATAAAGTAAAATGAAGCTTCGGTTTCCAGATCTTCCCCGAAGTTCATTCCCAAGGGGGAGGTGTTACACCTGGGCTATGCCTGGAGATGGGCTGAGCAATCATAACTATTGCTGACTATGTATTGTGCAACCAAGCCAGACCATTTCCCTGCACCCTTCAGCGAGTCTATCGCCAGCCGTCATAGAGCGCGGTCGCTCCCGGGTCCCACTCAATTTTCGTGTCGTGTATTTCCTTATAGCTAAATAAATTCCTTTTTTTAAAAAAGCTTATTCTTGGGACCCGATAACAGTGCGTTGCGGCGAGGAACATTCCGCCAGGGATTGCCCGCGGCCGGTGGAAGAACCGCCGACCTGTGGCAACTGTGGTGCTGCGCACACTGCGAACAACACCAAGTGCCCAGTGTTCCTCAGGGAACTTAAGAACAGGAGGGCCAGCACTGTCGCGCGCACCACCACCACCACCACGAAATCTGCACACAACACCGTGCTTGACAAGTAGAACGCACAGTCCTCCCTCATGGCCGCGGCAAATCCCCCTGCAACCACCGGCAGGAGCACCCGACGACGCCGACGACGGCGCGGGGTAGAGAAGGAGGAGGAAAAGCCATCCGTCACTGCGCCGGCACCAGCCCTACCCATCGCCCCCGCAGGGGCGAAGGCAAGGCTGGATGGGGCAGTTAGACGGACAGTGCAACCGAACGAGAAGGATACCATCACAGACTGCGTGAAAGTACTTCACGCAGTATTAGAAGCCATACAGGCCGGGCTTAACCCCGTGCCGATAATCCTTAGAGGGCTGGCTGATCTATACAGTGATGTGTAGTCCCCTCCTAAGAGTGATGTCCTGGAACGCCGACGGGCGTTTCAGAAACACAAGAACTCCTTAAGGCGGTCCTTAAAGAGCAGGAGACAGACATCACTCTCCTGGAAGAAACCCGCCGGAATTACCCCCAGCGAAACACCGGATATGACACCACCAACCCATCACCACCAACGACGCTGGCTCGTAGCTGCAAAGCTCGCTAGCGCCGTTACCACGGCAGTCGAGATCACTCCTGCCAACCCATCACGACCCATGACGCTGGCTTGTAGCTGCAAAGCTCGCCAGCGCCACCACCACAGCAGTTGAGTTCGCTCCTGCCAACCCAACGACCAGCCCGTTTTCACGGGCGGCGGTAGAACCCACCGAAAGGGGCCATCGCCCCGTACGGTTTCGCCCCAGACCCCTACGGGGTCAGGTGCGAAGACTCGCAGACTCGGTAGGTTCAGTCGCTCGTAGTCTGTCGAAGCGAAAACATCTCCTGAGGATGCCACGTGTAGTGGCGAAACGCGTCGAGTGTTTGTTGGTGTCAGTGTTGTGATTCCAGTGCATCTTCTGTGTCACGTTGTGAGTTGTAGATATTGTAAGTCCTGCGACTTCCCGTTCTACCTTTTCAGGTGATTACAGTTGGATGTATTTTGGTTCCTGCGCTGGCGCCGTTTCGTGGAAATTTAAAGCAAAATAATCATCTTTTTCAGCTTTACGACACAAAAAGGTTTAACTGAGTGCATATATCAAAAAATTTAAAAGGTATAAAACTTGTGCGAATAGTATTCAAAAATCCGACAGGCTATAATGCATTTAAATAATTTGAGCCAGAATCCAAATTTTCTTTTTTTCTTTAAATAGCATACTATGGCCTTAAGTGTTCCTCAACTGTAACGTTCCGCTCGTGACCACGGCTGTGTGCAATCCAGTCGAAACACGTGTATTTACCCGTTAAATCACGCGTTTAAGTCTCGTGGATTAATACATATTGTAATAATGCAACGCGAAAGTTTAAAATCTTATGTTAAGCATTGAAGGTGAAAACGCACGACAATGCGTCGAGTTCTGTAGATTTAGACTAAAAAATTATTCACTAATCTGATATGAATGTGACAACCCTAGCCAACGCTTTACTTTCAGCCAGGTGGTGGGCAATTCCCAAACTATTATTTTATTCAAATTCCTCCTATTGTTCCACGATACCTCTCGTTTCACAAAGAGGTTCTGCTCCATTATCCGAAGTCCTCATATTCGGCCGTCCTTGTCACTCGTGCAAGCTTGTCCGTTCGAGCGAACGGGATATCTAGAGTCGACAATAATCCCGAGCTGTTTCAGATTAGAACATCAGGGCCTTATAAAGGCATTGCGAAGGTAAACAGATACACTAGATGCCTCGGATGTTTCTGATGAGATTATTAAAAGCCTAAACGGATCTCTTTGTGAGAGCGGCTTGTGTTTTCCAGGTTTTTCCTACGCAGATTAGAATATTAAAACAGTTTAGTTTAGCTTTGAGCTGAAATCGTTCTTGTGAAAAACTGCTTGCTTAAATTATTTTCAAAGCAACCTTACTTAATTGAAGAGTATGATATATTCCTATAAAATGTATGGTTAGTTGCGACAGTAACTGAAAGAAAGAAAGGTGAGGTTGAGGTGAGGTTTGGTAAAAACGCATTCTAATACTAAATTATAAAAAGGATAATTAACTGTTTGGACTTTTCAAAGTGTAATATAAGTTTAAAAGTATATGTGAGTCCACAGTCGATGATTTTTCACGTGTATGAAACTTTAAAATTATCAACTTTAGTTAACTTTTCTATGTAGCGAAGCATTTTAATATCAACTTACAACACAACACCAACAAATTTCCGTCCAAAATCAGACTTTTAAGTCATCCCACCATCTCGGAAAGAGTATTTTTGCTCTTCAATATCTGAGTGGAAAAGCCATTTTTATTCACTAGAGGTGAAAGTAAATTTGAATTTGGAACATCGTGTGCACTAAGTTTGTGAATTAAAAAAATCATTAAACCTATTTATTGCTACCTCTATGGTGTCAAATATATCATACAACATTTTTTTAATTTGTTAAAAACTCAAACTCGGAACCTTCTTGGTGTTCTTTTTTCAATTTGCTTTGTGGGCGGTTCTTTACGCGGCATTTTTTCACGTCATTGTTGAACCTTATTTAAAAACAAGAAACTTGAAAACAAGTGAAAAAACTAAAATGAGTGATTCTAGCGACGAGGAAGTTTGTTTGACGCCAACAGAATTGACTGAAACCAATGATATTTAAAATAATAGATATGCTATACGCTCACGAAACAAACAGAAAATCTGTGCCGATCGAGAGCGAGTGCACACATGCGCAATTCTTATTAACCACATTAACAAATGGTGTGAAAGGAATGTCATAATTCAAACAGTAAGAACAAAGAAAAAGAGATAGGTAGTAACTCTCTGTTCGGCACAAGTGTAAACTAAACGTCACTTTTTGACCAATTACTGCACTGCATTGCACTTTGACAAAGACTAATAAAAACAACGAAACAGAAAACACAAACCTTACGTGAACTATCTGCCTTCTATTTCGTTCTAAAAACAGAATTTTACTATTTATTTTTTCATAATGCTATTTATATATTGTTTTATTCACTCGGTATAGTGCGAAGGTTCGGTTTTAAAATAAAACATTATTACAAATACAAAATCATTTATACCAAAAACATTTTTTTTAGTCACTTGTTTTGTTGACAAATAACTTTTTTTCTGTAACTGCTCCTTTTCAAATGTCAATTTACGCACACGTTTTCTAAGTGCCGCCTTTCTGGGTGTTTCTAAAACTTCTTCTATATCTGGTATGCTGAACGTTGTCAAGACTCGACGGTGAGATAAGGGTCTTCTTTGCTTCAGATTTCTGAAAGAATATGATTAATATTTAAGTGTTTGTACAAATGTAATTATTGTTTGAATAAGTACGTTGATAATTAGATGTATGTACCTATTGATAAATAGATGTATGTACCTATTAACCTCAATTATAGGAATTGCATTTTCTTAAAAGCAATGTTCGACCTTTCTTGGAAGTATATTTATCATTAGCATTAAAATGGTCGCTTCATATTCTATTGTTTTTTGAAGGATTCCAGTCTGATTCGTTTATTTGCCCACTCACAATTGCAATCCAATCTTGGAGTTGAACCTCAGAGGTAGAAAACCTGGAACGGAGAGACAAAAATATAAAAAAAAGTGTTAGTCATAATAATAACCAACATTAATAAAAATAATTTATACTATAATAAACATTAATATGTATCCTCTTTTATTCTATTTACGTAACTAAATTTCGACGACTTTTTAATTAACTACCAATACAATTACATTCGGTACATAACAATAAATCAACATCACAAAAAGGCTAAAAGAATAAAACACAAGTATGCCGTAGGTATCAAACCAATGACATCGCATCTATAGTTTCTATTTTGTTAATCTTTGACCGAGCACTTGTCGAGGACATTGTGTCCTTGTCGCACTTGTTAAAAAAACGATTTACTTTCTCTTTCACCTTTGTAACCGTATTTTGAAAAGGATTTTACGTAAAAATATTAAAAATGTAATGATTTAAACATTAATCTTGTTTACTTACATGTGATACGAGATCCCCTGACTTTTATTTACTTTCTTATCATAGTTTGTACATCTTCGAAACACACACGATGTCATTTTACTGGATTCACAATCAATAACAGAGACGTCACACTCGTTGTATCGCTTTAGCCAGACTGGAGGCAAGACGTCCTAATTAGGACGTTTTCGCGTCTTCATTTTGTGCGCTACGGTAACATATCTATTGAAACTGTTAAAAATGCGCAAATGAGCTTTCTCCCTCAACAATCACGCGAGAAGTATTTAAAACAGTACGTTATGTTCAACACGTGGCGACTAGCAAAAGGAGCCAAAACTTTCTCAGAAAACGTTTTGCTGGCATATTTTATAGAATTATCCGAGAACAAGACAGCAACAGTACACAAGTGACTAACATCAATATTACAATACCCAACAAAAATATTACACTCAATTTAAATAACTGTAGCAACGTTACTTTCAATTTTGATTAATTATACCTAAGTATTATTTTGTTATAATTTAAAGATTATTCTGTAATACTTACCTAAAGTACCTATCTTGTGATTGTCAACGGTTTTTTTGCATTTAGTCATTTCCTCGCTAAGGTGGAATGAAAAGTTACGTGTTGCACTCGAGTGCAAAGATTTTTAACCTCGTGCTCTTTTGATTCCCTCGCTTGCTTGGTCATCAAATTTGAACACGCGGTTAAAAAGCAACTTTGCACTCTTGTATAATAAATAACTATTAATAATATATGCTCGTAGGAGCTGCACAGAGTTAACTTTCTGCTTTAAATATGATGTAATTTAATACGATATAATTCAATTTAGACTTAATTAAGACACCTACTTAAGACAGAAACCGGGAATTTAATAATGAACTCAATATTTTACTTTTAAAAAAAACTGTATCTAAAATACTGTACTTTTGTAGCTGTACACAAGTGTACAATTACGATACGAATACATAAACAATACTGTAGGTATCTTAGGCACTTAAACAAATGTTGATTTTACGACAAAAAGATCGTAGATGAAATGTTAGTCACTGTACAATAGGTACTCCGGTATATCATGAAAAGAACAGCAAAAATTCGCATTGTCCAGGCGCAACTAAATGTTACGGTTTTTTCAGCAGCTGAAATTCGGATGGATCCTCTACTTTTTGTTATCACTTTTAAGGATTGGGATAGCGCTCGATTGAAGTGAAATTAAGAAGTCACAGATGGATCTTTTTTACACAGCGAGCTTAGACATATATTTAGTGTTTTCTTTTTTATTGCTTTACTAGGTGACCCGGCTAACGTTGTTTTGCCATATAAATGTAAAGTGTGGACTACCCTTATCACTAAGGGGTATGAAAAATAGATTTTGGCCGATTTTCAGACTTACTCAATACGCTCACAATATTTCTTGAGAATTGTTCAAGCCGTTTCGGGGGAGTACGAGAACGAACATTGTGACACGAGAACACTAGATGCCCCATCGTCCCATTGATGAGCCTCAACTATGAAATGGAACGAGCCGTACTCCACCACACCGGCTCAGTGCGAATTGGTAGAGGCTTTATTCGTAAAGTAAGTTACCAACCACACTGTCAGATCTTATGACGCCGTTAAGGGCCTCTGACCAGACTTCACGACTAGTGTCTATCGATATTAATGTCTCTAGCTACTCGTACAAGATATCGAAAGAGCAATTTTTTCCTGGTCCAAATCTCGACAACCCAAGGCCAGTATACCCAGCAGTGGATATAGACGGATAGATGGATACAGGGATATTTCCTTATCCGGGTAGAACGCAGCATGCCGCACCGAAAGCTTGACGTATTGCAGTACTTTATCTGCGGCCTTTACTACACAGTGTAGAGAGGTGTAGAAGGGCAAGCCTTTTTAGCCTATCTATACCAAAGCTCATTGACTGTATGCTGGAAAAAATCAAGACGTGAGGCTTGCGTGATCATAGTTCCAGGGCCCAAAAAGTCGTAAAATAAAAAGAGTCTTCATCGTTTATCTTAAATTTTTGGCACTGAATCCAATTTGTATATGTGTCATGTTATCGTTGATTACAATCCATTCTTCCATACTATGTTTTGTTATAAATGCGAAAGTAACTCCGCCCGTCTGTGTATCTGTTACGTTTTTAGAGAAATTACTGAACAGATTATAGGTAGTAGGTGTAAAGTGGATCTTGGGAACATGGGACATATTTAGAGATAAGATATTTTTAGCCCCGGAGTTTTACAACGTATAAGTTTCTTGAAAAAAAAGCGGACATTCTTAGTGTATTTATGTTGTGTTGTGGTAACGCCGCAGATCGCAGCTGCTCGTATCTTTAAACACATTTCCGCGGCCGAAAAAAAAGGAAAAAGAAAGGGCTACGGTTGAAAATGGCGTGAAAAATGACAGTTATTTAGCAAACACAGCAATCAGGCGGATAATGTTTCCCGACGATTTAGAAAACATCCGCAAGCCGACAAGAAAACATGGTCTGTACGATAAAAGTATAGTTATATAGCCTCAATGTTTTCTTCCTAACTAAACTATATGCAGGACCTACCTAAATAACCGCGCGTTTGGCAATTCTTTAAATACCTATTAGAAAGTTTCATAACGTCGCGAGCGTTGCTGCTCCAGGTCATTAGAGATGAGCGGCGAATACAACTCAATATAACACTCACAATAAAACGTGTACCTATTAGAACACACCATACTACCACTTACTCTAATGAGTAGATAAGCGCTAATTTACTGACACCAATTGCCAAAACAAGCACGCAACAGCGGCTTACAATCAAAATTGGCATACTTCGCAACAAAATCCCCGAGATCAAAGCGTTTATAATGATTTATTCGCGCACCCTGCCTAATGCCTCGCGAAAACGGCCTGAGCGGGGCCATTAGCAAAAAACAGTGCAATTTATCAACAACGGCATCCGCAGAATGTCGCCTCGAAAGCCTCCATTATCATTCCCTTCTGCCCACCACAAGGGAAATAATCATAAGACCTTTTTCGTATGCTGTAACAGATTTCCCGGTTTTATCCAGCTTTGTCGTGTTTATTTTCATTGATTAGATTTGCTCTTGGTTAGAAGAATTGGGTCTCGCTTAATGTCCGTTTTTAAACTCAGACGAAAAGAATGGTGTTATAAGTTTGACCCTTATGTCTGCCCCCTATGTCTGTTTGTGTGTATATGTTTTTGTGTTGTTGTATTTTGTGTGTGTCTGTCTGTGACATCGTGGCTCCCGAACGGATGGAAGTCCACCTTTTGTACAAAGTTTTGTTGTGAAATAAAGCTTAAATAAATAAACAAATAGATGGACCGATTTCAAAGCGGTTTTTTTTTAATTCGAAAGTTTATTCACGGTGGTTCGTAGCTATGGCTGGTCAAGATCCGACCGTTGAAGCACATCTGTTCAAGCAAGCTGTTCTCCTTGCTCATTTGGGGAGTTTCAACTGGAAAGTTAGTTGTACATTTTTTGACGTGACAACGTCTTATAAATTGGTTTGCCGGGTGACACCTCAAGAAACTGCGTTACGCTGCTCCGCTCACGTTTCGCGCGAGAGAGACAGAGCGAGAGAGAGAGAGAGATAGGCATACACACCGGTTCATATTATACGAATGAATATTCACATTAAAATTATTTTACCACTCAGAGTCGTTGTCACGTAAAACTTTCGCGCGTATACCGCCTTTACAGGCAACCATTTTTTTTTCCTTTATCTGACAACCACTTTTTTTTAAAGAACCGATGTATCTTTGTCAACATATACGCAGCAAACCGGGGCTGCTTAGGCCACTCTCACTCTCACTTTGGTATGATTAGGCCAGGGGCCACTCTTAAAATAATTTCGGGTACTAAATCTTGTACGATAGTACTTATGCTATTCTTTCCATCAGATTTGTAGGTACTGGCGGGTTTTGGGAAATGATTAAGTTAATCATGAAATCTATTCTTTTCTATATGGCATCCTAAATCCCACCTTACTCTTTGTTGGTACTTTAATATTTCGTAGAAAAATTAAAAAATCTCTCACATGCGTTATACTGAACTCGTTTTCATTACTGAATGTGCAATATGTCATTTTATTAATGCGCATTTGATTACACCTGTTCATTACCGTCCCGTTCCGAGCCGTTCCATGGAATCAGTCTTCTCACGTCCAATCATATCGTGTCAATACCAATGTATCGACTGTGTCCGATCGGACCCACTGTGCAGTAATTACGCAATCACTTCATATTGCAATTTCGGAGCACTCTGTGCAAGTAGCGAATTCAGTTGATTTTTTTTTGTTTGAGAAGTACGGCTAACATTATTAAAAAAAACTTTCAAATTCTCAAACTATAAAATGTCAAATTTGCGCTGCTCTAAGAATCAGTAAATCGGAAAAGAAAAATTTTGACTGTGCCCCACCTGTGGCAGACCAAATTTTTCTTTAAGTTTGTTTTCATATAGTGAACTCGTTTTCATTACTGAATATGCAATCAATACGTCATTTTATTAATACGCATTTAATCCGTTCCGTGCCGTGCCATGGAATCAATCTTCTCATGTCCAATCATATCATGTCAATACCAATGTATCGACTGTGTCCAATCGGACCCACTGTGCAGTAATTAAGCAATCACTTCATATTACAATTTCGGAGCACCCTGTGCAAGTTGCAAATTCAGTTGAAATTTTATAGTTTGAGAAATACGGCTTACAATACTTGTACAAAGAAAAACTTTAAAATTCTCAAACTATAAAATGTAAAGTTTGTGCCGCTGCTGTAAGTTAATCATTTTAATCATACTTATTTTAAGTTATTATATTTTTAGCACTAACAATAAAAATAAGTACCTATTTAATTACAATGTGAAATTCGTAACATAAAAGTTCTGACTGTGCCCACACACATTTGTGGTAGACCGAATTTTTCTGTAAGTTTGTTTTATTTCTACATTTTAAATTGGTAAAGTATTTTTTTCTAATTTCGACAATAATTTATCAGAATACAACAATAACGATTGTGATTAGGCCTACCTAAATCTACATGTTCGATTTTGTACACACTTTTAAGTTGTAGAATTTTTCAGCCTTAACCACCTAAAAAAAATTAATAAATCCGGACTGTGACATGACATCGAAAGATAAATAATGTAGCTTTAGTGCTCGTTTCAATCTTGATCAACTTGTGACACATTTTATCACCAAGGGTGACATAAGTAAGTGCTAAAACTAGGCTAAGCAAATAGGTCGCCGGCGTGGTTCCGTCAGGGAATCCGTTTATTGCGGAACGCTCGGATGGAGGGGGGAATTCCAGAGACCCCATGGACCGCAATATTCACTGATCACTTAGTCTGAAGGTTTGTCTCCTGCTGAAGGTACGGAATTCCAGCACCCCAACCCAAGATGATATAATATTCCGTACCTACACCTAGTACACGCTCCTAACTCAAGACCTGCCTTAGAAGTTCTAGTATTAGCATTTTGTTTTTGGAATTTGGTAAAAATTCAATAATAATAATAAAATAATAATAATAAATATTTCACAAAAATCACACCAATTCTCTAGTCCCAAATTAAGCTACGAGGCTTGTGTTATAGGTACTAGACAACGGATAAACTTACTTAAATACTTTTTTTTTGTAAATAAATACATATTATACATAGAAAAACTCCCAAACCAGTACAAACACACATGTTCATGCACACTTATGCTTGTACTGTGCGGGGATCGAACCCGCGACCCTTGGTTTTAGAAGTCCGACATGTGGACCACTGCACCAAGCGGTCGTCAATAAGCAGGTCATTGCTAATCAAATCCTTACCTGAATGATCTTAATAAATTTCCTTCTTCCCTTTTATTTGGTAATGAGTACACATTAAAATTATGCAGTTACTAATTTTATACTTACTCCAGAAGTCATAACAATCTTGTAATAAAGCCCCACAGTGACTCGAATATGTTGGTTACTCCCAAAAAAAATTTATTGTAATTTTTTTATATTAATAAAAAGCTTCAGTGATGTGAGACTCGCTTCTTCCCAATTATGATGTTTGTCTATACCCATATGCTTTTTCAGCTGGTAATTGATTGGTTGAGTAGCATTTTACCGATCTAGATATCTCATCAGCCTATATTCGTCCCACTGCTGGGCACAGGCCTCACCTAAACTATGAGGTGGTCCGAGCCATACTCCACCACGCGGGCTCAGTGCGGATTGGTGGAGGGGTGTTTGTAAGGTAAGTGACCAACCTTACTGTCAGATGTTATTAAGCCGCCCGAGGGCCTCTGACCAGGCTTAACGACTAATAATTATCGATATTAACCGGGACCAACAGCTGCCTTCCGAAGCCCGGAGATGCTTGTAAATATACGTCACTTAAATGGTCAGAATGGTCACCCATCCCAAACATGACCGCGATCCAGATATACGAGACATCAATAGAGTTGGCTCCGACGTTTCTTGTTAACTTTGAAGACGGCCACTTGACAACGCTTCTGAGCCGCTACTCCGAAACGTTTTGATGGTATTTTCTCTCGTTCGTGCGTACATCAAGTCTAGTTGAGTGACAGGGATGTCTACGTTCCTATGATTAACATCGGCTTTCTGAGTAAGACCTCTGCTGGAAATGCAATTTCCAACAAACGTTTCCTATGTTTCTGTTATTCTAAGATTTTAAAATGAAAAAGTACAGTTTGCAGAAATATAAACTGAATTTGTTTGATATAAAACGGTTTTTTGTTTGATACAATGAAATAGTTTTGGGCTTTGTACATTCACTTGTTTAAAAGTCCTCCATCCAACGAAGCATAGCTATAAATCTTATGTCTTAGGCGTGTTAAAAAACGTCCCTTAAATTTATTATGCTCATCAAATTTCAACCACCGTGAAATCCGGAGCCACTCCTTCCCAAACAAACAATTCCATGAAAAAGTTACAGCAACTCAAGTTTCTCTTCCAAAGCATTTAAAATTATCATTACCTGAAATACGCGGTCGTTTCATGTAATCATTCCTGTAAAAGTTGTAAAATAATTTATTTTTATGTATCAAGTTGAAGAATCTTTTTGAGAAAAAAATACTTGTTTTTTAAATAAAAAAATCTAAAAGGCACGGTTACGATTTTTGATTGTCCAATAAGACTTTGGCACTGGGTGCATTCTTCTTCAAAATTAAATTTTTACGCCTGAATGTTAGTATTAATTAATCCTAAGTTATTTCCTAAGACACAAATCATAATAAGTCTATTAAACTCACCAGAAGTTTTATGGAGATGTCTATCGCTTTCTTAACACGAAAACATTTTTCTCCAAACTTCGATAAGCTTCCAGTGTTTACTCGCTGAAAATCAGTGTCGTGGCTTGCTATTTATTTGCTGTCACGACTCATACTGAGCGAGAACCTTTTGTGGCTCAGGCTATCAGCTATTCAAGTAAAAGCTTCTGAGTATTTTTGTTATTAAAAAAATTGGTTGCCTGTAAAGTCGGTACGACTTTGAGTGGTAAAATAATTTTAATGTGAATATTCATTCGTATAACATGAACTGGTGTGTATGCCTATCTCTCTCACTCTCTCTCTCTCTCGCTCTGTCTCTCTCGCTCTTAGGCGGGCTAACTGTGCTCGAGTGGAAGGGAGGCGTGCCTTTCACTTTTTATGTCTGTCTCACTCGCTCTTAGGCGGGCTAACCATGCACGAGTCGAAGGGACGCGTGCCTCTCACTCGCTCTCATTGTGAGCGCATAACGTGAGCGGAGCGTAACGCAGTTTCTTGAAGTGTCACCCAGCAAACCAATTTATAAGACGTTGTCACGTCAAAATAAATTTAAAAAAAACATTTATTTTTCAGACAACAGGATCCAGGAGTTAGTAACATATCTTATCTCCTATGTTAGTACAATTTAGAAAATAAAGTATTTCGCAACAGACTTCACACGTGGAATTATTTTACCGATTAGTGGATAGTCCCCACGATTGGCTATATTATTATTGAAATTTGTTTGTAGGTTAATGTGAAATCTATTTTATTCCATTCTATTTTATCCAAAAAACCGCCTACACTAATTCAGATTCTTCAGCGAAACAAACAAACGTAAATGTCGCATGAACAACTGATTTGATTAATGGTACAATCAACTAAGACCCTTAATACTGTTACGCCGGTAGGCTAGTGCTAAAACTTTGATCGTGTTTTTCCATGCCTTGGAGGCGTTTTCAGCAGGCTGAAATACCATTTCAGGCCGTTTCAGAGAGTGCTCTAACACATACTAGTTTATCGAAATTTCACCCAAGTTGCCGTTGTTTTCAGGCGCCTGAAACATGTTTTCAGTCCGTTTCAGGCCACCCTCTATCAGAAGACGCCATAACCTGAAAACCCGTTTTCAGGCGTTTTCAGGACCCCTTATGGGCCTTTGAAGCCCACTTCAGTATATGACGTAATTTTCAGTAGGAGTGAAAGAGATAGCACGATTAGAGAGAGGCAGCTATACTAAGAACATTCCAGAAAGGTGTGACAGAGACAGCACAAGACAAGGATAGCACTATGATTCGAGAAAGGTCTAGGCTAGGCAAGACGGCATTTGGAAGGATCCCGAACAGTCTCGTACTGGGTAGTAGGTACCTACCGAATATTCGGGAGTCCTTGACGGCCGGTATATAAGGAGCCCGGGAATGCGACCGAGTTTGAGTTTAATTTGGGAAAGCGACGAGTAAACATCGAAGCGAAAACTGCGACAACAAGATTTTGGAGTGCGATATAAGTGTTTGTGTACTAAGTGTTGTAACGTAAAGTGTGTGCAATAAATCCTACTCTACTTCATCGGTTTAGAAGTGCATTTCAATCTAGATCCCACACCCCTAGAACGTAACATTTGGTGTCAGAAGTGGGATTGAAAATGCCGATTACTCCGCGAGAAGAAGAGAAGGAGGGGATGCAGACCCGAAGCCGCACCGCTGCTGGAGACTCTGCGGGCACCGCCGGAACGTCAGACACAGCGGTACCAGCTTCAAGGACGCCGGAGATAGACGTCAACGCCATTCTGATCCTCCTGAAAGAACAGGCTAGAAGGCAGGAGGAACAAGCCAAAATCCTGCAACGAGAGCTACGGGTTCAGCAGGAGGAACAAGCCAAAATCCTGCAACAAGAGCTACGGATTCAGCAGGAGGAACAGACCAGAAGGCAGGAGGAACAGGCAAGAATTTTGCAGCAAGAGCTACGGGACCAGAAAGAAGTCCTCCGTGAGGTACACGAAGTAGCTGCAGAATGGAAAAAGGAGATGGCTGAGGTGCAAGACAAAATTGTGGGCGTTGAAATAAAAGTTGAAAACCACGAGAAGCGCCTCAATGGACTGAACGAAAAAGTGGAGGACCAGGAGAATCGCCTCCAGAAGTTGGAGATCAAAGTGGCCAACAGCACCACCAGTGTATCAGGTGCACCAGCCACAGGAGGTGAAAAGTTAAAGGTACCTCCATTCGATGGTACCTCTTCGTGGGCCGCATACAAGCTCCAATTCGAGATGGTTGCCGAAGCGAATGGCTGGAGCAAGGACTATGCTAAAACGGCATTGAGTTTGGCGCTGCGGGACGAAGCTCTCACTGTTCTGGAAGCGTTAGGAAAGGAGAAGACATACGACCGTCTTCTTGAAGCTTTAGAGGCACGCTTCGGTGACAGCCATCTAGAGCACGTTTACAGAGCTCAGCTGAAGAATAGGACTCAGGGGCATAATGAGTCGTTACAAAAGTGGGCAATTGAGATAGAGAAGCTCGTCCGGAAGGCGTACCAAGGTTCCGCAGCGACTTTCATCGATGAAACGCTAGTACAGGCATTCATAGATGGGATTCGGGACTTTGAAGTGAGGGCTGCTGTACGGCTGGGACACCATGGGACCTTGAAGGATGCGCTCGCCCATGCCCTGGAGGTGGAAGCTGTACGCCAAGACTCAACAAAATCCTTTAGGGTGCGCGAAGTTGCGGCCAGGGAGCCGATTGCTCCACCTCGAGAAACTGGGCCTCGATGCTACAACTGCGGGGAAAGAGGACACATACAATCAGGCTGCCCAAAAAGATCTTGGAGGCAACGGGACTCAGACCGAACGGAGAGGCCAGCAAGCTCTGATAGTTCAGAGCGGCAGCAGCAGGGAAACGAGTAAAAGCCAGGACTGAGGGACGAGTGCTGGCTGGTGGTCAAAATGTCCCAGTTATGATCTCGCAGGCGAACGACGGGAACAGTCTGGCTGTCAAAGGAGAAATTGGTGGAGTACCATGTCACCTTACTATTGACACCGGAGCTTCTCGGACCGTGATCAGTTCTCGACTGCTGAAACACCTGTCCAGGGATCATCTAGTCCGACCAATGCATCTTCAGCTGCAAACGGCTACTGGCCAGTACATCTCCGTCCAGGGGGAGCAGGAAGTGTCAGTGAATATTGGAGAAAAGAAGTACTGGCACAAAGTCATCATTGCTAACATCGTAGATGACTGCATTATTGGTCTTGACTTTATGAGGAAGTACGAGTGTAAGATCGACATGAAAGGAGGCGTGCTGAAATTTGGGGCTTATGAAGTTCCTATGGAAGGTGGAGTGAGTGGACATGTCTTCTGCGCTAGAAGGACTACACTTCAACCGAGGTCGCAAGCCCTAGTTCCGGTGACATTGCCGCACGGTGCGAGACAAGGATCTCATTCCTGCGTGATAATAGAGAAAATGGACGGCAGTAAACCATGGATGCCAGCTCGCACAGTGGTAACGACGTCATCTGCAGCATTTATAAGGGTGCTAAATCTAAGTGACACTCAACACGTCATAAGTAAAGGAACCCTTATGGGAACATGCGAGGCAATCTCTTGGATACGGAGTTGTCATGGGTCGAAGGAGAACAAGTTACAAGAAGAAGTTGTGGAAATTGGAAAGTTATTGGAAAACTGCCAAAATGATCTCACAAAGGAAGAACTTCTTAAGGCACGTAATTTGCTAAAGCGCTATAGGAGCGTCTTCTCTGCACATGACAGTGATATCGGGAGAACTGGAGTAGTGCAGCACGAGATCGACACCGGAGATGTCATGCCTATTCGACAACGACCGCGGCGAGTTCCAGTAGCTCGAGAGAAGGAAGTGGAAGACATGATCAAGGAAATGAGGAGAGATAAAGTGATAGAACCGTCGACAAGTCCTTGGTGTTCTCCAGTAGTCTTGGTGAAAAAGAAGGATGGAACCATGAGATTTTGCGTAGACTATCGTCGACTCAACGATGTGACTAAGAAAGACAGTTATCCATTGCCTAGGATAGATGACACTTTGGACACTCTGCATGGAATGAAATGGTTTTCCACGTTGGATTTGAAAAGTGGCTATTGGCAAGTGGAAATAAAAGACAAGGACAAAGAGAAAACAGCCTTTTCAACCGGTAAAGGACTTTGGCAGTTTAATGTAATGCCGTTTGGATTGTGCAACGCACCAGCAACGTTTGAGCGGTTGATGGAGCAAATTCTGGCTGGTCTCCTGGGTGATACGTGCCTAGTGTATCTGGATGACATCATAATTGTAGGCAAAGATTTTGATGACCACCTCAAGAAGCTGGAACAAGTTTTGTCCAAGTTGCGCGATGCTAACTTAAAACTAAGTCCGAAGAAATGCTCATTCTTCAAGCGCAAGGTTAACTACTTGGGACATGTGATTTCATCAGATGGCATCCAGACAGACCCTGAGAAGATAAGTGCAGTTAAGGACTGGCCGACACCGAAAGACAAGACAGCAGTACGTGCCTTCTTGGGACTTTGCTCGTACTACCGACGATTTGTAAAGAACTTCTCAGATATAGCAAAGCCTTTGCACCAGCTGACAGAAGAGAAAAGACAATTCAACTGGGATGATCAGTGTGCAGCAGCTTTCTCAGACCTCAAACAGAGACTTTGTGAAACACCGATTTTGGGATATCCAGACCCAGAGAACGAGTTTGTTGTTGACACTGATGCAAGCAATACTGGCATTGGAGGAGTCTTGTCACAGAAGAAGGGTGATCAGGAAGTTGTGATCGCCTATTTTAGCAAGTCGCTATCGAAGCCGGAGAGAAACTACTGCGTCACTAGGAGAGAATTGCTAGCAGTCATCAAAACTCTGCAGCATTTTAGTAAATACCTGCTTGGACGCAAGTTCCGAATAAGAACTGACCACGCTGCTCTAAAGTGGTTGTTAGAGTTTAAGAACCCTGAGGGTCAGGTGGCACGCTGGATCGAACAACTGCAGGAATATGACTTTGTCATCGAACATCGCAGTGGAAAGTCACATGGCAACGCAGATGCCCTCTCTCGAAGACCTTGTCCTGATGATTGCAAACACTGTTTAAGGCAAGAGGGTAAGGACTGCGTGAAGATGTTGAGGACAGACACTGTTAGCGAAGAATGGAGTGATGAAGCAATGCAAGAAGCACAACAGGAAGATTGCGATGTAAAGCCCATTTACGATTGGATCAACGCTGGGGCGCCCAAACCAAGGTGGTGTGAGGTAGCTCCGATGAGTACCGTGACAAAGAGCTACTGGGCGCAATGGGAAAGTCTGGTTATGCACAATGGCGTACTGTGCAGGAAATGGGAGTCAGAAAACGGAAAGGATGCTCATCTTCAAGTGGTTGTACCAAGAAAGAGAGTTAGCGATGTTTTAAGATCCTTTCACGACGGCGCTTCCGGTGGACACCTAGGAGTAAAAAGGACTCTGATGAAGATTCGGCAACGTTTTTACTGGATAAACTGTCGGGACGACGTGGAAGACTGGTGTAGGAAATGTACTAGCTGTTCGTCAGTTAAGGGACCACATACACGTAGTAGAGGTGCGCTTAAAGTTTACAACGTGGGAGCGCCTTGGGAAAGAATTGCTTTAGACGTCGCAGGCCCGTTCCCGACCTCTGACCGTGGAAACAAGTACATCCTGGTGGTCATGGACTATTTCACCAAATGGCCTGAGGTATTTGCCATTCCGAATCAAGAGGCAGTCACAGTAGCGGAAACTGTAGTGACTGAAGTGTTTTGTCGGTATGGTGTGCCTCTTGAGATCCACAGTGATCAGGGAAGAAATTTTGAGTCTCTGGTGTTTCAGGAGACTTGCCGAGTCATGGGAATTCATAAAACTCGGACTACGGCCTATCACCCACAGTCAGACGGAATGGTTGAGAGATTCAATCAGACTCTGGAACGACATTTGGCCAAAGTAGTTGACAACCATCAAAAGGATTGGGACAGGCATATTCCGCTCTTTTTAATGGCATATCGGACAGCAGTTCATGAAAGCACGGCCGTAACTCCTGCGTGTGCTAATTTTGGAAGAGAACTACGTTTACCTGCAGACCTTCTGACCGGACGTCCTCCAGATGCACCAAAGACGGTTTCGGAGTATGCAAGTGAACTGCGAAACCGGCTTGATGATGTTCACAGGCATGTTCGTGAACATGGATTGCAGGCCAGCGAGAAGGTGAAGACCAGATACGACCGGAAGTCTAACCAGACGAGGTTTGAAGAAGGATCATTCGTGTGGCTACATAACCCTATGCGTCGAAAAGGAAAGTCACCAAAATTGTCGCCGAGTTGGGAAGGGCCGTACAAAGTAGTCACAAGGATCAACGACGTCACTTATCGGATACAGCGCAACGCACGTAGCCCCTGTAAGATTGTTCATGTTGATCGGTTGGCCAAGTACCATGGAACGAATGATGCTCGGGACGAGCATGTCTAAGGAGGGGGTAGTGTTACGCCGGTAGGCTAGTGCTAAAACTTTGATCGTGTTTTTCCATGCCTTGGAGGCGTTTTCAGCAGGCTGAAATACCATTTCAGGCCGTTTCAGAGAGTGCTCTAACACATACTAGTTTATCGAAATTTCACCCAAGTTGCCGTTGTTTTCAGGCGCCTGAAACATGTTTTCAGTCCGTTTCAGGCCACCCTCTATCAGAAGACGCCATAACCTGAAAACCCGTTTTCAGGCGTTTTCGGGACCCCTTATGGGCCTTTGAAGCCCACTTCAGTATATGACGTAATTTTCAGTAGGAGTGAAAGAGATAGCACGATTAGAGAGAGGCAGCTATACTAAGAACATTCCAGAAAGGTGTGACAGAGACAGCACAAGACAAGGATAGCACTATGATTCGAGAAAGGTCTAGGCTAGGCAAGACGGCATTTGGAAGGATCCCGAACAGTCTCGTACTGGGTAGTAGGTACCTACCGAATATTCGGGAGTCCTTGACGGCCGGTATATAAGGAGCCCGGGAATGCGACCGAGTTTGAGTTTAATTTGGGAAAGCGACGAGTAAACATCGAAGCGAAAACTGCGACAACAAGATTTTGGAGTGCGATATAAGTGTTTGTGTACTAAGTGTTGTAACGTAAAGTGTGTGCAATAAATCCTACTCTACTTCATCGGTTTAGAAGTGCATTTCAATCTAGATCCCACACCCCTAGAACGTAACAATACCCATTACTCGGGGATGAAAAACTACAACTAAGCCTCGTCGGTCCCAATTAACGTTATCTAAATAAAAATCGCTGCAATGACAAGATTCATCCCGTCGTTATTCCTTCCGGGAATAGGGTTGTCGCTAGCGGTCTGCTGAAAAAATCAGACCTGAAAAAATTTAATGTTACATACGTATACAGGTGTAATTAAGGTGTGGTGTATGGAATAAATGGGGTATGTATTTGTATGTTAAATGCCAGTCTTAAAAACATTTCAAATCGAATTCACACCCTACACTAGGTACTCAAAAACGTGTGTGTGGGATGGATACTGATCTTTGTTTTCAATCACGGGCATTAGACAACTACATTTAAAACTACAATAAAATAATTGATCAGCGGCCGGTACTATAGTGAAGGCGTACTACGTAAAACGTAACCCGTCGAAAACGATACTAGATAGATAAATAAATTAACACTTTATTGTACAACACAAAACAAAAATTATAGACAAGTTTGACAGAGAAAGATGTACAATTTAGGCGGTCTTATCGCTTGTTGCTTCGATCTCATGCAGACAACCATCGGCTAAAGCACATTTAATTAACAGGAATTTCATAAGTTGCATGACACACGTCCACATGACAGCAGGCCAAGGTAAAAACTTTGTCATCCTATGCTCATGTGATGAGAGCGATAAATTTGTAGCATGATGTGCTGTTAAAAAATAAAAACCATTTATTTCAGGTTACTAAGACCCATAATAGTGACCATACAAAATTACCAAATATTCATAATACAATTATATAAATAAATTACAGTGATTAATTAGAAATAAATTACAGTGATTAATTAGAAAAAAAACAAGGAAAATTAATTTAAAAAATTACATTAAATTGAAATTTAACATTGTTATCCGTACACTGTACACGTTGTCCTATTGACGGATTTCGTTTTTCTGAATGGGGCCTCTGTTAACATCGTTTGTCGTTTTGAACAACCCTGTTCAAGTCACTTTGCGCTTCTATCGGATTATTCTCATTAAACGTAATTTGCTTTCTCTGACGGCCGACGATCGCCGGCGTTATGATTGGTTCTTATGTAAACAGTTTGTTTTTTCTGTTACAAACGCTTCTTTCTGAATTTTTATTCAATATTGTAGTCAACAGGAGTGTTAACACATTTTCCATCAAATATTATAATATTAGTATGTTTTCTACATCATTGATACTAATTTTGTATTATTATTTTTTTGTTTCAGGTACATACATGTGTGATTCCTAAGCTCATCTGAATATGGTAACCGTAAATCCAACTCCAGAGTATTAAAAAATACTAAATGCATCCGCAATGATCCAGTGTGTCTCTCTAGGAAGTCACGAAAAACGATTTTATGCCAATAAATTCGCATTTCCGCGAATCCTGCTAGCCCATAAACGCCAATACGAGGTTAAAAGCAAAAAGTTAATGTAATAAAAAATCGATCAGGAGAGGACGAGTGACAACATTGAATTTCTCGTCGCGAAGTATATTTGGATGCAGAAATACTCAAATGTAGGCTTATATAAAACCAAAATGTTTTTTTTTTCTAAATGAATAAATTACTTGTATGAAATGTTTATATATTTTATTTATCCAAATAAATTAATTTATTGATTTTTTTGTATATTATAATAGAATTTAATATTTACTTTTATTTATTGATATTATAATATTATATAATATTATAATTATTCATTTATTTGCGTTATTTACCTTTTACATTTAATTTTCACTGCACCTTCTTTCTGCATGACCTTGAGGTTGACTGGCAGAAAATGTACCCTTTGTACAGTTCTGGTGCAATACATTTTTAAATTTAAAAAAGATGCAGATACGGTACAAGTTAGTCGCGGGTAGTCCTACTAAACCGAGTCCAATGAACCTGCTCCACTCCTAGTCGTCGTCAGCATTGCGAGTTGTTTACACGTGCGTGCGTGTGCGGTTAATTTTTAAGTTAACGATTTTTAGAACGTTCTGTTTTTTCCTCTGTTTGGTTTAATCCAAGCCTCAGTAATTACTGATTGCCTACGATGTAGTTTTACAATCTATAGTGGCGCGGCGATTGGTTAACACGCTTTGACAAGCGAATCGCGGCGACTGAAAGTTGCAGATGGAGCCCGAGCCTAATTTTGACTGGTCATTTATGTGATAAGTTATTTTAGCTGACGACTGTACAAGGCAACGCGAACGAAATCCCAAATCTTCCGCGCCGGCGCCCCCAATCTAACAATTACGTGATAAAATTGAGATCTTTTTTTTACTCAGTCAAATTCGTTTCACTTAAACCTCCGAATCTCTTTCAGGCCACTTCAAGCACGGCCGAGTGATGTGCCAAGCCGGTCGCAAATCGATTGGAAATAACACCTATTTGGAATGGAAGCCAGACTGTAAAGTTTCCAGATTTTCACCAAGTAGCCGATTACTTTTTTTTTAAACATTTCAAACGATGTTTTTCTTGGTTACAAAATTTAAAGTCGTTGATTTTGGTAAAGTTAGGAAGTTCGAACTGGGTGTACTTTATGAAACTTTTTAAGTTTATTTATTGAGTAAGGAGTTTCTTTATTGATACGAATGACAGTCAGGATTCAGTTAACAATTGCTATAATAGATCTCAACTTCATGAAATATTTACTGATATACCTTGTTAAATGGGATTAACAGTTTTTAACATTTTTATGCAAAGGCTAGCACTTATATTTAACCTTTTTGTTTATTTTAATTTAAAATATGTCATGAATAAGCTATTAGTAATTTAAATATAATAATGATAGAGTTCACCGAAAAATCGCACGTAATCTAAGTATCAATTTTTGACACTGGTTGACACTTGACGCTGGTTACATCAGTAGTAGATATTATAATATATTTTACCAAATCAGAGTCTGCACTAATTCTGCACTAAAACCGACTTCTGAGATTTGTAATTTCATATCGTAACTCGCAAATGCAAGTTACGGACAAAATTTGAATTTTCGTACCCTGTCCCTGAATTATTTTTTTCAAAAAATAAAAATGGTATAGTAAAAATGGTATTTTAACACTTTGATAGTAATAATTAAGTATTTTGAATGAATTATACCACTAATACTAAGTAGAGGTACTTGTGGCGCAGTGGTTGCAGCGCTTTGGTAGTGATACCTAAAGTTAAGCAACCTTAGGCGCGGTCATGTTTGGGATGGGTGACCATTCTGACCATTTAAGTGACGTCTATTTACAAGCATCTCCGTGCTTCGGAACGCACGTTAAGTTGTTGGTCCCGGTTAATATCAATAGATATTAGTCGTTAAACCTGGTCAGAGGCCTTCGGGCGGCTTAATAACATCTGACAGTAAGGTTGGTCACTTACCTCACAAACACTCCTCCACCAACCCGCACTGAGCCCGCGTGGTGAAATATGGCTTGGACCACCTCATAGTTGAGGTTAGGCCTGTGCCCAGCAGTGGGACTATATAGGCTTTAAAAAAATACCACTAATTGAACAATACTAAGTGATTTTTGAAGATTTTTTGATGACTACTTGGCTTGCATAGTATGTCTTTATATGCTTATATGCTTTATAAATCCATTTGTTGTTATTACGGGAGTTCAAGATTGGTATGACATGGGTAGAGCCTACCATAGCCCGAAACAAAAAAAAAGCCGCTGATTGTTCGAAAGTTACACTCTCCATAGAATAGAAGCGTGGGCTGGGGCGTAACGTTTTTGATTTACGACTAAAAGATTGTGCCATAAATCTCTGGGCTGACACCTAGCGACGGAAAAATTGTACAAAAACGACGGTCAAGCGCGAATTGTACATGCACGATTTGTATGGTATATGAATATATATGAATTGGTAGGATACTGGAATCTTTTAATAAGCTTTAAAAATATATACCATACTCTTTTATGGTAAGGCTGTACATTTCCGTAAACATAATATAAAAACATATTAATTATAAGCGCGTACTGTACATGCATGATTTGTATTCTATACTAGCTGACCCGGCGAACTTCGTACCGCCTTAGCGTTGCAATGATTGAACAATGTCATCGAATGACATTACGTTACGCGCGTTTTTTAAAATATGCAAAATTAAATGTATATTTTTCAATATTTCTGAGAGATTTTCTTAATATTTTTTTCCGTAAGAACCTTCTCCTAATAATAACAAATACAACAAAAAAAGGATTAGTGAAATCGGTCCAGCCGACCAAGAAAAACGGGTTCCATTTTAATATATATAGATTATGCATTAACCCCGTCATATGGATTGTATCGTATCTTTTATGAAGCTTTAAAAATATTATTCCATACTCTTTGCTTTTCCACAAACAGAATATTAAAAAAAAATAATAATAATAATATAATAAAAACTTTATTTGACCAATTACAATGATTTTGCACTAATAAGGTATAATCATAAACATTGACTACAAAAATGACGGCAAAGTGGCACCTACCCTCCGCGCTAGTAACAAAACTGTGTTGCGGCAGAGCAGTTACGTCGTTTGCTAATAGTGAGTTATTACAGTATATGCAAAAAGAACAGACATTATTATGACATATTTTTTTTTTTAATTTAAGTTTGTTGTTTTAGTATCTAAAAGCAAAGTGTACAAAATAAAATGCAAGGTAGTAGAAATAGTTATTGGGTGATTGCGTCAACGAAATTTAAATATATATATATAAACTATAAATACATTTATATGAAGTATTTAAATAAAATTGATACGTTTTAAGATATGGGTACAATTTAATATAATAGATAAATAAATGTATACTTAGGTATTGTACATGTATATTTTTTATATATAAAATATCACATTAATTAATTAATTAGCCCTATGTTTTAAATAAATCTTCCGTACTCGAGTAGCTTAATTCAGATAAAAAAGCTGAAATTATCTTTTTGCAGGTTAAATAAATTTTGTCCTGTAAAAACTGATGATTGCTGTTTATTTTATTATATAGCCATGGTCCCAGGTAAAATTGAAAGCCCCTTGAGAATGCCGTTTTACAAGTCGGAACTTCATAAACGGGTGGTATACGTCGTTTTAGTTTAAATTTAAACGGGGGAGCTGGTTGCCGATGCTGTCTTAATATAATGGATTTTATAAACAATTTTCGCACTGTTAGCACAGGAAATTCACGGTAAAGTTTGATGGTCGGATAGCGTTGACACTTGAAGTTTAGTACTTTAATAATGGCTCTTTGGGCCCGTTCAACATTAATTAAGTGAGATTTTTTTGCCCCTCCCCAAGCTGTTATACCATATGTCAGCAATGATTGACATAACGAGTAATATACCGTTTTAATTGTTTCACGATCCTTAATGTGTCTTATTTTTTTAAAAATACAGATTAGTTTTCTTATTCTTTTGCAAAGTATTTCAATATGATTTTTCCAATTAAGATTTTGATCTACAGTAATTCCTAGATATTTGATAGCAGAGACAGATGTCAGTTTAGAGCAGTTACAATCCGAAACCCTATTACAAACATGTGCTGTTAAAGAAAAGTTACGAGGTTGGCTGTTTTTATAAATACTAAAAGTAATATATTTAGTTTTATCCAAATTTAATGTTAGTATATTACTATCAAGCCAATTTAAGACCATTTCAAAGCCGCACTCACTCGTTTCCCTCACCTCATCCCACGTTAGCCCATCAAACAACAGGACAGTGTCGTCAGCAAACGATATGATTTTACAATTTTTTATAGTCATTTGGCTGAGATCATTAAGGTATATTAAAAATAATGTAGGCCCAAGAACGGAGCCCTGAGGAACACCAAAATCTATGTCCTCGTATTGGCTTTGCATTCCATCGATGCAAACACATTGCGTCCTGCCTTTGAGGTAGGAGTCTAACAATTGGAGTGGTACCCCACGAACCCCCATGCATTCTAATTTTCGAATGAGGATGGGGATAGACACGGTGTCAAATGCCTTTGCCAAGTCAAGAAATACCGCTAGACATTTTTTTCCTGAATCCAAGTTTTCCACAACATTACGAATGACCTTCTCAATAGCATCTGTGGTTGACATATTATCCCTAAAGCCATATTGGTTAGGAGACAGAAGATGATTAGATTCAAGATAGTTTTTTAGACGAGAATTTATGGCCTTTTCGATTATCTTGGAAAGTGTTGGTAATAGAGAGATTGGCCTATAGTTGGTGACACCGTCCCTATCCCCAGTCTTATGAACAGGTATGACAACAGATTTCTTCAAAAGCTTAGGGAATATGCCTGTTGAGAAACAGAGGTTACAGATATGTGATATGGGTTTGGCCAAATAGGCAACACCCAATTTCAGAAACATCGACGGAATTCCATCCCAGCCAGTTGATGAAGTGGATTTAAGGTTTCTTATAATTTTAGTAATCTCGTATACATCGGTAGGTAATAGCATAAGTGAGTCAACCGGACCAAATGGACTTGCGTATAGATTGGCTAAGTCAGTTTGTGTTTTATTTAATTTTGTGATAATTTTATTGGCTAAAGTCTTGCCAATGTTTTTGAAATACCTATTAATGTAATTAACAGATTCTAATGGAGATTTTTTTAATAATAATAATTCATGTCCACATTTTTTGGTACTATCAATATTGCATATCTGGCGTATGACCTTCCACTGGGTGTTGCCTCCCAATTTCAGAAACATCGACGGAATTCCATCCCAGCCAGTTGATGAAGTGGATTTAAGGTTTCTTATAATTTTAGTAATCTCGTATACATCGGTAGGTAATAGCATAAGTGAGTCAACCGGACCAAATGGACTTGCGTATAGATTGGCTAAGTCAGTTTGTGTTTTATTTAATTTTGTGATAATTTTATTGGCTAAAGTCTTGCCAATGTTTTTGAAATACCTATTAATGTAATTAACAGATTCTAATGGAGATTTTTTTAATAATAATAATTCATGTCCACATTTTTTGGTACTATCAATATTGCATATCTGGCGTATGACCTTCCAGGTATTCTTAGCATTATTTTTGGATTTATTAATTTGAAAGTTTTCATATTCAGATTTTACGTTGTGCAATAATCGATTGCAAAAATTTCTATACCTTTTATAAGTAACGTTCAAAACGAAATTGTTAGGATCTTTCTTGGCTTTATTATGAAGTTTATCCCTCCATTTGATACACCTAATCAAGCCTGGTGTAATCCACGGTTTGACAGTGGATTTTCTATTACATATTTTGTGTGTAAATGTGCAATCATTTAAAATACTTTTAAGAATATCTAGGAAAATATTGGTGGCAATTTCAGGGTCTGAGCTATTAACAACTCGCGTCCAATCGGTTTCAGATAGCAAAGTCAGTGCCTTATCGTAATTTGTTTTAGTTATCATTTTAGCTTTAGGGTTATAATTAATTTGACAGTTGAGAGATATTAATAAGGTACTATGGTCAGTAATCATAGGTTCGTTCACTAATGTAGTAGCTAAATTACCAATGGGTAGAAAGAAGTGGTCATAGCATTTGGGTCCCCGAGTTGGTAGTATGTGACTTGGAAGAAGACCAAGCATGGACATCTCAGTAAGGTAAACATTTGATCTTGTGTCGTTATTACCATCACTTATATCTATGTTCAAGTCCCCAGTAACGGTCAGCAATTTTGTATTACTAAGCTCCTTTATGGTCCATTGCAGTGATTGTAAGAAATTTGTAATGTTGCGAAAAGAGGGCGATCTGTAAACAGCGACCATTGCAAACTGATCACTGATTTTCACTACCAAACTATCAGCATCAATGTCAGATGTCTGTAAGGATTCATGTGTGTATACCACTACAGCACTGTTTTGATTTATGTGTTTTGTTGATGAATAGCGATTGTAGTGTGGTATAGTTGGCAAATTGGACACACCAGGAAGCCAACACTCTGTTAAAACAACAATATCATATTTTATATTTAAACTAGTTAAGTACGCTATAAAACTATCAAAATTACACGATATACTACGAATGTTTTGCACTATTATATTCAGCACTCCAGAATCAGCACCTAGTAAACTTCTACACATATCAGGGTCGTCAACAGGGATTGCTCTTCCAGCACTGACATTACCATCAATGTCAGTGCCAACAGAGATAATATCATTCATCATCTTATTGTAAAGATTTTAGTACCGTATGATGAAAACATGCGTATATTAATCGAAGATATCCCTAATTGATAACCAGAAGTGCAGAAGAAATGCCAAGCAATCTTGAAATTGGGGCCGATTAGTGGGCCGGTAGAATAATAACAGTGCTGAAGTTCTGTTAGTACGCTGTTGTTATTATTGTGTAGGTGTATAAGGGCAAAACATATTAGTAAAAATAATAAATACACATATACTTTATCAATATAATAATATACGTGTTGTATATATTTGACGTAAAAAATTGTGACTAATTTAGTAAACGCAACAACCCAAGTGGAAAAAAATATTCTAAAGCAACCAAACCATACTGCCATGCCGTTAAGAAAGACTGGACGCAAGACACATAATAACAGTACAGTTTTAACACAAAATAGTCAGTCTTGCAATCTGGCCTTGATGTCATCCAAGTCCTCAGGTTTACTTATCCTTACAGCCGGCTGGCCATCGGATTTCCTCAATAATACCGCTCCATTTGCAACCCAGCAATACTTGTATGAGCCCTTCTTGACGAATTCCTTGGCTGAGGCCAGTGTTGTTTTGGTTCGAGGTATAAGTTTTTCGGACACATAGATAGGTGTCGGCAAAGTCTCGAGGCCCAAATGAGTGCTGTTAAGTTTCTCATTTTTATTTCTGTTGTTATGAGCTCTAACTGCTTTGAGGATGTTAATTTTTTGGTCAATGCTCGTTAGCTCAACTGTGATTGGTCCATTGTCAACCCCCGTACGATAGACGTCATTTATGGCTTGGTCGTCACCACTTACATCAACAGCCTTCATCAACTTCACCACAATGTCCTTCAGGTTTTCTTTCTCCAGCTTTGGCACATTTCTGATTTCTATAGTTTTTCTAAATTGTTTTTTTTGCATCAGATGTAATTGATCTTCAAGCAGGCTGATTTTGGTGTGAGCTTTGGCACATGCCAATTCTAGTGTCTTCACTTTTTCTTTCAACATGTTTTGTTGTTCTTTATTTTCTTGTAACAGCTTTTCGATCTCGTTATTACTTTCCATCAGCTTAGTATTTTGTGTAATCAAAGCTTCTATTGCTTTGGTGACAGTATCTAGTTTTTTATCCTGCCTGGCTTGGAAGTTACTGAACATGATTTTTATCTCATCTCTTAATTCCGTAAGATTATCATTTTCAGGACTTTTTCTTTTCCTAGTATTTATTTTCGATAAGTCGTCATCATCTTCATTAAACAAATTCAAGTCTGGTTGTGATGAAAATACCTTGTTAGGTGGTGATCTCTGCAGTCCGAATGGCATCTTCTTATTTCGCGTATACTATGTTTTGGAGTGTAAGCAACGGACGGGACCGGTTTGAGCCGGGAACAGCCGAAGCGCACACGCAGACAATCGCGAGAAAGGTCGTATTACAAGCCACACTAAATAAGCGAGATAAAACTTTATTACTTGCAAATTAAGATTTATGTTTGTTTACAACAACTTTTAAGAATTATTGCGAGCACTGACACACGTCCGTTCTATCCAATGTTCAACGACGAATGATACGAACGATACATCGCAAACTCACGTGGAGCTAATAGTTTTTCCTTTTTATTTTTGAACCAGACAATATTGATGCCTAAGCCACTAAAGAATACATTTTACAATGTTGCCATACCGCGATAGGCACACGGGCCCAACCAGCCAGTATTTACGATGGTTTCCCGCTCCACGACGCGGTATAATTAATCTGTCTAATTAAAATTTATTGCCTTCCCAAGGAAGAATGGTTTCAATCACGGCCTATCAAGACCGAGGTTTTCGGTACATAAAAATATGCGGAAAATTAAGTAAGAAAGAAATGCTCCCCCATTTCCAAAGATATCCGTAGGAACGCCAATTTGGAAATGTTAATGTTTCTGCTTTTAATTAGCGGTGATGGTCTCTTTTGTTTAACATCAACTTTATTTGAAGAGGTGTAAGAGTTAATTATACTCTCTGACTGGCTAATTAGAATATTCAATATGAGATGTTCAAATTCGACTTTTTTTAAATGATAATCATTGTGAGACAAACACGTGGGAATAATCACATTTAAACTTTCTTTGAGCAATTTAACTTGAACTTTTGGTGAAAAATATACGATACGATATTTTATCTTAATTTGCACGTGGGAGTTGAGATCATTCTTGCACACTTATCCGTAGAAAATTATCTAACCAAAAACCAACCAAAATATTATACAACTCAACTTATACAACTCACTTTATCATGCACACAAGCTGCCGAGAATAAAGCCACTCCGTCTGAATAACGATGTTTTAACTCGTTAAATACATATCAACTGCACACAACTAAGCGACGGAACAGTTAAATAGAGAGGTGTAACCCCTCCTTCCCCCCTAGGGGGCGTAACGCGAATATTTTTTCACACTAAACTACGGGGCGGATCCTCCTCATGTATCAATTTCATCTGGATCTCCTCCAACACCCAGGATTAAAGAACATAATTTGCAATATTTCAGCGCAAACACATTTCGCGATCCTCTACAAAAACATCAGCTACAATATAATACAATGAACACTGAAATATTGGAGCAGAAAAGGAAATTATTATGACAACAAAAATGGTATTCAAACGCGATAACAAGGACGGAAAATATCTCTGTTTTAATTTTCTCAACTGAACGTGGGATAAATTTTTCCGTTCCGTCGACATCCTCCGGGACAGCTTTTAGAGCAGACCTTTATCTTTTAAAGACACTTCTCATAATTGCGTTTTATTGAAAAGTGAAATGTCCTCGGGTGATATTCTTTAATTCCCAATCAGTGGTACTCCCTTTTAGGGTCTGTTTTAATCTGGAGTGTATTGATATAGCGTCCGCGTTTCCGGACCTTTTTCATTAAAAAAAAATCTCTCCGTCAATATGTTCTTATAGAAGATAAAACTTCGCCTTTCACTCCCTATAAACTACAACAAACTACGCTGTAATCTCAGCCTAAGGGCTTATTTACTGACGGATTGAAACACTGTTCGCTACTCTTTGCCGTCTATCAGTCAGCGCACCCAAATTATGATTGATAGAGCTACGCACTCAATATGCGCGAACCTTCCGTCTGACCGGGAATAATTGAGCAATCTTCTATCGAAGGCATAATTCACTTACTATCGACCCTTAGTAAAACTACACGTAATACACGGATATAGGACCACATAAGAGCTAAACGTAATCGTAGCTCTAAACCTCTAGACGAAGTAACTTATCAAAAACGAATTAGGAAAGTATAAAAATAAGTGAAATTTGCGTAAGCCAGGTAATTGTATGTACAATTTTATGTCTGTTGCGGTTATTTTGATTCTTTGGTATTCCTTAATCGATAATTGAATGTCGCTTTGCCTAAGCCTTTAGGCTCAGATGTGCAATGCTAGGTTTGACACGGTTTTCGACAAACGCTTACAACGCTAGTTTTTAATTTAAAAAAAAGCACGTACAAAATTCAACGACTCCATTAAGGTTCTCGGTAGCTCAGTGGTCAGAGCATTGGACCGGACTTCCAAAGGTCGGGGGTTCGATTCCTTCCCGATGACCGGAGCCGAAAAGATTTTTTTAAGTGTTGTCTTTTCGAAATTAAAAAATGTTTAATGTTAGGTTCAATTTTTTTTGCCTGCCAAACCTTGCGTTTCCTTGAACGTAGCTCGTAAATGGTTCTGCCACTGACAGTTTCTTTAATGCAGAATCACGAAAGAGAAATGATCACGCATACCAAAACTATTGATATAAATTCAGCCCAAATAATAAGATTTTGATGATCACTGCAATTGTACCTACAATTGCATCAAACAACATCCGCAGGTGAACTATACCTAAATGCCGAATAAGTGTGCCAGGCCTGAAAATAGTACACTTTAAAAGGGAAAAAATCGAATCAAAGTTGGTGTAATACCCTAAAAGCCTTCGACACGACATCGGCTTGACCTAATTTGGCGCGTTAGCCGGGCGAGGCCTTACCCGGGCCATTGGGCCCAAATGCCGCCTTATGCTAAGCCTTACGGCACCGACCATGTTCCTGATAGAGACTTAAAGTCACATTTTGGTCATAATAGTTTTACGCCAGTAATATCAGACATACACTGGGTTAGCTTTATAAGCCAGGATTTTAAAGTGCCCGTGCTTCCATCTTCGGTTTTCTGCATAAACGATGTTGTAAGCACTTAAATAATTACCTATTTCACGGCTAGCAAGTGGTAGGACTAGCTTAATATCCTGAAAAGAACGCAATTTGATTAGTCGATTTACTTACGACTCGTTTGAAAGCACGGCTAGCTTAAAACGTGATATTAAAGTATATAGTTACCTACTCTTTATTAAGAATTACTTAATTGAGAGTTGGTTTTGTAATTACTGATGACTTGCTCGAATTCATTCGCCTATATTATTATTCTATTAGGTAAGTGTTCGATGTCTTACGACTTCTAATTTTGTTCACAAAAAATGGGACTTTATGGCCGTTCTCGAAACAGCCTATTAATTCCCTGCCTCTGGACGGAGTTTGCATATAAATTGAATATCGCTTGTTAAGCACGCTAGATAAATTCATTGGGGTTTAGTTTATTTTGATAGCTCACTACGTGAGAACTTTTACTACAAGCTACGAAAGTAAGTTTTTTTGGTGAAGAAAGTAGCAATAGAGCAGCAATAACAGCAGCAGTAACAAGATTCTTTCATCATCATCATAATATCAGCTGTACAAGTGACCTACCACTTAGCAGAGGCGTCTCCCAAGGATTTTCACCGCGATCGGTCTTGTGGCCTAGCGGCTTGCCGCGACCTTTTAACAACAATCAAACTAATGAAACAAAGTTTTATTAGAGTTTGATAGGTATTGACAATGGTGTACCTTTTGTAAAACTATTTTTGCCCTAAATTTCCTAACGTAAAGTGGTGTAAGTTAGCCCTGTCCGTTTTTAAAGGATGCCTAAACGTAACGTTAACGTATATTAAATACTTGTTGTATTTTTGGAGCTATGAAGTGGTATGAGCTATGGAGTATGAAGATGCGAAGTACGAGTACCTTGTTTCCATATTAAAATAAAACCTTATCCCATCAACCTAAAGCCTTGTCATGCCTAACCTGATCATTCATTGGACGGAAAGGACTGTAACACACTCAAGAGCACAGACAATGCTAAATCAGGGTAAAACATGATAAACCTAGGACAGGGTGGGTATCCACCCGGACTATGCCAGTGTCTCAACTACTGTAATTTAAAGGCTTCCTTCTTTAAAGGCTTTATATACGTCCCACTGCTGAGCACATGCCAGTTATACTCCACCACGCGGGCTCAGAGCGAATTGATGGGTGGTTTGTTAAGTAGTAGTTGTTAAGTAAGTAACCAACCTTGCTGTCTGATATTATGAACCCGCCCAAGGGCCTTTGACCTGGCTTTACGACTCATATCTATCGACATTAACCGGGACCAACAACTTAACGTGCCTTCCAAAGCACGAAGATACTGGTAAATAATCGTCACTGAAAATGTCGGAATGGCCACCTATCCCGAACACGATCGCGCATCAGTTTGCTTAACTGTCGGTATCACTACCGAAGGCGCTGCAGCCACTGCGCCACAAGCCCTGTATGTCAATGAGCGGGATTAGGAATTAGAACGTACTTATAGAATAATCAGAAATCTACATAGTCCAGACGAAATCTCTTTAAATTATCAGTGTCGGAGCATACCTTTTCCACAACCCTGTGTCGCGGTGCTAGGGCCCAAAAATATGATTGAGGTACCGTTTTAAAAATCTCGGCGAGTAGACTAGGCCAAAACTCTAACATTTATTCGCACTTAAACGCGGAAAAAGTTGCGGGCGGCCGCTTGTAGGTAATAATAATAATATCATTTATTTCAGAAAGTTAAATCCATATGAGTTAGTAACAATTAGCTTAAAATCTATTGTTAATAAAAGTTCATTCAATCGAATGAGTTTTAAGTCTGGAAAAAACACTTTTGAGTAACAAAATCGGTGAAAATCGTTATTGTCGCAGTCCTAGGTGGTTTTTATTTTTATTGCAACGTATCTTTATGCTTGTATGTCCTATTTAACCTCCACTAATCGTCAGTCGTAATCGGTTTTTAATGCAGTATCTGTAAATTAATAGAATATTTAAGAAGGAACCTTTTTTATAAGAATCCAAATTACACAACGCCATGCCGCGCCGGGTTTAAAAACCAAGCCAAGCCTCGCCAAACATTTGGTTGATCTTAAAAGAAACCTAGTATTATTGAACCGAATTTTCCAAACTTTTTTGCCGGTGGCTGGTGGATTCTAATTGGACCATTAAGGCTTTGCCAGGCTCATTATGTTCATACGATTATGGGATATTATTACTTGGGAAGACTGGAAGCTGATACTTACCGCTTTTAGGTTTAAGATAGCGTTTAAACTTTTGCACGGATTGCAAATTCTCGGTATTATGAATTAGTAAGAACCATGTTGCTATTTTTTTTTATTCGTGTATTGTATGTGTGAATTGTATTAAAGTGAATATCAGGTATTGGTAATATTAGCTATTTATGTTAATTGTTTAATTTTAAAGTACTTAAATTTGGAACCGATTCATTTTGCTCAAACGATAAGTATTTCTTACCTGGAGCTTCTAGAAAGAGCTTGCCTTGTGCCTATGTGCTGATTTCGTCAAATGTTTTAAACGTAAAACGTTTTTTATTTTTAAAAATGCGCACATTAAATACTTAAGAAGTTTTAGCCGTGCAGCCTTAATTGTTCAAGCCTCCCAATTAGGCACATACCATCTCCTGCTCTCAAAAACCATTTGTACGTTATCAAGAGCCATTCCACCGGTTTATGGCGCCCGGACGGAGTTCATTGGTGACACAGTGTAAGTAGATTAAGTTAGATTTGTCTAAGGAGACGATTTTTTGAATGATTTTTTTGACGAGCTTTCTCGGTTTCTCTGCGCGCTGTTGGCACTCAAGATACAACTGTTGAGTTAGAAATACACTCATTTGAACGACTCGTGTCCGTAGGTTACATAGGTACGTTAATGCAAATAGCATTCGAAGACCGTAAGAGTCTAGTACATATTTCCTAAGTGGTATTAGATATTAGATTATATGCAGGCCTTATGAAATATTAAATTAAACCTGCTTAGTCTTGCCTGAATGTTTTCAGGCTTCCAATTGCTTGAATGGTTACATTTGCAGACTTCCTATGGTCATCTGAAGCGAATTGGAATTGGTATTAATGTGTGAAATTCTATTATTTTCAATGTTTTATTAATTTTAATTATAGTTTAGTATAATTTGACATGATTTAATTACAAATGACATATTTACCTTATGAAATTTATTATTATTATTTACTTTATGGTGGACATGTAATATATTGATTATTAATTGTTTAATTATATTAATTTTAATCGCATGACGACGAACGATTTGCATATCGAAAAATCGATAAAACATGCTTGGCCATTTTGATATTTTAACATCTCAAAAATGTATATGTACCATGTTTTATGCAAATAAAGATTATTCTATTCTATTCTTCTATTCTATTCTACTTTAAATGGCGACGGCAAATTATGATGCACATAATCTAGCGGCTAAGGCAGTAGACAGGTACCATCGCACCAATCTTACCAATACCGATAATGGATATAAAACTATAGACTAGTTAATTAATTTAAGTGTAAAATATTTATTTGTGGTCATATAGGTACAAAGATGCTATTACATCCTATACAGATTTCTTCTATAATCAACCATACCCGGTATACACATAAGTATGAATATACTGGATATATTTGCATTATGCTTCCAAATGATACGGTCAGGTGCTACAAGCGCTTTATAGGGATGTTTTTTTAGAAAACGGCCTAAATGAGGGAAAAATGGATGTTTGTGCTTTTGAACCGTTTCCAACGGTCAGGTAAAAAAGTTATTACATTTTTTATTTACGTTTTACATAACGTTGTTTAATGTTCATTCATACCACACCAATGCAGCTAACGAAGTGTACATTCACTTAAGCAGATTTAATTTAGCCATTCTGAAAATCCTGACATATTATAGCTGAATTTCATGGACTAAAGACGTGTTAAGACTAAATGCCTATCCAGAAAAATAACACTAACGGACTTAGATATTCCTGATTCCATCTGCTACAATATATAGGAAAAGAAAAATTTGACAAAGGAATGAACCGAGATTTCAATTTAGAAGTCATATTTTACCGAAATCACATTTACATTTGACTACCATTCAAAAACTTACGCTACACGTCTCATTGAAAGCGCCTTCCGCGAAGCCCGGTCTTGCTCAAATTCAAACAGCTTTCACAAAGGGATCACAATGCACTGCGGAAAATTCCCTTCAAGGTTCGCTGACTCCTTGAAAGACACCCGAAAAGTGGAAGAAAACAACCCTATTCAGTTTGCTGTCGGGCTCTGTGCGAGCGAGATAAAGCGATTTGGAAGAGAGAAACAGAGTCACAATAACAATAAACGCGTTAAGGCTACTTTTGACCACAATAGGAATTTAACTTCGATAATCGTGAATAGTTTTTCTAAAATGTCGTCATTCTTTAATAGGAATTAATCATTAATAATCTCTATTGTACAAAAAGCTTCAAATTTCGTCATCTAGTTTTTAATGTAAAAATGCAAGCTAAATAATAGCCATTTTCATAGAGAAAACACAACCAGAACGCGTCGAGCTAAGAGACAAAGTATTAAATCTTATCTCTTCTGAATTCTTCTTCACATTTCATTTGGATTTGACCAAATTATTGAAAATCCAATTTCGAGAATTATATTAAGCCTTGAGACTAAGGTCACAACTTAAAAAGTGTTTTTTTCAATCAGTAGATTAAAAAAAAACACTTTTTAAGTTGTGACCTTAGTAGGCAGTAGGCAGGTCAGCGGCGGCTCATAGTGTAATTTGTGGCCAGTACGCCGTTTTCCTGTCGCTTTTGCTTTTTCATCCGACTTCAAAAACGGAGGATTATTTCTGTTAATGTGATATCTTATTCTGCGTACCAAGTTAATAAGCCTTCTGCATCAGGCCCAACTTATACTAAAGCGCGTTGAGGCGACTTCAGACCGGCTGTTCCGCGCGGCGTGGCGCCCAACGTGGGACCGCTTTATTTAGCGCTACACTTCAATTATTTTGTTGCCATCACTAATTATATTCAACTCCTAACAGACAAAAGAGTATAAACAATAAAAACGTTTATCTGGATTGTTTGGGGAGTCATTAAGTATAACAATTTTGAGGATTGTTCTTGATTAGTTCGGCTACGTGGAGCAATGACTTATTCTACTGTAATGATACATGCATTTTTTTTTATTAGAATTCTTTACGTTTATTTTTATAATACTTTTAAATAAATCCTATAGTGTAACAGCAATATTTTTTATCTAGTTTACGAGTAACAGTTTTATCTCTGTAGATAGACTTTGCTTAAACGTTTGCTTATTAAAAGTCTATAATTTAATCATTATACCTATTGTAATAATAATATATGTGTGCTCTCTTTAGCCAGAGATACAGGTTCATATCTAACCTAGTTCAGGTAAAGAAAATAATTAGGCTGTGAGTTTGATCTTAAGCCCAAATTAATTGTAATTTACCTTTTTGAAACTTAATAAATTTTATTATTATTTTACTATCAATGTTTTGTTGTAAGCATGATATCATTTTCATTTCAATTTATTTTACATCACTTATGTTAAAACACTGATTCTAGGATAATCTCGTGATTAATTGACAGTGAAATTGGCTAATATTTTCCTCACACTGTAGCCTCTATGCTTCATTAACTATGTAAGTAACAGCCTCATTACGCCGATGAGAGGCTCTGACACTTCGTGAGTCTTTAAAGTTCAGTTAAACAAAGCGGCAGAAATCATAGCATCAATTAAGTGGCCCAAAACAAAGAGACCCAAAGTAGGTAAATATGCAAAGGATAGGCCTTTACTCTGATAGACTTTGTCCGATTCAAGCTATCGCTCTTTTTCGCACTGCCTGTTCTTGTAATCGAAAAACTTGATTTCTTGTAGCGAAAGCGATGTTTTTAAACGATAAGTATTTAAGTACTAAATCGGTTTTCGATATGAAACAACATAAAAATGCTCGTATTGTTTATCACAGACATTTATTTATTTGCTTTTGCGTACAAACGCATTTGAATGTCTATGTTTTACTTGTTTACTCAATTCTCACGCAGGAGTCGAATGAATGAGAGTACAATTTTTCTTCACTGCACCTCGATAAGTAAAAATATACTACAAAAACCAATAAGAAAAAAAACTATTTTTATGATTTATCAGACTTAGATTTAAAGGATTTAGGCACGAGTGTTTTTTTAAAGAGCCAACCTCTAGAATTCAACTGCCAAAACGACCACTGTTATTTCACAGGGTAGGTCCCCGGTACGGTTCATTTAACTTCTCCCACTGAGCTTGGTTTCACTTGCCCTTTTGTTGTACAGACAACAGAACATCAAGTTACCCCACTTTGACCTTGAGACCGCCTCTGTTCCCTTCGAAATAAAAACTATTTTTGCAGTTGACATAGGTAACCTTCCGTGCTGACGACCGTACCTACTTGGAGAAAATATGAACAAAAGGGACGGTGATTTAGCTAGGATTAAACTAAAGCTGCTACTTAACCCAGAATGCAAATGAGGTAAATTGTAAAAGGCTTATAATAATACTTTTGGCCGCCCGCGACTTCGTCCGCGTGGAAACCCTATATCTTCACAATCCCTAGCCTTCAAAACTTAACCGAGCGGCGCCATTTATCGGTAAGCTACGAGTTGATTTTTAATTTTTTACATGGGATTGAGATGTTTTGTCGCGTACCTAACTCCATACACAAAAACACATCGTAACATTGCTCCGTTGCGCCGTGAAAGAAGGACAAACAAACTGACTTTCCCATCTATAATATTAGTAGGGATTCTGAAACACGACGAAAAACACCCCGATGTAGAAGCTGTCATTTTATAAATGTTTTAATTGTTGGTTTGATGTAGGTACAAATCTTACATAAGGTGTACGGCGTTTATGAAAACTTTTTCAAAAAGAAGCACAATTAAAATTTAAAAAATAAAACATTTATTTGCACTAGTTATTATTACATACAGTCATTTCAGAGTTACAACTTCTATTAAATTTCTAATTACATACTAAGTGTTAATTTTTTTATCTCCTTTGCCTTTACTTTATATACAGCAACTATCCAGTACATTGTATAAAAAACTTTATCAAACACCGAAAAACAGGACAAAATTCTGTCGTGTCGAAACACGAACAAAGGACCCAGTGAAATGTGAACTGAACTCTGTTGAAAGCCGAATTTTGTTCTGTAAACTTCTATGAAAAGCGGCTCCGATTCCGTATCAATTGGACATCTCAGTCGTTACATGACATGTCAAAAGATACCCGAATAGAACATCACTAGTTTCTTGTTATGCATTGTTCTGCGTAAGATATTTTACAGCGCAGCATTCGATTTTACAGCCATTCTATAAACGTGAGATTTTACGGTAATTTGCGCATGTATGAATGAATTCCCTGAATTCTCATTCCAGAGCGAACCCCAACATACAAATTACATTGATTTTGTTCGTAACCGTCAAAAAACTATACAAATAAAACCGTTTATGTACATGAATTGGTGCCACTCAATGTGATTAGATTAGGACCCTACATCTTGAATATTCAACACCAAACACATCGTTTGAATAAGAGAGAAAAATAAATAAGCTTTGATGTGCTAAACCTTCGCTTAGGTACTAGGATATTATGTAAGAATATATTATGTTTTTTTATTATATATTTAAAACCATAATTTAATTATTACTCATATACCTTGTTTTAAGTTTTGTCTATTGTTTTCTCTCATTCCATATAAATTTTTCACTGCACCCAATACTCTCTCTCTGCATGACCTAACGGTTCGACTGGCAGAAAATGCTTTTAGCATAAAGTCCGCCTTTTGTACAACTTTTATTGTGCAATAAAGTTTTTAAGTAAACAAATAAAAAAGTATCGCTTCAAATTATTTACAACGAATTAAAAAAAACAATCACTGTGCAGTAGTTTTAAAGGTCAATTAGTTTCTTTTAAACTCTTCTTAATACCTTCTGAATTTTATGATAATTAAATGTGTATTTATGCCAAGCTTTTATACAACGACATTGATGAAAACATAATTTGAACCTGTGACTGTGACTGCTCTGCGTGTTTTCGATACGGTTAGAAACCTCCACTATTCAGATGCTACCAGGAACGCTCATCGTCCACCTAACGAACGTTCCCCAATATAAACGTACGTTCTCGTCAGTTCCATCAACGATCAGACAAAAAGACGGGACAACATGGCAACATTCGATAACAGTAATTCCATCTCAGGGCATGTAGGTCAGCTCGGGACGGCCGCTAACTAGCGCCAGAATAGACGAGGACCGACGGTTCAAGAGAGAAGTGGGTGCGTTTTAACTTGTTAACTATCAAAGAACGAACTTCGGGAAGTGGCCAAGAGAAGGCGCTGCTTGTACCTTGTCTCTCACAAGGATTAAGAAATGAAATGAATTTATTTATTTCAAGTAACAAAGACTCATCGCTGTTAGTAGAACTTATAAACTATGTTAGTACAATACAATAAAATAAAATAAAATAATAAAATAAAAATTATACGACAAAACAAAAATGACTTAATAATTAAAGCGGCCAATTCTGTACCACTCCCCCCGAAATGGTACAGGATCGACAGACGTATAAGCAGGCCTGTCTGCTGGCAATCATGTTACAACTGTTATTATGATGCTTCCTCATACATATTAATAATAATGTGATTTAAAGATGTGTGATTTGTTCGGTAAACTAAATGTCATCTGCCAAATCTCCTACGTAATGATGTCGTTCCATTAATCAGTTTGTTTCTGTAAACTGCCGTTGAAAAACCGTTCTGAATGAAACATTGAACCCGCCATGGCGTGCGCCACCTCTCCAGTAGCATGCACGTAACAGAACGCCTGACCCAACAAGCCTGCTGCTCTAATTTGACCACCCCTACCATCCACAAAGCATACAAAAAACCTAACATCCGTTCTAACTTGGGGGTCAGATGTGACTGGTCGGGTACCACCTCGGCAGAACCAATCGAAATACACTCGAATCGTTTTAATTTGATCCCGTTTGAGATTCGAATTGGATCGCGGGAGTTGTACAGACTTTGCAATAAGATTATGAAGAGACTGATGGTTCTCTTGTAATTTTTTGGCTCTTCCCTTTCAATTCCTAGTTCCCACGTAGCTATGAAACTGCTCAACGATGATAAGTGTAATAGGAAAGTGATCATGCTTTATTGCAAATGTTGCACAAACCTAACATAATCAACAGACCTTTCAAACAAAATGCCTGTCCTTCCATTTATAGGATATTCCAACAATTTGAAATGTTCGTCTTTGTATTCAATTTGTAAATACCTACGTTATCGTTATTTAGGTGATAAGTTACACATACGGATATATTAAAAAGGATAATATTCGCATAAGTTTCAAAAGTAACTGTGTGTTAAAATAAATACAAGTTGTAAAAAGTCAGTATCAAGCAAAACTACTTAATACAATAATGGCACATTTCTCCACCTACGCGTTATTTAAAGGGTAACATATAAGTGCTATACTTCGCGTTTACTTTGATTATTGTAACATAGCCGTGTAACTACCGAAACTTTATGCTAACAATTCGCCGACCCGCATGTTCCGCTAACGATGCATGTAGAGTTAGGCCTATGTTCCAGACTGGATACAAAGGCCAAAGGCCTACAAAGGTTCTCTAAAACATGCTAGTAAATAATGGTTATTGTTTTGTTAGTTGGGAAGGCTTTGTATTGACCAAAAGTGGAGCAAAAGGAAAGTCACCGGTGCTCTAATTTAAGTGGGAATTTATGCAATTTCTTCGTTTTATTTATTTATATATTTATTATTTATTTATACTAATAATAGTTTAAAAACGTTGTGTAAATTTCAAATAACCTACACAAATGTTCTCGTCACCAAAATCAAGGAAATACAAAGTTATCACCAACCATATTTGAAGACAAGTGTACAACGGATACTAAAACCAGGGAAGTCTTGCGTTTAAAATAACATTATCAACACTAGTTTTATCTTTAGCGTCTCAAATAGTGAGTTTTTTTTTGTAAGAAACCAACTATCAGCATACATGTATTAAACAGTTTGCTGGTTGTTTATCGCTGTGTACAAACAATATCAACGGAATATTCTACACTGCGCAGCACTCACTAACGTGAGCTACTGTACGGCCCTGTTGTGCCTCTTTTTACTTGACGTACTTGTGTTAGTAAAGCTGAAGATAACAACCTAACGCCGCAGACTACAAACGCGCAAAATCTGATCAATCAGTCATTTTCTCTGCTCATATACTCACCTGTTTTTATTTCTCTGAAAATAAGAAGTAATTTAATCAAATCCAATTCAGAAGTTGCAACTGCTTTTGAAATTTTTGCTTTTTTTTCATTTGGGATAGGTTTGCTCTTGACCCAAAACTAAGCCCAACAAGGCAAAGACTGAGTCTACGATAGATGTCTTTTGAAATATTGCTACTGAGACTACAAAAGATCTTTCATCCTCCTCAGAACTTGCCGAATCAATCCTCAAATCTAAAGTTGATGAATGCGTCTGACTTCTAAAAACCGTATAAGTACAACAGATGCAAGAATTGCCCGCTTAAAACATATTTATGATCCGTATGACACCTATGACTCGCCATTACAGTGTAGGTATCAGTTTATAACGAGCAGTCGCATGATCGGCTGAAGGCTTTCGAGCGACAATGGCCGTGTGATCTTGTTCACATTATCCCTTGATATTCCCTTAGCGCGTCGGATTTCCATTTAACTTTGTACATTTTATTTAAGCAGTTTGCTTTTGCGCCCACTTCAAAATTCATCGCATATTTAAAAGATCCGCAAAGAGCTTTGTTTAACTTTTTGAGTCAAGGGAACGACGATCTGGAATTTGTGATATGCTTTAAGAAGTAAGCCAAAAATGTGTTAATGCAATTTTTTAAGTTTTGCAAAATAAAAATTGTAAAGGCATAAATTAAATACGTACCTCGTGTGTGCACCAGTTTTGAAAGGAAATAAAAGTTGCAGAACTTTTTTTATAATTAACATATATTTCTAAAATTTTCAGAAAACAATTAGTAGTTAACAATAATAATAAACAAAAAATAATTTCAGAAAACAATAATAATAAACCAAAAATAATAATTATTATTATAAAATGACCACCCTTGTTTTTAATACAGACCCTTAGACGATTTGGCCAGGCATCAATGACGGCACGAATCTTTTCCAGCGGGATTCGCTTTGCTTCTCGGACAAGAGCTCGCTTCAGTGACTCCAAGTTTGGGTGGGACTTTCGTCAGGCCCTGAGCTCGAGCTCAGCGCATAAAGCATAATCCAGCGGGTTGAGGTCGGGGCTGGAAGAGGGCCATTCGTTCGCCGCGATGAAGGCCGGCACATTTTCCCTCAACCACGCTTGGGTGGTTTTTGCTTTATGGGATGGCGCTGAGTCCTGTTGGAAAACCCAATCCTTGTTGTGAAACAAAGTAAGGGACAGGGGTTTCACAACAGACTCTAAGATGTCAGTTTGATAGTTCTTGGCTTTCACCTTGACGCCTTGTTGACAGAAATGGAGCGGAGTGACACCTTCATACGAAACTCCCCACCATACCATCACACTAGCCGGATGATGAGTACGCGAGACATTCCGTGCTGAAGCTGGGACGTCCTTGCTACTTTTTGCATACACTTTATTGTTTTGTCGGTTGAACTTTTCTTCGACAGTAAAGATTTTCTCATCGGTGAAGAGTATTTTCCTCGCATCGTGTCTCTTAAGCAGTATTGGACAACGTTCGCGTCGCAATTTACGAAGGCGATCGTTTAAAAAATGAACTTTCCTACGGCTATACGCCTTCACCTTAAGATCATATTTCAGTATTCTGTTGACTGAAACGCGCGAAATATTAGTCTGCAGAGCTTATAGTTTTTTCTGAGTTCGACATGGATTTCGGCGAAGTCGCTCTCGGATGATTTTGATGTTCGCAGGCGTCCTTACAGAGCGCGGCCGACCACTCCTTTGGCGATCTTGCAAAGAACTTGTCTCCTTGTATCGTTTAATAGTGTAATACACGAAGTTACGGCTCACACCAAAAGTTTTCTCCTCACGGAAAATCTCCCTTGGTTTTTTCCCGCTTTAAATAGCGAAATCACGGTCGCAGCAATTCTTTTGTTCTCTCCATCACAAGAAATATGAAAGAAATGAATTTGAAAATCAAAGGAATTAAAAGTTCACATTCGAAATTCAAAATTAGAAAAAGAAATAAATAGCAGCCAGTATTTTTTTAACACAAAGTTTGTTTCAAAACTTATAAACACACATGACAGTGGGAGGGTTTTTAATTCAAATATGTCCCGCTTAAATGTCTTATTTATTGTTTACTACTGTACAAAAAAAGTTTGACTGGCGATAAAAAAAACGAGAGGGGATTGACCCGCTTTAAATGTTTTTATAGGTGAATTTTGGCATACTATCGATATACAAAATTATGTTAACCTGTGGACGATAGACATTGTTTAGACTAGACTCGACTAGACTACCCATGTTTATGGCTTACTTATCGCATTAACAATCATAGGAAGGCTCCACTATGAGCTTTAAGTAACATTTCTGTAGCCCTGTGTATAAGAACTTCTTCAAAAAACAACAAACATTTTAAAAATTAGTTAAAAACATATAAAATGAGATTTTTGCTAGGCCTAAAGGGAAAGTTCCTTGTCGGTAAGCAATGACCGCATCAGCAGAGAACGTGTCAATCAATAAATTTATGTTCGAAATCTCGTAGGTACTCGGCTGGCAAATTGCTTGTGTTTCGCGATGTAATAATCTCTTTCGTTATTATACGGGGAAATTGTTTTGCTAAACTGTACGATAACAGTACATCAACATGCCCATTTTCATTGCAAAATTGCCCTTATTCACAAGTGCATAAAAATCGCTGAGTGTAACTTCATATGCTATAGTTAGTAAGTCCTTAATACTCTTTACAGGGGAAAGTAAATTAGAATGAAATTAGACGAAATAATTTGTACTTTAGTGCGTTGTTTCATAATTTATTTGCCGAGGGAAAGTGTGTATAGTCAATAGATTTATGTTCGGAAGAATTATCTTCTTTCAAAAGAAGGATCTTTTACACCGGTATAAAATACATTAAATCCACGCAGTTCTTAAACAGGAAATATTAGGAATGGAATACTTTACAACATGCATCAATCAAGGTGGCAAGTTATGTTACTTAATATTGCTCTTATAGACATTTGTCGCTGAATAATGTACGTATATGGCTATAAAACTCACCAATATCCACTTACTAAAACCGCCCACCGTGCATAACTCTCTCTGTTTCGCCTTGTACAATTAATTATACAAATTAATCCCCATCCAATAATCGACGTTTGGGGGCCAATCGGTGGCCAAACGACAAGACAGGTGGATGCGGCTATGTCCGTGGCCAACTGCCTAAATGGGGACATTAATTTGACCAACGGGCACTGGCTTAGCATAGAGACTCGTAAGATACTGGGTAGAGAATTGATATCGGATTAACACCTGTTTTCGGCTAGTTTTTAACCCCAAGGAAAAAGAAGGGTGTAATTTGTTATGTTTGTGTGTTATGTGTGCTGTCTGTGGTATGGGTAGCTCCCGAATGGACTGATTTCAGTGCCGTTTTATTCGAAAGATAATTAAATGTGATAATAATATGATAGTTATGGCTGGTCAAAAATCGTCCAGCCGATGAAGCTCACCACCTGTTTTCTGGCTCATGTCGCGTTTTTCTTTTTTGATATTTGTATTGAATAATTGTTTCGTTGTGGGATCTATCAGGCTTTAATTCTTGTGTTTTTTTTGTATTTGAAAACGTTGCTCGTAAAGTTTCTTTTTGACAATTACTTTTTTCTAGATCTTTTTGTAGATAATCACTTTTGGTATGTGTGGAACTGTGGACCAATATACAAACGTCTGCGTCACTCACATCTGTGGGATAGAAGTTAATAAGATTTCGCAGAATATATTATGAAACTTTGTATAGGATGAAGGTCATCCTAATTCAATTCAAATGGTGGAGACCTTTTAAGTTTTGGGGTAAAACGATATGTACTCAATGTCGTTGGATCTCTTTCACTTACGAAAACTTTCAATTTATAGGGAGTTTAATAATATTTCTCTGAAGACTTCTTAAGAGAAATATATCCCCATTTTGGCAGATTAATACCTTATTTTATAACAGATTGTGTTATTTTATTTTAATAGTTTATACTATTTGTTTAGTTAAGGAATGGAAGATAGTTTTCAGAGAATATATCCCCATTTTGGCACATTAATACTTAATAACAGAGAGTGTTCTTTTATTTTATTGGTTTATATTACGTGTTTCGCTGTGGAATGTTTAATAGGCTAGATGACACCACCAATCGTTGACATGCTTTTTATTATCTGTCAAAACGGTCTGCCTCCATAGATTTTGATGGGAATACAAGAACGTGAGTCACGGTAGTGTATCAGAAATCGGAGTCAATAGACGGAATATTTATTGAGTTTTGTATGTTTAATAATTGGTTTCTACAGCTTTTTAGAAATATACTGGCTGTACTAACTTATAGGGGCAATGTTTTTAAACGCCATGTTATTAAAAATATTTTAGATAGGTGTCATCATGCCTATTGTCTACTTACCACGGTTCCCGGGAAAAAACTAGCCGACAGAAAGATGCACGCACGGACAGCGCAGGCTTAGAGTTACGTAGTAACGAACGAAGCCACAAACATACGCTAGTTTAATTTATCTACCTATGTTAAGCTCATTAGCATTTACATCCCGGCGGTCCTCATTTTATACCAGATCAAAAGTTCATGTGCAAGAAAGAGAAGGCAAATATAAACTATGCGTTGGATAAGGATAGGTACAGGAAACGGTTTTTTTTTATTACAAACAAGGAACGAGGGAATGTTTTAATAAGATAATTAGAGTTAAATTACCCTGTATGCATATAAAAGGCTTTATAATTTCAAAAATATTACATACGCAATCTACTTACATTTTTGCTTAGATCCTGTATATTCTTCTTAAGCATCTTTAGCTCTGTTACGCCGAACAAAATGTAAACTTACTTTTTTTGCATAAACCTACTCCCAAAAAAAATTTTTCCTAACTGAATTAAACACACCCCAATGCAAATACAAATACAAATACAAATTCTTTATTTAGTATCAGGGTTGTTACATCTGGGATACGATTGAGGATTTCTTTTAAGTAAATGATTACTTGTGTCAGAAAATCCTCGCTCTCCATTACAGTTTAAAAATTACAAAAAGCAATAACCTAATATTACGATCTATTTAACAATGCGAATAAAACCATACCGATCTTCTTTCCACACACACAGTTATAAACACCTACCAATAAAACCGAGCCCGTACTAACTGCTACAAACCAGCAAACTATTTAACCACTGCTTGCCGAAAATAAAACGAGCGTGGAACATTAACGCGTATACACGCTTAAACCGTAATAAAGACGGGATACGCCAAAATACGGGAAAACACGGGAAACGCCAAAATACGGGGAGCGGGAAATACGGCAGGTCAGTAGCGCATTATCCCGGAACAATAAATAATATTTCTCATTACGGCAAGGTAGTGATGGGACGAATAATTTGAGAATCGAGAAGTGGTGTTCGAAATAGTAAAAGTTTTGCTGGAAATTAAAATGTTTACATAACTTGTTAACTCTTGTTTATAACATTCGTAATTTTCCAACATAAAAACTGTCAACATTAGTTTGAGCAAAAAAAAAACCGGTCAAGTGCGAGTTGGACTCGCGCACTGAGGGTTCCGTACAAACCTGTAGATAAGGAGTAGTAACTTTGAAATTTTCTAAATTGTAAAAAGTTTTTTTTTTTTAATGATGAAACTGAAAATTTATGGTTTTCGTAATTTATCCTATATCTGTACTATAAGACGTGACTTCGTACTAAATTTCAAGATTCTAAGTTTACGGGAAGTACCCTGTAGGTTTTGATTCCCATGCGAATTTCGAAAATTTGCGTAAATTTGCGGCCTAAATGGCTGTATCTTTTGATTGCGTTGGCTTAGAGGGTTGATTTTTCTACAGCTTCCGGGGACAGTAGACCTAAGTATCATATAGAAATTTCAGTTTGATACATCCACGCGTTCCTGAGAAAAACGATCTTGACAGACGGACGGACGGACGGACAACAAAGTGATCTTATAAGGTTTCCGTTTTTTCCTTTTGAGGTACGGAACCCTAAAAAAAAATAATTCCATTTTCAATAACTAATTTTTTTGACCCCTTTTAAATGTGTATATTTCAATACCTATGATGTACCTTACACCCAGTGGTAGTACTTTACTGGTCCATAAAATCTCTTAAACTTTTTGCAAACAACAACTTACATCACCCACCTAATACGTTTCTGTTAACTCAATATCTCTATACTTAACTATACTTATCTAAATCTGTATTCCAGTCAGGTCCTTTTGTGAACCTGACAATGAAATCTACCCACATAAAAAATCGATTCCTTAATCGAGCCTGGTAAAACCCGGGACATAACTAGCACCACTCCCCTCCAGGCCGAGATACGGGAGCCGGATTATCCGGAATGGCTGAACACCCGAAATTCGAATGAAATACACGGATAAACTGAAAAATGCAGAATATCCAGCTTAACGCCGTATTAGGGTCGCGAGGCGAGCGAGGTATTGTTATAACAGCTCTAAATGGGGCAACTACTCGACTCAGTTTGAGCACTTGTTTCATTAAATTTTGTACCTATTAATATGAAATACATTTGAGGCCTACGTTATAATTACACGAAAATGGATAGTTTAGGCTTATAAGTGTGAAAACGGGCGGATACATAGCCTACTTATTCTGTTAATGGAAGAGCTTAATCAAATTGTTGATCCCAAAAATTATAAGATTCCTACTTTATCGAAAACAAAATAAAATCACACTAAATGTTACTGAAAGTTTGAAGTTTTCTGCAGGCCAGAGGTCTACAGCATCGAAAATAGGGAATGCTAACTCGACATCTGCCGACAAAAAACGGAACCAACCTTAAACATCTGAAATTCGCGCAACCCTCTCTATACCTTAAAAGCCTGCGCCCCTCCATCTGTCGGAGCCTACGGGAACCCTCGTCCCTCCCCACCGTTCCCACCCCTCCCGAAACATATCGATCGCCCGCACCGACACCACAACTTACGCTAACCGACGTTTCTACTGCCACACACCCTCAAATATCAAATTATAAATAATTCAAACGCTATCAGGCCTAATCCCATCAAGACATCTGTTACAAAAACCCTCTGACGTCCAGGTGAGTGACCCCGCGACTTCATTCACACTGGCCATTCATGGTGACGTAGACGAAATCGCAATTCGTAATTTATGGTTTTTTCATGTATTCGCGTCTGGATCTCGCATTTTTTGTTTGTTGTTGATACCAAGATGATTGTCTTTACTCGCCCAATCCATGCCAACCCAATTATTCCAAAATAATCTTGCAGGAATCGTGTCAGCTGTCACATTATTTAGGTAGTTTCGTGTTTGTGCGAATTTTCCAGAAATAGGTCAAATCTTTCCATGACCTTTTGCCTGGGATTTTTAGTACAAGTGATATCGTGTGTTTTTCTGATAATCAGGAGTCCTTGTGCTAATATTGTTGATTGTATTCACTCCACTATTTTCATCAATATAGAGTGAGAAAGTGTCAAAGTTTACCTAAGCTGCTGAATTATTACTCAGTGCAGTAGTCTGTCCAAGGCGCTGCGTAGATTGCACCAATTCAGACGCTGATTGCGCATTCGTAGAACATAGTTGTTTCGCGATCGCAACTAACGTAACCAATTTGCCTTTTCCAGGACGGCGCGTTTTCATCGTCGACAGAAGACGCAGCGCACCTCCAGAACGACGGGCCGTTGCCGCCGGACAATGTATACATCGACGATGATGGGTCGGGCCTAGCCCCCGACGAGAGCTCCGGTTCCGGGTGGGGCGCGGGCCCGGGCCCCGACGACGAGGACGGCAGAGGAGGCTCAGGTGACGGCGACTCGCCCGACGGGGACACCGATGACGAGGACTATGCGCGACCGAAAACAACCACAGCCGCTCCCATCACCGAACTCCCGATCGACCCTCGATACAACCCCGCCGAACCAAATCCCGTCGACGTGTATCGCCCCGACGAGACGGTCACCGACCACGCGGTCGTACAACCAGAAACCCCGATCGTCACGGAGAACCCGGAACTATATCCGTCCCAGAACTTCGATGTATTAATTCGTGAGTAGTGGCTGAAGCATGCCAGTTTATTTTGCAGTATTCTTGTTTTTATGTTCGGTAGCGAGAATTCACAATACCTTTGATCTTACCTATCTGTTTTTGAAAGTATTTTTATGCAAAATACGCAAAACTATTTGCATCTGTAGATTTAATAATTTATTCCACGTCGTATTGACTTCTCGCTTCTCCCTGTGCGTTTTATTACTTATTTTTAGTTTTGATGTTTTATTTACTGTGCTATCAAAAGTTTTAACAGCCGGGATTATAAATATCAACTTAATGTCATATGAACGATACTACTATAACTACAATTAGCAGCACACTGATAACAATAGGATGACACAATATTGTTTCGCAGCCTTGAATTAAATTTTTTCTCATTATCTTTGCATAATTGATGTCAGTTATTCACATTCGCTGGTTTCCTCTTAAACCAGCCAGACAAGTTAATTGTTGATAAATCTGTGCTTAAATTAAATATTGTCAAGGCATTCTCCTAATTAGAAAATTCTGAATGTTAACTAAACGCTATCGAGGGATATTGGTAAGTATTCATACTGTTTGGCTATGGACTCACCTAGACACCATCGTGCGAGGTATTTTGTTTGCATGTCATCGTTTGTAATCATTTGGACCAACATTTGCGATTTCTACTTCTCCCATGTTGTTATTCTATATCCATTATTAGCATGTCTGTTTGGTAAGCTCTAGATATAGTAATTTCATCTCATATTTCTCTCATATTAGACTCCATTCTTATTCCATTGGTATTTCTCATTGTCTTCTTAGAGTTTTTGCATTGTTTCTTCACATTTTTCTTTTATAATCGAATTCTGGTTCCTTTCCACTCCAAGTCCGAAATCCCAGTCTTCGTCATCGTCTCACTTAAAAGTTTTTCCTATTCTCTAACTATTTTGATCTCTTATACCAATTATATATAATACATAGCCTGAATAAATTGTCGTTTCTTTTAAATTTGTATCTAACAATATATATATGACTAATCGTTACCTTCAAATTCGATAGGGTTAGCTCCATTCATAGGCTCTTTGCAAGTGCTCAAATACTCAAATCGTTTGTAAGGGTTATCCAAACAGAGATACGATTAACAATAGTTCTCTATCTTAATCACAGAGAACTTTATTTGTAAGTTTGTAGTTTGGTTTGTCTAATGAATGCCCTCAAATGTTTCCAGCTCGCATTTTGAAGCCGAGTGAGGGAGCACCAGAGTCACCGAGCGGAGGCGCGAGGGAAGACCTGCCCTCGCGCCCGGAGACTGACATCAGCATCTCGGGCGAAGACTTGAACCCAGATATTGTAAGTATTGGTTTTATATTTCGCAGTCACACTACTATGGAAAATTACTTTGGAATACTTTCTATTCTAAGTTCTAATTACTAGTCACTCGCTCCAAGTCGTGCGAAATGATTTTCAGGCAAGAAAAAGACTATATTATATACTATTATTTTTAAATTGCACCAATGATAAATGGATAAGACCACCACCACTGTTACCGTAGTGATTATTCTTCTCGAGTCACAGATCATTTACTAAGGTCATAACATTAAACCTATACCCAATAATTTGACCTAGTAATATAATTAAGTTTCTAGGCCTAAACTTACTTTTAAGATATTTACTTATATTGATATAAATAAACGAAATCTATTGAATCATACCCAAACATGTTTACTCGTATCAACATATAACGAGTCTCAACGATGTCAGTAGGGTGCTCCAATTCGCTTATATCCATAGCACTATAAGCCGAGTAAACAGGAAACTTAATTGTGATACATATTTTATTATCAAGTACGACTGTACATACCTAAAATGTACAGGCAAGTATTAAATTTTAGGTACTTATAGTCATTTGTTGCAGTTACCTTGTTTATGAGCTACTGCACAAACGTTCCTCATGTTGTAATAAAACATACACCTTCTCTCAGTGTTTACCAGAAAAAACAATAACCTAATCTACAGATTAGGTAATTAAGATTGTATACTGTTCAATTTTCCTACATATTGTTGTCGAAAAATCAAATTGCGAGTAAGAACTCATAAATTTTGATTAGACCTAACCGTATCGCATCCTAATCAAATGCAAGGAAAACGGCTTTCTATAGCAGAGGTAACAATAATATCCTTAGCGTTAACTGTGGGCCTATCACGATCTGATTAAGGCTCGACAGACTTTTTGCATTTTTTGGCTGATAATGATGATGATGATGATGAGACTTTTTGCGAAAGCGCTGTGAATCGTGATTTTGTTCGTATTTTTTAAACTAAGAACGCTGCCAGTAAGTGGAAAGCAAGATTGCCCCTGTTCTTTTACGTATGGTGATCTAATATACTAATCTAAATACTTCCAGGACCACGAGCCAGCAGGTTCGAACGTGAACGCTGAGTCGCGGCCGGCGGACAACGTCGTCTTCATCATGAACGCCAAGCCCGAAGACCGCGCCACCAGCTTCTTTGCGCAACCTGGCATCCTCGCCGGTATGTGCCACCTCATTATAATAGTCTTCCCGGCCGATTTCGACCACGGCGGCCAATCTTAACAGAGATCAACCAACTACGCAGGAGATATTATAGTGCACAAGTGTGAGCGCAATACACAGGGCACTCACTGTTCCATCACTCTCAAAGTTCGGTGAGACGGCAATCCGACATGACCAGAGAGAGATCAGGCGCAGGACCAACGGCTTAACGTGCTTTTCGAGGCACGGGGGTGTAACACCGCCAGCTTCCCGACTCCGAGCTGTTTTTTAAGAAATTCGTGACAGAAAATCTCAGAAACAATTATGGCTCGACCTGGATTCGAACTCAGGACCGCTCGGATCTAAGAGAGTTTGCCACTTTACCAACGAGGCAGTCATTACCTTATCGTAATGATAACAAGTAATGAAGAAAAAAACTTTTTTTTCAACGAGCTTTTGTAATTAAATTGTGTATAGTGATCGACACTAGACACGTACAAAATTTCAGCTTAACACATTGAACGCCATGGTGGTCACCGGTGACCCCCAAACAATATTATTTCTATTGTGTCTAGTCTCTCGGCAGTCAAAGGCTTAATCGGAAACCGGGAAGTGGATATAATTTAATTTGCAAGATTAGATTACAGACAAACAGACACGGGACAAGAGAAACTAAATAACAGCTTGTAAAATTGCCAAACAAAGAACCATATTTCAGTGGATTAGAAATTAATTATACCTTTGTGAAATTCGACATAAAAATAAGTATTTGTGCAATATTGTGCCGGCAGAGTACAAAATGCAGGTCTATCAACTCTAAGCCCTATGAATTCTGCGCTGTTCGTTAGTGTACTATTGTACGAGTAGTGGGGTGATCACGGACAACTATCGTAACGTGTACTATTCGTTAACTCGTATAAATTTGTATTGGGAAACTGTTAGTTGCTGACATTTTGACGATACGATAATGTCTGTCGAACTTTATACAACTGAACTAACATGTTTGTTTTCTGTTTTCAGCTGTTATCGGTGGCGCAGTAGTAGGGCTACTATGCGCAATACTTGTAGTAATGTTCATAGTATATCGCATGCGTAAGAAGGACGAAGGCTCGTATGCACTCGACGAGCCCAAGAGAAGCCCCGCAGCCGCGTCCTACGGGAAGGGACACAATAACCGCGAGTTCTACGCGTGAGACGATACAGAACAAACCATGCCACGTGTTTACTGAACGGCGCGCCGGGCCGCAATGCGGGATCTATTACCCGCACGCGACCAGCTAACCGTTTTTTACTTTTTAAAACGCGTTCCGTTTCACGAAACGCCCGCACAGATTATACCAATTCCTCATTTTACTGACGTGGCTAAATTGTTCTGTAACATCAAACTTGATCAAAATAATTTATTATTACATTTTTGAATCATTGACAGATACATGTACGGATTGTACTGCAAAATTTACAAATCCGGTACAAACAATTGTATGTCTAACCGAAGAGATTGTATAGAAAATAAAAAAACACTTGTAATTCAAATGTAACTTATCACTTCGCAGACCAATTAAATAGGTAATGTGGTGTGCTGGTGATTGTGGTGACATGCTGTTTGAGTGGGACACAGACTTCTTCATGTCTCGAGACCAATGTGGTTGAGTTCTGCTATTACATTGGTTATCATATTCGATGCTGCATGAGTCGTAATTCTGTGTAAAAATTAATGTGCCATCTGCTTTTGACTGTATATTGCTGTTAATTTCTCTTCGTCTAGACTGTAACTAAATCTCAAAGTGGTCTATGGACACGTCCATATCTATTATATTATTTGACTATGTAATATAATAATAATAAAAATTGAAATATTTATACACATAGAACGTCTCTAAGATTTTGATGTAGAATTTATACAAAATAATACGGACTATTAATTGTCTTCAAAATCGTCAACGAAATTTGCATTACATATAATTATGTCTTTAATTAGGTGATAAAATAACTTGTGTCTTTGTGTATCTTATATGTTCCTTTAGCTATCGATGTCAATTTCTAATGAAAAAATCCGAACTTTTGTCTTGGTGACTCTGACAATGTAATATTTGTCGTATTGGCTATGAATTGAATAAGGAATTGACATTATTTTATTGTTTAGAATATTTTTTTTGTGTACTTCGTTATCACTTTTTTCTCTTAGAATTAGCTGTGCCTGTGCCCAATGTCAAATCGTCTAGGTTGTGCAACGAAACAATATTTTATTTTACTTCTGTCCCACAATTTTCTGATAACTTTTGTGCCATCTTTTATGTTAAAGTTTTTGTCTTTAAATATTAAGTAAGTTTTAATTTTTTTGTGCACTATCATCCCTTTCAGTCATCTATACAGGGTGTAAAAAAAACCTTAACGAAGCCGAATACCACATATTCTTCTAATTGTTACGATCATTTTTTTCCTTTACACCATACCTGGGAAGTTAACGGTTACTGAGATATTGATGGTTAAAGTTTGAAAAAAAAATTGATGATTTTTACAGAAATGACTTCTGTCCATTATAACTTATCTTTTTTCCAAAGAAACGTGATACAAATTTTCACTAGTTCTTTCATAAAAACCTCTCAATGGTACACTCCGCAATGAACAGCGCACACTCGTACTGAACCGCGTGGCGGCGGCGTAAAGCAACACGCCCCGCAGTGACTTTTCCGCGTGCGCGCTGTACATTGCGGGTTAGAATTAAATATTTTTTTTGATGTCAAAAAATAAAAGTTGTTTCCCTGCCAAAATTTATTTTTCATACGATTTGGTTTGATGTACTGAACGCGTGGTTGACGGCTTCGTTAATGTTTTTTTTACAGCCTGTATAACATAGATATTTTATTTTTTTAATCACTATCAAAATATTTCATACAACTTGACACGCGAGTTTTATTTTCGTACAGGTGCGACTTTATGTTTTTAACTTTAGTAATGAATTTACTAATATTTATTTACTTTTAGTAGTACAGACTCTCAGATATAGTATGAAATAGCAACATATTTTCTGTTAAAATATTTATCGCACAATACATTTTTGTGTGTCCTAAATCATACATTGATTTAGGATAATAATGTATTCCAAAATAATACTATATCCAAAGTAATGCTATACTTTGTTGTATTATGTTTGACGAGACAGATTACTAATTTGATTATTTCATTAGTTAGACTAATATCGACGCAAAAATATTGTTAATTTGGATTTTCTATGTGAAAACTGCATTAATGTTTTATCAGCTCGCTTTTGCCAATTTGGAATTATATATGTACGTATGTTCTAAACACATTAAAGTAAAAGGTGTATTATATTCATGTATGATATTAATATAAAAATATTTATACATGTATTTATTTGCCAATCGACTTTCTGCATGGGAGCATAAGTTTCCATGTATGACGAGTGGTTAGCGTAAGGTATTCCGTACGTATAATAAATAATATTATTTATATATACAATATATACAAAAACATACATTTTCAAGTGCAGTTTATCCAAAGAATATCCTGAGAAGTCCCAGATACATTCCTATCGGATCCATGATAAAATTTAATGAGTGGTAGCGAGCGCAGGCTCTTTAGTATAAGATTGTACATTATAATTGTAAATCTCTTAGACTGTAACTTGATAATTTATACATTAAAGTCTCGTAACCAAATATGTGTAGTAAGCAGTTTGTTTTCCGCTTTTGATTTTTTAATATTAACATAATCAGTCAACGAGTAAGTTTTTTTTTTTAATTTTGCATTTGAGTGACGGCATTATTTAATAAAATGCGCATTGTGCATTTAAACATACACGCGTTTTCCCATGTTACCTGTGTTTTTTAATTAAATTTTCAGACATGCATAACATAAATTAAGAATGCATTAATTTATATGTGCACATATTTTATAGTATAATTTTAACCCTACTTCAATCATTTTTAAGTGTAAGCGATTTGTTTTATAATCCATGACAAATAAATGAATGGCATTACAGATCGGTCATTATTGACATTTACATAAAATCTAAATAAAATACTTTTGAGTAATAAATAATTTTTAATCAGTCTAAAAAGTACATAGTTACATGGATATGTATGCTTTATAAAATGACAGCTATTATTAAATAGTATCGGATAGAATTGTTTACATTTAATGTAAATATCAAAATATAAAATCATAGGTACATAATTATACATAACTAAACCACGGCCCTTAGAATAAAACTAGGTACTAATAATGCTTTATGCTGACTTGCAACATGTATATTTGGTCAAAACTAGTGACGGAAGAAATAAGTATGTTCTACATATAAGGTGAAATATCAATAAGGTAAATTGGCAACGCTAAATATCGTTTTGTAGCAAAACTGAAGGAAGTATGTTTACCGACTGCAGAGGGTTAATTGTAATATAACATTATAAATAGGTCTCAGTAATAGGGTCCCGTTTTCAGACTTTGGGTACGGGAACCCTAAAAAGGACTTGTGCTTATTATTGTCACAAACTTCTTTTTGAACATTGTTTTTAATGTGTACCGTAAAGTCACTTCTAGTCTCGTCAAGATAGTGGAATGAATGGCATGACAACTAGTCAATTATCTAATAATACTTGGGGTACAGTTATCTAATACGAGTAGGTAATAGGCTGCAGTGGGGTAAGCACAAAAAAAAAAACTATAGTAACGTATTCGTAATGTTTACTTTTTGTTAACTTGTCAATTTGACTCGTTGATACTGTTCGTGGTCACCCCACTAACAATACCTTAATTTTTTTTTTGTATCATCTGAAAAAAAACCAGTAAGTTTTGTTTTAAATAAATAAATCATTGTACTTGTAATGGAGTTATTACAATTGACAATAAATAAATAAGTCTTTGATTTTGCTACAAAATATGAGAGTTTAAGCGTTGCCAAACCCAAACAGTTTGCATCTGCAGATATTTTTCAAAACTCTCCAATATAACGGCATAATTGTATGTCCAGTAGGTACTTTGTTCTAAGAAACTACTGAGACAATTTGTACTAATGTTGATGATAAGGTGTAAGCATTATAAATAAATGAGTGTCCACCTTGTACATAATGCTCCTTTACACTTAGATAAATATACAGGTCATTACGAACAAGTTTTTGTGTTTTATTTACCATTATTTTATGACCCAATTAATTTTGACCCAATTTTGGTTTCACATTAGTGAGTAATAAATCGAACAAACAAGTCCCATATCCAATCATCACATCAGCCTATATACGTCCCACTGCTGGGCACAGGCTTCACCTCAACTAGGAGGAGGTCCGAGCCATACTTCACCACGCGGGCTCTGTGCACCGCGGTGGAGGGGTGGTTTGTAAGTGTCAAATTCTACTTTATCCAATATCAGACTATTTACAAAATGAAATGCTTTTTAGTAAGTCTACGCAACAAAACTTGAGTCAGCGTCAAAAATATTATAACTATCAAACTAACATTTTGACCATTTTCCTTATCAATGTCTTTAAATCTGACAAAGATTAGGCTCCACACTATAAAAACTCTAAGGGCTCAGAACTATACCAAGCAAACTGACAAATTACGAACCAGGAAGTCGTTTCTCCATTCTTTGAAACTGCTTACATCTATTTAAAAGATGTTTACCAGCTAAATATGATGGTGATTAACACACAAACATGGTCTTAACGTCACCATTAAAAATTAAAAATCGTATGTAGGTGTATCGTAAAACAGTAGAAGAAATTCTTTTTAAATCTTTACTAGTAAACAAAAAGAGGATAATTTAAATCATAATAAGGTATCTATAGAAACAATACGTATCAAATTAAATTGTTTAACTTTAACGCAGCCCCGCAAGTGATCCGAAATTTTTAGTGAAATTAAATTATTTAGTCTGAAACTATATATAATTTGTCAAAACTCGAACTTACCAAATGGGATTAAGTTACTTCATTTTTTAGCATTAACAATTCAATTTTCTTAACAATTTAAAATTAAAAGACACTTAAAGAAAAATGGGAGGCGAGTCCCGCCTGTAACAATCCATTTTTCTTTAAGTATGTTTTAATTCCACACTAAGCAAATGTGTAGGTACGACTAAACGTCCATTATAACTGAAACTGCGTCACGGTTCTATGAATTGGTGTACGCTATATCAAAAGTGACATCCTTATAGCAAAGCAATAAGGATGACTTTAGCTCTCCCTCGGAAACAAATCACAAATATCGCTGGTATGACGCACGCATTACGTCACGCGAATGGCTTGTACCATAGAACTAAACGGGTATTTCGGCGTTAATAGCCAACGGCAGCGTGGCCGAGTGGTCTAAGGCGCTGGTTTTAGGCACCAGTCCGAAAGGGCGTGGGTTCGAATCCCACCGCTGTCAAATCTTTTGCTTAAATTTGTGACAAGTTGTTTTTTTTTTTAATTTATTAATAAAATTACTAAGTAATAAAATACAATGACCGCATTTTATTCTTATATCAAATAATGTGGATATGTTATATAATTAAGGTGATATTCTTCAATACTAACTTCGATTTCTTATTTTTTTATTATATTATCCAGATAAATAATGATCAAAAAAGAAATTGTACTCACGTTTTTATTTTAATTAGCTAATTCTTTTTATGGCCGCACTATAAAATCGTTTTGACCCCCAGTTCAAACTATCTCCACTTTCGTCGGTGTTAAAACGACAAAAATCAATTATGCTAATAAATCAGGTTTGAATTTAAATGGTGCAGATAATAAATCAGTAGACTTTACTGTGTGAACCACAGCTCAGTATCATTTCAGTAACTTTTTGGTTATATTTCGTTCCGGTTCTAGATAAGTTATAAGTACCTACGTTTAGGAAAAATGTATCGGACAGTCATGGAAAATCATGAAGGATAAAGTGTTTATTCTATTTAAGATCAACATTTGTTGATGAAAATTTGAAAATTTGGGTAAAATTTAAAGCGCAGCGTAAGACGTCCACAGACAAGATGGACAGACGACCTTGTAAAGATCGCAGGATAACACTGGATGCGGACCGCTTGTGATCGGTCGATGTGGAAAACTGTGGGGAAGGCCTTTGTTCAGCAGTGGACGTCCTTTGGCTGATAATGATGATGATGATGATGGGTAAATTTTAATTTTTTTTTACATCTGGCAATAAATTTACCTTACAATACCACTGCAACTTGTAAGTGGGACGGTTAGAATACTATAATTTATCTGTACGTTATTAAACATTGAGTACCACGGTGTTTTCCAACATACATCCAGATCCACTTTTGTGACAGCAACAAAACTTTATTTTACTGTGACGAAGTTCACTGCGATCTCTTTTCGAAACTAGCGTGTAATTAATCGATGTCATTTAATACTCGACTCAACTGATACTCGCCTTCGAGATCCTTCGCCAAAAATTAGCATATCCACAGAGTAATACAGGTTATACAGGGTATTATTATAGTTATCTGTATTATATGTATTTTTTGACTGCCTCGTTGGTGAAGTGGCAAAGTTTCTGCCTTACATTCGAGAGGTCCTGGGTTCGAATCCCAGGTCGAGCCAAAATTGTTTCAGAGATTTTCTTCGGTCATGTCGGACTTGCCGTCTCACCGAACTTTGACAGTGATGGAATAGTGGGTGCACCTTTGTATTGCGCTCACACTTGTGCACTATAATATCTCCTTCATATTTGGCTGTTGAAATTGGCCGCCGTGGTCGAAATCGGCCAGGAGGACTATTACTATTATAGTTATCTTTAGCAGTAGTAATGCTCTACCCAGAGCCAGTAGGTAACTAAATGCAGAGCTACGGACTTACAATCGAACCATTGTAAAAACATTCGGTGTTCGATTGACATGACATACGATACGATACGAAACTCATTCCTTATAAGCATTCGTAAATACTCATGTGAGTTTTCGCGTAAAATTGGGGTGGGCCAATTTTTTGACAGCCAGTATTATTATCTACACCCACAGTTACTAAGGCTCGTCAATATTCTTCGTCATATTTTTCCTAATTTCGTTTATCTATTGTATATTCCGTTACCAAGAACTTGTACACCACAGGATTTTTATCAACTCCCTACAGAATTATCTTTTAAATAAATATTGGTTAAATAGAAATGTTGAGAGTCAATAAAACTTTAGTTTTTCGCCAAATTGTTTTATGCGCATTCTACAAACTTGGCTACTCTATACCAATGCCCGGTTGGCAAAAGACAAATCATATACCATTGTTTATACGAGTATTCATATCAAAGTGACCGTCATTGCTCGCACGAAAGAAAAAGTTACAGATTAAACCAACGTCGAAAGGTGACAGCGAAAGTTAAACCGAAACAAAATAGAAACTATATCGGATACTATTTTTTGCGAACAGTTTACTTTCGATAGACATGATTAATTAAGCAGGATCTGACAGGCTATTGATAATTAGATATGTCTACGTTTGTAACCTACCTATGTTTGTTTTGAGACCAATGTGAATATCTTATTGATAATAACGTACGGAACACCGTTGATTGTCCAGTGACGATCCAGGGGAATGCGTTGCGATGCGGCGATTTGGCTTCCGCCGCTTTTCTTTCATTCAATTTAACCCATTTTCATGTTTCATCATATTGTAATATAATACGTGCCAAATAATTATTTTTTCTTCTTCTTCTTATTCTTCTTCAATGGCAGCTCTGCTGTGTACGGATGTGCCTGATTAAACACATGGAAAGAAGCAGCCTTCTGTTCATGTCATTTTTAAAGGTTTATCTCGTCCATGTTTCAAAACGCTGACCTCCTCTGCTTTCCGTGTGGGAATTTCACACTGCCACGAAAGGAAGTCAAGTTTAACTGAGTTTTTTTGTTTAATAAATAACCTCCTCTTTTTTTAAGTTGGTTAAAAACAAAATGCAAGCTAGAGCCACTACCTCAGGTTATATAGTTCTAAAGTAAAAAAAAAAACGAAATACCGTTGACACACTATCCGAGCTAACTCGAAAAATCTTTACGCAAATCCTTAATGTAAATGTAAGTAAATGATTCAGTAAATGTGCGAAGACGATAATTATAATTTATTGCACTAACGGTAGTGATTATAGCGGAATTATTCGCATTGATTATAGCGGAAACAGTATTTGCTTAGCTTAATATTTCTAATAATAACTATATTTTAAAAAACTGTTTTATTGTATTCTTGCTCGTATCAGTTCCTAAATAAAGTAATATATCGTATTTATTTTTTTCATATTTAACAAACACTGATTAATGTGTGACTTAGTTGAAAAATCAAACTTTTGAAAATATGAGTATGTAATAAATATTGATTGAATCTTAGAAAAGTGCACCCGTTTCGTACCAGTATATAAATGTATGTATTAATATTAATCAATGAATCATTTAAACAGTATATCAGTTCCTTAAGAAAGTACTATGTCGTTTTTTTTTCTTATTTAACAAACACTGATTTATGTGTTACCTAGTTTAAAAATCAAACTTTTGAAAATATCAGTAAAAAATAAATATTTATCGAATCTTAGAAAAGTGCACCCGTTTCGTACCAGAATATCAATATATGAATTAACTTTACTAACACTCTTTATGGGCAATGCCTGAAATAAACAATTTTTATTTATTTTATTAATATTAATTAATGAATCATTTTAACGGTATATCATATTTCCTTTTGTATTAATCCTAAATGTATTGCCAATTAATATGACAAGGCTAATCAAATATTTATGTTTATCTTGGAATCTAGGAAGCTAAAGTGCAATTATTAAAATTCGCATCGAAAAGTAACCAACTTAATCAGTATAAATTAGCCATTAGGAATGGTTTTTTGTTACAAAATTGTTCTTAATTTCGGAAGCGACATCCATAAAAGCAATCCTTATCGTCCATTTGCGAAAAGCTAACATAATCTAAAATTTAATTAAAACTAGAATATTACTAAAAGCCGGTATTCCCACAAAACCGTATTTCAAGTCAACGGTCGTGTTAAGCGTTTGTCATTTATGATGACAAAATTAGACGATAAATCGAAATTATATCGATCTATTGCACGGAGAGAGGTCAGTGCACCCGATGATTTAGAGCCGATGTCTTCTAAGTGTTATACAAAAAAGCTATTTGCTAAAATCCACGACAGATCCTTCATTAATCTACCGTAATCTATCACTTAATTTACGACTGTCCGTCATATCCGATATTAGTAGGTGAAGTTCACGGCTTTTGGGTCAGTCGTGCGCCGGAGTGGTGGCGGCTGGTCGACGTATAAAAGCGCGGAGAAATGCTCTCACTTCATCCAGTCAGCTGTCTCCTCCTGAACATTTCACAACAATCCAATCATGGCAGCCAAGTTCGTCGTAGCGGTGGCTCTATTTGCTGTGTGCCATTCTAGCCCCATCCTTATAAACGGTAAGCAGTGAAATTATTATAATTATCCAATTACCATCACTTATTGATTTCGATAAAATGTGTCTTATTCGCAATTGAAATATGCAACTGCAATTACTGTAGCTAAGGATGGTTAATTATATACTGATTATTTTGTATATTTTTAGGTGTACTGTACCGTGATGGACGAGGGTTCAGCATCGGCCAAGGCTACAGCCGCAACTTCGGTGGCATGAGCCAGGCATCAGGAACCGCTTCTGTCAACGGAGGTCACGCCAAGGCCTACGGTAGCGGCTCCATCGGCGCCCCTACCCCTCTCGCCCGCAACGAAGGATTTGGCCAAATCTACCCCGGTGAGGCTGTCGCTCAAGCTGAGGCCTACGACGTCCCCGAAATGCCCGTCTACGGTACTGCCAACGCCGTCGCCGAGGTACAGGACGGATACTACCGCCTCCCTGCCCCAGCAACCATCATCACCTACGAACAGAACTTCGACGTTCCCGCTGAAGTCACCTACGAAATGCCCACTGTCGAAGCTCAATCGTCTGCTGTCATGAACGGTGGATCTGAGTCAGCCACTTCTTCAGCCAAATCAAACGGTGCTGGTACCGCTCAGTCTTCAGCCCAGACCAACAGGGGAATCGGCAGCTACGGAATCACCTCGACCAATGCTAAAACTTTCGGCTCTGGATACGGCACCGCTTCCTCCAACGCCAACACCGGCTACGGCTCAGCTGTGACCGCCGCCCGCACACAAGGTGCCGGATACGGCTCCGCCACATCCAAGGCCGAGGGAAGCAGCGGCGCCACCCGTTCCTCTGCCCAAACCCAAATGAACGGCGGGTACGGCTCAGCTACATCCACCGCCAACACCGGTGCTCAGGAGTCCGCTATCGCCTCTGCCAAGGTTCATGGCTACCAGCCCATCAACTATGGCTCCGCCAATGCCAACGCTAACGCCAACGGTGAATACGGTAACGCCATCTCATCTGCCAAGACAACCAACCAGAAGAGCATTCACTGGCGCTTCGGAACCCTCTACGACACTCCCTCCGCAAAGGCTCAAGCTAACACTCAATCTGGTTACGGAATTGCCAAGTCGGACGCCCTGACCCATGGCGCCGGTATCGCTCAATCCAACGCTGACGTCCACGGAGCCGGATTCGGTTCCGCTAAGGCCAACGCGAACATGAACGGTGGATACGGGTCTGCCAACTCCGCTGCGAACATTCAGGGCTCCAACTTTGGTTCCGCCAAGTCGACCGCTAACACCCACGGTGCGACCTACGGCTCGGCCAACGCCGATGCAAACATCAACGCAGGATATGGGTCCGCAAAGACTGTGGCTAACACTCACGGTGCCGGTATGGCTTCCTCTGCCGCCAACCTGGGTTCTGGTGTAGGTGTGGCGCGGAACAATGCTGGTTACTACGGCGGTTCCAAGACTGCAGCTGATGCGCAAAGCTCTGGCTTCGGCAAGGCTTCTTCTTCTGCGCAGACGCAGGGTCTGAACGCTGGCTACAGGATCAACTCCAACGCGAACACCTCGGGTTCCGGCTCCGCTCACGCCGACGCGCAGGCGTGAACCCTTTAGAATATTCAAGCAACAATGTCAAGACGACTTTTGGGACGAACCGAAAACTTGTCTTGGCGTATTTGCAAAAGTCTGATTTAATTTATTTATTTATTGCATTTAAATTAAAGTCTGCATTTATAATTTATGTTCATTAACTTATTGAATAATTTAGGAAGATTTAATAAACAATTAAATTGTATGTTACTTTTTCATTAATATTGTAAACCTAACCACTCCCTAACCTAAGAATAGTTAACCCATGGTGGTCTGTGTCAAACTCGTCTCTATGAGTCAATAAACCGGCTATGCTAATTAAGTACTCACAGTACACACAGTATACACAACATGATTTATTAGCCTGAGTTCTAACCAAAAGAAATTTTATTTTGATTTTATCGAAACATGTTACAAAAACGTCTTAGTAATGTCGAATAAATTCTACTGGCGCAAGAGCAAAATATAATAGCCATCTAGCAATTATTACTCTATCTACTATACTACTCTCCTTATCACTGACTTAGCGCAAGTAATAATCTTATACGACAATATTCACTCAAATTTTATTCTGAATCTAGAAGGCAATGGGAGTTCGGTGTAACCGGATGAGTTGCCAACCTCTCACCAAACAATTCCAAGATTGATGTATTTTCTCGATTCCCGATCCAACATAAGGTAGGATGTAACAGAACCTGTACATAAAACTAAGTCTAAGTTTATTCTTATAACCAAAAACATCAAACTTTAACTACTTATTGGCAGAGGTCTTGGTCTCCTTAAAACCAACGCTAACTGGAATGGCCTTCCAGAGTCCTTTAATGAACAAAAAAAGTATTTTTAAATATGTTACTTTAATTAAAAATACATTGATCTAGATTTTGTTCTACTCCAATTATTCTGAAAAGGAGTAATAACAGTTAAAAATTTATTGTTAGTAATAACAATGAAGCTTTTATTTGAAGCTTTATCAATCGATAACATCTCAATAACCGGCCCCGATAGATCGGTATCTATATTATTGCCAGATGATAGTTCCATTTCTTTTTGTCTCGAAAATGACCCGTAACAGTTGTTTTACTAAGACCACTGGACCGTGACCTATACTTGGATAAGTAATATTGATTATTTTAAAAGTAGTTTTTGCTGTATTGAGCTTTGCGATTAGTAGGTTATTGGAACTCAATGTTGGGTACTTTGTCACTGTCTTTCACTACATGATACTGGTGATTTAAAAAAAAAATATTTGACACCTAGGTAGCTTGGGAAAGCTTATCTAAAACTAAATATCTTGTTCAGTTAAGCTTAATTCTTTTAAAAAAAACTTGATTTATTACTAAAATAAAAACTTACGAACTTTCTCCCGTATTAACTTTGATTGCTTTGATTGAACTGCTATAATATTGTTACGCCGGTGGGCTAGTGCTAAAACTTTGATCGTGTTTTTCCATGCCTTGGAGGCGTTTTCAGCAGGCTGAAATACCATTTCAGGCCGTTTCAGAGAGTGCTCTAACACATACTAGTTTATCGAAATTTCACCCAAGTTGCCGTTGTTTTCAGGCGCCTGAAACATGTTTTCAGTCCGTTTCAGGCCACCCTCTATCAGATGACGCCATAACCTGAAAACCCGTTTTCAGGCGTTTTCAGGACCCCTTATGGGCCTTTGAAGCCCACTTCAGTATATGACGTAATTTTTAGTAGGAGTGAAAGAGATAGCACGATTAGAGAGAGACAGCTATACTGAGAACATTCCAGAAAGGTGTGACAGAGACAGCACAAGACAGAGATAGCACTATGATGCCGAACATTCGAGAAAGGTATAGGCTAGGCAAGACGGCATTTGGAAGGATCCCGAACAGTCTCGTACTGGGTAGTAGGTACCTACCGAATATTCGGGAGTCCTTGACGGCCGGTATATAAGGAGCCCGGGAATGCGTCCGAGTTGGAGTTTAATTTGGGAAAGCGACGAGTAAACATCGAAGCGAAAACTGCGACGAGAAGATTTTGGAGTGCGATATAAGTGTTTGTGTACTAAGTGTTGTAACGTAAAGTGTGGACAATAAATCCTACTCTACTTCATCGGTTTAGAAGTGCATTTCAATCTAGATCCCACACCCCTAGAACGTAACATTTGGTGTCAGAAGTGGGATTGAAAATGCCGATTACTCCGCGAGAAGAAGAGAAGGAGGGGATGCAGACCCGAAGCCGCACCGCTGCTGGAGACTCTGCGGGCACCGCCGGAACGTCAGACACAGCGGTACCAGCTTCAAGGACGCCGGAGATAGACGTCAACGCCATTCTGATCCTCCTGAAAGAACAGGCTAAAAGGCAGGAGGAACAAGCTAGAAGGCAGGAGGAACAAGCTAGAAGGCAGGAGGAACAAGCCAAAATCCTGCAACAAGAGCTACGGGTTCAGCAGGAGGAACAAGCCAAAATCCTGCAACAAGAGCTACGGGTTCAGCAGGAGGAACAGACCAGAAGGCAGGAGGAACTGGCTAGATGGCACGAGGAACAAGCCAAAATTTTGCAGCAAGAGCTACGGGACCTGAAAGAAGTCCTCCGTGAGGTACACGAAGTAGCTGCAGAATGGAAAAAGGAGATGGCTGAGGTGCAAGACAAAATTGTGGGCGTTGAAATTAAAGTTGAAAACCACGAGAAGCGCCTCAATGGACTGAACGAAAAAGTGGAGGACCAGGAGAATCGCCTCCAGAAGTTGGAGATCAGAGTGGCCAACGGCACCACCAGTGTATCAGGTGCACCAGCCACAGGAGGAGAAAAGTTAAAGGTACCTCCATTCGATGGTACCTCTTCGTGGGCCGCATACAAGCTCCAATTCGAGATGGTTGCCGAAGCGAATGGCTGGAGCAAGGACTATGCTAAAACGGCACTGAGTTTGGCGCTGCGGGACGAAGCTCTCACTGTTCTGGAAGCGTTAGGAAAGGAGAAGACATACGACCGTCTTCTTGAAGCTTTAGAGGCACGCTTCGGTGACAGCCATCTAGAGCACGTTTACAGAGCTCAGCTGAAGAATAGGACTCAGGGGCATAATGAGTCGTTACAAAAGTGGGCACTTGAGATAGAGAAGCTCGTCCGGAAGGCGTACCAAGGTTCCGCAGCGACTTTCATCGATGGAACGCTTGTACAGGCATTCATAGATGGGATTCGGGACTTTGAAGTGAGGGCTGCTGTACGGCTTGGACACCATGGGACCTTGAAGGATGCGCTCGCCCATGCCCTGGAGGTGGAAGCTGTACGCCAAGACTCAACAAAATCCTTTAGGGTGCGCGAAGTTGCGGCCAGGGAGCCGATTGCTCCACCTCGAGAAACTGGGCCTCGATGCTACAACTGCGGGGAAAGAGGACACATACAATCAAGCTGCCCAAAAAGATCTTGGAGGCAACGGGACTCGGACCGAACGGTGAAGACCAGATACGACCGGAAGTCTAACCAGACGAGGTTTGAGGAAGGATCATTCGTGTGGCTACATAACCCTATGCGTCGAAAAGGAAAGTCACCGAAATTGTCGCCGAGTTGGGAAGGGCCGTACAAAGTAGTCACAAGGATCAACGACGTCACTTATCGGATACAGCGCAACGCACGTAGCCCCTGTAAGATTGTTCATGTTGATCGGTTGGCCAAGTACCATGGAACGAATGATGCTCGGGACGAGCATGTCTAAGGAGGGGGTAGTGTTACGCCGGTGGGCTAGTGCTAAAACTTTGATCGTGTTTTTCCATGCCTTGGAGGCGTTTTCAGCAGGCTGAAATACCATTTCAGGCCGTTTCAGAGAGTGCTCTAACACATACTAGTTTATCGAAATTTCACCCAAGTTGCCGTTGTTTTCAGGCGCCTGAAACATGTTTTCAGTCCGTTTCAGGCCACCCTCTATCAGATGACGCCATAACCTGAAAACCCGTTTTCAGGCGTTTTCAGGACCCCTTATGGGCCTTTGAAGCCCACTTCAGTATATGACGTAATTTTTAGTAGGAGTGAAAGAGATAGCACGATTAGAGAGAGACAGCTATACTGAGAACATTCCAGAAAGGTGTGACAGAGACAGCACAAGACAGAGATAGCACTATGATGCCGAACATTCGAGAAAGGTATAGGCTAGGCAAGACGGCATTTGGAAGGATCCCGAACAGTCTCGTACTGGGTAGTAGGTACCTACCGAATATTCGGGAGTCCTTGACGGCCGGTATATAAGGAGCCCGGGAATGCGTCCGAGTTGGAGTTTAATTTGGGAAAGCGACGAGTAAACATCGAAGCGAAAACTGCGACGAGAAGATTTTGGAGTGCGATATAAGTGTTTGTGTACTAAGTGTTGTAACGTAAAGTGTGGACAATAAATCCTACTCTACTTCATCGGTTTAGAAGTGCATTTCAATCTAGATCCCACACCCCTAGAACGTAACAATATGTCAGGCGAAGAAAACATTAAACACTTCCAGGCATAACTTTGGAGCCATATTTCATCTTTTTGAATCACTTTCATATTTATCACCTGTGCCGGCGACGTAGTTATTATAAGACACGTTAGAGTTATGTCTCATTTATTAAATCATTCATTATGCTAATGTATACGGTTTAACAGTTAATTATATAAACATAGTTGATTTAATAAACAGGTGCTCGAAAACATGTAGATGTAATTTATGACCAACGGATATTAAAATTACACGTTTTTGCACACTCATTCGGTGTTCAATGCAGTAGTAAATTATTATGTCAAGTCCAGCAAGCTTATCTTCAAATTGGCTATTAGAGATGCGGTTTGAGATATGATGAGTTAAGTAAAGTTAAGCCTTATGCAGATCAACTCGTAAAATCTAGAAAGTATGACTAATGCTGGAGACTGCTATTTTTATAGAGTGTTCATTAGCAAAATTAAAATTAAAATCCATTTCCACTATATTATTTTGAATACTAATCGCACACACAACGCATCGATCCGAAATGAAACCATCAATATCGAGATAATTTGAGATGTATCTAAAAATACCTACACAAAAAAACGTACTACTACAACTGAATTTCATTAGGTAGGTACTTTACCTTGTATAAGCCTTCTCCTCAATGTTCAAATATTTTTTCACGTGTATTCATAAAATAAATTAAGTATTTTTTTAAAGATCTGACAAACAATAGGTTCAGGCCAAAATCATTATTGTTTTTCAAAGATTTAATTTCTGTTATGTGCAACTTTGTTTTAAGAGAGTCATTTATCCACCAATCCACCAATCGCTCTCACACCACATAGCAACCGATTCGATATGCATTAGGTTTTTGGTTCAGATGTAAAACTTAATAAATGTGCAAATGTGATGGACACCTTTAATCTGTCTTCTAAATTAGCTCTAATTTATTAAACTGGACTATGCCGGAAGGCAGCCAATTAAAAAAGTTGTAAAAAACACCGTTAGTGAAGAAATGGACGCGAATAATAACTTGTGTGTTCTTTGTAAAAGTGATATGGACTTTTACAAATTAATATCGTTTTATTAGAAAAAATATTCATGTCTATTTTACAGTTAATCTTAGTTATTAAAATTAGTTAAGCATTAGTGGTTCGAGTGTAGGATAAGGTAAGGTATCACGGAATAAAATGTAAATATTTAAAATTGTAAATGTAACTATTTTAAATGTAAACCTATTTAACCTGCCATCAAACTTGCCACACCATCTTGGACAATAAGTTCCTTTTTAAGCATTATAACTACCATCTATATAATGTAAATACACCTAGTATGCAAATGTTAATAAATAAATAAATATGGGGTTGGGCAAAATAAGACAAACTTCGGTGGTTAGATATAATTCATTAGATCTACTGTGCTACTTCCGCCTTTATCTTTGATGTGTAAAACAAATAGCTCAGAGTCTATAGAAAGGATGGTCAGTAGTTAGAACCCATTTGAAATGAACAGTCCGTACGAATAGGTTTAATGCCAATCAATTAAATATCACAGTTTGCCCTGCATCAGAGGCTTGATGTACTGGTTGTAGGAGTCGCAGACAGGCTGCTGGTTGAGGGGAGTCTTCAGCGCCTCCGCCATCAGCCGCTCGTACACGCGCCCGTCGTACGAACCCAGGGTCGACATGAGGATCTGATAAATCATGTTATAAATTAGCCAGAATATGAAATTATAACACAGTTTAAGAAATATTGGAGTATCACAGGTTCCAACCCACACCTCTCGCAAGCCAGGCGGTTGCTCTACCAATTGAACTACCGTGACGCTACCTCAACCACCCGGGTGCACTTTATGACGTTTTCATACTTCTCTTTTTATAGTTGCCAATAATAGGATGATTTTCACATACTACTATACCAAGCACCCCACACTTTTTACTCTACTGTAATATAAATTCTGTGTACTCAGAAATTATTTTCTCTTTTTTAGTTAGCAATAAAAGCGTATTTTTTTAGTTTTTTAAACTATTTTTAGAGTTAATAAGGATAGTGGAAAACTATTATCAAATTATTGCATTGTCATCGGTACTTAATACGTGTGCAAAGTTTCAAATTAATCCGATTTCTGGAAGTGGGTGAAAATTGAGCTCAAAAATTCCGTTACATACATTCATACATAACTTACATACATACACCCCGATCTAATAAAAGCGTGTTAAAAATGTAGTAACTTTATTAGCCAGAATATTTTGTTATGATGTCGCAATTTTGTTAATCTGTTTAAAACTTTATTTTTATTTTACCTAGTCTAAAATATTATAATATAGTAGTTCTAGATCATCTGAACGAGGTTTTTTTGTTTTGAATTGAACCTCTAAATATTTTAAATCTCTTTCTGGGTCGCCAAGTCAGGGTTTCACTTCACTAAAATATATCCTGCTATACATCAGTTTGTACAGTTCTGGCTACTTTCATCAAATTTAAACCAGCTGTTTTTAATTTTAGTAAAGCCGTGTATGCGGTGCTAATGCTTAAAATTTATCCAGCACTGATTTAAGGGTTAAATATTAACTGTGGTTTCTGTGAGAATCCTTCTCGTTTTTCCACTTACTTCATCCCTAAAGTCAAATGCATCGACTAAGCCGACTGCATTGGGCCTTATCTTCAATAGCAACGCCTCGTATTTCCCCTGCACCAGCTGCAAATCCTTCTCTGATAACGATGAAAACTGCAACAATCAGATATCTTTTATTTCGTAATGCACCTCGTATCGTTTATTGTGCTAATTTGTGCGATTAAGCTGCCGAGTTCCCTTTATCGTAATTGATTACTACTGATAGATATGGTTTAGGTCAATTGAGTCAAAGGTAATCTATGATGCAATTCGTTATTGTTTATTATGCTAGGTCGTTGATAAGATAATATGATTATGTAAATACTCATTTAGATATTATATTTATGTGGTTTTTTTATTTGTCAAATCACTCCAATATATACACTGCTCAACAAAGTCTAGGGAACAAGCCAACTATATGACTTTATTTGTAAAATCTTTTTAAAAAAAGTACTGATCTCTTTGAGGTAAACAGTGCACGTAGCACGGCAGTCACAAGACAAGACATGACAAGACTGATAAAATGGAGTCATTTCTTGAAATTTGTCTTATATGGTAACATGGGCAAAGCCTGTGACTCGTTTTATCACCCGTGACTCGAAGTCTTGTAGCCAACTTCACAGTACGACTCGAATGTGACTGACAGTTGATCTAACTTTTTTTATCTATGAAATTAAATATTTCATTCGTTCTTTTTTGCATAGGTCACTAAATTGAATAGTGCTTACAATCATTTAATTAGTATTCAGATAGATGACTTTACAATTTGTTCATTGTATAAATGTACTTCTCGTTTGTTTATTTATGGTTTTTGTTGTAACGCTAGTGAGAACCTAAAGAATGGATTACCGATTATGTGAGATTGATAATAATAATACAGACTAGATTTGTTTTATGCATACTGCACTTTGGGGCTATAATAAAGGAGCCTCCCCAAATGACGTATCAACTGTTCCATACACGCACTTTACTACTTACTTTAACGTGGACTGGCAAACCGTCTTCTTCGTTGAGAGGTTGTAAATGTATCCTCAATTCCTCGCACAAATAAATAATAATGTCTTTAGTTAAACGAAAAATTTTTTGGAATTCTGTATCCGGCAACTCAAACGGGTTATTTGAGTCCCGGATCATCCTTCTACTTATTTTCCGTTGCTGCGTCTCTTGCTGTTGAGCATAGAGGTAATTAAAATAATTTTGAGCCATTTTAATTTACAACAAAATGCGACAAAATTTTATCACCACCTTCACAGGAGGGTGATAAAATACGACACAAACAATTGTCAAAATGTGACAGTTGTGAAAAAAAATTACGCCCATGCTAAGAAATAAGACAAATAAGTCCAATTTGACTGTAAACTTATATCTCACACCAGTCTTGATTTTGTCATGTCCCCCGTGCTAGCCTGTGTGACAAAAATGTTTCTCACACAATTTGTCATATCTGGCTGTCAGATATGTCTTGTCACAGTAAGCCGTGCTAGCCAGGTAGGTAGGCTGAATGTTTATCAAAGGTTGTTCGAATTTAAAAAAAAAAATTAGAAACAAAAGAATTTTCGTAAAAGGCGGGAATCTTTCACTTTGATTGCTGTGTAGTGATACTGTATGGGAATTTTAAAGATAAAAATTTGTTTTATTGTTTTATGATTTTATTGAAAAACAAAATTAACTGATGTTATTCGTAACTTTTGCGACTACGGCCATTATGTCACGACGTCATTTAACGCGGGAAGAAATGATTCGAGCTGTAGGAATGTTGGAAGCTGGGCTACCCCAACGCGAAGTTGCAGCTGCTCTGAATTCTCACGCGAGCGTTATCTGCAGACTGTGGGCACGTTACAGACTTACTGGCGATGTAGCCGAAAGGCACAGAGGCAGGTATAGGGTTACTACGGAAAGGCAAGACCGTTCTTTGCAAAATGTCGCAAGGAGGCAACCCACCATTACGGCTCGTCAGTTGGTAGAAGACCTCCAGTCGCAGCACCAGGTTGCTATCAGTGACCAGACTGCTCGGAGGAGACTCCATGAAGCTAATCTTCGTGCTAGCAGACCACTAAGAGTGCCCGCGCTGCGTCATGGAAATCGAGGACGTCGATTATTGTGGGCACGTGAACATTTGCAGTGGACCGTAGATCAGTGGGCACATGTACTGTTCTCCGATGAATCTCGCTTCGGATTTCATCCAGATTCAAGAAGAGTGCGTGTTTGGCGGATTCCTGGTCGGCAGAGTCGGCTTCAAAACCCACAGGAGGTGCATCCCTACCAAGGTGGTATGGGTGTCCCAATCATGGTGTGGGCTGGAATCCGCCTGGGTGGACGGACGGATCTCGTTTTGATCAGGGGAAATTTAAATGCAGAGCGATACTGCGAACAGGTAGTCCAATCCGTGGTTATCCCGCACCGACAAAATCTGGGCGCAGATTTTATTTTTATGCAAGATAATGCACGACCACATACTGCGAGTCAGGTGATGGATGTGTTCCGCGAGTACAACATCGAAGTGCTGGAGTGGCCTGCTCAGTCCGCGGACCTCAATCCCATTGAACACGCGTGGGATTTACTAAAGAGAAGGGCTTTTAGAAATCTCCCTCAAAATTTGAACACAGCAGATGAACTTTTTTCACATCTCTCCAGAGAATGGAGTCTTCTTCCACAAGAGACAATCGATAGTCTCATAATCAGTATGCCACGACGATGTCAAGCTGTTGTTAATGCCTTAGGGGGTCCAACTGATTATTAAAAAAGTCCCCGCATATTTGTTCTTAACTGTAATGTTTTAATTTTTAAGAAATTTTATTAAATTAAATTTATTTGTTTAGTTCTGTAATACACTTTCTTTGTTTTTCATTAAAATAACCTCGTAATTCAAAAACTGAATCCTTTATTTATATACGCAACTAATTAAGCATTAAATTGCGCATCGATTGGTATATAAACATTAAAACAAAAATATATAAAAATAAAAATATTCCCTAAAAACCTCCTGTTCCCTAGACTTTGTTGAGCAGTGTATTTCGAACTATTATAGGTGGATTGTAAATAAATTAAACTTTCTTTATATATTTCCAATTTTATATTTATATTGCATGCTTTTTTATGTAGCTGAATATGTGAGAACTGTATGCGTTACTTTTAAAGATCTGACATGTACCGTATTCAAGAATTCTATTCTATTCTAAATACTATTTGAGGATCAAACGAACTTACCTGAAGTGAAGTTCGATCCAAATTATATGAGCAGCTTCATTCGACGCGATTTATGCTTACATGTTGTAGTGGCGCCCCCAAGCGTCACCCTTGCACGGACTTCAAAGTTTTTTTTTTTGCGGTACCGTAGAGGCCCATAACTTCGCCTGAGCCCCCAAACTTCGCCCAATTTCAAACAAGTTAAAGTTGACATTACAATTTTAGCAAGAACTTCACGAAAAAATACTAAATGACAAATATTCTTCATGTATGACAATATTCTGCGAACGAATTGTGGCTTACTTCACGTTGTTCCTCACCAGTGCAATTTTTTCATACGAGAATCGACACGTTTTTTTCTGTTAAAGTTTTAACTTCAGTTTTAGGTAGTGATACAGAACAGGTAATGTAAAACTTTTTAATTAAATATTATCTAGAACTAATTCTCTTTCAAATGACATTATATTTTTCTGTCTAATTCACGTATAATAGTTATAATTTAAACAAATGTTGTCGAAGTAATAGTGGTGGGATTTTGTTGCCAAACTTCGCCTGACCTTAGGGTTGTCAATCCTGACATTTTATATTCTATGCTATTTTGTACTTAATTCAATATAACGTACTGATTTGAGATATTAATACATATATAATAATTTAAACAATACTTACATAATTAATAAAGTAAACAATTGTTAATTAAAGTAAACAACAGGTGAATTTTATTTATTTGTTCGTATTTTTTTATTATATAAAATAATATTTATCTGTTATTTATGAGTCGGTTGTATTGTATTGTTGTTGTTTTTTTTTTATGTTTATTTAAATTATATCTTTAAGGCTCTGCAGTCTGAACACTAGGGACTAAGGTATTTATTAAATAAAACTCTCTGGAGTACACTCAAGTAACATTATTTACAATTTTTGAGAGTTTCCTTGAGTATATTATTCGTGTACATTTAACCAAAATTATAACCTATTTTTTGCTTATAGTGGTCACTTTTAGCAAATAATTGTAATTGTGTCTGTTATGCACCAATGCTATTATCAAAGTACCTATACAATATCATACTCAATTGCACTTCAGAGACTTCTTTTGTATAAACGTCTTAAATATCCACAATTAATAAAAATCCATTGCTATCGCACTAGCGACAGCCGTTCAGGGCAGCCTTTTAGGAAAAAGAAAAGAGAAGAAATGTGCAATTTAATATTAGAATGCGATTAATATCAGAATGTCCAATATTTCTCCTCTTTTTTAGATGACTGTTTGTTGTGTACCTACTTTAATAAATAATTAAAAAAAAATCTTTTCTTTTTTAAATTTTGGCAGCCCTATCAACATTTCTTCAAATGTATGAAACCAACTTCAGACCGTTCCCTAACTTCGCCTACAACACTTTTTTTAAAAAAAAAGTCTCTATGGTGCTCAATTTAAAGTTTATAATGGCTTGTCACATCCTAAATTTGCTTATACTAGTTGCATATGTAAGTATTTCAATAGTGGTTTACTATTTGACACTAAGATGTGATGCAGGCGAAGTTAGGGCAAAATGCCTATACTTCGCCTATCACATTTGAAGCTAATTTTCAGTCAGTTAAACAATGAAATTAAAAACAGATAAAGTTTATATCAATAGTTTGAGTTACCTAATGTCGTTTTTTAATCACTATATTAGGAAATATTCTAAAATCTGAAAGTTATTTGATAAAAAGTATCAAAATCCAGGCGAAGTTACGGGCCTCGACGGTATTCGAAAAAAAATAACAAAACCGTTATTGCGTAGATTCACAGACCGATTGTTTGCTCATTTTGTTTAGAGCCGAACCTACTACCTACCTTGAGTTATTGTATTTTATATTTGACTAAATCAGGGATGGGATTTAAGCATTAAAATTTTGGGTGGGACCTTATAAATCGCGTCGAATGAAGCTGCTCATATAATTTGGATCGAACTTCACTTCAGGTAAGTTCGTTTGATCCTCAATTATATTTCGCAGTTTCATTCTTAGCGATTTATGCTTACATGTTGTAGGATGTTTAGAGAACACAAATATAAAATACAGGTGTACATTATGGATAATGATTTATTCAATTAATGTTTAATTAACAGAATTATGTGTAGCGTCTAATTATATTAAACTAAGCTAATTCTTAGGCTCAATTAGGTGAATCACAACATTGAAAACATAATCCTTCCAATGATTAGGGATGTCATTCAATTACTCCAAACGATTTATAACAATGAACGAGCAAAATTGCAATCTACAGTTTGTTTAATGTAGAACTTGGCGAAGGTTCCGGAAGTACTGCTCCAGCCTGCAGTCTTCCGAATCACATCTAACTCCAAGTTTATTGGCTGTCGTGGTCGCCGCGTGCCTAGTGCTACGTATGAGCACTAAAACTTGATGTATCTAAACCACTTTTTTGAAGAGTTTTCTTCATCCATCCTCTAAGTTTTTGAGTACCTATCTTACGATGAGATTTGTTTTTTTTTTAACTAATAAAAATTTAATATCTTCTGCATGTAATGAATTTGTTTTATTTACTTATGTACTCTTTGATGTATGTCGCTGGACAAATACTAAAATTTTCATTAAAATAGGGAATTTTAAAAACAGGTTGACAATAATTCGGGTAGTTTTGATAATATCGGGTAGGTACGTGTATAATAATTTAATTAGGGCTCTGTAAATTAATGTTAGGTAGTTTAATTAACGATAACGTTTGCAATCGGTGCGTAGGGACGAGAGCCAATAAAGTAGGAGTCTTTTTAGAAAAGATTTCCAAGTTCAGATCTTCGTTCGGAAATTGATTTGACAAATACGATAATCTTATGTTAGGATCCAGGAGCCGTTGTATTTAGACTGAGAAGGTGTGAACCTGTAAACGCCTTTCATGTTTTTTTTTTATTCTAATATCTTCTAATGTCCTATCAAACAAATTCAGCGCCAATTTATAGCTATAAAGGGTACTGTATTTTATACCTTTGTCAAAAATTCATTGAAAAATTCAATTAATATTGTCACCGAAACTTTGTTGCAGTTATGATCTTTACAGAATGAAACCCGACATTTAAGCCGCTAATATATTGCTTGTATGTGTTTTGCGAAAGCGAATTAACCTAATAAAACCTTAAATTTTAAATTCGACTGATCGGTTGAACAGAATCATGTTCGCGTAAGCCCTCCTGACAACTTCACGGCAACTAATTTCATTGTGGAGTGGTGATGGTGCGGAGATCTTAAAGGCGATATCAGCAAATTAATATCCGGCTCAAACGTTATACACCTAGAGTTAATTCTTGATTTGAACAACATGAACCATGGTTATGTTGACCAGTAAGGAACAACAACAACGCCTTTGGCTTCATCATTTACAATTTTTCTTAACGTCTTTAAATTAATGCAAATGGTGGAAAATCATAAAATACATGGATTTCCAAGATATGGTGAAATCATCAACTTTCCACGCATCGAGATCACTTTTCCATTATACATAAGTATTACACTTCGTAATTGGAGAGACTTGCAAACAGGCCGACGTCAACATTACCAAAACAATTTAGTATTTTTAAAAGCATAGTTGCCATCTTCCACTCGAGAGAGTGCGTTTGCCTCATAGTTATAGTCGGTGTTAATATATGATGCAAAAACATGTATTCTTTTGCCTTCACACCACTGCCATATTTCTCTAAATACTTTATTTAAATGCGGGTATTGTACACTACCTATTCGATTTATGTAGAAGATGGCGGTGGTTTTATCAATACGTAATAGAACTTCGCAATTGGACATGTCTTTTGTAAATATTTTTAAACCCTAAAAAGCGGCTTTTAGTTCTAATTTATTTCTATGAAGTAACATTTAATCATCACGACATCATTCATGACAACACGCACCCCAGCCTGTTTGGGACGTGTCGGAGAATATTTCTAGGTCATATATATATATTTTTTTAACTTAAATTTATAAAAACTATAAATCAACGTTACGTATCCGCCATGACATGTCTAACTTTATTTCTCTAGTCAGAGTTATATGTACATATAGTTTAATTGTAGCTAGGGTTACGGATTAAATCTTTATATTTTAGAGCTGGACAAGCGAATATCAATGTCCTAACAGCCTTGTGAAACCATGTAAATTACATTTATCAATCAATGAATTGTTGTGAATAGTTTAATTTTATTTTTATTTCTTCTCTGTATTTCATTATTATTATTTAAGATGAATTAAATATGAATCCAAAAAATTTGCAGAACTTTACACTTTTTTTTTCCGTATTAATCATAAAACCTAAAGATTGCAAAAGGCCAGTAATGGTGTGAGCATTTTTTGTCATTCTTTGTATGTTTTTCATGATCGGTTTTAACATATTTGTAAATACAAAGCTCAAAGGTATTTTCGATCAGATTCTGTAATATTTACTAAAAACTAAGTGTCTTTTAAATCTAATGATGTCGTATAACAGTTTTGACGTGTTTTTTTGAAGTGTTTAGTTTGAAGGTATTTATTTAGTTGTTTTAAATTTAGAATAAATCTTTTTTCACCATTAGATGTAGATACTTATCAAGAAAACTGATGATAAAAATTGATTATCACCATGAGTGCATTAACGAATATTTTCTATTTCCAAAAGCCTTTGAATAGCATCTTCATATTCTAAATGCTCACAATTGTTTTGGGTAGGGTGCTACAAATTCATGCTGTATATCATATCATGGTCGAGTGACCAACGGAATCGAATAACATCTTATCCAGGCCAAAATGTTTTCATCACTAGTGATTTGGGCCCACTTATCATAAAAGTGTTTAAGTCGACCAGCATAGGTTACCTCGTCTAGCGGCGGAGCACCCGTCGTGGTCGTGGCGGAGGTGGAGGGGGCGGGGGCGGCGGCGGCGGGAGCGCGCGGCCCGCCGGCGCCGGGCGGCTGCGCGGGAGCGCCCACTGCTGCTGTCGCGGGCCCGCTGCTGGTCGCCCTGCATCCGGCCTCTTCTGGTGCAGGTTCTTGTAGTTTCCCCGGTTTTTGATGTTGTATACAAAACTCTTTTGATTATGGTTTCTCTGAACATTTTTGAGTTCTTCGCCTGATTTCTTAACTGTCTTAGCAGTCTTAAGTTTAACCGACATATTTTCGCCGAATAGGTAGGTATTTATCCGTGATGGAATTACACAGCGCATCTATTAAGTTTGAATTCGTCGCAGAGATCACGAATTTCTTTTGTGTCTTGGTCTCGTAATGATGCATATCACATAAAACGCAACATGCGTCGCTAATTGCTTTTACTTCATCTTATTCTTGAGAATCTTTATTGGAAACGATTTTCTCTAAAGTATGGGTTATGGCAGCAATCGCAACACTCAAATGTTTTTGTCTGGATAGCAAAAATGCATCCCGTTTAACTAAAACATCGGACAAGCCGCTTTGGCCTCGGGATTCAATATGGGAGGAACTAAAAACTCGCAATTTGAGGGTATCAAATATTCCTTAAAAAGTTTATCCTTGTCTTTGTTAAGACCTTTCTTCAGGACGTTGTGCCACCTTGCCGCCATATCTTTATGTACGGAAGTACCAAAGGTGGTTTCCAACTCGGGTGCATCGCCTAGCAATTGGAGAATGTCATCATCCAAGTCCACCACACCTTGTGGTGTGTTATTGGCAATACCTTCCGCCCTGGTGGCGGTCTCATGCAGCAAAGATGGAGGTGTGGGCTCCAGCGGCGGTGCCGATGGCGGCGACTGCGGCGCGGCGGGCGACGTGAGCAACTCCGCCGGGGCCGGGGCCGGTACAGGAGACAGCGGAGGCTCTTGAGCATCGTACGATGAACTCTGTTGGACTTCATCCGGTAAGTAATCACGTGTCACGGTGTCGCGTGAATCTATAAGAACATTTCTTACAGATAAAACAGTAAAACGGATATAGCCTTAGTTTTATTAGCTATTCACGTCCTTTTATTCATAAGAACGGCAAGAGCCCCGATAATAGCCAGTGCGCATTCTGATTATGTGACAGATACAACCCCGATAACGGTTGTTCGCATCACGAAAATAATGTGTGTTGGTATTTTACTTTCGTAAAAAACACATTCATACCAAAATGAAATTAAAACTTACAGTTAGCTTCCTCATCGGAGGAATAATAAAAGGCCTCATCGGTTTTTTCTTCTTAATTTAATCTCCAACTTTTGTATCTTCTTTCGCATCCTTTCCTCGCTATTTTCTCGTGTTCTTTTCTTCCCCATGTTCAAAGCAAATTAAGTAGGTAGGTCCGTAAATTCCGTCGACGTGCGAAGGGATTGGCACGGAAACACGTAATGAGCAAACAATCGGTCTGTGAATCTACGCAATAACGGTTTTGTTATTTTTTTTCGAATACCGCAAAAAAAAAAACTTTGAAGTCCGTGCAAGGGTGACGCTTGGGGGCGCCACTACAACATGTAAGCATAAATCGCTAAGAATGAAACTGCGAAATATAATAAATATTATTCTAGTCACTAAATACTCATCGAGAGTATTTAGTAGAGTAGTGTCGAAGAATGTTTAAACGTAACGTTTTCCCAAATCGCTAATTATTGTTAGTCCCAGTCTCTTCTTAAGTCTAAGAGACATATTGAATGGCATATACATAACATTTATTATTTATTCTTGGATCAGCAGGGCTACATTAAGTAAATAAATAAAGTAATCATATCCTAGTGTAAGCCTCAGCAGCCAAACATGCTGTCTTGCCTGGGTACACCAAGAATTATGATTCTTGTAAGACAAGACAGGCTTCTCTTACTCTTTGAAGTCTCCCGTCCACTTCAAGGACCAGTACAGTAGGTACAATGTGGACAGCTGTTCTAACACGGTCCTCACGCCAGAACTGGCAGTCCATGGAATTGCAGTCTATTATTAGTCCATGGATGTCTCTGGTCCACTCTCATAACCAGTATAGCTGGTAGAATGTGAAAAGCTGCTTTAATACCGCCTGTTATGTCAAGGTTAACTTATAACTTAGCATTTGACATCGTCACTCTTGCAAAGCAGGTAAAGTTCACTTTGAAAATTCCACTAATGTTTGTGACAAATTATTGTATGCCTTATGAGGTAGGACATAGAAGATCTGTATCGCCTAAATTGTACCAACTGTTGTAACCTATGTGCCACAATAAAGAAATTATCTTATCTTAAATTATCACTCTTCACTTACTCTAAGCAAGTCTCCCGTCCTCTCCAAGGACCAGTACAGCAGGTAGAGCGAAGACAGCTGTTCCAGCACCGCCTGTACGCCAGGGCCACTGTCGGCAGCCAAGCGCGCTGTTTCGTCTCGGTACACCCGGCAGATGACCGCTCGGCAGTGGGCCTGCAAGTGGAGATCACAGTTTGTACAACATTATACTTTATATATTTTTTTTAAATAAATACTACACAACAATCACATCAATTCTCTTGTCCCAAATTAAGCTACGAGGCTTGTTTTATAGGTACTAGACAACGGATAAACATACTTAAATACTTTTTTTTGTAAATAAATACATATTATACATAGAAAACACCCAAACCAGTACAAACACACATGTTCATGCACACATAGAAGTTCGATATGTAGAACACTGCACCAAACGGTCGTCAACATTATAAGACGCCCAAAGAGATAAATCTCCAGAAAAATCCAGAAGAGTTGGGACTCCAGAATCCTGTTTATTCACCAAAACTGGAATACGTGTTAAGAATTTTTGACCATTTTATCAGTGTATGCGCAAAAAGAAAAGAGTAAAAGAGTTAAAGAGAAGATAATCGTATGTTCAAAAAAAATCACAATATTTTAAATTTAAATTTTTTTTGGTTGGTATACCGTAAATTGCGGTGTTTAAAATGTAATTTTGCTATTTTTTTCTTTCCTTTTTATTGCCACAAAGGATAACTTGTTTGCAAAAGGTTTGGGGGTTAGAGATTTTAGTTCCGTCGCCTTTGATGTAGTAGCAATGTTAATGTGTTTATTTTTAGAAGGTAGGAGAATGTTTTGAATCTTAAATAGCTCAAATTCGCATGTAGACTGCACATAACTTTAACTTGAACTTGTGTTGCCGACGTTTAATGCAGCTCATTACCACACAATTCAACAGACAGTAAATATTTATAACTAACTCAAAATCCATTGTCTCTGGACTTCATAATATTGTAAACAATAGGTAGGTATACGAATATTTACCAAATTCGAGCATTTATCTGAACCAGGATAATGGGTTCAAACTGACTTAAGGATTTGCGGTACCGTATGGTATGTGAAGGGTGCCTTATCACATCAAATATTAAAAGTTTATTTATTTAAGCCTTACAAAAGGTGTACTTAACGCCGTTGGGCATTCTCTACCAGTCATACCTTTGCGCTAAGCAGAAATGTTTAGTGGGCTGTGCGACAAAGGAAAACTTAACTCAATATACCTAAATAAAAGAAAAAACAAAAGTAATAAAAAAAAAAATATAATATAATAATAATATATGTTATTAACTAAATAAATATATATTATATTATTATAACAATATTGTTAACAAAATAAATACATGTTAAAAACGAATGTACCTTACCTCTTCCATAAGTTTTAAGGTTCCAGTCTATGTCTTCATTATATCCAACTGTCCTTGAGTAGGCAGATAAATAGGTTTATGTATATATGCCAAAAAAACGGACAAGATTTTTTATGTACCTTAAAGATCTAGACAGTCTTGATCTTTATTATATCCAACTATCCTTAAGTAGGCAGGTAAAAAGGTATTTATGTATGCCAAGAAAAAGGAAAAGAAATTGTTTATGTACCTCAAAACCTATAGAAGAGGTAAGGTAACATTCGTTTTAATAATTTATTTATCCTGTTCCAAATATACTGCGAGTTACCTCAGCAGCTCCAACGAGTTGCACAGTAGTCATATGCCATGCATCTTCGTACTCCATGCCATTCTTTATATGTTTCCTGATGTTATTCACACATGCAGCAATTCTCCTGGGAATCACAAAGGTTGAATAAATCGAATGCGTCAGAACGACCACATTCTAAGAAGGTTCTTGTAAAAATATTTAAAAAAAATACAAAATCTTTATTTCCTCCGATTACTTTTTAAAATCTGTTGCATTGGTTCTCCCTTTTGAGTAGGTATGCAAACTTGTAATAGAGGGTGCAGCTGTTCCTTAGCTAATGATAAACATCTTTATTTAAGTTAAATAAAATATTTACTATCTTTAAAATCTGTAGGTATCAAGTTTATGAAGTAGCCGCCCGCGTCTTTGTCCGGGTGGAAACCTTTTAACTTCACAATCCTTTATAAATAATAAATTGTAGCCCGATATACTGGTAAAATGTCATTACCAGTAGATTTACATGAAAGAGTAACAAACATCCACAAATACAAACTTTCGCCTCTTCTCATACATATGAAATGACATACGATAACGGAGGGGAAAATTACTCACCCAGCCGCAATAGCATCAAAAGCCCTCACGATTCCTTCCGGACTGTCATCCCATGTGACTTGGCTGCTGTTCCGGCTTTGTGCCAAATACGCCAGGGTGGGTGTTAAAGGCTTCCCTTCTTCCATCTGTTCCCATGATTTGACCAAAAACCTTAACAATTTAAAGAATTGGGTATTAATGGCCTGCAAGAGCATTCAGGAGTTTGGCTCAGACCACGCCCGCGAAATATAGTCGCGGCATCAGAAAGGCGCAGAACTGGCTAAAGCCTATAAACTTGATTTAATTAGATTTTCTTTTTAGATAGTTTGTGACCTATGTTCAACATAAAATATCTGTAATGCAGTCACATAGAATACTCTATTACTACGTATTTCGTTACCCCAATTTAAAAAATGTTCTGTTTTAGATTAACATTGTCATTGTACTTATTTTTAATGTAGCATGATATATTTGAAATGGTATATCAGCATATTCATTACTCGTATGTCATAAACTCGTAATCTCACTTACCTAGCCGTCTGCAAAAGAAGCACGGTGTAATCCCCCTCATAAGTCCTTGTCGCCGTGACGAAGCTGAAGAGAGCTGGCAAGTTGGATGAGTACATGTACCCGTGGCCCCCGCAAGCCAACCGACACTGCTCTATCAAGGCTGATGTGTCTGATGTGCTGATTGCCTTGAGACAGCTGGATAAAGCGTGCAGCTGCGAATGTAAAATGTTGATTCAATTTAGAGATCACTTGCTTAACTGCTGACTCCGCACATAACAATGAGCTTCGAATGATAAGCCGGATCGCATGCAGTGGGCCCGACTAACGAAATTCTTGAAGATTGGGGCATTTTGGCTGTCCAAAAGCCCCAAACAAAGCCAGGGATTCAAACTTGCAATTGGCATAACATAAGTCGCATAACTAAAAATTCGAATTCGGTACGATTTTAATTAAATAACGCTATGCTTTGGACGAATTGCATTGCAGGGATTATCCCGGTAATCACGATCACGATATCCCGTTGATGAACTAATTTTTTCAATAACATAACTAAAGTCTACGTATTTGACTGAGAAATTTAAGTTTAAATGCGAAACTGTCAAAGCAAAAAAATGATAACTACCGCACTACGGCTTACATATTGTTATGCCCCAAGTACATATTTAGTAGATTTGAAGAGGTATAGCCATATGTGGATAAAGGGCTGGATGGTAGACAAAACTAAGGGTTAAGTTTTAATGAACATTCTGAAGAACAGACGAAGGCACTGTAAACTGTTTTCAATGGTTGGGGCGAAGGCACGGTGATAGCATTTTAATTTTATAAAACCCATGGCGAAGGTGTTCCACAGCCAGGCTCTGGTCAGCCTCGTGTCTTCCGCATTATATATGCAGATAAACAGCACTTAAGGCTAAGGCTGCCTGAAACTAAGTAAGAAATATAAAAGCTCCAGCTCTTACTTCAGGTAGGGTGCCAGTATACCCGTCCCGCATCTTAGTCAGGACAGTGGTGGAGGTGTATTACAGCTAATGACTGGTAAGCGTCTCGGCATGCGCTGTTAATATGCAGATGAAGAGTTTGTGCTGCTGGGTCAGGTAGTTGAATACTTTAGTTTCGGTCTGTCTGGAACTAAGAAATAACAAAATCTAGTTCTTACTTCAGGCAGGGTGTCCGTATTCCCGTCCCGCATCTCAGCCAGGACAGTGGTGAAGGTGCTCCACAGCCAAGCGCTGGTCAGCCGCATAGCGTGCGCTGTCGATATGCAGATGAACAGCTTGTGCTGCTGGGTCAGGTAGTCAAGCACTTGGGGCTCGGGCTGGCTGAAAAGAAGGAAATTGACAATTTGTGTCCCTTTTTTGCATGGTGTATGCGACGCGTTGTAAAATTAACCAGCTAATGCTGGTATTAAGCTCTTCTAAAATGGACTGACTTGAACTGACACTTACATTGGCTTGCGCCTACAAAAATATCTATTGCGATATTATGTTTTACTCCAACGCAGCGCTGCTAAACCAATTAATTTAGAACATAATCACAGCACTTACTTAGGCTTCGGCTGCGACTGCCGGCGTACGGCTGAGAACGGCACAGCGATGGTGACAACCTTGACGAGGCAGCTCACAAGTTACGCGAACGAACACGATCCGCCAGTCTTTAGTTAGGACTCACAATGACTTAATACCCTGAACTGACTGGACCAGTACTTACTCTGGCTTTGGCTGGGACTGCCGGCGCACCGCCGAGTACCGCACAGCGATGGTGACAGCCTTGGCGAGGCAGTACGCCATGTCACTGACCAACATAACACGGACAAATACCATGGTGCCGTAAGTCAGTTTGCCGTGACGAGCCACTTTTACGTATGTACCATCCTGGTGAAAAGAAAGATCTTTTACTTAACGAGGTATTCTAAAGACTTGAAAAAGCCTTCGATAAAAAGTACTTGTAAGATGATGCATGAAATAGATAGATCAGATCATCTTAAACTGTCGTTTTGGTAAATAATGAGGGTCTAAATATGTCAACATGTCTGTACAAAAATTTCTACTGAGATCCCAGTCTTACCTTGGCTGTTTGCACTGCCGCAGAACAAGCAGATTTAATAAATAATAATAAATAAATTATACAACAACTTCACATACATTGATCTGACTCCGTGGTAAGTAGCTTAAGCACTTGTGTTACAGATATCAAAATCAACAGTTACAAATAAACTTAAATAAATACATACGAGTATAAAACCCAGACCAGTACAAACAGACATGTTCATGCACAAAAATGTTTGTACAGTGCATCGAACCCGCGACCTCTTAGTTAATAGGCAACATCTTGGCCATTACACCAAAGTGACCGTCAATCCGATTTCTACTTCTACATGAATTACCTTTGTCACTTGAGCATTCTTCATCATTAAATTCTCCCTGGGTATACGGTAGTCTTCGAATCCTAGGAACCCATTGTCAGCAGTGTTGAATCCCATCCTCGGTCCGACCTCTCCCACTTTTATACCAGGTAAGGGAATGTGAGTTTCCATATCTCTGATTTGGATTATGAAAGGATGCGGGCCGTGACACTCGCCTTTTGTATAAAGTTGTGCTAGCACAATGCAGTGGTTTGCTGTTTTACCCACTGAAACATTAAAGCGATTTGGAATTTCGCTAATATAACAAATGAAGACAAGATCTTTTTCTGCCGCTTTTAAAAAAATATATAGCTGGCCAGTTTCTTATCAACCCCACGAAAGAGGTAAAAAATATAACACTACTCGTAGAAATAAACACTCAAAGACTTATATGGTTACGTATTGCTTGGTTTGTTTTTTTTTTATGACTTTTTGAATTTGGAATATTAGACAAATTACTTTTATCAGTAATACGTACAGCCTCCTGCCCACCATTTGTAGGCAGATAATGTTGGCGTCCTCAGAATAAATTCTTCAGTGCTTGGCTCGTAAGTGGCTGTTGTCTCTAAACCTCTGATGAACGTACCGTGACCTAACTCCGTCTGTATATAAAAAATCGTTATGTAGAAACTTTATGTCAAAATATGTAGAGTCAATATTATTTGAGAAGAGTATCGAAATCGTTTTATACTTAGGTATTTACAAAGATTATACAACATCAAAAAATATGAAAACTAACTACCAAAAACTGTAGAAATTAAAATTTATTCATTCAGTGGTACTACATCGATATGGAACCCAAAAATGTAGTTAGTTTTTGTCAGTGTATCTGCCTCTCTGTATCTTTGGGCGCGCATCACATGTAAACTCCTGGACGGATTTGGATGAACTTTTTTGCTAACATTGCTATCTTTTATTTCGAGAGTTTGAATACCTCTCGTGGAACCTTAGCTGCCCAGCTAAACCGTAAGAGGTTTGAATATGGCACCATAGGAAAAATTGTTGAGCATGACCAGCTCTTTCTACACACATAACAAAAACGTTTTTCAAAGTTGGCTGGCATAAACTTTGTATGGATATCCGATAATAAGGCGAACGAAGTCACGGGCGTAAGCTAGTTATTATAATAATGTATCAAGAGATCCCGATTTTTTGTGCTTATATAAAACTATCCAGGAAAAGAAATTCATAACACTCTCACTCGTCTGAAACTTATGAAATAGAAATAGAAATCTTTATTTGCGTTTGGTTAAGGTACACTGCACATGGTCATAGTTATTAATCAGCAATTATACATCCGCTTAATCAACCAGTATCAATGGCATGCAAATCTTAAAGTTATACTGGGATAATAAATTTAAATAGTAAAATGTCTATCAAAACAAGCACAAAATGTCAACAAGTCATCATTAAATAGATGAAAAATTATTAGTTATCATCTTCTATCGCAATTTAAATATTCCTGTATATGGGTATTCAATAGTACCTGTGCGTAAGCCCCGATGATTTTCAAGTCCATAGCGAGTGGTAGCCAGTGTGCCTGCTGCTCCGGAGTGCACTGACCGATGATGGTGGGTATGAACATGCCGAAATGCAGCAAAAACGGGGACACCTCTTTGAAGAACGCATCTGATGTTCGCTGGAGAACTGGCGAGGTCAGGCTGGAAATAAAACCTTATCAGAGTAGTTGTTGTTGTTTTCTGAATTTCTGTAAGCCAGAGGTTTTCAATTACCTGTAAAGTTCACAAGTTTTACGGTTGCATCGTCACTTTAGGTAGGAAACACAGTTTAGGTGAATTACACCAAAATACATTACCCTACCCTATCCTAAATATGAACAATAATTTATTTTTTCCGGGCGTATGTTAATTTGGGGACATAATGAGTTTTTATCAAATTTCTACATTTACGAAAATGGGCATACTTTAAAGATTTAATTCAATAGCTAATTAAGCCAATTATTAGACGTAATATACACCTATACTTACGTGTTTCAAAAGATTTATAGCACAGGTGATATGCCCTAATTCGTATTTTTCTTTACTAAGAAGGAAGAAATTAAATTACCTTTGAACAGCACGTAATGTTCTCAAAAAGCGCGTAATGATTTATGTCACCCAAACCAAGAAATTTAGAGCGCTTATTATAACTATAATTCAGAGTGCTTCGTATATCACGCAATAGACTGCAGATCAATTCTATTTTTAAATATTAACTTGGAAAGAAAACGTTATTTATTTTCTTAGAAACCCAAAAAAATCTAATAAGAAATTGACTAGCAAAACATAAAGACTGCTGATCTAGAAGTATTTACAGGTCAAATAAGACTCAGAACTAAAACTTATGTCCATTTACTTTTTTCATTTTACACAAATAGTTTGTAATTTTTATTTAATACTAATGAATATATTAATGTTGTTACCTAAAAGTGTAAGCAACCTTAAAATTTCGAAAAATTTTATGATATTTCAAAACTGCCCCAAGCGTGTTCATTTGTCTTCTTCTTCTAGAATGGATATAAGAATATGCAAATTATAACTTGCATATTCTTCGTCTTATGATGTGTTGCAATTTTGGAGCTGAATAGACAGACTAAGCACTCATTGGGCTTAGTCTTGGGTCATGAGCAAACCTATCCCAAATAAAATAAAAAAAGCATTCGGAATAAAGTTTTATTACTCGTTTTATTACCTTATTTACTTTATTACTCGGATTCAATATTCTGATTTCAATTCGCTCAAGTAAAAAAAGACATTCTAAAACAGTATCAGAAGGAATTTCAGGAATAGCACTGACGAATTTAAGTTTTTATAAATTACTAAATCACTAATTATATTCTGGACTCACCCTAGGTCCTCAATACCAGTCACGTTGACCAGTCCGTCCCTCACAATGTGCCCGTACATGCAGGACTTCCTGACCGCGTTGTCGTACCGCTCCTTCAGGCTGAGGCACTCCTCTGGGACCTCGTCTATGGATGCGCCGGAGTTAAGCGCGTGGTCCTCTGTGAATGGAGTCCATTATAATTTGCAACTAAGCAAGCTACTGAGGTCTTCCCACCTTCACCCAGCCGTGTTGGGGTAGCGGGTGGGTGATACTCTGCTACAGAGCGGCTTGTATCAAACTTAGAATTCCGGTGGGTGCAAATGTTTATGCAATGACAATACTCGTATTATGTATATAATCTGTTCTTTAGTTTCCATAATACTAGCTCACGTTTACATTGGGGTAAAGTATGTTTTGTGTAGTTGTTAATATTTTACCAATTAATGCAAACCACCACTCATATTTTATAATTAATTCTTTGAATTCACATAAATCAACGTAACTTCATATTAACCTTGCTTGATTTAAGTAGCTAACTTACCTAAGTTTTTAAAGCCACTTCTTGTTTATAAAAACTCTCTTAAAAACCAACTACGTAAAATACGACAAGGCTAAACATTTCCAAACTTCTAAATCAATTGTGCCTCGTAAATTCCTAACCACTGTAATGAATGAAGATATTTAGAGTTTTTTTTTTAAATCATAACGTTTATATTCGATAATGTTAACGATTTAAATGTTGTATGCATAAATTTGAATATCCAGACCTACCTACACTAGATAGGTATTCAAGTTTTCGAAATGAACACCGCTAGTTTTAAACCTCAGCGCATTCATTACCATAATTTAATTAGCAGCTATAGGTTTAGGAACAAACACACAAAAAAACACTGCGGCATCTCATACACATTGCAAAAAGGGCGATTGTGCAACAAATAAGGGTGGGTAGCTTGATCATTTCTATGATATTAAATGTAGAGCTGTTGGTTCATCACTTACGCATCTGTCTCCGCTGCATCGTTTTCTTCTTGCCCCCATCGATCAAGAATGTTAGTTCTTCGATGTCAAAATTACATTTCAATCTTTCTTTCACCAAATCTGGATTAACTTCCACAATCTTGTTGTTTGCCATCAATACAACAGTGATGAACTTTACGAAAACTGGAAAGAACAAATTTTTCTTTTTTTTGTATCACCTTCGTAATGCGCAATTGATGGAATGATTTTAAGTATCACTTAATTAAGTTTATTACTTAATTAATTTACTAATTAGTAAAAATAAGTTTTCGAGTTGGTTATACGCCGGTCAGACATCAACTAATTTCAGCAAGCCGAAATCTGAATCAATACGTATTTCGTATGCCAAAGCGTAATGTAGTACAGTTCTTGATAAATACGAGTATGTACTGTTGAGGTGACTGAAAGGACAGTTGTTTATATATCTATATCCTATATTTATATCGGGAGCCCCAAATCCCCTGTGAAAGCACTTCATAAATATTGGTACTGATAACTAAATGATTGTCAATTAAACTTTCAGAATATTTTTTATTTAATTTTATATTTTTTAGAACAGCCAATAAGTTTTACTTCGGCATAAGTTTTATTTCGGCATGAGATAATTATCACAAACTTTTCACTTCCACTAATTAAAACGTAACAAACTAGCTTCTTCCTTAGCTAAGAGTAGATAAGTAAGGCATTTGTAAGTAGCTATTCGCTCCTTAGTCAAATGCTAAAATTAATATTTTACGTTTTTATAATACGTGATCTGTACGAAAAGCTTAGGTCGTTCAGTCTGTAGCAAGTTACATAAATATCTTTGATACATACATACACCTCAAAAACATAACTCTCCTTTCGTGGCAGTCGGATAAGAATGGCATCACAAATAGTCAACAATACAACTACACCATGGATCTTTGCGAAAATGAAGCAAACTATACCTTGCTAGTGAAAGTACAAAATTCACATAGAGCTAAGTTTTTACATTTAAAATTATGCAAGACAAGAAGTAATACCAAATTACACATTTACGTTACTTACTGACTCTCTTCTTAAATATTTTTAACGAGCAACGTGATCGCTGTCGGTAAGAGAAGGATCTTTAACTTTTATTACTTTTAATACGATTTCATTGATTTACAAAGTCTAAAAGAATAACTATACCTCAAAACAACCGTCTTCATTATTATTCTCTCAGTTCTGAGGTTATTAAGGTGGAAGGACGGGTCGACTTTGTATTTTGCGTCCTTGTTTATCATATCGCCGAGTTCACCTATCCCTGTCTTCGGTCAAGTGCACTCGCCAAATTGCCATAAGTATGCACTCATCAAGTTAGTCACTGCGGTATTTTATACTTCCGCAATAAGGGCGATTTTGCAATGAAAATTAATACCTTGATGTGGAGCCTTGTGTACCTACCTATACCTACCAGCTTATTGACGTTGTCGGAATCGAGTAAATATTTCGCAAAGTTTACTTTAATGTATACGTCACTATCAGTGCCATTAGTGTGTTTACTTATCAGAATATCAATACATTAAAAGCGATAGATCAGTCACTTACTCATCACATCATAAAATCTCTGAAAGTACAAGTGCTACGTCACACAAATAAACTTCTTAATGAGAACAATGCACGTGCACTTGTTATCGAATCCATCATTCTCTAGTTTAACTGTCAGTTTCATAGTAAAAGCTATCTGAGGTTACAGCAGTTAGCTCGATAATGTTAAATTCTTTTTAATTTGGCAGGACACCAAAAACATCTTAGGACGCCAATCATTAAATCAGAGGCCTTTCTACCTATGAAAAACACAATCCGTCAAAACGATAATCGTTTTTTTCTTTTTATGACACAAATGCATTAAAATTTGACTTGACGACCACTTTGGTGTAATGGTCAAGAAGTTACCAAGAGGTCGCGGGGTCGATCCCCGCACTGTACAAACATTTGTGTGCATGAACATGTCTGTGTGTAGGTACTGGTAAGGGTGTTATATGTATTTATTTAAGTTTATTTGTAATACCACTGTTGATTCTGATATCTGTAACACAAGTGCTTGAGCTACTTACCACGGAGTCAGATCAATGTATGTGATGTTGCTGTACATATTTTTTATTTTATTTGTAATGTGCTTGAACATTTTTGACATACCTTTATCACGAAATAATATTTCCCATTATCAACCTCTATCCAAGATGTGTCGACTATACGAGGAATATAGCATTCGTTTTCCTGAACTTGTCATTTTCGACTCTTGGTTCACTTCAGAAATGTTTTGAAAGATATCCTCAAAGAAATCTCTCTCACTAATTAGTTTTTCCAGATTGGTATGATCTGTCTATTTGCGTGATGTTAGTTTGAGTAAATTTTAATACCAAAAAATCTATTGTTTCTAATTTTTTATGCCGTGATAGCACGCCTAAGGATTATATAGTTATTACTGACTGCTTTAATTCATGCCATGATGTAATCTCTTGTGTTGTCCAATAAAAAATTAAAGCACGTCTAGGTAAAAACTGTGTCATGTGCTGTCGTCTGTAGATCGTTTGTCGTAGTAGACCTTCAAATGATCATGTCGGGAATTGAACCTAGTTTGTTTGCATGCCTAGCAGATGAAAGCCTAAACCATGTAACTAATAAAAACGTACTTATAAGGTTACAATAACGAAAACAAACATGGGATTTATTAAAAAAAAATATAAAAAAGACGTCATATTTAATTATATTTACAACATAATATACTTACAAATAACCAAACCCATATAAGTATTTGAACGTAATTAAAGGTCTATGAAAATATTAAATCGTCGTAGTAAATTATATCCCCCTTATTTTTTTGTGATTTTTATATTAAAATTATTAGATATATTTCGTAATAGCACATTGGTAACTTAAAGAATATATTTTATGGAATTTCTTTACATTTCAGTCTCATGTTAATACATCATTATTTTATTAGGTACTTCCTACGTATGATATAAAACTTCTTAAAATTTACAGTCAGCTAAATAATTATTATGTTCTTTATGTTCCATAGACCAAATACGTCTACTTAAATTATTATGCCACGTCATAACGATAGCACCATATTATTTCTGTTGTTGTTGTGGTAGCTGTTATTTAAAATAAGTGCCTAATTTTGAAAAAAAAATATCACAAATGGTTACAGCTTGGCTTTCTTCATGAATGGCTTAATGTACTTGTGGAAGGATTGGTTGACAGGTTCCGTATTAAGGGGGCTCTTCTTTGCTTCTTCCATCAGACGCTCGTACACCCTTCCATCGTAGGATCCGAGGGTCGATTGCAAGACCTGAAGGAATAAGGAAATGACGATATTTTGGAGGTAAACACTTCCGACAAGACGTGATAACGCAGGCCGACCTTAATAATAAAGTTTGTGCAAAACATAAGAGTAGTATTTTCTAAGATTAGGGCTGAGATATCATTAACGACACTAATGAGACCTTCTGTGGTCGTGAGTTGCGACTGACAGCGAGGCAATCAATGGCCGCGAATTGCTGAGAGTCGCGAGTCACGGCGACAAAATGTCGCAAGTGTGCCCTGGGCCTAAAAACAGTTATTGAAGATCCAGTCCACCACACGGAAGTATGCATATCACAAGAATGGTAGGAGGTAGTACTGTGTACTTAATTTTTTTTAAATAGTCCTAATAGTCCTCCTGGCCGTTTCAACAACGGCAGCCAATCTCAATAGAAATCAGACAACTACGCAGGAAATATTATAGTGCACAAGTGTGAGCGCAATACACAGGTTCACTCACTGTGCTATCACTCTCAGAGTTCGGTGAGACGGCAATCCGACATGACCGGAGAGAGATCAGGGACAGGACCAACGGCTTAACGTGCTTTCCGAGGCACGGGGGTAACACCGCCAACTTCCCGACTCCGAGCTGTTTTTAAGAAATTCATGACAGAAAATCGACCTGGGATTCGAACCCAGGACCTCTCGGATGTAAGGCAGAAATTTTGCCTCTACACCAACGAGGTAGTCGTTTAGCTTAGACGTTTAGTCGCAGAGGCAATTAAAAATATCCACTGGGAAACAACTCTATTTAAATGGCCAAGAAGTCATGATCAAGAACGTCAGTCATGTAGTCAATTTTATGAAACGTACCTCATCGCAGATGTCAAATGCATCGACCAGTCCGACAGCGTTTGGCCTAATCAGAGCCAACAGTTCTTCGTATTTCTCTTTTAGGACGGCGATATCCTCTTTTCCTATATTGGAGTACTGAAACATAAGGAACATGCAAGTTAAATTATTAACATCAAAAAGGACACCTGGAACATGGAACACCCAAATCAGTTATTTTATTGATTGCCAGAAGTAAAAGTGACGAGAAGAATTATTGTCAATGGATCGTAAACCTTATAAGACAACTAGCTGACCCGGCAAACGTTGTTTGGCCATATAAATGTAAAGTGTACCCTTAACACTAAGGGGTATGAAAAATAGATGTTGGCCGATTCTCAGACCTACTCAATATGCTCACAAAATTTCATGAGAATCGGTCAAGCCGTTTCGGAGGAGTTCGGGAACGAACATTGTGACACGAGAATATTATATACACACATCAAAAGTGTCTAGGGATCAAGCATTTTTATGCGGATTTCTTGAGATTGAGATGTGGCTTTATAATAAATTTATGATTTTATGAATTTATATGGATCCTTTTTTGTGCATTTCATGATTTGAAACAGGAACTGTCAATCAAATTCGAGTAAAAGATGAAAATCAGCTGTCAATATTTTCCCTATAAAAACATACAACGCATTGAAGACATTATTAGTGCTACTGTTTCCCTACTACTGATTTAAACCAACGTTATTATGGAGCGGCGACGTCATTTAAGCAGGGAAGAAATGCTCAGAGCCGTGGGAATGATAGAAGCTGGTTCCCGGCAACGTACTGTGACTTTAGCTCTGAATACAAGTCAGAGTGTTATCAGTCGACTTTGGACACGTTACCGAAGCACTGGTACCGTGGCTGAGCGCCATGGAGGACGGTATCGCTGCACCACACGGAGACAAGACCGATACATTCAAATCACAACTCGAAGAGCTCCAACAATAACCGCCATGATGTTAGCCGTGAGGCTTCATCACTTTTCAGGGAACTTAATTAGCGACCAAACAGTCAGAAACCGCTTGCATGAAGTGAACCTTCATTCCCGAAGACCGCTAAGGGTACCACCTATAGCAATGCACAATCGTAGGATTCGATATCAATGGGCTCTTGAACACAGAAATTGGGCAGAAGAACAATGGCGTTTCGTGTGCTTTTCTGATGAGTCTCGTTTTGGTATGAGACCGGATACAAGACGTATACGACACTGGAGAACCCCTGGACGCCAACAGCGATTAATATCCTGCCAGGAAGTCCATCCTTATAGTGGTGGAACCATCATGGTATGGGCGGGTATTTGGATCGGCGGAAGAACTGAGTTGATTTGGATCAGAGGCAACCTCAACGCTCAAATTTATGCTGAGACGATTGTATCAGACGTCATCGTTCCTCTACAAGTGCAAATCGGTCCCTTATTTCAGTTAATGCATGATAATGCACGACCGCACACCGCAAGAGTTGTAAGACAGACTCTCGCCGCAGCTAACATCAATGTCATGCCCTGGCCTGCTCAGTCGCCAGACTTGAACCCGATTGAGCATGCATGGGATATGCTACAGAGAAGAGCTCTGCCGAATATGGAGGGTATCCAGTCGCAAGAAGACCTTTTTTTGTTGTTGCAACAAACATGGGCGGCCATTCCACAGCGTGATTTGGATGAACTCATTTTGAGTATGCCAAACCGATGTTCTTGTGTTGTTAGTGTTCGCGGTAGAAACACGGATTATTAATTGTTTAAGTTACCCAATAAAATTTTAAAGAAAACTGTTATTTCAGTCTTTTTTTCGAACTTTAATGTTCGTGGTTCAAATGTCAAAAATCCCTTTATTAGGAAAATGGCAAATGTCTTTATTAATGCAAAGGTGACTTGGTTTATCGTTACTGTAGACAAACGAAAACACTTTATTTGATGAATTCTTAAAGAAAATTTTAATTAATATCAATCAGGAGAAAAGTTATTGCAAAAATATATGTTGATCCCTAGACACTTTTGATGTGTGTATATAGAGATTCTCAGATAGACCTCCTTAGAAGACATTTAGATAGGTTCGTACAGTCATAACAAACACATATTACAATCATGCCTTTATCTTACACAGTTTACTGTAAATCGACTTAAAACTACCGATGTACAAGTTCATTTGCAACTGAAATAAACCCGGCTGAAAATTAAAAGCGCTACTTACAATCAATAAGTCACCAGCTGTCTCTAAGGTCCAGTACACTATATATAACTCGACCAATTGGTTCAACACTGCTGCCAAGCTAGGTGACACCTTTGAAGATGTTCGGACAGTCTCCTTCCAGTAGCCATCACACAATATAGCTCGGGAGTGTGCCTGTCCGATTTTAAGGGTCAATAAATAAAATTAAAGTAAGTGGCTTAGCAAAATAGAATTAAACATAATAATAGTCCTCCTGGCCGATATCGACCACGGCGGCTAATCTCAACAGAGATCAGCCAACTACGCAGGATATATTATAGTGCACAAGTGTGAGCGCAATACACAAGTGGAACAATAAGGTTCCATCACTCTCAAAGTTCGGTGAGAAGGCAATCCGACATCACCAGAGAGAGATCAGGCTCAGGACCAACGGCTTAACGTGCTTTCCGGGGGTGTAACACCGCCATCTTCTCGACTCAGAGATATTTTAGAGAAATTCATGACAGAAAATCTTAGAAAAAAAATTGGCTCGACCTGGGATTCGAACACAGGACCTCTCGGATGTAAGGCAGAAATTTTGCCACTAAACCAACGAGGCAGAGAATCTAACATAATAGTAAATCTACAAGCGATCGAAAATAGCTTTCTCTAAAATTTTTGGAGAGGTTCATTCATAAATACTCAGGGTTTGCTCACCTCACTTGCTTTGATCAACTGTACAGACGCAAGATTCCATGCATCTTCATAGTCCTTACCAGCTTTAACATGTTTCTGGATTGCATCAAAGGCATCTTTAATTTTTCTGCAAGGAAGGTTTTAATTAGTGATAACTAGACAAAATAGTAAAAGAAAATTCGTATTAAATTACTTCATTTTAAGGATTAACAATGCAAATTTCTTGAAAATGGGAAATTTAAACACACTTAAAGAAAAATTCGGACTGCTACAGGCGAACCCACACCTCTCGCGTGCGATTTCTCTTCCAATCAATCAAAGCCAAGATCAATCGCCCGGCTTGCGAGAGGTGTGGGTTCGCCTGTAGCAGTACAAACTTTTCTTTAAGTGTGTTTTAATTTCGCATTCATATTTCATTCATATTTCCTGTCTTACCCCGCTGCTACGTGCTGGAATCCTTTGACGATGGCTTCAGGTGTATTTTGCCACCTCTGCTTGTCCGATTTTAAATATTCCACCAAGTAAGCGACACTTGGAGCTATCACTTTCCCTTCTAAAGCTGACAGCCATGCTTTCATCAGATATCTGCAAACCACAATGACAACGGATTAATGAACATAACTGCTTTTTTAGCCCCTGACGAAAAAGAGGGGAGATGAAAGTTTAAACCTCTTTTCCGTTTGTGTAAGTTTGAATTTGTATTTGTGTGCGTGTGGCATCGTAGCTGCCGAACGAATGTAAAAGATAATTAAATCACGGTGGTTCATAGCTTTAGCTAAAATTTATAGATATTTTTTATTTAAAGTAGGTTTTCGTCGTTTCTTTTTTCTTGCAGCTATTTTTCCATGAACTGGGCACATGAGTTTAATAACCAGCGTCATAACGATAATGAAAGTTACTACAATATCTACCTAAAGTTGAGAATTCAGTATGCAGAGACTACCAATGAATGTGCTGTTTTTAAGTGTTGTCACTTTGTTTTTGTTTAGTTGTGAGAGAAACTACTTCTGTTTTCATTTCATGGAAATATGTTGAAGTTAAAATTTTAAAAGTTTTTTTTTGCCCATAGTATATTTTTACGAAAATATTAAGAGTGAAGTAAGTGCCTAAAATGTTCGATGTAGTTTTGTTGATCTCACGTATAAACGTTATTTGTGTTTTGAAGTGTTTTTTTATTTAAAACCTTAAATACACAACCCAAAAAGTTGAATTTGTCAATAATAACAGTTTTAAGAATAGAATGTGAAAATATTTGTTGAATATATTTTTAATTTTATCCGTCTGACAGACGTAACCTAGTCAGTTAGTAGTCGTAAGTTACGGTCGGTAGTTTAAGGTTAAAGTTTTACTTACCTAGCCGTCTGCAGCAGCAAGACAGTGTGTTCGCCCTCATAGGTGATGGCTGCTGTGGTGTACCCGTAGATGATGGGCAGGTTGGAGGAAGCCATGTAGCCGTGGCCTCCGCAAGCCAGACGGCACTGCTCCACTATAGCCCCAGCATCACGCGAACAAGTCGCTTTCAGGCAACAGGATAGAGCATGCAACTGTAATCGAGAATTTATTATGTACGTATATTGTTTGAAACTATCCCCGCGCCTCACTCACATGCCTACACTGTTAGCTTACTGGACAAGCTCGAAGTTAACGCCACATCATCATCATATCAGTCATTCGACGGCCACTGCCGATCATAGGCCTCCCCCAAGGATCTCCGCCGTGATCGGTCCAGCTTACGCCTCATACTCTTCTTCTAAATGCTTTTCTTACCTCTGGCAGATGTTCTTGGTTCTTTTTGCTCAAGTCTTCGACTACCTTCGTATAGGCTTCATACAACCAGTTCCAGGTGCTCGAGAAAGCGTGGCTCGACGCTATCGCTATGAAGAGCTTATGTTGCTGAGTCACGTAGTCTATGATCTGGACTTCGGGTTCTCTGTAATAAGCAAAGAATCGACTATGTAACGGCCTTCATTTATAATCGGAATTTATAATACAACTGTAGGCAGGCATACACTTCGAAGTTTGAAGTATTGTTTGCTGAAAATGCTTGATTTGTCTGCACCCTGCAACTGAAGCTGTCGCTTTGCAAAACAGCTATCGTGATGCATTATGCAGTGTCTAAATTATATATATAGCCCCGTTTATACGGCAATGTCTTGCACGTTAGTCCGTTGTCAGTGACGTTATAACATAAACTGCGTTGGAAAATGCAAGTTGGTAAAACATGCTACACCCGTCATACCAGCCGTTTAACAAAGCATTTGGTGCCAAAAACGCCGTGTGGTACTTCAAAGCAAATAAAGGCCATTAAGAAATCAATCTGGAAACGGCCGTTAAGCATGTTAAGTGGACTGAATTACTTGGCTCTCAGCTGTGACTGGTGTCTGACGGCGGCATATCTGACTGCGATGGTGGCCGCCATGGCTGTATGGAAGGCCGAGTCGGAGACGATGTTCACTCGCACCATCACCATGGTTCCGTACGTCAACTTCTCGTTGATCCCCTTGACGAATGTACCATCCTAGAAAAAAACAATATAGATCGCTTATTAAATGTGGGCGATAGTCTTCTATAAGTTGCTTGGACCACCTCATAGTTGAGGTGAGTCCTGTGCCCAGCAGTGGGTATATAGGCTGATCAGAGAGTCTTCTACAAGTTATATGATGCTTAAATCTAGTGACGTTCCCTTAGCGTGCCAAATGTATACAAGATGTATAATCCCCTGATGGTAGCAAGACGTGTGCACGTCACGCCCTCTATTTGACAATGCTTTTATATTAAGTCAGGCAATTTTCTCGGGTGCATTAAGCTTCTAAAGCTACACGTTGCAAGCATCATGATATCGCGTTATTTATAGTAGTGTCTTAAATTTTTCCTCTACATACCTTAAGCACTTGAGCATTCTTCATCAGCATATTCTTCCTCGGTATCCTGAAGTTCTCGAATCCCAAGAATCCATTGTTCGCCGTTTGGAATCCCAGCTTGGGCCCGATCTCCCCAACTTTGATTCCCGGGAGAGGCTTATGAGTTTCCATGTCCCGGATTTGAACGATGAAAGGGTGGATGCCATAATGTTTCCCGTTGATGTACAGTTGCGCCACTGTGATGCAGTGGTTCACTGTTGTTCCCACTGAAATGCAAGGTAACAATGGAATCCAAGATGCCGCCAGCGTACACCTGCGACATACTGTCAACCAATCTTCGCGTCCAAATTAATGACAGCCGTTAGTCGATGTACGTCGGAACCTCGGAACCATGTCAAATATTTGCATGTTGAATAGTAATAGTAGTAGTTGTATTAGTTGTAATTGTATATTAATCCTACATTAGTAGGTTCTACTTGGTACCTTTATTTAAAATGTTAGTACCTTCGTATATTTAAACTTATCATTATTATATTTACATGGTGCGCCAACCTGACGTCAGGTCCGCGGAACCACTGCCGATTTCCCAAACACCAAAAGATTTGATGAAGATTTAAATGTAACAACCTTTAGTACTCTTTTGTAATTCATGTATTAGTCTTGTTAATAAGTTTTCAAATGCAAATTACAAAGTAGTACTAATGTAGGATTAACTACTTACACTATTCAACTTGCAAATATTTGATATGGTTCCGCGGTTCTGACGTAAACGTTAGTTGCGGCGACAGTATGGTGCAGGTGTGCCTTAAATGAGCCTTCAGTTATTTGAATGCGCAAAAAAAATTGTATTTGAGAAGATGAGTATTTATTATAACTTTATTGAGAATACAATATGATTTGGCAAACCTGTTTACAGAGGTAAATAAGATGACCTAATGCCTTGGAGCCTAATGCACTGAGCTTTAAATGTCAAACTAACGAACAACTATCGGTTAATTTAATCTCTGAATAATGCATGGCTTCTTTTGTTACTAATGTGTCAATAAGTCCCTGAACAGTCCCAAATGAATTTCCCCAAACGTGGCTTGGGGATTTCCCATTTTTATTAGTAGATTGGTTTTGGTGGTAGTTTGGACAAGTAAACACTGAAATATTTTTATTGCATACTTACAGCCACCCGGCCACCACTTGTACGATGTGATCTTAGGACTGTTCAGGATGAACTCCTCAGTTTTCACGTCGTAAGTGGCCGTTGTCTCCAGCCCTCGAATGAAGGTTCCGTGACCAAGCTCCGTCTGAAATGGCAAAAGAGATGGTGATAAACAGTCATAATCATAAATAGGCGCAAGACGTCCACACCTGAACTTAGGCTTCCCTGAAAAATTTCCAGATCGAACTCCCGTCACTGGCCTGCATCCAGATTGACCCTGCGATCATTAGGCGTCGTTAGTCTATCTTGCGCTTACGCTGCGCTTTTTGATGGGTTATGATGATAAACAGGAAAACTAAATTATAATTACGCGAATTCGAACTTGATCCAAATGATTTGACCGTGCCGCATAGCAATATAATCGATAAAATCGATAAAAGAGTTATGCAATGCGATATCCAAAATTTTGCTGGTATGATAAATTATAGATTAGATTAGTAACATTTGCAAGCTAGGAGGCCTTTTAATAATTTCCCGAAAAGGTATACTCGACAAGACATCAGATCAACGCTGCAAGGCGGTGTCTAGTTCTCTGGCGAGTGCACTTCCATAAAAAGGGCAGCCTGTATTGTGCTGTTGTTTGTTCGTTATTAAGTGTCACGTCAAAAGAGCGCTAGAGGGGAAGAGTTTGCGCATGGGAACAGTCCCTATCTCGCTTGCTTAAATAGGCGAGGACGTGCGACAAGCGAAATGGCCGCTTTCTCTCCACTTCGTAGCACCAATTAAACCCATATCTGGTGCATGGGTGGACCTTTAACGTTTCTTTTACATAAAGATCCGATCTATACCTGAGCGTAAGTCCCAATGATGTTCAAAGCCTGAGCCTTGGACAGCCACTCGGCCTGCTGCTCCGGCGTGCCCTGGCCGATGATGGTGGGCACGAACATTCCACCGTGTAAGAAGAAGGGAGATATGTCCATGATGACGCCGTAACTCGCGCGGAACAGGTTCCGGACGCTGACCGTAAAAAAAATAGGTACGTGAATAATTAATATGAAACATCGAACTTTATCAATAAAATACGAATAACATCTATGAATCTCGTTACAGAGTGTTCAAGCAAAGTTTGAAGTGGATCAAGGAATCACGTGGTCCCATACAAACTTTGCCACCCTTTTCTTACCCCCTTCATCGTTGAATAAAAATATCCTGAACTACGTCGTTATTTATTTCTGATAAAGTACATGTATACCAATTTTGAGTAATTTAACTTCAATATTGACGAATTTTCATACTAAATTACCCCCCTTTTTCACCAGTTATCAAAAATGCCTCCTTAGTGCTCCTTTTCACAACTAAAGGTAGCATGAAACAAAAATTCAAACACCTCAGCCTTTAAGTTTGGGCTGTGCGTGCATATGTCAGTCAGTCAGTCAATCAATCAGTCATTGAGTTTTCCTTTTTATATATCTACCTCTATATACATATAATTTTACGTCGATATCCTCATGTCACATTGCTAAAGATTAAGCGGGGTAGGTAATTGGCGTGATTGTTAAAGCTTGTTCATTTATATTTATGCAAAATAAATCTACTATAAATGTTTCGTGTTTTTTTTTACACAAAACGTTGCATTTTATCAGTGACTTTTCATACGAAATTAGCCTCGTGGTAACATTGTACAAAATTATTTGGAAGGAATTAAAACTTAAATGTATTTATTATCCGTAACAAAATAATCTTGTATGTTATTGTTATCTAGTTAAAAGTAATATCTAGCTAAACCATTTTATGGGTAATAAATAACCAAATACTTTGAACACTAGATAACCAACATTTATATGTTTGTTGAAGTAAAGCCCAAGCTCAGTAAGCATTTGCATAACGGATTACGTAATTAAATAGGTACTTATAAGATATATCGAAATTACTTAGCAACCGTCTTGTAACAAACTTTATGATTAAGCTAGCTAACAAGTTCGCTGTGAAATTCTTTCTCAGCTGAGTCCATGTATTCTTCAACTTGAACCTAGATAATTCTAACTGTTCGAGTTCTAAAACAGCTGAAAACTGAGACCCAAACCAAAACATAGCGACATTACGTAGGTATTTGGTTGATGGAGAAACTCTCATTCGACTTCGTTAGTTAACACATCCACGGACACTGCACGCATAGACGTTTTAACGATAAAACCTCTATTGTGTCTGGCAGACTTTCAGTTAATGTGTTAAATTAATGCATGCTAATGAAATGCCATTAATTATCGCTGAGGCACGTTACTTCTTTCTTTAATTTTGATATATTTATCAAACGAAGTCAGTAGCCGATTTCGCCAACGACTATGCAATGTAGCTTTGTCTAGGAGCCCTCTCTATTCCGTTATTTATTAGACTTGTTTGTAAGGGTCTAAATTTAAGAAAACAGGGTTAATTTATTACTCCCTGTCTTGTTTTTTTTTTCAGAAATATTTTTTTTTCTACTTGCCTGAGGATCTTATGTTTCTTTTCATATTCCGACCGAACTTTTTGTAGGATAATCGCCTTGCGGACTGCATTCTCGTATCGATCCTTGTGGCTTAAGTATACTTCTGGTACTTCGTCTTTTAGTTCTTTCACGCTGAACAGTGTCTTTTCTGGAACGATATGATTTAATTCAAGATATTTACAGGGTAAAACTAAATATTAAATTTCTTTTTATTTTAAACTAAGTTTACCTAAACAGATGTAGGGGATTGTAAAACCTTGTTTTTATATGGCAATACTCGTAACAGGGAAGGAAATAGTAGTTAAATTCATAATTTGTAGACTTTGGTGAAATTTATTTTCAAATAATAAGATCAAAGCTCAATGTCCAACATATCAGACTATTTTGCAAAATAAATGCACCTAAGTACTTCTTATAACTTATTACAAACTTAGTAAGTAGTTCGGCAGTTTCACTGTTTTTGAACTGGTCACCCTGTACTCAATTAAAGCGCAACAAACCATACATTCGTCTCGCTCTGACGCACAGTCTCTGTCAGAACCGGATTCTCACTCCTTTGAGTTATCCTAACTTTCATTTTCGTTTAGTTTGACATTACAACCACTGTTCCGATGTTACTCACCGAAATCCTTTCTTTCCTTAGTGATTTCTTCTCCTCCATCCAAAACATGTGTTAGTTCTTGAACATTGAAGGTGCATTTTTGTCTTTCTTTAACTAAATCTTCGTTTATTTTTGGTACGCTCGCCATGTTGGCATGTACACACACTATGACGCACAATCAGCAATGAACTCGTGTTATTAAGTGTTGACAGCTTACGACAGTGCTATCTAAAAGATATGATTTAATAACCGAATGAAGATATGATTAAATAACCGTATAAAGAGTAAGCATAACAACTTATTAATACAAGAACTATTTGTTTATCGTGGTAACTGATAACAATGTATTCTGTCATTGTTTGGACTCATTCATGATACTTGGACTTTGATCATTGACTTGTGTTTCTCTACACAAAGATATTTGTGATTTAGATGTATATACTAGTTTTAGTTGATTATTCTACTTTATGATAAAAGATCAGATGTATAGAAATATACCGACAACCTAGTAGGGCCCAAAAAGTAAGGAGATATGTTCCTATAAATTTCAATGCTGAAGTTCACAACTCATATTTTGGACAATTGGATAAGAATTTCGCATTATCATTTTCATCTATCATTCTACTTATAACTACAACCTGCTTACAATTTCAGTACTTATTCAAATTGTCATGATGTTGTGTTGACCACATATTTTGTGTTATAAATAGTGATGATGTGGATTATGAACCCGTTGCTGGTACAAATAATGTAGGATAAAAAAAACAATTCGGCTGTAAATAAAAACTGTATTATTATTAACATACAACGGTACACTTTAATCAAAGTAAGGACCAAATTAAATCTTGGCTCGCTGCATGAAAGGCTTTATGTACTCGTGGAAGGAGTGGTTGACGGGTTCCTTGTTGAGGGGACTCTTCAGCGCCTCCTCCATCAGCCGCTCGTACACGCGCCCGTCATACGCGCCCAGGGCCGATTGGAGGAGCTGAAAAATTATAGCAAAAGTGAAAAAACTATGAATATGAACTGAGTTCCTAATTTTTGAAATAAGAACGTTGCCAGTGTACGGATAGTAAGATCATAATAGGACACCTGGACTCTATACTGATATTGCTCACCTACCGCTAACTGGCAGAGTTCTTATTTCAAAAAATAGGTACAAAATTAAGATAAGCAGCGCTTCTGTTGCGCAATAAGCAAAATCGTAATAGGGCCCCTGATCTCCCTTGACTCATACTACTAAGGCTTCTACAACTGAACCTGGAAATCACAAGTCTCCAGTCCACCTTAATAATAATAATATCTTTATTGCTTACATAACTAACATTCATTGAAACAAACAAACAAACATAGCACATAACAAAGCAATTGGAAGTAGCTCAGCTTGAGCTGACTTGGGATATGATCCCAAACAGCGCTGGTTTTCAGCCACACCCATCTCTCCTAGATGTTGGGTGAAGGGTAGGTAGGTACCTTGCACATCTTTTTTAACTATCGACTTAAAACCCACTCATTTAACTTACATCGTCAGAAATGTCGAACGCATCTACAAGGCCAACTGCATTTGGCCGAATCAGAGCCAATAACTCTTCATATTTCGCTTTTAGAATTTGAATGTCGTCTCTCGTAATGTTCGAATACTGAAAATAAAATAAAACAAATGAATAATATTTTACTACCCTAAGATTTTGTAATACATGCAATATCTATACATCTAGCTAGATAAACCAATTTGATCAGCCTCTCCTCTTCAAAAGAAACATTTGATTTTGATAAACTTACCAGTAAGAAATCTCCAGCAGTCTCCAGGGCCCAGTAGACTATGTACAGCTGGACCAAATGGTTCAGCACAGTTGCCACTTCAGGAGAAGCAGTTGTCGAATGACGGAGGGTTTCCTTTAAGTATTTCTCACATAGGATCGCACGTGAATGGGCCTGGAAGTAGAAAAGTTGGTTTATCATTTATTTAATCTAAATATAATAAACTCAAAGGTGACTGACTGACATGTAGATCTATCAACGCACAGCCTAAACCACTGGACGAATCGGGCTGAAATTTGGCATGCAGGTAGCTACTATTATGTAGGCAATCTGCTAAGAAAGGATTGTCCGATATTCCCATGGGAACGGGAAATGAAATATACGCAGACAAAGTTGCGGTCGGTCGCTGGTGATTTACACATTCCTTAAATTTAAAAGGATCGGTGTACTGACCTCACTGGCCTTAATCAGTTGCACTGATGCCAAGTTCCAAGCATCCTCATAACCTTTGCCGGTCTTGACGTGTTTCTGAATTGCATTGAAGGCATCTTTTACTTTTCTGAAATAAATTACGTAACGTTAATATGCTATAATTATTTATTAAAATGGACAACCTTTACTGAGCTGGGATTCGAACTCACCCTGCTGCTACATGCTGGAAACCTTTCACAATAGCTTTTGGTGTGTTTTGCCATGTCTGTTGGTTGTAATTCATTGACTCGACCAAATAAGAAACACTTGGCGCTAACACTTTTCCTTGTAGGGCCAAATTCCACGCCTTAATCAGATATCTGCAAAAAATGTAGGCATATGATTACTTTCATTATCATCAACATTCATATTAACGTAGCCATTACCAATCGAGATAAATTTACCCTTATTAAGGACCAGATGATGATAACAGAAACGTCCTACTGAACACCACATTAATAACACACTCATCAACTTCTCGTACATCCTGCTTCTTACCTTGCAGTCTGCAGTAGCACAACAGTATGTTCGCCCTCATAAGTGACAGCAGCGGTGGATAAACCATAGAGGATGGGCAGACTGGAAGCAGCCATAAACCCGTGGCCTCCGCACGACAATCTGCACTGCTCTATCAGAGCTGTTCCGTCACGGGCACTGGTCGCTTTCAGACAGCATGATAAAGCATGGAGCTAAACAGAAAAAAATTAGCAAATTCAAGAAAGATGATCCATGATGTTGATAAAAAGCATCAAAACATTTTAAAAAAGACATCTTAAAGATATAAAGAAAGTTTTTACCAGTCGCCATATTACTGTGGGTAAATATGACCTTAGATACCGACTATTTTAATGATAAATTATTTTGAATTACCAAAAAAAAGATTGATAGCATTGATTTATTTTATTTGTAGATACTGATACTAATGTACATGTATGTTATAGTTACAACACATTAGTTTTACCTCTGCCAGGTGATCTTGCTTGCCTTTTGCCAAATCTTCCACTACCTGCAGGTATGCTTTGTACAACCATGAGTGAGTGAAAGTGTAAGCATAGCACGAAGCTATTGCTATGAACAGCTTGTGTTGCTGCGTCAAAAAGTCTATTATTTGCACTTCTGGCTCACTGAAACGAACATTTTACATATGGTAATTTTACATAGGAACGTATGACATCAATAGAGAAAAAACCTTAAAATAGACCGCCAACGTCTATAGGCGGTTGATCACGCTTTTGTTGGACTATAAAACCTATACATCCTACTTACTTGGCTTTCAGTTGGGATTGGTGCCTTACGGCAGAGTACCTGACAGCAATAGTAGCTGCCTTGGCTAAATACCTAGCCGAATCATTCAGTATGTTTACCCGGACCAGCACCATAGTGCCGTAGGTCAACTTCTCGTTTATGCCTTTGATATAAGTTCCGTCCTGTGAAAGAGCAGGTTTATAACAATAAAACACTATGATTCAATACCTTTCCAGTTCGAGATACTCTTAAATCTTTGGTACCTTTAGCACTTGGTTGTTCTTCATTAGCATATTCTTTCGAGGAATCCTGAAATTTTCGAAGCCCAAAAACCCATTATTTGCAGTTTGGAAACCTAACTTAGGCCCAATCTCTCCCACTTTGATTCCTGGGAGAGGCATGTGAGTTTCGAGGTCACGAATTTGTACCATAAACATGTGGATTCCATGGTTCTTGCCGTTGATGTACAGTTGAGCTGCTATTATGCAGTGATTTACTGTAGTTCCCACTAAAAACAAATGAAGTTATATAAAAAAGTAGCTATTTTGTAGTAACCTACCATTGGCATTGGTTGAGTCTAGATGTTGAACTCTACAAAAAGAATCGGAGATGATACTTAATAACGTTATTCGCTTCTCAGATATCTGACTGCATATAGTTTCTTTATAACTTACATCCTCCCGGCCACCATTTATACGAAGTCAGCTTAGGACTGTTTATAATGAATTCCTCAGTCTTTGCGTCATATGTGGCTGTAGTCTCCAGACCACGAAGAAAAGTTCCATGTCCAAGTTCAGTCTGTGAATTCCAAGAATTAAAATAAATATGAAAACAACGACCAGACGCAGCGAGGCTTCCATCTGCATGTTGTAGATACCTATACCACCTTTACGGACTAAACGATTTGAGTCTCATTCCTGTTGCGTACTAAGGCTAAATAATTTTATTCGCTGGAGGTTAAAGTGTTTAGATTACAACTTAGATCTTGTTAAGAAAAGGGTGAAAAGGCTGCTACTAGACAGGCATGATCCATCCTCGGCTACATCGTCACTGATCATCAGGTGATATTGTTGCCAAATGTCTGTATAGCGTTATAGCTAGTTGTAGAGCTACTTATAAAAAATTTGTTAGGTTTTAAGTGGTGAATTCAAATATCTTCCACATGTCAGAATTCGTTTTTTTTCCAACAAAATACCCCAATTCAGATTAAAGAAGTCAACCATCTGTATTCTAACCTGCGCATAAGTCCCAATGATCTTCATCGCCCGCGCTCTGGGCAGCCACTCGGCCTGCTGCTCTGGGGAGCCCTGCCCCTCAATGGTCTGGAGGAACATACCATTGTGGAGTAGAAACGGAGATATGTCCCTGATCACGCCGAGGCCAGCGAACCTTAGAGTTCTGGGGCTGAAATACGATTATGTTGAAGAGAGTTTTTAGTACGTGAGATCGATATGAGACGCTATTTTCTGTATTACCTAATCATGATGCACCACGATCCTAAGCTGTCGGAAAGCATTAAGTCTATCGTTATGTTTGTCAACTTGAAAACTACAAGACCAGCGAGGCATTCAATTGAATAAACGTCATAGTCATTGGTTAGTGTAAAAATTGCCTCTGTCACTGTGATATTAATCATATGATAATGTTTTGAATAATCAGCTATCGAAAAGTCGGCGTAACACATGCGTAACAAGGGTGATATCGTTTGAGAGACCATCAACCTATGACTGGCAGATTTGAGTAGTTAGTTTAGCTGGGCTATTTCCGCACTTAGCTTGATTGAGACAGATTTGAGTAAATAAATCAAATAATAAATAAATATCACTTAATAATAAATAAATATCAATAACAAAACAACATCACATACATTAATCTGACTCTGTGGTAAGTAGCTAAAGCACTTGTGTTACAGATATGAGAATCAACAGTGGTATTACAAATCAACTCAAATAAATACATATAACACCCAAACTAGTACAAACAGACATGTTCATACAGTTTGTACAGTGCGGGGATCGAACCCGCGACCTCTTGGTTAATAGTCAACTTCTTGACAATTACACCAAATACAGCACCGATACATATCTAAGCGAGCTAAACTTACTTCAAAACTTCGTTTTTCTTCTCATAATCATTCTGTAAAGTTTGCAAGATGCAAGCTTTTCGAACTGCTCTTTCGTAACGGTCTTTGTGGCTCAAATATACTTCGGGAACTTCGTCTTTTAGTTCCGGAACGCTGTATATAATTTTTTCTATAAAGAAAAATAAATATCAGGTCAGGAAACACTTTAACTCTAACAAATTCAGTTAAGTAGATTCGACACGTGACTGTATGGTACTTTGCGACTGCACCGAGTGCAGGGAACTGCGTTAAATAACGCAAAGTATGTGATTATCTTTACGTCGATAAAAGAAGATTTTAGTAGATTAGTAACTACTTAACAGGACAGGACAGGACATTTAATTGAACTCACCAAATCGTTTTCTTTCTTCGGTATATTGCTCTCCTCCCTCCCAAATGTGTGTCAATTCTTTCACATTAAAAGAACACTTCTTTCTCTCTCTAACCAAATCTTCATTTACTTTCGGTACACTTCCCATTTCGAGAACAACAGTACGTCAGCTCCTAGCCGACTTTAAATTGTAATTGTTTTGTTGTGATAACTCGCGTATTATACTTTGAGATACCTTGTTATTTCCTCGGTACGTCAATAAAATGATTAGATAACGCCCTGGTTACCGAACACAAACTGTTACGATGCTACGAATGTTAGCCTACTCAACAAGTGGCAAAAGAAAAATGCAGTTCATCTTTAGAAAAACAGAACAACAAATGCTAGATAGTGCTTACAAGCATTTTTTTAATACCTACCTACCTATATTTATGTAAACATTTATTTTGCGAATTTGCTACCTTTCATCCGACAGAAAAATTGATATGCAATTTCAATTTCTCAGAAACAGCTCGGTGTCAGGAAGATTGCGATGTTACAGCCCCGTGCCTCGGAAAGCACGTTTTGGTCCTACGCCTGATCTCTCTCCGGTCATGTCGGACCGTCTCACCGAACTTTGAGAGTGAAGAAACAGTGAATGCACGTGTGTATTGCGCACACATTGGGCACTATTATTTCTTCAGAGTAGTTTGCTAATCTCTATTGAGATTTACTGCCGTGGTCGAAATCGGCCAGCGACCATTATCATCATCATTTAAACAGGGTGGAAAAGACAGGTAGCTGTCTGTCTGTCTGTTACTCTTTTCCGTCTAAAATACTGAACCAATTTAGATGAAATTTAGTACACAAGCAGGGTGGTGCCAGCTATTTTTAAAATCTGCTATGTTATTTCAATAATATTGCAATCGATTCTGAGCATACCGCTTTAAGTATATACTAAAAATTACCGTGTTTATTATTATACATATATTTTTTAATAAAAAAAATACGCCTAAGGTTCTGCATAAAGTACAATGAAAAGAAAGGGATTTTCTTAAATAGACTGCTTATATCAGTTGGTTACAAGTGCCAAGAACCCTAGTCCCCTTCGTGTTTTGTACGGTCTTGACCGCACATTTTGTTCCATCAGCATTTTACTTCGATGTATCATTTTTCACGCTCATCAATTAGTACTAATAATACCGCCATACGGTGTACTCGTATCAAATCGTTATCAAATAAATCATTCTATCAATCAGTTATCATTTTCTAAAGATGTGCAGCAAGCAGCTCTTACATCTTGATGGTCCTTCTAGCGTTTTGATCTAGCGCGCGGTAAGATCAAAAAGCGGGACCACACGGTTGTGACTGCGTTTCGCAAGAGTGTGTTTCCGTGAATTAACGCCCACCAAACTCTTACACGTGTAACTATCAGTGAACATATGTGAGCAACTATCAAGGTGACCATCAGTGAATATTTGTGAGCAACTATCAAGCAATATCATAATCATCATCATCATCATCAGCAATGGTGATTTATCAAGCAGCTATCAATATCAACAGCAAAGACTAAGTAATCTTGTGTCCAAAGTGTAGTAGCGAATCGGTTGAGTCGGCCTCCCACCAGCGAGTCTCACCGACAATATTGAGACGTCGCGTTTATTACACTCAGGATACTTGAGCACGAAGTCGCAGCATCATTATCATTAGCAATCGTATTTTCCACCATCAAAAATGGAAAACTTAATATCAGCTCAACATCAGCTCATGGAAGCCATGGATAAGTTGATGATAAATTTCAAAAAAGATGGAGCAGAGAGAAAAATTCCATCGAACATCAAACGACGCTTGGATACTCTTGACCAGTATTGGTGTGAGTTTCAAAGCAATCATATCAAAATATGTGAGTACGACGGACGTGACTTTACATATTTCACCGAAAAAGACTATGACCGAACCTCGTCATTTTATAATGAGTGTCGTCAAGTGTTTCAAAAACATTTACAAGCAGACCAAGAGGCAAAATCCATTCTAAGGGCCGCTATTCCAATGGCTGGCGTATCCTCGGATAAGATGCCACCTCCAGCATCTACTCTAGAGCAACAACCAAGCCCTTCGGTACAGCAACCAATTCCTACCAAGGTAGACAGAGGTAACTCAAGCAAACTTAGTGAAATGTATCGAAAGCAGAAAAGCAACTTCAAAGCATTTGAACGCGCTATAAACACGATCAACCTCGAGCTGCTTAGTGAGAAGTGGGAGTTCGAGGACGCTCTTCGCAACATACAAGGTCGGTGGAATGCTGTAGACTCCTTACACTGGGAGATCGATAGCGAGCTTATCACCGAAGACATAAAATATAAGCAAACCTATTTTATGTATGAGGAGAGCTACAACAAGATGAAAAAAGCAATTAATAGCAAGATGTGGGCTGCGTCTCATCGCGAGCAGTCAACACCCCAAATGGAAATTCCTGTATTCAGTGGCAGTTATCAGCAGTGGTCTTCGTTCAAAGACTTATTCACAGAAATAATACATAAAAATACATCAATGTCGCCTGCACAGAAATTGCAATATCTGAAAAGCAAAGTCAAAGTTGAAGCTGAAAAGCTCATTCAACACCTCAACATCAGTATCGAAAACTACGAAGCCTGCTGGGATATACTAAATCACAGATTTACAAACAAACGCCTAATCTTCAGTTCTCACCTAAACACTCTTCTCGGAATACCTACAATACAAAATCAATCATCATCATCTCTGAAAAAACTTCATGACACAACGAAAGAGTGCCTCAACGCTATCAAAAACTTGGGTGTGAATATATCAAACTGGGACCCTCTTGTTGTACATCTGCTACTTCAAAAACTAGACACAGACACGCACAATGACTACTTCGAGTATATTGAAGATCCCAGAGCTCTTCCATCAATATCAGAATTTCTATCATTCATCGAGATGCGATTCACAGTATTAGAATCGTCTCGGCGCAAGCAAGATGTACCTAAAACCTCAAATATGACCAACGAGCCTAAAAATGGTTATATTTTTAAATCAAACCAAAATACATCGAACAAAGCATCCATCAACCACACCAGTGCAAAATCCCTGGAACCAAAAACCAGGTGTCCGGTGTGCATCGAAAATCATGGAATTTATCATTGCAAAACGTTCCTAAACCAAGCACCTGATAGCAAGCGCAAAACAGTCGCCAAATTGAAGTTATGCGAAAACTGCCTTTTCGATCTTAAAGGCAAGGTTTGTTTTTCTGACCAACGGTGCATTCAATGCAAAAGTGAACACAACACTTTATTGCATGAAGCATACGTATCAAATAACAAAGAGCATGCGCCCGGCGCCAGCGGCAAGTTCGAGCAATCAAAGATCGTGAATCATGTGTCACAAGAATGTATCGCCGAAATCATCTTAGCAACGGCACAAATCAAAGTACGATCAAATGACGGAAGTTATCTCACTATGCGAGCATTGATCGACCAAGGATCTCAAACAACTCTTATCAACGAGAACGCCGCGCAGACTTGGTTTGCCGAGACAACACTGCAAGGGAGTGATCTTTGGGATCGGAACCAAAGGTAACAATTGCAAAGGCGTCATTAACATCACAGCCATCGCAATGCACAGTGACTACACCTTCAGTACCGATGCTATCATCATGAAAAGTCTAGTGAGTAACTTGCCAAACCGATCATTTGACAAGCCAGCATGGAAGCATCTGGATGGCATACAGCTTGCGGATCCAGACTTCAATATCAGTCGACCAATCGACATACTTCTTGGTGCTGATATATACTGTAATATCATCCTAAGTGGAATCATCAGAGGAAATAAAAATCTACCGATGGCACAGCAATCACGCCTCGGTTGGATCATTTGTGGCAGTCTAACATCATACTATTATTGCAACGTCGTTTTACACAACTTAAACGACATATCAAACTTCTGGGAAATAGAAGATATACCAGACAGTTCTAACAACATTTCATCAGAAGATCAATATTGCCTCGACTACTACCAAGCAACAGCTACACGACAGGATGATGGACGAGTCACGCGCGAGCGTCCGTTTGTGGCGGACGGGTGCTGGCGGTTATCATAGCGAGTGGTTTGAGTTTTTTAACTTCTACCCACATTTTGTGTGAAGTTGTGTTTTAACATGGACGAGAATAAAAGTGAGGACGAGAATAAAAGTGGGGGCGAAATGAGTGATTCGGAGATTTTGAAAAGCTGTTAACGAGAACTTTCTGACTTAATCCAAAACTCACGCTCAAGGGTGTCGCTGGATAATGATTCGGAAAAGTCTGCAGAGAAAAGAAAACAAAGAGATGAAGAAAATGATGACGAGGAGGGATTTACAGTAATGAGAAGGAAACCAAAACGGTTATTAAGAAGTTTCTCAACTACCCTCGAAAATAATAAATCTGAAAGAGACGTATCGAGTTACAATTCTGTACTCTCTGAGGTCTGTATAACTTAACTTGAAAATTTACCTAAACAAATTGCAATGGCCAAACTACTTCAGTCCGAAAATATTAAAGAAATCAATAGAATTAAATATAAAGGTCCAAACAGAATATGTGTTCAATTTGAAAACCGGGAGGATGCCGTGAAGTTAGTTGTATCTGATAAATTTAAAGAACTCGGTTTTAGATGTCAAATGATAAATGAATTATCTATGTCATTCGGAGTTGTCAAAGGAGTAGACCTTGACATAAGTGAAGAAAATTTGGTACAGATATTTCAATCCAGTACAGAGATTATATCTATTAAAAGGCTTAAGCGGTTGGATGAAGATGGTAAATGGGTTAACAGTGAGTCCATAAGAATATGTTTCAAAGGCTATCTACCACGCAATATTTATGCATATGATTGTTGTTTCAAAGTTGAGCCATTTATTTTCCCTGTCACTCAATGCTCAGGATGCTGGCGCTTTGGCCATACCTTAAAGTTTTGCCCTGTTAAAAAGATTTTATGTCCAAGATGTGGAGGCGAACATAAAATTTGTGATTCAAAAACACTTAAATGCATTAACTGTAAAGGACCTCATATCTCTCTGGATAAGCAATGCCCATTTTTCTTAAAAGAGACGAAAATACGATATATAATGAGTGAAAAACAGGTTGCCTACAGAAAAGCCCTACAACTGTTTACCGAAGAAAAAAAAGAAAGTAATGTTACGCAAATTGTAAACTCTTCTCAGGAATCTTTTATTTTACCGTCAAAATCAAATGATAATTCTAAATCATATAGCAGCGTATTGAAACAGGGCATGATTGATAGAGATATGGAAGAAGCTATTGAAAACCTACAAGATGATTCGGAGCCAAATAATACACAAAAAGTTAACAAGAAAAATACAAAAAAAAAAAACAAAGAAAAAGACAAGGAAAACGGTTGCTTGAACCAACTATGGAGTATGAAAAGAATCAAGAAAGTGATGAAGTTTATAAAGAAGAGTTACCAAGAAAACGAAATCAAGAAATTATACAGAAGTTTGAATTCAAAAAACTGTTGTTGAAAATTAAGGAAGTTATAATGTCAGAAAATAGTTTTGAAGTCAAAAGTATAAATATCTGTAAAATTATCTTTAATGAAATTAAGTCGTTTATAGTTAAGGTAATACTTGGTGGTGATACTTTAGAAAAGTTTATAAGTATTTTTAATGGATAGGTTCCGTAAAAATGAAACGAATTTTAACTTATTTCAGTGGAATTCACAAAGTCTGCGCCCAAAACTTTGTAGCTTTGCAGATCTTCTAGCACTTGAAAATATCCATATGGAGTATAGAAACACTTTAACTGATACCTTTGATTACAATAATTACAACTCTAATAATATACAAGACATGTATGATCATTTTATAAAACAAATTTCTTATGCAATTGATAAACATATCCCTTATGTGAAATATTCTAAAAATCCTAATTCTAAATTTAAAACTAAAAACTATTGGAATGCTGACTTATCTAAGGCCGTTGCGGAACGAAGATTAGCACTGTCTTCTTTTCAACGAAACCCAACACCGGAAAATCTAACTAGACTGGAAAGAAAAACACTAACAGCACAAAAATTAATTCGTGATGCTAAGTCAGCCAGCTGGCATAAGTTTTGTGACTCTATTAATGAATCAACTTCGGCTTCTGAGATGTGGAATCGCGTTAAATGGATGAAAGGTTACAAACAAAATAGGATGTGTGCGCCATCGCGCCAGTCGAAAAACAGCAGGAGCTTCTACGCTCTCTAACCCCCGACTACGTTTTAAATTCTCCACCCAATTTTAAATCGAAAAATCATCTTCTAGAATCCGACTTCACACTCCAGGAACTTAACAGCTGCTTAAAAAAAAAGACTCGACACCGGGAAATGATAACATTTCCTATTCGATGATCTATCACATACCCGACATGACTAAACTTTTCCTATTAAATTTATATAATAAAATATACACTGAAGGAAAGATACCAAGCCAATGGAGAAATGTTACCATTATCCCAATTCCTAAAGCTATTAATCCATCAAATGACATCAATTTTCAATTAAAATTAAGACCTATTTCGCTACTTTCTTGTCTATGCAAAATTTTTCATTTAATGATCTTAAAAAGATTGGAATGGTACATCGAAAAAAAAACAGATCCTATCACCATCCACAGTAGGGTTCAGAAAGGCTCAATCCTGTTTAGATGCACTCACACGATTGGTAAAAATATACCGACTGTCGCCTGTTTCTTGGACATTGAAAATGCCTATAATAATGTGTCTATCGATGTAGCTGTTAAAATACTTGACGATCTTAATGTTGGCTCCAAACTTTGTACCTATCTCTGGGCTTTTCTCAGTGAAAGACATCTACAAATTAATCTAGACAACGAGGATAGTATTATAAGAAGTACAAATAAGGGTTTGGCCCAAGGAGACCCCCTCTCACCTCTAATATTTAATGTAATTACTCATAAGGTTTGTCATGAACTGCAAAATGTACTAGTATCACAATATGCCGACGACTTTGTCCTTTTTATAAGTAATAAAGATATTAAAAAATGTGAACAGTACGTTCAGACTGCGCTGTACACTGTTGTCAATCTATTAGATGAACTTGGTCGGTCACTGTCGGTAAATAAAACTAACTTTTGTGTATTTAGCAGAGGACGACGAAAAATTAAACCAACTATTAAAATCTATGGCCAAGAATTAACTTCGACAGAATGTGTTAAATACTTGGGTCTATGGTTGGACAGGAGCCTTCTATGGAGAAAACATGTTAATGAAGTTATGGACAAGTGCTCAAAATTTATGAATTTAATGAAAATATTAGCAGGAAGCTCTTGGGGAATGCACACCAAACATATCCGTCGATTATATATTGCACTTATTAGAAGCAGAATAGACTACGGCTCCTTCTTATTTGATTGCAGTGCTAACAGTCATGTCTCTAAACTTGACAAACTTCAAAATCAAGCTTTAAGAGTAATAGGAGGGCTTATAAAAAGCACTCCTATTCATGTAATGCAAAGTGAATTGAGCTTACCGCCATTGTTCATTCGGAGACAATATCTAGCCTACAAGTATATGCTGAAACGCTTATCGTTCACCAACAGTGTTATAGCTTCAGATTTGTCAATGCTAAGTTGTTTGTGTGATCAAGACAATTACTGGCAAAACCAGAAAAAACCTCTCCTTACAAAGGTGTACAGCGAGGTCTGTCACTTGGATCACGCTTCTTCTGAAATTCTTAATATGTTTAACTTGGACATCTGGGTCACCGGCATTGAATTTCATAATATTGTAGAATTTAATCTAAGCAGTATTCTAAAATCAAAAAAATCATACGAACCTAATTTATTAAAAAATGAAATTTATCAGAATTCATATTTGTGATAAATTTCTTCAATAACTGTGTTGGCTTAAAATTTTTACTGATGGTTCGAAGAGTCCGCAAGGTTCGGGTGCTGGTTTTTTTGATCAAAAAATGAACTGGTCAGCTGGATTTAAAATTCTGTCACATGTGTCCATTATGAAGCTGGAACTTATTGCAATATTCAAAGCCTTAACATATGCGATCAATAAAAAAAAAATTGTCATTCTTTCAGACAGCAAAAGCGCTTTGCAACATCTGGCTCGCTGCGCCTCTGGTTTCAGCAGAGGTCTGACGATAGCCTATAATATCCTTAAAGTTATTAAAAGTATAAAAAATACAAATCTTGAGCTGATATTGCAATGGGTTCCAGCTCATATTGGCCTGCTAGGCAACGAGAAGGCAGACCTTGTGTCAAAAGAGGCGGCGAGTGTGGGTAGGCTGTTCGAATACTTGCCTGACTATTCTGAATATATGCCAAAGTATAAAAATATTTGTCATCAAAAATGGAAACAGCATTTTGATACAATTTCTACTGACAAGGGGATATGGTATAAATCCATACAAGGAGAACCGTATCCCTTGGTTTGATGACAGTAACTTGAGTAGAAACTATATCAAAATAGCACTACGTCTTCGTTCGGGACACTATCCATCGGCGAAGTTTGCATATTTAATGAATAAAACTGATTCACTTCATTGCAGCGCTTGTGATAAAATTGAAGATGCACAACATTTGCTGATGGAGTGTGTCAAGAACCAAGCTGAAAGGGAATCACTGTTTGAAGAATTTAAATTAAATATTGTAGATGTCGGATTAGTAAAAAACATTCTAGCAGAACCAAAATCAGAAGCAGCTAAAAAATTATATAAATTAGTAAGATTGACCGAACAGTGATTTCCTTTCGTCGAAACCTAAGATAAGCACTGACTTAGTAAGCATTTACTTTTAATTATTGTTTTTTTATTTTACTTACACTTTTAAATTTATTTGTTTGTTTGAACTCTGTAATAGCGAAGATACAATGGGACTGTCGTATCCATGTGGATAAAAGCCCCAAAAATATAAATAAAGAATAAAAAAAAAAAGGATGATGGACGCTACGTTGTAGGGCCTACCTCTCAAACCAGATTGCGAGAAGAAATTGGGTGATTCAAAGCGCAAGGCCGTTGCACAACTACATCAACTAGAAAGAAAATTCGTCAAAAACGAAGATTTAGCAACAATGTACAAAGGCTTCATGCACGAGTACATAGAACTCAATCATATGGAGAAATGCAGCCGAAGTATCACGGCTCCGGATTGCTATCTACCGCATCATTGTGTGCAACGCGCTGAATCTTTTGTCGCCAATCGCGTACAACAAATCAGAGAAATCATACCACCTGAAGGCTGGCGTTATGTCAAATCAAGCGATAACCCAGCTGACTGTGCGAGCCGTGGTATCTACGCATCAAAAAGGACTCATACATACCACTATCAGAAGAGGAAGTCCACAGATGCATACAATACGACGCCGAGACCCATCTTTGTCTCCTGCAAAAACTCATAAATCACTTGAAATCAGATGACAACCTCTGCAAGAAAAACATTGACACCAATCAATGTGAAGTTACAACAACAACATGTAAAGATACTTGGGTAGAAATAAATAAAATAAACACTTACCTGTACTTCTGTTGTAATCAATGTGCGATTAGACTTATTTGTGATCGTGAAGTCACAGCACATCGGTTAAGCAAGGCCGGTATCATGACGTTCAGAGAGTGAATAGTGATGGTGTAGTGAAGTGTTAACTATCATAGAGACTCTAAGCATGATATATTTAAGTTTAATCATGAAATATTTAATTTATATTTATTGTTATATCATTCACCCTCATCATTTGCGCCCCCGCAGCATGTACGGTCTTGACCGCACATTTTGTTCCATCAGCATTTTACTCCGATGTATCATTTTTCACGCTCATCAATTAGTACTAATAAGACCGCCATACGGTGTACTCGTATCAAATCGTTATCAAATAAATCATTCTATCAATCAGTTATCATTTATCATTTTCAAAAGATGTGCAGCAAGCAGCTCGTACATGTTTTTTTTTCGTAAAATACTCGAGACTCTTAAAATTGTTGGGCGGGTTTGGTGAAATAGGAAAGACAATTTTCTTCTTTTTAACCCTCGACGAAAGAGAACAATCCTCTCTTTCGTCGAGTTTTGTTTGAAACAAGTTTTTCTGCTATATCTGTTTGTGTGTGTGTCTGTACATCGTAGCTCCCGATTGGATGAACCGATTTCACAGCGTTTTTTTAAAATCAAAACATAATTGAACTGGTGGTTCTTAGCTATAACTGGTTGAAATCCGTCCAGCCGTTGAAACTTACCAGAAGTTTTCCTAGCTGGGGTTTTTAACTGGAAAGTTATTTCTCTTTATTTTAGTAGTCTGCAAATGATAAAAAATACGACAGTTTACAAGGATCCTAATTTATTACAAAATAATCATTATTTACAAATACATTATGTTATAAATCTAAAAAAAAAATGATCTCTTTGGCCACTAAGTACAAAAACCGTCCCAAAAATTTTCATATTAACTGTAACCGTTATACAAATTCACCAAAGCACCAAAAAACAGGAAGAACACTATTCATGTTAAGTATACAGACAGTTACATATTTTACTAAATGCAGAAGGTGTTTTATTAATTAATCACGAAACAATGAAGTTAGAAACCAATATCACACTCTTTTTCCAATTATTATCATACTCGTTAACCTAACCTACCTAAGGTCTTCTCTATTTATATAAAATTCTCGTGTCACAATTTTCGTTCCCGTATTCCTCCGAAATGGCTTGACTGATTCTAATGACATTTTGTAAGCATATTGAGTAGGTCTGAGAATCGGCCAACATCTATTTTTCATATCCCTTAGTGATAAGGGTTGACCTCAATAATTTATATGGCAAAACAACGTTTGCCGGGTCAGCTAGTAATTCTATATTATTTTGAAGTGATTGTAAGCCGGATGACATTTGTTTACTGGCTGGCACTCTCACTATGATTAGGAATACGTTCAGCCCAATTTTGTATTTGCAAAAGATTATTAGAAAAATACTCCAGGCGTGAGTCAGACTCAGGTTAATAACGGTTCTGTAGTATCTTTCATGATAGATAGTACCTTTGAACCCGATAGTAGAGTGGTTCACCCTTCCGACCCGGAACCCTAGACTAGCGATTTCATGTTCGATAAGTTACATTCTTTGGTAGTCAACTCGAATAGCTTGTATCACAGTTTAGACTTCTGCATGAAGGGCTTGAGGTACTTGTGGAAGGAGTGGTTGACGGGCTCCTTGTTGAGGGGACTCTTCAGCGCCTCCTCCATCAGCCGCTCGTACACGCGCCCGTCGTACGCGCCCAGGGTCGAGTTCAGTACCTTTCAATAGGAAACCTTGTTAAAGAATTTCGTTAAGTTTACTCAGACACAGGAAGGGTACGGAAAATTATAAAATGAGGTAATTAAAGTGTTAGCTACTCGTATTTTCTGCCTTATCATAACTGCTCAAATACTACTCTACCCTACCCCAGTGAGTAGGGTACTCTCTAAGCTGTTGTCCGTAGTTCCGGATGTAACCATTCCTGTCACACTAATAAGCTTGCGTTTCATTCGAATTATCTGATTAGAGTCTAGCAACCGCGTTCACTCGCACGATCTAACTTGTGCGAGTGACAGGGATGGCTTCATCGGAAACCAGGTTAGAGAGAAGAGATGTGATGAGGTGCTAGAGGGATAAAATAACATAAAATAATAGTCAGTTTTACATTACCTGATCCCTGATGTCGAAGGCATCCACAAGCCCTACAGCATTCGGCCTGATGAAGGCCAGCAGCTCCTCGTATCTTTGTCGAAGTGATGCTAGATCGCTACTTGATATACTCGAATACTGAAACAATAAAGGAAATGTAGTACTTGTTACATACTTTCCTTATAACTTAGAAAAACACCCAAATATTTATAGCAGCAGGTAAAATTTACAGTGTGGTGTTACCTAATCAGTGATAATCAAGATTCATAAAAGTAATATCACTTTATGACAGGATTCAGTGTTGATAATACAATTTTAGCATAAGCTGTTGCTACCAAAATAATGTAATAATAATCTCTCTAGGTGGTCTGTGTAATAATAACTGTTACTTCAGCTCAGCTGTCTCAGCTGTCTCAACTACTTACAAAATAGAGCCACATTACCTGAAAACTAAATACTTTCATTGCTTCAAGTTCATTTGGTACTTTACGGTGGGTTACCACCAGCACTATACATGGAAATACGACCTGAAATTATCATAATAACTTTTAAGTAAGGCAGTAAGAGGCTTGTACACGCACTTACCTCTAACAAGTCTCCGCTCTTCTCCAAGGTCCAGTAGACCAGATAGAGCTCTGCCAGCTCCCGCAGAACCTTCGAGAGGCTGGGAGAATGAGATGGAGACAGCCTTTGGATCTCTCTCCAGAAGACCACGCAGATTATGGCGCGGCAGTGAGCCTGGAACAAAGAAGGATAGACATGATCGAGCTGGCAAAAGAATAGCAATTAAAATAAATACCCTACCTACCGGTGCAGAGCTAGGCCGCGATGCGGAGAAACGGGGATATATTAACCAATAAGATCACATCTCTGCTCCTCTCCAGTAAATAATCCTATTTGCTAATATTGCTTCGTTTATCGCAACCACGCTCTAAGCCAGTGGAAAGGCACCCTTAACTTCCGATAAGATTTCACGTGACCTACCCTGCTAGAACATGGGGTTGCAGCTTAGATCAAACCAAACAGCGAAAGATACGGCCTGCATCCACAAAAACACACCGCACGTGTAAACAACTCACAATACTGACGACGACTAGGAGAGGAGTAGGTTCGTTGCACTTGACCTAGATCTACTAAAGTACCCCCCTGTGGGATCTCCACCTTGTCGTGGTAGGGGGGCTCAGTAACCGTGGCTTTGCCACCCACGGTGAAGCTAAGCGGGATCCAGGGAGGGGACGCTCCACGTGGGCTTGGGGAGGCCTGCGCAGGATGCGTCCAAGGGTGCGGGTGTGGGAGACAGTTCTGGCTGTCCCTCGCGGTGCGGTCGCGGGAGGAGAGACGTCTCGGTGTGTCGTTGCCGTGCGGCCTATCTCCCGCGACCAAACGGGGGCGCACCGTTGGATGGCGCTGCGGTGGGGCCGCAGAGGAAGAGGAGATGCGGTGTGTCGTTGCCGTCCTCCCTATCCTCTGCGGCCGGGAGGTGGCGGAGCCCAACACCTTGCTCCGCGGCCAAGGAGTTTGTGGCCCTCGGGCTATCCGCCGGGGTGCCGTGGTGAATGCTCACGCGACCCCATGGCACCCCCCACAATGGCGGAATGGTGGAATGGTGGAATGCGCTGTGGTTTTAGTGGGTATTACGGCCTTGCACACCAGCCGTTGAGTCTCACATACCCCCTGCAGATGTGTGGGGGGCATGCGTAAAAGCATTTCCACAGCGAAAAAAAAAAAAAAAGATCTACTAAAGTAGGACAACGAGCGACAAGATCATACCGTATCTGCCTCTTTTTGGTTTGATCTAAGGGAAGCTGTGGCGGCAAGGAAACACGACTTTGCGGTAAAGATTGAGTCTACGACTGACAGCAATAATCCCTGGTAACACGCACGATACTTCTCGCAAAACTCCCTGCTAACATCTGGAATATCTTGTCCCTTGAGCGTCTGTCGTCCATAAGGACAGTTGCACACGTTCTTGTCCGACTACAAAGCTAAGAAACGTGCTTGAATTTTTACCTCACTAGCATTGGATAGCTGAACTGATGCTAAGTTCCAGGAGTCTTCGTAATCGTTGCCTGCCCTCTTGTACTTCTGCAGTGCTTCGTATGCCGCCTTCGTTTTTCTGCAATAGATATATTGTCTTAGGTCATTTTATTTGTTTTGTATTTTTGTTTTGCGTTTACAACGCTATTTTTCATTTCGAAAAGACATAACACTTAAAAAAATTTTTCGGCTCCCATCGCAAAAAATACATAACAAAAAAATTTTAGCCTGTTTCATCTAAACCGATTGTTAAATATTTGTAAAAATATTTCTTTCAGGTGATTTGAGAGTATCTCGCACAATCATTGATGAAACATACGCTGGCTCAAAGCGTTAAATAGCACTTACAAAATTCAACGACTCTATGGAGTCGTCTCTGACCACTGAGCTACCGAGAACCTTAATTCATTAAGGTTCTCGGAGCATTGGACCGGACTTCCAAAGGTCGGGGGTTCGATTCCTCCCCTATGACCGGAGCCGAAAAGATTTTTTTAAGTATTATGTCTTAGTTCATATCAGTCAGTACCCGTCTACTGCTGGAAATAGTCTTTCCCAGGCGCCGTCTCCACACAAGGACCCGTGTGCTCCATCGGCCATAGGTCCTTCGAGATACGTGACCTGCCCAGCGCCACTTCCGCGTGCTGATTCTGAGGCCGATATCGTTTACCTTGGTTCTCTATCAGATAATTACATTTCTAGTTTTCATACTGTCTTAATTTGGACCTGCGTTTACGTAGCGTAGTTTTACCATGAAATGCAGTTGGCAGTCGCTATCAGCTAGAAATCCGTATCAGTATAGATACATTGTATACCAAAACGCATAAAAATACAACATACTGTTACGTTCTAGGGCTGTGGGATCTAGATTGAAATGCACTTCTAAACCGATGAAGTAGAGTAGGATTTATTGTACACACTTTACGTTACAACACTTAGTACACAAACACTTATATCGCACTCCAAAATCTTCTTGTCGCAGTTTTCGCTTCGATGTTTACTCGTCGCTTTCCCAAATTAAACTCAAACTCGGTCGCATTCCAGGGCTCCTTATATACCGGCCGTCAAGGACTCCCGAATATTCGGTAGGTACCTACTACCCAGTACGAGACTGTTCGGGATCCTTTCAAATGCCGTCTTGTCTAGCCTAGACCTTTCTCGAATGTTCGGCATCATAGTGCTATCCTTTTCTTGTGCTGTCTCTGTCACACCTTTCTGGAATGTTCTTAGTATAGCTGCCTCTCTCTAATCGTGCTATCTCTTTCACTCCTACTGAAAATTACGTCATATACTGAAGTGGGCTTCAAAGGCCCATAAGGGGTCCTGAAAACACCTGAAAACGGGTTTTCAGGTTATGGCGTCATCTGATAGAGGGTGGCCTGAAACGGACTGAAAACATGTTTCAGGCGCCTGAAAACAACGTCAACTTGGGTGAAATTTCGATAAACTAGTATGTGTTAGAGCACTCTTTGAAACGGCCTGAAATGGTATTTCAGCCTGCTGAAAACGCCTCCAAGGCACGGAAAAACACGATCAAAGTTTTAGCACTAGCCCACCGGCGTAACAATACATACACGAAGGTCAACAGTTTAAGACCATACGCGCAACGTCAGTAGGTTGGCCAGATTGCCGGGAAATACGAGATAGTCCCGGATTTTAACCCAAGAATCCAGGAGTGACCCGGGACTAAACATCATGTCATCATCTCTTGTCTTTTGAGGGTCTCTTGACCCATTGCGTAAAATCGGGACCGTCTGACCAAGACTCTACAGTCCGAATGTCACCAGGCCGTACCTTATGAAGTGATACCTAGCTAAACAGATGATATATTCTTTGGTGCCGCATATAACAACAAAATAATAAATTACTTTATTTTAAGCATGAACAATGCAAATTTATTTACAATGTGAAATTAAACCACACTTAAAGAAAAAAAAACTTATTTATTAATTTTGTCTAACCGATTGTTAAACACCTGAAAAGGTGTTTTATTCGGATGTTGTAGGTGCCTACCCGCAACAGTTATAATGAATCATGTCTGGCTGCAGCCTAAAGAGCGCTTAAAGAAATTCGGACCGATGAGTAAGTGTCACGGTGGCTCAATTGGAAGAGCAATCACTCGGCTTGCGAGAGGTGCGGGTTCGAGTCCCACCTGTAGCAGTGCAACATCTTTCTTTAAGTTTGTTTTAATTTCAACAAAATAAAAAAATAACAAGGACGATAATAAAACTACACAAAAAAATATGGTTTGTCAGAAAATATTCCAATACCACGATAACACAATAAAAAGACTCACGTTATTTCCATAAAAGCCTAGAAAGTCGTTCTAAAAGAAGTAAAACAGATACTGAAATGGTTTTATGAGACACGATTAAAGATTTACGAAAGGATAAAAGTGTTTATAATTACCTAGCTGATAAAAAAATTAACGATCTAGATTAGCTGGTGATATCATTTCTATTGTTTACTAAGTCTGTTACTGTTCCTATTAAAATAAGAAAAAAAAACAATTGAACGGCTTTATTTACCCAGCTGCCACTGCTTGGAAGCCGCTGATGATGCCTTCGGGCGAGTTCGACCACCTCTGTCGATCCTTGATGAAGTTTACCATGTAGGACACTGTTGGCGTCATCACTTTCCCGTCTTTTGCTTGCTCCCATGCTTTGACGAGATACCTGTGGAATACCCAAGATTTATAAATATCTTCTATTAAACACACCTGGGCTCCTAGAAAGAGTTACGTTGCATAGTCGATAACGAAAATTGCGTGTGCTGCAAATGTATTTTTTGAATATTTATTTATTAACATAAAAAAGATTTGTGACTTATCGATGGCGAATGAAAATTTAAAAGATTTAACAAACGATTACTGATTTTCAAAAAACCAGTTCATTTATTTGCCACTAAGTACAAGTTGTTCACATGGCTCTAAATCAAGCTATTCATTTTCGTTGCAAAATCACCCTTATTACGTGAGCATGAGATACCGCAGTGAAAAGCTGCGTACATACGCATCTAGTTCTTTAAAGTCATAAATGTCTAAAAAATTAAAAAAAGAATCTTAAAGCACTCAATAGATTCGTTTAAAAGGAAAGTTGTGTCATGGTTAACTCACTTTTAGATTTTTTGACATTTATGACTTTAAAGAACTAGAAATATGTGGTCTTTAATCAAAACAAAAGTGCAATGATTGCTTAACTATTAAAAACAGAATGCAAATATTTCATTCATTTTAATGACTAAATTAGCAATATTATAGAGCCCACGATAAAGAGAACATTTAATTTTTTAGTTAATAGCTATCAACAGATTCCTTACAATTCAATATGTTTCAAAAACTCATTAATAGCGATTGCGACTTACGACATCGACTATGATAAGTCACTTTGTCTAGGGACCCGTTCTCATACGGCAACAGTACTTAAGAGAGCTTATCAACGAGCGACATTATGTCAGTGGCTGCTTGCAATATCCGTAGGCGACCTTCAGCGACCGCTGGCGACAGTCTTCGACATGACAATGTTGCGCAGTTGTTAGCGCTAGTGACGGTCCGAGAGTCGCGATATTTTGACGACTGTCGACGACACCCACGATACGTCGGCGACCGTCGTCTAATACCTACCGGCGCCGACTATCCGCGCCTGTCGCCGACTTTCCGCGACTGACGCCGACTTAACTCGCAAGCAGTCGCCGATATACTGTCACTCGTCTGTAAACTCCCGACAATGCTTGCAGAAATCTCAAAAAATAATAATTACCATTCTTCACCTCTTTGTAGAACTAAGCGCTTATCATCTTTAGACATTTTGAACCGACACAGAAACACTAAGTCGTGATCACAGCCTGTCATTCATATACTGCTTTTATGCTAACAATTAATGCGTTTTTCTTACACTTGATCAAACAAAACGTAAGTGGCCGAGGTTAATGATAAAAAATATCGATACACAGAACAATTTAAAACTTAACTGTATAATAAAAAAGGACCCCATTAAAAAACACAACGCAGCGAAAAATCTCAGAAAAAGAAGTTCGGCTTATCCTATAAAAGAAAACTTTAAGACCCAAATTATGTTGAAGTCGGTACCACTTACATTTTTATCATCATTATGATCATGCTGTCACCGACTTCAAAATAGATCACGTAGTGTTTTTTTTTTTCTAAAAATAAGTCAATTCCTAGTCTGACTTTGGTTTTGACTTTCTAGTGCGCTTTTTATTTGTGTCGCAACACAATATATACAATATATACAATATATTGTGTTATAAATAATATACACGTATTTTTTCATATTTTACTAATTTTACACCAAAAGATGGCACAGTTCATGAATTAATTACATCAGTTGCTGTTACTATAATTGAAATTTCATTATTTATAGGTAAAATAATACGATAATATGCATCTAATAATCGAAAATTATAAAAATACACTTTAAAAGTAAAAAAATGATAAAAAATTAAATAGGATAAGAATCATGTCTAAAACAACATGTACGAGTAGTTTAGATACCCATGTCATTAATTAACTGTAAAAAAGCTCACTTATCTCGCTCGATAAGAGAAAAAACTCATTTTTCCTCGTTCTGTTGTCGATAGTTGTTATCATCCACACACTTCGTTTGTTCAAGTGTACTAAAAAGTCTACGGACTCGCAAAGTAAATGGAATACACAATGCATTTGTTTGTAATGTAAATATGGGAAAATGAATACTAGCCAACAGAAAACAGAACCTAGCCTGCTAACGGCCCATGACACACTTATCGCGTATAAGTATTTATACCACTTGAATAGCCCATAAAAAACATGTAATTAAAAAACAAACAGTATCTATCAAATCATTGTTTTATGAACAAATCCGAAAGGTGGGCTAAAAATATATCAAATTTAAGATACCTGTAATCAATAATCCTGAGATATTTTATAGGAATCACCGTTTCACTGATTGCACGGTCCATTCCACAAAACTGCACACTGCTTTTTGCGATCACTTAAAAATTTTCACACAACATCACGCCGTTTGCAAGAGCAACACCAACACTAAGTACTTCCAGAGTGATTGCTGCTGCAGTCACTCCGTAGATGATAGGAAAGTTGAAAGACGTCATGTACCTGTGGCCTCTGCATGACAGCCCGCAACGTTCCACTATGAGGGTAGTATCGAAACTGCATACTGCTTAATGCCATCACTTACCTAATAAATTTCACACTATACCACTCACCTAGCCGTTTGCAAGAGCAGCACTGAATACTCCCCTTCCAGGGTGATTGCTGCTGCAGTCACTCCATAGATGATGGGGAAGTTGGAAGACATCATGTAGCCATGGCCTCCGCATGATAGCCGGCAACGTTCCACTATGAGGGTAGAGTCGAAACTGCATACTGCTTTCAGACAGCACGACAGGGCATGGAGCTGGGGAATAATAATACTTACTAGTAGTACATAAGCCATCACATAATTGACCTGATCTAGAAATTGCTACTGTTCTTTTGATGTTATAATAATATAATAAATATTTCACAACAATCACACCAATTCTCTAGTCCCAAATTAATAATAATAATAACTTTTATTTCAGACAACGAATTTTAACAAAATTATGGCCCATATCATAAATACCTTAAAGTCTAACATACATATTCTTATAAAACATAAATTAAAACATTATTTAGATCACACAAACACATGCGTCAGCGAATCGATACGGCACGCGCGGTGATGTCGGCAGGTAGGCGTCCCCTGAATTTACGAAACACGACTCCCTGCAGCCAGAAGTCCTCCTTCATGAAGGTCGCTAGATGGTGGGTCGGGACCCTCACCACAAATGAATTAAAATTCACTTTATGGCGAGATTCCAACCGTTCGACCCTCAGGGTGAATTTGGACTTCTTTCGTATATGATCTACGACGTCTTCGACCTTCGTAGACCAATACAGCAGCGTTGAGCGAACTTCAGCACGCAGCTGTTGGTCGGGTCCAGTCGGTGCGGTGCCTAGATTGTTACGGCTAGCGGGCTTCCTTTTCTTCCTTTCCACTTTGGTAAAGCCCTGTTCATCGCATCGATTTTTCAGTTGACATTGTGTAGATGTCAGCTTCTTTTCTTTCCCCGATTTCATAGGCTGCCGAGGTGGTAAGGCAGCAGCGGTTGCGTAGGCACGGGGCGGGGGGCTCGTGACACTTTTCGTCGGCTCCGCTCGCGCGGGGCTGGCTTCGGGGAGCGGGGCTACGCGATCAACAACAGTGAGCGGTAACTCAATATTGCTGACCGATGTGATTTCCGCTCGATGATCGCGCAAACTGACGTCAGAGGCCACGGGCGACCTACATACCGAATTACTGCATTTTAAAGTTAATAACTCGGTACGCAGATCGGATATGGTAGATTCCGAGGCCTCTACCTTCAGTTGCATCTCGGCCAGGCTGGTCTTCAGGGTTGTTATGTCCTTCAACAGTCTGGTGACGTCGACGTGATCGATGGTGACGGGGGGCAGCTTGTGTAGGTTCCTCGCCACGAACGCAGGCACGTCATCTGGATCGGTTTCTTTCAGCAATGAGATGATGTCCTGGAGACTCCTTTCGCCTTTCTCATTTCTCCTGCGGGTCGGCATTCGATCGGCCTTACCGAGCGTCTGGTAGAGCAGCACCTTGCCACTGCGAATCTCCTCTTCGGTGAAGTTGGATTTGCAGATCTGCATGATGCTGACCATATCCATCGTGTCGATGGCGTGTTGAACAAACGCCAACAATTAGTTGGCTATGAGTTGTTCGGAACTCATAGCGGCGGAAGCGGGCAGCGGCTGAGCCGCGCGAAATACGCGAAATACGAAATTAAGCTACGAGGCTTGTGTTATGGGTACTAGACAACGGATAAACATACTTACATACTTTTTTTTTGTAAATAAATACATATTATACGTAGAAAACACCCAGACCAGTACATACACACATGTTCATGCACACTTATGCTTGTACTGTGCGGGGATCGAACCCGCGACCCTTGGTTTTTAAGTCCGACATGTAGACCACTGCACCAAACGGTCGTCATATTGAAGAAGAAACAATGGCGGTAAGTACCTACCGCTAAGACTAGAGAAATATATGTTTGCTACATTTAATGATTAGAGTTTTACTCTTATGCATGAGATACAGATATACATTTTGGATAGTGAGGTCCATATTTTAGTATCTATAACCTATTCATCACAGTGTTCGGAGTAGTGAGGACACTATTCCGAAAATCTAGTTACAGGTTTAAGTTTGTAAGTAGGTACGATTTGTAAGTAGGTCCTACTTTGTATGAACGTTGCATGATGTGATGGTGACTATAATGTTCGCTACCACAATCACATGCCAAACAGTTGCAAATTCGACAGCGAACATGGCTTCATAGGCGCTTTAAACCTACTACCGCACATGAACCGCGGTATATAAGATTTAGATCCAGAATAATAAAGATAGACAAATCAAGACGGTGACTTGGTGACCTTGGTCCCGACTATAACACCCGGTCGGTAGCAAGCGCTTACCTTTAGCTTCATAACTCTAAATCTTATTGCTCCAAAATGTCATTTTATGCATAGGTACCTCAGGCAAGTGGTCCAGTTTCCCCTTATCCAGGTCCCTGGTGACCTGCGAGTAGGTGCTCCAGAGCCAGTTGCCGGTGAGCCGGAAGGCGTGACTGGTTGCGATGGCTATGAACAGCTTGTGCTGCTGGGTCACGTAGTCTAGGATCTGGGGCTCGGGCTGGCTGGAAAGAATGCACAATGGGTAAAATTACCTATATTATGTATAATAATTTAATACACCCCTCCACTATCTACATTGAGCTACGTCTTTAATAGAGGATTAATAGCTTAGCTACTCATAAGGAGTCGTTGACTTCAAGAAGAATCTCTAAACTGGTGAGAGAGGATACCAGGATACCATGCGCCTGTTAAAATTTTAAGTTATATTCTCATAAATACGAGACTCGTATGCAATTGATTATACTAATAAAAAAATGCAGAAAGATTTTTGATCTAGGGTAGAGAAAAATGCAAGGTTTGGGAGTACTTACGGTGAGATGAATGATGAGCATCGAAGTTATTGTTAAACTTACTCAGTTTTATAATGCTTTAGAATTTCGATAGTCTGTCTGGAAATTATTAGACTTTATACTACTGGGCAGAAGAGTATCGAAAGCTCAACGAGAGCTCAGTAAAGTATCAATTAAAATATACAAAATGTAAAAAAAACCTACTCAGGCTTAGGCTGTGACTGGTGCCTCACAGCTGAGTATCTGACAGCGATGGTGGCAGCCCTGGAGATCTCGTACGCCATGTCGTTGACGATCATGACGCGGATCAGCATCATAGTTCCGTAAGTCAGCTTTTCACTCTTGCCCTTGATGTAGGTGCCGTCCTGAAAAACGAGCATAGTGTGCTTGAACAAAAGAAGCTACGGTTAAACAAGAGAACTACTGGAATACTCAGTATTCAGTTCTCGAGTTAGACATGGTAAACTATGTATAGACACATTTGGTCTAGTAGAAAAAAGACTAAACTTCATTCCAGTCCTAGAGTCCCACATTGCTATGTGTTTTCTACAGCTTAAATTAGTAAGTAAGTACGTACATTATTTCAGCCTTAGGTCAATTAAACACGACAGACGACGATGTAGAAAACTTATCTAAATCGGCCAATTAAGTAGGTGCGATTTACCCAACCAGTGACAAAGGTAGGTACCATAGGACTCCCCTAAAGGAAGAAAAACATGTCAACTTGGTGGGATATCATTTGGACAAGCCTTGGACTCTATACAATTTTTCCGTGTTGGTGGTTTATGATCATGGCTCTCAAATCATTAAAGGCGTACGTGAGTAATTATGACTGGTGATTCTTCCTATCACAAGCAATTAGCATAAAGTTAAATAGCATGTTTACGATTCGCTAGTTCATGTTACAATGTTTGAATCGGTTGTTAATTGGCTGTCTATGTAATCTTTCCACATAACGTTTATGGCACCCCTTTGACCATTGCACTATTCAATTCATTGAAGAGACCTTTTGAGATTGTAATTGCTACCTACGGAACCTTCAATTTTCTCATCTCGGTACGTGATAGCTTAAACTGAACCTTACTGCTAAGAGTAAGGTCTTAAACAAAAAAACCTACACCATCTACATGAAAAATAAAAAGGGCTTATTTTACTCCGTGAGATAATACCCATATTTTTGTCTCACTGATTAAGCTACGGAAACATTGGATAATGAATATCGCACATGGTTTGTGTCCAATCCCGGCCAATCTATAGACCAAGTACAAATCGTCAGCTGGTGTCTGGTAAAAATATATTGAACTGCTGTGTTGATTCTCGATTGATATGGTGTTGACGTCATTGTGCTATTACGTCATTTGCGTCATTATTTCAAAAGCAACAACACTAACGATCGCGTTTTGCTTTCATCTAATCGCGTTGATCTGGACGCGGCATAAAAAGTTGATTGCATTCAGAGGTTATTTGCATTGGTTGCTTCAAAATGGGAATGCTTCCGCTTATTATCTACGTCAATGCTATGGTATTATTCCGTTATAATTTACAATCAATTAATTAAAACAAAAAAAATATGTGCCTCAAGGTACCAAACGCAAAAAGGTTTGCCTTCCAATGCTGACAACTATATAATAACAAACCAATTGGATTGGTCTTTTCTGTATTTCCTTTAATAATGTCATGCACGCCATAGCTTAATATACTAAATTCTCGCAAACATTTGCCATCATTTTTTTTCTCAAATTTTTTTCGCAGTGCGCAGTTCAAAGGTGACGGCTGTGACGTGAATTATTATTATTATGACATGTTACTGCTGCCTAAATTACTATGCTTAATGTCAATGCAGTAACAAAAATACCATTTTGTTTCTAGTCAAAATAATGTTGAGTTGATATTTATGTAGTTTAAAGAAGACCCTTAAATGACAATTCATCGTACTACAAAGTATTGTGTAAACTGCTTTAAACGAAATGCATTACATGTAGGATAGTGTAACAAATTACGTAAATTGGGGTAAAGTAGGAATACCGTATGGTAGGTACCGTGTAGGTGACATTCAACACAAGACAAGCTGTATTTTCTGTTCTAACATTTCACTTACAATGTTTTCTCGGTGTTTTTCAGCCGAAACATGTTTGGTATTTCGTTCTACGATAAACTATATCATGTTAACTAGAAACTAACCTTCTGAACCTTAGCATTTTTCATCAGCATATTTTCTCGGGGTATCCTAAACTTGTCGAATGCTAGGAACCCGTTGTTGGCTGTCTGGTACCCCAACTTGGGGCCAATTTCCCCCACTTTGATTCCAGGCAGAGGCATGTGGGTCTCACTGTCTCTGATCTGGACGATGAATGGGTGGACACCGTAGCATTTACCCTGTGTGTACAGTTGGGCAACTACGATGCAGTGATTGGCTGTTTGTCCCACTGAAATTAAAATTGAGGGAATTCTCTGATAAATGGTTGGTTGTTAAAAAGATAAGTTCTATCCGTTTATGATGTGTTGTGTGATGTGAATTAAATGAAAAACAGTTTTAAATAAAAAATGCCAAGAAATTCATAGGTACATCATGAAGTTCTTGGCAATTTTACTCACTTTCAATGATGATGAGATTATCTCTATGATTGCGATAGTAATGCAAAGGTTTAGTAATCCAGGAAAAAAATATAAAAAACACGCTCAACGTTCATAAAATGTAATTGAGCAGGGACAATAGTAATCGATTATTTGTTGTTCACATTTTTTTCTAGCACAGGGGCATCATTCGAGGTCTCTGTATAGCTAAGATCGCTGTACACTCCAAGGTGACTTAATGATCTATCAACATACAGCCGAAACGACTAGATTAATCGGGCTGAAATTTGGCATGCAAGAAGATGCATGCTAATGACGGACGTAGGCATAAGCTAGAAGGATTTTGATAAATTCTACCCCTCAAGCGGATAAAATAGGGGATGAAAGTTGTTATGAAACTTTGTCAATTTTAAAACGGCCGGGCTAAGACTTTGCATGCAAAAAACTAAAGGCCACGCGGTTGAAGTCGCGGATTAATAATAAAATCGCACGAATAACGTGAACAACATTATTTGACGACCTTGGTAAAGTTGGTTGAGCACCGGTTTTAAGGTAACACCATAAATGAGGACCCGGGTTCGATCCCCGGACGGAGACAATGTTGGAAACCAATTTTCAATGTTTTCACGGGTCTAGGTGTATGTGGTACCTTCGTTTTTTCTGATTTCCATAACACAAGTTCTTAGGCTACTTACTTTGTGATCACTGCAATGTATGTGATGTTGTCCCCATTTATTATTTATTATTATTATTAACGATCTAATTTAGAATATTTATATTATGTACCCTTTGATGTAATGAGGAAACAAAATAAATATATTATTATTATTATTAATAATCGGATGATCTGACTAGTCAGATCAATAACTGCCTACTTACATCCACCAGGCCACCACTTGTACGCGGTCAGCTTGGGCGTGTGTAACACAAACTCCTCAGTGGCAGGGTCGTAGGTGGCCGTGGTCTCCAGCCCTCGCAGGAAGGTCCCGTGTCCGAGCTCCGTCTGAAACGGCATGTTCATTCTTGTTTAAAGAGTAATAAAAGCCAAACTGGATTGATTTATTGATTTATTGTTTGAGCACACCATGATAGATAATGCTAGGTAGGAACATAAAGTTAGAAACAGTCAAACTGTCTCAATATACAGCCAATAAGGAAAAAGCAATGGGCAAAGTCAGCATTGGCGGATTGTATACAAACAGCAACTAGCGGCCTAGAGAGGTTTTAGTAGAGCTATACTATGCTTAACCTGGCGCCAAGAAGTTTGTGCGTCATCACCTTGTGCAGCAGAAGTCTCATTTACACTTTATAACTTTGCCAGTGTTTTTGATCTAGCCATCCCGCTTACTTTCACGAACAAGCTAGCATGAACAAAACGGAAGTACGGAAGCAGGCTTACATTGTAGAGTTGTAATTATTACTTGCTCGAAGACCTTTACCTGTGCATGAAAGCCGATGATCAGCTTGATGGTAAACACAAACACTACTCCGCGCGGAAAAAAATTGTTGACTTGACCTACTTATAGTGTGCATGAACATTCCTCATCCGCTCAGCAAGAATCATGACACTTGACAAGCCCGTAACTGATTCAAAGGTACCTGAGCATGTGCCTATGATCTGCATGGACAGTGCTTTAGGCAGCCACTCGACTTGCTGCTCTGGTGACGCCTGGCCAATGATGGTGGGCACGAACATTCCTCCGCTTAGCGAGAATTAAGTCACTTGACAAGCCCGTAACTGATTCAGAGGTACCTGAGCATAGGTGCCAATGATCTGCATGGACAGCGCTTTAGGCAGCCACTCGGCCTGCTGCTCTGGTGACGCTTGGCCGATGATGGGGACCACGAACATTCCTCCGCTCAGCAAGAATCGTGACACTTGACAAGCCCGTAACTGATTCAAAGGTACCTGAGCATGTGCCTATGATCTGCATGGACAGTGCTTTAGGTAGCCACTCGACCTGCTGCTCTGGTGACGCCTGGCCGATGATGGTGGGGACGAACATTCCTCCGCTCAGCAAGAATCATGACACTTGACAAGCCCGTAACTGATTCAAAGGTACCTGAGCATAGGTGCCGATGACCTGCAAGGACAGTGCTTTAGGCAGCCTCTCGGCCTGCTGCGCTGGTGACGCCGGCCGATAACGGTAGCCACGAACATTCCTCCGCTCAAGAATCATGATACTTGACAAGCCCGTAACTTATTCAAAAGTACCTGAGCATAGGTGCCGATGATCTGCATGGACAGTGCTTTAGGCAGCCACTCGGCCTGCTGTTCTGGTGACGCCTGGCCGATTATGGTGGGCACGAACATGCCCATGTGAAGTAGAATAGGCATTTGCTGTTGCACCAGCGACTGTACGCGATACATGTTTGAAGGTCTGAAAAATTATTGAAGTTATAATGGACGTGGTGACTCATGGGGTTACGGTCAAAGAGGCTTTTTGCATATTAATATTTTAATGACCTACCACCTAAAAAGATGAAGTTTATTTTTTACAATTAAAGTTTAAAGGTTAGGCAAATCGCATCAACAATTTTCTTGTGCAAGAGAACCTCCAAGGCTCCAACGAAATTATTGCGAAAAGTTATGTAAAATCAATGATTGCTATGAGACTGAGGTCCAAAGCGCAAACTTTAGATTTGTGACATCTATTTGACGATTTGTTGAAGCAAAAACTTGCGTTCACCTGTAGTTATTGTATATGTATATGTTATTTATTGTGTAATCATAGTGAATATTTGTCATTCCACATTCGAGTGCTTTGAACTTTTCTTCTCGTTGACGTGTAGCTAACAAAGGCTATTTAGTCGCCGCGAGTCTTCAGGGTTTCAATCTTTAATCTACCTTTGACTGAAAATACATAACCGTTTGGAACTAAAAACTATCTGCGCTTATAGCAGTATCACAGTTCAGCAGTAAGTTCTTGTTTATATATATATAGAAATGAATTGGTGTTCATTTGTCTCGCTAAAATTTGAGAACGGCAAAACTGATTTGAATAATTTTAGTCTCAAAATATTTGTGGAAGTCTAGGGAAGGTTTAAACGACGAAAAAAAATAGATGAATAAAACAAAATAAAATAAAAGCAAACGGGCAGGACGATGTCTGCGGATCCGCTAGTCTATATATATAATATTTAAAAAATCGCAAAATGTGTTGGTAAGCGCATAACTCAAATACCAACGCCAGTACCAATTAGGCAAGTAAAAACAAAGGGCAGGACAACGTCTGCGGAGTCCGCTTGTAAAATAAAAGATGCGACGCGACGCGATGCAACTAATACTTGTGTCAATGTCAAGCGCGCTTCGTCATTAATCAATAAATAAATATACGAGTACAATAACATCACATACATTGATCTGACTCCGTGATAAGTAGCTTAATCACTTGTGTTACAAATATCAGAATCAACAGTGGTATTACAAATAAGCTTAAATAAATACATATAACACCCAGACCAGCGCATACAGATAGTACCTATGTGCTGGTCTGGGTGTTATACAGACATGTTCATGCACACAAATGTTTGTACAGTGCGGGGATCGAACCCGCGACCTCTTGGTTAATAGTCAACGTCTTAACCATTACACCAAAGGGGTCGATATTGACGCGTCACATCACACTTATCGCGTTTGTTCGCGACTCACGGTGCGCAGGCTCTTGGTGTTTGTTCAGTTAGGACGCGCGGGCGTGGGCGCGAAATATCAAACTTTTCTCTCTAATACAAGTATGTGATTGAAACATTATGATCGATAAATGTATTTTCTTACTTATAGGCATCGAACGAAGAGTGCTTCAGCGCATGTTCCTTTAGGATGTCAACGAGCGCACACGCCTTCTTCACCGCGTTCTCGTACTTGCCGGTGTGACTCAGGTACTCTTCGGGAATATCATCGATCAACTCCTTCGCGTGGATCGTCATTTCCTCTAAAAATAAAAATGTTAATTAAACCACTGCTGGAATTTCTCTATAAGAAAAGATCATCAAGTCAGACGTTCGACGCCCACTGCTACTGCCTACTGCTTCAATACAAATTCAATTCAAATATTTTATTTTAGAATAAGATTCCATATAAATTGTTAGTAATCCTTAGTTTAGGTTAGTAAATATAATTGTTATATTAAGAATGCGTTCAATTTAATACAAATAAATTTTGAATAATAATTATTAAAATCCAAATGTCAATTATCAATTATCTTCGGCCACCGCAATCGGTCCTGTGCTTCCCGCACCAGTTGGGGTGAGCACGAACAACTATCGAAACGTATTCATAGCGTTAACCTATCGTTAACTTTTTAATTTGTATGGGAAAACTGTCAATTTCTGACGTTTGGTCGACACGAATACGTTATGAAAATGTTCGTGCTCACCCCACAGCAACTTCCAGACCTTAGTAAACATATCGTCGGTCGGAATACACTTAAAATGAAAGTGACGGCTGTATTTTCATGGAAAATCTAAGCTGTACTAGAATTGGGACCTACAATAAATGTCGATCTACGCAAAGTAAATAAACAGATGAAGTTTCAAGGCCGACATGGTAAAGGAAACATTCATAAACTACTAATTGTTAACCATGGAAAAAAAAATCTTTATTTTGCTTAAATAGTGGTATACACAGATTTCAATAATAATAGGATTTCCATACAATTTACCAGACACTGGCATGCAAAATGAATATAGTTAAATGTCAAATATCAATTAAATCCAAAGTAGTTAAATAATGTCATGCAATATTATAGAATTAACATATTTTTTTATTCCTGTCAAAATTATTACAATAACTATTCGTACGCTGAAAGTACGTTTCAACTGTTCCTTAAAGAGCCATTTACTTCATTTTCAGCGAAGCAACTTGGGTGTCTTCACTCTTTATTACTCTGTCTCGTCTCCACATTTTTTTACGCAATGCCATCATCACCATAATCATCAACTTTCGGGCTAGCCATTATAACATTGATGGGATAGTTACGGTAACTAAATTCGACCACAATGCATTTGTCATGTTACATGGTTCTTATTATGCGGTTAGGTAATCTATGACTTGGAACACGTGTAACTTTTTAACTTCTTAATTTACTTTATTCCTAGGCTCATATGGTAAAGAATACAAGGAAAATAAATAACGAGCGATACATATTTCATTCCGTTCATCTTTATTTTTTCATCCAGTCTACTTCCAAAGGTCGGAGGTTCGAATCCTTCCAGATGACCGGAGCCTTTTCGAAATTAAAAATAGCGTTGTGAACACAAAAATAAACTTAATAAATATTATTTCATGTATTTAATGGTGCGCAAAGTTTTCTCTACAACGGTAAATTGAATCGTTCCGTAACGCGCGTCTGCTGCATGCATGAATGTAAATATTAAATTGAAAATTAATCACTCTGTAAAGTTTTTTTTTGTTTACAGCTTTGCTCTCTTTAGTTTGAGAAACACAACTTACGTAAGTAGTGGTAGCTCTGGAGAGCACATAATTCCTCACTATATTAAATCCATATCAAGAATCCTACGAAATATTATGTTTATATATTTTTAGCATTAAAAATTCAAAATTCTTTACAATGTGAAATTTAAAAACACTTAAAAAAAACGGACTGCCAAGGCGGGACTCGAACCCGCACTTCTCGCAAACCGGGCGATTGCTCTACCAATTGAGCTACCGTACACTGACTCATCGGTCCGAATTTCTTTGATCTTGGCTGCAGCCAGCCTTGATTCATCGATGTTGTGGTAAGTTACCTACAACATCCGAATGAAACATCCGAATCAGATAATTTATTAAGTTTATATATTTTTAGCATTAACAATATATATTTCTTAAAATTTTTGCGGAATAATTATTTTACTTTCCTTGTCCAGCCTTTCATTGGCGAATAGAGGAAATCAGTCCGATCAAGCCAACTAAGCGATGTGGCAATATCCTTTGATTGGCAATGGCCAATGTACAATGGCAGTCACAATATGATGCCTTCCATTAACCGTCTCTTTTTAATTTCATATCTTTTCAATGCAATATTTAAGCTTATGCCTGGATACGGCATTGAATCCTACTATGCTAGACAGATTTCGTAACGCGTTTTCTTGACACCTACCTAGCGCCCTTTAAAGTGAACGCACACTTATCCGAGCCGAAGCTATCGAACGAAACGAATTTTAGAATTCTGTATATGCAATCTTCTTTAGATTTGGATGATTCAACGCGTTCAAGTGTTGCCAATAGGCATTGAATTCAACTATGCTATTCAGACAGATTTTCGTAACGCGTTTTCTTGACACCTTCCTAGCGCCCTTTAAAGTGAACGCACACTTATCCGAGCCGAAGCTGTCGAACGAAATGAATTTTAGAATTCTGTATATGTAATCTTCTTTAGATTGGACGATTCAACGTGTTCAAGTGTTTTATGGGGCGTAATACACAGAATTCCAAAATCCGTTTCTTTCGGCTCTTTCGACGCGTTCGGTTTGTTTAGATAAGTGTGCGTTCACCTTTACATTATAAAAGTAAAAATGTAAAGGAAAGAATGAAAAGGCATACGTACCAACTTCACGCCTGTCCTTCGTCGCTTGCTCGCCGCCATCAATGAAGTGTGTAAGCTCCTTTACATCAAACGTACACTTCGCTCGTTCCTTCAGGAGATCTTCGTTCACTTTCGTTTCGCTAGCCATTTTGATAACTTCAGAAGACTTGATGTACTGCTCTGAAACAAAGCATTGAACTTTTCAGTTTATTTACAGAGACAAAAAAATATATTTAATAAAATATAAAATTCTCGTGTCACAATGTTTGTTCCCATACTCCTCCGAAACGGCTTGACCGATTCTAATGCAATTTTGTGAGCATATTCAGTAGGTCTGAGAATCGGCTAACATCTATTTTTCATACCCCTTAGTGATAAGGGTTGTCCACCCTTAACATTTATATGGCAAAACAACGTTTGCCGGGTCAGCTAGTATTTAATAAAATTAGTACGTAAATAAGTAAGAAAATTCAAAAATGTTTTCTAGATACGTATTTCTTTTTATTTTAAAGCAAATATCCTACGTTTTTTAATACAAGTGATTATTTTCAATCGACATTAAGAACTGAAATTTTATATTTTTACTAGGTGACCCGGCAAACGTTGTTTTTCCATATAAATGTAAAGTGTGGACTACCCTTATCACTAAGGGGTATGAAAAATAGATGTTGGCCGATTCTCAGACATACTCAATATGCTCACAAAATTTCATGAGAATCGGTCAAGCCGTTTCGGAGGTGTACGGGAACGAACATTGTGACACGAGAATTTTTTATATATAGAGATTAATATTTACTATTAAAATTCACGCTGTTGTTTTCCTGTAGATATGGGTGTTTGTTTTTCGACTTTAATCTTATGATAAACGACAATGATAGGTTCCCCTTCTCTTTGTCATTAGCAACTGATATTGTCATAGTATGTAAATGAATCCGGTTCTACACCATAATTGATTGTTCTTGAAAGATAGTTTTTAATCGTATCAAATAATCTCTAACGTTTAGTACGTATTAATTATTTTCTAGCGTTCGCGCCTACAGTTACGCTCCAATGCCATAAAAAACAGGAATGACTTCATCCGTAGGCTCTCTGTGGTGAAACTTTAGGAAAGCTTGACTATTGACCACTTTAGTGTAATGGTCTTGAGCTCTTGGTTTATGGTCAACTTCTTGAAGTTGACCATAAACCAAGAGGTCGCGGGTTTGATCCCCGCACTGTACAAACATTAGTGTGGATGAACATGTCTGTTTGTACTGGTCTGGGTGTATTTATTTAAGTTTATTTGTAATACCACTGTTAATTCTGATATCTGTAACACAAGTGCTTAAGCTACTTACCACAGAGTCAGATTAATGCATGTGATGTTGTTGTATATATGTATGTATGTATGTATATGTATAGATAGTGGTCTATTGTCTTGTTATAAAATAATGTTACGTTCTAGGGGTGTGGGATCATTGAAATGCACTTCTAAACCGATGAAGTAGAGTAGGATTTATTGTACACACTTTACGTTACAACACTTAGTACACAAACACTTATATCGCACTCCAAAATCTTCTTGTCGCAGTTTTCGCTTCGATGTTTACTCGTCGCTTTCCCGAATTAAACTCAAACTCGGTCGCATTCCCGGGCTCCTTATATGTATACCGGCCGTCAAGGACTCCCGAATATTCGGTAGGTACCTACTACCCAGTACGAGACTGTTCGGGATCCTTCCAAATGCCGTCTTGCCTAGCTTAGACCTTTCTCGAATGTTCGGCATCATAGTGCTATCCTTGTCTTGTGCTATCTCTGTCACACCTTTCTGGAATGTTCTCAGTATAGCTGCCTCTCTCTAATCGTGCTATCTCTTTCACTCCTACTGAAAATTACGTCATATACTGAAGTGGGCTTCAAAGGCCCATAAGGGGTCCTGAAAACGCCTGAAAACGGGGTTTCAGGTTATGGCGTCATTTGATAGAGGGTGGCCTGAAACGGACTGAAAACATGTTTCAGGCGCCTGAAAACGACGGCAACTTGGGTGAAATTTCGATAAACTAGTATGTGTTAGAGCACTCTCTGAAACGGCCTGAAATGGTATTTCAGCCTGCTGAAAACGCCTCCAAGGCACGGAAAAACACGATCAAAGTTTTAGCACTAGCCCACCGGCGTAACAATAATAATAAAAAGTCTACATGTTTAATGAACGACAAATTTGTATCACACTTTGCTCTCTTAGCAGACGGATTGCAACAAAATCAAGCTTCACTAATTATTTACAAAATGAAAACGGTTTTCACGAATTACGCTTACATTAAATCAGAAATGTGCTAATTTTATACGTGAAGTAGACTGTCTGGGTAACGGCTGATCCTTGACCCTTGTCCCTTACTCTTTATATGCAAATCACTGTGCCAAATGATAATGTTATTCGCAAATCAAAATGCTTACAGTGAATCATGATATCATATATTATAAAAAAAAATAAGTGGACTGATCGATTAAAAACTCTTAACACTAAAACTTAAACTAAACACCTTACAAATTCAACATACACAAAAAAGATGTACGATTGAGCCAGTCTGAATGTTCAGAACAAACTCTTCTAGACAACCTTCGGATTACGGAAACTGTAAATTCACTTGCAGGAACACAGGTTTGATATTTTCTGTGATAAATAAGCCTTAAATCAAATGGTGTTCCTTTCACAGTTTTGCAACTCAACAAATATATTCTTAACAACTTGATTTGACGGCAATAATTTTAAATAATGTACATACTTCCTTAGAAACAGCGAAGTCAGTGGAGTATCATGACCCGTAAAATTATAAAGAGATTTAAATGAATGTAAGAGAATAAACTTAGATATAGGTATATAAGTATTATCTTTAATTAGTAGGCTGTATCAATCAAACGCAGTCTGCGTTGTCAACTTATGCAACATACATTTAATTTTATATCACCCTCACCTCGGGGTCATATAACACCTTTAATGAGATATTCGACATGTATTTTTACCTCTATTTTGCCACCTTTTTTACTGTGTTTTCGTAAATAAACGTTTGCACTTGAACTATGCCTAAATGAAGGTAATGTAGGTACATATGTATATGTATACGCTTTTATGGTATCTGGTACCAGAAAGATGCAAAATAAACTAGTATTTTTAATTTAAAAAATAACTCCGCTTAAACAAGTCAATTTTCGTATTCTGTGTAAGATGTTTTGTCTTTTTTTAGCTATTATGTAACTCCTATGCAGGTAATATTGATAATAATTTGAATGTTTTGCGATACATGGTTCCAAAGTCCATAGTCGTGCCAATTTTAAAATTATTCTCAGTGTAACATAGTTGTACAGCAACTTAAGCATAAATAATAGGTAACTTTGCACTTGAAATCTTCGAACTGCTAGCTGAAAAGTCAAGTAGTCTAAAAAAAGCGACTCTAACGTACCTACTTATTCCAAATGTTGATAACTTAGTAAACAGGTACTTAGGTGGGTATTTACAATTTTATAAGGCTTTGGTCTCATTTATAAGGCTTTGTTTATAAGTACAAAGTATAGGTTCCAAAGTAGTCACAGTAAAACATCAGAAACAAAAATTTTAAAACGTGGAATTAAGGTCATAATGTCATAAATACTTATTGTAGATGAATGTTGCTTTATGTTATCATATCATATTATAAAAAGTATGTACCTACATATTTATTATTATGTGATAACACAAAGTATCACTACTCCGTTCACAATTAACTATACTTTTGCTTAATTTATATATTTCATTCATTCTTCTATTCGTATATAAGTAAATCGCTCATGATTTCAGTGTCACTGCTTTCTTTTATTATTAAAAAATTAAAGTATTTCCCTATAATAATTTGATGGTTGATAGCACCCTGATAAACTTCTGCAAATTAGAAAAACCTTATTCGGTGAATTTTGTTATTTTAATTGGTAAATTTCAAATTCATACACAAACTTACCTTAATATCAACTCGAAACTATGGTTTACAACTCCCCAATCCAGTTCGTGTTTGTAATCACTCACTTTTTATCGTAAATCGACGATGTAACACACAACTGCAAAATTGTTATAGACGTGCGGCCACCGTGCCAGCCTCTACCGCTGTGATTCAACCGCGAGTTAATTTGATAGGAATCTGTTGCGTAAGTAAACATTATAGCTGTTCTTCAGGAAATCATAATAAATTCGGCCACGCATCAATACGCGGGCAACATTTCCTTAGAATATACCAAATAAAGTGTTAAGAATTAAGGGAAATTGGGAAGGATGTAGCGACATTCCAAATTAATTGGCGTATGATGAAATGACTCTACGAAAGAGGTTTATGGTCAGTGGATAACGACAACATTCTAGTATGGTTTTGATTAAAGATTTATAAAATATTGTAGGACCACTTTATTTTTTACTAGCTTATCTTCAAGAGACTAAAGTACAGACAGTAGTTGACTGGTAGAAAATTCTGAATGCTTCATACAGATACGCTGGTTAGTAGCATATTTGTAAACAAAGCGTATATACTTACTTAATTAGATGACGTATAATTGTTTATTATCTTACAAAGCATGGCATTCATAACAAGATTATGATAGCCAATTATTTATCATACTAATATAATAATAAAAAATATAGATGTAAGAACACTTTGAGTAACAATAATAATGTTAAAATACAAAATATAAACTTATCAACTAACAAATAAATAAGAAAAATGCAAATTAATTGGTAATTGCTAAAGTGGATGTTTGAACGGATTTTGATGAGATTTGGTATTCAGACAGGGTATGAGCTGACTTTGGTGATAGGATACTTTTTATAGGTGATTTAATTTAATTATCCCTTGGGATAGGTGGTGTTTGTAGGAGATGCTTGTGGCGCAGCGGTTGCAGCGCTTTGGTGACCATTCTGACCATTTTAGTGACGTCTATTTACAAGCATCTCCGTGCTTCGGAAGGCACGTTAAGCTGTTGGTCCCGGTTAATATCTATGGATAGATATTAGTCGTTAAGTCTGGTCAGAGGCCCTCGGGCGGGTCAATAACATCTGACAGTAAGGTTGGTCACTTACCTTACAAACACCCCTCCACCAATCCGCACTGAGCCCGCGTGTTGGAGTATGGCTCGGACCACCTCATAGTTGATAAGGTAATGAGTTGGTAAGGCCTGTGCCCAGCAGTGGGACGTATATAGGCTGATGAGAATCCCTTGGGATAAACACGTTGGCGGCAACGAATTTGCGGGCGGGCCGCTAGTGAGTTATAATAACATTAGTCAGTTACTATCAAGAAGGTTTTAAGCATTAAGAGTTTAGGACTGATGATATTCTCTTAATGCGCAAAATAGGCACGTACGCACAACAATTAATTAGTTCATGATTACCTAGTCGGAGTTGATTCTGTGACTTAGCAAGTATGTACCTTGGCCATAGCCGAACCTTTTTATTTCATTTTAATTATCTTATGTTGCTGTGCCCTGCTGGGTGTATACTTATTTGCTGTACTATTCATAGTCTGCTATATGTATATTTGCAATAAATATGTAAATAAATAAATAAACCTATTGCATGCCATTATTTATACCTTGTCTTGGTTACGGCTATGGCCAAGTTACAGCAGGTTTATCACTTTTCATGTACATCTTTTCCACGTAAATAAAAAAGAATCGGTTTAGGTACATATAAAAAACATTTTATTTATAATTTAGTTCTTTTCAGAATATGCATTCGTCATGATTATATCACCAAACAGTATTTGATATAAATTGGGCAAAATCCTAAATTATCAGATCATCAACAATTTATAAGACTGTCGTCGTTTACCTATATAAATACAGATATTAAAAAAAATCAGTAACCCATATAGCTATATTTTAAGTGCTCTTGAACACTTTATGAACAGAAACATTTTTAATTTATGCGTTGACAAAATTTTAGTTTATAGTTTCCCTTGCATGTAAGGTTTGAGATATTTGTGGAACGCAGTGTAGTCTTCCTCTTGGTTGAGAGGGCATTTGAGGGCCTCCTCCATCAGACGTTCGTACACCCTGCCGTCGTAAGAGCCCAAGGTCGAGTGCAGCATCTAAGGAATTGACAATGACTTTTTAATAAATAAATAAATATACAACAACATCACATACATTGATCTGACTCCGTGGTTAGTAGCTTAAGCATTTGTGTTAAAGATATCAAAATTAACAGTGGTTTAGAAATAAACTTAAATAAATACATATAACACCCAGACCAGTACAAACAGACATGCTCATGAACACAAATGTTTGTACAGTGCGGGGATCGAACCCGCGACCACTTGGTTAATAGTCAGCTTCTTGACCATTACACCAAAGTAGTCGTCAAATTAATGGTAATGGCATGTCATGGCACAAATTTCTAGTGTAACTGGGCGATTATTGGGCAGCTTCGCACTCCGCCGCGGTTTGCCTGGCGACAAATTTATTATTTGTATGCTTTATCTGAAAACGCTTCACCGCGCAAGCAAAATCTGCGACGGAGCGCGGTGCGGTGTGCTAATCGCCTTACTGGTTAATCATTTCAAAGTTAAGTTAAGGCGGCTATTGTGAAGGTTAAATGATATATGAGTATATCACCTATTCAAAATTCACAATAGACCTCCATATGGCTCGAGTCATTCGTAACAAGCAGACAGGAAACATCCAATATTTGTAAGCAGTGACTATTTTTCACTCACATCATATACGTTCAAACATATATGTATTGATATGCCTGGCATGCGACACATCTCTATCAAGTGGTCTCTATCTTTAGTATCTTTAGTATAAAACATCCAAATCAAGCTAGCAACCCCGCACTGCAAGACCTCAAGATACTGTTAGCTCATTTTGTGTAGTTGAACGTAACATAATATTTTTGAGTGATGGTAGTTTACAATTGTTTCAAAACTATGTAATGACAACTAACACCTTATTCTACATGTGACACGAATGCTAAAAGGGTCCGAAACGTCAGGTTAAAATAAAATGTAAATAAATCGCGAAATGATCCGTAAAAAAAAGTGTATCAACATCCAACTCAATATAAATTTGAATAGTTCAACTTTACTGTGCTACGATTATCTACTTACTATCGACATGGCTGAAAAACAGTTTGTAAAGATGTGCTGCTGAAGAAAGTGTAGCTGTTACCTGGTCATTGATTTCGAAAGCGTCTACCAGGCTCACAGCGTTCGGCCTCAACTGAACCAGCAACTCTTCGTACCAACTCTGCAGTTCCTCGGCCTCATGCCCGGAGATCTCTATGTACTGGAACAAAAAAAATACAAGGCTAATGCACTACTTCAGGAACTCTAAATACTCACGTTACACTTTAATTCTAAATATGTAATTTAGACATGGTACTAAAATGCTGCTTATTTTTAACTCCGACTTTCGAATAAAACAAGTTAATGGTACCAAGTTTTACTCGTAGCGATTAAAACAATTCTTGACGACCACTTTGGTTTAATGGTCAAGAAGTTGACTTTTAACCAAGAGGTCGCGGGTTCGATCCCCGCACTGTACAAACATTCAAACATTTGTGTGCATGAACATGGTCTGGGTGTTATATGGTATTTTTTTAAGTTTATTTGTAATACCACTGTTGATTCTGATTTCTGTAATACAAGTGCGTAAGCTACTTACCACGGAGTCAGATCAATGTATGTGATGTTGTTTCTTTATTTATTATTATTAGTTCTCAGAATCGAGAGTTCAAACAACATCATACCTTTAGCAGATCTACAAGGCTCTGAAGAGCCCAGTAGACGAGGTACAGGTCTAGCAGTTGCCGCAGCACTGTCCCTGATGACGGCGAGGCTTTTGCTATCAGCTGCGTTGCGCCTTCGTAGTAATAACTCGACAGCACTACTCGTCCATGAGCCTGGAGCAATCATGAAATCAATAAAATCAATTTATTATTTGTAAATAGACAAGTAGCACTTTTACACGTCCCAACATATAAATTAACCCTACCATAGCTTCGGGACAATTTGAGCCAGTGCTGAGAAAAAGCAGCACGAGAATCTCAGGCACTATTCTCATTGCTTCTTTTCAAATTTGATTTACAATAATTGTAAATGTAAACAACATTCAAACATTTCCATATATCTTTGTCATTAATCATCAATTTTATAATATCCATTTGACATTAATAGACAAATAAACCTAAATCTATCTAAGTGAGACGAGTGACGGACCCTGGCACAAATCAAGTGATACCGATACGTTCCCTCCGTGTGTGACAAAGTTGTATACGAATCACAAAATCCTATACTTTTGTAATGATATCGCATGCGATGGACCGATCCATCTGTTAGCATGCCGTGTTATTTATTGGATGGAGACCGGCGAACTTATTATCTGCTGAACATAAACATAAGATTCATGCTACACAAGTTCGAAATAGACGCTGTATCGCTATATCGCATATGCATATACGCTATATCGCTGGGTAAGCAGCCCACAATAGGAAAAAAATCAGCAAAATCAGTTTATTTTTCTGTAAGTTTAAGTTGATTCTTACTTCTGCTGCAGCTACTAACTGAACTGACGTTAAGTTCCAGGCGTCTTCTATTGACATGCCAGATGAAACTCTCTTCTCCATAGCTGCAGCGCAAGCTGCTATTTTTCTGAAAATGAATTAAATACGGTAAGTTATCAAAAGATGAAGCCGATAGCCAGGAAATCTTAATTTAACTTGCCTCGTAGCTATGACTTGAAGTCCACGAATGATGCCTGTCGCAGATTTCTCCCATTTATTGAAACCTTCAGTCGAAGCCATTTTAAGGTAAGCTACCGTGGGTGGTAAGGTGTGTTCTTTTTTCATACTCCATACCTTAAGCAAGAACCTATAACAGAGGATGAGATAATGCTAAGTAGAACACCATCATTTAAATTTTTATGCAAATTACAAAATACTCTCTTCACAGTTTCTCTGATTCACAGTTTCAAATTCTTTGTTGCACCAGAGTCTCTTTCTATACTTGCGATGACATCGCAAAGTACAGTTGAGATACTTAAGGTCACTTTTCTAGTCTAGATGTCGCCAATTGCTTACACATTGGGAAAGATTCACAAGTAGCGTTTGTCTGCATTTTCCTTAGCGTCCACAAGACTGACTATAGATAAATGAGAACCAGACTTGTAGCCTCACCTAGGAGTCTGTAGCAGCATCAAGTTTCTTCTCCCTCGTATATGCAGGCGGCGGTGACCTGCTCGTACAGTGAGGTGAGGGTAGATGTACCCGTAGCCGCCGCACGCCAGCCGACAGCGCTCCACGCACTGCGAGGATCAGACGTTACTTGGGGATATCAATGAGTTTCAATGTCTCACCTAGCGGTCTGCAGCAGCATCACGGTGTTGTCCCCCTCGTATATGCAGGCCGCGGTGACTTGCCCGCCCGTCAATGAGGGGAGGGTAGAAGACAGCATGTACCCGTAGCCACCGCACGCCATCGGACAGCGCTAAACGCACTGAGAGTATCAGACGTAACTTGGGGAGAGCAATGAGTTTCAATGTCTCACCTAGCGGTCTGCAGCAGCATCACGGTGTTTTCCTCCTCGTATATGCAGGCCGCGATGACCTGCTCGTACAGTGAGGGGAGGGTAGAAGACAGCAAGTACCCGTAGCTGCACGCCAGCCGACAGCGGTCCACGCACTGCGAGGATAAGACGTATCTTGAGGACAGCAATGAGTTTCAATGTCTCACCTAGCAGTCTGCAGCAGCATCAGTGTTTTCCCCCTCGTATATGCAGGCCGCGGTGACCTGCCCGTACAGTGAGGGGAGAGTAGAAGACAGCATATACCCGTAGCCGTCGCACGCCAGCCAACAGCGCTCCACGCACTGCGAGGATCAGACGTATCTTGGGGACAGCAATGAGTTTCAATGACTCACCTAGCGGTCTGCAGCAGCATCACGGTGTTGTCCCCCTCGTATATGCAGGCCGCGGTGACCTGCCCGTACAGTGAGGGGAGAGTAGAAGACAGCATGTACCCGTAGCCGCCGCACGCCAGCCGACAGCGCTCCACACACTGGGCTGTGTCGGATGTGACGACGGCCTTCAAACAGCAGACAAGCGCGTGGAGCTGGAATAAAAAGACTTTAAGCAGAAAAATAAGCCGCACTAAACACGAGAAATTTGGGCCATGAAGACTCGTAAAAAAAATCTAAAATATATATCTCTTAATTTACTTTCACCATCGATAGATGGTACTCACAATAATAAGGACACGAGAAACTGTGTGTACATGAGTGAAATACCCACACAATATTGTGTTATAGAACAAAGTGCAGGCCAAAATTTCTGAATAAACCGATCCTGTCATAGAGTAGGATTCTTTAAGAATAGATAGTAAATACTATTTTTGCACGTTGCACACGAAAAAAACTCACCTCGTCATATGAGTCCCACTGATGGGCACAGGCCTCACCTCAACTAGGAGGTTGTACGATCCATAGTCCACCACGCGGTCTCACCAACCAAGAAACCAACCTTACTGTCAGATGCTATTAAGCGGCCCGGGTGCCCAAGGGCCTCTGACCAGGCTTAAAGACTGGTGGACTATGGCTCGTACCACCTCATAAATGAGGTAAGGCCTGTGCCAATCAGTGGGACGTATATAATATAGGCTGATGAGATGAAGCCTTGATCATTTATTTAAAAATGTGAGCTATTTTGGGTGGAACCATGTATACTGAATTATTATAACATTACCTCTGGTAACCTGTCCAATTTCCCATTGGCGACATCCTTGTTTATTTCATCGTAAGTGTCCCAGTGTTTGTTCGAGATAATTTTTATACAATAACATGTGGAAATCGTTATGAGCAGTTTGTGCTGCTGTGTTAGGTAGTCCAATATTTGAAGCTCTGGACCACTGAAACATTTGGTTAGATACGAATGGCGGTATAAGTAAGAAAGTAATATAGTTCCTTTAATGGCTTCCAAACTGCTTCGCCCTTGTCTTTATTATTGTTACGTTCTAGGGGTGTGGGATCTAGATTGAAATGCACTTCTAAACCGATGAAGTAGAGTAGGATTTATTGTACACACTTTACGTTACAACACTTAGTACACAAACACTTATATCGCACTCCAAATCTTCTTGTCGCAGTTTTCGCTCCGATGTTTACTCGTCGCTTTCCCAAATTAAACTCCAACTCGGTCGCATTCCCGGGCTCCTTATATACCGGCCGTCAAGGACTCCCGAATATTCGGTAGGTACCTACTACCCAGTACGAGACTGTTCGGGATCCTTCCAAATGCCGTCTTGCCTAGCCTAGACCTTTCTCGAATCATAGTGCTATCCTTGTCTTGTGCTGTCTCTGTCACACCTTTCTGGAATGTTCTTAGTATAGCTGCCTCTCTCTAATCGTGCTATCTCTTTCACTCCTACTGAAAATTACGTCATATACTGAAGTGGGCTTCAAAGGCCCATAAGGGGTCCTGAAAACGCCTGAAAACGGGTTTTCAGGTTATGGCGTCATCTGATAGAGGGTGGTCTGAAACGGACTGAAAACATGTTTCAGGCGCCTGAAAACAACGGCAACTTGGGTGAAATTTCGATAAACTAGTATGTGTTAGAGCACTCTCTGAAACGGCCTGAAATGGTATTTCAGCCTGCTGAAAACGCCTCCAAGGCATGGAAAAACACGATCAAAGTTTTAGCACTAGCCTACCGGCGTAACACTACCCCCTCCTTAGACATGGTCGTCCCGAGCATCATTCGTTCCATGGTACTTGGCCAACCGATCAACATGAACAATCTTACAGGGGCTACGTGCGTTGCGCTGTATCCGATAAGTGACGTCGTTGATCCTTGTGACTACTTTGTACGGCCCTTCCCAACTCGGCGACAATTTTGGTGACTTTCCTTTTCGACGCATAGGGTTATGTAGCCACACGAATGATCCTTCTTCAAACCTCGTCTGGTTAGACTTCCGGTCGTATCTGGTCTTCACCTTCTCGCTGGCCTGCAATCCATGTTCACGAACATGCCTGTGAACATCATCAAGCCGGTTTCGCAGTTCACTTGCATACTCCGAAACCGTCTTTGGTGCATCTGGAGGACGTCCGGTCAGAAGGTCTGCAGGTAAACGTAGTTCTCTTCCAAAATTAGCACACGCAGGAGTTACGGCCGTGCTTTCATGAACTGCTGTCCGATATGCCATTAAAAAGAGCGGAATATGCCTGTCCCAATCCTTTTGATGGTTGTCAACTACTTTGGCCAAATGTCGTTCCAGAGTCTGATTGAATCTCTCAACCATTCCGTCTGACTGTGGGTGATAGGCCGTAGTCCGAGTTTTATGAATTCCCATGACTCGGCAAGTCTCCTGAAACACCAGAGACTCAAAATTTCTTCCCTGATCACTGTGGATCTCAAGAGGCACACCATACCGACAAAACACTTCAGTCACTACAGTTTCCGCTACTGTGACTGCCTCTTGATTCGGAATGGCAAATACCTCAGGCCATTTGGTGAAATAGTCCATGACCACCAGGATGTACTTGTTTCCACGGTCAGAGGTCGGGAACGGGCCTGCGACGTCTAAAGCAATTCTTTCCCAAGGCGCTCCCACGTTGTAAACTTTAAGCGCACCTCTACTACGTGTATGTGGTCCCTTAACTGACGAACAGCTAGTACATTTCCTACACCAGTCTTCCACGTCGTCCCGACAGTTTATCCAGTAAAAACGTTGCCGAATCTTCATCAGAGTCCTTTTTACTCCTAGGTGTCCACCGGAAGCGCCGTCGTGAAAGGATCTTAAAACATCGCTAACTCTCTTTCTTGGTACAACCACTTGAAGATGAGCATCCTTTCCGTTTTCTGACTCCCATTTCCTGCACAGTACGCCATTGTGCATAACCAGACTTTCCCATTGCGCCCAGTAGCTCTTTGTCACGGTACTCATCGGAGCTACCTCACACCACCTTGGTTTGGGCGCCCCAGCGTTGATCCAATCGTAAATGGGCTTTACATCGCAATCTTCCTGTTGTGCTTCTTGCATTGCTTCATCACTCCATTCTTCGCTAACAGTGTCTGTCCTCAACATCTTCACGCAGTCCTTACCCTCTTGCCTTAAACAGTGTTTGCTATCATCAGGACAAGGTCTTCGAGAGAGGGCATCTGCGTTGCCATGTGACTTTCCACTGCGATGCCGCTCTGAACTAACAGAGCTTGCTGGCCTCTCCGTTCGGTCCGAGTCCCGTTGCCTCCAAGATCTTTTTGGGCAGCCTGATTGTATGTGTCCTCTTTCCCCGCAGTTGTAGCATCGAGGCCCAGTTTCTCGAGGTGGAGCAATCGGCTCCCTGGCCGCAACTTCGCGCACCCTAAAGGATTTTGTTGAGTCTTGGCGTACAGCTTCCACCTCCAGGGCATGGGCGAGCGCATCCTTCAAGGTCCCATGGTGTCCCAGCCGTACAGCAGCCCTCACTTCAAAGTCCCGAATCCCATCTATGAATGCCTGTACTAGCGTTTCATCGATGAAAGTCGCTGCGGAACCTTGGTACGCCTTCCGGACGAGCTTCTCTATCTCAATTGCCCACTTTTGTAACGACTCATTATGCCCCTGAGTCCTATTCTTCAGCTGAGCTCTGTAAACGTGCTCTAGATGGCTGTCACCGAAGCGTGCCTCTAAAGCTTCAAGAAGACGGTCGTATGTCTTCTCCTTTCCTAACGCTTCCAGAACAGTGAGAGCTTCGTCCCGCAGCGCCAAACTCAATGCCGTTTTAGCATAGTCCTTGCTCCAGCCATTCGCTTCGGCAACCATCTCGAATTGGAGCTTGTATGCGGCCCACGAAGAGGTACCATCGAATGGAGGTACCGTTAACTTTTCACCTCCTGTGGCTGGTGCACCTGATACACTGGTGGTGCCGTTGGCCACTTTGATCTCCAACTTCTGGAGGCGATTCTCCTGGCCCGCCACTTTTTCGTTCAGTCCATTGAGGCGCTTCTCGTGGTTTTCAACTTTAATTTCAACGCCCATAATTTTGTCTTGCACCTCAGCCATCTCCTTTTTCCATTCTGCAGCTACTTCGTGTACCTCACGGAGGACTTCTTTCTGGTCCCGTAGCTCTTGCTGCAAAATTCTAGCCTGTTCCTCCTGCCTTCTGGTCTGTTCCTCCTGCTGAACCCGTAGCTCTTGTTGCAGGATTTTGGCATGTTCCTCCTGCTGAACCCGTAGCTCTCGTTGCAGGATTTTGGCTTGTTCCTCCTGCCTTCTAGCCTGTTCTTTCAGGAGGATCAGAATGGCGTTGACGTCTATCTCCGGCGTCCTTGAAGCTGGTACCGCTGTGTCTGACGTTCCGGCGGTGCCCGCAGAGTCTCCAGCAGCGGTGCGGCTTCGGGTCTGCATCCCCTCCTTCTCTTCTTCTCGCGGAGTAATCGGCATTTTCAATCCCACTTCTGACACCAAATGTTACGTTCTAGGGGTGTGGGATCTAGATTGAAATGCACTTCTAAACCGATGAAGTAGAGTAGGATTTATTGTACACACTTTACGTTACAACACTTAGTACACAAACACTTATATCGCACTCCAAATCTTCTTGTCGCAGTTTTCGCTCCGATGTTTACTCGTCGCTTTCCCAAATTAAACTCCAACTCGGTCGCATTCCCGGGCTCCTTATATACCGGCCGTCAAGGACTCCCGAATATTCGGTAGGTACCTACTACCCAGTACGAGACTGTTCGGGATCCTTCCAAATGCCGTCTTGCCTAGCCTAGACCTTTCTCGAATCATAGTGCTATCCTTGTCTTGTGCTGTCTCTGTCACACCTTTCTGGAATGTTCTTAGTATAGCTGCCTCTCTCTAATCGTGCTATCTCTTTCACTCCTACTGAAAATTACGTCATATACTGAAGTGGGCTTCAAAGGCCCATAAGGGGTCCTGAAAACGCCTGAAAACGGGTTTTCAGGTTATGGCGTCATCTGATAGAGGGTGGTCTGAAACGGACTGAAAACATGTTTCAGGCGCCTGAAAACAACGGCAACTTGGGTGAAATTTCGATAAACTAGTATGTGTTAGAGCACTCTCTGAAACGGCCTGAAATGGTATTTCAGCCTGCTGAAAACGCCTCCAAGGCATGGAAAAACACGATCAAAGTTTTAGCACTAGCCTACCGGCGTAACATTATGTTTAATGAATCTACATGAAAATGGTTGGAAAATTATATTTATTGGCGCTTATAACTAAAATCATTCAAGATACAAAAACATGATTAGTATCTAATAAAACATAAAGTAGTATATAATAAGTCAAATTATCTACTCTAGTCCATCGTTCATTATTTTATCGTAATTCTTATACAGGTTTGAGATTATCCTAAATTCTGTTATCAATTACCATTGACATTACCCGGATTTTAACTATTCAGTTTGCATTTGATTTAATATCGATACATACCTAAGGGGCCGACTTAACCGACCTACCTAAGAACTGATAGGTTGTCAGTTGCTTAGTGCATTTTCGGTGTGAAAACTGTCTCCGATACTAACAGTAATCAGCTGATTACGTGTTAATAATTTGTTTGTAAGTTTTTATTCAGTGCAACAAGTTCACGTAGCAATAATGATATATCAAAGCTTTCGGTTTTTTTTCGAAACAAGTTATGGTTTAGTATTATCTACTAAATCTAATAAACAAAAGTGTTTGTTTGATAAGTAATTATGACGCCTAATCCTCTCTAAGCATAAACACGGCATAGAATTTTACTATCTCAAATTACTAAACTTTATTCTTTCTTATAAACCGTACGAATGTGCAAAATCACATTTTGCCTTGTGTTCTTCATGACAACTTTTTGGAAATTTGGTCTCCTTCACTTGCAGCAAAAAATTAACTGTAACCAAACCAAACCAAACAAACACTGGAGTGTTTGTCCCATTGTATATAGCCCTGCATTATACATGAAAAGGTACTCACTCCTGTTTTACAGGCGTCTGTCTCCGTACAGCCGAATACCTAGTTGCTATGGTAACCGCTTTGCTCAGGTAGTTGACCATGTCGTAAACTATAACTACTCTCATGAAAAGCATCGTGGCGTAGATCAGCTTGCTGTCAGATGTCTTCAGGTATTTTCCATCCTATAAGAATTCGTTCACATAAATTCACGTCCTTGCTTTCGTTTTGATTAAGTTGTTACAAATATACACCTGTCCCTATGCATGTCTGCTGATTAAAATTCCGTTGCTTTTTTTTAGGATGAAGCGTCGCAGAGGGAAGGTGTAGGATGAAATGATCATTGCACCTGTTCGTCACATATGTTTTAAAGGAACGCGAATTTATAAGCTCAAGAGATTTCTATTAAGCTTATGAATTGGACGGGTTAATCAGCCTGAGGACATTTGAAAAAATTGGATTATTATACTGAAAGTTTGAAGCTTGTTATCACACCGCAAATTCCAAGATAGAAATCTGTCTCTTTCACTAGCAAATCATGGGAATTTGTTATTTCTCAGAGAATGGTTACGCTGCTGTGATCTTACTTTACCAGCAAAGTTAGTATACAATTATTCCGTGGCAAAACAAGAGTAGCTAAAGCGTCAGAAGCTGACCATAACGAAGCTTGAGCTCTTGGGAACCGTGCTCCTTCATCGCTTCATTAGTAATTGCACTCCTCTAGTCGAGTAAGCTTAAGCTGCGCCACTGCCAGGATACGGATTCAGGCATATTTGTCATTCTCACAAGCTTGACCGTGCGAACTAACGAACCCGAAAATACGAAAATAAACGTAATGGAGTAAGGCCTCAGCTTACCTCCAATACTTGAGCATGCTTCATCAGCATGTGCTTCCTTGGTATCCTCACATGGTTTAAGATAAGGAAGCCATTGTTCACCGACTCCAACCCCAACTTGCCTCCGACATCGCCAACCTTTATCCCAGGCAAAGGACGGTGGGTTTCCACGTCCCTGATCTGAACTATGAAGGCATGGACACCGTGGCACTTGCCTTTGGTGTACAGTTGAGCTACGACGATCGCGTAGTTCGCCGTTTGTCCCACTGAAAATCCCGTTAAAAGGCAGGTAAGTACTCGTTATTAAGTCGTAAGTTATTATTCTTTTTCAAGAAGGCGATGCAAATATGAAATAAATTGAAAGGAATTTTTTTTCCTACAATTTATTGCATCATTACACACTTCTTTACCCGACTACAGAAAAAGGGAGCTGGTGTGAAAAATGAAAAAAAAATACGACAAAGCTCTATTCCAAAATAGGGCCGTCGTATTTCCAATAACGCACCCATTCATGGTGTATGTGGCACTTGCGTGGTATGATTCCTAGTCGTGCCAAAATACCTACCTACCTACATACATAGATATAACATAGAGATAACAATAAAGGTATACATACGGCCTCCTGCCCACCACTTGTATGACGTGAGTGTCGGGCTGTGCAACACGAATTCCTGGGTGCTGGGATCGAACGTCGCCGTCGTTTCCAGGCCTCGGATAAAAGTTCCATGCCCTAGTTCTGTCTGCAATTAACGTAAGTTAAAGATAGATTACGAAAAGTTATAGAACTTAATAGAACTGACATGTGCTTGAGTTCTCGTAGGTAATCGAATATTTGGTTTGACAATGATTATAAACTACCACAAAACTAGTATTTAGTGTAGAGCATTGTTCAGCCCATGCTGATTAACACCTTAACGCAAATCTTGAAAACTACTAGCTTACTCGCTGAAAACCTAACGAAAATACAAATTTTAAGAAATTGCAATTTATATGGCGATTAGCGAACCTAGCAGCCGTTGCTGCCCGCTGTGTTATTTTATTATTGTGAAATCCTCCATCTATCAATAAAAACTGCATTCAAATCCGCTGAGAAGTTTGAAAGAACTAAGCATTAATACATACATATTACATGCAGATAGAGGGAAAGACTTTCCTTTAGTGATTCCGCGGAACCTCGGCAACTGAGATCTTGTAAACCCCGAAAATTACATACTAGTTAAAGCTGAAAAAAGATTATTTTGCTTTAAATTTCCACTAAATGACGCCAGCGCAAGAACCAAAATACATCTAACTGTAATCACCTGAAAAAGCTAGAGCTGAATGTCGCAGGCCTGCCGCACCGGTCTTTTATACTTTCTCGCTCTAATGAACCGGTGCGGCAGGTCGGTAGGTTCAGTCGCTCGTAGTCTGTCGAAGCGACAACATCTCCTGAGGTTGCCACGTGTAGTGGCGAAACGCGTCGAGTGTTTTGTTGGTGTCAGTGTTGTGATTCCAGGAGCATCTTCTGTGTCACGTTGTGAGTTGTAGGTATTGTGGGTCCTCTGACTTTCAGCTCTAGCTTTTTCAGGTGATTACAGTTGGATGTATTTTGGTTCCTGCGCTGGCGTCGTTTAGTGGAAATTTAAAACAAAATAATTCTTATTTTCAGCTTTAGTCATGGATTTCCGCAAAGTATAATACTTCTTCGCCTCATACTGAGGCGAAGAAGTATTGTGTAAGTACCTGTGCAAAACTTCCGATGAACCTCCCCTCCCACGCCCTCGGGAGCCAGTAAGCCTGCTGCTCCTCCGTACCCTGCGATATGAGTGCGGGCATGAACATCAGGTAGTGCAGCACCATCGACGTCCCGTCGTACGTCGGGGAAGACCCTAGCAGGGATTGCAAGACGTGCCTAGAAATCACACATCCCTTATAAGCAGAGTGCGTAGCAGTCACAATAGAGCTTGTGCACAATAGCGGATATTCTCCGCTATGAAAATGCATATCGCAGCCTTAATAATTTGTGTGTGGCTGAATAAGTCATAAAAAAATCAGTTTTTGTATGTATGTATACACAAACACATACTCGCATACTCAAAAAATAAATTCAAGGGTGAAATAATTAATTTGCTGAATGGGGATGATCAGTGAAGATCGCTTCATTGACATTTACCGTATTTAAAGAAATAAATCTTGATATGGGTATATCTACTATACTCATATCATCTGTAGTGTATAATGTAATAATAATTTCCATTTATTTATATATATACATAATAGTGCCTTATCCATATACCTATCTACAATTTGATAAACATATATATAATAGTATCGTACCTACATATATATATTTTCTTGTATGTAAACAACGGTTGCTTTATTTTAGAATTAGACCAAAGTCACAAACGACACGATATACTTGTTATTTAATTAAGGAAAACCTATTATTGGCTATACATTTAGAAATGTGCACATTGTAACATAATATTTGAAAACGCTGTTGGTTTTCTCAATAAATAAAATAAAAAATAAAATAAAATGTTATTATTTTTTTGCTTTTATTCCCTACATTGTTACTAACATAGTTGTTTACGTATTTTTAACTTAACTCATATGGTGAATGCATATGTTGTCCGAAATCAACTTTTTTTGTTCAATTTTTTATTTACATCATTATACAAAACTCACCACAGAGATCGGACCTGCGCTTTCCGCATTCGGAGGCTTCCCCCATTCCGCGGCTTCTAGCGATCTAGGTAGGGGGCATGCCCACGGAACATCAGAGTCAACAACTTACATACCTCACGTAGGTAGACCTTTTCTAAATTAAGACGATGTTATAGTCTTAATATTCTCAGATTCTTTAAGGTTTACTCGAAATTAATCTTTAGTCTTGTAAAAGTAGGTATGATAATAAAATTGATTTATTATCGCCGCGTGAGTGCCACTGCCCCAACCAGCACCCTTGACCTTTACTCACTTTCATTGGTAAAATTATATTTAGAATACATAAGTTATATAAAACGGCCTCCTTGTAACCACAGTTGGTTTTCTTTAAATAACGCGTCTCCTTCTTTTAATTCTACTCAACCCAAAACTGCCTAAAGGTATAACTGGCAAAGCATGCCTTGTTTGTGTTAAGTGATTTGTACAATGTTTTGTCGTGCAATAAAGCTTATACTTAATACTGCTACTTAATACTTACTTAAATACGCGGCAGCGGTACCACCACAACTATGGGACAGGCAAAAGATTCGCCAGGAATGAAGGGAAGGAGAGGAAGCCCATATCCAATACTGGATGAAACTGGGGCCAACATGATGATTATGATGACTTACTTAAATAAATAAGATGTTATTTTGGCAGCAACGACACTATAGTCTAGAAGTATTCCAAAGGGAACTGCTACCCTAGACCTAGGGACCTAGATTGATTTTTTTAAGTATTGAGATACTTACCTAAAATCAGTTATTTTAGTTTTTCCTTCTCGTTGCGTTTTCCGAACCAACTCGAATATAATGACTGATTTTCGGACGGATTCCACATGCTTTTCCTTTGAACCCAGGTAATATTCTGGAACTCCGCTAAAATAGTCTATTTTACTGACCATTTCACGATCTGTGAAATTGATGAAAAAAGTTTTGTAGGCTCTATGATCAAAATTATTCGCATCGTTAAACGATGTCTCTATTCAAATTACTAACTGCTACTCTTCTCCGTATGGAAAAAAAATACAATTAATTAATAATACACTTCGCAGATCTCGAAGTAGTTGCTCTATGTAGGCAGTTTCTTTGCATAGTTTCCTAAAAGATAAAAGATAAAGAAGAGAAGGTACTTTCATTTTCTTTAAGGGCGTGGGTGGATCACTTATCTTTCAGAAAACGATATTTCATTATTATTCATTATGTTATTCGGTCGGTTATTATTAGCCTTGTATTATTTATTATTGTAAGAACTAATCTTTGAACAACCAGCGCCTACGATAACATTTACTTAGTGTCTTAAGCACCTATAATATCATGAAGATAAGTAGGTATAGTAGTACTAAAAAATAGTAATTTGTTCTCCTCTTAATTATGTCAACTACTCACAGAAAAAAATTACCTCTACTTCTTCGTTGCGCTGTTTTCTCCTTCCCCCCATCGTACAACTCTGTCATTTCTTCAAGATTAAACGTGCACTTCTCTCGTTCTCTTCGCAAATCCTGATTTACTTCGTGCATTTTAATTTTATTAAAATGACCACCAATAACAGTTATTACGACCAGACGGTCCGTTAGCTTTCTTCGCTCTTTGTGGACTGCGGACCGCGTCCATTTGTTTGTACCTACTATGTTAATGCAGTGTTAAAGTTCACATCATTTATTATTAATAGCATGACTGCATAAAATGTTATGGATATGACGTTATAGTTTGAAGTTGCAGCAGTAGGCACGTCGAGATATTTTGTGAGTTAAGACGATTGTTTTATCACTTTCAATGCCACTACGATTTTCTTAATTCCTTCAATGTGCCGCCTATTTCACGATGGAATCGCTAGGTGAGTCGCCGGCACTGCATACTGATTTACACGGACTCGCTAGGCGAGTTCGCTGGCATAATGTTTAGTTATACTTAATGATTTGTTAGTATAGATCGTTCTTCCTCCCTACCTACATTACCTTTCTTACTTCCTTAGCGGTTGGCCAAGACTCAACAGAACCCAAGAAATTACCCTATTCCAGTATAGAATTGAAACGAGTAGGGTATGTACTTCAGGAATGTTCTGCCCATTTGTGTGATACCGTAGTTTGTAATAGTCACACAAAGAGCTCGACGAACAAGTGATCATCGATCTTTCTCTATGTTATGCCAGAAACGTGATAACACTAATTCTAAATTTTCTGAATTTCAGTAGGAACCTACACAGATTGGTACCTTACTAAATCGAGATGCTTGGGTGTTTTGATGAGTTCAAAATCTACGCTTGGAAGTTATCGCTCATCTATGAAACACAATATGCTACTAAAATGTTAAAAGTTGCTGACCTCATCTAATATATCTCAGGTATAAAGGACAGAATCAAGACAGTAAGACAGCGGTATAATAATAAAAGTCTTGGTTGTTTATGAAAGTTTATTGCGTTCACTTCTTGGCGGTGACGGCGGCCTCGTCCTCGCGCGCGAAGGTCTGCAGCAGCTCCTCCTTCTTGGCGGCGATGCGCTCCTCGCGCCGCTTGCGCGCCTCCTTCACCTTGTTGCGGCGCGCCTCGGCCTGGTCGCTGGAATTATAATGCATTTGTTAGCCAAATTGAGAGTTCAATGAAGGCAAATAAACGTGGCTTCATGGGCTTTTGAAGTGCTATCTGTATTAGCATGCATCATCATCTTCGTGACCACCATGGTGAGCGTCACGTTTCAAGGCACTGCAGACATTTGGGCCAGATTTATCACTCTCTTCGTTCATCAGCAAATTACAGTACGAGTAGACTAGAAATACCTAATATTAGATAAGCCTGATAGTAAGTGTGTTAATAGCCCACCTAAAATAACTAGCTGGCAAAATTTCGATGACAAGACTGGGCACCACCAACCACAGTTTGTATCTATAGCACTATGGATCTGAATCATGAAATGATCCTGAGAGCCCTGCCTTGAGTTAGATAAATGAAGAAGACAAAAAGTCTTCACAACACTAACTCCCTAAAATGTGACAAGAAATATTACAATCTACCATTGAACTATCATAAAATATTAAGTTCTACACTAAACTTATTGCGTTGATATTAAAAACTAGTGCTATATCAATTAACTTGATACTATCTGGTTTGAATCCTAGTGAATGCTTTTCCATATCAGACTTTCAACATCTACTACTGTGCATAGGCCTCCCCCTCCTCCTCACTGCGCATGGTCCTGCGCTTACCGAATCTAGCGACTTCCCACATTGGTCCACCTTGTGAATGCTATACATAAACAGAAGTTGCTATTCAACAAACCTAAGCATCTTGGTCCTAGCCTTCTCAGCTTTTTTCCTGTGGATGTACTCCATCAGCACACGCTTGTTCTTGAACACATTACCCTTCGCCTTCATGTACAGAGCATGGTACAGATGCCTGTCAATCTTCTTTGCTGTTCTGTACTTGAGGAGCAGTTTACGTAGAACTCTTTGTCTTTGTACCCATAGTTCCTGAAGGTAAATAAAGGGTTTTGAATTTCAATTTGCACTTACTGAAGATGGAGTGCATTATTTTCTAACATATTATGCTTTTATTTGGTGTTTACTTTACAATACAAAAACATATTTACAGGAAACTTGTGTAAAAAATACAAACAGCTGATCTTGTTGTATTGAAGATGAGGATATGTATTTACATAGAAAAGAAAATTATTTACTTCAACTTATTAGCACAGATAGCATAACTACCTTACTATTATAAAATTATCTCTCTTTATACTACCAGTAAACATTATCTAGTGATAAAAACTTGTAAAAATGCTGGATGTTAAAATTGGCTGAAATGGCAGTTGAAAACTTAGGCATATTCATCATCATCATCATCATTATCAGCCAAAGGACGTCCACTGCTGAACATAGGCCTTCCCCACAGTTTTCCACATCGACCAATCACAAGCGGTCCGCATCCAGTGTGATCCTGCGATCTTTACAAGGTCATCTGTCCATCTTGTCGGTGGACGTCCTACACTGCGCTTTTGGTCGAAGGGTCTCCAGTCCAGAACTTTTCTGCCCCAACGGCCATCAGTTCTTCGCGCTATGTGCCCTGCCCATTGCCACTTGAGCTTACTGATTCTCAAGGCTATGTCGGTTACCTTAGTTCTTCTACGTATCTCCTCATTTCTGATTCGATCTCGTAGAGAAATACCGAGCATAGCCCTCTCCATCGCTCGTTGTGCTATCTTGAGCTTCTTTATAAGGCCCATAGTCAGAGACCATGTTTCGGATCCGTATGTCATCACTGGTAACACACACTGGTTGAAGACTTTCGTCTTCAGACACTGAGGTAATTGAGACGAGAAGACACTCTTGCGCAATTTCCCGAACGCTGCCCAGCCGAGTTGGATTCGTCGATTGACCTCTTTCTCAAAGTTGGACCTACCTAATTGGATTACTTGTCCCAGGTAGACGTACTCGTCAACAACTTCGAGAATTGAGTCCCCAACAGATACCGGAGTGGGTACAACACGGGAGTTCGACATAATTTTCGTCTTATCCATGTTCATTTTAAGACCCACTTGTTGGGATACTCGGTCAAGGTCTTCGAGCATATTGCCCAGATCATCCAGCGTCTTTGCCACGACGACGCTAAGCATAGAGGCATATTATACTCCTCGGACTTCTGTATAATTTGCCTTAGCGTATGGATGTGGTCTATGGTACTATAGCCTTTTCGGAATCCGGCTTGTTCGGGAGGCTGGAAGTCATCAAACCTACGTGCGAGACGATTCGTGATGACCCTTGAAAACAGCTTGTAGACATGACTCAGGAGTGAGATGGGTCTATAGTTCTTCAACAAGGTTTTATCTCCTTTTTTGAAGAACAACACCACCGCACTCCTGTTCCACGCCTCAGGCGTGACGCCCTCTAGCAGCACGGAATTAAAGAGTCTCTGAAGGACTTTAAGTACCGGTGTTCCACCCGCTTTCAGAAGCTCTGCTGTAATTCCGTCCTCGCCAGGTGCCTTGTTGTTTTTAAGCTGTTTCAGGGCCATCCTAATCTCATAGAGGCTGATGTCCGGGATGTCTTCGGTATAGTTTCGGGTCAAGATAGCTCTTGTGTCTCTGGCCGAGCTTTCAACGGGTTTAGAAACTGAGGTGTACAACTGTCCATAGAACTTCTCGATCTCCCTCAAACCTCTGCTTTCGTCGACGCTACACTGCCATCCTCTGTCTTAAGCTTCGTCAACAGGCTTTGCCCAATAGACATGTCCCTTGCAAACACTTTAGAGCCTTGGTTCCGCTCTATTGTTTCTTTAACACTGTTCGTGTTAAAGGAACGAATGTCGTATTGCAAGGACTTCCATATTTGTCTATTGAGCTGCCTGTAGTTTTCAGCATTAACGGAGGTTTGCAGTGCCATAGATCGACGTTCTGCCATAAGGTCGAGAGTGTGGACCGAGAGTTTGTGTGGTCTATTTTTACGGCCAGGCCTAAAAAATATAGGCATATTACCAATAAATTAATTGTTTACCTTTTGTGGCATACGCGCATTTGCTGTACCTCTTCTTTTACCAAAGCCACAGTGACGACCCTTTCTGCGAGCCTCTGTGTTCTTGCGGACACGCGCACGGGAGTGTACGGCTACTGGCTTCTTGATGACGAGACCATCCTTGATCATCTTACGGATGTTCTGTCCTGAAATGCATGGCATATTATCATTAGTTTTAGTAAATAATAACAACAGGTACTATGGAATTGTAACTACACTCTACATGGAACTTTTTGTTTACAACTTTTTACTTGTAAACTCACAAGTAGTACCAAAATAATGCAGAAATAGACAGAGCGAGATCATTGGCAGTAAGAAAGCATGAGTCAGGACATAAGGTTTCCAGCATATTTCGGTGAGGATAAAAAACCTGGAAGGTAGACAAAAATCTGCTAAAATCCTTATGATGGCAAATTTGAGTAGGGAAGTTAAGTAATTACGGATGAATCAGAGGCTGAAGACACAAATAACAACAAAACAAAGAGTAATCAAATCGAGACATGCATGCAAATCCAAGGGAGCACAGGTTATACTTACGGGAGTTGGTGTTGGCGATTTCATTGATCTCGTTTGGATCTAACCACACCTTCTTTTTACCACATCTCATAACAGAGGCTGCAAGCCTCTTCTGCAGCTTGAGGGAACTGAAAAGAAGGAAATATCACGGATGACCACATGGTCCGACACACCGAATCCACTTCCACGAGAATGTTGTTTACTGATGTAAGAAATAGTAAAATATATATCACATAAATTGTGTGGCACTCTAAAAATCATTTCGAACATGATATTATTCGGGATAAATACACCAAATCATATTTTTTTGAGAAAACTAACCTCATCTTGACACGATGAACTCCAACGCTCACAAGAAAGAAATATGGCCGCTGTCGCTAGTGCTGTCCTCGCAGCTTGTTGTTGTCGAGTTGACGGATTGACTTATTGTCTATGAATATTTACTTCCGGTCCAACAAGATCCCCTGCCGCATCCACACATTAGACAAATAGTTGGCCTCAGTAAAAATAAAGGTTTCTGACAACGGCTGTCATTCATCAGCTGTTCAATGACAGATAACTGACAGCTGAAAGCTTTCACAACAATCAATGGAAAAATATGGAAAAACAAGTCTTTTGTAATTTATTATCATAAAAAACAATACACTAATCAAATCTTCTTGAATAAGAATACACAATAATGTAACTTTTGAGTGATTAACAATTTTCAAGATATTTTTGTTTTTAAGTTTGCCGTATTACTCTTATACACCTGAGCGGTCCTATAGGACCGCTGTCAAAATTTACCGTCAACGCCTACGGTCCTATGCGACCGCACCTCTCACGGGACTTTCAACCTCTTCTTGTTTGATTTAGAGACTACTTTTGTATGAAGAAGTTGTGCCATAGACAAAGTGGAATGAATGAGCTATCGAATGGTACTACAATTATTATTTTATCTGTTGAAAGCTCATTTTATTCATCTAAAGAAAATACGCCATTTTTTGTGTGTGACGCTCCAACAAATTTTGGATTTTAGAAAGGTAAGGACAACTTTTAGTACAAAAACTGTTGTAACGTGTGTACTTTAGCATATAATACGTGATTTAAGGTAATTGTTTTTGCAAATTACAATACAGTTTTCGTAATTTTCGAATTGTAAAGTGACTACCCATATCTGAACATTTTCAAGTGATTGATAAAGGTGAATACTGTAAAGTTGCTAAATAACGTCTAAAAACTTGTTTACAATACTTTCTTGAGCAAACACACGCATATTTTGATAAATATAACCAATAAATCAACAAGGTCGTAGCAAAAAACGGTTAGAACGGAGCCAATATGGTGATCGACATTTTGAACTCTATTCCTATGATGACATACGGCCAAAGATGGCCGGTTGTGATTTGAACGTTTCGTGTGTGCGTAGATAAGAAGTCGAATAGGGACGGGACCTGTGTCGATAGTTGATTTGAAATTTTGTTCGTATTTCCATGACGATGTTATTTTGTGATAAGTTTATATTTATTTTTGTGTTGTAATAGTAAATTAATTATACGTTAAACTAAATAATGCGTTTATAACGTGCTGTTTGATGCATTTTGCAACATTTTCAAAGTATATATTTTCATGTCATATTTTTTTTACCTTATGTTTTATTTTATGTTTTTCGAGCGTATGTATGTATTTACTTTCGTATGTATGTATGTATGTTTGTTCATTTCTTTGACATGCCCTACTACAGCCCAAATGTCTGGACGGATTTTGACAATAGAGGTGTCGTTGAATTCGTTAGAACCGTGGTAGTGACATTTTAGGCAGTCAAATATTTTGATTTTATTAAATTTAATAAGTTTTTTTTTTTAATTTTATTAGATGTCGATTTGGCGTTTAAATGAAGGTGGCGATGCGCCAGATGAATTTTTGGCGGAGCTGTACGGCGAGGAAGAGGAGGAGCCAAGCGACGGTAGCGACAGTAGTGAGTGTGAGGAGAATGGTGGTGAAGAGGTAATAAACACTATAATAATAGAAATGCACAATTGATATTTTTCCTCAGGGTGGAGCAAATACGAGTTGTTTTGTGAAAGGTACCTACTTATAAATTATAGGCATTGCAAAGATGGTGGTTGATTTATAAAACACTAATGCCTGAGAAATTTAAGATGCCGAGAACGCATTTTTGTGAATTAACCTTATTATTATTTACAGTTTTATTTAACTCTATGAGACAGCATGTTTTTTCACAGTTTTGATGAGTTTGGTTTGCAGTGGTGTTTCATTTATTATGCATATTTGTAAATTTTTGTGTTCTGATGTTTGGGGCCTGATAACAAAAAGTGTTTAATAAACTCACCTAAGTAACAACTTAGGCAGCTGTAATGCGAGGGTAATGTGTACATATTTACACTACTTTTTTTGTATTTAGGACGATGAGCCAATGAGGCCTAGCCGCTCGCCGTCGCCAGTGGCTCCTCCCTACTCGCCGCTTACGTCCCCGAGGCGTCGGAGTGAGAGCCGGGAGAGGTCCCGTTCTCCTCTACATCCGAACTTGTAAGTTATTTATCATTTCGGAACTTCATGTAAATGTTTTGTGTAATCGTGACATGTATGTTAGGAAGAGTTTCATCATCATCATCATCTCAGTCGAACGACGTCCACTGCTGGACATAGGCCTCCCCTAAATGGTTCCACTCAAAACGATCTTCTGCCGCCCGCATCCATCGGCTTCCCGCAATCTTTACAAGATCGTCGGTCCACCGTGTGGGAGGCCTGCCCACGCTCCGCCGTCCAGCTCTTGGCCGCCATTGGAGAACATTTTCGCCCCGTCGGCCATCGGTCCTCCTCGCTATGTGCCCCGCCCACTGCCACTTCAGCTTAGCGACTTTGCGGGCTATGTCGGTGACTTTAGTTCGCCTGCGGATTTCTTCGTTCCTAATACGATCTCGCAGGGAAACGCCTGACATAGCTCGCTCCATCGCCCGCTGAGCGAATTTGAGCCTTCTTATGAGGCCTATAGTCAGATTTAAGAGTTTGCTTGCTAATAATAGCATTTTTTTTTAGGATACCAGATATCGAGTTGAGAGTATTTCTTGAAGACGATGAAGAAGAAGAAGAGGGCGCCGGGAGTGACGCTGACTACATGCTTCCAGATGCGCACGTCCTATATAGAGGTAGGGGAAGAGGTAGGGAGGGAGTTCGCGGACTAGGCAGTCTGCGAGGTCGTGGGAGGAGGGGAGTACGTGGGAACGGAAATCGAACTCAGAACCTGAGAGGTCGTCAGTGGGAGGTAGGACACCCACTGACTGAAATCTGGACAACAGATGCTGACGTACCCCCTGAGTTGTCGTCGTTGGCTCGGGAAGTGGTGAGGCGGAGGCAGAGGAGAGCCAACCACGATGACGATGACGAAGATTTTGTAGACGCCAGTGATGGAAGAGATGGTCTCCTGGAAGGCCAAAGCACCCAGTTTGAATGGTCCCCCATGGATTCATTCCACGGAGAGGAAGAAACCTTCAAACCGGAACGTACTGGTTCAACGCGTCATTTCGCATCGGCGTACGACGCTTTTCGGGCTTATTGGGACGACGACATCCTGTCCCACATAGTTGCCCAAACGAACCAGTACGCAACACGGATTGCTTCTGCGTCTTTCCAGTCCCATTGGTATCAAACTAATATTCATGAGATTTTGTGCCTTTTTTCATTTTGGATGATGCTAGGGATTGTCAGAATGCCAACTATTCAAAGTTGTTTTTCTGGCAATCCTTTGCTGAAAACTGATGTATTCAAAAGAATCTTCAGCCGAAATAGGTATGAACAGTTAACACGTGCTTTAAATTTTATTGATTCAGACCCCGCATTTAATGATAGAAATCCTTCCATCACTAGCGCTGCAAGAAGCTTGGACCGAATACACTGTTTGAGACCAATAATTTCACACTTAAATTCAAAATTTCAATCAAATTACATTTTAGATAAAGATATTTGCATAGATGAGAGTTTAACACTTTGGAAAGGAAGACTCGACATCAAACAATATATTCGGTCCAAAGCATCGAAGTTTGGGATCAAAACTTTTGAGCTGTGCGAAAGTGCCACCGGTTATCTGTGGTCTTTCATAGTATACACTGGAAAAAAGGCTAATCCAGATCTCCACCATTCGCCGCTTGTATTAAAAAGTACAGCTATAGTTAAACAGCTCATTGGTCCCTTACTCCGAAAAGGACATCGTTTGTTTATGGATAATTGGTACAACTCACCTCTATTAGCTCGCTTTCTCAAACTCAATGGCACTGACTGTGTCGGTACATTGAGACCTTCCCGCCAAGATGTTCCCGCTCTAGTGAATAAGGCTCCGCTTAAACAAGGACAGCTGATCGCACGACACTCCGGCGATGTCACGGTCTTATCATGGCAAGACAAAAAAAGAATAACCATGATTTCCACATGTCATGGTTCATCAACTGCCTTGCCTAGAGTCACGTCCAGACCTCAGTCTCGTCCAGTACCCCATAAACCCCAAGTTGTACTCGACTACAATAAGTTTATGGGAGGAGTCGACCTTAAAGACCAAATGCTTGAGCCTTATTTGTTAGAGCGGAAACGGTGCAGCAAATGGTATATGAAACTCTTTAAGCGTTTGCTTAATGTTTCTATACTAAATGCACGCACGCTTCTGCAATCTTCAATACAAAAACCTTGTGACCATCTGGCTTTCCGCCTTCAGCTAGTTGACTCCATCCTTCATAATCATCTTCCGCATTGCCCACTCAGTCGCAGATTCACTCCATCAAGCAGTAGATATGCCCACCATCAGCCTTCTACTAGAATGCCGGAAAATACACATTGGCCCGTCCTTTTAGAGCAAACTGAAGCCAGTTTAGCGAAAAACCGAAGTTTTCGCAAACGCTGCGTTGTTTGCCTTCACGAAGGCAGGAAAACATCGAAAACTGCTTTTAGTTGCGAAGCCTGTGACGTGCCATTGTGTATAGATAAATGCTTCAAATCATATCATACATAATCTCTTTTTATCATTTTCTTCTTTTCATTTTCATTTCATTTCAAACCAATTATCCATAAAAAACATGTTGATAGGTATCAAATCTGATTATTTATTTTTTGTTAACATTTGTCTTTCCCTCTGCTATAAAGCAGTGCCTACTCAATATTTCTGTTTTACCCAAAGGTTGTCTGGTAGAGGACGCCTTATGGCATTATTTCCTTTTGTACAAACTTTATGTACAATATTTTTTTAATAAATAAATAATCAGGTTTTATTGAAGCTCACTCCCTACGTCTTCTTCTTCTTCTAGCACTCGTATTTATAGACATAAAGTAATTACATTCAATGATTAAGTAATTCCATTGGTAAAGGTGCTGTTAAAAGATTGTAATCAAACGTGACCTGTTTAACAAACATTGTTTACTATCTCTTGTACGTACTCAGAGTTTTATGCACTTTGATACCACTTAAGTTTGGTTTTCTAATTTGAATTGAAGAACTAAAGTTACTCAAGTAATTACTTGTTTATAAAACGAGCTTTAGAATGTAATTACAATATTAAATTGTCTATCTTCCAATTCAGTAAGATATAAATATCATACGCCTCATCGATTGTCTTTTAAATGCTAAAAGTACTGAATTAAAGACTGTTATTCTTACAATCATCAAATAATAATAATAAAACAATTAAAATATTGTAAATGTTAATAGATTGTTTTTTGTAATTTAAGTGATTGATGTTTTTTAAATATTAAAATGGAAAAATTACTTGGCTTAAGATTTCCGCTCAGTGACGCCGACATAATGTTTTTTGTTAAACTTTTATTTATTGTTAATTAATTTTGATTTTCTTGATGTAACAAATTATCCTGTATATCGAGGGGCGCTAATGACAGCGACACAGTGTTACACTTATAAGAACTTACTTTGATAATGCAATAAATAAATTTTGATATTTTTATGAATATATATGTAACTTAAACCAAAATTTGCATGCTAATAGGGATGTGGACTATTTTTGGGAAAGTGTTTAAAACCATCTATAAGTACCAAATATAGCACTAAATATTTTTATTTATTTTTTTAATAAGAACAAATACCTTTAAAATAAATTATTTAAAATTGTATTACAAATTTCGCGCCAGAACGAACGAACCTGTCAAAATATACCGCTGTGACGTCACCTGTTCCAAAACGTTGTCGAAGTTGTATGTAAAAGAAAGCTATTTCATAGTTTTGTGCTACTAAGATGGATTCTAAATTTTATAAATATTGTGCGGTGCCGCAGTGTAAAAGTACTACTATTAAAACACCTAAAAAACTATTTATTCACGTTCCACGTACAAAAACGATGCGGAAAATGTGGCTTCAACTAGCCCGTCGGGATCCAGCACTTGAGATATGTATCCTGGCAGATAGGGGTTTCAAGCATATAGAGCAGATGGTACTCCATGCAGGTCTTCACTTAGTTCGACCTCCAAGTGTTAGTACTGGATCAAAATTATCCAAGCAAGAAGCTCGCCAGACTAAGCAAATTGCCAGTTTGCGAATACATATTGAGAGGGTGATACGCCGCTTAAGAGAATTTGCCATGTTAAAACCTCATGCTTGCATTAATAACTATTTAATAAAGGTATTAGATGAAGTAATTATAATAGCTTGTGCTTTGATAAATTTACAGGACTCTGTCATTAAATAAAGACCATGTTTAGTTTTATTACAATCATCACACCTAATAAGGTGCTTGTGGCGCAGTGGTTCCAGTGCTTTGGTAGTGATACCAAAAGTTAAGCAACCTAAGGCGCGGTCATGTCTGGGATGGGTGACCATTCTGACCATTTAAGTGACATCTATTTACAAGTATTTCCGTGCTTCGGAAGGCACGTTAAGCGGTTGGTCCCAGTTAATATCGAGAGATATTAGCCGTTAGCCTAGTCAGAGGCCCTCGCGCGGCTTAATAACATCTGACAGTAAGGTTGGTCACTTACCTTACACACACCCACCCCTGCACCAATCCGCACTGAGCCCGCGGGGTGGAGTATGGCTCGGACCACCTCATAGTTGAGGTGAGGCCTGTGCCCAGCAGTGGGACTTATACTATAGGCTGATGAAAATCATATCTAATAAGTTTAGATTTAAGTTTTACTATGTAATGTTTTAACCCTCTACAAAAAGGAGAGTATTAAAAGTGTGACATACAAACAAGACGTTTGTATGTCTGCCTTTGGCACCATAGTTCCCATATAGCTGGACCAATTTTAATGCAGTTTTCTTTATTTTTAAGCCAATTTAATCGAGATGGTTCTGAGCTTTGTTTCATTCAAATCGGTTCAGTAGTCTAGATAAAATTTAAGTGTAACTGTTGAATATTTCACAATTTCCATGAAACAGTAACTATCATTTTAAATATTAGAAAGGCTGTTTGAAAATAAAACATGGTTAACGGAAAGTATTGTTTAATTTTTTATTGTACACTTTTATTCAACAATGGGTAGACATGCTCTTTCCAAAATGCTGAAAGTTGAACTAGTAAATTATTAACATAGTCAACTTCCAAGTGAACACAAATGATATTCACATTTTCATTGGTTTCAAAGTTACTATCTGCTACACAAAAATAACTCTTTTTCTTGTCAGACAAAAACATTTGTAACTGCACTTGTGCATAATATAATTTTGTAGGTTGTTCTTCCTGAACATAGTTCTTGTAATTATTGGCACTAGTTGGGCACTTAATTTCGATGACAAATTCATCACTTATACCATCTGGTGAACATGCGATCATCAAATACTCTTGAGAAATCATTAATCCACATTTTCCTATTTTTGCTCCAAGTTTAATCTCTACGATTTTGCGAACAGCATCTTCTAATTTTCGCCCACGGCTCATTGCAGGTGTATCAGGAATTTTGCCACCCATAATTTGGGCAATTAAACTTCCATCAGGGGTTTTGCATTTACTAACCGAATAAGCTTTCGATGCAGTTACAAATTTTAAAGTTGTGCCTACTTTTGCTAGACGTGACTTTTTCCAGTAGCATTCTACAGAAGTGCATGAAGGTTCCTCACTTCGGCGATGCACCCACATGATGAATGCCACAGCATGTTTGCAACCTCCTTGAGAAGCAGCACAATCATGACACTCGGCACTTACTATTTCACCGTTTTCTTCATCCACAACCATAGTGGCTGAATATGGTTTGCTACGAACTTTATGCTCCGGGCAAATTTTGCACTTAACTGTGCACAATTTTGAATCTCGACGAAGTTGGACATATCCCACAGCATCGTCTCCATATGACCGCCTCGAGGAGCTAAAAAGAAATGAAACAATTTGTTATAAAAATAAAACATAACCTCAAAATCATACATCAATCATTTAATTTGATAAATGTAACTTTTCCAGTTTAAAATACCTACGATTGCTATTATAATGTATCCTGAATATATTACTTACATGGAGGTCTTCACATTTCTAAATTCAGCAGAGCAGAAGTTACTATTTTTGCGAAGAAATTAGCCACCGTAAAGCAATCGATTCTTGGCAAATTTGAACTATCTGCCTTTATATATCCACTTTCCATTATGGGAAAGCCTTTAAAAATCGATTTAATAAGAAAATTGAACGAATTTCGAAGAAATTTCACAGTAATCACAACAATAATATTATCCAAATATCAACAAACACCATAGTAATTGACAGTGAAAATTCTTGTTTGGCAACAGGTGACGTCACGAATTTTGATTGGTGTTCATTGTCACGTGACTTGAGAGTGAAATATTTAGTTACATTTTATTAAATAAATAAATATTCCCTTGTTTGTTGAAGAAAATTTTGTGTTTTTTATTATTTGTATTATAGAAACTACCCATTCATGGTAAAATTATATACTTATTTGAGTACAGTCCACATCCCTATTATAAGCAAAACATGTGAACATAAATTTACTCTACCACACACAATATCATGTTTTTAAGCAAAATAAGAAATTATTCTATTCTATTCTGTGTTACGACTTTTCAAATGTGTGTTTTTGTTAGATTTGTAAATAACTAAACATGGTGTACATTAGTTAACATTCTAAAAATGCTATATAATGTAAGAGTGTTACGATATTTCAAATGTGCATGTAAGTTAGTTTTTGTAAATTACTAAACATGGTGTACATTAGTAAACATCCTTAAAAATGCTATGTAAGTGTGTTACATTATTTCAAATGTGCATGTAAGTTTGTTCTTGTGAATAACTGAACATTTAATTAGTAAAAACTTCAAACGAAAAAGGATAATAAAATATGTCAGTGTATGTTAATGTAAATAAATCATAAAATGGATTTGGTAATAAAACAAAATTTAAAATACGTTGTGTTTTTATTTGTAACATTTCTTTTATAAATGAGAAAAAATAAATAAACTATATAATCAAACTGCAGACAAAGATTTTGTGCATAAATCAAAATTTTAATGAGACAATTCATTTTTATACATTTATTCATTTAATCCTATGCAATAATAACAAAAATCGATAATACTAAATCTGTAAATAAAACATTTTTTTAAATTAGTCTTACTCCTATACAAAAATAACAAAAACTTATCGACAAAACTACAAAGGTGAAGGAACATCCCTAGCACTCCAGGTAGTTTCGGCACGGTAATATTATCTATACAGTATTCCATCTTCATATAAACGGACGACGCGCGAGCTATACCTACTCGCCCGGCTCTTGGCATGCGCTTGGCATGCTACAGTCGCGAGTGCGCGCAGTGACGAACGGACGGTGCGCTGGTTTTTAATCAGTAACCGCCCGAATTTTAACTAGAAATAAGTGCAAGTAGCTATTTAACATGACAAGTTGAATATATTGTGCTGTTTTTGGATTGTGGATTTTTTATACACTCAAATATAATAATAAAGCATTTCGTTCATACGAGAATAATATTAGTAATACAATCAATGTGCAAATATTTTTCGGTCGCAAATTTATTAGACCGATTTGTTAGCAAGTAAGCTATTTAACATGACAAGTAGAATATATTGATGGATACTGTCTTCAATAAAACGCACGTAAGACTTTTCACTTCGGGTTTATTTCACAATTACACACAATTGATATTCGTTTGTTCACTTGACTTTACTGTTCGAGTGTTAATCCAAGACTGGCCGCCGCCACAAAGGAAATGGAATGACTGCCTGAATGACAGAATGACTGAATGGATGAATGAATGTAGGCACAAGTAATATTTTATGGGAAGTGATTTAGAAAGTCAAATGAACAACTTATAAATAAATTAAATTTTAAATTATTACAATAAAACTCATAAAGTTTTCAAAACACAATTAATTTAGATAATTGTACGTTTTTATAAATAATTTCACAAATTTAGTGTAAATAATTGTACATTTTTATAAATAATCTAACAGCTCGTCCATCCTGATACAAGTTCACGTCCTCGTGAACAACTAAATTAATTTTGATTGCTTGTTTAACATACATAATCAATAAAATCAAATGCATACATTGCGCGTTGCACACTTTGAGCTTTTGGTTACAATAACTTGTCCACACTTTGTGGCTTCATTAGATTTAATTGTGCACTTTGCACTCGGCGCACTTTGCGCGTAGCGCACGTTGCGCTCAAACGCACTTTGCGCGTAACAATGTACACGTTGTACAATAATTATGCAAAATAAACAATGTACACGTTGTACAATAATCATACTAAATAAACAATGTACACGTTGTACAATAACTATACAAAATAAACAATGTACACGTTGTACAATAATACAACTCTAACTTTGAGCCTCTTACTCTTACTTATTCTCTTTATACTCTTACTCATGCATAATATTTATAAAACTAAACATCGCATCGTATCATTAATCTGAAACGGATCTCTGGACTAATCAGAAACCTAAGCTGCTATCTCAATAAAATACAAATATTAGTCACTACTATCAATACCATCAGATCGAGAGTCAGACTCTTTATTATTGAAACACAGCCATGGATATATTTTATCTACTGCATAAACTCCGGTATACTTCTTTCCTTTTCTCGTGATGGGTGTATCGCAAACTTCGTACCTATCATTATCTAATACTTTAGTTATTTTATATGGCCCTGAGAGCTTAGGTAGCAGCTTTGTACTCTTACCTACACTTTGCACTACCTTTTCAATTCTCACTAAATCACCTACTTTATATTGTTTTGCTACTTTCCTTTTTTTGTCAAAATTAACCTTTTGTTTAGCCTGAGACTCTGCAATATAATTATCTACCTCCGACCTAACATTCGTAATATCATTTTCAGGGAGAATTACCTCGTTATTCTCTACAGTTTTGGGGGTGTTTTCTTTATTGCTTTCCATTGTATCCCTCGTATTATCATTATCTGCAGCATTATTGGTAAAGGTATCGCTATTGCAATCATTGTTTAGAAAATTGTCCGTCCTATCTGATTCAATCTCTGTCACAATCCGTCCTTCATTCGTATTAATAAGTCTAAGCCCGAACAAAACTTCTGATGGGGATTTCCCGGTACCTTTATTAATTGTGTTATTTAAACCCCATTGAACCTGCAGTAATTTATCGTCCCACAACCTTTCGTCTTGACCATGATTTTGTGCTGCTAGTGAATCTAATATAGTACGGTTGTACCTTTCCACTTGGCCATTGGCCCGTGGAGAAGCAACAGCGTTCAGAATATGTCGTACTCCTAATTCTAAAATAAATTTCTTAAACTTGGCGCTGGTAAAAGAGGTTCCACGGTCACTTATTAACCGTGCTGGTAATCCGAATGTGCCAAAATAATCTCTGAGTACAGCTATACTTGTGTTCGATTTTGTGTTCTTTACAGCTTTTAAAACGATAAATTTAGTATACGCATCAATGATTACTAAAATATACGTATTTTTGCGCTTACTGGGAACAAAAGGTCCTACATGGTCGATGTGGATTGTGTGAAACGGGGTAGAGACCTTTGGAATCGGGTGAAGATAACCTTCCTTTTTACCAGCAGGGATTTTATTATGCGCGCATTCCAAGCATGAATTTACATATTTCTTAATAAATTTTCGCATTTTCGGGAACCAATAATGTTGTTTTACCATATCAAAAGTTTTCTCAAAACCAAAGTGACCTATCTTATCATGATTTTGCTGCAGAATTTGCCATCTGCAACCCTTAGGTACCACCCATCTTAATCCCTCATTAGTATTCCTATAAACGCGTTCTCTTTTTAAGACAAAATTATTTTTGACGTCAATGACACTATTATATTGAGGATCAGATAATATATCCTTTATCCGCTTGATTTCAGAATCATTGGACTGGACGGTCTCTAGCCAATCACTATCAATGCTCATAATATCCAAAGTTTCAACAGTCTCAACTATACCTACTGTATCCGGAACTGGGTTTCTACTAAGAGCATCAACATGCATCATATTCTGACCTGACCTATACATGATATCACAGTCGTACTCCTGAATTAAACTCCACCACCTAGCAACACGGGGAAGCATATCTCTTTTTTGGAAAGTTGCCCGAAGCGAATTGCAATCCGTTACGATAGTAAAATGCAACCCAAGAACATACGGTCTAAATTTGACTAAAGATGCTATGACAGCTAACGTCTCCAATTCGTATGACGAAAAGTGTGATTCTTCAGGAGACGTTTGTCTGCTGTAATAGGCTATTGGTTTAAAACTAGAATCTACCTGTTTCTGTAATAATACTGCACCTACCCCGTGTTTACTGGCGTCAGTGTGTATTTGCGTTTCTGCGGTTGGATCGTACAGAGATAATACGGGCTTAGAAGATAATATCTGTTTAACTTCTGCAAATGCCCGTTCTTGTTCCTCTCCCCATTCCCAAGCAGCGTTCTTTTTTAATAATTTGGTTAAGGGTCTGGTTATTTCGGCAAAACCCTTAATAAATCTTCTAATAGCAAGCCCGACTATCCGTCTCACATTATGAACATCTTTAGGAGTGGGAAAGTTACTAACTGCATCGACTTTTCGCGTACCAGGCTTAATACCTGCTCCAGACACTTCAAACCCCAGATAATCTACTTGTTCTTTAAAGAAATAACATTTTTGTGGTTTTAATGTCAAATTTGATTTGCGCAGTTTTTCAAATATAATACGAAGTCTCTCCAAACCCTGCTCAAATGATTTTGACGGAACTAAAATATCGTCCATATACGCTAGAGCTACATCAAATCGCGCATTACCTAACACCATATTAACGGTCCTTTGAAAAACCGCCGGAGCATTAGCCAACCCAAATGGCATGCGGTTAAACTCAAACTGGCCATCCGGGAGTGATAAACGCAGTTTTGGACTTTGACGCTTCGTTTATGGGTATTTGATAATAGCCGGACGCGAGATCTAAAGTACTAAAGTAAACATTGCCAGCTAATCGGTCTATTTGGTCTTCAATACGCGGAATTGGGTAGTGTTGTTTTACAGTCTTTTTATTCAATGCGCGATAATCTATACATAAACGTTTGTCACCTGTCTTCTTTTTAACCAGAATGATTGGTGATGCGTAAGGAGAGGTGGATTCCCTAATAATGTCATACTGCTTTAGCTCATCCACCATAGCTCTTACCTCGGCTCGTTCAGCATGACTAAGACGATACGGACGATAAACTACTGGGGTAGAATCTTTTAATTCTATCTCCATTGCACTGACATTAGTACATCCCAACTCAGATATATCCTTGGCAAAACAATCCCTGTATTCATTTAAGAGAGCTAATAATGTTTGTTTCTGATTTTCGCTTAAGTTATCACCAACATTTAATTCATCTAAAGTTAATGGGCATTTTTCTTTAAAAATTTGATTGATATCGAAATATGTATTGTCTATTGAGCTGCTTTGATTTAATGAACCACGACTTATAATATGATCTGCTTTAAATTGTAACGTAATGTTTTTGTAATTTAATATTCGTACATACCCTATGCCATCCTTAACTTCAATTGTACCCCCAACTACTTTATATGTGGGCCGTTGACTATCTTCTATGATCACCTCCCCTGTCAAGTTACTTTCGGATTTAACTTTAATCATAGCATCACCGTGAATAGTTAAAGTGTTGCATATTCTAAGCACAATGCGTTGTTTATTTGCAGGGACGAGTGACTTAATTAGTAAATGTTTATCATCCTTACGTATTTCAAGATGAGGTTGTTCTGTTACAGTCTGTCCTACCAAAACATCGTAATTGAGAAAACGATCTGGTACTATTATTAACTCTACTGTAACTTTCACATTATCAAGTGTCAGATTTACGATGCACGCACCTATCGGCTGGATTATCGAATTACCAAAACCTCGCAAGTGCGGCAAATTAGAGTATCTCCAAGTTCCACGATTAGTTATTATTTCCGCAACAGATTCCTTAACTAAGGTGCATTGACTGCCTAAATCTACATACGCATCAAATTCTGAACCGCATATGCTTACCTTTTTCTTAAATTTATCATCAATATGTTTTCCAGCGTCAACTAGTCATAAAGCCTTAACGTTTTCCGTCTTATCTTTCCAAACCTCCCTCGAACAGTTAGGATCATTATGGCCAAATCTTAAACACTTTTGGCACTTGATAATTGGTTTCTTACAGTTACTAACTATATGTCCATTTTCATGGCAGTTGAAACACCTTACTTGCCTACTTTGGTCTACCCTAGCTGGTCTACGGTTGACATCTATTCCTGGGCGACTAGACTTCTTATTTCTATCAAATTTTTCATGTTTGACACTTCTTAAATAACCTAATAATTTATCTGCATCCTCAAAACCTACAGCTTCTGCGCCGTACCGAACAGACCTGTCCTCTATGCCAAAAACAATGCAATCAATAGCATTCCTGCCATGAATGCCACAGCGGTTAAGCGCTATTACTTTTTCATAGTAATAATCCTCCAAATCATCCCCAAATTTAGCCCTAATATTAAGCATGTCTGTAAGCAGCCGCCCATAATTCTCATATACCGGAAAAGCAGATTTAAGCTTCTCCTGCCATTCTTCCCATGTATGCATTACTGTTGGTTGCCCCTCATACCACCGTTTTGCAGTGCCCATAAGTTTCGGTAAAGCAAAATGTGCAGTTTGCTTGCTATCCCAACCGTAGATCTCCGCACATTCGTTGACTTTGTTCAACCAAGTTTCAATAGTTTGATTTTTAATTTTTGGATCAAACTCTGGCACTACGTTAACTGTTTGCAACTTTTCCCGGCTTTCTTTATTTGATCCTACGGCAGAGACAGCCTGCAGAACTTTGCTGAGACCATCCACTAAACCCTTATTCAAAAGTAAGTCATTAGATATAGTGTTTTGAGACGTTGAATTTGGTATTACTCTTTCTGACCTTGTCATTGAACGGGATCGGCGCTCCTTACCTGGCGTCCGTAGGCGATGCAACCTCCTGCTTCGTGATCGGTTGCGCCTGCTTCTGTAGGAACATGAAGGCTGCCTCGAGGTAGAACGCGACCGGCGCCCCGCAGTGGAGCGCGAACGCTGCCTCGAAGTGGAACGCAGCAGGCGTCTTGCTCTTCGTCTCGTAGCAGAGCGTAAGCGGCGGCGTTTCGCGGTTGCACGCGAGGACTTCTTTGAAGTGGAACGCGATCGACGTCTCACGGTTGACCGCGACCGCTGCCTCGTAGGGGTATGCGACCGAGATCCCGAAGTGGAAGATGAGGGACGCCTCGAAGCAGTACGTTCCCTGCGTCTCCTCGACGTCATCCTTCCACTTGGCATTGTACCACAACAATGGTATTCACACTAAAAAAATAGTACACTATTAAAGCACAAACATTTTAGTTTTTATTAGGTAGTTTAATTTTATATTTATAACTGTGAAACTATGACTAACCTGCTATATCTCCAATATAGGATATCACTTGATCCTATTTACCTTAAATGTATTACTCAAATTGTAACAAATAACTTACGATTGTAACTATGTATATAACTCTAACCTTGATAGTGCATGATTTGTATTCTGTTGCTTAGGTAAAATTATTTTTACCTAAGCAACTTATTATTTATGTTATATATCAAAATAAGGTATATTTTGATACATAACATAAAATTAGATGGCTAACCAATAAGCTAAGTATAAGGTACTCTGTATTTCATAAATGAAATCCTTGCATAATCATGATGTAACTTAATACGTACATAAGTAAATGTTAATCAATCACATTTCATTTCACCTCATAATATAAGCCAAACTAACTAGGTCAGATTTGTTAAAACAACACTGCCAATGAAATAACGTCGTAGCTATCGCCAATCTATAAGCTATAACTTTGACAACAAAGCTCTGATGATAAAAATCTTATGTTTATTTGTTTAAGTACAGATTATGTACCTTTAAGCAAGAAATATGCCTGCTAGCCAACATATTATATCGTTCTGCAAATACCTATAAGCCTAGCCTTATTGAATATTTGAGTATTTGTAATATAGCAATAGGCAATCATATTTTAGGTTTTGTAAATCGTAAACTACAAGCTTATAATTTAACAGCCTAGAAAGCAATTAAAATTAACTCACCTCTCACGTCTTTTATTTTTATAACAAACCTGTCACAAATGGCACGTGTTAATCCCGCTTCTGAAGTTGATGGATACTGTCTTCAATAAAACGCACGTAAGACTTTTCACTTCGGGTTTATTTCACAATTACACACAATTGATATTCGTTTGTTCACTTGACTTTACTGTTCGAGTGTTAATCCAAGACTGGCCGCCACAAAGGAAATGGAATGACTGCCTGAATGACAGAATGACTGAATGGATGAATGAATGTAGGCACAAGTAATATTTTATGGGAAGTCATTTAGAAAGTCAAATGAACAACTTATAAATAAATTAAATTTTAAATTATTACAATAAAACTCATAAAGTTTTCAAAACACAATTAATTTAGATAATTGTACGTTTTTATAAATAATTTCACAAATTTAGTGTAAATAATTGTACATTTTTATAAATAATCTAACAATATTGTGCTGTTTTTGGATTGCGGATTTTTTATACACTCAAATACAATAATTAAGCATTTCGTCCATACGAGAATAATATTAGTAATACAATCAATGCGCAAATATTTTTCGGTCGCAAATTTATTAGCCCGATTTGTTATAAAGTCACATAATTAAGGGGTTTTAATTAAATCTATCAATCAATAAAACAACTTGCATTTTAATTGAACACTTTCTATTCAATTCATAAAGTATTTTATGTATGTTAACTATCTTATACTTAGAGGGTAGATGTAGGCAAACAGTATATCACGAATTATTCTTTAATCAACAAGAAATTAAAATACAAAGAAAGAAATTACGATTGGAATTGCAAATAATTAAATAAAACACAAAAGTAGGCACGGTTCACTTTTCCGAAGCGTTCCGTCCGATGGCTCGAGCAAAAGTGTCCGCCACCGTCACTTTTCGCTCCGAAGTCCGTGACGTCACGCAGTGTTGCCAACACGGCCCTCCTGCATCGTGCATGTCCTCAGGCACGTTCACAGCACTCACGCCAACATATAAAAGACAAATCTGAAAAGGACAGACTATTTTAAAATATGTAGCTTCGGCCTATCATGACTCTTTCATCAATGCTTTGTAACCCCATATAGTATTTAGAGCCACCCTTTAGTCTTAGGATAACTCCAAGACCCATATGGTTTACCGTATGTCTGGATAATCACAATCTATTCGCCGCTTAAGTTTAAACTTATTTATCAGTTACCTGTAGATACTACTGGTCTTGAGAGTATCTGTTATAGTCTTCTCCTTTAGACTTAGGCAGAGACTACTTCAGCATACTCCCTTATTATGTGTAGTACCTATCTACTTGACTAGTTTGATTAATGATTATCCAGTGTCAGTAAATAGTTAAGTCAGATACAACCAGAATACTTTACTTATCTAAGAAATGTTACTGTTAATTTATGTATGTAACATTTATTGCAAACATACTCCATAAATGATGAATAAAGAATAAGTAAATTAAATACTTTTTGTTAATTTATTTACCTTTACAACTTCATGTATAAAAAATATATATAAAGCAACAAAAAAAAAACAAACAACCATACCTTGCCAACACGGTTGTCTTAGTTAATAATCCAATCATTAATGTTTATCCACGGTTTTATGTTTTCCGCCGCGGCCACCCCGATATTGTGAAAGAACGATTTAGTACCTCTCTAGTTTTACGTATGTAGCACATCTCTAGTGACACTTCGCTTTATAACTCTAGATTGTCTTTGTTCTGTCTGTGGCCGTCTGTGTAATTGTCCGTAATGCCGCTGTGCCTCTGATAAAGTTTTATATACAAAATACTGCCTTTTACTTGTAACCACCGCACAGGTTATGGGCCCCCACGCACGCAGGACTTGGAGAAAGGCAGATAACAAGAAAAAACGTGAGTTCCATGAAAAAATCAAGCTAAAGTTTAACCAGAAAATTTTCCGTAATGGCGTCCTCAGACTTGCCGAAATTAACTCCAGAAAACTTCAATAATTGGTTGTTTCGGGTTGAATGCATACTTGACGAGAAAGAATTAAAGGAAACGTTGAGCTACAATTGGGAAAATGTCAAGGAAGAAGAAAAAGGAAAAATGAAAAATAAAGATGCCAAGGCAAAATCGATTATTGTGCAGTGTGTGCCAGATAAGTATATCACCTTAATAAAAGACGCATCATCATCGAAAAGTATGATTGAAGTGCTTAAAAGCCAATTTCAAAGAAAAAGTGTAGTATCGAAAATTAACCTAAGAAGAAAATTGATTACATTAAAGTGTGGAGAGAGTGAAAAGTTAGAAGACTATTTTCTAAGATTTGATAACACCGTACGAGATCTAGAATGTGCTGAGTCAAAAATAGACAAGCTCGATAAAATTTGCTACCTTATGACAGGTCTGCCACAAAAGTATGACTCGGTTATCACAGCAATAGAAACTATTCAAGATGATTGCTCATTAGAATATGTGAAATCAAGACTTCTTGATGAGGAACTTAAATTATTAAAGAAAGATGACAGTGGTCAACCAGACAGTGCATTTAATATGATAATTTGCTATAATTGCAACAAGCCAGGACACATATCTAAAAATTGCAAAGACAGAGGCCGTCCGCATCAGAGAGGAAGAGGAAGAGGCAGGAATTATTCCAGATCAAGATTTAATAATAGAGGCCGAGGTCATCACTACTCCCACTTATCAGAAAAAGAACACGACTTGGGATTTTATGCTTTTCCATCAGAAATTCAGACAACTACTGATTCCAATGAGATTGTGATGATAATTGATTCGGGTGCAACAGAACATCTTATCCAAGAAAAATATGAGTGTGAAATGAAGGATATAGAAACATTAGAAAATCCAATAAGAATCAGAATTGCCAATGGAAATTATTTATTATCTACTAAGAAAGGAAAATTGAAAACTGAAGTTAACTGAATAAATATTTCAATAGACGCATTAATAGTACAAGGATTAAGTCACAACCTCCTAAGTGTGAGAAAATTGATAGAAAAAGGATTTAATGTAATATTTTCAAATAAAGGTCTCAAGATCAGCGGTAATAATAAAATTTTATTTGGTGAAAAGTCAGGAAAGTTATATACTTTGAGAATGAAAATAAGAAACTCACAGGAATGTTGTTATTCTGCAGATTTATGGCATAAAAGATTCGGCCATTTGAACAGAAAAGGACTTAAAATTATGAAATTACCATTTAGTGACAAAGTATGTGGAACATGTATGGAAAATAAAGCGACCAGATTACCATTTAAAAGAATTTCATATCCAAAGTCAAGACAAGTAGGGGAATTAATTCATACTGATATAGCTGGACCGGTCAAGGAACCAACTAAACAAGGTTTTCGATACTTCCAATCCGTCATTGACGATTACTCCCATTTCTTGGTGGTTTATTTATTGAAAAATAAATCCGAAGCAGCACAGAATTTAAAAGATTACATATCAAAATTTGAAAATGAAAAAGAAGTAAAAGTGAAAAGAATAAGAAGTGACAATGGAGGTGAGTACTCTTCAAAATGGTTCAAAGATTACTGTAGAGAGAAAGGAATTTCAATAGAGTATACTTACCCATATAGTGCACAGCAAAATGGTACAGCTGAGAAAATGAATCGTACATTATACGACAAGGCAAGAACAATTTTGAATGATGCTAATTACCCTAAACATCTATGGGGAGAAGCAATTTTATGTGCAGCTTACCTGATTAATCGTTCACCATCACAATCAATTAATAATGAAATACCTGCAAAGAAATTTGGAAGAAAAATGGACTTAGAAAGATTAAAAGTATTTGGTGCAAGAGCATGGGTGACAACTATACCAAGAGGTGACAAATTCGAAAAGCGTGCAAAGGAAATGAGAATGGTTGGATATGCCAGGACAGGTTACAGGCTATGGAATCCAGAAGATGATACAGTTATAGAATCAAGAGATGTTAAATTTGATGAGAGTGATACTAAGTATGTAAAATGCCAAGAGGAAGAAAAATCGAGAAAATATTTTTCTGATGAAGAAAATGAAAATGACAAGGTTAGTAATGATAAAGAGGAAGATAATAGAACAGAAAAAGATAGAAGACAAAGAAAAGAACTTCCAGTAATACAAGAAGAAGATCAAAGTAGAGAAATTATGAATGAAGGTATACAGACTAATGAGATGACTACAAGAAGTGGAAGAATAGTTAAGCCGCCAGAGAGTTTGACAAATGATTACCAACTTTATGAAGCGTACTGTTTATTTTGCGCAGAACCAAGTACATATCAAGAAGCGTTGGATCTAGGTTGGCAGGAGGCTATAAACTGTGAATTAAAAGCACATGAAAAAATGAACACATGGTCAGTTACAGATCTACCAGAAGATAAACAAATGATAGATACCAGATGGGTTTTCACTACTAAGGAAAATGGTCTTAAGAAAGCAAGGCTTGTGGCAAGAGGGTATCAGTTAAAAGAAGACAAAGATTTTGGAAAGAATTATGCTCCTGTTGCTAGACTCTCAACTGTTAGAATGGCATTAGCTTATGCAATACAAAATGATTTGACTATTAGACAATTAGACGTCCCAACAGCTTTCCTTAATGGAAAAGTGGAATCCGAGGTATATATGAAACCCCCAGAAGGTGTTAAGATTGAAAAAGGAAAAGTATTGAAACTAAACAGAGGATTGTATGGACTCAGGGAAAGCCCGAAGTGTTGGAATAAGAGATTCAATGACTATATAGAAGAAAATTGTTTCAAACGTTCGAAGAATGATTTTTGTCTTTATATTGGAGAAGGAGAAAATAAGAAAGTATGGATAATAATTTATGTTGATGATATTTTGATGATCGGGGACTGTAAGAAGATAAATGAAGTTACAGAAAAACTGAAAAGGGAATTTGAAGTCAAAGATCTTGGGGAATTAAAAGAAAACACATTCTTAGGATTGGAATTGATAAGAGAAGAGAACATGTTAAAGATCAAACAAACTAAACAAATTAAAAAAATGCTGGATAGATTCAACATGAAAGAAAGTGAGGGTGTAAGTTCACCACTTGTTAAAGGATTTCAATACACAGAAGAAGAAATAGTAGATGTTCCCTACAGACAAATAATAGGATGCTTGATGTTTATAGCTATGGCAACTAGACCAGACATAGCATTTGCTACTTCTTACCTTAGTCAGTATCTTGACAGACCTACTAAGGCTTTGTGGACACAGGCTAAGAGAACACTGAGATATTTGAATGAAACCAAAGAAGTTGGACTTGTTTATGAGAAGAAGGAGAAAGAAGATATAATAGAGACATACTCAGACGCAGATTGGGGAGGCAACCATACTGACAGGAAAAGTGTTACTGGATCAGTTACTTTATTCAATGGAAATTTAGTTGCCTGGATATCTAGAAAACAAAACTGTGTGGCCTTATCCACTGTAGAAGCGGAGTATGTAGCTGCAGCGGTCAGTGCTAGTGACCTTATTCATTTAAAAGGACTGTATTCAGACTTTCAGTGTAGTGACAGTGTGAAGTGTGTTCTATACATGGACAATAAGGGTGCTATTGAACTTACAAAGTCTTTTGAGAACTCTAAACGAACTAAACATATAGACATTAAAACCCATTATATTAAAGATTTGGTAAATAATCAAATGATTAAAGTTATGTATGTTCCAACAGACAAAAACTTATCAGATCTGTGTACTAAGACTCTGTCTTGTGACAAAATTGTTTCCTTAAGAAAATATTTGAATGTTTGTTAACTTTTCTATTTTTATGTGTTAGGATAGGATACAACGTTTGCTTGTATTATGTTATGAGAAGTATGTTAATTCGTTTAAGATTAGTGTAAGTATAAGCTGAACAATGTTTAAAATTAAGGTTTTATTTTGTTTTGAATTCTTTTGATTTTCTCAACTTATTCTATTTGTTGTTCATTGAGGTTCAAATCGAGGGGTGGTGTGAAAGAACGATTTAGTACCTCTCTAGTTTTACGTATGTAGCACATCTCTAGTGACACTTCGCTTTATAACTCTAGATTGTCTTTGTTCTGTCTGTGGCCGTCTGTGTAATTGTCCGTAATGCCGCTGTGCCTCTGATAAAGTTTTATATACAAAATACTGCCTTTTACTTGTAACCACCGCACAGATATAAGCTCTGTTGCTTCTCTCGGTGCCCCTCATATCTCGCACTTCATATCTATCCTTACCCAAGCATTTTTTTATTTGGAATGGTCCCTTAAAAACGGGTAATAGCTTTTTGCTTCGTCCGTCATTTGTTTGGCTCTGAATTTTAATCATAATTAAATCGCCTACGTCGTATGTTTTTGCTTTGGTGCGAGAGCGGTCGAACCTTTCCTTCTGCGATTTAGCAATTTTGCTTATGTTTTCGACCACTGAATTCCGCAACCCAGTCACGTCCACAGTATGTCCCGAATCAAAATCAGAATCCGGTCCTAGGCAGTCGCTATTGGTATGTAATCTGTATCCGAACATCACTTCACTGGGAACCGCTTTAATTGTTTTATGATAAGTACTGTTAATAGCTTGTTGTAACTTAGTGACACATTGATCCCAGCAGTCCTCATCTAAATCAGCCCCCATAGTTTTCATACAGTCTAAAATTGTTTTGTTAAATCTTTCGGCCTGGCCGTTTGATCTAGGCATTCCCGTAGCTATGGTATGCAATCTAATATTTTTGGAATGGCAGTAATCTTTAAACAACTTTGACGTGAAACCTGAGCCGGCATCTGTTATGAGTCTACGAGGATTGCCAAAAATCTTTGCAAGGTTATCGAGCTCACTAATGACATTATTACTGTCCGTGTTAGGTAACGCTGATATAAAAACGAATTTGGTAAACGAATCGACGGCTACAAGAAGATATTTGTTTCCTACCTGAGTTTCAACAAACGGACCTAGGTGGTCTAAATGTAAGGTATGGAAGGGTTGCGCATATTTAGGTATTGGATAAAGCTCGCCTTCTCTGGGGCCGCCTTTGTTTTTAAAGTATAAGCAGTTTAAGCAATTTTGAATGTATTTTTTTACTATGTGTCGCATTCGGGAAAACCAATATTGATGGGATATTCTTTCGACCGTTTTATCTACTGAAAAGTGACCTAAGTCGTCGTGGTTGCATTTTATGATTTGCCAAATGCATGATTTAGGGACTACCCAGCGACGGCCTTGGCTTGTACGTCTGTATACCTTATTTCCCAGAAGCTCGTATTTACAAAAAATGTCTCGATGATTGTGGGCCTCCCCTGACTCTAAGGCTTCCTTAATTTTAACTAGTTGTGGGTCTTGTAACTGCACTGCTAATAACCAGTCTGATTCTGTGATAGTCATTATGATTTCAGTTTCAGACTTCTCCCCGGAAGGCAATGGGTTTCTGCTTAACGCATCGACATGTTGCATGCGAGTACCCTCCCTATGAACAATTTCATAAGAAAATTCTTGTGTGGATAGGACCCATCTAGCAATTCTAGGTATAATTTCTTTTTTTGACAAAGCGTAACGAACAGCATTACAATCGGTAACTATACGAAACTGTGCCCCCAACAAGTAATGTCTAAATTTTGACAACGACTGGACAATGGCTAGAAGTTCGAGTTCGAATGAGTGATATTTCTTTTCGTCCTCGGTAGTTTGACGACTATAATAATGAATAGGTTTTTCGCCTTCATCGGTCACCTGCATCAATATACCAGCAATACCTTCCCGACTAGCGTCTGTATAAAGAACACATTCTTTCTGGGGGTCATACAATGTCAGAACATTTTGGGAAATCAAAGCTTCTTTTAGTATTAAAAAGGCCTTATCATGTTCGGAGTTCCAAACCCAAGGCTGATCCTTTTTCAACAGCTTAGTAAGTGGGTTTGACAATATGGCGCAATTTTTTATAAATTTACGAATATAACTGATTAGTCCAAGGAATTGCCGTAGCTGATGGACATTCTTAGGGACTGGAAATTCCTGAACTGCCTTTAGCTTATTTTCACTTGGCTTCAAGCCCGTAGTCTCAACTCTGTAGCCTAAAAACTCAATATCGGTTTTAAGAAAATGGCATTTTTTTAGATTCAGTGTAAGACCATTTTCTTTGAATATTTGTAGCAGTTTGTCAAGTAAATCTAAATTTTCCTCTGCAGTTTCAGTAGCTATTAAAATATCGTCTAAGAAAACTATGACTTTACCGAATCTAAGGTTCCCTATGACTGTATTCATCATGTGCTGAAAGCATGATGGTGCGTTGACTAAACCAAACGGAAGTCTTAAGAATTCATAGTGTCCGTCCTCCGTTATGAAGGCGGTTTTATGTATAGACGCTTCAGCCATTTTAATTTGGTAGTACCCGCTTTTCAGGTCAAGACTCGTAAAGAATTTGCACCCCTGAAGCCTATCAATTAAATCCTCTATACGAGGCATCGGGTATTTGTCCTTAATAGTGATTTTATTTAAGGCACGGTAGTCTATACAAAGGCGCTTCTCTCCATTTTTTTTTGTTGACAAGCAAAGCGGGGCTAGCATAAGCTGATTTGCTTTCTCGGATGATCCCGTTTTCTAAAAGTTCGTTAACCATATCCCTCATTATTTGCCTATCTTTATGCGCTGTCCTATAAGGTCTGAATTGTACTGGTTTGCTGTCGCTAAGGTCAATGTTCATTTCATGTCCAGCTACTTTCCCAAGTTGATCGATACTAGAAGCAATACACTGTCGGTATTTATTGAAAAGTATAAGTAATTCACGTTGGTGTGACTCAGCATCGAAATTTAATAAAGACTCATCCACAGCGTTACAAAAGTCATGAAAGTATTTCGTATATTCAAATGTAAGATTTTCTCCTATTCGTGAATACATTAAATGAGAACGTTCCGTTACATTACGCCCTATCAAAATATTACACCCCGAAAGTTCGTCAAGAACATACATATCGACCTTTTTTATGTCTACGGTATCTAATTTGAGATCTACGCTAACCGTTTCCGTTACCTGTTTTAAGCTGTCCGTAGAAAAACCTTGCAGTGTCACAGGTTTTGTCAACGGAATTCTTCGCATATTATATTTATCAACCAATCGGGACGATATTAACGAGCAGCTACTACCCGTGTCTATAAATGCGTCATTAACAAACCCGTTGACTTCTACCCGTTTGCAAAATTTACTTTTTGAGTTTGATGACTGCACAAATTTAGTTTCCTGTTTTTCTACTTTATCGGTTTTCTCAAATTTGTTGGTTTGTGTATTTTTCTTATGAAAACAAGTTCCCTCTGAGTGGCCCCTCTTGCCACAAAATTCGCACTTTATAGAACACTGTATCCGTTTATGATTACCACCGCAAGTATAACATTCTATAGGTTTACGCTGTGTTTGATTTGTCAATAATCGGCTACCTGACGATGGTTGCATAATATTTGAAGTTGACGGTTGAAGGGTTGGGTTTGAGTTGGTTTGTAGTGATACCTTGGGGTTAAAATCGCGCGAGTTGGTATTAACTGTTATTTACTTTCGCATTTTTAGTTTTATAAATCCGACTGTGTAAAAATCCTGCAAGACTTTCACATGATTTAAAGTTACTGGCCTCAACGGAAGCGGTTATATTGCTGTCGCCAATATTCCCTAATATGATAGAAATTATATCACATTCTAAAAAGTTTAAGCACAAACTATCAATTTTCGCTTTCTGTTCAAAAAAGAAGTCGTAAAGGGATTGATTTTCGACGGGACGACGTTCTACGATATCCTTTAGCAAGTCAAACATATTTCTCTTTACTGTAAACGTATTAGATATCTTTTCAGTCCAATCTCGCCAAAGCTGTCGCCGCCCCCCCCACGGAGGATCCCAAGGATCTTATGGGGATGAACTCTGAATCCACCGCGAGAGGCGACGACATAAACTGTATTATAGGAATGAGGCCGCGCGTACCTGGAAGTGCCGTGTTGCGGAGAGAGGTGGAGCTTTCCTGCTCCAATCATTCTCAGGGACATCTTTATCTGCTTCGCATTTATGGTTGTCTAGGCTTTCGGCCACCTGTAGATATAACGCTCTATAAGTATGATGCCTACGTCACGACTAATCCCTATACACATCAATTGTATTACAATCACTATGCTTCCCGTACGGACATGGCATAATAACATATCCGTCAAAGCGCATCATGTCCATCAGATAGATAAGGCGGGTACCTAGAGTCAATAAACTAAGCAACAACAGCCTCGTTAGCCACATACCCGCCGAAGCAGCATATATCTCTTTAGACTACCGATGACTCACAGTACCCGAATGCACAATTAACCTGCAGCGCAGGGACAATCATGGCTCCACTTTAGAAGCAGAGACTCTATATAGTCGCGACCACACGAGAGCCCCAGGTACGCATACCTGTGCCCTAACTTCAGTATGAAATACCAAGCCCTTAAGAGAACTAGTTCCTGAGCGCGTCCGCCCAGGCCTCAGCCTACTCCTGACAAGCGCAGAAGCAAAGCCTAACTCTGTCTCGGCTCGTCCAAGTCCGCGGCAATCATGAGCGACAATCATGGCGACAATGGACGCAGCCCGATCCTTTCGTATCTGTGCATTCCGCTAATGTGACGTAGAAAGACACATGTAAAACTTACTAGAACCAATCGTGCCGAAACATCATACATCAACTTGAGCTACTAAGAAATTACATAGTAATACTTAGCTTTAGTGCCTCTGGAGCGTCCTGGAGCGTTCCACGAACTTTAGCACCGACACCATCACAATTAGCACCAAAACTGTTCACCATCTTTGTTTTACCCGCCGCGGCGGTCCGACTAGCAAAGTGAAAATGCGCTTACCATAGACTACTCAAGATGGCGCCTCTCAATGTTGCCCGTGTTATAAATGGTTGCTCATTAGGGTTTCGCGTTCGTCGCGACACTCCGGACAAAAGGCAAAAGTGATATGACGAGATTACTCGTCCACTCGTGAATCTTCTCTAGGGCTCTCGTGGCAGCAACTCTTTTCGGTCTTGACTCATATAGACTTTGTTCTGGCTGTCTCGATTCATCGGATTCAATTGACATAGGCTCAGGCGATGCGGAAGGAACGGATTCAACAGACTCATTGAAGTCCGGTACTTTGGACTGCTGTATAAAGGGTATGTTATCATCACCACTTTTTTCTTTATCAGGTGCTCGGATACTCTCCTTCTCGGTTGGAGTTCCAGCTAAATCGATGATTGGTGTATTCAACGTGACCGGTCTACCAGCTGGTTGTGCCTGACGCTCAGGAAGTTGAAATTCTGCTCCGTCTTCTACAATTCTAGTTTCAGAACTTGGGAGACATTCTTCTTCCTTCTCCTCTATTTCCAGTGGATAGAGATGTGCGATAGATCTAGTGAATACAGTATCGCCCACTTTAACTTTGGCTACACGGCACATACCATCTACCCCTTTTACCAAGGATATTATTGTCCCAACTTTCCAACCTACACGGTTCTTATTGTCACCCTTAATTTGGACAATTTGCCCGAGCATAGGAGTTAACCTAGAGGTTACTCTCGGCTCCTTGACTCCATGGCTATACCGCTCTCGCAGACTGAGAAGATAACGGTTGGAGAACATGTCTTTAAATTCGTTTAGAACGATAATTGCTCTTTTCCAGCTTCTTACTAAATTGTCTTTTGTCACTGTACCAGGTGTTATTGTTGTATCCGTTTCTGTTGTCTCTATCTCAATACATTTCCCCATTGTTAGAAAATCGGAAGGTTTTAGTACGTGATCTGGTTCAGAGTCCACTCGTGTCAGAGGTCTAGTGTTAAGCACAGCTTCTATCTCTTTTACTACTGTAATGAGTTGATTATCTTTTAGCAAATGTTTTTGTAATGTCCTTTTCATACAGTTCTTTACGAGGCCTATTAATCGTTCGTAATATCCGCCATGCCATGGCGCTAATTGAGGTATAAATCTCCATCGTATCTTCTTTTCCAGACAATACTTATCTTGCAGTACTTCTGATATTAACTTAAAATGTGTCGCATTATCGGACGTGATCAGTTCTGGTACCCCTCTCGTTGATACCATTCTTCTCAATGCAAGTAAACCTTCTTCTGCTGTAAGATCATTGACAACTTCAAGGTGTATTGCTCTTACTGCTAAACAAGTGTAAAGACATATCCATCTTTTGCAATTACCATTGCCATTATTAACTATCAGAGGTCCCATGTAATCTATTCCTACATATGTGAATGGAGAGCTGTAGTTAACTCGTTCCTTTGGTAAAGCAGGTGTCAATGGTAACTTGTATGGTCCTCCTGTATATTTAACACATTCAGGACATTTTCTTAGAACTCGTTGAACTTGACTTCTCCCTTGAGGAATCCAATATAGTTGTCTAATCCTGTCCAGAGTATGACTAACTCCAACATGTTTATTGTCACAATGGTATTTTGTAATGATCATTTTCGTGAATTCTGTATTCTTAGGAATCAGTATAGGATATCGTTTATCGAATGACCAATTTGCGTACTTCATTCGACCTTTACATCTTAGTATTCCATCTATGTCTTTAAATAGTCCTAGATTGCGACTTAAGCTTGTTATCTTTCCTTCTGTTTCTAAAGGAAAATATTCAGATTGAATTCTTTTTAAATTTGCAATATCTTTTTGATCGCTAACATCATCTTGTTGTCCTTTCTCGTTAACTTGTGTGTCCATTTTCTTAGCAATTGGCTCGCTGTTATGTGTATCCAGATTGTCTATTATGTTATGTGTATCCAGATTGTCTATTTCCATCGGACCCTCCCCAGCCGAAAATGAATGGGTATTTACGGTGTTCAACCCTGTTGGCCACCTGTCTGGACTGTCTACCAGAAACTGTGGACCCCTAAGCCATTTTTGTTTATCCTCTTTCGAACTGTTAGGTCTTGTTCCGATGTCTGCTGTGTTCAGTTCCGATGGAATATATCTAATTTCTAATTCTTGGTTCTTTTTAATTTCCTCAACCCTTCTTGCCACAAATGGAGGTAATAATTTATCAGCTTTGCACCATTCTATCACAACTTGACTATCTGTCCATAATATTTGTCTCGTTATATTCAGTTGAAGAAATTGAAGAACAAATTTAATCAATCTGCATCCGATTAATACACCAAGTAACTCGAGTCTCGGGATCTTAAGATTTTCCTGATCCTTAGTTGGTACAAGACGAGATTTACCAATGACAAAACTTTCTCATAACCGTTGATTAAGAAAACTGATGCTGCATACGCCTTCAAAGAAGCATCTGTAAGGCAGTGTAGTTCGTAGTTATTCTCTTTAGCATCTTTCATGTAGCATCTGTTTACCGATACCTCTCCAATGGCATTAAGTCCCTCATGGATATCAGACCACTCTTCTTTCAGTTCTTCTGATAAACGTGTGTCCCATTTTACCTTTTCCTGCCACAGCTGCTGTAGGAAAAGTTTAGCTCGTAAGGTATGTGGTACAGCGTATCCACATGGATCATATACTGATGCGACTATCTTAAGAATTTCTCTTTTAGTATATGTTTCTATGCACGGATTCGTGAATTTTAATTGAAGTGTATCCTTGACAGTATTCCATTCTAATCCGAGTACATTGACCCTTTCATCGGTGCATGAGTCTGGAACTTTATGTACTAGTTCTTTGGAGTTAGAACTCCAATCTCTAAGATTCATTGATATTTCTTGAAAAGCTCCTTTAAGATTTTTGTACAGTGTCATAGCTCTTGCTGTAGAGTCTGATCCTGAGATGAAATTGTCTACATAGATGTCATTTGCTCTATCTCTCACTTCTGAAATATCTGAATTTGTCAAATGATGTTTAATAGTGGCATTGAGCAAATAAGGTGAAGAGATGACTCCAAACGGAACTCTACAAAATCTTAGGAACATAAGGTTGTCTTTTGATACGGGTTTTGATGTGTCCTTAATCCAAAGAAATCTCGTTACATCACGATCCTTGTCATGTAAAGACATTTGTAGAAAAGCTTTCTCAATGTCTGAAGACAATCCTACTCGGTGGCTTCTGAACTTTAGAAGTATACCGGTAAGGTTTTCAATCATCATTGGACCACGATATAAACACTCATTTAAGCTCTTATTATCTTTGATTTTAGAACTAGCGTCGTACACTATCCTCATAGCCTTTCCTGGTCGTTTTACAGGATGATGTGGTAGATAATGTATAACCCTCTCGGTTATTGACTTTGTAGTATGGGGAACGACCTCTATAATACCCCTCTCAATTTGATCCTTTAAGATGTTGTCATATTCTGTTGTAGTGTTGACATCCATACGCTTTAATAAGTTTGTCAATCGTCCAAACGCCATTCCAAAATTGTCGGATAAATCGGGTGGATATTTAATCCACGACCAGCTCACGGTGTATCGTTTGTCTATGATTTGTGTTGTTTCGTTAAAATACTTTATAGCTTCCTCTTCTCTGCTTGAGTTAGGTGAATCATTTATGCCGATCGATTCTAATTCCCAGAGCCTTTTAATATCCCCGTCACATAAGGGTGGATCTGGATTTTCTAGTCCCATTTTACTGCTTGTTTGTGTATATGTAATGACTGACAATTCGTTGGTATCTACTGGTTCGATTTGCCCGCTAACGAACCATCCTAGTGCTGAATTGACAAGAAACAAGTTCTCACTCAGCTGTATTTTCTCTTCACGAATAATGTTGAAATAGTAGTCGTTGCCTATTAATATGTGCACTTGGTTTTCCAGTGATCCGTCATCGGCCAGTAAGTAAGATGTATTTAGTTCTTCTAAGTTTACAAAAGGAATGCCACTCCTTGAGATAAACTCAACACAATTTGCATGTATGACTACTGTTTCTCCTGTTCGTGATTGCATTTCAAAAGTTACTACGGAGCTGAAAATCTCGTGAGGTTTCTCATTTCCAAAGGTGAATATTGTTAAGTTAATTTCCTCTTCCACAGGCAGTTTTAATTCTTCAGCAACTTTCAATGTAACATATGATCTATGTGAACCAGAATCCATCAAAACACGACATTTGATTTGTTTGGATGTATTTCCCACGATGCTAACTTTAACTATGGCTGTCTGTAAAATCGTTGTTCCTTTGTTATGAATCGTCATAGTTGTTTCTTCCCTGTCTGATCCTTGCAAAAATTCGACGGACACAGCACTCTGTTATGTTTCCCCCATGTTTTGCAATGAGGACACTTTGTTCTCGTAGGACAGGTTCTCATACGATGGCCTTTCCGAAGACAAAGATAACAGCTCTGAATTAATTTTGATTTTCTTTCTTCCAGAGTTGTAAATTTGTCGCACTGGTCGTTGTAGTGCTTGCCTTGGCAAAATATGCAAACTACCGTCCTTTGCTTTTGTTGATGCAATCCGCTAAACATTGTGTTATTTCTTCTTGTGTTACTCTTGTTGTCACGTCTCTGTACTTGTTGAAATTTAGGATTTTTACTATTTTGAAAGCCATTATTTCTTTTGAAGTTATGGTTTGCAAATTTGGTCCGTTTTGCTTGAACATGTAAGGTTTCTATTGTACAAGTTTCCATGTCGCTTGACCGTTTACGACCTGATATTCTTTCAGCATCTTCCTTTGCAGCTATAGTTTTATCCAATTGGTTCCTTAACTCTTGAATAGAGTCAGTAGTTGTTCTAAGTTTTAATTCGTAAATTAATTCCGTTGGAAATTTTTCCATTAACATGAAACGAAGATGATTGTGATTAATGTTTTCGCCTAAAGATTCTAAAATTTTTAAGTTTCTCTCTATTTCATTGAAGATTTTCCTACAATCTTCTGCCGTGTTATTCGCAGTCTTTATTTTATAGAGCGATGCATAATGCGCATCGATGAGGTACGAAGTCTTTCCAAATCTCTCCTTCAGAACTGATAACGCTATCTGATAATTCTTATTGGTCGTGTCCAGACCTTCAATAGCTTTCTTAGCGTTGCCGGTCACTGAAGATTTCAAGTAAGAAAGTTTGTCCACGTCGGATAAATTTTTTGAATCTATGTTAGATTTGAACTGGTCCCAGTATTCGTGCCAAGTTAGTACATCACCGTTGAATGTTGGCAATTCAAGTTTAGGAAGACGACTTGATGAATAAGTTTCTTGTGTATTTTGAGTAGATTTAGCTTCTATGACAATGCAATTTATCTCCACTTTCAGTTCCGCTAACGCCTCCTCCGCTTGCAGTTGTACTTCACTCATTTGAGAAATGTCATCCGCAGATGGTTTAGTAACTAACTTAAAATATTCTGCTAAGTCTATATTGAACCGCTTAATCGAAGCTTCCAACCTGCCATATGCCATTTGCCCTTCTTTCAATGTGTCAATACTGAGAGAACCCGGAATATTTTCTAAGTCGTTTTTCATTTTGTCATGAATGAGCCTAAGTCTATTTAAAAGTTATTCTTCCATGTTGCAATTTGTATCTGGAAGTAGGTATACAAATAAGCTAACAATCACAATATGCAAAGTTCTACACCTTTGCCTATATTATGAAGTTTCATTAAGAATAGATAAATTTATTTAAAAGTGTTCTGCAATATCTTTAAATCAATTTCAAATTAATTGCAATTATCTTGTCAAAGTTAAGTATTTATTCAAAGAGTTCAAATTTCTGAATCTTATTCGGAATGAAATTGTATCAAAGTAACACTAAAAGTCATTCTTTCTTTTAAATTTCAAATAGAAATAATTTACTGAGAAATTATTCAAGTAATCAAGCTATTCAAGTAATTAATTGGAAAACTATTTATTTATTTGGATACTCTAACCCGTTTGTTTTGTTACTTCTTATTATTTTATCACCATATTACACCTTCATTAAAAGCAAACAAGTTTTGACTTGACTTTCAATATTGTGTATCTTTCATCAATAAAGTGACAATATTAAGAGTCTACAACGTTCAACCAAACGCAAAACAAGCTTCAAGTAATTAAACACCTGTGTTGCATTTAATTGCACTCAATTGTTCATAAGTGAAATCAAAGAAATATTTTGTTTCAAGGAAAAGGAATTATTCAGACACAAATAATCCCCTTTCAGTCTTCATGTTTGTATTTAGTGTAAACTATTAAACTTTTCGTATTATAACCAACAATGTAATGTACCTACATTGTTTTTTACCATGAAATATTCAGTATGTAATTTTTTATGCAACGACACATCCCAATTAATTGTACAACTTCTTGAGCATCAGCTCACTAAATGTGAAATATGAAACTAATATCAAAGAATAGTGACTAATTTCTTTTGTTTCGAATTTGAGTAGTTCAATATAAGGTAAATTTGTTTGTTCACAACATTCAAATATGGCAGTTAGTCTGACAAGTACTCATTATGAAGTTGAAATAAAGTTGTCCTAAATTCACATATAATATGAAATAACTGAGTTTACTATAAGTAAGCTCTGTGTTCCTTAGATGGTACTTACTTGATTTTCGCACTAACAGATTAAGTGCCTTTAAATCAAATTCAAGTGATCAATGGTTGTTTGTTCGTCGTATGTTCCTGGTTGAAGCAGACCCTTCTCCTGTTGATTAGACCATGAAAACTCCACTTGTCGTCAGTCCTGGTGTAGTTTCGTCAAATCCGGTGTGGTAGATGGCTGGATGTCATTTCTTGATACATTTTTTAACGCGAGCACAAGTAATTCGAACTTTCCACACTGGCGCATACGCCATCTACAGGGTTGCCAACGTCGCGATTTGAAAATCTCCAATTTAGGATAAAATATTCTGATGATTCCAGAAATTTCCTTCGCTTGCAAGCATTTCCGATACGATACTAGGTCGATTATGACTCGATTAACTTATTAACTGTACTGTACTGTAGTAAAACATTTATTCGGCATAATAATACCTAAAATATAAACTAAACACGAGCAGTGACTTCTGCCTAATAACTTCCTAGGTATTAAATTAATATGGAGCAAAATGATACAAAACGTCATGTTGTATTGATACATTTCTGAAGGCCATATTTAATCCTTCAATTGTGTTTGTATCAGTTCAGCCAGGCTACAACTTATCTAATGTAATCTTGTAAACATGGTTAAGTCGAACTCGTAAAGCAAACAAGTTTCATTTCTTTGCTTGTCTTACTGAGCTGGTTCTTCATTTCCAGTTGTCCTGTAGATATGTGTTTAAGTTGGCGATTATTCCTTTACGTAGAAACATAAATATTAGTTATCCTTTAATTTTATTCCAGTAGGTACTTGTGATCAAAATCCCCAAAATGCGGATTTTCCTTAACTGGTCACACTGACTTGAGTCCGTGAGTCGAGTCCCGCCATTTTTTCCGGCACAGTGTTAATCGCTTGCTACCCTTTTAAAGTGAAAACAAAGATTGAACGCTAAACGCCTCCAGCAAATATCAACCTTCGTTAATGCTGTCGAAAATAATACAGCGCCCAATGTAATTTTCGATAAAAAGCAATAAATTCACTCAAATAAATCGTCAAAGAACGGAGCAGATCCTGCATCTGATTGGCTACAAACGAACTCATGTCACGTTTCCGGTCAGATCATGCTTTACACGCGAGACAATAGTTTATTATTATCCAATAAGTACTCCAATTCCAACTAATAAATAATGTACTAATTTAGGATGTTTTATCATCATTAGTTTCGTCTGCTAATAATATTGGAATCACATTGGTAATAAATAAGATCTTAATTGAGACCGTCGGTCACTGCATGCTAGTTTCCTAATTCCGCCGCCATGACGCCATGTCGCTACTGTCTATGAAAATAGTTCTACCACTACCCCACATTTGATTCAAATTTTGTTTGCAATAACTTTATGTTAAATTTGCTGATAAAATGCTTTAGAATGACATATGCAACCTCGAAATAATTATTAGATAGAACACAACACTTCAACACGCACGGCCCGAACTCCATTGAGCCACGAGTTCATATTTAATTGTAATGGGAAAGATACCCGGCGCCTCCACCATTTTATGTCGCCGCCCCCCCCACGGAGGATCCCAAGGATCTTATGGGGATGAACTCTGAATCCACCGCGAGAGGCGACGACATAAACTGTATTATAGGAATGAGGCCGCGCGTACCTGGAAGTGCCGTGTTGCGGAGAGAGGTGGAGCTTTCCTGCTCCAATCATTCTCAGGGACATCTTTATCTGCTTCGCATTTATGGTTGTCTAGGCTTTCGGCCACCTGTAGATATAACGCTCTATAAGTATGATGCCTACGTCACGACTAATCCCTATACACATCAATTGTATTACAATCACTATGCTTCCCGTACGGACATGGCATAATAACATATCCGTCAAAGCGCATCATGTCCATCAGATAGATAAGGCGGGTACCTAGAGTCAATAAACTAAGCAACAACAGCCTCGTTAGCCACATACCCGCCGAAGCAGCATATATCTCTTTAGACTACCGATGACTCACAGTACCCGAATGCACAATTAACCTGCAGCGCAGGGACAATCATGGCTCCACTTTAGAAGCAGAGACTCTATATAGTCGCGACCACACGAGAGCCCCAGGTACGCATACCTGTGCCCTAACTTCAGTATGAAATACCAAGCCCTTAAGAGAACTAGTTCCTGAGCGCGTCCGCCCAGGCCTCAGCCTACTCCTGACAAGCGCAGAAGCAAAGCCTAACTCTGTCTCGGCTCGTCCAAGTCCGCGGCAATCATGAGCGACAATCATGGCGACAATGGACGCAGCCCGATCCTTTCGTATCTGTGCATTCCGCTAATGTGACGTAGAAAGACACATGTAAAACTTACTAGAACCAATCGTGCCGAAACATCATACATCAACTTGAGCTACTAAGAAATTACATAGTAATACTTAGCTTTAGTGCCTCTGGAGCGTCCTGGAGCGTTCCACGAACTTTAGCACCGACACCATCACAATTAGCACCAAAACTGTTCACCATCTTTGTTTTACCCGCCGCGGCGGTCCGACTAGCAAAGTGAAAATGCGCTTACCATAGACTACTCAAGATGGCGCCTCTCAATGTTGCCCGTGTTATAAATGGTTGCTCATTAGGGTTTCGCGTTCGTCGCGACAAAAGCCAAGTGGTCCAGCTGTGATCGTTTCGCAACAAAGATTCGTACCAAATTTTCGCTGAACCTTTCAGTTTATTCAATGCCTGATGATAACGGATCATACTGTCTGACCATGAAAAAGTTGACGCATAAGATTCTATCACTTTAATCCAAGACGTAACATTGTCAGTAAGTGGGTCAAAATCGGGTATCATATTATGAAGTGCAACACTATTAGTACTCACAGTTCCGGTATCGTTTGGACGGGATACCTTTATCCTTTTTCGAGCCTGGGGGGCCAGCGGCGGCGTCCTCGACCCGCTGTCATCACTCGCCGTTGAGCTGCTGCTGCTTGTGGATGGCGAACGAGCACGCTTCTTCCTATTTTTGCGCTTACTTTTGTGTTTCCTTTTACCTCCCATAATTTATCACGCGGGCGTATAAAATTCACTTGTCACTTCTGATGTTAACTATCTTATACTTAGAGGGTAGATGTAGGCAAACAGTATATCACGAATTATTCTTTAATCAACTAGAAATTAAAATACAAAGAAAGAAATTACGATTGGAATTGCAAATAATTAAATAAAACACAAAAGTAGGCACGGTTCACTTTTCCGAAGCGTTCCGTCCGATGGCTCGAGCAAAAGTGTCCGCCACCGTCACTTTTCGCTCCGAAGTCCGTGACGTCACGCAGTGTTGCCAACACATATAAATATTTTATATTGTTTCTAAGTATCTGTGCTTATAAATAAAAAGTAACAAATCTACAATCTCAAAACAAGATAGAAACTCAAAGTAGGCAGATGCAATCAAAACGCTGTAGGTAGGCGACAGCGAGTACAGCGACAGCCCTATCTTATGCTTACGTACCACGCGGCGGTAGGTACTTATTTTAAAAACACGGCCGAGTTGGAATACTGTATGGATAATATTACCATGGTTTCGGTGTTTCGTCGGGTCCACATGTGTTTGTACACGTCACGGTCAACTGTAAACTGGTTTTAACTTATCTGGCAGCAGTGTTGCCACCTTAGCCCTTTTCGGGTCTAAGTAAGATCTAGCACTTTTTACTATGTGTGAACTCGTAGTTTCATGATTTAGCCCGAAAAGGGCAATCTAGCCCTTTTTCATAATCTAAAAATGTTGCATCAAAATCTGAAATTTGCTAATACTTAACTATCGGAATAATTGTCTTTAATAAGATTTGTGAATATTTTTTTGGTAGATTTTTTTTTGAGTATTGAAACAGCCGCCGGCAACAAACCGTATAAAGAATTGGTAAAGCTGGCAAAAATTGTTCCATCTTTGCCTCATTCCAGCGTGTTTTTAGCTCGATGAACCTTATTAAAACCAAAAAAGGAACAAATTGGGACAAAAAACTATAACTTTGTACAAGTTTAAGGTTCGTTAAAAAAATCCTTTGTCTAGCATTTGTGGCCATTTAGCCAGATCTAGCCCTTTTTAGCTTCTTCAAAAGCCCCAATTCAAAAATTGAGGTGGCAACTCTGTCTGGCAGTACTGGCAGTCTAGAGAGTAGTATATTCCTTGCAGTCCACAGATTAATAATATGTAGCAAGCTACAGATACGACACTCAAGTTTTTGCTTAGTTTACTCTTGGTCCAGTTATGGCGCTGCGATCGAAAATTTGACAGCGGCGCTCTAGTGTCGGCAGGTATCGATATTTGTTATCGACATTAGGGATGTCCGACTTCTTATCGATAAAAATCTATAGGCACCGGATGGGGCCAGTAACTTGTCATTATGGAATATTTTTTATTACAAATAAAACAAATCAATAACTTATCAGTTTCATTTATTTAAAACTTTTTTTCTTAACCTAAAACTCTTATATTTAAGTAGAGCTAGCTTCTGGGGTTCTTTCATTTTCTGAACAACTTTCTCTTCTATGCTTCCTTTAAAAAAATTATTGATAATATTGCACCAGCTGTTGTCTCCATTGTACTACTTTCATTTCCAGTAGAGTGAAGACCTATAAAAAAAACCTGATTATGCATAATCCCCTATACTACATGTTCGAGTTATTTTTAATATAATATAATCAATGCTTATGTGCATATCATTATAAATGAATTTCTATAAGTATTTACTTTTTCGTGAATGGGCAAACAAAAATGAACCAAATTATGATATACTTTATTGCACAAATAATGTTACAAATTTTGACAAATAACGTTTTTTTTTAAAATACAATTCAGGCGGTCTTCTTCCAGACAACCTTCGAGTAGAGGAAACAACAGTTTTGTAAAATGGGTAGAACGGTGCAAGAGTAAAAAATTTGTAATGATAATAATAATTATTATAAATACAATAGAATTAAATAATAATAATAGACTGAATGAATATTACAGCATCATATACACATACATACAATAAATACATCAATACTTAAACATAATACATATGCAGTCATCTACATATATTAGATGATTGCAGATCGAGCATATAGTGTCAGAGGGAGAGAAAATGAGCTTTCACCCTAGCCTTAAGGATGGTAAGGGACTGGGACTCTCTAATGAAAAGCGGTTAGGAATTCCACAGGCGAATGGATTGGACAGCAAAGGAATTAAAGTAATATTGGGAAGAATGAGAGTGAAATGATAGGTACAACAATAATAAACAGTTTAAAATTACTACATCCAAATCAAATTTATAGCTTCATTTGAAGTAACATACTGTAAAGTTTCACATAAACTTACTGAGTGCATTGGTGTAAAAATTAGATTACTATGAATCATATCTAATCTTTACTTCATTAGGTACACTAACAACTTATCTTTTAACATACATTAGATATTGCAAAATAAAAGGGGAGGGAAGAAACACAGTATTGGTCTGACAGCTTAAAATAGGTTGATTAGGTCGCGGTGCTCCTTTATTGAGCATTAGCAAGTATTGCAGTGACAATAATCGAGATGATTACATGCCACAAATCCAGTTTATAATCTAACATTACAGATCCATGATACAAGTGTGGGAGCACCTTTATCTTCTCCTGAGTGGTTAAGTAAACAGTATGTGCTGTATTTATAATTACATGAAAAACTCACCTGCATTACATCCAGAGAGAGGTTCGCCATGCGCAATTTCAACATCAGTAAAAAGGCAAGGATATGAATGACGAATCCTTTTGCCTTTTCCATCAAATTGATGTTTGTCGAAATGTTTTTCACAAACGCGTTTCTTGCGTAATGTGTCTTTTGAGAGGCCGATGAGGGAAGCAATATGAGGCACAAGGTAGGACATCCATTAACTTCGCAAAGAATCGTTCGTAGGGAAACAAAAAAGCCGGTGTGTAGCACTAGTTGAATTACAACCACTAACACAGCACTTAAATGAGCCCATGACGATAAGTGATAGCACAATCGTACTGTACAAAATTTTAAAGTACAACGTGTTTTAGATTTGGATCTCAACTCAAGCGTAAACGCGAGAAAATACACAAATTCTTCATCCACAACTGCAAACGGTACCTACAACATTCGACAAATGACAGGCAAAGTCCAATGGCGGCTTTGACATAAAAACCAAAATGGCGAAAATATTATATCCAGTCTGGCGAAGCTTAGTATAAAAAAAAGGTAGTATGAAACGCATGGAACCTTTAATGGCGACAGAACCCGTCAAAGTAGGGAAGTAAGTGCACATTCAAATGGTTGCTATGACTCTCTGACTCTCTTGTTTTAACCGTATAATACGTCACACAACGGCCATGTTTGCAAGATTGCAATCCGTCAATGTCAGTTTACTTCGTGGTTTGTTTTGGCTGTTTTAAAATTAAAATTAAAGCTGTTTAGTAGTAATTTGCGTAGTTTTCATGTGTATTTATCTGTAAATCTGTGCAGTGATTTATGTTTGATAAAGATGCCAATTGTAGCATGCGAAATATGTGGACTGAGAACAAGTCGGGTGGAAAACAAAAAACGAACATTTATGGCTCAATTTCCACTGGATGAAAATCGGTTAGTACATTTTACGAATTTAACTATACCCTAAATAAATATATCTTATAATTTAATTAATTTTAGGACATATTTCCAGCTAAAAATGTGGGAATATGTTTTACGTAAACAATAGTGCAGTGCAATTTTTTATCGACTATCGATTAATCCTTTTTTTGTATCAGTGCTATTTATAAGAAAAGTTTATTTACCCTCCATCCCCTTAAGCAAGTTCCCGGTTGGAGTGTAGCCTTAGGGGCACTATGGGAAAAAGACTTAGAAAAATTTCGATCGAAAATTGTGATTTTTTTTTTACGTAAACCCCCCCTTTTTATGGTCCCATCGGTTGGGGGGGCTCAAGGGGGGTAAGATTCGTAAGGGTTACTTTTTCAAACCCCCCCCCTGCCCCGCTAGGATCGAAAATACACTATAGACTGTCAGGAGTTAGAAAAATTTCGTTCGAAAATTTTACTCTTCTTAACCCCCTCTTTTTATGATCCCATCGGATGGGGAGGCTCAAGGGGAGTAAGTTTTGTCATGGTCACTTTTTCGAAAAACCGCCCCCCACCCCTCTAGGAAATAAATAAAAAATAAAAAAATTATAACTCTGTTTCTATGCGTCGAACGCCCAAAGTTCACATGACCAAAAGTGGTCCCCTAGATGCAAAGTACACGTTGCGTGCATAAAAAAGATACGTCCAAAAAATGTGAAATATTTTAACGGGCCAAAACACGAGAAGACATAACATAACCCATTCCACATTTGTTGCAGAACCTCCAGAATCAACACACCCGGAGTCCAGATCCTTCAGCGGCGGCGGAAAATGCGGCAGTAGTTAATTTAGCATTTAATATTATTTCTTGTTAGCATATTAAAAAAAAAACATCACAATTCCTTGTGTATTGTCATTTTATTTGTTTGTCTACAATAAAGAATAAAAATAAAAACTATTTTAAAAGTGTTAACTAATGTTATCGATCTCATTTTATCGATACTACTAGCCATCCCTATTTTTTGGTTTCTTCACGTTGGCGACATTGGTTTGTTGAAGTTTTAGTTGGGTTCGTTAGGTTGGCACTGAGCCGGTCCATGTGTTTCATAGATTGGTATTATTTTATTTATTTATTAGGGAGTCCCGTCTCTTAAAACGTAGTGATTACTTGCTCAGTGATTATATCAGCGACTCTAGCGCCAAAACTAGCCCTCTGGAACTAAGAGTGTCATAGGCCTGTTGCAGTCGCTGTACCCCAATGTCGTCTGTGCTGTGCTGTACTGTACCCCTTCACTCGAGGTAGGACGCGTTAAATTAACGAAATGGCTTCAAACAAAGTTAACGCCGACCTACAAAGGGAGAGAGAGAAGTGCACTTTTAACGTTACGGAATTGACGAACTTGATTGATGGAGATGCACAGAAAACTAACGAAAGGAAGAAGCGAGGTAAGATTTAGTTCTGATAGAAAAGTTAGTCATTAAGTTTGAGTAACCACTAGGTTCAAATACATAATTGCCTAGTACAAACAAATCTCAGAAAGAGATGTACAAGGTCCAGTCAAGTTGATGGAATTATGTAAAAACAATGAGTCAATTATTGCTATTGAGTGTTAGTATCAATTTAGTTCTAATCAATGTTATGGTAAGTTTACAAGAGTTTTGAATTATGTAGGTATGTAACAACATTCACAAACAATATTTTTGAATTCCAATGGACTTTACCATAAAAATTAAAATAACAGATTAAGTCAAACTTTTACTTTCAAAATTGTTGCATTGTAAAGTTTTTGTAACTGTTGCTTAATGTCTTACATAGGTACTTCAAGTTCTTAATCTAGTAAATTATTGTTTTTAAGGTTTCCCTCTTATGTTTGTTTTTGTATATTGTTACAGAGGATATGGCCCTGAAAGAAGGCATTCACATTGAAGAAGTTCCAGCAGAGTATCTCAGTCACAAAGAGAAGTATGAACTGGCCATCAAGAAAGCCTGTCTTCTCTTCAAGATGATCAGGAGACTACAGGAAGAAGAAAACACAGGAATGGAGAACTATATGTAAGAACTTAATATATTTATTTATAAGCACAACATTCATCATAAAAGATGTTGGTCTTATCTAGAATTCCTGATATAATTTAAAATAGGTTGTGCCTTGGTATGCCTTTATTGAGCATGCTAATTTAAAACATGTTGTATTGTAATATAACAAATGTTTAACTTTAATGTTTTTGTCTTTGTATTTTTATCAAAACAAAACTATGGTCAGGCTTCACTCATTATATTATCAGTAAGAAACAAAAAGTTCATTAACTTTGAACATTGTTTATGTTGAATATAATTATTGTTTTTATAAGGCGTAATATATTTTTTAAATCATTTTGGTGCCACCGGATGAACAGAACACTTTTGGTTTTTAAAGAATTCAACAACTTTGTTTTTTTTTTCAGGGCTGTACTGGGAGGTTCCCTGGGCTCGGCAATCCTATGTGATGGCTCCCCACTCACCCTGCACTATGTAATGTTCATACCCACCCTTATGGGGCAAGCTACAGTGGAACAACAGGCCTATTGGATCGGAAGGGCTTTCAACCTTGACATTATTGGCACATATGCACAGGTTTGTCAATTATGTGTTGAGTAATAAAAAAGGCATTTATTTCTGTATATGTACAGATTTAGAATGGGCACACAATAGGCTTGTTTCCACTATGAAAGAAATATTCAAAAACTGATTTTCTCTAAAATAATTCATAATTTCAGATGCCTCTACACTAATATTTTTCTGCAGTTCGTATTATTTGATTTTTAATTGGAATTCAAATGATAATTAGTCACTCAGTCGGCATTGCACGCGATGACGTCAAAGTGTGTTATTCCCATACAAACTCTATTAAGAAAAGCGTTTTGACAGTTGATAAAAAGTACGTCAACGATTGGTGGTGTCAACTACCATATTATATACAGTTTGTCAGTATTTTTTTTGTAATGTCACTCTGGTTGAATTAGTTCAACTAATGATGCAATTTTCAATTAAAACCTACTGGGTTTTCATTCCCTAAATTGTAAATCGAAGTTTTACAATGAATTCTAATTCTGTTTATTTACCTACCAATCATTTTCAAATATTAAAGCCACCAATTTAGAATTATGTTGTGTCATTAGTAGAATTTTCCCAAACACTGAAGGCCACTGAATAACTTTAGTAAAAGCTCAGCACCTACTGAATTATCTCTTTAACAAGCATTTAAAAGACACAACATTTTACTAGAGTACATTCAATTTTGAATAAACATGTAGAGAATATATACAGTTGTTAAATGCAAAGCAAATGTTTTTACAGATTTTTTGTCAATGTAAATAATCCTATTACAGACTGAACTTGGTCATGGAACATTCATACGTGGCTTGGAGACGACGGCTACGTATGATCCGACTACCAAGGAGTTCGTGCTACACAGTCCAACACTCACATCCTACAAATGGTGGCCTGGTGGACGTAAGTGGATTTTTTTTAAATAGCCCGCTAACATCGCGTGGTAATATAAGTCAGCCGGATAACAAGAACACTAACAGTCACCTGCACTCTAGACGAAATATGAGTTTCATTGGTGGAACACACGGCTCCTCATTTAGCTACTCATTTTTGTTGCGAAATCACCGTTATTACGTAAACATTAGATATCGCAGTGATTAACTTGACGTGTGGCCGTGCGTACGAACGAATGAGGCGCAGGCAGCTCGCGCACCGCAAGTGAACGAGATAGCGACATTCCTATCTCAAACTCCTCCCGTCCAGTGATCTATTAACGTGGCGTGACTTAAATTTGGTCGTGTTTTGACGTCGTGTAATGCAGCAATTCTTGCCTTTGACGAATTAAGTATTTATTCCATAGCGTTGAACAAAGTCTGAAAGGCTAGATACTGTACAAATCTGACAAGTAACATGCCACCAAGCAAGGTAGGGCAGTGGCCAGTTGCGACTTTTGACACGATTAACTGAAATCAAAAACTTCAGAAGAAATAAACAGAAAATAAATCCAAAAATATGAAAAAGTTACTTGATGTTAATTCCAAAAAAATCGTAATAATCAATTAATGTTATCCATTTAGAATATGTACATATAATACTTTCTTACACAGTCATATTCTAATGCTTGTTGCTGCGTTGCTTGTTTAACATAATCCTTAAAATAAATCAATTACTCAAAATTATGTAAATCAATGTTAAACTTTACAAGGCCAGGTGCTTACGCAATCACAACAAATAATAGTAAATTAGCGTCTTAGTCACCCACATTCAATTGACTGTTGTCAAGTGAATGCTATTTTAAATAAATAAAATATAATGTATTGTGAAGATATTCTACAACTATGTGCTTCGCACTACAAACAAACAAACTCAAATGCTATAAAATTAAGGCCAGAAGATAGCCATCTGGTGCTATAGCTATGCTAGTGGCAAACAGGATGCGTGCGAAAAACATTACCCCTCCTTGGCAGTTGGGTAAAAATAGATAAGCATTTCGACGAAATGATACATGGTGGCGACGACAGTTCGACAATTTACTTTCTGGCTGTTACGCTTTCACGTCTTAACTACGGAACTGATTTGGATGAAATTTGGTACACATACAAGGTCGTCAACATTCTGTATGTGTATTAAATTTTATCCAAATCAGTTCAGTAGTTTAGGCGTGAGAGCGTAACAGACAGAAATGCAATTGTCGTATTTGTTGTCGCCAGAGTAACGAAGACATAAATTGCCGTTTTTTAAATTGTATCAAAATATCTTAAGAAGACAGGTAAATATTTGTAAGATATCGTTAATTAGGTAACCGGACCACAAAAGTAGCTTATCTAAGTACACAGAGAGGTTATGTTATGCTATCATATAAATAAAGTAATCCTATAATTAATAGGAATTATAAAGTAAAGGATTTGAAATTGCCTCGAATTAAAATTGACGTCTTATAGGATGGCTAAAGGAATGATTAAAACTGAAAAATAAATAGAAATATTAAATTAAAGATAGATATTTGTTCTCACTGAAGCAGGTATGTATCAGGTTGCATGATTATTTGTAGAACAGTTTTTTTTTAAATGAGGTCAAAATGACCACGATCCCAAAGTAAGTAGAATAAGAACTTTGTTACGGAAATCAGAAACAAAGAAGGTACCTCAAACACTAAGACCCATAACAACATTGAAAATTTGTTTTCGACATTGTCTCCCTCCGTGGATCGAACCCGGGACCTAATAGGTGCTAATAAATGCCGGCACCTTAAAACCGGTACTCACGCCACTACCTACACGACGGAGATCGTGCAATAGCACAGATTAGAGAATAGTTACTCGTGTTTACAGCAATGAAAGCGAATGTAATAAACGCGTTTACAATTTGCGTCTACCATGCCAACAATACAAAAAAATATATTGAAATGCCCCGTGCGGGTTCGATCCTCGCACTGTACAAACATTTGTGTGCATGAACATGTCTGTTTGTACTGGTCTGGGTGTTATTTGTATTTATTTCAGTTTATTTGTAATACCACTATTGATTCTGATATCTGTAACACAAGTGCTTAAGCTACTTACCACCTTACTACACATCGTGGCCGTTCACCCACTTATCTTATCACCAACCTTTTGCCCCCCAGTGGCCCAAACAGCCAACCACTGCATCGTGATGGCCCAGTTGTACTCCAAGGGGAAATGTCACGGCATCCACCCCTTCATCGTGCAGCTACGTGACGAAGAAACCCATATGCCCATGCCGGGTATCAAAGTCGGGGAGATTGGCGCCAAGCTTGGCATGAATGGAACGAATAACGGATTTCTGGGATTTGAACAAGTGAGAATACCAAGGGACCACATGCTGATGAAGAACTCTAAAGTTCTTGAGGTAAGGATTTGTATTTTTCGTGGTATGTGGCTGTTTTGGTCGTAGCAAGCAGCATAACCAGAATATATTAGGTCTTTAATAATAATAATAATAAAGGCTTGTTTCCACTATGAAAGAAATATTCAAAAATTGATTTTCTCTAAAATAATTCATAATTTCAGATGCCTTTACACTAATATTTTTCTGCAGTTCGTATTATTTGATTTTTAATTGGAATTCAAATGATAATTAGTCACTCAGTCGACATTGCACGCGGTGACGTCAAAGTGTGTTATTCCCATACAAGCTCTATGAAGAAAAGCGTTTTGACAGTTGATAAAAAGTACGTCAACGATTGGTGGTGTCAACTACCGTATTGCATTTATTTCAGACAAGATATTTATTTTGTTAGTACGTCGTTTGTTGTTTTCTTTACCTATGAAATTGCCGTTTTAACTTTTTTGTATGTTTGAACTTGAATATCTTCGGACTGGTTCGAATAATATTCAACTGTGTCTTAAATGAAGGGAGAATAGTGTTTAAAAATATGTCTTTTGTTTGTTTTCAAACAATTTGATTTAGCTAGGAATTGGCTAAAACCATAAGCAAGAAAAATTGAAAAAAAAAAAAGTTTTTTGGTCTTAGCCTAATCATGGCTAAACCAAATTATTTGAAAACAAATAAAATGCATATTTTTAAACATATTTTTCTAAGCTTTAATTTAAGACTAACTCCCACCCAGTCCGAAGATATTTAATTGCAATGTAAAAAAGTAAATTTTATAGGTAAAGTCCTAATATAACGATGTCCCAGCATTACGGAGGGAAGATAAGCCAGTTATCTAAATTAAAAAGAGGCAGTAATCATTCCTAAACATGTTGACCTATTCTTAGACAGTAAATATCGTTATCTAACTTGCACGCGTCAATTATTGGATTAATTCAAAATCAGATGTATGTACTCCGATTGCTTATCAATTTAGTTAAGTATGCTTATTATCAATATGGGACGAAAATAAATCAAACTTCATGACGTACTACTTTGAACTCAATCACGACTTTTCCAATATGTATAAAATAAGTTAGGGATAAACAAATCCGACGATCTGTTTTACAACAAAACTTATCTGGACTGTAATTAAAAACAAAACTGGGCCAACATATACTTGTAATAAAATATATTGTATTGTTAACAATGATTGTATTGCAATAATCTCTTGAATAATCTAATTGAATTGAATATCTAAGAAGAAAAAGTTGCATTGTTCGGAATTATTATATTATTGTAATAAGTTCTTAAATACGGTATGTAATGTAATTGAATTGAATATCAAATTGAATAGTAATTGGATATTTCTTTAATATTTCATAAATAATCTACGTCTTATTACTTTAAACAAATTTGAAAGATTCTACTAGTCAACTGTAACAGTAGCCTTTTTTTCACAATGTTACAAGTGGAACACGTTTTGGTGTGCACGTACGTATAACTTAGATAGTTAAAATAAGTCTATAAGTTTTGTACATAACCGTTTTTGTTCTCCCAATAAATAAATAAATAAACATTACATACGTCGCTCTGATCCCAAAGTGAGTATGTAGCTTAAGTTTTGGTGTTATAGGAATCAGTTTGACATCAGTAAATCAGTGACAACATTGAAAATTGGTTTCCAATATTATCTCCGTCCGGGAATCGAACTCCCGACCACATAGGTGGCGACACCTTGAAAGCCGGTACTTACGCAACTACACCACATAGGTCGTCAACGTTGAAAAATATTTTTTGTCAGTCGGTTATACTTAACTAACCAGTTAATCTCATCAACAGGACGGAACGTACGTCAAGTCGCCCAGCTCAAAGCTGACTTACGGCACGATGATGTTCGTTCGCGTGGTGATCGTGCAAGACATGTGCGTGTACATGGCAAAAGCGGTTACCATAGCGACGAGGTACTCCGCTGTGAGGAGACAATCGCAGCCGAAACCCGAGTGAGAATACTGTCTCTTTTACACGTAAGAAATGAGATCTGGATGACTGAATTAGTCGGGCATCAGTCAGATATCTCTGTCACTTTGTGGGTTCTCTACCTCTCTTAGGAGCTTACGCTTCCACTGCCTTGCTACTCACGAGAAATATGCCTTCATAGTTACACTCAAATTTTGAGTAAAGACTGTAAGAAACCAAGTTGATCCTGTTTAATATTTTTATTCCAAAGCCTTTTAAAACCGTTTAAAATAACATTCTGACTAGTTCAGCTCTCCAGGACCTACTCCTCGTAAATCCTGAGATAATAATGTCTTCTACCATTTAATTTGTACTACAGATTGTTTCACGATCCATCACAAGCACCAGTCTTCACAATAAGTTTAACAATACACAATGTTTTGAAACAACATTTGTATTACGTACTGTTGTGAAGAAAATAAATTACTTTATTATTAATATTTTTAAGATTTTCTTTTTTTTTTCGGGACAGACCGAAATAGTTGCTTCTTCTTTCTGCCAGCCTCGGTAGAAAAATGAGACTCACGAGCTTAAGCCAAGTGGGCCTCATTACCTAAATGTTGTGTTGTGTGGTCTGCAAAAATTTCCAGACGAGACGGCATTATTGTTATTATTATTATTATTATTATTCTCTGTCCAGTGAACCCGAACCCCAGATCATAGACTACGTAACGCAACAACACAAACTGTTCGAAGGCATCGCGTCGGTCCACGCGTTCCGGCTCAGCGCTCAGTGGCTTTGGAACATGTACAACAACGTCACCGCTGAGTTGGAAGCTGGTGACCTGGATAGGTTGCCAGAGGTAAGTAAACATAGCTATTGTACTATTTCAGATAAGCGGCAATACTTTAGTTTATATTGGTGGCGAAGGATCTTATGGCTAGTTGTATGAAGGCATTGCGTCAGTCCACGCGTTCCGGCTCAGCGCGCAGTGGCTTTGGAACATGTACGGTGGCCAGCACATCCGTGATGATCCGTGATACGGGCAAATTTTGCCACAAAACTGAGAAGCCCCCAGTTTTGTGGCAAAATTTGCCCGTATTACAAGCGAATAAGGTGCCGCAGTGTTTACCTTGACGTGCTGTCGTTTGTACAATAACGTTTTTGCTGAGTTGGAAGCTGGACAGGCTGCCAGAAGTAAGAAAACATAGCCATAATACTATTTCAGGAAAGCGTCAAACTTCGGTTTATATTGGTGGGGGAAGAACTTATGCTATGCTGTTGCGTGTTTTATGTTGTTTACTTTCACTCTATAATTCGTTTTCCATTCCAGCTTCACGCTCTAGCCTGCTGCCTAAAGGCGGTCGTCACAGCAGACGCAGCAGCCTGCGTAGAACGGTGCCGACTCGCGTGCGGCGGGCACGGGTACATGCTGTCGTCGAACCTGCCGCTGATGTACGGGCTCGTCACCGCCGCGTGCACCTACGAGGGCGAGAACACGGTGCTGCTGCTGCAGACCGCCAGGTACTGGTTTTGACTGCCTCGTTGGTGTAGTGGCAAAGTTTCTGCCTTACATCCGAAAGGTCCTGGGTTCGAATCCCATTTCGAGCCAAAATTGTTTCTGAGATTTTCAGTCATGTCATGAATTTCTCTAAAATAGCTCGGAGTCGGGAAGTTGGCTGTGTTTCACCCCCGTGCCTCGGTGCGCACGTTAAGCCGTTGGTCCTGCGCCTGATCTCTCTCCGGTCATATCGGATTGCCGTCTCACCGAACTTTGAGAGTGATGGAACAGTGAGTGCACCTGTGTATTGCGCACACACTTGTGCACTATAATATATCCTGCGTAGTTGGCTGATCACTGTTGAGATTGGCCGCCGTGGTCGAAATCGGCCAGGAGGGCTATATAACTATAGTTTTGTCTACTCAGTCTAGTAGACTATTTAGTCCTGCTTTGCCCGCATCTAGCGGCTTCCCGCGATCGCGTACCAGATCGTCTGTCCACCTTTTTGGGGCCTGCCCACAGCGCCCACGTAACGTCGTTCGGCACGCCAGGTGATATACCTTATCATCTAGGTACGTGTGTTACTGAGAAAAGAGTCAGGGCGACAGAGCCTCAAACGTCGAAATGGAAGATGTATGCTTCATTTTAGTGAATTGCGTTAACGAGGATGACCTCATTTGGTTTCTTACGTAAGTATCAGCTGAACTGATCCTCTATTATCTGACTGTTTTCTATTAGTTTTGAAACAAACCTTATGGTACCGCGTACTCCGCGTATCAGTTTCTCCAATCATTGGCAAGGAAAGTCGTGCAAATTCTTGTCGCATTGTTCTGTCGCCTTCATAGCAGCTAGATAGATAGAAAGATACAAATATTTTCATTTGTACATATCGCACGGAAAAAATACAAGAAATGGTTGTACATATAAGGCGGTCTTATTGCTTAAAGCAATTTCTTCCAGACAACCTACAGCTAAAAGACAGATTCAGTATAAAGAATGGGACGGCGGTGAAAACTGGTAATTTGAAAGTAAAACAAAATTAATCATTAATAACACACTTAATAAATTAAATAAATAAAAAGTTTGATACAACGTCATCAGAACTAAAACAAAAAAAAACTATTAAAAAAACTAACCGTTAACCTTATTACTTACTTTCAGATGAACTTGTATCTTTTTTTTCTCCAGATACCTAGTGAAAGCTTACCAGCAGGCCGAAGGTGGAAACGCGCTGACGCCCACGGTGGCGTACCTGGCGCGCTCGGCCGCCGGTCGCCGCCACCCGCCCTGGGACAACACCGTCGAGGGCATCATACTGGGCTTCCAGAGAGTCGCTGCTAGGTAGGGCCTACAAAGGGTGAATGAATGAATGAAGGGATGAATGAATGAATGAAATTTATTTGCGTATGAAAAAGGGTACATTTAGATGGTAGGTGATAGAACTAGCTTTTACCCGCGACTTCGTCTGCATTAGCTAGTTTTTTTTTTAAATGCCTTGTTTCCCGTAATACCAATCTCTATCTAAATACAATTGAAATCTTTGGTAAAATAGGAGTGAAAGCGATCAGATTCCCCGGAAAGCAATTTTTTCCATGGTACCGCGTTATATTCCCGCGGTCAAAAGTAACTTATGTCCTTACAAATCAAACTATCTCCTTACCAAATTTAATTTAAATCTGTTCAGTAGTTTAGGCTTAATAGCGATCAGCCCACTTGAATTTTCCCATGGGAGTGCGTCATTTTCCCGAGGTAAAAAGCAGCCTATGGGCTTTCTCGGGTATCAAAATATCTCCATACCAAATTTCATGCGAATCGGTTCAGTAGTTTAGCCGTGATTGAGTGACAGACAGACAGTCAGAGTTACTTTCGCATTTATAATATTAGTATTCATGTTAGACCCGGCAAAGACGGACGTTGGAATGGGAAGAAATAACCTAAATTGGCATATGGACAACACAATGCTCTCCGAAGTGCTATATTCAAAATTGGGGCAAACCATTTCAGCTGAGCTCGATAACGTGGTCATACTTTCTCAATCCGAAGTTTATTCGAAAGCAGAAATTCTAGAGGCGCTCTAGCTTAATAGGATTTTTAGTGTTTGTTTTTCACCAAAAAAATATAGATTGGTGTAGACTCTACACTCTAGAGGGAGTTACTAGCACAAAAACATCTTGACCAAAGAGATGAGCCGTGATTCTCGTGATGACAGCACAAATCGTCGACACTTATTTATAATCCGTCAGTGTTTGGAAGTTACGGCCTTAAATTATTTAAATAAATATATTTGTCAAGTTGTTACTACATTTAATTTATAAAAACAAATAAACTGATTAAACCATTTTGTTTGAGCCGTGATACTCGTGATGACAGCACCAGTCGTCGACACATTTCTTTGATATCCGTCAGTGTTTGTAAATTACGGCCGAGAATTATTTAAATAAATATATGTGTCAAGTTGTTATTACATTTAATTTATTCGAACAAATAAACTGATAAAAACGTATTGTTTCGCAGCAAAATAGGTCTTTGCGTGTCCAACATCGAGCGGCGACAAAAGAGCGGCATGGCCTATGAGGACGCGTGGAACATGACCTCCGTGCAACTAACTTCGGCTTCTGAGGTACCTAATCATTAATAGTACATTTCTATATACAGGGTGTCCCAGAACTCAACGTCAAACCGAAACGGGGTGACAGGATTGATCGTAAGCATCATGACAAAAATCAGAAAAAAATTCTATCCCATGCAGTTTGAAAATTATGGGCATTTTAAGAAAAACCTAGAAATTTAGTCAAACTGTAACAATTTTTCGGTTATTATGGTTAATTTTTTTTATTTTTTTTCATTTATACTTTGGAACCATAATCCTAAATAGCATTTCAGAATGACAGTCAAAAATGATGACACAGTTGCCCCAAGTTTCCTAGAAATAAGAATGATTTGTTAAACTATGAATTTAAAATTTTCAAAATTTGTCGACTTTGGAAGGCCCTCCTTTAAAAAAAATGTACTAGAGTGCCTTGGCAAGTGCCATTAAAAGTTGGCGCATTTAATCAGGAATCTAAAATGGTACAATACTTGTTAGTTTCATACTAAAAAAAAAACGAGTAAAAAATAAAAACCTCATGTTATCATAAAAGTCAGATAGGGAAATAACATTGTTTATTACAATAAATGTTCAAATTGTTTTCCATCAGCCTCAATACAGGCCCTACATCTTCTTAAAAAAGATCTACTTATTAGCCGGGCATATCCTCGAGAGTTTTTTTATTGAGGCGTTCTCAAAGAAAAAGTTTACTCAAAGCCCATTGAGGGCGAAGCCGAGCTGCGTGAACGAATTTCTCAAGCTGTTGAGGAAATCAACTCTCGAGGATATGCCCGGCTAATAAGTAGATCTTTTTTAAGAAGATGTAGGGCCTGTATTAAGGCTGATGGAAAACAATTTGAACATTTATTGTAATAAACAATGTTATTTCCCTATCTGACTTTTATTCCAATAAAATTGAACTAAACTAGGTCAAGATTTTTCATTATTTTATTAATTTTACTTACTTTTGTTAACTTTTATAAAAGTGGCGTCACTATCTGTCTCGCTCACTCATGGCCAACATGTCCAGTATCCATCTCTGTCATCATTTTGCCGTAAAATTAAGATCCTGTCATGAGTTTGTGCGAATCAAAAATTATTTTAACAGAGTAAAATTGGTTAGCAAAAATCGGGTAACATGAGGTTTTTATTTTTTACTCGTTTTTTTTTAGTATGAAACTAACAAGTATTGTACCATTTTAGATTCCTGATTAAATGCGCCAACTTTTAATGGCACTTGCCAAGGCACTCTAGTACATTTTTTTTAAAGGGCCCTCCTTCCTCCTTCCAAAGTCGACAAATTGTGAAAATTTTAAATTCATAGTTTAACAAATCATTCTTATTTCTAGGAAACTTGGGGCAACTGTGTCATCATTTTTGACTGTCATTCTGAAATGCTATTTAAGGTTATGGTTCCAAAGTATAAATGAACAAAAATAAAAAAATTAACCATAATAACCGAAAAATTGTTACAGTTTGACTAAATTTCTAGGTTTTTCTTAAAATGCCCATAATTTTCAAACTGCATGGGATAGAATTTTTTTCTGATTTTTGTCATGATGCTTACGATCAATCCTGTCACCCCGTTTCGGTTTGACGTTGAGTTCTGGGACACCCTGTATATAGGTACAGGGTGTCCCAGGAAACCTGTACCAGCGAAGGTCTGGAGTTAGGGGACACTTATACCTAACGTTGACATCATTTTCTTTATTTTTTCAAAAAAATTTTTCTTCAGCTTGAAATCAAGTGCAAAATTTTAATCCTGCTAGTAGATAGAATTTGGGTGTTTTTTTTATTCGAACTGGTGAGCAAAGACTCCAGCCTTAATATTCATTTAAGAAAATAAAAGAAACACCATACAGAAATGGTTTATTGCTTAATAATACCCCTGAAATTTAAATAAACAAAAAAAAACATATCTCGAGAACTGTTAAATATCGCGGAACATACATTAAGGTCAAACGTTTGGTATTAGTGTCCCCTAATCCCAAACCTTCGCTGGTACAGGTTTCCTGGCACACCCTGTATATAAAACTAGCTGACCCGGCGAACTTCGTACCGCCTTAGCGTTGCAATGATTGAACAATGTCATCGAATGACATTGACATTAGTTACGCGCGTTTTTTAAAATATGCAAAATTAAATGTATATTTTTCAATATTTGAGAGATTTTCTTAATATTTTTTTCCGTAAGAACCTTCTCCTAATAAGAACAAATACAACAAAAAAAGAATCAGTGAAATCGGTCCAGCCATTCACGCGTGATGCGTGACCAAGGAAAACGGGTTTCATTTTTATATATGTATATAGATTCTCGTGTCACAATGTTCGTTCCTCTCGTACTCCTCCGAAACGGCTTGACTGATTCTTATGAAAATTTGTGAGCATATTGAGTTGGCCTGAGAATCGGCCAACATCTATTTTTCATATCCTTTAGTGATAAGGGTTGTTCACAATAATTTATATTGCAAAACAACGTTTGCCTGGTCAGCTAGTTATAATATAAGTGCGGTTAGTGGAGAATTACAGCCGAGGCGATATTGCTAGCCACAGCCGTAGGCGAGGGCTAAAAGGATGCAGAGGCTGTAATTTGAAAGCGCACGGATGTCATACAACGTTTTATGACATATTTGCGAGGAAATAAATAAAACTCAGACTTTCTTAAACGAATAAATCTTTTATTACTTGTAAAAGTAGTTATAATAAAAAAATATTTTAACTTGCTTACAAATTAGCGATGCGCGCGCATCATTTTTTTTTATAGGCAAAGGTACAAAAACAGCCGGTATTACTAATAAAGTAAATCAATATTTGTGTGTGCTAAGATTTTTAAAAGTATCGTTTATTTTTGAAGGATATTCTTTAAAAACCGTGCATGTTACTTTATTTAAAAAATATATTTTTTTTACATTGCAATAACGCACTCGTGCGTTTTACATTACAATAACGCACCCGTGCGTTTTTTATTACAATAACGCACAAGAAAGCGTTATGTAAAACATTACGATATTGAAATTGGTGTAATTACAGCCACTTTACGAGCAAATATGTTATAAACCAATTTTCAATGTTGTCACGGGTCTGGGTGTTTGTGGTACCTTCGTTGTTTCTGATTCCCACAACACAAGAGCTTAAGTTACTTACTTTGGGATCAGAGCAATGTATGTGATGTTGTCCCGATTTATTATTATTATTTATTATATGTTTACAATATCTTCACATTAACTTGAATAGTTAATGTTTTCATGATTGTCACTTTCATATGCGAATTATGGTTTCTTTTCTTGTTTCCCACATCATCTCGTTGACTACTTGAAAACTAGTTTAATTTCTGTATCAATTACCACTTACTTCTGCCATTTTAAACGGCATTCATTTTTTTTCTTTTATTTCGCCAGGCGCACTGTCGAGCCATCCTGCTCAAATGTTACTTAGAAGAAACCCAGAAGTTAGTTAAGGAAGCATCCCCGGCGCTACGCGAGGTGATGATGCAGCTGGTCGACCTGTACACCGTGTACTGGGCCCTACGCTGCGTGGGCGACTTGCTAAGGGTGAGCTAATGTCACATCAAATATAGACCCAGAATTATACTCCAGCACTACGCGAGGTGATGATACAGCTGGTCGACCTGTACACCGTGTACTGGGCCCTACGCTGCGTGGGCGACTTGCTAAGGGTGAGCTAATGTCACATCAAATATAGACCCAGAATTATACTTCAGAACTACGCGAGGTGATGATACAGCTGGTCGACCTGTACACCGTTTACTGGGCCCTACGCTGCGTGGGCGACTTGCTAAGGGTGAGCTAATGTCATATCAAATATAGACCCAGAATTATACTCCAGAACTACGCGAGGTGATGATACAGCTGGTCGACCTGTACACCGTGTACTGGGCCCTACGCTGCGTGGGCGACTTGCTAAGGGTGAGCTAATGTCATATCAAATATAGACCCAGAATTATACTCCAGAACTACGCGACGTGATGATACAGCTGGTCGACCTGTACACCGTGTACTAGGCCCTACGCTGCGTGGGCGACTTGCTAAGGGTGAGCTAATGTCACATCAAATATAGACCCAGAATTATACTCCAGAACTACGCGAGGTGATGATACAGCTGGTCGACCTGTACACCGTGTACTGGGCCCTACGCTGCGTGGGCGACTTGCTAAGGGTGAGCTAATGTCATATCAAATATAGACCCAGAATTATACTCCAGAACTACGCGAGGTGATGATACAGCTGGTCGACCTGTACACCGTGTACTGGGCCCTACGCTGCGTGGGCGACTTGCTAAGGGTGAGCTAATGTCATATCAAATAAAGACCCAGAATTATACTCCAGAACTACGCGAGGTGATGATACAGCTGGTCGACCTGTACACCGTGTACTAGGCCCTACGCTGCGTGGGCGACTTGCTAAGGTTGAGCTAATCTCACATCAAATATAGACCCAGAATTATACTCCAGAACTACGCGAGGTGATGATACAGCTGATCGACCTGTACACCGTGTACTAGGCCCTACGCTGCGTGGGCGACTTGCTAAGGGTGAGCTAATGTCACATCAAATATAGACCCAGAATTATACTCCAGAACTACGCGAGGTGATGATACAGCTGGTCGACCTGTACACCGTGTACTGGGCCCTACGCTGCGTGGGCGACTTGCTAAAAGTAAGCTCTACTAATGTCACATCAAATATAGAGCCAGAATTCTTCTCCACAACTACGCGAGGTGATGATGCAGCTGGTCGACCTGTACACCGTGTACTGGGCCCTACGCTGCGTGGGCAACTTGCTAAGGGTAAGCTAATGTCACATCTAATATAGACCCAGTATTCTTCTCCAGAACTACGCAAGGTGATGATACAGCTGTTCGACCCGCACACCGTGTCTGGGCCCTACGCTGCGTAGGCGACTTGCTAAGGGTAAGCTCTAATAATGTCACATCAAATATAGACACAGAAGTTAGTTTAAGATTCTTCTCTAGAACTACGCGAGGTGATGATACAGCTGGTCGATCTCCACGCTGTTTACTGGGCCCTACGCTGCGTGGGCGACTTGCTAAGGGTAACCTAATGTACATCAAATATATACCCAGAAGTTAGTAAAAGATTATTTTCCAGAACTACGCGAGGTGATGATACAGCTGGTCGACCTGTACCCCGTATACTGGGCCCTATGCTATGTGGGTGACTTGCTAAGGCTACTAATGTCACATCAAATATAGACCTAGAATTTAGTCAAAGATTCTTCTCCAGAACTACGCGAGGTGATGATACAGCTGGTCGATCTCCACGCCGTTTACTGGGCCCTACGCTGCGTATTATTTATTTTTATTTTTTTAAGTTAATTAGAAAAGTGGAAAACCCGTATCTAATTATAGGTACATAGAGTGGATTTATCTGTATTACAAACCATATTATAACAGCATGCAAATTTAATTTTCGAAATAACACACTAAATAAATTATTGCATTGTCATCGATACTTGATACGTGTGCAAAGTTACAAACTAATCAGATTGTTGGAACTTGGTGGAAATTGAGCTCAAAGATTCCGTTATAAACATACATACAGCCCGAGCTAATAAAAGCGTGTTAAAAATGTTTTCACTTCTCATGCTCGAAAAAGTACTACTTTATGCAGGATCTAGGCGACATAAAGTTGAATTTTATGCTTTTGTGCATAAAAGTAGCTTTTTAAATGTGTCTACACTAAGGCAGTGACCATTTAGCCCATACAGCCAAAAACAATTAATTGTACATGGATAAAACTTGCTAATTTATAATATTTCCTTCCCTATTTGCATTTTTGATTTATAATAAGATAATACGAAAAAGAAACTAAATATCAAAACGTGTTTACCACAAAAAAAATACATTATTCCAAAATAATTTAAGAATAGGCTGTATATTTTTTTTCTTTGCCCGAAATTTATGCAGGAAAATTAAAAAAGTAAAAGTTCACGGGAAAGAAGCCGTGAACTTTTCGTATTGAATTTTCTCAAATTATTGTTAAATTGTAGTAATATTACTTTGAATTTTAATTAAAGAAATGTTAATACGTTATGTTACAGTTTTATTTTCTCGCAATCGAAGTGAAAAGCAGAGTTTACAACTCGTGCACAAATCATTTTTATCCTCGACTTCATCATCTGCCCTCGCCCTGCGGGCTCGGGCATATAACGATCTCGCTTTATGGTCTCGTTGTAAAATCTACCATTGTGTTCGGCAGTTCACGTCGATATCGGAGCGCGACATCGAGCAGCTTCAGAGCTGGTACGAGCAGCTCCTCACGCAGCTGCGGCCCAACGCCGTGGGACTCGTGGACGCCTTCGACCTGAGGGACGAGGTCAGTGCATAACTATACAACGATGTGCTGAGGATGCTGTTTGGGCTTCCGCGATTTTGCAGCGAATCGGCTGTGTTCACTGAGGCGCAAAGGCTGATTTTAAACACGAGATGAATCTTAAATCGTCTTCGATATAGCACGGATAGCATCCTGAGTGTATTATTAGTTGATAGGTGGGACTCACCGACGCTGGCTCGCTGGATTAACTTGCATGCCAGGTCTGGTTAGCCCCGACTTTTTTTTTGAATTCTTTTTGTTTCACTTTGTTGTTTCATAGGTTAAGTTTAAATATGTTACTAACAAAAATATGGACCCGGATCTAAAATAAACTTTTATTGTTTCTTTCAATCGTTCATTTATAACATCTACTTACCTGCGATTTCGTTCGCGTAAATGTTGTTTATTATAACTGCATTGTTTATTTGTTCGTAACATTGTTTTTTTATAACAAATGTTTGTTTATTTCAAATGTTGACACCCGAATTCCCTAAATTGCGTCTTGGGGACTCCCATGCATAACTCCTAGCACTTGGACTTTTTGAGGTTTCGTGATAGTGTGAGTGAGGGACCTGTCGATTTAGATAGTAATCACCTACTGTAGTCTGCCTGTGACAACCCTTCCTGATGAACAACGAGGAGTGGCCGGTTCGCCGAGTTAAGTAGCCCAAAACCGCTACATACATCGCACGCAAAACCTACTGACCACCGAGTTTTACACACTTTCATCCCCTATTTTGTTCCCCTTGGAGGTATGATTTATCAAAATCCTTTATTATCGGATGCCAACGTCATAACATATACCAAATTTCAGCCCGATCCGTCCAGTGGTTTGGGCTGTGCGTTGATAGATCACTCTGTTCTGTCAGTCACCTTTGTTCTCAAGTTTACATCACACAAACATGGACTCCTTAAGCGGCTTGAATCCGCGATCGCTGATTTAGAGCTTATCCAGAGCTCAAACCACGTATAAAGAACACAGCCATCGTCCAGGCTTTGATCAAGGGATAGTAATCTGTTTTTCCACTCACAGATTCTACACTCGACCCTGGGCGCGTATGACGGGCGCGTGTACGAGCGGCTGATGGAGGAGGCGCTGAAGAGTCCCCTCAACAAGGAGCCCGTCAACCAATCCTTCCACAAGTACCTCAAGCCATTTATGCAGGGAAAGCTGTAAACTATGCCTGCAGTCTGAAGACTTAGGGCGAACACTAAAACTCGCGCGCGCGCTCGTACTTTTTTCCAATTATAGACACGCGCTCCGTCACACGCGCGAGTTTTAGAGTTCGCCTTTAAATTCGTGTTGCAATTTGCTATCGTCAAAAAAATTGAAGAAACTGTTTAAATATAAGAAAGAGAGACCTTGATTCCTTTATCTATCGATCTCTCTGTCGCTCTCTGGTAAGGTCTAAACCTCAACAATGTATTCAAGTTAAACTTGAGTGTTAATGTGATAAAATCATGTAAAGTTCTTAAAAAATATTATTTGATTGTAATTAATGCATAATCTAATCAACAAAACATTGTCCGTAATTACACGATTTATATTTAAACCGCAATGTAAATGTATCATTAAATAATGAACTTATAAATAGATTCTAAAGGTGACTATGGTGTTTAGTTAAGATTGTGCAATCATTACAAACGAAAGAATAAATAGGTTAAGAAAAAATGATTATTTTTTACACTAGGGTGGTGGATGTATAAGACACATTCCTTTTATAATACAGGCTCCAAGCGAGAGTTGCAGTATTACTGTTGCACCTTGAGACATTAAAATGGAGATTTGTAAATGTTTATTTATGCTTTTTGTTATTGAATAAAAATCGTTTTATACAATTCGTCTTTTAATATAGTTTTTCCCTTCGTCTGGGGGGTCCATAATATTTAAGTTGAAATGTAATCAGTATATCAGATGGAAGATCGGCCACCACTAGATTAACGTAGCTTGCAGCCGCCGTATATACTTGAGCCAACTAAGAGACAGCTTTTCATATGTTTCCCATCAATCTCAATATCTAAAACTGGCTCTGCTATGAAAGCTTAGCAAGCGTTGGTCAATCGACATAAATACTAAAGGCTATTAAAATAAAATTAGAAAATAACGAATGTCTGTTAAAAGTTTTTCGTTAATAAATTTTTGTGAATGAAACGCGTAAAATCAAAATCGTTACATAAAGTAACAAACACGTAGGTATTCCACTTGGCAAAAAGGAACGCATGTTTGGGCGTCAATGTCACAATTTGACATTGACATTTCAGTAATTCAGTTTGTTTTTGTTTACTTGGTTTACTTAATTGGATTTCTGATAAATAAATAAATAGAAAATAAATTACTAATAGTATATTTCAACTAGACTTCTTAGTAATTTTTGCAGAATCAGAATGACTTCTTTATCCAGTGACTTATGTCGGGCTTGTTTATCATCTTCGAACATACCATTTCAGTATAATCTATCAAAGAACGTTTCCACTGAAATGTACTACTTCTGCACTTCAATACAGGTAGTTACCCATAAATTGGTCAGGTCTTTAGCCCAAGACATCATAATTATCATATCATCTGTACGACACCCACACTGGGCATAGGCCTCCCCCAAAGATTAGGCATAGGCTATAGCCTTTCCGTTATCTTTGGCCTACCCTTCTGCACCGCGATCGTACCTGTGCTGCCCGCATCCACATACTTTAAATATATGTAGCTGTTTCATCAGCGCTTAATATTCTTTTACAGGTTATAAATGATGATCTCCCCAAGGCACTTTGTGGTTCCTGTTATGAACTCCTAATCAAATACAGTGAATTCAAGAACACTTGTTTAGCCTCACAATCAATGTTACTGTCAAAACACAATTCTGAAGAAAATGATGTTAAGGAGAAGTATGATGTTGAGGAGCCTAGACAAAATATTGTAAAATCAGAAAGTGAAGATTTCACCTATGAATTATTTTCTGAACATTATGTAGATGGTAATTTGAATCTATTAATATTTATTTATACAAACACTTTCCCTATTAATGGAAGTTATTCAATTGTTCCAAACCTCACAAACAGCTAATATTCCTACAGTAAAACCAATTTCAAAATCCAGTTTATTTATATTTTTGACAACCACTTCGGTGTGATGGTCAAGAAGTTGACTATTAACCAAGGGTTCAATCCCCGCAATGTACAAACATTTGTGTGCATGAACATGTCTGTTTTTACTGGTCTGGGTGTTATATGTATTTATTTAAATTTACTTGTAATACCACTGTTGCTTCTGATATCATCTGTAACACAACACAAGTGCTTAAGCTACTTACCACAGAGTCAGATCAATGTATGTGATGTTGTGTTGTATTGAATGTATCTTCCTGGCCTCATCAAAATGAAAGTAACAAACTCAACTTTGTTTAATCCTTTGATCACTTGCAGATCTATCTGAAGATATGAAGTCTAATCAAGAAAGATGTATGGTGAAGATGGAAAACCACATACTACGGAAGAGGTAGTAGAATTTTTCCTGGCTCTTATCAACTGCTACAATATTGTTTTATTTAATATCTTTTCATTTTGTCTTTAAGGGAGAGAAAGAAACATAAGAGACTAAAGACAAAAATACCAAAGAAACACTTTGCATTCTCATGTGATATTTGTAATAAAAAATTTAACTATACTGAACGACTGGAAGCGCATATGCAAGAACATGAAGGCAAAATGGTAAGAGCTACGCAAAGAACCTTTGCACATGTAGATGTTGTTTAGGGGGGAGTTTTGAAATAATATTTACTTGTTAGTTTATTAATTTTAGGCAATGATTCACTGTATACAATGCAAAAAGCAGTTTAAAACATGGAGTGGACTCAAACGTCATACTGACAATGAGCACACATTGATCAGTCTGGAGAAACTACAGTGTAATATCTGTAGCAAAGTGTGCAAAACACCACAAACATTGAAAACTCATGAAAAGACCCACGGAAAGAGGAAAATGTTTGTCTGTGACATTTGTGGGAAGGAATTTATTTCTAAGTACACTCTCAAGGTAAGGAAAGACCAGTTTATATGTTACCAGTAAATAAATATCTATCCTTATTGATAGAAACTGAACTTTATATTGTTACAGACTCATATCGATACACACAAGGACAACAGGGAGAGAAACTACACATGTGAACACTGCGGAAAGAAATTCTACACAAACAGTGTTCTGATCTCGCACATGTCGAAACGGCACTCGGGTCGCCGCTACATCTGTCATATGTGCAGCTACCCGTTCACTGATAAATACAATTTGGCAAAACACTTGCTAATACATGACGGTAAGAAGTTGCATAAGTGTCAAGTTTGTAATAAGTCATACGGAACTAGGTCTACGTTGGTAGTGCATCAAAGGACGCACTCGGGCGAGAGGCCTTACGTGTGCAGTTTCTGTCCAAAGAGGTTTGTGTCGAAACGACACCTGACTGACCATCATAGGATCCACAACGGTGAGCGTCCATACAAATGCGCCGTTTGCGAACAAGCCTTCACTCAAAGAGGATCGTTGACCAGGCATTTGAAAGTGCACGATAGACTGATTAACTAATCGATGTTCAAAATAAAAAATACGGAGCAACATTTAATGATTTGATTTTTATTTACACTTTTTACTTAATACAAAATGGTTCAATGATCAATGTTTCCATAAAATTATCACAGAAGTTAATTGAAGTGTCTCAAACATAGAACTAACACTAAACATTATAAATACAAAACATCATTGGAAATTAGGTAGATTTTAATAATTTTATTTGTTAAGTATTTTTTGCGTTCACAACGCTATTTTTAATTTCGAAAAGACTAAAAAAATATTTTCGGCTCCGCGGTCAGAGCATTGGACCGGACTTCCAAAGGTCGGGGGTTCGATTCCTCCCCGATGACCGGAGCCGAAAAGATTTGTTTAAGTGTTATGTCTTTTCGAGATTTTAATAATGTTCAAGGAAATTATTGAATGAATCTAGACCAGAACAATATACCCAACCAATCACTTAACAAGATTACTTAGTACTGTTTTAAACTTTCCTGTTGCATTTTTACAATAAACACAGTTTTTTCACGGGTTTTACGCAACACAAACACTTTTAAAAGGTAAAACTTAGTATTTACCTTCCCGACGTTTCGATCTGGTTGCACAGATCATGGTCCCGGGCGAACTGGAGGCTGGCGGCGTCGTCTACTCGGGCGCGTCGAGTTTTCTTCTTCCACCCGCATTTGTTGGATATTTATATCTGCAGTACAGTCAGTCCGACAAACTACACTAACAATGTCCGGGTTTCTTTGAGACGGCCTAAAACGCGGTTTAAATTTTGTAATCACCGGATTCCATGCAGATGACAAGTTGAATCCATCATCACGATTGAAATTTTTGTGCTTTTTTATTTCAATAGCTTCACGTACTAATCTGGTATGATAATGACGATCAGCTGAGAGGATTTTTGGGTCATGAAGTTCCATCCAGTGATTAACGTTGGAATTTAGTAGATGTTCGGCTATTGCGGATTTGCACGTCTGTCGATTCTTTACAGCTGCGATATGTTCTTTTACCCTCTCGGCTATTGAACGTTTCGTTTGCCCTATATAAGAACTACCACAGCTGCAATCGATTTTATATACACCCGGCGTCTGCAAAGGTATCACGTCCTTTGGTGAGCTAATCTCCTTAGTAACTTTTGATAGCGGACTATATACAGTCTTAATGGAGTATTTGTGCAGAACTGTTCCAATCTTGTCCGTTATCCCTTTCACGTACGGAAGAAAAGCTGGTTCCCGGCTCACCATTGGTTGTTTTAATTTCTTCTGTCTCCTCTCCATTTGTCCTCTTTTTGTACTGTAGCCGTTCTTTCTTAGTACCTCCTTTACATGGTTCAGTTCACCTTTCACATGTTCAGGGTCACATAAGTCGTATGCCCTATCAACCAGGGAAGAAACAACAGCTTGAAGATGACGAGGGTGGTGATGAGAAGAGGCGTGCAGATACCTGTCCGTGTGAGTCGGTTTTCGGTAAACAGAGTGAGCCAAGGTTCCATCTGGTCTCACTGTCACTTGAACGTCCAGGAAAGCCAAGGACCTGTTCTGCTCCATTTCATATGTAAATCTTACCTTAGGATGAACAGAGTTAAGGTGTTGTAGATATTGTTCCACTTCCGCTTGGTTTCCGTTTATGATGCAAAAAAATATCATCAACGTATCTCTTCCAGAACTTCACAATACCAGGACCGCTTGCTACTGCTATGTCTTCAAAATGCTCCATCCAGATGTTAGCAATTACTGGTGCTACCGGACTCCCCATAGCTACGCCATCAATCTGGAGGTAATATTGGCCCTGATACAAGAGATAGTTGCCGTCCAAACAATTTTGTAGAAGAACAATGTATTCACCGGGTTGTTCATTATCAAACAATTTGTCCCTGATTACTTCCAGGCAATCCTTCAACGGCACATTTGTGAATAGAGATTCCACATCGAAACTAACCATTATGTCACCAGGTTCCATTGAGATATTCTTGATGAGCTCAATGAAATGCCTCGAGTCCTTTACATATGACGATGTTTTCCCTACTAATGGCTGCAACACTCCAGCAACATGTTTTGCCAAATCGTATGTTGGTGAATCTATTTGACTCACAATTGGCCTAAGTGGAACGTTACTTTTATGTATTTTAGGCAAACCATATAACTTAGGAGGCTGTACGTTCTTCGCCTTATGTAGGCGAGTATACACGTCTTCCGTAAATAATTCTCGGTGCTCCTGGATGAGGGCGCGAATGCGTCGTGTTACTCTGGCAGTAGGGTTGTATGACACTGGCTTGTACACTGTTGTGTCTGCAAGCAGATTCCTAATTTTACCATCATAATCCTCAGTATTCATAACTACAGTAGCGTTGCCTTTGTCGGCTTTCAGAACCAGTATATCCTTATTCCGCCGTAGATCTTTAAGTGCTTGGCGCTCTTCTGTAGTTACATTACTCCTTGGCAGCCTAGACTTTCGCAAAATTACAGCTACATCCTGCCTCAGAACGTCAGCATCCGTCGGTGGAATTTTATTGCGAATTATAGTCTCCTCCACACCACAGATTATATTTTCATACGGTATCTTCTTAGGGGTTAAAGCAAAATTCAAACCCTTTGCTAACACACTTTGTGTAGGCCCGTCCAAAGCTGTATTTGACAGATTAATAACCGTGTGGGTATTTGATGTGGTTGACTGTACTTGACCGTTAGCATCGACCGTATTCTGTGAAAGACCAGCACGATGTTGGCGGGTACGTAGTTTTTCCAATTTGTAATCATGACCGTTTTTACACAAAACATAGATACGGTAAGCTTGTAAGTACGTAACCCGATCACATTTGTCGAAATCCTCACGGGACCATATCACACTGCATTCTAGATGTAAATTATAAAGCTCACTCTGTACCTTATCTAACTGACTGTACGTATTTTTAATAAGTTGTTTCAGCAGACGCACACTCGCGCTATGTAGAATTCGATCCGAAAATGCTATCCCGATACGCGGTTTCAAACGCACACACGTAGGTATCAAGTTCAAATCACGACAATTTTTTAAAAATGTCAATGATGTTTCAAGGCGCACTTTTTTATTTCGGAGAAATTCTAGGTGTTTTAATTTTGTTACACATTCCGACCCGTATCGGTTTGCTATGTACTGTTTTAAACTTTCCTGTTGCATTTTTACAATAAACACAGTTTTTTCACGGGTTTTACGCAACACAAACACTTTTAAAAGGTAAAACTTAGTATTTACCTTCCCGACGTTTCGATCTGGTTGCACAGATCATGGTCCCGGGCGAACTGGAGGCTGGCGGCGTCGTCTACTCGGGCGCGTCGAGTTTTCTTCTTCCACCCGCATTTGTTGGATATTTATATCTGCAGTACAGTCAGTCCGACAAACTACACTAACAATGTCCGGGTTTCTTTGAGACGGCCTAAAACGCGGTTTAAATTTTGTAATCACCGGATTCCATGCAGATGACAAGTTGAATCCATCATCACGATTGAAATTTTTGTGCTTTTTTATTTCAATAGCTTCACGTACTAATCTGGTATGATAATGACGATCAGCTGAGAGGATTTTTGGGTCATGAAGTTCCATCCAGTGATTAACGTTGGAATTTAGTAGATGTTCGGCTATTGCGGATTTGCACGTCTGTCGATTCTTTACAGCTGCGATATGTTCTTTTACCCTCTCGGCTATTGAACGTTTCGTTTGCCCTATATAAGAACTACCACAGCTGCAATCGATTTTATATACACCCGGCGTCTGCAAAGGTATCACGTCCTTTGGTGAGCTAATCTCCTTAGTAACTTTTGATAGCGGACTATATACAGTCTTAATGGAGTATTTGTGCAGAACTGTTCCAATCTTGTCCGTTATCCCTTTCACGTACGGAAGAAAAGCTGGTTCCCGGCTCACCATTGGTTGTTTTAATTTCTTCTGTCTCCTCTCCATTTGTCCTCTTTTTGTACTGTAGCCGTTCTTTCTTAGTACCTCCTTTACATGGTTCAGTTCACCTTTCACATGTTCAGGGTCACATAAGTCGTATGCCCTATCAACCAGGGAAGAAACAACAGCTTGAAGATGACGAGGGTGGTGATGAGAAGAGGCGTGCAGATACCTGTCCGTGTGAGTCGGTTTTCGGTAAACAGAGTGAGCCAAGGTTCCATCTGGTCTCACTGTCACTTGAACGTCCAGGAAAGCCAAGGACCTGTTCTGCTCCATTTCATATGTAAATCTTACCTTAGGATGAACAGAGTTAAGGTGTTGTAGATATTGTTCCACTTCCGCTTGGTTTCCGTTTATGATGCAAAAAATATCATCAACGTATCTCTTCCAGAACTTCACAATACCAGGACCGCTTGCTACTGCTATGTCTTCAAAATGCTCCATCCAGATGTTAGCAATTACTGGTGCTACCGGACTCCCCATAGCTACGCCATCAATCTGGAGGTAATATTGGCCCTGATACAAGAGATAGTTGCCGTCCAAACAATTTTGTAGAAGAACAATGTATTCACCGGGTTGTTCATTATCAAACAATTTGTCCCTGATTACTTCCAGGCAATCCTTCAACGGCACATTTGTGAATAGAGATTCCACATCGAAACTAACCATTATGTCACCAGGTTCCATTGAGATATTCTTGATGAGCTCAATGAAATGCCTCGAGTCCTTTACATATGACGATGTTTTCCCTACTAATGGCTGCAACACTCCAGCAACATGTTTTGCCAAATCGTATGTTGGTGAATCTATTTGACTCACAATTGGCCTAAGTGGAACGTTACTTTTATGTATTTTAGGCAAACCATATAACTTAGGAGGCTGTACGTTCTTCGCCTTATGTAGGCGAGTATACACGTCTTCCGTAAATAATTCTCGGTGCTCCTGGATGAGGGCGCGAATGCGTCGTGTTACTCTGGCAGTAGGGTTGTATGACACTGGCTTGTACACTGTTGTGTCTGCAAGCAGATTCCTAATTTTACCATCATAATCCTCAGTATTCATAACTACAGTAGCGTTGCCTTTGTCGGCTTTCAGAACCAGTATATCCTTATTCCGCCGTAGATCTTTAAGTAAACTCGACGCGCCCGAGTAGACGACGCCGCCAGCCTCCAGTTCGCCCGGGACCATGATCTGTGCAACCAGATCGAAACGTCGGGAAGGTAAATACTAAGTTTTACCTTTTAAAAGTGTTTGTGTTGCGTAAAACCCGTGAAAAAACTAAGATTACTTAGTGTTCTATTCAAGAATTCAATAAATTCTCACCAATCCTATCATATGTTAACAGATTTTTTAATTTTTCATAACTTACTCACCTACGCCTTAAATATTTGTTATATTTGAAACAGTTTTTAACTTGTTATAGAATTCGACGCCACAATAGCAATCTCCTAAAAAGCACAGTATTTGACTATGTATTTAATTAGCGATCCAGAATCAATAAACATTTAGACTTCTGTAAAGGTGGGTACTGACTGACCATCGCGGCAACGTTACGAAAACAACGCGAAATAAAAAATGCAACACGCTCGTAGCGAATGTTACATAACATTAGTTAGTACCCACCTTAAAGTGAGCATAGACTGACATCTTTTTACGCAACTTGGCTTAGAGAACGCAACGGGGGATTCGGTTTGTAAATCCAGTGCGTAAACTCCGGCGGTTTGTCGTGCCACTTCATGTGCCTGTTGAGGGCGCACTTCTGTATGAAGCCCATGTCGCACACCTGGCACTTGTGCGGCTTCTCGCCCGTGTGTATCATGCGGTGGTTGCGCAAGTCCTTGAACGCGCGGAAACACTTCGAGCATACGTCGCACGCGAAGGGGCGTTCGCCTGCGGGTATAAATACGTAATAATTAAAAAAAACAAACAGGAACCTAATTAAAAAAAAAGATATCTAAGAACACAGATTTAGACTTATTGATCAACTGTTTCTAAAGGTGGATACTTACTAACGTTATGAGGTGTAATGTAACATGTTTAATAGCGAGCAGTTGTGCAGTCAGTACGTCGTGTTACGGACACTGCATCGGCGACAGCATCGCTGCTAAATGTCGCAGTGTGTAAAGGATCTAGTCTAAAAGATTGAGACTTCAATAGGCACCTTGACCTACCTATCGTAAATATTTTTAAGACCATGGTGTTAAAAACTTAACCTCTATCAAGATAGTCAGACCAATTTATTTCCAAAAAGCTGTAGAAAAAAATTTTTACTTACACAGAATTATATAAATACTAGTGGCCGCCCGCGACTTCGTCCGCGTGGAAAGCCTTTATCTTAAAAATTCTTTATGAATTGTAGCCTATATGTTATTCTGATGTATAAGCTATATTGTGGTAAAGTTTCATTCAAATCCATTCAGTAGTTTTTACGTGAAAGAGTAACAAACATCCATACATCCATACTTACAAACTTTCGCCTTTATAATAGTAGTAGGATTCAGTCAATTGACTTCAATTTTTGATACTATATTATGACATCAAATTTTTGTATTCCCATACAAAATCTATGGAGACAGATCGTTTTGACAGATGATAAAGAGTATGTCGACGATTGGCGGTGTCATCTAGCCTATTATCGAAGATTATCACATTACCTGTGTGCGTCCGGAGGTGCACAGTCAGGAAGCTCTTGCACTTGAAGCTCTTGTCGCAGTACTCGCACGAGTAGGGCCGGTCCGACGAGTGCGAGCGCATGTGCTTGTACAGATCGCTCTGTAAACAGATAATCTCTATTATTTGTGTAAGAGCATTCCTTTCTAATCAGTCTTGTCGCGGACAAGTTTGACGAACTTGAACGCGGACGCAGTTGCGGGCGGCCGCTAGTTAATAGACTATTTGTTGTACAATTTATTATTACAAGTTTTATGTTGAAAACTAACAATACTATGAACCGAAAAAGCCGTCGCCGAGTACGTTACGATAAAGTTCATGCTCACCCCACTGCTGGAAATCTGGATGGCAGTATTAGCACTTGGCAGCACACGCTCGGAGTGGCGATGTGGTAAATAAACGAAAATCTACATGCTGACCTATAAAAGTACGTATAACACGCTACTTTTCTACAACACTACCTTGCACCCGTCAATGTCTGTCGTCCCTTTAGAAGAAGGTCAACGCACGAAGGTCACGCACTGACTGACAGTCTATAAACGCAAAATACCGAACAAGCTATTATTTCCAAAATTAAAGAAGCAGGTCATGTAGGCTCTGACATTCATAGAAGTTTTTCGTTTCGTATAAGGAGACAATCATTTAATCTGTTGAATTTATGCTCAACCATCTCACTAAAAAGTGAGACATATTCCTAGCACTCGACTAAAAGCACAACATCCACTTTACAGCTACAAACCGACAAGCAGTTCATTTTACCGGATTTCTTAACATACCTTGACATAAAACCGCATATCGCATACTGTGCAAGCGATATTCTTGATCCCAGAGTGCCTTATCATGTGTATCTTCAAGTTCCCTGGTTGAGCGAACTTCTTCCCGCATTGACTGCATCCGTAGCTCTTATGGTTAGAGTGCGTGTCGATGTGCCTCTAAAATCACAACGTCTTATGTTATTTTGATTAATGTAATGCACACAGAAAGAGCGGGTTTTTCCTAACACAATTGTTTTCTAGTTCTAGTTAGTCTTTAGGCGACAATATCCCCCAAAATGAACAACGTGGCCAGCACGTCCACGGTTAACACTGCTGTATCTTTTGCGTTAATGACTGCCTCGTTAGTGTAGTGGCAAAGTTTCTGTTTTACATCCGAGAGTTGCTGGGTTCGAATCCCAGGTCGAGCCAAAATTGTTTGTCATGAATTTCTCAAAAACAACTTGCAGTCGGGAAGTTGGCGGTTACACCCCGGTGGGGCGACCGCCTAACTGAAAGCTATTCATTTACGATAGCTATTGACGATGACTATAAGCTAGCGATCGCTTTGCCTTGGAGCGACCGCCTAAGGATCGCGATAGCTTTGCCTACCCGATAGCTTTCATGAATGAATGGAATAACGGCGTTTTGTTTATCTATGTTGGTGTTAAAACTTGGCGTACTGCCAAGTTTAATTAATACTAAGAAAAATATTTTAAAATTACTATTTATTGGAGAAATGATGATGCATTATCAGTTTACCTATTGAAATGCATTAGAAAAAGGTATAGACATTAAAATTACACATATTGAAAAAACTTCAAACGAAGTAAAAACCAAACGCGTGGCAAGAACATATCCAGTGCTGCCTTTAAAAAAACCTTGTTGAAATGGTAGTTTCTTGGGCTAAAATATGACCTTTTAGTGTGATACTTTTTTTTGTGAGCAATTATCAAACGTGGTTTTTCTGATAAAGAAAATTATCTACATTGTGCCTGCAAAGACAAAATAAGTTTTAAAAGCCCCGTTTTAATTAAAAAAAAAATTGTATCGATTTTTGGTCAGAGTGATTTCACATTTTTACGACAAAATGGAGGATAACATTACTGAAATATACACATTATACCTTAGTTTGTAAAATCTCAAGTTATTTTGACGTATAATTTTGGTAGATTTATAAAAATAAATTTGGCAGCACTGCTTATGAAGTTTAGTTTTCGCGCAATATTGATAAATAAAAGATAAAACTTTCTTCGCTCAATCTCGCTCGGAAGAAACTTCTACAAATTGTTCTAAGTAAAGTAAGTACTTTCTGTATACTTTCACGGGTAAAACATGTAATGGGACTTCCATTTGAGTATTTTTTACAGTGCATTTATCACATTTTCAGAATGCCGTCATCGAGACGCGTCTGTGTCTACCAACTGGAAATATTGGTATCGTGGATGGAGGCGCACCCACTGCAGGCCAGAGGAACCCAATTTGCCACTCCACAGACACAGGGGAAACAAATGGGCCTCCAGCTGTGGAGTGAAATGGCCTCTCGACTGAACGCAGTGAGTGATGGCGTGTCGAAAAGCCCCAAAGATTGGAGACAAGTAAGTTAAACTTCCCACAAAAGTACCTAGGTACAAACATTTTGTGTACATTGATGTGATTCTTGTTTGTTTGTTTGTTGTTATAAAACTCAGAGGCGAAAGCCTAGTGATTCTTATTATTGCATGAATGATTCATACTAACAACACAACTAACGTTAAGAAGTCTGTTAACCAAGCATGTAACTCACTAATAGTGCTTTATTTGGTTTGTAAACATAGCAAAATAATTGGGCATAATTCCATGAAAAGTTGCTATCCTTTCATGTTATTTAAAGAAAAATCTATTTGCAATTATTTCATTTTATGTCTATCTGTTTAATTATTAGACATTTTAGTTTACTTATGAGTAAGTGATTTTGAGCACAGTTGTGGGTGGGTTAGATCCTATTCATGGAAATATGTTCAATTATTGATGCGTTGAGGTGACTAACATTTTGTGTTTGTGGTGTGCTTTAGTATTGGAATGATTTAAAGTCAAAACTAAAAAAGAAGGTGTTGGCTATGAGGCAACACTGCTTTGGGACAGCAAATTTCTTAATACTTACATTTCTAACACCTGTATATGTATAATATAGGAAAGTTTTTATGTTGTTATAATTTAATGATGCCTGAGCTTATGATACAATTCTCAGATACTACATACAAATAAGTAGGTACATATACAGTTGCTTTATTAATGTTGTAAAAATACTTTCATGCTATTTTACAGATGGGGTTGGACCAACCCTCAACCTCAAAGGCCCTGCCACCGGCACCTGTCCCTGAAGTAGAAGAAGAGAATGTGGCCTTTATATACCCAGTAAGTATTCCGTACAGAATTATGAATAATTGTTGTGTGTAAAAGTTTTATATTATTATTTCAAGTAAAAAATAAATTCGTTAATTTCAGCTGAGACACCAGCCAAAACAACTAGAATCAAAACAAAATGTAAGTATTCTGTAGATGGATGAGATTACTTTTAATAAACTTACTTTGTAATTTTAAATGCAATTGCTTATGAATATGTTTGATTGCAGCAGCCACAGCCACGGACACAAGCGAGGAGTGGAAAAAGTTAAAAGAACCCAGTAAGAATTTTCTTAAACAATTTATTATTTAACACAGTAAAGTATATTCGAAAACTTTGATGTCTAACAAAAGTTTCTATGATTTCAGCCAAAAGAAAACATGTGACTGTAACCGGAAAAAAAAGTATGGTTCAAAATGTAAGTATTGGAATAATATAAATGCCTCAACTGTGTAATCCCACAATGCAGTCACTAACGCATATTATGTTGTTACAGCACATGTTGCAGCATGTCCTCCACAGTGGGCTAGGGACCTAGAAAATTGAGTGAGCTCGAGGAACGTAGGCGCTCGTCGGTGGCCGCGCCCGAGCGTCGCCTGCGGCTGGAGGAGCGCCGACTTGCGCTCGAGGAGACGCGTGCGCAGGCGGTGCACAAGCGGCGCGGCCGTGAACACGTTCCTGACGCCTTATCAAAAATAAAAGTCCTGATTTATATAATGGTTTCATTTATTACTTGGGGTACCTATTTTTAGTACTAACATACTAGCCTCATCTTTCACACAGCAAATGCAGCTAAGCTTAGTCTTCCTGACAAATTCTGAATACCTATGTAGACCCCATTGTAGTTATCAGTCTATGTTTTCCTCCACAGTCTGTCCACGAGAGGTTAATGCCCCAAGACGCGCCAAATGTTGTTTTCGCAACTGAAAAATGATAAAATATAAGCTACCACATATATTAAACTTAATTTCATAAATCAACTAACTCAAATTATCATCATTTGTAATTAAATACAAAGCAAAATCACTTACTTACTATGATAGCAGTTAGTAGATTAGTAACTGCTTTCGATGACATAAGGAATAGCTTTCATGACAGCTACTCTGGCTTTCAAAAAAATTAGGCGGTCGGGTTATCTGTCAAATCTTTACATAACCATTCGTTCAATAGCTTTCAAATTGTTAAGGTCACGTGACCACACTTGACTAGCTAATAGCTTTCATCGGCGGTACGAAATACTCGTGTGACGTCATAAACGATTGCGATTCCAATAGCTATCACGTTAGGCGGTCGCCCCGCAGATGTAAAACTGGATGTAAGTCTGGATTGACCGGAAAAACTATAACGACTAGCGGCCGCTCGCGATTTTGTCCGCGTTCAAGTTCGAACAAATGTTAGAGTTTTAGCCCAGACTACTCGCCGAGATCTTGAAAACGGTACCTCGATCATAGGCCCTAGCTAGCACCGTTTTACAGGCTGATGGGAAAGAATTGCTCTTACACAAAATTATATATAGATGCGAATGTGATAACATAAGAAGAATGTGCATAGGTATGTCCAGTGGCGAGTACATCAGGCTACCTATTTTTTTGTTACAAAATCGCCCGTATCAAAAACGCATAAGATAATTAGTCCTCCTGGCCGATTTCGACCCTGGACTGACGCGTCAATGCCCAGCTTTACAGAAGCCTAAGAATAATAATAAAGACTGAGTTGTAAGTTCAGTCAGATAATGAAAGATAGAAAAGATATTGAGGAGGCTTTGAGACCATTGATGTGGAAAAATAAGCTTAAAACCTTCAATAACAATAGTTATTTACAAGATTTCTACCATGTACCTGGATATTTTCGAGTTCCCGATATTTCGCAATGTCGCGAGTGCCAAAATCACGGAGTAACTGACGAAACAAGTCCTAATTACGGAATATTCTCATGTTAGTGACCATAAAAGTTTAAAACAATATATAGCAAACCATTAAGTTCCCTAATTTAGTTTTAGCATTAACAATGCAAATTTCTTTACAATGTAAAATTGAAAAACACACAGAGAAAAATGGACATTTCATCCAGGTCCATTTCTCTTAAGTGTGTTTTAATTACACATTATATAGCAAACCTTCAAGTTGTATAGCTGCACGAAGGTAGCATCGCACAAGTGACACGTATGGTTCTTGACACCCGCGTGTGCTAGCTCATGGTTCTTCAGCACGTTGAGATACATGAACCGTTTGCCGCACGTTCCGCACTGGTATTTCTTGTCACCTATGTGTATTCGCATGTGGCTGTGTAGGTTCTTGAGCGAGGAGAACTTCTTGTCACATTGGTCGCATTTTATGTCTGGCTGGAAAGAGAACAGATGACGATGACTTTAATTTAATGGATTACTTAAGTTGCTCTGAAAATAATCTATAAACAATCTAGGGATGTAGTAATAAAACTTCAGGAGCAGTATCTACAACATATTTTATCGACGAAAGTACCTCATATGGGGGTCAATTCCGAAACCCCACCATACTGCAGTGTCTTTTGTTTTTATTTTAACAAAAATCTCCCAACTAGGAAAATTTACGGCGGTTTGAGTCCCACGTCGTATAGGGCCTGGATTTTGGTGTTATTTTAAAGAAGAAGGTATGGTGTAACTAATACAGTAAAAATATGCTATCAAATGACTCCTTTCTTTAATTGCCGAAAGGAGAAAGTTTTTTTTTTACAGTTTTTTTACGTATTCGGGCAAGTTATTCTAAAATAGTACTAAAACGAGACCATTGACATACCTTTTTTTTTCTAATTACTTAATAGTATTTGAGTTACTTAACAAATTGTTGTAGCAATCACTGCTCTCGGTCTATTACTTCAAGAGTTATTATCGTTTAAAAAGACCCCTCGCTCGCGAGCGCACGTGCATGTAGGTCGATACATAATGACTACGTAGCTGAATTAAAATTACTAATGCTTTTTCCGTGCGCTCGCGAACAAGGGGTCTCTTTTTACTATGGTCCGAAATAAAAGATATTTTAATTTAATTTATCCCGTTCGACCCGGATTTCGAAAACAAAGGGATTCCAGGCGGACGAAGTCGCGGGAGGCTACTAGTATACAATACAATAAAAAGGCATTCGGTCTACCTTAATCATTTCATTTTTGTATTAGACTCATGTAAAAAGAACAGTACCAGCCACCTAAGCAGTAGACGATACATGGGTCTAATTTGTGGTACGAAAAAGCCGACGCGAGCGAGCCAGATAATGATAGTAGTGACTGCTCTCATGTGTAAACCCAAACTCCTTGCCTCCAGCGTTCTTTTTGCGTTGTGGGCGTTATATGTTTCAAAGTGAGGTTTGGAAATAGGAACTCCATTGACATTGGTTCACATAAACCATGCTTTTAAACTTTCGCGATGCATTTTAACACTAACTATTGGTTATCGGTTCTAAACGCGAACTATTTTAATGAGTATTTAGGAGCTGACTTCAGCTCGTGACTACGGCTGTGTGCAATCCAGCCGAAACGTCGAGCAGCGAGTACCTAAATTCTCATTAAAATAGTTTGCCTTGAGACCCGATAACAAATAGTTAGTGATAAACCAGGCTTATTGTAGTTATTGTTCATAATCAAACAGACTTTTTAAAAATTGTTTAAATACACAAAACAACTGACTTACTTTTTTACCAAAATGTATTCTCATGTGTGCTTCAAAGTTCTCATACTTCTGAAATGATCTTGCACATTTGGAACACTTTAAGCGAGTGTTTTTTCTGGTTTTGTGTGAGGCAGGTATTCTTTGTTTTGCTGTACTTCTTAAACATGAAAAGTTGGAAACATTAACATAATTATTCAGAGCAAGGTTGCCTGTCCTCCCAAGTGGAGAGAGGTCGCGGAGTGGAGAAACAGAGAAATATTAAGCAATAGGATTGTCCACTGTAGACAAGAGATTTTGTGCAATCGTATTGGTTAATATTTCTCAGCTTCTCCGCTCCACAGCCTCGCTCCGCACCGGTGGACAGGCACACTAATATATGTATAGATAAATTTTTACTGCACACCACAAAAAATTCAAAAATTCAAAATACACTGAAAAACATACCATTTAGGCTATTATGCTATCTTTATCAGCTAAGCACTACTTTTTTACACCTCAAAGCAAAAAGTAAAAGTAGTCAAAGTAAATTGGATTGCACCCTTTTAAACTTTGCATAAATAATTATGTTTATAATCTATACATATAATAAGACTGTAAAAGATTGATTTCTGTACATTGAAGATTTTTATGAAAAATTGTTACAGGGGGTCTTAATTACCGTAATAGAAGCCAAAACAACAATTTTTAAAATTTTTGTCTGTCTGTCTGTCTGTCTGTCTGTCTGTCTGTCTGTTTGTCCGGGCTAATCTCAGAATCTACTGGACCGATTTTGACGGGACTTTTTTTATTTGACTCAGTATCACCTGGAGAGTAAACTGGGATATAAATAATCACGCCGATGAACTTAGGGGGCAGGCAGGAAATTGAATCTCAGAATCTACTAAACCGATTTTAATGGGACTTTTTTTTATTTGACTCAACATTACTTGGAAGGTAAAGAAGGATAGAAATAATCACGCGAATAGACTAAGGGGGTAGGCAGAAAATTGAATCTCGGAAACTACTGGGCCGATTTTAATGGGACTTTTTTTATTTGACTCAGCATCACTTGCAATAATCACGCCAATAGACTAAGAGTGTAGGCAGGAAATTGAATATCAGAAACTACAGGACTGAATTTGATGGGATTTTTTCATTTGATTGAGTTTTACCTAGACAGTGAAATATATAATAACTGACGCCAAGTGACTAAGTGTTAACTGGCCTAAACTTGGGATGAATTAATCACCCTACCTAACTAAGGGAACTCATTGTGTGTACCTGTTATAGAGTCGCAGGTATGCCTGCATTTGGGTCATGTTAAACAGTAGCATAGGCTGGGAGTACCTCCACGCGGTGAAGGCGGTAACAGTTAAAATTCCACGCGGACGAAGTCGCGGGCACAGCTAGTGCATAAATATTCAGGTGTATTAAGCCTGATTGAGATATACTATTACATATTTACTAAGCTGATTTTGAAACAAATTAAACTGTAAAAATTACCTTGGAGTCTCATCTTCAGCTTCAGCCTCACTAGAACTGCTGTCACCACTCAAACTGGCAACTTCATCATTTGACTTTTCTGCGTTGTTTGATGCCTGTGCTTCCTCTTTTTCCTAAATATTATAAAATCATTTTATAACCAATAAAATTGTTGGGTATGTATTCTTGTAGGTAATAAACAGCCAATAATATGACACTTTGTCACATCAGTTATTGTAACTTCATAAATAAATAAATATTTCACAAAATCACACCAATTCTCTAGTCCCAAATTAAGCTATGAGGCTTGTTCTATGGGGACAATGGATAAACATACTTAAATACTTTTTTTTTAAATAGATACAAATTATACATAGAAAACTCCCAGAGCAGCACAAACACACATGTTCATGCACACATATGCTTGTACTGTGCGGGGGTCGAACCCACAACTCTTGGTTTAACTAAGTGGTCGTCAAATTATTTGAGTATATTTGACTTTATGCCTTATTTATAGTAAGTGTGGAAACTTTTGCAAAAGACACTTAAAATATGGCATGATAAAACCATTAACTAGCCTAGTAAAACAATGTATGTTTTAAACATACTCCGTGCTTGATCAGTTGTTAAAATATTAATAATCAAGATAAATTCTTACTTTTAACTTTTCAACTTGCTTTATCAGTATTGAATTAGATCTAATGGCAACCTCCTTGAAGAAGAACAGTTTGTTGAGAGCCTCCAGACATTTTTGGCAGATTTGTTTGGGCAGCTCATCTGTATTTGAAACCTGCAAAATTTACTTAACTGTAGTCTTAAGTGTAGCAAAATGTAGTGGGTTTTTGATCACTCAAAGCGTGCTAATGCTTATGTAGAGAGTGTATAGTGTGTAAGAATAACACAGTGAATAGTTCGTAAATCCTGAAAATAATGGTATATTTCATGTTTGTGTGGACACGTCGCGCAAATTCGAATGATGAATGCCTTATGAACCTCGCGGTTTTAATCTATAAATATTGGAGCAGAGATTGTTAGATTTACCTCAACCGATGTGCAGTACTTGTACATGTCTGGTGTACAAACCAAAAATAAATCCTTGAATGGGCCCAATTCTGATAAACATGCCCGACAAATTTTATTGAAATCTAGATCATTGTCTTCATTAGTCGAATTCATTTTAAAACATTGAAGTTTAATGGGTGATTTTAAATGAAATTTGTAAAAAGAAAACTCGCAAAACCACGACAACAAAACAATGGTATGACAATCTTTTTTTTCTATTTTTGACATTTGTTTGTATAGTAGTAGTAACCCAAGAAAATAAAAATACTATGTAACATTGTCCAAAGGGAAAGGCAACGGTCAGAGCCATGCAGCCTAATTGCCATTTCTTTAAATTAAACTACTACTTATAAACTAACCTAACCTAACTCTTTGAAATACGATTAAAGTTCACATTAATTTCGATGCTCAAGAAAGGGAGTTTACGGGAAAATCGATCGGATCAGTACGGAGCACCTAACTCTATTTCTTACATTTACTCCGTTGTTTTCCTACAGTAATGCATAATGATGATCATTCCACCTCGCTATTACCATAATGTGCCACGAAAAATCAATTAAGTAAATTAAGAATCAGAGCCCGTCTTACTCCTTTTGTTTCCCGCGTATGACCTCGTTCGACCGTGATCATCTTCACTCAAGAAAATGGAAATACTATGTAGGCCAAATATGTAGTCGTACCTCCAAATACGTAGTCGTTGGTAGTATGCCAAGAAAATATAAATACTATGTAGAGTCGTATGGTCCTTGGACTAACTATTTCTACATGTTTCTACATTAATAAATGAATCTGAATCAGCCAGTGTGGGGATTTCAGAAAAAGTTAAATTACCCTAAAACTTTGCTTTACAGCTAGGTTGGATCTTTAAGTGTGCCCAGGCGAAGGCGAATATTCTGAAACTATATGAGATGATTATGTATACTGATGTATTAAGTAAAGATGCAAAAATTTTACATGAAGTATTCCATTGAAACGATACACTTTTTACGGAATATTTCGAGATTTATTTATTTACATTTTAATTTAACTTGACGTTTCGGACCCTTTTCAGCGTCCGTGGTAACAGGTAGAATAAGGTGCAAGTGTATCATTTCAAACAATTTCAAAGTCTACTGTTCGCGTAAACTAAATAAACAAATATGAAGTGTTCCCATACAAAACAACAAAATGAATTTCGAAATAAAAAATACTTCTAGACATAAAATGACTTTTATTTACACTTAAAACTAAATACAAGATGGCCAAGAACCATGTTTCTTTAACATTATCACAGAAGTCAATTGAAGTATCTTAAATACAAACAACCAGAAAATATATTTATCACTAGAAAGGTAGTAAGATCAATTAGATATTAAAATGTATTCATGAAAATGATGCTCAATATAGATGAAAACTATTAAACAATATAGCAATATATCTAACCACTTATTAAGCTATATTTTATTTTAGATTAGTGCCCTATTCAATAAATTCACATAAATCCTATTATAAGACTATTTAACAAACAGATTGTATACTTAATCTAAGTTCTAGATCTAAACATACAAGGAAAACAATGTATGGCCGAAGGCGCGATCCTTTTTTTCTTGAACGTGAGACTACTGAAATCATTATTACTATACATATATTTTGCCCAACCCTCCTGTCTGAAAAGGGTTTTAGACGTGCTTTTGTTTCTCGCTACATCACTACCCTCGCGCTAACTTTAAGCCATGTAGACATACTATGAAAGTCGATCTCCTGAGCGATGTAGCTAATTAGTTAGCGATCCAGTGCGCAAAAGGCGCTGTAGCGCTAGCAGTATGAGCCGGTCTCGGCTCAGCCCGATGGCCCTTCATGTGTCGATTCAGAGCGCACTTCTGTATGAAGGCCTGCGCGCACACCTGGCACTTGTGCGGCTTCTCGCCCGTGTGTATCATGCGGTGGTTGCGCAAGTCCTTGAATGCGCGGAAACGCTTCGGGCATATATCGCACGCGTAGGGGCGTTCGCCTGCGGGAACAATTAACAAAAATAAACGAGGATGTCGACAATGTTTTTCACCCCCGAAGAAGAAGAGGGGTGTTATAAGTTTGACACCGATAAGTCTCTGACTGTGTTTTGTGTTTGTATTGGTGTGTTTTTTTGTGTGTCTCTCTGTGGCATCGTAGCTCCGGAATGGATGGACCGATTTCAAAGCGTTTTTTGACGTGACAACGTCTTAAATTAGGTTGGGGCTCGGAGTCACTCATGAAAAAGTGTAACGCCCGCTCACGTCTCTTACGATGGGTCACCGAACGAGAGAGAGGCCCGCCGGACCGGCGAATGCCTTGCGTCTCTCTCCCACTCAAACATGATCGGTGTCACGTAAAATCTTCGCCCGTAAAACCGACTTTACAGGCAACCATTTTTTTTTATTTATTCGAAAGATAATCACGGTGGCTCACAGCTATGGTGAAAATCCGCCCAGCCGTTAAAGCTTACCAGCTCTTTCCTGGCTCATTCGGGGGTTTTTTAACTGGAAAATTAGTTTCAATGGTTTGTTAAACCGAATTTGGCTTAACACAAGTAACAAACTCATCTCATCAGCTTATACAGGTAAGTCCTTCTGTTGAGCACAGGCACAGGTAGTATGAGCAATCCACCACGCGAGGTCAGTGAGGATTGGTGGTGGGGTTGTTCATAAGGTAAGTGACTAACCTTACTGTCAGATGTTATTAAGCCACCTGAGTGCCTCTGACTAGACTTAACGACTAATATCTATGACCAACAAAGCTTAACATTCATAAGTAACAAACAAAAAAAAAATTTAACAAGCTTTTTATCTTGAACTGTGCATTGTCATACTAAGCGTACTTATACATAAAATTTCAACTCAATCGGACATTGGTAAGTTAGTGAAATTTAGCTTGTAAGATTTGATTACAATCAAATAAACAAAGGGACAGGTTAAAATAAAAAAAACCTTAAATAATGAGAAGGAGCAAGGAGATATAATCTGACCTGTATGCGTCCTAGAGTGCACAATCTGAAAGCTCTTGCACTTGAACCGCTTGTCGCAGTACTCGCACGAGTAGGGCCGATCCGACGAGTGTGAGCGCATGTGCTTGTATAAATCGCTCTGTAAGCAAATATTTAACTTATTAGAAACGCACATACGAGACGCTGCCTCAATCTCGTTTCGCGACGTGCCTCAGGGTGAGGTAGTGTCTCCAAGTGGAAAATGCATTAGAGCAAGGCAGCCGCTTGACCCGAGGCTGCCTATATAGTGGATATGGGCCTTTCGGTAGGGGTTGCAAACAACACTGTTCGCTGTCGAAAGATTTTATTTTCGAGTACAGCTAACGTATTTTGGGACAGAAAATATAACCGACGTAATATAACATAATGTATGTCGGCGACAGTTTGGGACAACTTAGCCATTGCTCTTTAACATACCTTGACATAAAACCGCATATCACATAAAGTGCAAGCTATGTTCTTAATCCCAGAGTGCCTTATCATGTGGATCTTCAAGTTTCCAGGTTGAGCGAATTTTTTTCCGCATTGAACGCACCCATAGCTCTTTTCACCAGAGTTTGTTTCGAGGTGCCTCTGAAATATAAATTACAATTAACATCACACAACAGAATTCTTTAAGAAAGTGATTAAATATTTCCACAATAGGATTCAAAGTGATGGTGACTCAACTTTAGGGCTTGTATATTTTCATACTCATGAAACTTACGGACCTTTTTACCAAAATGACTTCTCATGTGTGCTTCAAAATTTTCATACTTTTGAAAGGATCTTTCACACTTAGCACACTTCAAGCGAGTGTTTTTTCTGCGTGAAGTGGTTGTTCTTCGTTTTGCTGTACTTCTATAAACATGCAAAATTAGAAGTTGAAAATTAATGTTCTAAGTTATATCCTCTTTGGCTAACTCTGAAAGCCAAACCAGTACTTTTAAAGTTAATTAGATTGGTTGTACAGTTTGGGCCAACTTGTATTGTTTAAACTTTTTAAACTTAAGGTCAATTGTACATTTAACAATAGCTAACCATCATGTCTATGCCAATTTAGGGTCTTGTTGACTTTGGATCAGGCTAAACAAGTTTTGCAAATACACTAAAAAAAATAACTACATGTTAGTACTGCACTAGAGCATCTAGTGCAGTACTAACATGTAGTTATTTTTTTTAACAACATCACATTTTATTACATTGCTCTGACTCTGTGGTGAGTAGCTTAAGCACTTTTGTAACAGATATAAGAATCAACAGTGGTATTACAAATAAACTTAAATAAATACATATAACACCCAGACCAGTACAAACAGACATGTTCATGTACACAAATCTTTGTAAGTGTGTGTAATATTATTATGAAAATAAGATAATTATTATTATAAAAAGCAACAACAGAAAATTCAATTACCTTGTAGTCTCTTCTTCAGCCTCACTAGAACTACTGTCACCACTGGAACTGTCATCTTCATCATTTGAGTTTACAGCATTGTTTGACCCCTGTGCTTCCTCTTTTACCTAAAATAAACCAAACGTTTGACACAACACAAGTTATGGAAATGAGCCTGCCAAATCTTATGAGTTGTAGTAAACTGACAAAATCATGTTCTTTGAGGCATGCCTCATAAGTTATTAACACAGTCATGGACAGTGTGCCAGAGACAATAAAAGTTTTATTGTTATAACGTCTTTAGGTGTGCATTGTCTCTGAATGTGATATGATTTATAGACAAAAGAATCCTGGGTTTTTCTTAAATTAAAGAAAATATCACAAGATATTATAACAAGAGTAACAATGCAAATTTTGGAAAATTCATACCTTTGACTTTTCAACCTGCCTTTTCAGTATTGCATTAGATCTTATAGCGACCTCCTTGAAGAAGAACAGTTTGTTGAGAGCCTCCAGACATTTTTGGCATATTTGTTTGGGCAGCTCATCTGTTTTCGAAACCTACAAATACCAGTAGTCAATTAAACAGTTTAATTGACCTACACGTATCAAAATGAGTTGAGATTTTATCACTGAAAGTGATTATATACCTGGTAAATGAATAACACTAAATTAGTCTAAAATCCTCACATAATGTTAGTAATATCTGCTTTTGCATTGCTCGAGAGAACCATCAACCAGCCTGTGCCAATCCTTACATATTATAGAATAGCAAATAGCTACGCTATCAGCAAGTTTAAGTGAGAGATTTACCTCAACCGACGTGCAGTATTTGTACATTTCTGGTGTACACACTAAAAACAAATCCTTGAACGGGCCCGAGTCTGACAAACAAGCCCTACAAATTTTACTGAAATCTACATTATCATCTATATTAGCGAAACTCATTTTAAGACATATAAAATATAAACCACTTTTGATGGAAATTGAATGTGTGAATTCTTATAGAAAATACGAATAAAACGCAATCACAAAGCCACTGCAACCACAACAAAATGATTTTTTTGACAGTGACAGACGTCAGACAGTCAGTTTTTTTTTCACCTTTTTTCATTTTCATTCTGACAGTTTTAGTGATCATCACTCAAAAGGTAAAATTACCCGAAAAAAAGCATTGAAGTTAAACCAAAGAAGCGAGAAAGGTGAGTGTTAAAAATACTATAAGCTTTATAAATCGTACAAAAGTCTTTTGTGCAATGTATGACGGATTTAAAATATGCATTTTGATTTGTTCCAAATCAACCCCCAAGTATGTATTTCGCTTAGTTTAGGAGATTTAACTTTTTTTTTCCTGTTATTGGTTGTTATTTACTTTGTTTTTATTGTGAATTTTAATTGTCTTTCCGGATCACGTTTTTCTTTTTTGCTTCGGGTTCCGGCCCTTTAGTTTTTTTTATTCTCAATATCCGCCCACTTCCTGTCTGTTTATGTCCCACAAATACACACTCAACAACCAAATGGGTACAGATTAAATGCTTCTTTTGGCTGGTTTTGGCAGCAACATGAAAAATGAGGGGAAATCGATGGGCTGCCAAATCAGCATACTTCAAAGTGTATCTCTACTGATTGATTTCCATTGATTGAAATCAATGGAAAAAATAATGTGCGCCCGATTCAAAGTTGAAAGTGAAACATACAATGGCTTAGTAACGGAACCATAAAAAAGAATAACAAAAACCGGCCAAGTGCGTGTCGGACCACGCATTAAGTAGGGTTCCGTAGTCAATTTTGGCACCGCGCTGTTTGGCATTTCTTGCATCATCATCATCTCCCTAGCCGTCAATGTCATCATTGTAAAGCATATATTTTTATATTATTTATAATTTCGAAAGTATTCATCACAGGATACCCGAAACAATTTTAAATAAGAGTTTCCTGTTAGAGCTTAATTTTATCAAATAAAATTAAATAAAAGGATCGTAGATTTGTGACAGCCAAAAATATTTTAATCAACAACGGTTGCTAGGTAACAATGAGTTAAAAGGTTATCAAAAACAATACAAAAGAGGTTTTGTTATAAAACGATTCTTAACATCCTCCCTTTTTTGGTAACCCTTAACGGACCATACCAATTTTCATTGCTATCGACTCAATCCGTGGCTTATGTAGTGCCTTGGTCAGAAAATCCGCCAATTGGAACTCACTGGGAACATATTCCACACATATCTCGCCATCAGCAACGAGTTCTCTTACATAAAAATGTCTAATAGCAACATGCTTAGTTCTTCTGTGAAGTTCTGGGTTATGTGAGATCTTTATTGCTGCCTCATTGTCAATCTTCAGTTTTGGTATCTCCTTTAACTCAGATATTTCACTTAAGAGTCTTTTTATCCAAACAATTTCTCTTGCTGCTTCGCTGGCAGCAACCAGTTCTGCTTCGGTACTGGATATGGCAACACATGTTTGTCGTCGACTCGCCCAAGATATTGCTCCACCAGAGTATAAGCATAATATACCTGACGTCGATCGTCTGGTACTTTTATCTCCACCATGATCGGAATCACTATAGCATTCCAAAATTCCAGTATTGTATCTCCTTTTGAAGATTATTCCATATTCCAAAGTTCCCTTGATGTATCTTAGGACACGTTTCAGTTTCTGGATGTCATCTTTCGAAGGATTTTCTAGAGTTTGGGATACAACGCTTACAGCGTATGCCAAATCAGGTCTAGTTCCAACTGTTAAGTAGGCAAGTGCTCCCACAGCTTCTCTATACGGAAACAAAGTTGATTCTACCACCTCTTTATCCAGATCAGGCAATCCATCTTTAAGTATAGGAGTTGTAACAGGTTTGCAATCGCTCATACCAAAACGATCTAGAACTTTTTCAGCATAGTGCTTCTGTGATACTTTAATACCACCATCCTGGTATTTTATTTCTAATCCTAGAAAATAGGATGCATCTTTAATAGTGTGTTTAAATCTTCTCTTTAACTCTCTAAGAAACTTCTCAGAATCTTCCTGATTTGTTGCAGCAACCAGGCCATCATCTACATAGAGAGCGAGAATGATTTTGTTACTCCCACGGTTTCGGATAAATAGGCATGGGTCAGTATCACTTTGTTTAAATCCAATAGTCTTTAAATAATCCACCATGCATTTATTCCAACACCGAGGTGCTTGTTTGAGGCCATATAGACTTCTCTTGAGTCTACACACCTTCTTTGATCCATCAGAGTAGCCTTCCGGTTGACTCATGTAGATCTCTTCACTTAGTGAACCATACAAGAATGCTGTTGACACATCAAACTGTGTGAGTTTCAAACCTTCGTTTGCAGCGACGCTTAAGACAGATCTAATTTTCGTCATCTTGGCAACTGGGCTGAAAGTCTCATCATAGTCAATGCCCTTTTTCTGTGTATACCCACGAGCAACTAATCTCGCCTTAAATTTGTCTAGAGAGCCATCGGCATTGGTTTTAACCTTGTAAACCCATTTACAGGATATGGGCTTTCTGTCTTTTGGAAGATCAACCAGTATCCAGGTTTTGTTCTCCTTTAAAGACTTCACCTCATTTTCCATTGCTTTGACCCACTGATCTTTATGCGGACTGGAAATTGCTTCATTATAGGTTTTTGGTTCATTGATTTCATTAACATCAGCCGACATCATAATACAATCTTGAAATCGATTAGGTCGTCGTATCTGACTTCTGTCACGTAGAGTCATTCTTGTTGCTATCTCAGCTATATCATCCAAATTCCTTGGTGCCTCAGATTCATTATAAGCATCATCATTATCATCAACAAGTGATTATGGCAGTGATGCTTCTGTAGACGGTTGAAATGATTCTTGTTGGTTTCCATCTACCTGACTATCAACACGATCCAACGATGTGGGAGGGAGTACAGTTGAACTAAGCTCATCAGTGCTACTTGTAGTGCGATCCGAGCTGTTTTCAGTGTGATCATCCCCCTTTGCATCACACGTCGGTGGTTCTGAAAGTGGAACATAGATTTCAGCTGAGTGCTGTTCTTCCGAATCAACTAAGCCACAAGGTGCAAGTACTAATTCATTAAATGTAACGTCTCTTGACCTTATGAGTTTTCCACTCTCACTCAGTAATCGGTAGCCTTCATCACCATCATATCCAATTAGGATGCATTTTTCAGCCTTTTTAGAAAGTTTCACTCTCTTTTGTTGAGGTATATGAGCATAACATTCACATCCAATAATTTTAAGATGACTTATTGCTGGCTTTTTCTTAAACCACAATTCAAATGGCGATTTGCCATTTACAAGAGTTGGACCAGTTCTGTTTATAACGTATGTAGCAGTATTTATCAATTCTGCCCAAGTAGCGCGGGGTAATTCTTCATGAGCATACATCATTGTACGAGCTGCTTCGACTAGGATTCTATTTTCACGCTCGCTAAGCCCATTTTGTTGCGGCGTGTAAGGCATTGTGAGCCTTTGCCTTATCCCAGCTTCTTGTAGAATGCATCTTACATTTTCATTGTCGAATTCACCTCCATTATCGCTCAGAAATTCTTTGACAGAATGTCCAGCCACTTTACATTCTTGTAACATCTGTCGGAGCTTCAAGTAAACTTCCGATTTCTGTCGCATGAAATAAACGTGACGATACTTGCTGAAGTCGTCTTTGAACAGAACGAAGTAACGAAATTTATTGAAAGAAGGAGGAAATGGACCGCAAACATCAGCGTGTATAATTTCTGCGGGTTCCTTAGCTCGTTCTCTTGTTCCAAATGTTTTTCGGTGAGTTTTTCCATAAATACATCCGGTACATAATTCTGAATCTAGACGAACTTTAATTCCAAGTTCTCGTTCAATAACTCCTTTAACGTGTTTCTTATTCTGATGAGCTAACCGTTCGTGGTAAAGTTGTAGTAGGTTATCTGCTGACAAAGCATTTAGATCAGGGGTGGACTTAGTAATAGTCTCTACGTTAAGCTTGTATAAGCCCCCATTCTTGGCTCTTGTGCCAGTCAGAATCACGTGTCCATCAACTTTGAGCGAGCAGTGTTCCGTTTCAGACATAAAAACACTATTGGTTAGTCTGTCTTGAGTGGCCAGTACAGAAAATAGGTTTCGCATAATATCAGGTACGTACCATACATCACAGAGACTTACTCTGGATTCCTTGCCATTGATTAAAGTTCTCAAGTCAACAGTACCTTTACCAACAGCTTTGACATTAGCACCATTAGCAGTCGTCACTGTACGGGTGTCTTTAAAATGCTCGAAACTGGAGAAAAAATCTTTCCGGCACGTGACATGGTTAGTTGCTCCATTATCAGCAAACCAAGAAGCTGTATCACAGTTCGTTAGCGTTGAGTTTACATCCGTAGTAACTGCCAGCTGCATTAGGTTCAAATTGCTTGATCTCTGATTATTTTCTGGCTTGGCTGGTTTACCGTCAGCTTTCCATTTGTAACATTGTCTGACTTTATGCCCGACTTTTCCACAGTATCCACATTTCTTCTTTGCTTTATCTCTCTCTTTGCTACTCTGTATTGCTAGAGCGTCTGCTGGACCTCCATTCTTAGATGTGATGGAACGCTCGTAGGTACAAAGTTGCGTTGTGAGATTTTCTATTGTTTTATCTGTCTTTGACATCAGTAACCAGCTTGATTTAAAAGAAAAATATGCTTCAGGTAATGTATCTAGAATTTTACAGATTAACAGGATATCTGGTAAATCTGATTTTTCTACCTTCATCAATTCGGTTTTCAAATCTGCCCAAATGGTTTTGATTTTGGAGACGTGAGTTATGATGTCATGTGACGGATCTTTACAATAGCCGAAAAACTCCATGCAAAGTGCGTAACTCTTGTCTTCAGACTTGCCGTCGAATAAACGATGTAATTCGTCCCAAACTTCTTTAGATGAGTTAAAGCGCATTATCTTTTGAAGAGTTTCGTCTGACATATTTGCAGTAAGCAATAGTAATGCGGAACTATCTGTTTTGTTGTAATAATCGAGGGCTTTGTTATAGGTACTCCGAAATTTCTTGCGCATCGCTAGTAGTAGGTTTCATTGGTTTCTGGAGAATACCGCTTACTGCGTCTAATCCTCCGGACATACCTCTAAGTAACAATGTGGCTTTAAATTTCCATGTACACCAGTTCTTTGTTCCTTCCAAGAGTCCAATGTCAATTTTGCAACTTGATAGCATTTTGAAATCTTTGACTTTCTCGTATTGGTTTAAAACTTGGTTTATCACCCACTCGATTTATTTAAAGCTTTCACTTCGATTCCTCACGCTCTGCTACCATGTTAGAGCTTAATTTTATCAAATAAAATTAAATAAAAGGATCGTAGATTTGTGACAGCCAAAAATATTTTAATCAACAACGGTTGCTGGGTAACAATGAGTTAAAAGGTTATCAAAAACAATACAAAAGAGGTTTTGTTATAAAACGATTCTTAACATTTCCGTGCCTGTTTCTTTACGTGAGAGATTTGAAGATTAAAGGCCTAAGACTTTAGAAATTACAGGAGGGGGACGATACCGTGTAAACGACTTTGGCGGGCTATAACTCGCAAATGGTAAAGCTGATAAAAAAGTGTTGACGGACTGAACGATCCTATAAGGGTTCCTTGTAGTACTACGGAACCCAAAAATCGTGTGTACTGATTACGACGATAGTAACGGGTTGTAATACAATTTTGGTAATTCTTTTAAAATAAGAACTTAAAAATAATTTAGGTAGCAGGCAGGTAAGTATACAAATATAACTACCGCATGAATGACCGCATGTAACAAGTATCCACTTAATTAAACTAGACAAGGTATTAAGTTTTCAAAAAGGCAAATTGTCCTTCCTTCACGATAAACTAGTTAGATAAGATGCATTAAGCCCTCGAACTATAGTTATTTATATTAATAGTACAGTAAAAATAGGTAAGAGTGCTATTAACATGTTACTACTACACTTAACTTTATCAAACAGATTAATTGGGTGTTATCAAGTTTGACACCATTTATATTAATTTTACTAAAAGATTCAATTAGCGAACGAGTAGTTGTTAGTAAATTAAATTAATGTTTGTAGAAAAAAATATCACAAAGAACCTGCTGGGTATAAGTGTTTAGATTTTGCTATCATTGAACACGTCAGTGTCAAAGAGATAATTAAGTTTTTACTTGTTTGTTTAGAATTTGCTTACAACAAATTCATCACTACATCATATAAAGCAACTGGCTGCCCGCTCTGGCTTCGCAAGGGTATAACACATATAGACTATGTCACTCACTGAAAAAATGGTTAAAATAAATCCAGTAGTTTTGATTTATTCATTACTGCCCGTGGCACGCGTGTGCTTTGGATTAAAATAATTCCCCTTTCCCTATACCATGAAGATTTCCTGCTATCTTTGGAATACCTAAATTCATATCTACATTGTTACCGGCCAGTACCGCCGCAAGCGCATGCATTACTTATTTTCTTTTTTAAATTTTTAACGCGCTTTTATTAGATCGGGGTGTATGTATGTATGTATGAATGTATGTAACGGAATTTTTGAGCTCAATTTTCACCAACTTCCAGAAATCGGATTAATTTGAACCTTACACACATATTTAGTACTGATGACAATGCAATAATTTGATAAGAGTTTTCCATTATCCATATTAACTAAAAAAAATAAAAAAAATAATAGTTTAAAAAACTTAAAAAACACGCTTTTATTGCTAACTAAAAAATTGTTTCAAAAACTAAAAACTACTATGTACTGTAATATAAATTCCGTGTACTCATAAATTATTTTCTCTTTTTTAGTTAGCAATGAAAGCGTGTTTTTTTAGTTTTTAAAACTATTTTGCCTATTTATTTTATTTTTACACCAATTAGGTATTACATTACAGAATGTCTTTATCAACATCGTTTATAGGCACGCTGCCTGCCGCCCCGGGTCGGCCAGTACCGCCGCAAGCGCTATGTCCCGCAATTTTAATCTGTAATATCTTCGTAAATATTCATTTAAATCTTGTACAGTAAAGGATCATATAGATCTATATTAAAAAACAATTTTTTTAAGCTATTTAATTGGATAAGGATTAATGCTGTATTGGTTAAAATCGCTTCGAAAATGAGCCATTTTTTGTCGTAAAAAGCAATGGAAAAAAATCAACGTCTTAGAAGGATTGCAGTACAAGGATTCTGTTACAAGCAGGCATCGAATAAGGGGGTACTATACCATAGGCCATAACGGAACTACCTAGATTCCAAAAGCGCCATCATCAATTATTTTCCTTGAGACTTGAAGGATGACTGTAAAAGGGGGAAAACAATAAAAGAAGCGGATACTCTAACATACTGTGAAGGCATCGATCCCTAAGATGGCGTCCGGATCCCTGTGCTAGGAGATATACTTAGAACATTTTTTGTTTATTCTGCTGGCAAAAAGTATATTTCCGGGAAACCTAATCGAATGTAAAATTTTTTGTAAGCGAACTGGGCCAACTCCCAGTACTCCCACTCGGTATCGTGAACGCGCCTTGATTCTGCGTCAATGACAACATTTTCGATTGAGGGAATATAAGATGCAAAAACCGTTAAATTTTGTTTCTCACACAAATGCCCTAGATAGCAAATTTCTAGATTCTATATCTGTTCATAGTAACAAAAAAAATATTTTTGAAACCTTTTCTTGTGGTAAATTGACTTGTAAGGTGTAGGAATCTATTATAAAATCAAGGAATTGGCAACTGGTAGAAGGTAAGGTAATAATGACTTTAACTACCTACTCAATCAATTGTTAAAAATTGTTTTACCAATCCAATTTTTATTACCCGTGAGTGAGCTACTGGCTATAGGCCGGCAGCAAAAGTTAATTAGATAATAAAATGTAGGATGGTGATGATGGCGTGCGGACGAAGTCACAGGAGACTGCTAGTCGTAATAGCAGTGATACCGACTGAAGGTGTGTTGTCTAAATGATAAGGAACTACCAAAATAAGGCGGAATTACTCAATCAAACACGATAAGCGAAGGTGGAAGAAAATAAACTACTTATTATTTTGGATCAATGACGGACAAACAACTAACCTATAACCCAGAACAAGTTTCTGACACCCGTTACCATTCATTCCAACGGTTATTCGGTACATAAAATTATCTCTAGAGTAAAATTTACCAGTAGCAAGATTCATTTCTTTTTAGTATGTCATAGACCATTTAGCAACTCAGTCATTCATCGTGTAACGCTGTGTTTGTTGACTACTTTTTAGGTTAGAATACACTTAATAATTAAGATTGTGCCTCAATTGAAATTATTTCTCTCTTCCATAAGTTCAACGTTGTGTTTAATCCTCCGTGAAGTGAAGTGAATATACAACTGTTTATCATGAAACCATATCAATACAGGCTCACTACCCGATAAACAAGACTGTTGTTGTATGCGCGCTTTGTTAAGCACGCACACAGTGAAATATCAGTGTTGCGACTTGCGAATCACTGAATACGTACGTTGTAGGTACCTAGCATATACGTGAACGAGTATGCATTGTTGGATTTGTTGACGTTGATAAGAACAACTTCAGCAAATAATATATTTACTCAATTTCAGTTGCAAGTTTGTTCCGACTCCACACGTTTGTGTAGTTAGAGTAAAATTACCATAAAAAATGAGTGCGTTTGATGAAAAAGACCAAGTTCCAATTAAAGAAATACCTCGTGATGAACGATTATTACAACTGAGTAATGCATTTATTGAAGAATTTGGAGTAAAGCCGCATTTCTTCGTTAAAGTTCCGGGCCGGGTGAATATTATTGGAGAACATATTGATTACTGCGGCTACCCAGTATTACCATTAGCTTTGGAGCAAGATATTTTGATTGGAGGAAGAACAACTAATGCACAGGAATTACATTTAATAAATTTTGATAAGAAATATTCAAAATATTGTTGTAAATTGAAAACCTTCGAGGATATAGAAATACAAGCCGATCCAACGGGTAAACCTTACTGGTACAACTATGTTTTGTGTGGTATCAAAGGGGCACTAGAATATTTAAATAATAGACCAGTAGTTGGACTGCAACTGTGCATCAATGGAAACATCCCACCAGCATCAGGTTTGTCTAGTTCATCCGCATTAGTTAGCGCTGCGTGTCTATCCTTTTTATATGCACAAAAAGTTTATCTCAGCAAAACAGAGATCGCTTCATTATGCGCAAAGAGTGAAAGATATATTGGCACTCAAGGTGGTGGAATGGATCAAGCTATTGCGTTCCTTGCTGAAAAATATAGTGCACAATATATAACTTTTGACCCGCTTGAAGCTAAACCAGTATCCCTTCCCGAAGATGCTGTTTTTGTTGTTGCTCACAGTTTAGCAGAAGCTAACAAAGCCGCGACAAATGACTTTAACAGACGAGTAATTGAATGTAGACTAGCTGCTAAAATATTGGCGGTTACTAATGGTGTATCCCTGAATCAAGATATTGTTACTCTTAGTCAGGTGCAAGGACTTCTGAAGAAAAATTTGGAAGAAATGATAAACCTTGTCGATAAATTATTGTTCAAAAACGTATACACAAAAAAAGAAGTGTGTGATTTATTGAACATTACTGAAGAAGTAATGGATACTACTTATTTGACAGCGAATACAAGGCATTTAACAGAGTTTAAGTTGCGTCAGAGATCTCTTCACGTTTACGAAGAAGCAAAGCGTGTTGAACAGTTTCGCCAAATTTGCGAGAAGTATTTTGTGAACGGAAGAAGCAATAATGCAAGTAATGGAACAAGCGACAGCCATACCAATGGGAATTCGGACTCGTTTAAGCCCATTTGTGTTCTTGGGACGCTGATGTCTGAAAGTCACGAAAGTCTGAAAAATCTGTATGAGTGTTCCCATGTCAACTTAGATCGTCTCGTTGACATATCGAAAGAAATGAATGTCCATTCACGCCTTACTGGAGCCGGGTGGGGAGGATGTATTGTAGCACTATGTCCAAAGGAAATGGTTGATAACTACATTGAAACACTAGTTGATAAGTTTTATGTCCAGTATTGTAAACTAGATAAGAGCGAAGCTCATGCTTATGTATTCGCCACTGCACCCAACCACGGAGCAGTTATTTTTAAATAATAAAATTTTTATTTCTTATAAATAACATAGCAAAAACAAAAAAATATATAATTTAAGATTGCTATACTTACTGACTGGTCTTAGAGATACTAGTCTTTTTATAGTTTTTTAGTTATTAAACTAGCTGTGCCCGCGACTTCGTCCGCGTGGAGTTGTAATTTTGGGCATAGACATGTACTGTCGCAGACAGTTTTTTAGATCATTTCAAGAGGAATAATTCTTTCATATTTATATTTTTGGTATCTTGAACCGTTTTCGCAGCGTACGCAACTCAAGGATGGTTTAGTAGATTCTGAGATTCAATTTCCTGCCTGCCCCCTAAGTTCATCGGCGTGATTATTTATATCCCAGTTTACTCTCCAGGTGATACTGAGTCAAATAAAAAAAGTCCCGTCAAAATCGGTCCAGTAGATTCTGAGATTAGCCCGGACAAACAGACAGACAGACAGACAGACAGACAGACAGACAAAATTTTTAAAAATTGTTGTTTTGGCTTCTATTACGGTAATTAAGACCCCCTGTAACAATTTTTCATAAAAATCTTCAATGTACAGAAATCGATCTTTTACAGTCTTATTATATGTATAGATTATACAGTTTATTGAAAATATAATAATATAGGTTAAACATAGTAATTGCGTGGTTTATTTCGCATTTATTAACATGTTTTGTGTCTTATTATTTTTAGATTTTAAAAGGCCATATGCCATGGCCCATTAGACAAACGAATGGGACAGGAAAATGTACTACCACCAAATACTGCATATTATTTTTAATGTAATAAATTATACATATTTTATATGCTGTTTTTGTGTAAATATGTCTTTTCACGAATGCTAATGGCCAATCTACCTACCAAGGATTCATCGACAACACTGAAATAAATTTGTATACATCTACCGGAAGTAGGCCATGTCCCAAAAAACGACTATGGAGAAAAAGGCATACTTAAAAAAAAGGTTAAGTAATTAAAATAATGCACATTTGAGAAAGGCTAGGTACGAAAGTAAGTGTCAAAAACTATCGCTTATGACGAATTTTAGAAATTTCGATCGACAACTCAAACTTCAATCGTTATAATAAGTTACATTATTTTGGAAAAGAGCTCAGACAATGCTGCTAGTAGGGATGGATAAGAGAGTAAAAACTGAGAAGAGTTAGTACTGTATGTACTGAGTATTTACTCACTAGGGACAGTAAAAACCTTTCGTCCCAAATCCCAAAGACTTTTCACCATATCCCAACAGTCAATATCCAATACAACAAACAACAATCTAATGCAAGGAAAAACATTTATTACTTACAAAGAATTCCTGAGTAATTAATTTTCAGTGTCATTTTGGTGGAGTTCATGCTGATGTTGGCCTTTCACTAATACTTCAAAATCTCTTGAATACCTCGCTGAATGGCGCACACATGGCTGGATTTAACAATATTCTTCTGCCAATAATTGGGAAAAATACTTCTTTGGAGGTGTGTGTGTGTGTAAGCTAAGTAACCAACCTTACTAACATATGTTATTAAGCCGCCCGAGGCCAGGCTAAACCGCTAATACCTATCGATATTAAACGAGACCAACCACTTAACGTGCCTCCGAAGCACTGAGATGGTTGTAAAATAAACGTGTAAAGCTTAAATACAAATTCATAGCTATTTGCATACTAAGATATCATTTTGTTTTAGTTTTTATTTTTATGATTATAATTTCTAACTTTCTATGATAAAAATGCAAAGAAGTATCTTATGAATAAATATTAAATAAAAAGAGGTTTGTAATAAGTTTTAACTAATTAGTTAAGTTAAATACTGAGTATAAAGTAAAAATAAAGTACATAAAAGAGTTTTTACTGAGTATTTACTCTAGCTTGAGTAGTTACTGAGTCGATTACTCATCCCTAGCAAAGTCCCAAACAGCTGATTTTGACATTATTTACGCTGTTCCGCTTCCGTTTATATATGTCAAAATACTGTCATAATCATTTTCATGTCGTTTTTAATGTTGTATCTTCTTGCATCATAAAATTTAATATTGTATTAAAAATATTAAAACTAAAATGCATTAATACTTACATCCAGGTAAGTTCTCAACAAATGTTTAGTTATGTGTGAGTATAGTTCGTGATTTAAATAATCCAAGTCCTTCAAGCTGGTATTCAAGTAAGATTCACCATAATATTCTTTGGGCGTTTATTTTGTTTGAATTGATATCGAAACATTTTTATAGTTTTCAAGGAACAGCAGCAATGGTAGTTTCTGAGGTATGAATTATTTTTCAAGCTTGTGATTTGGCAAATTTTGAGGTTATGTTATGTGGTAAATACAAATATTCTAGGTTAGTTCAGCGCCTTTCTAAACAAGTCTGTGTACCATATCTTATTTATATTATCTGCGCAGTCCAGCAACGCCCAGTCATTATCAAATTAATTTGAAATTCTAATGACCAATCCTATAACACTATCATTACTCTCCACTTTTATTGATGATGCCAGAACCATATTTATTACAAATATTATTTTCATTTAAAACAGCCATAGTTCGTAGAGTGTTGTCTACACTCTATGAATTCACTAGAATAGGGGATTTTTCAATGTCATAATGGAATGAGTTATTTGTTAGTAGTTGTGATATTATTGCAATGTCTAATAGGTTAAAGATGGAAATCAAAACTTTCAAACGCTTGAAAAAAAATGTCAGTGTTGTTTCTAAAAACCTCCATTCATTCCTAAAGTGTCTGTAACCTTAAGAGTGTAGAATTGTAACCTACTCCTAGACCCTTATAATATATGTGTAACCTGGTGCATATTTTGGAAATGAAACTATTATTTAAATATATATTGCAGGCTGATACAGATACGAACCAAATCACAAATTCTTCATCAAAGAAGCGCAGGTTGAGAAGAAAAAGATTAAATGCAGCTCGAGCAATTCACAACAACACAAATAAACCAGTAAATGTAGTTGCGTGTAAAACAAATAATCTTGCACAAACTGAAGGTTTAAATAGTCTAACAGAACTGCCACAAACCACAATAAACCTGATCTGTAGTAAATTTGATAGTGTAAAAAAATATACATTAGACATGTCATCAAATGAAGATACTAAGTCAAGAGACGATGTTTTAGCTGCAAGAGAAGCTAAAAAACTTGCCAAGCTAAAGGGCAAAGGGAAACAAGCCCAAGGTGATGCCAATAAACAGCCTGAAACGCAAAGAAATCAAAGTAATACAATTATAGACAAAAGTGTCACAGGAAAAGAAAACACAGTTATTAAAAAGGAGGTGTCATCCACATCACCCAAAAGTAAGGACGAAGTTGATAGGGCAGTACTTCAAGTTAAAACAGATGAGATATCAAAGGATGATGTTAAAGCAGAGAGAGCAGCCAAAAAAGCTGCAAAGCAAGCTAAAAAGAAAAAAGAAGATGGCGGCGATGCGTCTGCAGAAAATATGACTGTCCAAGATGTTGTTGAGACATTGAAAGATATTGTTAATGTTGCTAAGGAAGTCCAGGATGTCACTGCTAAAGTGCAAGCAATTAATTTGGAACCTAAAAAGGTAATACTTGTCAAATATCAATGATGTCAAAGAATATTACAATATTCTTTTTGTAACCTTTCTTGGTATGGATAGGATAGGATTTTATTATATAAATATACATCAACATCACATACATTGGTCTGACTCTGTGGTAAGTAGCTTAAGCACTTGTATTACAGATATCAGAATCAACAGTGGTATTACAAATAAACTTAAATAAATACATGTAACACCCAGACCAGTACAAACAGACATGTTCATGCACACAAATGTTAGTACAGTGCGGGTTCCCGCGACCTATTGATATGATATGGAATGAACATGGTTGGTTTGCTATGATAAGTAAATTTATAAGTAGAGAAATGGAGAAAATTATCAAATACTTTATTATTATTTCAGTCAGAAGAAACTGGAAAAAGTAAGGCGGAGCTCCGAGCCGAAAGACGCGCCAAGCAGGAGGCGCAGAGGGCTGCTAAGCAGGCTGCAGTACAAAAAGCACCAGCAACTAAACCCGAGACAAAAGTTGCAACAGATGAGAATGTGAAGCCCAAAGAGCTAAGGGTAAGATGATCACTTATCAATTCTTACTAAATTGCTCCATATGAGCAATATTTACATCATATTGTACTATTCACAACATACAATATTATGTATAAATTTGTTGTATATTTTATATTTAATCTCATATGTCATATTATTGGTATTATTATTTTTGTGTTTTCTCTTTCATTTATTTTGTCGCACTGCCTACTAATAATTTCTGCTTAGAGGTATGATTGGTAGAGAATGCCCTACAGCGTTAAGTCTACCTATTGTACATAGTTTTATTATGGTATAAAGCCTTAATAAATAAATAAATGAATCTATGGAAGAGTAGCATTTCCATAAATTGGCACTGGAAAAGGCTTGAGGCCCTTTATGTCTTAGCCTTTGTCCATAGTTTTGGATGAGCCCAATCTCTATCACTCTTGCAAGCTTAATGTTGCAACGGGATATCTAAACCACTATAAGAACAGAAGTGTGACGACCTCTACCGTTCGCCATCACAATCGCATGCCTAACGTTGACAAGCACGACAGCGAGCGCAGATACGGCTCCATAGGCTAGATGGGGCTATTAGCCTAGTATCGCACATGAACCGCGGCATGTGAGATTTAGATACAGAATAATATAGATAGACAAATCGAGGTGATGTCTATCGGACATTGGTCCCTAACCATAACACCTGGTCGGTAGGAAGCGCTTCCCATTAGCTTCCTGACTCTAAATCTGTTGCGCCAAAGAAGGTTACGAACTTGATAACGCCCTACATTTTGGTATATGCACAAGCATGCAGTACAGGTCACATTTTATTCCAAATAATAGAATTGCGGTAATTGTTACTTAATTAATTTCTTTATTACATTCCCAGGAAAAATCACCAAAAGTGAAGTCAGCGGAAAAACCGAAATCAAAACAGCAAACTGTGAACAGGGTGAACTGGTTCCAACATTTGCACATGCAGCAGGATGCTGAGTCGTTAAAGAAGATACCCATTAACTCAAAGTAAGGATGATAGTGTAGGAGTTTACTTAAAATAAACATGTTGCATTAGCCACATAGACGAACGTGCACAAACGGTACGAACCGCAATGTGCTGTCTAAGGCTAAGAACTCACGGAGCGGTTTTCACCCGCACCCGCTGCAGTTTTATTTTCAAAACTTACAAGACCGGAGTTTTGTGCGGTTACGCAGCCCCGCTGCGGTAGCGGTAATCGCCCGCAAACTTGGCGTTTGACTATGGTAGGATGGGCGGTTGCAAGAAACGATCAGTTGAGTTCCGAATTTCTGTACCAACCGACCCGCGCCCGAAGGTAGAAGCTAATCACAGGTGCAGCGGGACCTGCAAACAACCGCAGTCCGCACAAGCCGCGGGCGTCAAACGCGTCGTGAACTGTGCTTTGATTTTTTACATAGGTATCTGTATTTTACAAACGACAAACGCATGAAGTGATATCCAAGTGTTCACGTACGAAACGCAAGTTATGTCTAAGTCACGAGCTCGCGCCCGCGTCCGCTCGTTCCTACTTGACCAAGCAGTAGTGAAATATTTGGTACCCGATGATTTATTAACGAAGCGACTACTGCAATACAAACATAGGTTTGCATCGCCGATATTTGAATAAATACAGGGCGGCGACCACAATACGACAATTGACTTTCTGTCTGTTACGCTTTCATACCTAAACTACAGTACAGATTTGGATGAAAATTTATACACATACAGAGTGGTGACAACTTTATATGTGTACCAAAATTCATCCAAATCGGTTCAGTAGTTTAGGCGTGGATGAGTAACAGATAAAAATTCAAATTAACAAATGACAATTGTCGTATTATAGTCGCCACCCTGTATATGTATTGCAGTAGTTACTTAGGTATCAAAGATTTTGGGTAGCCTTGTGTAAGTATACAAATAGGCTTAAGGTGCATTTTGTCCGAAAGTAACATGATTTGTTGTTTCAGTTTGCACCCAGCTATAATAAAATTGGGAGTTCAATCGGCGACGAGAGTTGTCTCCGGTTCCAATGCACGGTGTATTGCATTATTAGATGCCCTCAAAAAGGTTAGTTCTTCATTTAGTTAGTTATAGTATACTGTGGGTTATCATCTCCAGGGATTGGTATTTGTGTGTGTCGACTATTTCTAAAATGAGGAGACTGTAATTGTTGAAACGTTAACATCTCCAGGAGTTGGTATTTATTTCTGATATGAGAAGACAATTGAAAAATTTACAAAAACAATATTTTGATCAAACACCAGAAAATATTTTTGTTAAGTAAAGTGTGATTGTTGAGTTAGTGTGATTGTTAAGTGTAGTGTGTGTGTATGAAGACCTGCCATTTCTGATATGAGAAGACAATTGAAAAAATTACAAAAACAATATTTTGATCAAACAGCAGAAAATATTTTTGGAAAGCAAAGTGAGTCATAAAACCTATTTTGTACGCGCAGATGGTGAAAGACTACACACTTCCCGCCAAGACTGAATTCGCTCGCGGCCTCGAAGCGCACTTGGCGGCGAGTTTAGAATTCTTGTGGGGCATGCGTCAGCCATCCGCTTCGCAGACCAACGCGGTCAAGTTCTTCAGGCATCACCTCACGCAGCTACCTAATAACGTGGACGAATTTGATGTAAGTATTTTTGGCATCACATATAAACAGACTACACAGGCTACATCCGGTTGAAACTATTATACCGCAATGCAGGTCTGAGAAGCGCCATCTACCTGTTTGAAATAGAGTTAAAGCGGCTTCCTAACTGCTTAGGAAGGATAATGTATTGTTAGGAGTTCCCGATAGATGATGTCGTCACTTGTTCGTCGCAACATTTGTTAAAGAAAGCACTTTAGCACTAAGTAACCTTAACTACATGCAGTGAGTCCCGAGATTGTGTGGGGCATGCGACAACCATCTGCTTCGCAGACCAACGCGGTCAAGTTCTTCAGGCATCACCTCACGCAGCAACCTAATAATGTGGATGAATTTGATGTAAGTGATTTCGGCTCAACATGGAAACAGACTACAGCTACATCGGGTTGAATCTATTATACCGCAATGCAGGTCTTACAAGCGCCATCTACCTGTTTGAAATTGAGTTAAAGCGGCTTTCCGACTGCTAAGGAAGGGTATTGCTTTTGTCGGAAGAAGTTTCCGGTAGATGATGTCGTCACTTGTTCGTCGCAACATTTGTTATAGAAAGCATTAAGTAATTAGCATTAAGTAACCTTAACTAGATGCAGCGAGTCCCGAGATCGTGTGGGGCATGCGCCAGCCTTCCGCATCACGAACCAACACGCGGTCAAGTGAATGGGTTAGAAGAAGTTTCCGGTAGATGATGTCGTCACTAGTTTGTCACAACATTTGTTATAGAGAGCACCTTAGCTCACTGCATCCCGAGTGAGTCCCGAGATTGTGTGGGGCATGCGTCAGCCATCCGCATCGCGGACCAACGCGGTCAAGTGCTTTGACAAAGCCAGTTGAATCAGTAGCTTTCCATACACGTAGGCCGAGTTCACTTCATCACATCCTAAACGGCTAACACAAATATTATTGAAAATCTTTAACTGTAGACATCTCCTTACGCATCTGCCTAATGACTTGTATCAATTTGATGTCAGTATGTCAGATTCATATTATATTATATATTATTATTCATATTATATGTATTTTTTTAAGGCAACATCACATACATTGATCTGACTCTGCGGTAAGTACCTTAAGCGCACTTGTGTAACAGATATCAGAATCAACAGTGGTATTACAAATAAACTTAAATAAATACATATAACACCCATACAAGTGCAAACAGACAAGTTCATGTACACAAATGTTTGACGTGACCTCTTTTTTAAAGTCAACTTCTTAATGATTAAACCAAAGTGGTCGTCGTAAGTTTTATTTAAGTAAGAACTATAAGGCACCAGAAAAACTTGCTACTGATCAGCTAAATCTATAATACCGCGTTTCAGGTCTTCAATGCGCCATCTAGCTCATACTCATCTGCTATAAAACGAGACAGTCGGTTGACCTTCGAAGCGGTTCCCGGTAGATGACGCCACGTTCTTTGTAGCGAACGACGAACTGAAGAGCGCGTTATCACACAAACCCTCTTTCCCGCATTTGTCAGCGCGCACAAACTCCTTAAGTTGATCAGTTGTTGCTGATGGGAAAGAAATCCCTTCTTACCTCCAAAACACAATAATAATAATAATAATAGTCCTTCTGGCCGATTTCGACCACGGCGGCAAATCTTAACAGAGATCAGCCAACTACGCAGGAGATATTATAGTGCACAAGTGAAAGCGCAATACACAGGTGCACTCACTGTTCCAACACACAAAGTTCGGTGAGACGGCAATCCGACATGACCGGAGAGAGATCAGGCGCAGATCTAACGGCTTAACGTGCTTTCCGATGCACGGGGTTGTAGCACCGCGAACTTTCCGACTCCGAGCTGTTTTTGAGAAATTCAGGACAGAAAATCTTAGAAACAATTTTGTCTCGACTTGGGATTCGAACCCAGGACCTCTCGAATGTAAGGCAGAAACTCTGCCACTACACCAACGAGACAAAACCATACAAATTTTATAGACCTTTATTTTGTAAATTTAAAACAGTTTTAAAAGATGTATTGATTAATGACAAGATGATTATATTAATGACAAAGATATATGGAAATGTTTAAATGCAAACAATTACAATTATTGTAAATCAATTTTGAAAAGAGGCAATGACAATAGATTCTTCTCAGCACTGGCCCAAATTGTCCCGAAGCGGTGGTAGGGTTAATTTATATGTTGGGACGTGTAAAAGTGCTAGTTGTTAGCCTACTTACAGAAATAAATGGATTTGATTGGATTTTTATTTTATTGTATCCGGCAGGCCAAGAAGACGCTTCAAGAGGAGATAGATCGATACATCCGCGAGCAGATTGACATGGCGGGCGAGGCCATCAGCCTCACCGTGCGCAACAAGATATCCGACGGCGACAACATACTCACTTACGGCTGGTGAGTATGTCGCAACATACAGTAGGGTGTAGCTATATATAAACTAGTGACCGCGCGACTTCGTCCGCGTGGAATCCCTTTGTTGTCGAAATCGTGGTCGAACGCGATAAAAAGTATCCTATGTCCGTTTCCTGGTTCTAAGCCAATAAACCTCTCCACCAATTTTCAGCCAAATCGGTTCATCCGTTCTTGATTTATAAATAGTGTAACTAACACCACTTTCTTTAATATATAGGTACGCACTTTTAGCCTTTTATTAATCTTTTTTATTCAGTATTTAGTTCAGATTCAAATGTGCTTATGTCATAATTCAAGGATATTTTTCACATCTTTTGTACTTCGGTACCATTTTGTCAAAATCCTAGTGTCCTTTAACATGAGAGAAATAAGTCGTTTGGTTTGAATGTAATCTGCAATTGATTAAAAAGATGTCCAACCACTTTGATCCAATACAGAGGCGTCCTAATCAATACGCTGCAGCTAGCCCGATTAGTTGACAAATTTTGACGCGAACGAGGTATCCAGACGTTCGCGGGGAAGGAATGTGTTTTATTTATACGCCCGTCATTATCTGTATCTATCTCTATCATATATATGTTGTATAGCATGGCATGTATATGTTACTATTGTGGCGACCAGCGTTCGCCATCACAAGCGCATGCCTAACGGTGGCAAGCACGTCAGCGAGCGCTGATACGGCTCCATAGGCTAGATGACGCTGTTAGCCTAGTACCGACCTAGTACCGCACATGAACCGCGGCATATAAGATTTCGATCCAGAATAATATAGATAGACAAATTAAGATGATGTCTATCGGACCTTGGTCTCCGACCATAACACCCGGTCGGAAGGAAGCGCTTCCTTTTAACTTCCTTACTCTAAATCTGTTGCGTCAAACTATTATTATTAATAAAGTATTTTGAAACACAAAAAAAAGTCATTCATCTTACCGTATGAATCGAGCTTGTGCTACCCCGCCCCTCGAGCGTTTGTCAGTCAGTGACAGACTGCCATCTTAGCTTGTTGCAATCGGTTTTGAGGGTCGCGTGCTATCTCGTCGATTCTAGCTTTCATTTTGGTGTTAGGAAACTTCCTTCCTCTTTTTATCATCACCATGTCGTCCTCACCGTATCCGGTGACGGCGATTCCTGCAAATTTTCCAGGGTCAATCTTTATTGAGATTGACCCTGGCAAAACCAAACGTTCTCTTAAAGACATTAATTACAAGGTGTACAGTACAGTTGGCCAGTTGAATTTTATGTGTACGTGTATGAGATTTTTGGCTTTGCCTTCTGTATTTGGAGTTAAGCATCAAGGTGTTCAACTCGCCTAGTCTCAAAACTATCCACACTCCCGTGAACAGGCTACATTCCGGTCTAAGAAGCGCACGATTCTCCTACGTATCGGTTGGTATATCGCACGCCAGAAGGTTGCGTTTCAGCGTGTCTTTATATCTCAGATACTGTCCGCCACGCTGGCGTTTTCCATCTTTCTCTTTAGTTAAGAACACTATTTAATGTTATTATTACCAATCAACCAAAAGTCCTCGCAAGAGAACGTCGTTTTCTTCCTTGTATGCTCCGTGAGGCTATTGAAATTAGAAGACACCCTAATTTTAATAGAGAAGATGGTTGGAAAATTCCACCAGCTTGGGATCCTGTTTTAGACAAGACTCAAGCTCGACCCCGCACTGCAAGACCTCAAGATACTGTTAGCTCATTTTGTGTGGATAGGAACGTAACTTAATATTTTTGAGTAATGGTAGTTTAAAAAAATTTCAAACTATGTAATGACAACTAACACCTTAGTCTACCTGTGACCACGGACGCTGAAAAGGGTCCGAAACGTCAGGTTAAAAAAAAAGTAAATAAATCGCGAAATAATCCGTTAAAGTGTCTCATTTCAACATTATTTAATGCCACAGCTCATCGCTGATCGAGCGCATCCTCACCGAAGCTCACGCGAGCGGCGTCGGCTTCCGCGCGGTGGTGGCGGGCGCGCGCGTGGGCGCGGGCGCGGCCGCCGACATGCTGAGGCGGTTGTGCGTTAAAGGCGTCCCGGCTACGTATGTGGACATCACTGCTGTCAGCTACATTATGCCTACGGTATGTGTGGTAGCGACAGATTTTTTTGCTGGTAAACGATGATAATGAGGTAATCTTCAATACGTTGTGTAATTAGTCGACCAAACATAGCGTTTATATAAAGCAACGTAAACGTAAGAAAAGATAGACACACAAAAAAATCATACATTGTAAATAATAATAATTATTTTTTCTAATTTTTATCAATCTATTACTCGTATATTTATCAATGACTCCATGCGACTTCGCCGTGTAAGTTCCATATATTAGTTAATATCTTATTTCTAAATTTAGCCGTAGTAAGCAAGTTGTTCGATCCTTATAACAACAAATAACAACACTTATCTGGCGTTTACCTTATACTGTCTTCGCCTTTGCCTTGGTTTATTATTCAATGTATAGAAATCAAACATTATTTATTTATTATTCTTCCGCCAATAACATTTGTTTTATATAACTTATGGAAAGCCTATTATTGGCCTTAATATTGGCAAAATTCTGTTTGTTAATATTTATGTAATCGCTGTTGGTTTTCATACAAATAAAAATAAAAATAAAAAATAAATAAAAATAACAGTCCTCCTGGCCGATTTCGACCACGGCGGCCAATCTCAACAGACATCAGCCGACTACGCAGGAGATATAGAGCACAAGTCTGAGCGCAATACACAGGTGTTCACTCACTGTTCCATCACTCTCAAAGTTCGGTGAGACGGCAATCCGACATGACCGGAGAGAGATCAGGCGCAGGACCGCTTAACGTGTTTTCCGAGGTACGGGGATGTAACATCGCCAACTTCCCGACTCCGAGCTGTTTTTTTGAGAAATTCATGACAGAAAATCTCGGATGTAAGGCAGAATTATATAACTTTGCCATTACACCTGTGCATTACACCAACGATGCAGTCCTTGTAGATTATACTATATTAATGTTTTATCATGCGTTCGATCTGCTGCTCCATTGTCATCCAGCTGAACGTTTGATGTATCCCATTTTTATTCCAGATAAACAAAGTCCTCCTAGGCGCGAGCGCTCTGCTCGTAAACGGATCAGTGCTCGGCGCGGTCGGGACCGCTCAAGTCGCGCTCGTCGCCAAATCTTTCAACGTGCCCGTTCTCGTTGCGTGCGAGACGCACAAGTTCTCAGAGCGCGTGCAGACTGACGCCTTCGTGTGGAACGAGATCGGTGAGTGTTCGAACTGCTAGGGAGCGAGAGAGAAAGTCGCTAAGTCGTACAACGGTCCCGTGGTTGTCGAATGAGAAAGCATAAGTTCTCGGAGCGTGTGCAGACTGACGTGTTCGTGTGGAACGAGATCGGTGAGTGTACCAACTGATAGGGAGCGAGAGAGATCGACGCTACGTCGTACAACGGTCCCGTAGTTGTCTTATGCGAAAGCACAAGTTTGGAACGAGATTGGTGAGTGTTCGAACTGCTAGGGAACGAGAGAGATCGTCGCCAAGTCGTACAATATGCCTGGGCTTGAAGCGTGCGAGACACAAGTTCTCGGAGCGCGTGCAGACCAACGCATTCGTGTGGAAGGAGATCGGTGAGTGTTCGAACTGCTAGGATGCGAGAGAGATCGCCGCCAAGTCGTACAACATGCCTGGACTCGGGAAGTGTGCGAGACACAAGTTCTCGGAGCGCGTGCAGACCGACGCGTTCGTGTGGAAGGAGATCGGTGAGTGTTCGAACTGCTAGGATGCGAGAGAGATCGCCACCAAGTCGTACAACATGCCTGGACTCGGAAGTGTGCGAGACACAAGTTCTCGGAGCGCGTGCAGACCAACGCGTTCGTGTGGAAGGAGATCGGTGAGTGTTCGAACTGCTAGGATGCGAGAGAGATCGCCGCCAAGTCGTACAACATGCCTAGACTCATAGCGTGCGAGACACAATTTCTCGGAGCACGTGCAGACTGACGTGTTCGTGTGGAACGAGATCGGTGAGTGTTCCAACTGCTAGGGAGTGCAAGAAATCGTCGCTACGACGTACAACGGTCTCGTGGTTGTCGGATGGGAAAGCAGAAGTTCTCGGAGCGCGTGCAGACCGACGCGTTCGTGAGGAACGAGATCTGTGAGTGGTCGAACTGCTAGAGAGTGCCGTAGAACGGGCTCCCTGCATGCGAGACGCACAATTTCTCGAAGCGCGTGCAGACGGACGCGTCCGGGTACGTATTATAATACCGAAAGTTCATAATACCTACAAATGAAATACCTACGCTTGAAACGTCGAAAATCAAAATACCGAACGATTGAAATACCTACACCCGATATACCGAAGGTCAATATGCCGAAAGTTCAAAATCCCGAAAGTTCTAAATCCCGAAAGTTTGAAATACCGAAGGTTCATATCCCGAATGTTTAAAATCCCGAATATTAATACACCTACAGTTAGTATACCGAAGTTCAAAATCCCGAAAGTAAGATTGCAATCAATTGCAAGCAATCAAGCAGGCATGCAGCATGCAGCAATCAAGCAAGCAGGCATGCAGCATGCAAGCAATCAAACAGGCATGCATGTAGCAGCATGCACAGGTTTTGCTCTTCTCCGGCGCTGCGGGAAGTGCAGCACTTTCGCCCTAGCGTAGCGAATCTCAGGCACCCACGCTCGCCTCCGTAGCTTCGGCTTGCTGGTCGCCTTTGGCGACCAGCCTCAGCCGCTCCAGCTCGCACGGGAGCCTGAGATTCGATACAGCGGGCGAGGGCTGCTCTCCCTCCGCGCCTCCGGCTTTTGAATTACACTCTAGTATCGGGCAGACTAGTACCACGGCGAAGGACCACGGCGAGTCGGGGTCAATCAAAATTTGTTTTTCTTAATGAACCTCAGTCTCAATGGTATACAATTTGTTTGGCGTTTTTTTCATAGGTCTTGTAAAATTTGGTATTTTTAATCATCGGGTTTTAAATTTTTCGGTATATTAAACTTTCGGTCATATAAACAGTCGGTATATTGAACATTCGGTCATATAAACTTTCGGTATTTTAAAATTCGGCATTTTAGTATTCGGCATTCCAATTATAGGTCTTATAAGATTCGGTATTTTGTATTTTTCGGGATTTCAAACTTTTGGTATTTAGAACTTTCGATCATATAAACATTCGGCATTCTAAAATTCGGCCTTCCGTTCGTAGGACTTATGAAATTCGGTATTGTAATACGTACCCACGCGTCCAGCCACACGTTTGTGTGGAACGAGATTGGTGAGTGTGATACGGCTCTTCACATATTAGTTTAATAAAGGCAAGACGAGTCTATAGTAGAGAAAGAAAACGAGTGTTTTAAGTCTTTTAAAAGAAAACAACTCGTTTCGACGACTTGTGCCAGTTCACAACTCAATTAAGTCTTTGCACCCTGCAGACGAGGTCTTTATTCGACATTATCTGAAGTACATTGAACGTACAATTTTGACCATATTTTAACTTTTTTGATGCAAAAAGTTGTTTAACGTTTTATTCTTCTTCCCAGGTGATCCAGACGAATTGGTAGACAAAACAGACGAGAACTCTCCCATTAAGGACTGGCGTTCGAACCCAAACCTCACGCCGCTGAACCTGACTTACGACGTCACTCCCCCCAGCCTCGTCACCGCGGTGGTCACGGAACTAGCTATACTGCCATGCACTAGCGCGCCGGTCGTGTTACGGTTTAAATTGTCCGAGTATGGTATATAAGTTATTTATTTACATGAAGCTTAGGATACAGCTTTGTTATATGACCAAGACAAACTTTTGTAACTGAAGTTCTGAGGTGGATTTTCTCAATTGTATAGCAAATGAATTGTTGCTTGATATACCAGCTATTGGATAATGTTGTTCTACATGCTTTTATATTGAATACTGAATATTAGTAGTGAAAGCTAACGGACTAATCTGCAATAATAAATGTAAATATAAACAGTGTAAGTTGTACAATGTACTGCAACTGGCTATGTGAAATAAATGTTTATATTCATTTTTAAAAGTGTTTATTATAGCACTCACCCCCATTCTTAGTAAGCTATGTGAGAGTCCTATAAGCCTGCTATTGAATTTTTGAATAAGACATTTATAGAGTTGTACTACATTACAAAATCAAATAAAAACTCCATTCTATTTATAATTTATTTATTTGCATCTTGCACACATTCATTTGCGACATCACATAAATGTAAAAGTACTTATTGCAAACAGTGCTATATTAATTAAAAAATATATAGGTATTTATTCCTTATGCTGATGCTCAGACTTGTGAATAGAGAAATCTAATCTTACATAAATAATTACCAATAAGAATAATGCATACAAGAAACCAACAACAAGTAGTGGTTCCTGCAACATCAGCAGACGAGGGAATGTGTAGCGCAACTGGAAGTCCTGTATGTGGTTCTCCACTACATTGCTCTTCTTGAATGTTATGACAGGACGGCCTTTGGTATCTAAGTAAGTGTAATGCAAGTTGTCTGCTAGCCTAGTCACCGGGTATGGAACATTCAGTTTGATCCCTGTGGAACCTTCAGGCAAAATAATCTTAGTAGTCAACTCATCAACTTGCATATCATCAAAAATGTGATCAATAACCCTCATTTTCAACAAGTAGTCATTTCCAGAATGATACAAATACTCGTAGCTAGGCACATTGTACCCAAGGGTGTAGTGAGTCTTCCAGCCTCCAAACAGGGGATAGCGTGGCCTAAGGTCCAACTCAACTGAGTCCTTCTTCACTTTCATGTTGGATGTGGAGATGTTGCCATTTGTGTCACGGTAGTAAACATCAGATGCAGAAGCAGGCAACAATGTCTTGTATGACCTCACACTTGCTGGGCCACTGTGGAGGTCCTGCTGATAGTCATAGCGGGAGAATGGCCCCTTGAGCTTAGCTCCTGTGTGCTCCACCTCAATCATCTCTTCTATGGCAATGTTACCCCAGTGGGATACTTCGATGAGCCTTTCAATACGAGTAACAGTCAGAAATGGAGAGTTGTTCTTGTAATGTACACTCAGTTCCTTCTCAGTGAATGGAGCAACATTAGCATAGGAGCCATATTGGATAACACCATCTTGCTGAGAGAACGGCTTGACTTTCGAAAAGGACTCGATACCTTTCGTGTTTACGATCACATTGGTTTTCTGAGATGTAACTTGGTATGGCGAGTAGACATACAAATTGCCCGAGTATTTGACTAGCTGATCCTCTTGCTGTGTTATAGCGGTCGGATACGGTTGCAAGGCTTTGGTGAAGACCGTTTCACTCGTAACGACAACTGTTGAACCAGCATTCAGCGGATCTTTCAGGTCGACACGCCAGAACTTTGCGCTGTCGTGGCCCTTGACTGAAGTCTCTGAGACGCGTAGTTCTTTAGCGCTGCTATCCTTTGCACCGATGAAGGCCAAATTGTTTGTAGTCGAAGCTTCTACAGCTACCAAGAAACTCTTTACCGGCGATTTGCCCGTATTCTCCAAGGTTATTTTCTGCGAGATTTTGACGAGTTGCGAGGAAAGATCAACTGTTCGATCGACATTTTTAAATTTTATATCACTAGATATAACGTCCACATTGATTGATGCACAATTTAGGGCAGTGAAAAGTATGAATAGAAAACAAAATTGAATTTTCGCCATCGCCGGCATTGCTTCGCTTGACCACTTTTTTGACAATGACATTTTGATTGATGTGATTGACGACGTTGGCGGAAGTACACGCCATCAAATGTTACCGGATGTAACAAATTTTGTTGCCAGGAAAGAAAACTTTAAACAAGTTGGTCGAAAGACAAAGATGTGTGGATCTGGCTTTAAGAATCTGTCTACGGATTGGCTCAGCCAAGTTATGCCAGCCAATTTGGCTGGCATAACTTTATTTCATTCATAGTTTTAAAAAAATGACAATGTCAAACTCGAAACCATTCTATGTTTTTTCATTCATTCATTCAGTCAGTAAGTAAAAGCATAGAGTAAGAAGGAAGAGTAGTATTAAAAGTTTTCGGAGGCGAAGCGCTACTCGATTTCGTGTTAATTATCGAAAAACTATTCAAAGAACCGAACAATTCATACCATTACTTCCAAACGTTGTTGATACTCGTCAAAGTATTAATTTTGGAGTAAACAAGTGTCACAGATTTATTTTTATTCAAGTTTTGTCAAAACTCATTGTATTGTAGGTACCCGCAATCCTTGCAGGAAGAACAATCAAACATGATAGCCCTGTTGATTCGCGTAACACTTGCTGTACTAGGTAAGTTATAAAATTGTTTCATGTACCACAGAATATAAGTTGTTTGTTAATACAAAATCCAGCAAGTATTATTGTTTTAATACATTCTTTGGTTGCAGTGTTAAATCAACTGTTGATGCCATGCCTGGCATTAGGAAGCTATCGAGGATACAGCTCATATGGCAGCGGTAAATATAACAGCAAGCCGAGTAAAGATGCTCCCAAAACTTACCTTGGCTCATCTTCTAGTATACCAGCTCAACCAGCCACTAGGAGAGGGCTAGGTATTTCCGCCTGGGGCATTGTAGCCCTAATAGTATCCTTAATTTTAGCTGGAATGGGTTTCTACTATTTCTCTATGTGTTATCCTATTCTTTGCAAACGTGAGAGGAAATATGACATGATGGGATTGCCTGGTGTAGCATAAGTGTGGTCAGTGAGTTATGAATATCATCAACATATCCTCTAAGCTTATGTTTCTTTATGACCCATATTTTACATAATTCTTATGGCTCAAAAGTAATTTGGCAGGTGTAATGTAGAAATTGGTTGTGGAAAGTTAAGATATAGGTGATTTGAATCATATATGACTTTTACTTTTACTTTATATTTAAATGTTGATCAAATTCAAAACTTTTGATAGTAAATTTTACAATACATTACACATGATGAGAATGACTAAGAAAAAGTATTAATGTTTGGGACCAATTCATAGAAAAATATTACAAATTGCTATTGGTAAGTTGTATTACAAAGTGATAATGTGTTCCGTAGAGTAAGGGTTAGTGTTATTTTCTAAGTAAATATACGACTGACTGATTTTATAACTATTTAAAATAGAAAACAGTGCCATAGTTATATCAATGCACCTTTTTTTAGATGTAAGGTGGAAACCAAACCTGTGTAAAATTGTTCAGTATTCAGTTTTAATTTTTTAATTAATTCTGATGAACAATTATTTTGTAATAACATTAATATGTTTAAGCACATACAATTATGTATGAAAATAACATTGTCGTAAATTACCATCCTTTCAGACAATGTGTGTCAGTTATCATAGTTTTGTTAGCTTGGCCTAATCATTGTGTAAACAGTATGTATTTTTTAGCTGGTAAAAGATGATGGAATATTTTTTTTAGAGCTATTCCAACTGTTCCAAGTTAACTTTGTAATTAAATGCTCAAATATACACAATTACTTCAAGTAAATGGTGTTTTTTTTTTGGTAATAACCTTGTGGCAGGCCAACCAGAAAATTAAATGTTGTCATGCTTGACATACTTAATGGCTCATTGTTGTCTTAAGTATCACATAGCACTTTGTTGCTGTGAAGGTGTTCATTGCACATTGTCATGTGAAGAATATCGCAAATTTTTTTGAATGAAAAAAGTATATTTTGATTGCACATCTTGGGGGCGCTTATAATGGTATTTTAGTAAAATGAGAGCCACCTGTTACAAGAAAGTAAACATTGACACATCACTATCTTGGAATATGTTTTATGCTTTTCCTCAAACCGTCTGGGTTTTTGTAGAATTGGTTTTATCCATGATAACCTGTTTGACTGCATTATAATATTCGATCTTGTATTACCAACTATTTTGTATGACACACACAAAATTAGTTTGTCTGCATCCTGCCTGATAAAGTTACTGATAGGCTGCTATCATTCTGGGCTGGATTAAATGGAGAATGTGCTGTGAAGGTGTTGGCTTTAAAGTACTCGGATTAAAAAAGGTAATAGTTGTAAAAGTTTATTGCAATGTTTTTACAGTGTTAAAATTTCAAACATGGCTTCCTTTAAATGCAATTAGGTACATACATCATCATTAATGGAAGATTTGCCTTCTAATCTTCAATATTGAACCTCGATTCTTACAAATGCTTAATTATCAGAATAAATTATTAGAGTTATTATTCTACAAGTTTGTTGCACATGTGATAGTAAAGTTTTCAAAATATTTTAATATTGGGTGTGAACACCAATATTTTCATCATTACAATACACATTATACAAGAAAACGATACATAAAAAAATCTCGCGAAAAATAGATTACTTTTAACATTGTGATTTCAATGGATATGTTATAATAAATACCATATAAAAATAAACATTAGATCATTGCAATAAGAATTAACTATCTGGAATTCCTGAAATATTATTCTACTTATCTGTTAAGGGTTGAGACAAGTTATAAAATCCTTGTTATGCCTACGATACTAATGTAGCAGGTTGCCAAATTTATGTGAGTAATTTTAATGACATACCTAATAAAAAAGCCAGTACTGAGGCATCGCACCAGTGAACAGTTCCTTGACATAAATTCTATTTAGTTTTTACACAGACAAAATTCAGTATAGCCACAGATTAATTATACAATGCATCTTCAATAACTGTAGTGTTATATTATTAATGTATCAATGTAAGACCATCTGAAATTTATCAGTGATTTAAAAAAAACTGTAATAGAACATCCTGCCAACTCAAAACTTGGACCAAAAACAAAAACAGTAGCGCCTCGATCCATTAACACTAAATCAGACTTGAAATTAAGCACACACCGAGTCCACGCGGCACTTATAACTCGTCCTTCTCTAGGTCTACGTCGGAGAGGTCAATGTCCTCTTCAGGGGGCAGTTCGCCGTCCTTGCCGTCCCACGGCTCCGTGGTGACGACCTTGGGCATCTCGGCGCCGCGCACTGGCGCCGTCTGCCCGCGACCGAATGAAAGATCCCTGGAATTTTGAAAAGATGATTAGTAAATATTGGCACACTTTGAGGTATTGTTCAAAACAATTCATAGATTGTGAAAGAGTTAACTTTTTTCAAGCCTCACTTTGAGCATGGGAGCAGTCGCTATCCTGCTCGCTCGCACAGGCGTGGACATGCGGCGCACGAGATGCCAGTTCTGCCAATAAGACCCTTATGGGTCGTTGAGTGCGTAGGTGACCGCTAGCGTTCTTTTTACATTTTGCGACTTCGGTGATAAATACCTCAGGAACTCGTTGATGCCGCTCTCCGAGAAGGATCCGCGTAGTGTAGAGAACTTGAGTTTCTTCGCGTTGACGACCGCCATGGCTGGGTAGCCGAACCCGCCAAGCTCCAGCGCTTCTTCAAGAGCCGGCTGTGCGCCCGCTTCTGCCCAGATCCACCTGAAATAATTGTTGGTTAATACTTAATTGTTTGGCGTAACATATTTAGATTTAGGAAGCTAATGGAAAGCACTTACTACCGCTATTATCTACCTATATTATTCTGGATCTCAATCTCTTTTACCGCGGTTTATATGCTGTAGTAAGCTAACAGCGCCATCTAGACTATGGAGCCGTATCAGTGCTCGCTGTCGAGTGATGCGCTTTTGATGGCGAACGGTCGCCACAGTCGTCTAGTAAGTTCGAATGGAGGACACTTAATGATATAAGGCTAAAAGGTTGTTAAGATACACGAATTTTTTGCAGATAGGGTGATCTTATGCCTTTTAAAGCAGTTTGGTAACAGAATCTTGGCTTCGAAACGAAGCATCTAAAACTAGATGGCTTAATTTATATCAGTGTCATTTTATAAACCCATTTTAGTTTATAACTATTACAGGGGTCCTTATCAGTTGAGAGTGAACGGTGAAGCGGTAACAGAATCTTGGCTTATTTTTAAAAAAAAGTGTCTACATAAGATTTGGTCTACTTGTAAATGTAACTATAACTAAACATTTTTCCAACTTAATTTGAAATCAAATTATTTTGTAGCTAAAAACTATAGCTCACTTATTTTTTTTAAGTTGCATATCTGGCGCTGTTTATTTTTCCAAACCCACTATTTTTCACAAATACTGCAAATAATACCACCTCATAGTTGAGGTGAGGCCTGTGCCCAGCAGTGGGACGTATATACGCTGATGATGAAGATACTGCAAATAATCATTTTAACTAAACGGCGGACTGTTAACTCACCCCCACATCTTGTTCTTGTACTTGTCCCCGAGGCGAGTCAGGACAGCGAGGTAGTCGTTCCGGCACGCCGCGCCGCAGTCCAGGATGTGAGGCAGCACCGACACCACGCAGAGAGGCGCGGACGCACACGTCTTCATAGTCTCTTCGTTCACCACCTGAAGGATTTAATGTTGGTTGGTTGTTTTATGGCTTTAATATTTTATCTATTTTCGAAAAGACATAACACTTAAAAAATCGGCTCCGGTCATCGGGGAGGAATCGAACCCCAGACCTTTGGAAGTCCGGTCCAATGCTCTGAGCTACCGAGAACCTTAATGGAGTCGTTGAATTTTGTAAGTGCTTTTTAACGCTTTGAGCCAGCGTATGTTTCATCAATGATTGTGGGAGACACCCTCAAATCACCCGAGAGAAATATTTGACGACCGCTTTGGTGTAATGATCAAGAAGTTGACTATTAACAAAGAGGTCGCGGTTTCGATCCCCGCACTGTACCAACATTTGTGTGCATGAACATGTCTGTTTGTACTGGTCTGGGTGTTATATGTATTTATTTAAGTTTATTTGTAATACCACTGTTGATTCTGATATCTGTAATACAAGTGCTTTAGCTACTTACCACGGAGTCAGAACAATGTATTTAATTGACGACCACTTTGGTGTAATGGTCAAGAAGTTGCCTATTAACCAAGAGGTCGCGGGTTCGATCCCCGCTCTGTGCAAACATTTGTGTACATGAAAATGTCTGTTTGTATTGGTCTGGGTGTAACATGTATGTATTTACTAGCGGACCTGGCAGACGTTGTCCTGCCCGTTGCTTTTTTAAAAATTTCTGATCTTTTAAACCTTCCCTGGACTTCCACGAATATCTCAAGACCAAAATTATTGAAATCGGTTCAGCCGTTGTCGAGTTTTAGCGAGACTAACGAACAGCAATTCATTTTTATATATAAGATAAGATAGATTTAAGTTTATTTCTAATACCACTGTTGATTCCGATATCTGTATCACAAGTGCTTTAGCTAATGTATATTTATATTAGTTATCGTTGATTACAAAATCGCTTCGCAAAATCGAACGACATATACATCTACCGTTGACTGAAAGTAAGATAACTGTCACTTTTATAGAAAAATCTAAAACGTCAGATAGCTTTTAGTATAAAACTGACAGTTATTTTTTAACTTTTAGTCAACTGTAGATACGATATGGAGACTGGCCATTAGTGAATAAGTCAAGACTCCACCCAAGGGCGCACATTCCATACAGGCAGTTAAGCAGTGCCAGTGCCCATTTTATATTACAATATATCTGCATAAACTAAGCTACAAAACAAAACCAATATTAAATATTTTTTGAACATATGTGAAAAACTGTCGTCAATTTACACGCATTAGTACCACGCGCTCAAGTGAAAACCGAAAATAATCAGGCAGTAGGCTGCCGAGTGATTGCTTTCTAGATACACGCACACATTTGAAATCCCGTCTCATACCTACAACGACACACATACAAATTAAAAACCCGAACAAATTAAAAATGACATATTGTTCATACAACTCAAGGTGGCAGATGACATACGCATTTTATACCCCTAAAGTAGGCATGCATACTGAGTGACGTAGAATACTTCGGAGTCAATTTAAAACACAACTTATAACCTTAAACTTTTGGATTGAATTATGTTCAAATATTGGTTTCAAATTGGTAAATCATGCTTTTATTTAAACCTTATTAATGTATTGACAAACTAATAAAATATTCAAAATTTGAGATAAAAATCTTTAAAAGAAGATCGTGTGTGTTTAGGCGGAAATAGAAAACGTCCCGCTATCTAGTATCGGGTTAATCGGGTAATTGAGCTAATAGAGCTACCCGATACTAGATGGCACGTCTGTAGCTTTTTCCTGCGCCTAGAATTTTCAAAGAATTTTCTTACTTTTATGAAATAAAACTTCACAAATGATTTATTTATATGCTCAAAATAAATGATAATTTTATAATTTAAATACTAAGCATTTTCTTGTGAAATTAAGTTGCGCTAGTATGATTTTTTGATTAAAAGTAATGCAAAAATTGTTTTTAAATAAATTTTTCGCCGGCCATTTTTTTCTATGTAGTTGCTTTCGACTTCATCTTCGCGAGTGTTTAGAATATTTTAATTTACTCAAGATTCGGTTGTTAGGTGCTTTCCAAGTGTAGGAATGTGTTTGTAAGTTTTGTTTTGCATTCCAAACGATGGAGAAACTGCAGTGTACCGTTTGTGATGGCAATTCTAGTGTTTGTCTTGAAAAGTTACGCGCACAAAATAACAATTATCAACGACTGTTCTCAAAGCCGCTATGGGTATCAGTTAAATGATATGTCATTATGTATTTATTCATTCATTTCCTTGATGCCTGTGGTGGTAAATTAAATCATCAATTAAAGAACATAAATTGCACAGATCAAGAAAACTTGGTACTTAAGTCATTTTTTGTTTTGATGGTGTTACGCCGTCATTTCCCAGAGACTCAAAATTTGTATGTGCTTACTCAAATAAAAATTCAATGCGCGCCCCTGACTCCACCCCACATGACATGATATATCAAAGACTCAAAGTCACCAAGAAATAATCTAGTCACAGCATGATTGCTGATTTGTACGAGAACAAGTGTAACTAAACTCACACACGTACAAGTAAGAACCCTTGAGTTTTGATTAGTCAATTGTAGGGGTTTACATAAGAGCTTACAGCTCAAACCCAGTTATACAAACTTAACCTTATAGTGTGTAATTAGGAATCTAAAAAAGAGGTTTTTTTGACAAATATTATGCCACTGTCGGTTGCCGTCGAAAACTGTTAATATTTCTATAGTTTGCTTTCTCGCTCCAAAAGCACACACGCTCGTCAAGTGCGTCTTCGAGATCGCAGTTTGTTATACTCGCGCTCCGCTCATTATCGGCCTTCAATTCTTACGCAGTAAGTAGTTTCCTTGTACTTTGATCAAAGCCCACAAAGGCTTAGTTACTGTCATAATATGAGTGGTAGAGCAGCCAGCCTGACATATGTCATGTGTGTACATAATTAAAGCAAGGCAAAAAAGTTTTTAGAAAAAGTTGGATATCGCGTTATTATATTTTTCAACTAAAGTAATCAAAATTTATATCAAAATAGTAAGTTTGTAATTGGTTCGTGGCTTTTGAAATTTTAATGCTTATTCGGAATCTGAACAAAACAGAAAAATAAGGTCATTGTAGCGGAGTTCTTAAGGGTGGTTCTTTGATTAAAATCTAACTCATTATTGAAGACTGTAAATGGATATACTTCACTTTCTTCTTATAATATTTTTGTCAACAATCAGAATCATAAAGTCATTTTGCGTCCATAAAATTGAAAGCAAGCAAATCGATTCTCTTGCCGAGTAATTAAAATGCATAATTATTATTCACAATCATAATAAATGATTATGACCATTTAATGGCGTTAAAAGAACGCATCTAAGGTGTACGATGTTGAACGTTACGCGTGTTTCCAAAGCAAAACATAATAATATTACATTACAACCTATGTGATAAGTTTTACGACAAGTTTATTACGATTTCTCGATTCAATTGAAAAGCTAGTCGACCGATTTATACACAAACATTTGCTGTTAGTCTACTCGTATACTGCCACGAAATGAAAACGTAAGTTCTTGTTTTTTAAACGCCCCAAAAATAAGTATTTTGTTACATGCATAAATAAATAGATTAGAAGCCAAACAAATTGTGTGATTGTGACCACAAGTAGTTCTATTGGCGCAAGTTCTTTATGAACGGTTTAATAATTCATTTTCCCACTCCATAGAACAATTTCACTTCTTTGCGCTTACTTATCATAACCGTCCACATATTTGTAGGTAAAAAATCTAACGTCCCAGTTAAGAAAAACCTCCAACAAGCCAGGAAAACAGCTTCTGAGCTTCACTGGCTGGCAGACATTTCTTGTGCAATAAAGTTATAAATAAATAAATGCCACAGACTGACACATACACAAACAGACATCGGGGTCAAACTTTATAAACTCTTTTTCTTCGGGGGTTAAAAAAGATTCAAATAGGCAAAACTTATATATAAAAATGAATTGCTGTTCGTTAGAGTCGCTAAAACTCGAGAACGACTGAACCGATTTGAATGATTTTGGTCTTGAAATGTTCGTGGAAGTTCAGGGAAGGTCTAAAAGGTAAGAAAGTAAAAAACAATGGGCAGGACAACGTCTGCGGGTCCGCTAGTAGGTAATAAATTTCAATTGTCATTTTTGTAAAAATTCTAGTAATTTTATTGTTATTAATCGGAATATTGTGATGATAATATTATAATGCGCATTTTGGTAAAATTGTAAAATATTTGCATGCTATTTCTTATAGCTGGAAAAGCTGAGCCATATCATTTATAACCTACAATCCTACAATAATGTACCCTTTTCCAAAAGCAAATAAAATAGTCATATTCATTCATATTCAAAAAAAATTTAACGGTATCTTACCTGAATGACCTCCGGCGGGGCGATATTTTCAGCCAATTTATCCAGCGCAAACGCGACAATGTCACTGGAGGTCCTGCCCCCGTTGTAGTCCTCCACCGAGTCAGCAGTCTTCTTGCCGGACGGGAACAGCTTGATGGTCGGGTAGCCCTGTACCTGGTAGCGGGACGCCATCGCCTGGTGCACGGTCGCGTCTAGAGCGCCCACTTTCACCTGCAAATGATAAGAAATGTTACATATTACACAAGTATGAATAAGATGAATGAAACGCAGGTGACAATAACTTTTTTTGAGGTGGTGGTTAATTATTTTATGTAAAAAGTGAAAGCCCTTTTCGGCCTAGGCTCTCTCAGTGCTCTTATTTATTTTCATCTTTTAGTAGAAAACGGAGCTTGAGTTTCATTGCAAGAGAAAACCATTTCTTTTCAGACCTGGTTTCAAGACCAAGGGGCAGAATTTGGTCGACTAAGCAATAAATATAATTTGTCAATGTAAGTATTTTGTATATAACTTTGCTTCTTTGTTTGTCAGTCTACTTTCATTTTATATATAATTGTCCGATACTTATTCAAAACAGTGCAAATAAAATAATCAAAGCGAGTGGACGTTCCGTGTTTTACATCCGAGCCCTCATTCAAAAGTGAACCTTAACGTACTGTACATAATGGCCATTACGAGCCGGATTAGTGGAGGGCTCGGCTAGACAACTCGGCAGCGCGAATACAATAGGGAGCCGCATTCCTTAGATAAGAAGACTAACTTTTTACAAATATTGAACACTTGTTTACGAATTTTGTAATACGAAGTTATAAGTGAACTGTAATTAACAATTGACGTGTTAAGGTGTTGTGAGTTAATTTAACGTTAAAAAATGACTGAACCAACTGCGGAACAACAAAAGTTCTTATCTACTCTAGAAGATGTAGCCAAGATATTAAATAAGGCACAAATAAACATCAAGAAGTGTCCGAAACAAAGATTAACTGAAGGTTACGTAAAAACAAGAATAAAATCAGTTGAAGATGATTGGAACTTATTCAAACAAGCTCATAACAACCTTACAAGGTGCACACCGCGTGAACAACGAGGGAATTTTCCATATTTCTTAAACGAGGAATACTATGAAGTTGAGGAATTGTATCATGGCTTACGAGCGGACTTAGCGGATATCTTAGACGAAAAAACTTTACAGAAGCGGTCTAACGAGTCTGCAAATATGTCAACATCTACGCAAAATGAACAACAACAACCTTTCGCAAAATTACCTACGATACAATTACCTACATTCTCAGGGAAATATGAAGATTGGCCTACCTATCAGGACTTATTCGAAGCCCTCGTACACAACACGTCATTAACCGATGTACAGAAACTACATTATTTAAAAACGAGTGTTTCGGGCGAAGCTGAAATGTTGTTACGCAACATACAAACAACAGGAAGTAACTATACACAGGCCTGGAACATTCTTAAGGGACGATTTGGAAATAAAAAAATGATTGTTAGCTCGATTCTAAAAAGATTGTTCGCACAGAAGAAAGTCGTAACTCAGTCGGCAAGTCAAATTAAAACGCTACTTGATACTACTTCAGAATGTTTATCTAGTCTGAATAACTTGAAAATAACTACTGATTCTTGGGATCCATTAATTGTGTTTCTGGTTGGGCAGAAATTGGATACAGAGTCTTTAAAGGACTGGGAACAACATACACAAACCGACGATTTTGACTTACTGCCAACTTGGTCGCAAATGAAGAAATTCCTTGAAGCTAAATTCAGAACTTTAGAATTGATAGCTCCTATTACAACGACTACAAAGTCCTCAACTCAAAGGTCATTTCACATAACTTCTGAGCGAAGTGAACACGAAGAGGTACAGTCAGCGCATAATTCACTATCAAATTCACAACAACAATCATGTGCTTACTGTGACGAGGTTGGCCACTACATATTCAGTTGCAAGGACTTTGCGAAACAATCTGTTGATAAGAGACACGAATTCGTAAAGAAGAAAAATCTCTGCTTCAATTGCCTTATTCCAAATCACAGCGTATACAAATGTAGAACGAAGACATCGTGCCGAGTCTGTCATAGAAGACACCATTCGCTTTTACACCAGGCTAAAGATACAACACAAGAAGAAACCATACAACCAGAACAAACGATTACAACTGCACACTTCTCTAATGAACAACCGGGTCTAAAAGTTTTGTTAGCAACAGCACAAGTTGATGTCACAGCGACCAACGGTATAACACATCGGCTTCGTGCTTTGATAGACCAGGGATCAGAGGCTTCATTCGTATCTGCAAGAGTAGTTGATCTGTTAGGCCTGCAAAGGACTAATATCAGCGGTGCAGTCTCTGGAGTGGGAGAAGGAACAAAAATACAACTTAAACACATAGTCCACATGTCAGTCAAGTCTCTGTACAACAACGAAGAAACTATACAAGTGAAGGCTTATGTGATGAAAACAATATCTACAAGTCTTCCCTCTAAGAACATAGTTATTAACTGCCCGAAGCTCCAAACATTACAATTAGCCGACCCTACCTATCACACGCCTGCGAAGATTGACATGCTACTGGGCGCTGACATCTTTTGTAAGATAATTGAAGAGGGGTTGGTGAAATTCGAAGATGGGGTAGTAGCTCAAAAGACACGTTTGGGGTGGATCCTCTCAGGTCAACGAGACAGCGAAGACAATCAGCACAATTTCATTTCACTGCATGTTACTAACACAATACAAGAAGACAACGATTTATTAAGAAGGTTCTGGGAAATTGAAACAGATTCATACAAAAGGAAGAAAATATTGACAAAAGAAGAAGAGATGTGCGAAGAACTATACAAACAAACAACAAAAAGAGATGATAGCGGAAGATATATAGTACATTTACCGTTGAAACAATCTAAAGAAGATACTGTTCAATTATGTGGAGAAACAAAACAACAAGCAATAAATAGATTCAAGAGTTTAGAGAAGAAATTTCAAAACAACAAACAATTTAAAGAAACCTATTTAAAGGTAATTCAAGAGTACAAAGATATGGGTCATATGAAGAAATCTGACATAAAAGATGACAAACACTCAATTTATCTCCCTCATCATGCGGTAGTACGCGAAGATAAAGAGACGAGCAAGCTTCGAGTTGTATATGATGCATCTTCACAAGGCTCTAACGGAGAATCTTTGAACAACACAATGATGGTTGGTCCTGTTCTACAACCTGATTTAAGAAGCCTAATCATTGCGTGGCGTAAACACAAGATATGTGTCGTCGGAGATATTGAGAAGATGTATCGAATGATAAACATGACACCAGAACACACCAGTTTACAACGCATACTATGGCGAGATGATCCTGAAAAAGAACTTGAGAGTTATGACTTGACAACAGTCACCTTTGGAACGGCTGCTGCTCCATACCTGGCTGTAAGAACTTTAAATCAACTTGCTGATGACGAATGCAAGTCTCATCCAGACGTTGCAACTGTAATAAAAACATCGTTTTATATGGACGACTTAATGGCAGGCAACGAAAGCATAGAAGCAGCAAAGAAAACGTGTGAAGAAATTAAGACAGTTCTGAAAAAAGGAGGATTTAACATGCAAAAATGGTCAAGTAATTCTGAAGAAGTTTTGAAACATATACAAGGAGAGACTAATACACAAGATACATTAGAAATAAAACTTGATAAAATAATAAAGATTCTTGGTTTGACATGGGACAGAAAAGATGATACGTTCAAGGTTACAGTAAACTTACCTGAGATGAGAAATCCTATAACAAAGAGATCCATACTTTCCGATGTTGCTCGTTTGTTTGATCCATTCGGATGGCTATCGCCAGTCGTGATCACTGCTAAAGTCCTGATCCAAAAGCTGTGGTTGTGTAGCCTGGGCTGGGATGATGAATTGCCTTCTGAACTTCGTGAAGAGTGGACAGAGTTTAGACAAGAGTTGACACATTTGCAAAGCATTGAAATACCAAGATGGTTTAAAACTACATCTACAAATCACAAACAAATACAACTACATGGCTTTGCAGATGCATCTACTCAAGCGTACGCTGCTGTAACTTACCTTAGAGTTGTTGAAGATGATGAAGTTCACGTCGTGATGGTTGCTTCCCGCACCAAGGTTGCACCTCTGAAACAAATTTCTGTCCCGAAGTTGGAACTATGTGGTGCTGCATTACTAGTTGAACTCATCAGTGATGTAATGGAAACACTAGATGTCAAAAAGGACCAGGTATATGTGTGGACTGATTCAATGGTCGTTTTGGCATGGCTTCAATCTCAACCAAGTCGTTGGCGAACATTTGTAGCCAACAGAGTAGCAGATATCATTAGAGTCATAGATAACAGCCAGTGGAGACACGTTCAGTCTGCTGATAACCCTGCAGATTTCGCTACAAGAGGCGTAAAAGCATGCGATATAGCAGCTCTAGAGAGTTGGTGGACTGGACCAAAATGGCTAAAGGAAGATATTTCAAACAACAATAGAGAAGAAATTCCACAAACTGAATTAGAAGCAAAGAGTTCATTTCACAATACATTAGAAGAAGACGAAGAAGAACCAATTTGGGAAAGATTTTCGACAATGTCAAGAATGAAACGAGTACTAGCCTATTGCAGAAGAATGCTGAAAGAAAAAGATACAGGGAAGAGAGAGAAAAACCTAACACCTAAAGAATTGGAAAGAGTCCTAGAAGATTGTATTAGATACTATCAAGAATTAACCTATGGAAAGGAAATAGAAGAGCTCAAAAGGGATGGAAGAGTCAAAAAAAGTAGTTCCCTGATCACACTGTCACCCTTCTTAGACGAGAAAGGTTTGATAAGAGTGGGAGGAAGACTGCAAAATGCTTCATTACCTAATAATATGAAGTGTCCTATAATAATACCGTGCAATCAACATATAACGAAATTGCTAGTAAATGAAGCTCACACTAAAACACTTCATGGTGGTATACAATTGATGATGTCATACTTGAGAACCCAATATTGGATAATTGGCCTTAAGTCAGCTGTAAGAAAATGCATACGAATCTGCAAAACTTGCATTATAGATAAAGGAAAGACGAAGTACCAGTTTATGGGTCAGCTGCCAGCTGTAAGAGTCAATCCACATCGAGCATTTTACAACAGCGGAGTTGATTACGCTGGACCCGTTTCTATCCGAACATCAAAAGGCCGTGGACACCATGCTACGAAGGGCTACATCTGCTTATTCGTCTGTATGGCTACTCGTGCTATTCACCTGGAAGCTGTAACAGATCTTAGTTCTCAAGCTTTCATGGCGGCATTTAGAAGATTTGTAGCACGAAGAGGCCAATGTATGCACTTGTGGAGCGACAACGGCACGAACTTCGTAGGCGCCGCCAGAGAGTTGAAACAACTTTTTGAAGCAGGCAAAGATAACCTGGCCGCCGAAGTAGCAAGTCTCTTGGCTAATGAAGGAACAACATGGCACTTTATTGCTCCGAGAATGCCAACGTGTGGCGGACTATGGGAAGCTGGCGTCCAATCAGCTAAAAGACACCTGGCAAGAGTTAATAAAGACACCAAATTAACCTACGAAGAGATGGCCACATTGTTAACACAGATCGAGGCCTGCCTCAATTCTCGACCACTCTGCCTAATAGACAATACTACAGAAAGTCCCCTAACTCCCGGGCATTTCCTTGTTGGCGAGCCTTTAATCAATGTTCCTGACGTCAACTATGAACAACAGAAGATTAGTTTATTAACCAGGTGGCAGATGGTTCAAAGAATGACACAAGATTTTTGGCGTCGCTGGCAAACTGAATATCTACACACACTACAGCAGAGACATAAATGGCAAGTGCCTATTTCATCACCAACTGTGGGGGATATCGTGGTAATAAAGGAAGAAGACACTCCACCAGCAAAATGGTTACTTGGCAAGATAAAGCATTTACATCCAGGAGCAGACAACCTTGTAAGAGTGGTCACAGTACAATGCAAGGGTAACCATGAGTTGAAAAGACCTGTATCGAAACTAATACCACTACCCAAGAATGATGACTACATGTGAACTGAGCCATGGTGGGCGGTATGTGTAGTGTTATTGTAAGTGATAAAATTGTTGTAACTTTAGTGCCAGTGAGTTGTGTATTTAAAATGCATTTCAGAATATTTAAGGTGTTAGTGGTGATATCTTTTGCTATGTGTTTGTGTTTGTGTGATCAGATACTTAACTACTTGTTTGGAAATTTGTAAGTTACAGTCCATTGAATTTTTTCTATTGTTATTTTTATTATTGAGATGTTAACTTAAAAACTATTGTTTTTGGTGGGCGGTATGTCCGATACTTATTCAAAACAGTGCAAATAAAATAATCAAAGCGAGTGGACGTTCCGTGTTTTACATCCGAGCCCTCATTCAAAAGTGAACCTTAACGTACTGTACAATAATAATTCAATGATAATAATAATAATAATAATCTTAACATTCATTAACATATCTTAAAGGGGCTTCTTTGTGTTGAATATATTAGGTCCTTACCTATGAAATTGGCGTTTTGTATGGGAGGAACAAAAAGTCGAAATTTTTTTATATAGCATATTTATTTAATCAAAGTATGAGCCATTGTAATCTATGCACTTTTGCCATCTCATAGGTAGTTCATTGATCCCTTTACTAAAAAAACCATTCGAACGGGAATCAATAAAATCTTTGAAGGCGACTTGGACTGCCCCATCTGAGTTGAACTTTTTCCCTTGCAAGAAGTTATCCAAATTTCGAAAAAAATGGTAATCTGTTGGAGCAAGGTCCGGGGAGTACGGTGGATGCCTTAGAGATTCCAATTGAAGTTCTTCTAATTTGCTAGCCGTCTGTTGTGCAGTGTGTGGTCTAGCGTTGTCGTGAAGCAGCAGTGGCGTAGAGCGATTGACCAGCCTTGGTTGTTTAGCAACTAGCTTTTCCATCATGGTTTGCAATTGCTGACAATAGATATCTGCCGTAATCGTCTGGCCAGATTTGAGAAAACTGTAATGAACGACACCGGCGCTAGTCCACCAAACGCTTACAAGTAACTTTTTATTGGTCAATTTTCGCTTGGAGCAGGCTTTGGCTGGCTTGCCAGGGTCCAGCCATTGCGATGAGCGCTTCCGATTATCGTAGAGAATCCACTTTTCATCACAGGTAATGATTCGATTTAAAATCCCTTCGTTATTGTGCCGGTCAAGTAATGTAACGCAGCAGTTGACGCGCGTTTGCCGGTTTGCTTCACTCAATTCGTGAGGAACCCACCTTTCAAGTTTTTTAATCTTCCCAATTTGCTTCAAGTGGATTAAAACAGTTTTATCACTAACGCCAAAGCCTGCAGCTAACTCGGACGTGGTTTGCGATGGATCCGCTTCCACAATAGCCTTCAATTCTTCATTATCAACTTGGATCTCCGGCCGTCCACGGGGCTTGTTTTGCAGGTCGAAATTTCCAGAACGAAAACGTTGGAACCAAAAACGCACTGTGTTTTCTTTTGCGACACAACCGCCATACACATCATTAACCCTTCGAGCCGTTTCCGCAGCACTGGTGCCACGGTGGAACTCGTACTCGTAAATAACGCGATATTTCAAATTTTCCATTTTGTAAATTGAGCGATGCAAACAGAAAAAAGATAAGTAAAAAAACAAATGAATGACGGTTTACGAAACACAACTACATGTGGAAATAGCTGTATAAATTTGAATTTCGAATTCCTAACCAAATAGGAAAAATTTGTGATCAAAGTGGCCAGTACGACAAAACGCCAATTTCATATGTAAGGACCTAATATATCCTGACGTACGCCTTACAAAAGAGCTGGCCTTATGCCGTGCTATCCCGAAAGAAAGATACAATAATAATCATTTAAGTGATTTTATTTCAGTAACACGAAATGTACAGTACAGTAAACAATGAGCGATGACACCTTGTAGCAAATAAGATGCCTATGTTAGGTCTTAATTTTTTTTATATTTTAGACGCCTATCCATGTCCAGGAAGCATCGCTTTCTGACAGTTGTCGCAAAGGATTTGGATCAACGCCAGGAAATATTTCGTGTCATACAAACATATGGGTTGCCACACTCAATGTCAACAATCCCGAAATAGTTGGGAAAACGAAGCATCTAAAACTAGATGGCTTAATTTATATCAGTGTCATTTTATAAACCCATTTTAGTTTATAACTATTACAGGGGTCCTTATCAGTTGAGAGTCACTTAACCGGCGATAAGGCTAAAAGGCGTGAAATCGTTATCATTCCTAATTATGAAATAAACATGGTGTGATAATAACTTTTATTTATGTGAAATATTTAAATAAAAGTGACAATAAAAGTTGAACTCGCGACTAGGAAGAACAATAAGTATCTTTGACTAGTTAAGACTTAGTCTCCTTAACTAGTTTACCTTCTTCTAGGTTTTTAAAAAAGTTCAACAGAATTTCAAAAGTACCTTTATTATAATAATTTAGAAGTCTACTGAATATAAAGAAAATTATATTATGGTAGATTGTGTTGGGCCCTGTGTATAGCGTAAAATTCGTAACATGCCGTGTACCCCGGTATTGGCGCTTTAATATTGCAATTCTTCCTTATAGATACAGGTTCCGTGCGACTTCAACCATTGAAAGTGATTTATCGTAAAAGAAAGATGATGAATACACACACATAGAAAAATATGAACAAACTAATCAACTAACCTTGCCCTTAAGCTCAGTGGCGGCTTTAGCCCAGTGCGGTTCCAAGTTCTTGCAGTGTCCGCACCACGGCGCGTAGAACTCCACTAGCCACAGGTCCTCACTGTCCAGCACCAGCTTCTTGAAGTTGTCGTCCGTCAACTCGATCACGTCCGACTGCCAGATGGATTTCAATAAAATGATTGCGACTAAACTCATTTATTAGCCTTAAAATCTTGATATAATGTGCCATCATAAATTAATTAAGTAATGATAGTTTTTAGTCTGAAAGTCTATTTTCTAACCTACACTTGTCAAAACGCTCTGTCAAATCTTTCAACAATCCTTCATTTAATTTGATAAAGTCTGACCAAAAATTGCCTCCCTTTACGGCACCTAACTTTGGGGCAGGTAATGCTCTTGTGTGAATGATGAATGTGCGGTGCGGTGATATTTAAGATCAAGGTGCATCTAATTACTGTGTCTTAAAATGTTTAAAAGCAGCCATGGTATAGGTACCAGCTTCTTGCCTCTTTAATTTTTTACATGTATATTTAAAGATGCAAGCTCATGTTTTCATGTTAACAAGTTTCAAAGCAAAATACTAGATTTGAGGAATACTGTTGCATCATGATAAGGATGACTGTTTCAACATTTTTGTCTAAGTGTACATTGAAGTCATTTAGTGAGAACTGAATAAACAAAAGTGATTTATATTGATGTTATTATTAATTCCCCTCCTCATTATATACTGACGTGTCCCAATAATGGCGCCAGCCACGCGTGTCTATATTAAAAGTGAATGGATGCGTAGGCGACAAACGTGGGTCGCGTATACCGCTAAAAAGTGTTTACACCTACACTTGCAACGTGCAAAATGGTCACACACATCTACCTATGTAGAAAAACTATCTTATGATTTAGTGATCTTAAGTATGCTCAAGTAATTTGAGCTATCTTATGGAATGTAGGATGACAGAAGACTAGATTGATCATTTTGTTGTGGAAAAACACACATTCACATAGGATGTAGGCATGTTGATAAGAAATTGTGTCATATTAAGTGTATAGAACAATGTTATGTGTGAAATTACTGGAAGAGATCTAATTATCCTAAATAAATAAGAATTATTGAAATTCATGTTTTAATGTATCAAACCAGTGAAAAGGTTTTTTCATATAAAAACATAGTTATATCCTTTTGACTTTTCCTTCTGTTTTCTAGAGGTCAAATATTGCTTTTGAATCAATTTGGGAGGTTCCATATTATCAAAAAATTCTTTGCGGAACAGATTGGACTGGAGCTTTACTAAATCTGATTTTTCTAGAGGATAAGTGATGCCCGGTCGGCTTAATTGCTTCTGAACACCATTTGTCTTTCTCACTTTTTTCCATGGAATAGAATGGCCATACACCTTTCTCTGTCTGTTCAGCTATTTAAATTAATAAATGACAACTTTTATTCTATAAAAGACATTAGATAAATATTTCATAGAGATTTACTTAAAAGATTAGAGATTAAACTGATTAACCTTTGTGTTTTAAAGGATATTTTTTAAGGATACCTTGCAGTGTTTTCAATAGTTTTACCTTGTCTGAGGATGATGATCCACTTGGCTTCTTGCCAAGGTTATCATAGGCTCTTTCCTTGGCTGCTTTAAGGGCAGCATCCACAAAACCTTCTGCTGTCCTCTGGCCCTGGTAGGGTGTGTTTTTGCTCCCCATAAATATCTTGATTGTGGGAAATCCTTTGACTCCATACTTTTGTGCTAAGCTCTTGTGCTCGTCTGCATTAACACCTCCTACTTTGACAATACCCTTTAACAAATAATATACAATTAAAGTAATCAAAATGTTAAACTACAACTACTACTAGCCCATATAATCCGATAGAAGTCTTTTCGAGTATTTTTATTATGCAAATAATCATCGAGCGTTTTTTTTGGGCAGGCTGATCTAGGAATTATTAGATTGCATGATGACTATTGATGACAGAGTAAGTCATTCAAAACAGAACCCAACAAGAAAAGATTTACTCATTGGTGGGTACAGTACCTTCAGAGCTCGAGCAGCCTTCTTGTATTCAGGAACAAGGTTCTTGCAGTGCCCGCACCAAGGGGCGTAGAATTCTACTATCCATACTTCATCTGAACTTGTGACTAGTTTATCAAAATTATTAGGCGTCAAATCTACCACGTCTGACGAAGAGTCGTACAGGGCCAGTGACCCTCCAACACATAATAAAACACCTGAAAAAGAAATTCAATAAATCAGTTGAGGGAATGTTATCTAGAAACCTCACGGTTTGATTAGATGTTGTTATAACATAACTTACCCAGATAAAGAGTGTGCAACATTTTGTACAACTATTATATCGTACAGCGCTCAATACTACCGGCTTTTTGGAACAAGGCTTGCAAAATTGAATAAATAAATGGCGTGAAATAAACACGTCAATCTTTTCGGCGGTCAAAAATATTGTCAATGGATTCGTGGAGACGTCTGATTGGTGCATAGTGTTGTGCCACATAACGGTACCGATATTTGGTATTTTGATAGATCAATCTGTAATCTGTATACTTTATGGACAGATTTTCTTAATCTGTTGTCTGTTTGACAATCGTTTCATTTTTATCTGTCATTTCTTTCGCTATCTATAGTTCTTCGTTTGTTTGTGGTCTTTGCCCTGTGCAATTGCAGTTGATTTTCAATAGTTTTTTAGTTATTTATGGCCAATAAAAATCGGTACGGAGATGTTAAAATACCTTAACTTAATATTAGTAATCAAAACGTGATGTTCAAGAGTCGTTTAATAACATCACGTTTTAAAGGTACTTGTATCTACCAATTTGGTACGTATGTCAAAATGACAGATAATCATTTCGCGCCTTGTGTTTTGTTATATCGGACATTTTGGGCGGGAAATCACTCGAGTGAGTGGATCTATCAGTTTTGCCTTTGTTTGCAATTACTAAGCTGAAGTAAGCTTATTATAGTTTTCCTGCCTGATTCAGCAAAGTGCAACTTCAAACAGGCAGTGCCTACTGACTGTGTTTACAAACGTGTGAAATAGGTGGTTCACTCGTCCGGCCAGTGTAATCGGTTAAAATTCATTTCAGCTCAGAGTTTATTTAGCAAAGTGAGCGCCATGAACCAAAAACCTTTCACCGTTTTTGTCGAGGGCAATATAGGGAGCGGTAAAACAACGTTTCTCGAACATTTCCGGCGATTCGAAGACATAACATTACTGACGGAGCCTGTGGAGGCATGGCGTAACTTGAAGGGATGGAATCTATTGGTAAGTGAACTGGAGAGTTTCTGAAACCTCTGTATATTTGGAGGGTAATCACAATGACATTTGTTTTCCCAGGACTTGATGTACAAAGATCCAGCAAAATGGGCAATGGCTTTCCAGTCATATGTTTCACTGACGATGTTGGACATGCATCGGCAGCACACGCCGACCCCGGTGAAGTTGATGGAACGCTCTCTATTCAGTGCCCGCTACTGCTTCGTGGAGAACATGATGAGGAGTGGGACCCTGCACCCAGCAGAGTTTGCTGTGTTGGATGAATGGTTCAAGTTTATTCAACACCAAATACCTATTGAAGCAGATCTCATAGGTAAGTTTAAGACTTAGTTGGTCAGTTTGAATGGTTGCACAACAATACAATTGCCTCCTTATCTGCAGAGCTTACATTGCCAAAGAGGGTGATGCTATATTATATTTTTTTAGGTTACTTGTCAACTATGACCATTCCATTTATATTTTTGTATCTTACATTAACTCAAATATAGATTCAGTCAGATTATTGTAACTTCTGTTGTTCACAAATTAGACCTGTGTCAATTGATCATTTTTCGTAACCCGGGTCGATCATGACCCACTTGTATAGTGATCGGGTTAAAATGACTCGATCTTATCGATCCTTTGGGTCACAGTTCATTTGTTTGTTTGTACGATCGAATGACGAATGCTTTGTTTAGCAATAACGAGCAGGTTGTTGCTAAACACACGGCGTCAGATCAACCTACCCAAAACTGTCAAATTTCTCTAACCTATATTGATCTTTATACCGAAGTCTAAAGGCTCAAAATTTATTGCATAAATATGACAGTTTCAGGTAGGTTGATCTGAAACCGTGTGTAAACTATGTTGACCAAGTAATTTGAAAAATTCAAAAGTCACCCGATCGACAAATTTTGGTCGCGGGTCACGCACGTGTCGCGACGCAAACAAACCGGTTTATTTCACTCACAAGAAAGAGTGCGAGCGAACGAACGCGGTTTGTAAGTACCTAAACGAAAGAAATAGACACTGTTTGTTACGTCTCATTGACGACGAAGACTCGATCATTTGTATGCAAGCAATTTGTTACGGTAACTACATAAAAATAAAGTGCAATTTGGTTTGTTTTGTAATCGGGTCAAATGATCGAATCTTTTAAAGATCCGTGATTCGATTAATCGTGCACAGGTTGCGATCGAATTGAAACGATTCGATCAATCGCGATAGACACAGGTCTATCACAAATGTTTATTTTTTGGTTTCTTATTCAAATTCATTTACACCTTGATTCTCATGGGTTATCTCTCCAACAGATAATAAATATTGATTTTTGCTATCGGTCTGTATCAGATAATAGGATATTGTTTTTGTATCATTAGCCATAATCTATGTGGAGCCAATCAAACTGAAAACACTTGATAGAGCTATAGGATAGGATATACTTATTGCTATACCATCAATTTACATAACAGTTTGTTACTTTTTAGTGTATCTCAAAACAACACCATCTATTGTCCATGAGAGAATAAAAAAGAGGGCTCGATCAGAAGAACAGTGTGTGCCTCTGTCATACATTGAAGACTTACACAGGTTGCATGAAGACTGGTTGATAAATAGAACTCTAGGGGAATGTCCAGCACCAGTAAGTGAAAATACCAATTGCATAATTTACAAAACAGTTGAAGAGATTAAAAAATTACACTTAAAATTACTTCTCATTTTCTTAAATACTATTTTATGGATAACATACAAAACCATGCATTGATGTGTATTTTTTTGATGTTTCAGGTTTTGATGTTGGATGCAGACTTAGACCTGTCCCAAATCACTGAAGAGTACAAAAAGAGTGAACACCAGATTCTCAGAAAGGCAGTTGATGTGGTCATGCGATCACCAAGCAAACTAAGTCCAAAGAAGCCCATGAGCAGCTCTCCTATAAAGATAGTTCCACAACTAAGATTATAATAGAAACAAAGCATTTCTTTGCTTTATAATTTATTTTTATTCAGACTTCTATTTTTATAGATAAATCAATGAATTTTAATGCCTGAAATTGAAGATATTAGAGTGTAAGGACATATTGTGTGAAATGATCACTGCTTGATGCTATGTAATACCATAACTTTTAAAGGTCAGGCATGGACTATGGTTTCCCAGTGGACTTAAACTGTATTTTGACTAAGTTACATGGCTTGTAATTCAAAAATATTATGTTATGTGTAAAATGATCACAGATTAATATAATGTTTTTACTGTGACTAGTAAAGGTTAGGTATTGACTACCTACTTTTATTTTCCCAGTGGAATACTAATACTGTATTTTGACTAAGTAACATAGCTTGTAATTCGTAAAGATTTATTACATAATGTGTAAAATGATCACAGATGATGTAATGTATCAATTGTGACTCCAGTAAAGGTCATGCATTGACTAATTTTAGTTTCCCAGTGGTATACTAATACTGTATTTTTACCAAATTAGATAGCTTGTAATTCACAAAGATTTTATAACTAATTAATTGTATTATGTATTTAGGTTAGACTAATAAACCTTTAGAAGGGTTTGTATCTCATCCATCTTATTGAATAAGATGATATTATCAAAGATATATTGTTTCGAATATGACTTGTTACCTACATATTTGGCAATTCCATTAGTAACGCATTTATGACTATGTTTACTACTAACATCACTTGTGTTAATGATTCTTTGAATATTTCCCTGTATAAGTGTATAGGTAGTAAATTAATGCAAATAAATGTTTCTGTGAAATATTGCTTATTAATTGGTATTCTTATAATATCTTCCTAGAAGGCAGTATATGTATAGTCAAACTTAATTCATTGAAACACGGCTTAAGCAAAAATGAATATGCTGCTACGGTAGTAGTGTATGTAATGATGTTATATCTTAGAAGCCAGTTATGGGTATTTGGGCAATAATAATCACATTGTGTGTACTACGTGCGCAGAGGATAGGTACGATACCTTTGAAAATGCGCCTTCCTTCTGACACAAAGATGATGTAAAAGGCAATAGGTTTAAGGTATATTGAAATTTAAAATACATTATTTAAATGTAGCTATTTTGTGCGAAAAGTACCTAATAAATACGCGCATAAATGTTGTTTTTACGAAAAAATGGAATGATAAGTAACAAATAAATGCAAAATTTCGAGTGTTTTAGATTTTTCTTTACTTGGCGTTCTTCAGTGACCGGTAACGACATCTTTTGATGATTAAGGGGAGTTCAAACAGGTTTCCTAGACATTGACAATCTTGCCTTTTCCATCATCTTTGTTCTGGCATTAACATACAGATTCTGCTGACTTTGCAATTTGTGTATTAGTTCAACCGACCCGCCAAGAGATGGCGCTACTTATTAAGTAGTAAAATTCTCAACTTTTAGTCAATAGATAGCGTTTCTTGCACGTACGGTGGCCAGCACGTCAAGGTGAACCCTACGGTATCGTATATCTTTGTGATACAGGTGCTTTTGCAATAAACATGGGTAGCCTGATGTGCTGGCCACTTACTCAACCACAGATTACTAAACTATAATTACACAAATAAAAGAAATTAAAAAAATATATAAAAACCTAAAATAACCTTATTTAAAATTTAAAAAAAAAAAATTACAACATAATATACTTTTTAATAAAAATGATGTAAACATAAAAAAAACTATTCCTTTTGCTTTTGAGCATATGATTTGTAAGCCCTTTGCTTCAACTTGACATAATATTTTTTTATCTGTCATTGTCAGGTGTTTACATGCCGATTTTTGTAGGTCAATTTTAGTTAAAAATTTTGTATTTATTGCATCAATTTAATTATATTTAGCACATTTTTACTATTCTTTATGAGTTATATTTATTGTGATGACTTCTTGTTGCGGTAATGAATTGATTCACAATTCAGTGCTAAGTAATGTATTGGCAAGTAATTTAGAACAAATTGCATATTTAATCGATACTATTGTGAATAACAATCTGATCGTCGCTGGTGCTCTTTTTGTTTTTGCGACGATATTAATTGTTATCTACCGTAAATCGACGAGAGTAAATAACATTAAACATACAAGACTTTAAGCAGTCGAAAGTAAAAGTTAAAACATCATTGAGTGCGTAAAAGGGGGAGGCCCTGACGTCTAAGGTAAGCCTTTTTAGAATTAAATATTAAATTTCCTACTAAATATTTTATGTATCATATATCAAGTAATATGTAATTGGTACAATTTACATAAACCAATTATTTTTCTGTTATAATGATGTTACATATCCAGGGAGCAAAAACAAGTCCCTGGCAGTTTAAAAATTGAACTTTTATGTAAGTGTTGGTATGATCTAGTAACTTTTTAGCCCTACTGGTATTATTTACTTTAAAAAACTTTAACAATTGCAATGGCATTACCAGATCATGTTTTTTTTTGTTTATAATTATGTAGTTTTGTGGAATTTAATTTCTTAAACATCCAAGGTTGGAAATGATGTTTATTTAACAAAACACATTTATTTTTAAGATTTTTAAATACTTTTGTAGTTGCAGCAAGTCTCAATCCAATTTTAATTGATTTTATTTCAAGCTATGCATCATGACCTAAGGACTTATTTGTGTATAAGTCTTTTAGTATACACTTTTTACATTTTAAATGTTAACTGTGAAAAAAGACTGATCATAGATTTGTCTTGCTGGCTAAGAATGAAATTTTATATTAATCCTTAATTTTTTTTATTTAATTAACCTATGTCATCCCACTGCTGGGCAAAGGTCCAGGTCTTTGCCCTTAATTAATATAAAATTTAAACAAAAATACTAAAATCCAAAGAAGTAGAATACATAAAACTCCTTTGATTGCAAGTTTAAGGAAGATTGGAGTGTAGAGTTGCATGAAATATATAGATTGCTTATCAGTTTATTGTTAAATATTTTAAGAATAGAGATAAAAATATAAAAAAAATATATTTTAAGTAAAAATATTTTAAGAATAGAGATTTATTTCACTACATGTAAGTATTATTCAAACTGAGGGTGCTTGGATTTGAGAATATCTGACTGAAATAATATAAAATGTCTGCAAGTATAGTATTAAAGATTATCCTGACATTCTTTTAAGGAGAACATTTTTGATATAATTACCCTGCCCAAATACACAATCACCAAACCCCTACTGCTTCTTTCTTCATCTCTAAGCTGCATATTAAAAACCTGATTTATCCATCCAATATCCATTGAAGGATATCTATAAAGTACCTATCTTCTAATGGTCCAGTTACCATACCATATATGGTATGGTAAACATTTTGTAAATATTTATCACTTTTCTTATTCCTTTTATCTGTTTTTTTTTAAATAGACCCACTGCATGTAAACTGATCATATCCTTCCTTGCAGTTCCTATCTCCTGAGCTGGCCGACAATGCCTTAAGTCTAATTTTGCAAACTGTTGTCACTTTACTCAATATGTGTCTTCTTTAAATAGACCTACTTCATCTAAGCTAATCATAAAGAATAGTTCACACTGCTACGTTATTGCAACGCAAAGCTTGAAATAATCGGTACTTACCTGCTCATTAAAGAAGAGCGTGTTTTATGTAAATACGATCGAAATAAGAAATTCAGGTGGCGGTCGACAGGTTGTCCAATGAGATGAAGTTCGATAGATGCAGACCCTAGCACTGGTTGATACCGGTTGCCGAACGAAAGTGAGCGCGGCCGGGTGAGCGCCGCTAGTTTATTGCACTAATATTACCTCATTCGACTCGCCCACTTTTTCACTTTCTTACAGGCAGAAAGCGTGAAGTGTGTGACATTCGCATTTTTATTCACCGCAACTTTATCTCCATGGTTGGACGTGCCTTTGCGTTTTCATTATGATTCATAATGTTTTCTTTATGTTTTCGATAGTAGAGATCGAAATTGTAAGTCTACACCCCATGCAATAGCGATGTGAACGCAAAATTATAAGACAACGGCTGTGGAAGAGAACCTAATTTTGATTATCTTTATATTCGTATGTTTGATTGTGCTTCTGTTTTCTTAAAAAAAAAAAAACAGAAAATGTTGCTGTAGTAGAGATGCTGCAGTAATCAAAAGCGCTGGGTTCTCACTGGTGTGGGGATAGGTAGACGATATTTTTGGGTGCAAAATAGATCGAGACGCTGATTATCTAGATGATCTAGTCAATCTAGATATGTATGTATGAGAAAGCATATCTATATTGTGGACATCCTTCGTCTGATTATGATAATGACAATTCCTCTGTACGTCGTCGAAGTTTTGAATAGAAGATTAAGCTGAAATTTATCATGCCATCGCTTGCATTTGAGATTTGATTTGGTTTCAGAAGACTCCAAAAATAGATGTTTTATTTAGTTTGGTACATCGTAAGACATCATGAGATTAGTAGTAGCATGTGGTAAAAGTAAGAGAGCGAAGTCCCGGCGCCGTATTGGTAGCCACTCTGGGAACAACCACAAGGAGGCTGGTAATATATTTGATTTCAACAAGGTCGTGTTATTCGTTCGTAACGTTTTTATAGTACAAAACCTTTATTTTGGCAGCTAAAGCATCTGTGATCATGTTATGTTCATCAGACGTGTGAAAATATAACATTCAATAGAAATCTTACTAGTAGAGTATTTGATAAATTCATGCTTACTTTGTCATTGTCTCCTTGTAAGTGGTCTTAAAAACACTTCTACCAATCAGCATCAATATGCGCGATTGGATAGTCTACAGAAGTTTTTCAGAAAGGACAGGAATCAATTTGTCATTTGCAATTTGTATAATGTCAATCTGTTTCAATCACTGTGTTTGGGCCGGATCCTATCTAATTGAACCTAAGTGCTGCATTATTACAATTCTACGAAGTGACATTTGATAGTAACATCGGTTATGTTTAAATATTGTACAGGAAAATCATTCAAAATGGTCTTCTAGGGCAACATTTGCATATCTTCGCCTAATATTCCGCAATGGCTTTTTTAATCAAGATTTCCAAATTGAAACTTCTTGGGGTTCAGCACTCGGCAGGATTCCTTATTAAAATTATCACTTATATGAATTAAGACTCAGTAGATCGATAAATCAGTCATGTTTTGATGATCCATCCGCGACGACATCGCAATCTATCATGAGGCATCATACTCAACTAAATATCTGTCTTATATATTTTTACAGTAAGATTGTTTTTCTCTATAGATCTTGAAAAATATTGTTACTTTTGACCATAGATTTAGAATATACTAGCGTATTGATCAACTGACAGCTCGAATGATCCAGTGACCAATTTCGTGATATGCTGTCACGGCACGGCGTATAGTGAGCGGGGACCGTGTTGGCACACTTTCTGTAAAATTTTATTTTTTTGTGTTTGTAAATGTTTTATTGTCTGCCAAATAAATAATGATTTACTTGCTTACTTGTAAATTGGTTCCAACCATTTTCCTCAAAATACAGAATTTCGAACAAATCAAATGGAAGAATCAACCAAAATAGTCATATCGATATATTTGAGTCAATTCCTAGTGTACATGTAAATTATTTTCATCAAAATCTAATAAATTATCAACAAATAGCCATTTATCTACACAAAGCATTAATGCAATGAAATGATTGAAATTATTTTGTTACTTAGCAGGCAAAAGCGGTATATTTAAACCAAAAATCAATACTTTAAAAATTTATTATATCTCAAGTTTACCTTTAAAACGAGCAATCTCACGTCACAGTATTTACTACATATAAATAACAAATAATTCCAAAAATTATAACTACTGAGAAGCTATTTTTACCGGGTCGACTAGGTCGACTTGTCATTCTAAATATGTCATTCTAATAAAGCCTGTTGTAGTGACATTAGACTCCCAAACATTTTCTATCTTGTTATATTTCCATAAGATATTTTCTTTTCCCTCACACGCTCTGTTTGTCTTTATATCCCACGTTTATGGTTTTGACAGACAACTTTGAAATACGGTTCTTGCACGCGAAATTGAAAGATTTTAATTTAATACAAGTAGGTGTACCAGTGACTGACGCGCAAAAAAATATTAAAATCTATATGTAAAACATACAAAGGAAGGTTTTACTTTGATATTCTAGATGGACAGCCGCAGAACCCTACACATAAGCAGACACCACGCACTTGACCGATTATTTTTTGTTTTATTTCGATGCGTGCAACAATTATTATATTTATGCGGCATTTAAAAAGATTTATTTAAATACAATCGGCCGCTCTTGCTGTCGATATAAATAAAGTATGCGCAAGTTTTCGTAGCGTTTCAGGTCATCAATAAATAAAACATCAAAGTCATTATCATTTTGTACCGTTAGCCCAGAATGCCTAATAGTCACTGTTAGTACAAACGGGCTACGAATGCCTGATCGTCCAAGTTTAGGGAGAACGTTTGTCTGGGAGTTGTTTAAATGAGTTCTCTACAAAGAGGTTTCAAATGTATAAGGGGATGGTGAGCCGATGCTCACTTTTAGCGAGTCAGTCGTCTCGCAGAAGAAAGCTGTGGAACGGGAGCGAGAGGCTTTTTTTCTTTATTTCCTCCGAAATTTCTTTTTTTCCAAGAATCTGGTAACAGAAAAGATCTACTACTTGTTTGCTTACCTATATTTAATTTCAAATGAATCTAAGTAATAGTAATGTTAAGAAAACTACATCTTTGAATATCTAATTCGTTTCATTACGACTTGCTGATAGTGAAAGTAACTTGCTTGGGATGTTCCACTTTGTTCAGCACCGGAAAATTAAATAACGCCAATAAATAATGTCAGAAATCGTTAATATTTTCCTGCTTAGTTAAATATTTCGTAACACTCATTTATATGTGCGCTTACTTAAAAGATATCGTAAGATTAATTTGTTGCCGTGCGGATATTGTGGTGTTAAGATTTCCGTGTGCTAAGTGTGCACGTTTTGAGGTTTCGCAGGGAACCCTTATTTTTATTTAGTTTCGATGTTGAAGCTGTTGCCAACAAATTCTGAAATCTGATCTGTGTTAACGTTCAATTACAGTAGATAAGATCCTTATAGGGGTGCAAGGACGCTATACATCACAACACCATTGATAATCTACTGGTGTTCCGTTGATATTTTATTAATTACAATAGGCATCTATTTGCCCCCATTTTCTAGACCCCGCATCTTTGTAATTGTATTTATTAATAAAAATATATTATAATAATATTCAATGTTATAACTTGCCATGTATGATATTTGTGAGCGTAGCTATCGATTTAAGCGCGGTAACAACTAACATGGTGACTAGTCTAGTTGGTTCGATCATTTCAATTCTACGTGTCAACTTAAAACGGTTTTATTTTAACCCTGAATAAGGAACTAACAAGTTAAGCATAAGCTTATTTGTGCCTATGTTTTGGCGAGACTCTACCAAAATATTTTTGACGTGACAACGTCTTATAAATTGGTTTGCCGGGTGACACCTCAAGAAACTGCGTTACGCTGCTCCGCTCACGTTCCGCGCGAGAGAGACAGAGCGAGAGAGAGAGAGAGAGAGAGATAGGCATACACACCGGTTCATGTTATACGAATGAATATTCACATTAAAATTATTTGACCACTCAGAGTCGTTGTCACGTAAAACTTTCGCGCGTATACCGACTTTACAGGCAACCAATTTTTTTAAAATAATTTTGATGTTTTCTCCCATGAATGTAAATCTAGATAAAGGTTCTGAGGATTCTAGAGGTACCAATGGTGTGAGATTGCTTCACGTAAATCTTACTGACCTTACAATTTGTATACATAGTAAGTGGCTCACCATTTGGGTTAAAAAAAGTTTTTTTCGAATAGTAATACGACTACTTTATATTCCACATTAATATTAAGATGTACACGTTGTGCGTCACAACACTCGATATTTTACTCACAGAATTATCGCATGAACATAACTTGACTTTCATCACTAGAGTTTAAATTCATTGTATTCAGGATTTGAGATGACAGCGATGTGAGATAAGTGAATATGGTACTTTTTCAATGTTTTTCAGATATATTTTTTACCCCTCTACATTATGAATACGACCTTATTTAAATTCTTGAAAACATGTAACCCACTGCTGATATACATGAATTTAACTTTTTTAACCAACGAACATTGAAATTTAAATGAATTTAACCAACATTGAAATCGCTGAAAACGTGAATGATAACTTATGGACGTTCTGACTTTATTCGTCATTTCAAATTCAGTGGTTTCGCTCTTTATTCAATGTCCACCTTTCCGATACTGTAAAAAATCAAACAGCCACAACAGAAATAGTGCCGTTATAAAATCATTCTACCAGACTTATACATACCATCTTTCTCTAAATATTTATTTTCCTCTTGTTGAATAGTTATCAAATCCCTCAAATCTCTTCGTCCTGATTTATATCATGTATTTTGTCTAGCTCTTAAATATACATAATAATGTCGCCAAAATACTTGACGCCGCCATGATATTTCACAGTTGATGATTTGTGACTTAACTGCAAGGCCTTCAAGCATCGTTTTGAAAGTATTCTATTACTCAGCTAATTGAAGATCTCGTACATAAGATACAGATAGGAGATACACATAGATAAGAGAGGAAAGCCTTGTTGAACATAATTAGGTTTACCCTTCTTTTTAACTGGTTAAAATAAATAAAATTTCAAGAATTCATGGTAAAGCGGTGTGTAGAGCAGTAGTATAGGTATTTTGTAGAGCCCATAGTGCACCAGAAGAAATGCACCAGCTCCTCAGAGCTGTTAGGTAAAGACCTTCCAGCTAGAAGATCCTGATCAGTCGCCGGTTCCCGCGTGTCGAAGTGTGTGAGTGACGTAAGTGGTCAGGCTTTTCGGCGGGCCCCCACCATGGCTTGTTGTTTACACGCGCCGCGCGCCGGCCGCCGTCGCCGGCACTCGCAGTCGGCCAGCACGCGCGACCCGACGCCTGCGACGCCCGCGACGCCGCGACACATGCCCCGAGGCAATCAACACCTGCACCTGAAACACTGGACCCACTATCATCACAAACATAAAGGGGAAACTTACCCGTCACAACTCATCCCGTCTCGCCGATAACATCGTAAGTCCACTTTTTTTTTCTCGTCGATACAAACCAGTTCTATCGCTTACGAAATTAGTGACACTAAATGTTTGGCTTTTCTTGTATGATTTTTTAAATGATTTTTGTCGGTTATGCGCTCTGTTTGGACCCGCGTGGAAGTCGTCTCTTTTGTCACTTGTCGCCGTTCTTTTGGATACGAAACCGGTTGGGATATTTTTTAAGCTCGTGTAATAAAATTAACATATCAGTAGCGAGGATCGAGCCACCACAACCACAACAGACATGACTCAAAATTATATAGAGCTCTTAGTGCAAATTGGTATAAAATGTAAGTTACGTGTCCTAAACGGCTTTGATATTCGACTCATTTGCATATCTATTTTTAAATGAGACACTTTGTTCGAGGTTTACTGTGAAACTTTACCATATACCTATATCATACTTTTCAGGCATTATCTTTGATATTTGTCCTCACAATATAGGGCAATATATCTGTGTCGCAAATGCTCTGCAATAATTTATTTGCAGTCGTCTTGTCACTCAACATGTTTGCTCTAATTTTGATCTAAATGCTTTGATATAATTTCAAAGATAACTCTTATATGACGAATGTTGAGTTATTTATTGAGCCCCTTGTAATAGGCGTTAACCATTTAGTTAAGTTTGAGTGTAGAACTATTAGTTGTTTATTTGCACTGGTGAAAACGCTTGTGTGTATGTCTACCGTAGGAGTACTCTTTGTTGCTCTGTAAATGTATCCCACAGTATCTTCCCTTACGAGTGTCCTCCAGACGTTTGACCTTTGCTCCTTAAGACTTCATTATTGAATGGGTTGTTCAAATCGTACATGTAAATTGGTTTTGAATTTTGTGTTTTCCTTTTGTTGTTTCAATTTTCTTTTGATCACAGCAGTGGAGGCATGAAGCCTATCGAATATTTATGTTCCTTACAACTGACTAATTGTCAATTGTGTCTTTTTGTAAAGTATACGAATTCTTGCAAGTTTTCAGTAGTTTGTACTCCGGATTATAAATTTATTTTTTTAATTGTGAGAATAATAGTTTCGTTTTGTCCGTTTTTTTTATAGCCTTAGCTCTTAGTAGCGATAACTCATTTTGTAGCGTCGGCGGCTGAATGTCACATCTGGGGATAGTAGAGCAAGTTCAAGGTCAAATGGGTTTTTGTGTCTTTCGGATACTTGGCGACAAAAATTGTAGACACCTGGTTAATTACCCGACTAGGGTGAAGCAAAAGGAAGGGGTTATGATTTTGACCGGTATATTTTTATGTTTATTCTCATAACTTCATCGTAAGCTGGTTATATGCTAGTTTATATTGCAATTGATTGCATGTGGCACCCTCTAGGACATAATTAGTCTTGAACGAAATTTTTTTTTGTAATGTATTAAGTCGTGTTGGGTATCAAATAAAAGGGATTAATAAGCATAATTCAAAAATATATACACTGTTATTATAAATATGACTACAAAATTATTTGTATAAAAAATGAGTTCCAAAACTAAAACCCGACTACCTTCTCAAAAGTGTGAAACAAGATTTATATTGATGTTCAGATGATAGCCGTGGTCGTATGCTTATACGAGTATACTTCTGTTAAAACAAACTAGCACTAATGTCACTAATGAAAAAGGGAAAGTGAATCTTGTTTTATACTTTTGAGTAGCCGGGTTTTAGTTTAAGAACTTTTTTGTTTTTCAAAAGTTGCATACCTCTTGTGGGGTCTCACTAACCTATAAGTGTTGTTGGCTAGCTAAAGCATCTGAAAAGTTAGTAAAGTAGTTTAATAATTTAAGAGCAAGCGCTTTTTGAATAGGGTCATTAGATATTGTCAAAAACTCTTACAATTAATTGTTCAATCAAAAGCAAAAGCACATCACGACTCAGACATCATTAGTTTTTACTATTTGTAAACTAGCTGATAGAAAACAAAAAAAAAATAGAAAATTATCGCGGAGTCAGTTGAATTCGTATGCGATGTTGTTGTTTAAAGTAATGAAGACTTGAAAACATAATTTTGTTTAAAAATAGCCATGCCAGTAAATCATTTAAGTCCAGTGCACTGCTCTGTGCTATAAATTAAATAAGGTATGTTGGCATTACCATAATGCTAAGTTATCGACTCTGTTGCCCTTTAATTACAATGTATATGGGTTTATGAATTTATATTCATAACCTCGTAACTAATAAATAGCGTTTTTATTTCATTGTAACATATAGATATGTGCATTGGATGCGTTTATATATATATATATATATATATATATATATATATATATTTAAGCTTTGTTGCACCACAAAACTTTGTACAGACGTCTTAAGACATTCTCTAACAGTCTTTTTTTACTTTACCCCATTATTGTGATTACAAGCCGCTTGAAAAATATATATTTGCTTCTTTCTGCTTAATTAGGGAAAAATAAATGAATGATAGGTTCAAGCTACTTTACCAAGTGCTAGTATAACATCCCACCGCCATTAAAAAAAATGTGCAACTTTGCAAACCTTTAAGCGTAAATACAAATAGTTTCTTTTAGATTTACAAAAAGACTCTACGGAGTTTGTACGAGTATCTAACTAATTAATTGTACCCTTTAAAGGCATCATTTAAGTAACTTCTTAACAACAATTTGCTTAATAACTTTGATATCAATATTAGACACTTTATAAATCTATTGTTACACCTAGTTCCTTTAATTGTTAATGCTGGCTATAAAAATCTTCACAGTTAATTTTTTTTTGTTCCTTTTAAATGAAATCTTAAAATAATGTTTGTTACTAAGATATTTTAACCAATGTTGTTGCTGTGCAGCAGCTCTCTTTTTATTTTATAAAGCAATCTACGGAAGACCAACTGGCTAGTTGGGGGCCATTTTAGTATTGTTAGTAATTTAAAAAAATGTAAACGTTCTTAATATGTTATGTATTTTTCATTACTGAATAAAGCCTTTTCTATTCTATTTTTTTAATTGCTGTCAATGAGAGCTTTTAAAAAGTTTTTAAAACAACTCGACAGATTTCATTCATTGTTTGCGAACTTTTACGGTTTGCAGCAGGAAGTCGTTTTAAATAAACTAAATATTGGTATTTTCATGTTTTCTGTATTTTAAAATAATTTACGTGAATGAAAACGAATCTACCTTTAACTTTTGCATATTGAGCACGATCTGTCACACAGGTAAATAGACGTAAATTTTACAAAACTATTACCTACCAAGATAAAACGTAAAGGATAGTTTATAATCAGAATGTATGGGAATCTGGCCCGTGTGCCTTTGGAATGATCGAAGAAGTATGCTGATATATCTTATATATAACTCCCTAAATATTGGGAAATAAGAATAATAAAATAATTTTAATTTAAAAATATATATAAGCTACTCTACATAAGTTACCCTCGCTGCCACTTGAGCAGGGTTACCCGAAACTTTGTTTTTTTAACTAACCGCGGTCTAAGTGTTCAGATGATTGTATCGCCTCATGCCCATTATTTTAATTAATTAATATACATCCCATCGAGATTCGCTGGCCGTGGTCCAACGAAGCCTTTCCATAGCTTGGTGTATAGGTCACGGTCGTGATTAACATACGTTTTGTGATTATTGATTACTGCATTAGGTCTGTGAATTATTATGGGTACCTTGTTCGACCTATTAGCACGTTATAGTTTAAGGGACGACCTAGAGTGCACCAATAAGATCCTAAACTCGTAGAACTTATTTATTAAAGCAAAACCGACTAGTAATTTTAACTTTTTGTTATTTATCCTTTAGGCTTTAAAAGTTAGAATGCGCTATTATGTTACTAGCAGCCTCCCGCGGCTTTGTCCGCGTGGACTTTAGTTTTTGCCATCGAGTTTCATGCAAATTTTGTAACTTAGGGATACCTAAAGGGACAAAATAGGTCCCATTGGGGGAAGAAGTTACCAAAATCCTTTATTAGCGGATGCCTACGTCTCGACATCTACCTGCATGCCAAATTTCAGCCTGATCCGTGTCCGTCCATTGTTTTGGGTAGTGCCTTGATAGATCACTATGTAGATCAGTCAGTTAGTCAGTCAATATCTTTGAGTTTTATATTATTAGATGACTGAGAGTGTTATAAACGTAGGCGTAGACAAATAGAATCAGAAAGCTTCGAACTGCTAAGCTTTCGGGAATTACACGTGTTTCTATGAGTCAACCATAAAATATAGACATATGCTGTCTAGGGATATTTTTTATATAATTTAAAGGAGATCATTTCCGTCATTCATGATTTCTGTGTAGCTCTAACCATAAAGATTGATCGACGGAAGCTTCAAAAATGAAGTAACTTCTCCCGTTTTCCCGACATTTCCCTTCACTGTTCTGCTCCTATTGATTGTAGCGTGATGAAAAGTATACTATAACCAGCTCATGAGTATGAAAAATAATTGTTCCAAGTTTCGCTAAAATCAGTCGAGTAGTTTTTGTTTCTATAACGGTTATACAGACAGACAGACATAAAAAAATACTGATTGCATTTTTGGCATCAGTATCGATCCCTAATCACCCCCTGATGGTTATTTTGGAAATATATTACATACTAGCGGCCGCCCGCGACTTCGTCCGCGTGGATGTTAGTTTTTTGCGACCGGGCTTCATACAAATTCGCAACCCCTATTTTATCCCTTTGGGGGCAGAATTTATCATATGTAATATTATTTCTATCCTTCTTTACCTTCCAAGTAATGTTGAGTCAAATAAAAAAAAGTCCCATTAAAATCGGTTTAGTAGATTCTGAGATTCAATTTCCTGCTTGCCCCCTAAGTTCATCGGCGTGATTATTTATATCCCAGTTTACTCTCCAGGTGATACTGAGTCAAATAAAAAAAGTCCCGTCAAAATGGTCCAGTAGATTCTGAGATTAGCCCGGACAAACAGACAGACAGACAGACAGACAGACAGACAGACAGACAGACAGACAAAAATTTTAAAAATTGTTGTTTTGGCTTCTATTACGGTAATTAAGACCCCCTGTAATAATTTTTCATAAAAATCTTCAATGTACAGAAATCGATCTTTTACAGTCTTATTATATGTAATAGATGTATATTACATATACAGAATTGACCTCTCTACAGAATTATTTTAAGTATGCCTAAAAGATAGATAAATAGAATGCATATAAAATTATTACGTCGTTTATGACTATTTTTGCTTTTAATAATAATTTTACATTAGAAAAATCATCTGCTTATCACGAAAATTCATTAAACTAGTCTTGCTTTGTTTTGCAAAGGTGTACACTTATTTTTTAAAGACTCATAAATATGTTATCTATTTCTAAATTCTATCGCCAAGAATACTCGAATGACATAAGTGATGTTCGCGGAGGTTGAGCAAGAGATAACTCGGTTAACCTTATCGGTTAATGACCGACGCTTGGCATCACTTATCGCTCATTTAATTAACGTTTTAATACTGCCGTTATTAAGTTTTTTTTTTACAAATCCATCAATACTCTGGCTGTAGTTGGCATGTAGGCACTGCTTTTTTTTAAGCGTAATGAGACATTTTTGCTTTACTGATTCGAATTTAATTTCAATTAGTTGTAGGTTTAGTAAAATTCATCCGATTGCTTCAATTATTTAACTAAATCATGCCTTATGCCTATAACTTTATTTTGGCCAATCACTGTTGATACAAACCGAACATGAAACGTTAATTGTTTATTTATGCAAAATGTAACAATTTCTAAGCTTTACAAGCGGAGCAGTAAAGTGGTTGTGATAATAATTCTTGACTTAATTGTATGTTACTTAGTTGCTTGGTTTCTGAACGCGAGCTGGTTTTTCTCACGTGTAAAGCATTTGATTAACGCTTGATATTTTGTTTTTTAATATATAAAAGTAAAATTAAAAGCCCTTGAATGTCATTTGAAATAGATAAGACAGAACAGGCGCTTCTTGGTCTTTGGTGGTGCTTGCACTGCTCTTTCACACATTCGTCTCGTCGACATAATCTTGAACCTCATAATAATAGACAAAAAAGAAAAAAGATAAAAATGTTTATTACCAAATATATGTACATACATAAACTCTCTATTTGGCAGCAACTCAGGCACAAAGCTCATGGCTTGTATCGCAACATCAAGTGAAGGTATACAAAAGGCATTGAAGTTACTCTGAAGCTACTCTAGTCAAGCAAGGTAGAGATCTTTCGTATTGATTAAAACAGACACACGTACTTTAAAATAATTGTTTTAATTACTCTCTAGCAAAAACTCATTTCAGTATTCGTTCATTTGCAGAAAAGGCGTCAGCCTTACGACTGTATTCCTAGAATTAAAACAAAAAGCTGCATGTGCAGTTGTGCACCTGAGTTCAGTCTCTTTGAGTTAACTCTATCTTTGAACACAGTTTTTAATTTGTTTGTCTGTGATGAAAATAAATGTAAAATTTTAATGACTCAGGTTTATTATTATGAAAAAGCATTTTTTTGTTTAACTCATCTTTCATAACACGTTTTGGTATGTCAATTAACCTTTGAGCTAAAATTATAACCTGATACGTATTAATTAAGCGCTGTAATTTTTGCCCTAACAAAAGAAGTATATCTGAACGGTTTCCATCCCACCTGGCAACACTAATTTATTGGAGCTCGAATAATATATTTTCGTTCGGAAAGTAAAAGTAAACTTTCGGCCTCTCGAGATGAAAGTAATCCGAGTGACTTGTTTGTATTAGTTTCGCTCTCGGCAACTCCCACTGAACAATATAGGTACACTCACGCTTCTCAATGTATTCTTAGCGCTGTAATGTCACAGGTCAGTGAGATTATTGGCTGTTTACTTTATTTATATTTATTCTTACAGAGAAAGTGCAATATATCACTCCTTCAAGTGAGATCTTTTTTTGCATTCGTAGATACTTAATGCTCTCCCAAATATACTTTATATTCAATACAAAAACATGCGAAAAAAGCGAAATTTAAACAAGTGTGATTGCGTTCGAGGGAGAAAGTGATGTTATACTACGGCCTGCGCATGCGTCTGACGGATTTACATGATGATGACGTTCGTGTTGCGAAAACCTGTGCGGAAAATGGCTATAAATGACGCATGAACAACACATGTGGAAGCCATTTGCATTCACAAATCTGCGGGCACCAACTATGTTTGGTAGGCGAGCTTGAAGCATTCCGTGAGATAGCTAAAACGGTCCCAAAAGGAACACCGTATTTTTTGTTGTTAATGCAAATACTGACGCAAGGAAGCATTCTTTTGCAAACACAAACAGTACCTAAATAGATAAAGAGTAGGTAAATGATAAAGTGATAGGTGAGTTGAGCAACTGTAGGCTTAGCATCAAAAAGAATTGAAACCAATATCATGCCAAGTTTCACGGCATGGGATGTATTGAAAGAGAAATTTGTGTCATCACCGAATACGCCCATTCATTCAGCCGCCGGACCGTGCTGTGCCAAAGTAAAAGTGTTCCAAAAAAGTGTACGTCGCAAAATTACATTGCGATTTCGCCGTAACGAGGACACTGATGTAGGTCGAGTAACAGCTATCTGTTAGAACTGATACTTTTTCGTATTCCATTTTTGCATCCGGCGTCACTGGGCGGTTCACGGCCATCAGTGTTTGGTTGGTCGTAGTTAGTCATCAAGCAATTTTGTGGCTTGCAAATAGGTTGGAGTGTTTAACGAGCATGACTACGTGCAATTTGAGGCCAGCGAGCTAGTGTGTCGTGCCGTCTTACCTACTGCCGTCTGGCATTGTGATAAGAGCACCATGTTTTAAAGTTATGGTTGTGGTTCTATCGAATTATTTGCTACTGTGAGCAATCTCTATACCTTTAATGGCCTACATTTCAGACTGTCATTATTTACCGAAGTCCTGGTGCTATAGTGCATCCTTGGCTTTTGCTTGGACTGACTTATTGTGGGCTTAGAAAAGTCTTTGCTGATTACATGACTTACATTTCTTTCTGTGAACTTAAAAAGTGATGTTCAAGTCAAGCCATTCAAGTTCTTTGTTTAGATGACATGATGAGGAGTATGTGAGCGTAAATAGTTGTTTATCTTTTCGAAATAAATGGTTTGTAAAAACAATATTTTGTCAACTTATCGGTGTTTTGAAACTTAGTGACATTGGCCTTGTTGGTGAAATGTCGGCGCTCGCGGACCCTCTGATAACCTCGCCCTCTCCGGCGACGGGGAATCGTGTGAAATTTTGTCTACGACCGATAGCCCGACCTTAGTGCCATGTGTAAGCTTTCATCCCGATTCGTACCGTGAACGAATATAGTAGACATGCGCAAAATCGTTCACTGAACTGAAAGGAGTGATATAGTTCAGTGGGAGTTGAAGATATGTATCACTCATCTAGTTCAATTAGTTCATTTAGTTCAGTGAATCTATAGAGGCTTTTATAACGTTCTATTGAACTAAATAATGAAGTAGTGTTAAAATTGCGTTGCATAATTATGTATTATGAACTATTGTTGACTATTCTAATGACTTTATTAATTTTATATTAGAAGCTGTCAGTAAAGAATTAAAATTAAAAAACGTATATTTTTTAAAAATCGTAAAATTTACATAGAAAACTGATTTTCCTTCATACTTATACTTATTACTAGAATTAAGCCACATTTATTAATTACACTAGGTTGGCGTTTTTAAAAACAAACTACTGTACTAAAAAATATATCCGTACGTTTTACTCTCATATCACTGAGTTACTGAAGGAACTACATTGAACTAAATGAACTACTTTGAACGAAAGTGAGTGAGTGATATATGTGGACTAGATAGGTGAAGTACTTCAATTGAGTCATTCATTCAGGAACTACCCATGTCTAGAATATAGTGTTGTTTTTTTAACTGAGGTTGGTTGAGTCACAATGAGATTATAAGTTTGAGCTTTGATTTTATCCAGAAGTTATATCAGAAGTATAGAAACCAAACATTATAATAAATTCACTCTCATCAATTTTTTGAGTATGATGTAACTTTGTTTGTTAATTACGAACTAATTAAAGCTAACCTCGTAATTTTACCCGGTTAGAACATTTTCGTTTTCTTTCTTCTACCTGGATTAGAACTTTCGAGGTTGCAGCTTTTGCAGAAGTGACCTAACTCGATCATGGAAAAAGTACGTAACTCCCATAGAGCGGCGAATATCTCCATTTTAATCTGCTCGTTAAGCCATATCATTCGCCCACTTTGTATTACAATCTAATTGGGATTATCCAAGCTTTGTAATTATGGCATTACAGCTCTATCAAAGCAGTCAGGCTTGTTGGATGGTTTTCATTTTATTTTCATTTACGTGTTTGTGATGAAAAAGATGGTCTCTGCTCTCTGTAAACCAAGAGCTTATGTTTTTAATTAAAGCGACATTTATAGATAACTTATACCTCACAATGCATTCTTCCTTATTAGTACTTACGAAAAGAAGGGTACCTATAAAACAATCTACCAAAAGATTATTAGCTTTCGATCCCTACAAAGCAAAGCGTCTGAGGACGATGGACTTATCGGCCACTGGCTGTTTGTTTACCTCGGTTTGCACACGTTTTGCTTGCCCAGGCAAATACGAGTGAACCCGCTTCAGGAAAGGCACTGCTGTGTAAACTTTTGAACTTAATGTGTGAACCAAACAGTCCATGTACAAAAAACAAAGTGAAAAGAGCAGTTCTGAACTTCTATTATCATCTATCGATCAGTGACGGACGAGTGTGCCAAGTGTGTGTAAAGTGTTTCGAGCGTATCAGCCATAATGCATAGGACCGTTTTTATTTTGATTCAGAGTTAAGGTACTTAAAAATCTTGAATTTTTGCGTAACACTTGGCTGAATTTACAAGAATATTTGCCAAACAAATATTGGTTGGGTAAGGTTAAAGTGTTGGTTGTATGCAAATCGCCGATATCCATCTCGATGGCTTGCGCCCCGTGCCAAAAATACCAAAACTCGTTATTGAACTCTCTCTTTTTATACTTGTTTCACTAAAGTTATTGTCAACTCTTCTACCTTTAAGTTTGAATAAAACCTGAAAATGAAAAGAGGAAATATAGATTACCTTTAAGTATGTTTAAGACCTGAAAATGAAAAGAGGAAATTTAGATTACCTTTAAGTTTGTTTAAGACCTAAAATTAAAAAGAGGAAATATAGATTACCTTTAAGTTTAAATAAGACGTAAAAATTAAAAGAGGAAATATAGATTACGATGGATTAAAAGAGGAACGGAGATTCTCTTATAAGCTCTTGGTATTATCTTTTCATCACTCGAATTGATTTTACCTTCAAATATGACATCTGTTTCATCATGAGCGGCTTGTTAAACGATTACAGGGTGGCGTTCCGTTTCTACATTTACACGTTCCACTTTGTCCAATAAGCGGAAGTGAGCAGTGTCAAATTGGTGGTACTAGAGTTTCTTGTTGCTGGTGACCTTCAATTGCACGACTCGCGTTACAAAAGTATTTTTCTATAGCCTCTGTAAACTTTTCGTCACTTTCCCATCGTGACCAGTTCTCTGTCATATTTTTCGTAAAATTTTGTGTATATTTTGTTTCAGCTTTATCCTTAAGTTTGTTAGTCTCATTGAGTTGTACTTCAGCCACTTGAGAGAGTCGGTTACCTGTGATGGCTTTGGCACAGATCTCGATGCAGGAGACTAACAATGTCAAGGCACTGTTATGCTAGTGTTGCGCAATAATAGCCCCTCTGGGTTACATTAGACAACACATAACGACCAGCGCGTTCCAGAAATGACTCACATATTTTTGTGCACTTGTGTATCTCGGCGTTCTGCGACGTAGATAAAAAGTGCATTAACGAAAGTGACCGTGTAAATTAAGATTCTTTACTGCACTTTTACCTCGACGATAAATATGCATTACTCGTCCTTGTGACATTGGGGTACAGGTGGTTATAAGTGGAGGCGGCGTGCAGTAAGTCCCGCGCCGCCGCAGGGCGTCCTCTGTCAACCGGTGGTTTATGTGTCTGTCCGCACACTTTCTGAAACATAAATTTGAAACGTCCTTTTGTGATTTATAGCACGTCTTATCGTTTTTTTGCCCTCAATAACTACCAATTTAAATTCCATTTATTTAAATTTGACTTATTTCCATCTCGTCGATTTCTCAGCTCTATATTTGGGTAAGTATCGTTGATTGTGTATTTCGAGCATTCACTTCGATTCTCATAGTGTATTTGCAAATCTGTGTTGGTTTTCAGTAATTAACGAATGTTTTGCTCTTATCGGATGATATAAATCATTTGTCCGACGACATTTAGCAGCTGCTGTTGGAAATGAATACATACATTAACTCGTATTTGATTTGCAAATACAGTAGTAGTCGCGCAAGTAATTTTGTAAACAGAATTACCACGGCTTACAATTAAAATAACTGGTACTCGCTCCTAGGAATCTGCACTGCCCTCTGAATGGTAATTTTGTATGCTAATTGTGTCATAATTAAGACACTTTTGGTATACTTTTTGCTTCATCCCGACACAATATGAAAATGATAAAGCTTTCACATCAAGTGAATCAATTTTAAAATCTTATTGTACAAAGAAACTGTATGTAGTAATATTTTTTTTCCAAATTAACAGTAACGTTTGTAATTTTTGTACTGTCCTGTCCCTTACATAATATACTGGGATGGCGGTGGTACCAATATTAATAATGACAAGTCCCAAACAGGTTTAATTTAATTAATATCTAGTTATTTAATACCATAAACAACTACTTAGTCTCGAGATGCTTCTTGTATAATTTCCTGGTTTTATAGAAAGAGGCAAGCTGGCAAATCCAACAAACACGGGTTGCGCACGCAAGCTTAAAATTTTGCGTAGTTTCTTTTTTAATAGCTTTAATTGCTATATTGATGTTAAATTTATCAAATGGTTGCTGGTAAGATACATTGAGATTTGATTACTTATATTCTTTTTCATATTGTTTTTTTCACATAAACTTTTCCCAAGATTTGTGTTAGGAAAAGTTTCTGATTGTTTTCCTCCTCGACTGGTTTAAACATGGAAATTATTATTAAGTCGTTCGACTTTTTCTTACTTTATAACATCATACAGTGTCCATTGCAAATGCGTTATGATATACCATTAAGATCATGTTTATTCCATCCTTACCCTTGAATTAATTGATTTCCTATTGCTATCATTCTTGATCTGGAGTCCATCAATAAAGTATCAAACATGTCATTAATATTTTTAGCAGACCGTCTAAAGCTCTATAAATAGTTTCTATCTTCGAACTATATTTTTTATCTCGCTCGCCGGCATTATTTACTCTTCGCGAAACAGTTTCGTATTCATGCCAAATTGTGCCTTACTGGTTGTAGTTTTGTTAAAATTGGAGATTAATGTTGAGTGCGCTGTGTCATCGACAACAGGTATCTGCTCACTTACCTTGACCGCGCACGTTGTCCTCTCACTTACCTATAGAGTGATCATAGACGTCTCCGATGCGCCCGCGCAGCTCGCGCTCGATGCGGGCCGCGCCGTGTCTATGGTTCGAATAAATAAACAGGTTCATCTTAATGCTTGTATTGTTATTGTTCTCACGATGATACAGAAGAAGGCGGAGAATTTCTCTTTCATCCCGACGGATGCGGAATATAAAGATATTTCAGGTTTTGGTTGAGAATGTAGCTGCACTTTCCCAAAACACTTGTATCGTTATTTCTCTTTTATCCTCTTCAATTATGTCAGCATGAAGATTATTCCGCCAATGAGAGAGGCTGGTGACAATGATGTGTTACATCCTGGTTCAGATTGACTTAACAACGAATTCAAAAGAAAATTATTTCTGGTCTGTAGAGTCATTTCTTGCACCACACATACGCTCACATTTGAATATGTTTTGCAATGCTAACGCTCCTTTGGTTGGAAAACATATTTACGGGCACAAAAAAACTCTATTGACTTCTGAAGATATATTCTTCGAATATATCAGTTTCTTTTTAAATAAATCATTACTTTTTTGTGGGTTCATGATTCTAATTAATTGGATGTCATGCCTATGTTTGTTGCAATATATATCAATTAATGGCTATATACGTTATGCTTGTATCAGCCATTCAAATCAGTGGTGTGCAATGTTCACGTTTGGGCCCTAACTTTTTGTACAGCGTTCGTATTTTGATGTAGGTTGACGTTGGAGATATTCTTCGTTTTGTAATGTCACTAAATCTCAAGTGAGGACACGTTGAGTATTTTTTGTCAGTCATCTACGTTGTTATCTTAAATCGGTACACGTGCGTTTAATTTGAATATGTTATGGGTGCGTGTTGGAGCGATTTATTCAATTCGTGCCAATAGCTTGCGGGCCGTTGTCGCATGATTCATTGCCGCTCAATCTTGGGGAGATTAAATAAATCGGCGGTTATTGTTGCCGTTGCGGGCACTTCGGCGCGGGCGCAGGGCTATGTATCGGGACGTCGCGCCCGTAATTAGTTCGTCGCGTTCGTCGCCTCGAAACATTGATCTAGATGCGATGCAGCACTGATCAATGGCCCTTAACGTTTATTAGCGATATTCGCATGATGTGTGCCTTGAAACGATTCAGAGTTAAATTTTGCGAGTTTGTTTTAAATAAAGCATGTCGTTAATATCTTTGTTGATTGCATACAATTACATTTTTTCTGGCTAAAGCGTGTTTTCTTGTTATTGATAGCTTTATTTCAGGAAGCTATGACCTGTTTTCGTTCGCTGGAAAAAAATATATAATCGTGACTCTTGTCATGATGCAACGTCATATTTAAACAATTCTGCTTTATCTATCAGGCGCTGAAAGTCGTTATCAACTGCAGTTTGTTGTTTATTTTGGAAGCAACCTGCCCTGGTAGCCGCGTCCGTTATCAGCCGCGATAGCGTGGCTAGCTCCTCCCATTGCACAAATCGCGTTATCGCGGAATGCAGTGACCGCCGCGCTGCACTCGCTGACACTCGTCGAAAATTCCGCCCCACTCACCCCGTTGCCTCTCGACAACTCCAATTAATATATCTCCGCAATAGTTATCCTACTGGAACTGGTTGTAGCTTGTAGCGCAAGCCGGCCGGTGTCGGCTCTGGTCATCGGCCCCGCTGGTGAGTTTCGCAAGTCCAGTTAACCGTATGAGTCGTTCACATTAATATTCTACTGTTGCTGTTATTGCGAACTTTACGTCTGTGTCCTTTGCCTTTATGGCACCCAATGTTATTGCAGTTTAAACAACCATACTTGTTAACATAGGAGTCAGAAGATAAAGTGCAATGATCGATCGGCTTAATTGAAACTTTAACGAACCAATAAGATGAGCAGTTTCACTATCAGCATTGTAATGAAATGTTTATGACTCACGTAAGATATGGATGTGCTATACAAAAACGTTTTTATTACTTTAGTCACGAATTATTTCGGCTCTGTATGCATCCCGTGAGGGTCGACAGCAAAAAATACATTAACGCATATAGTACGTTCGCCGAACACGACTAGGACACGCTTAAAACGTTTGCTTCGTTTGACAAAGACATTCCGTAGTGTCGAGACGAGAGAGGGATCCTTCGGAGGAGGGCGTTGCGCAGACGGCTCCCATCGTGTGTAAATGTATGCCGCACAAAAAACGGATAGACGGCCAATAAAAACCCCGTATGGGGAGAAGCCGAGGGGCAGGCGAAGCGGGTGCATTGCGCTGCGGCTGCGCCGGTAATTGCATGCAGTCTCTCCTCGCCGCGGCCGCGCGCGCACGCAGCCTCATCAACCCTCGAACGCCCGAGCCTCTCTCGACGACCAACTTATGCATAGTCGTAATACTTTTTTCATACTCATCATAGCTATATTTTTATTAAATATTGTCTATCGCGTCGCGTACTCCAACACCGTTAGACGGAAGCGTCACACTCGCCAGAGCTTTGCGTGCGTCGACTTTCCGCACGGACGATCGCGTCCAATTAGGGGTTGTGAAGCACATTGCGATAGTTACGCGCTATGACGTGAGTTGATCTAATAGTTGTCAGTGACTCGCTCTACCTTCGAACGGAATTAGAATTGCTTTTCTTTTGTTGCAGGGCGAGTGCGCTCACTAAAGTCGCAGCGGGAGCTGAGGCGGGTCCTGCGGGCCCTGCGGCCGAGGACGCCGCCATGAAAGGCGTCGACGCCACACCAGAAGAGCAAGAACGGTTAGCCACCGGCAACAACAATGGCTCTCTTGACTGCAAGATCCCGGCGAACCGGGCGGCCCCCCGACCCTTCTTCCATTCGACGCGAGTGTTCATGGTCGTGTTTCTATCGGGATGGGTTCTGCAGGGCATGTTTCTGACATATTTTGTTAGTGTGACGACAACAATAGAGAAATTGTTCAAAATAGAATCAAAGACGACGGGATTGTTGCTGGCGGCGACGGAGATCGGACAGATATGTACAGCGCTGTTTTTGACTTATTTGGCGGGTCGCGGCCACCGGCCGCGGTGGATCGGGTGTATGATGCTGGTGCTGGCGGTAGGCGTGATCGGCTGCGTGATCCCGCATCCGCTGTACGGCACGCAGCTGCTGGACGTGCATCTGGGATCACACCGCGCGGGCCCCGCGGCCGTCTGTCACGCCGAGAACAGCAACAGCACCCAGTGCAGCACCGTCCAGATCAACAGCACCAAAGAGCGCAACGAAATCACAATGGTCGTGATTCCGTGGCTATTCTGCTGCTTGCTCATTGTCGGAATTGGGCAGACCGGCATCGCCACCCTCGGAATCCCTTACGTGGATGACAACGTTGGCAGCCGACAATCGCCACTTTACATAGGTAAGTGATACAGTTCTGTATTCCACCGCTTCTGTTATGACTTGGTATTGCAAAAAATAAATTACCGAGTGTGCGCCGTCGAGTATCAATGGGGCGTAAGCCCTGGAACAAAAGCTCGAAGTTAATTTCGTTCCATAAATTACGTCTCGATTATTACCGTCGGATCCGATTGTTAGCGTTTTCTGAGCAATAAATTCGGTGCATAAAAGTGTATAAATCAAAGCCGACGCCCACTTCGCCGCCTACCGAGTACTCTGCCGGACGCCCTCCGATCGGTTACGTAATTAACAATTATATGCAACACAATGCACAATGCAAAAATGTTAAATGCATCGGTTACATTGCCTTTTTAATTTATCGCTATAAACTTAAACGCGTATCTTATTAAAGAAAGCGAATGGTCTGTCTCTTTTGGGTATCTTATTACTGGTGAAATCGACCAATCTTCTCGCGTGTCGAATGCATGCGGGAGAATAAATAATAATAGTTTGGTGGCGGATGCAGAGTGCAAACCGACTGGTTTTGGTCTGCGAGGGCGACGCGAGCGTAGTCAAAGCATCGATAACAATGAGTCAACAATGGGACTTGCTCAGAAAAACTCTCAGTTATGAATATGGTTGTTTGTTGTGTCTGCGCTGCCCGCTACAACTATCGCAGGTCGCTAGCGCTTTGACTCCCGCCTAAGTGAATAAACAACTGCTTTGGCCTTTCTGACGTGAACCGTAGTTTTAAAGTGAAGCTTTAAGATAAAAGCAGAACAATTCCTTATAAATTCAGAATAAGGGCCCATGCCTCACCTCAACTAAGAGGTGGTACAAGCCATACCACCAAGCGGTCTTAGTGCGGATTGGTGGAGGGGTGTGTTAGTAAGGTAAGTGACCAACCTTACTGTCAAATTTTATTAAGCCGCCCGAGGGCCTCTGACCCGACTTAACGACTAATGTCTATCGATATTAACCGGGACCTACAGCTTAACGTGCCTCCGAAGTACGGAGGTGCTTGTAAATAGACGTCACTTATATGGTCACAAGTATTTACAGTGCTGCACCTCCATATTTTTTAATCAATTGGTCTTTACATAAAAGATTCATTGGGGGCAATGTAATGAAAAACGAATTAGTAGTGTTAATCCTAGCGCCGCTTAATGACTTTTATGCCACCAATATTGATATGATGTAAATGATACTAATTTCTTGGAACATCAAAAAGCGTCAATAGAAGTGTGATATAAATTGCATTTTAATTAAGTAGAAGATCTAAGACGATCAATTAATAATTAAAATTTTGTGTCACTTAAGTGTGCTCAAAGACCTGATTTATTTCGAAGCAAGAAAAAAGAAGTTATAAAAATATCTGTTTTGGGCATTTTTTAAGCTGAAATCACCATTAGCAAAACCTTGTTTATAGCAAATGAAAGCAAAGCATTCTGCAAAAGTTCGTTCAAGAAACTTAGCTGGTCATTGATACCAGTTTCTCCTTATTATATCAAACAAATGGCTGGTTGGTTTAGCATTTTCTTGTAACGAGTAACAACGTGTATTTATCAGCCTACGTTTACGCTCCGTTCTTAAGTTCAGCCGTAGCTGTGTGAAAAAGAGGGCTTAGTAAATTATCCACCTCATTATATCTAAGAATTTAGTGTTTAGGTTAAAACGTAACATGTTTGCTATTTTCCTTTACATCATCGCATTACTTGGAATTTATCCTGATTTAAATTACCAAATTGGATCTATACGAATTTAGAATTGATAACTTCAAATACGCCAAGTTGTATTTGTCTCCTAGAATGTTGCATTGAAACTAGGTAATTATAGTTAAATGATGGGCCGATGTAGAGTCAAATATGTATATAAACGTATTGCAAATACCAATCATACATTTGGTCTGTAATTTATGTAATAAATCCTGCACATCATAGCAGTATTTCAAAACTGTCAGGATTAGCAAGGCAGACTCTTGATCTACCACATCTTAATAGGCTCTGAATCGTCGGTATTCTGGCAACCGGCTCATCCCACATGTGACCACTCCGCCACTTAGCGTTTCCTGGAGTCATTCAATCGTGTTAGGCTGTCTCTGCTATGTGTAAATTCGCACTTCCAAGTGTCCAAACCTGATGTGATATTTGTGAATACTCGTATACTGTAAACTTTACCAGCAAGATGAACTGTCGACCTTGTAAAGCTCGCCTGGATGTAGACTCCCGACTTTGAAACATTTGGAGGTGGCTTTTGTGCACCTGTGGACGTCTTGCGTATGTCATGATGATAGAAATGATACTGTGAAGCATTTTCTGTCCCCAACCGCTATTGGCTACGTTGCGCAATAGCGCTGGAAACCCTTCTTAGAATTGCGTGACAATGTGCTCTAAATTCTGCACAAATCCATCGTGTGCGATTCTGGACCTCATTTTCTGTATTATAAGCATGAAAATGCCTTCCATCCGCATGCTCGAGTTTGACTCTAACTAGAGTTCTCGTACGCACAGTGGTGACTGCGGCTGTTGGTGTTGCATTGGATGCAATTGCTATTTCAGCAGCGCGCAAGTGTGTCAGTGGGCCGCCGGCGGGACGTCTCGCCGAGACAATTTCAGCTCGTTGTCGATATTGCGTCGATCTTGCTCCTGCAGCGATGCCCTAATTCAAACGCCGTTCCATCGCCTTCATTCGAGTACCTTCAGTTGTGACATCTTTCACGTCTAATGGGTCAGCACACCAAAGGTCGGTTAGGAAATGGGACGATTGGACCAATTGACTGATAATTGTAAAAATAATTTAACATTTGCCCCAAATGCTGTAGTTGCAGCTTCAACGACGCAAGGCAATATTGACAGCTATTTAATCAGGTTGAATAGCTACTTGTGTTTTTACGCATTAGGATACAATGAATTGTTTTAATTGTACAGTTTTAGGCGTTTTGGATATATGGATTTCCCCACGTGTTTTTAAGAACCAATTAAGATGTTCTTTTTGTACAAATAAACATGTGAGTGGAGATGAGAATCATAAATCAATGATGAGACATTTACTGCGTCCAGCACTCTGAAAATAATTTATATTGTTTGGACACAGTGTAGGGTATTTCCGCGTAAACTTTCCTCGTGGTAATCAGACATTCGCTGTCGCGGCATATAGGTCAATAGAGCGTCTAAATTGGGACAGGAGAGTACTTCGGCCACGTGCCTCGTGCTGTAGGTTTTTATTGGATTTGGGTCACTGTAGGGCGCCGACCCTTACGCAATGTCATTGACATTTGCTGACGCGGGGAAAATAATTGCTTACAGAATGCACAACGTAATCGAAATTGGCTAAAGACTGACTTTTCAGTTCCCACTTATTTAGAGACCTAAGCTCTTGCAGTCACGTTGTAGGTGATCCTTACAGGTTATTGCTATTGGCTCTTCTCCAAATTAAACCCAACATATTGCGTTGCTAAACGAGTATTCCATAGGCATCCGAGGTCGCAAATTGCAGGGGGTTATTCGGTTTCGCGAATACCACAATCACGTGCACTATCCGATTGCGTTGAAAAGCACAATAAAATAAGGGAAAGTGTTATTCGGTGTAGTCAGCGGTTAGTACCAGTGCATTGTAAGCGATCCGCGTACGTTTACGTTACGTGTCGCAGAGTTTGCGAGTGCATATGTGCACTTATGCAACTTTTTTGTGCCCGCTATCGTGTTGCGATCTACAGTGACATAGGTCAGTGCCGTTACAACACCGCTGCAGTGTGTGCTAGGATTAGATTACGTCCACGATTAGATAAATTTAATCGGTATTATTTAAATACCAATATGACACGACTCGCAAATTTCACGATGATATGGCAATTCTAGGTCGAACGGCTGATATGATGATGATGGCTATTCTTGTGTAAGTTAAGTGCAACAACTGAGTTTATTTTGCCTGTTTCTTATCAAACTAGACCCCTCTGTCATCTTTCATAGTGTAGTAAGCTCAAACATCATCTATTAGCCCTTACGCCAAATTATCGTACCTCCCCTCTGTATAAAATTTAACGAATGTCGATCTCACAATTGAACTAAACTATTTAGAAGAGGATCAAGAAATCTAGCATCTCAGCATAAGTTCTTGTATCATCCTGATATGAAACATACAAGAAGACAGAACTAAAGAACTCTATCATCAGTTATTTTGCCAATACGGTCTCCTTCAATATGTCGGTATGTGCTGTGCGTGTAATAGATTTATCACTATAATGTATTGGATAAATTGGTCATTCGATTTTTGTTGTCATCAGTAATCGAAATGCTTTCGTTGTTAACTCGTGGATCACAGATATCCATTATTATTTTCCGTTGTACTTAATAATAATAATAATAAATTCGTTTATTTCCAAAAGTATTTTTTACATTATGTTACTGAGTTTTCCCGGTAAGTAGTCTGAGACACTTGTATTGGGAATAACTCGCTCGTTCCCTCGTTGGTTAACATTATAGTTCCGATTTTATACACTGTAATAGAATTTTTAAAAATTTTACGAATTTACTTTTATAATTTTACTTAGATAATTTTACAATTTTACTTACTTTTTACTTTAAACAATTTCACTTACTTATTTTATTTTAACAATTTTACAATTTTACTTACTTATTATAGTTACTTTAGAGAAATATGGAAAAGAATCAATTTATAAAGGGTAAGTATAGTCAAATATGCTCATTGGTGTGTGTGTGTGTGTGTGTGTGTGTGTGTGTGTGTGTGTGTGTGTGTGTGTGTGTGTGTGTGTTTGGGTGTGTGTGTGCGTGTGTGTTTGTGCGCTTGTGCGTGTGCATATGTTAGCGTGCGTGTCTGATTGTGTGCGAAAGCATGTATAGTGTGCGAGCGTACTCGTAACGGCAACTAGTACCCAAGTTTGTGTATTAGTAGGCGCAGAAAAGTGAGAGAAGCCAGTTATGTGTTCCTGCATGCCCTACGGTGTGTGTATATACGTGTGTGTACGTGTGTGTTTATGTTTGTGTGTGTGTGTGTGAGTGTGGTGTGTGAGTGAGTGAATGTGTATGTATGTTTGAATAATACCTACATGTTTATAGTTTGCACCAATCTTTCTACATCATCATAACTTTTGCCTGCAAGCCAAATGATCAGAGTCCTTTTGCAATTGAACAGTGTCATTGGGTAAACCGTGAGTTCATTATTAATAGTGTTATACAGATGAGATGACTGTCTTGCATACTGTCTTCTAGCAAAAGTAGTCCTAGCCGGCACAAACGGCACAACGTCTTTTTTCCTTCTACGTACTGTTTTGTCTTGAGTGAAATAGTGTCTTGTGTTTACGAAGAACAATTAGTAAAAGATATAGTTTTCTCACGCTCAAGTGTCCAGAAAGAGAGTATAGGTCATTTGTGGGAAATCGATAACGCTTAAAATACATGACTTTTAGCAGCGAGCGTTGGGCTCTCTCTAAATCTAAAAATTTTGTTTTTGTAGCTCCTCCCCATACAGGGAGACAATAACAAAGAACTGATTGAGCCAAAGATATATAAACTTGATTTAAGAGATAGTTCGAAGAAACGTGTCGTAATAGTTTAAAAACCCAAATCATTTTTCTCGTTCTACACATTATTACTTCTATCTGCGCGTGCCAGGACAACCTTTGGTCGAGCATTATACCTAAGTATTTTATGTTTTTAACTTTTTGAATTTTAGAACAAGAGCAAGTGGTACTAAGAATGTTCAAACATTTGTGGATTTTGATTTGAAAATTTTTCGAAGGTTGATTACGGTCATAAATGGAGAAACAAATGTAATTAGTTTTAAGAGTATTTAACGTTAAAAGGTTAGTATCCAGCCAAGATGCAACTTCTGCTAGACCTGCTTCAGCAAGGGTTTTTACGTCATCCCAAGTTTTACCCAAGAAGACCAAAGCGGTATCGTCTGCATAACAGAAAACATGTCCCCCTTCCAATTTCTAATACTTCCCCTTCTACCCCTTCCAATACTTGTAGCCTTGGAAGAAAATATAGTGACCCATCTTTTGGCTATCTATTTTAATGAGCACGTACATAGTTTTTTTTTTCACCGAGTGGAATGTTTATATTCTGCCTTAACTTAACTAACCTCCGTCATTGTTGCAACAGGTGTGTTCTCCATTTCTAGAAACAATGACTATTCGCCTTTCAAGGAAACGGACTTGTTGCAACTCTTTAAATTGTTTCTGTGTCAAAATATCAAAGTTTAATGACCCGCAATCGGATGATTACTTTTTCTCGTCAATCGTGTAGTTTCTTAATGACTTGCGAAACGTCGTTCGAACCAACATTTTGTTAAGGAAAACCCTAAGTATTTGTTGCATCACCTCGCCCAAGCCCTTTTATGTTAATTTAAGTTGATTGATTCTCAGACGATTATCAAGATCTTAACAATTTAAGGGCTTTTCATCGAGTGCATACTATTATGTCATTCATGGTTTTTATTTTTCTATAATGCTTGAATATGATTGTAGAACCAGATGACCTTATTTACTGCGCAACAAGGTTATCTCTTCTAGCCCTGTTGCCTTTCATATCAATGCGTTTCAATGTAGCTAGTAGATGCATGTATCTATTTCATTTTACATGTTCAGAAGATTGTAGAGTTTTGGGTCAATGCAATAAAATATTATTAGAATCACATTCTGATAGTAAAGTACAAGTTTGGAGTCTGGCGGTAAAACTTGTGATGCACTTTATCAATTTTCAACAGTTTCATACAAGTACCGGCTCCCGAAAGAATTTAACGACGCTATCCTTCATTTTTTGACAATCATCGAACGTTAATTCGCAGGAGGAGCACTCGAAAACGATGTTAATGATGCATCGGAACCGGTAGATGTTGTAGCTCGACTTAATAAAAACTTGTACTGAGCCGTGAACGATGTCCGTTTTGAAAAACGATCCAGACGAGGCCATTATTTATTACAAAAGCGCACGATGATAATAGAAGCGTATATTTTATTTTCCTCCGAGCACGAAGCACGCAAACCGAACGCGCCGTATATTTTTTGGCAAGCGATGCATGCGGTTGGATTCTGAGAATTATTACATTTGGGACCTAAGTACCTGATTGTTTTTCGGTCAATCACCCTGAAGTGGCTTTTGTTATTTTATTACAGAGTGATTACAGGTTTTTGATTTTATATTTTGAATATGGGACAGTTTTTTCTGATCGAGAGAGTGAGGACGTTTGTCCACCACCGCCGTCACCGTCACGTCAACGAGAAAATCTATGAACGATATGACGGCGGCGAAGTAGCGGAACGGTATTCACATACATTTTCTCCTTGAAGTGACGGTGACGGCGGTGGTGGACAAACGCCCTGAGGGTTTCTCATGTTTTGCGAGCCATTTCTTGTTCCATTTGTTTTAATTAAACAATCGATACTGCATTATTGTCTCGTTACCTTTGTCTGGATAGCTCGAGTTGTACTGTGCATAACAGTATTTTACGTCGCGTGTGTTTTCGGTCTTAGTTTTCTTCGGGCGAGGTTCGCCCTCGGCTGCGCTTCGCTGTTTCTTGGACAATTTGTCGTCTCGAGTTCATCGAACCTGAATTAGCCTCTTAGCCCTAGTCCTATTGAGATAAACGACAGGGGCTGCCTGTGTGCCAGTGTCCATCTTGATTTGCATAATGACCATCTCCGCCTCTACGAATACGCCCCTTAATATTTACTGCTCGATTAACCGTTTGATGATAATGTTTCCCTGAATTACCGATGAATCAGCCTTTTGCTGGATCGCGTTTCTGCCTCGAGATGATTAGTTTTTAGGGTTCCGTACCTCAAAAGGAAAAAACGGAACCCTTATAGGATCACTTTGTTGTCCGTCTGTCCGTCCGTCCGTCTGTCAAGACCCTTTTTCTCAGGAACGCGTGGAGGTATGAAGCTGAAATTTATATCAATTACTCAGGTCTACTGTCCCTTGAAGCTGTGAAAAAATCAAACTTCTAAGCCAACGCAATCAAAAGATACAGCCGTTTATGCCGCAAATTTTCGACACTTGCAAGGGAATCAAAACCTACAGGGTGCTTCCCGTAAACTCAGAATCTTGAAATTTGGTACGAAGCAACGTCTTATAGCATAGATAAAGGAAAAATTACGAAAACCATAAATTATATTATTTACACATAATATATATTTTTTTAATAATTTTAAACTTACTACCCATTTCCTCATAAACGCGTAGAGGTATTAAATTGAAATTCATACCAAATACTGAGGTCTATAATACCTTTAAGCTGTAACAAAATCAAACTTCTATGTCAACGCAATTAAAAGAAACAGCAATTTAAGCTGCATATTTTGAAACTCGCAAGTACTCGCAAGGGAATCAAAACCTAAAGGGTACTTCCAGTCGACCTAGAATCTTGAAATTTGGCATGAAGCAACGTTTTATAGCACACATAAAGGAAAAATTCCGAAAACCTTAAATTTTTAGTTACATTACAAAATATATATTTTTAAATAAATATAAACTTATTACTTTTTTCCTCATGAACGCGTAGAGCTATCAAGTTGAAATTCATATCAAATACTTAGATCTAATTGCCTTTAACCCGTGAAAAAAAAAAATTCTAAGTCAACGCATAAACGCAAAACGCAAAAGTACAACCATTGATACCGCATATTTTGAACTCGCAACTACACGCAAGGGAATTAAAACCTAAAGACCACTTCCCGTTGACATAGAATCTCGAAATTTGGTAAGAAGCAATAGCTTACAGCACAGGTAACAGAAAAATTCTGAAAAGCTTAAAATTTTAAGTAGTTATACCACCAAAAAAATTGTGATTGTAAACATAATTGTAGTTACAGCAATGACCGCGAGTGATTATACTATGTATGGGGAGGGCAACATTTTTCAAACGGCAAAGACGACCTCACTCATCGTCATTCAATCCCGATGTTTTGGTGAATGTAGCTGTATAATCTAAATGCGTCCTAACTGCTTAAAGTGTTATACTTATAATTAAATTCAATGACATTATTATAAACGATAAAGAGATCTTTGTCTTAAATTTATGCTCCTCCATCTTTCCCCATTGTATTGTTATGAATTTCAAGGTTTGTACGGAACCCTCGGTGCGCGAGTCCGACTCGCACTTGGCCGGTTTTTTTAGACAGCAACTCTTATGTATTACAAAATTAATGTAACGTGCGATGTAAACCTCTCGTGAGGGCAGTGGAGCGCGGCGATCAAGTTTTTGCTGGCTGGTGCTAAATACAGATTAGACGCATTCCAAAGTTGATACTTGGTTTGCTTTAAATTACATTGTGCGTCGACACCTTAGTCTCTTCGTTCTTGGAGCCCTTAATTGGTGAAAATGTGTACTGAACACGTATTAATTACTATCTTTATTGTCCACAGCGATCACAATTGGCATCCGCGTGATAGGCCCAGCGCTTGGCTTCATGCTGGGAGCGTTCTCGTCCAGGGTATACGTAGATCCTCTGGTGGACCCAGGCTACGGATCTGATAATCCGAAATGGGTTGGCGCGTGGTGGCTTGGTAAGTACAAACAGTAATTGTTTTTTTGCAACTCTTTACATGTGATTGAAACATGAAGACTTCCGAGTGTTTCTTTCCTCGGCTGTCAAAGGAGGAATTCCCCTCAAATCAGAATGAAAGCAGGTTAATAATTTATTAATTGATCCAAGGGTTTTGTTTAATACACATTAAAAGGGCTTGTATAAAATACTAAGTAGTATTTAATTGGCATATAATATGCATTTTGTTATAAGAAACGAATCAACCTATTTTTATTTAAGGTACACTCTTAATCTCTCTGACAATCAAGGTTTTTTAAAGGTAATTAGCTGAAGATTACTCTATCTATACATGTCTCTAGTAATTGTTATCTCTATAAAGAGTCGACCATGTAAATAAATTGAACTGTGAAGTTCAGGCAGGTAAAGAATAAATTCAGTTATACCATTACTCTTCTTCTGAGTGCCGTGGAGTGCCTTATCGTATTGGTAGAATTTATATGGGACGATTTTAAATCTGCTGCAATTATATGAAGCATAGGTTTCAGTAATAGCGGTATTATTTTATTAGTTACTAGCGGACCGCGCAGACGTTGTTCTTTCCGCTGTTTTAGCATTCTCTCATCGTTTTAACCTCCACGAATACGTCAAAACTAAAACTAGTCAAATCGGCTCAGCCGTACTTGAGTTTTAGCGAGACTGACGAACAGCAATTCATTTTAAGAAGATTATTTTTTCAGTATGTTGAGTCTAGCTGTGCCTCTTGATATTGTGGTATTAAGTTGTAGCCGGTTGACCGTACCAATAAGATAGGTGCAAACATGCGTGTATGCCTCGGACAAAAATGCACATCTTATGAATATCTGTGCACTCGTTCAAGCGTCGCTTTGCAGTTTCGTAACAAGCTACCTACTCGTAAGTCCACGCAAACGCATAAATTGGTACTCGGCGAAGCATCACCCGGCCGACAATCAGCTCTAATGAATTACCACCAGCCGCTCTTGTAAATGCTAGATTAACATAAATTATTAGCTCTGTACAGAAACATAATGCACTCCATGAAATTGTAATTGGCATTAGTTCAAATCTCGATCTGCATAACCAGTTCTTAACAGATCAATTTACGAGTTCCATTACGAGTATATCTGTCGGCTTAGCATACCTTACATTTGTTGGTTGATTAGAACAGGTGTTTTAGTTATAGGAAAAGTTACAGCTGGAGTGGGGTAAAGCATTTGAAATAGATGACACAGAAACGCTCCAGGCGGCAATGCGAGGAGCGCAGTCCCTCGCATTCCATCGCGGAACCACCATCAACCGTTAGCGCTTGCACAGATTTGCGCGCAAAATCCACGAAGAAAGCATGCGCGTGACCTAAGTACCAATCGAATGCGTGCGTAGGCTTGCCAACCGCACAGTGCACGCAGATTTCACAGCAAAAATCACTAACACCCACAGACCACGGTCGAGAATCCCATGATACCAAATTTTAGGAACCCTACCCGAACACTTGTACGATATAGAAAACTGCTACAAACGTGTGTTGACTGCCAATAAAGTGAATTCGCAAATACTCATTGAATGGTTTCTGCGTATTTCCTTATTGTTCAACTGCGATTAGCTTATGAATGAATGATGCTCTGAATTTTAATTAGTTATTTAAGAAGGAACTGTTGGCATCTTTTTAAATAGACTCGAAATAGTTGATGTTTAACCATATTGAATTTGGATTGCCTTTATGTGGAGGTTAATCAAATAAACAATGTGTCTTAATGACTGCCGCAATTCCACCTGTAATCTGCATATCAGTACCATTTACGCAAATCGTTTCCTTCGAATTTGCAAGCCTGATGCACAAAATTTCTTAACATATAATAAGCACGTGGATTGCATCGCGCAACATGTTAATCGGCGACCATTACATATTCCCTCATTCCGCTCCAATCACATGTCAATTGCGGAATGATTGCTTCTGAGAAGGGGTGCGGGAGAAAGCGTTGCAACTTGCATCATGTTATAGAACTCGGTTGTTTCGAATGGGAGACTTCAGTGGGCGGCTCTATCGTGTTTACGTTCGAGTGTCGGCCATCTGCAGCTAGCAAGTGGCAGCGTGGTTGCAGTATCAATTCGGCTTTCGCTTTTTTCCCAGCGCACCGTCGAAGTCGGACCGTCACGCTGCGTCGGCGTTCGCTCCACATTACATAACGCGAGGCGTGTTACATCAAAGCGCGTCACCACAACTAAAATAAGCGCTCTATCTACAGCCGGTCACGGCCAAGGCTGCCCGCCTTGCCGACAATTATGCCGACGTTGCTCGTATTGAGGATTTAGTGGGTGGACACGCGACCGCCGCCTCGCTCACTTTTACTTTTGAACCGGTTCCGAGTTGACCTTCGTCTCCTCGGGTCTATGCTACAAATGTCAACGAGATACCCCAGCCTCTGATCGTCTGGAACCATCGCGATCTTAAGTTACGTCACGTTTGTAACTTCAGTTCTCGTAGATCCATGATAGGTATGTAAGGTGAATACAATTTTGAGTAGCACCGTGTAGGCCCCGTGTCTAGTGAACGCCCTTGACTGAGCGTCGACCGGGCGACCTTGTAACCACACAAACGTTTACTGTTTGGTTGTATTCGAATTGTTTACATTTCACAGCATAGGCTTTCGCACTGATTCAAGGGTGTGATACCAACAGATACAAAGGGTGTGATACCGACAGATAAGCTTACAACTTCATCGGTTGCCTTGCAGATTGACCTGTCACTGAGATTTTTTAAGTTTTATTTTTTTAGAGACGTTTATGGATCTCATTCTTATCACCTCTTTTCACAACGTTCTGCATTCGGCTTCTGGCTGTTGGAACTAGTAAGGATGGCTTTACGATTAATACGATTATACTAATCCATTTAGTTAGGTTTCTTTATGTATCACAACAACATGTACTTTTCCAGAAAATCTTGAAAGCTTTATGTTACGCCAAATTACAGCGAGCGCATTTCATGCATCGTTACAAGCCAACATTTCGGTTTTATTTTTATCTGCTTGGTTTCTTAGGATTTATTAAGCGTCTTTTTTATTTGCGTGCTGGATCGGTTTGGGTTTTAAATGTGTCTGTTATACGACGCAATAACATAGCACAAGACGCGGTCCTTGGCCAGTGGTCTAGTCGCATAGCGGAAGAACTTAATAGCCATGGCTTTTTGCTACTTCGCTCAACAATACGATCGTATTTAAAACGATATACATGTTCAACATGCTCTTAAAAACACTTAAATCCTTCGCGCCATTAACCGTGTGAATGACTTTTTTTTGCCATCGCATTCTCTGTTTGAACTTCCAATGTTTTCGAATCCAATTAGGTGTTATTTTTATCTGCTATAGGTTTAACTTGAATTTGTTATTGATGTGTCAGGATTTGCCCAAATTAGACATTTACGTTTCGTCGCGCTCTCTGGCGCCCCGTCGAGCGTGAATTTTTAACTACAAATTCTGATGAATAGTTTAAAGAGATTGGCGTACTTATGTCCGGTCATTTATCACTCCCCGTCAGTAAATTGTGATAATTGTAATATTTCAAACACGACTCCGCTGACAAGATGTGCAAATAGTTACTTACTTGCTTAGGAAATTAAGCTACGTTTTCTGTTTGTCCTGTCTTTTCGCGAAAATCGTCGATTATGATTCGTGGTTTCGTTTTCTGAATGATGGCAATATTTATGGAATTGGTTAACTGCGCGTCTTCTAAACTGAATTGTTTGTGTTCTGGTTTATTGTATCTACGTTAATCGCCTACAAAATTTTCGCACGTTACACATACTCTTAAGATAAATTGCGCTTTATAAAATTAGAAGCTCATGGTTGAATGCCCGTTTCTTTGCGAGGAAGTAAATAAATGTTATTGTTGCTCAACGGAAATATGTAATTGTTTGTTAATGGTCTAAAGAAGTTTCAACAATTGTGTATGCATTTCAATTTAGTAGTTTTTGCAATGTCTAGTCAATTAATCAATTGAACTCCATCATTGGGAAAGAACACACCCGGTTGTTATGTTATTATAAGCAATTTTAGTTGTCTGGTTTTATAAGTACACGTTGTCTGACTAAAAATACTCTGAAGGACGACAGCCCATGAATTTATTTTTCTCACAGAGTCCTTCATTCACGACCATGACCATGACCAAATATCTAACATGCTTCTTTATTACAGAAATGGCCTTAGTTTAAATCTAGAGTTTTAATTCCCTTACATAGCCTTATTTATATCCACTTAAGCTAGCCCAATCGACTAAGCAGCTGATTTTCCTAAGCTTTACCTAAGTGGGGAGACCTGTGAGCACCTGTGATAAACAAAATGAGCAGCTGATTCCCCTGAGAATGCTTAAGCGAATACGAGGCTTAAGATTAACACTCATTCATTTCATCGTGATAATCTCTCTATATATATAAAATTCTCGTGTCACAATGTTCGTTCACGTACTCCTTCGAAACGTCTTGACCGATTCTCATGAAATTTTTTGAGTATATTGAGTAGGTCTGAGAATCGGCCAACATCTATTTTTCATACCCCTTAGTGATAAGAAAAAATATTCATATAGCAAAACAGCGTTTGCCGGGTCAGCTAGTTAGTGTACTCTTTTATGGCTCCAGATGATGGATAGTGGAGCTTTACAATGAAGCGCGATCAGTGTACTCAAATGCAATTTTCCTATTGCAGGCATGGTGTTCATCTCGTGCTCGGTGGTGATCCTGTCGTGGCTGATGTTCTGCTTCCCGCGGCAGATCAAGCAGGAGCCGCTGCCGCCGCCGCCCAAGAAGAGCGTGGAGAAATCCGAGCCCTTCATCAAAGGTGAGGCTTGGCGAAATATAAAACATATGAAGTGACATACAAGTGTTTATACACAGAACTCGCGTGCGGTCTTAGTAGCGATCTCGCGCCCGCACGTTCCTGAATGAACAAGCACTTATGCTCGCCACCCATTGCTAGCTGAGCGGGCTCCGGATGGACTGTGTAACTCGCTACAGCATTTTTTCTTTTCGTTCGATGCTATTTAATTATTCTACGTCACTTTATATTGCCCGCCTTCCACTGCGAACTGAGCGGGCTCCGGATGGACTGTGTAACACGCTATAACATTCTTTATGTGAGTACTATCATACGCATTCTAAGCACTCCTATGCGGATTGCTGTTGAGAGTTAAACGGAGTCTCTTCGGAGTCCGCTTGGCTCGTAGTGGAAGGCGGGCAAAATAAAGTGACGCAGAATAATTAAAAACCATAGTAGAGAGTTAAAACAAAAAACAGGATTTTCTTAAATCTTACGGCAACCAACTCGTGAATAGAATTGTCTTAAAGAACACTTCATACTCTAAAACTCTATACTAAAGATCTTACGCCCGGTCAATAATTTCATGTGAACTCCTGCCCCAGGCTATGATAAGAGAAGATTGGCAGAGTCTGGTAGCAAAAACCATGAAGATACCACATTCGAAAAAAGTCTGTTTACTCATATGACAGCGGATGCCTCTACACATAGTAATTTTGTCTTCGTCTTTCCAGACTTCGTCGCAACAATAAAGCGGCAGCTGACGAACGACATCCTGATGTACCGGACTGCCTCCTCAGTTCTTCACCTGATGCCGATCAGCGGCGTGTACAGCTTCCTGCCCAAGTATTTGGAGACGCAGTTCCGGCTGGCCACGTCCGAAGCGGCCATTGTCTCGGGTGAGGTACTAAGCGAGACCAACTGATGACGTGTAGCGTGTCACTATAGGTTAGGCTAGCATAGGATGCCGCTGGCGTTAACCCATAGCTGTCTCTTTTCTGATTGAGCCGGTAAACACCGTCGAAAATCCTCCATTTATTAATAGAGGAGCCCCCTACACCGTTATTATCGCTATAGTGTGTCTAAGGCATGACTACCAGACAGAGAGTTCAGTTCTCCATCTGATACCGATCAGTAGCGTGTACAGCTTCCTGCCTAAGTTTAAGAGACGCAGTTCCGGTTGGCCTCGTCCACGTCTATTGTCTCGGATGAGGTACTAAGCGAGACCACCTGCAGACGTGTAGTGTCACTATAGGATAGGCTAGCATAGGATACCGCTGGCGTTAACCCATAGCTTTCTCTTTCCTGATTGTGCTGGTAGAAATTGACGGGAACCCTCCACTTAGAGGAGGATAGAAGAGCCTTATTTACCGTTCCTAATCGATATACTAGGCCTAAGACATTATGTGCCAGATGCAGAGTTCTGTTCTGAACCTGATGCCGATCAGTGGCGTGTACAGTTTCCTGCCCAAGTACTTGGAGACGCAGTTTCGGCTGGCCACGTCCGAAGCGGCCACAGTCTCGGGTGAGATACTAAGCGAGACCACGCGTGTCACAACAAGTTTGTGTACATCTATCGGTCAGGTGGTAGCTTAGGATGAACAGTGTACACAGGAACAGTCCACTCACTCGTCTGGCGTTCGTATAAGTCATAATCCCGTGACAAATTCCAATTCGGGATTTACTTATAAAACTGGTATAATAATAACTAAGTAGAAGCATAACAATGAGTCGACATTTCAATATCGATCAATGACGGACGTACACGTTAAATGAAAGCTTTTATGTCGTCATGTTCCAGTAATGACGACAGTAGAAGTGGTTCATCGTACTGCGTCACTTTTGTGGCTTCGTCGAGTTGATTGTACCCTTCGTTAAATGTGGGTCCTAATTACTATGTTTCCTTGTTACAGGTTTGGCTGGTATCCTCGTGATGGGCGTGGGCATATTTTCCGCAGGTTTCGTCATACTGCGAATGGTGCCCAGCGCCAGGACGGTCGCTGCCTGGACCGCAGCTACAGCTTTTATATACAGTATTGGTAAGTTCATAACTGCATCATTTTATTGGGTTATTGACGATGTTATTGACGATGACCACTTTGGGGTGATGGTTAAGAAGTTGATTATTTTTTAGTTGTCGTGGGATTTACCCCCGCACAGTACAAGCATTTGTGTGCATGAATATGTCTGTTTGGACTGATCTGGTTGTAATATTTATTTATTTAAGTTCTTTTGTAATACCACTTATATCATAATATGGGTGATGGCTTATTAAAAATAGTCCGGCCGTGACGTTTAGCCTTTATTAGTACTGTCAAAATCTTGCTATCCAATTCTGATTTTCAAGCAATTTTGAAAATCCAGCGTCTGGATGCTGCCTATTTTAACAGGTCATTGCGGGACTGTATTGAATGATTGATTTATGTTGTGATTTTCTTTATATGTGGTGTGTCATATATGTGTCACATATGTGTGTCATATAAAGTATGCTTCAATTATTGTTCATTTATTTATCTACATTTTTTTGCGTTATAAACTTAATTAATTTACCTATCTCATTAATTTTCACTGCACCCATTACCTTCTTTCTGGATGACCTTGAGGTTGACTGGTAGAAAATGCTTTTAGCATATTAAGTCCACCCTTGGTACATCTCTTGTGCAATAAAGTTGTAAATAAAATAAAATAAATATTTGCCCAGAGGGGGCTACGTTTAGCAGTGGGTTTTTTCGGTAGATTATAAGCGTACTTATCCTCATATCATTGTTTCCAGGCATGGTGATACTGATGTTCGTGAAGTGTCCCCAAGAGAGCTACCGGATGCTGTCGCCGGTGATGGAGGGCAACCTCAGCATGGGCTGCAGCTCGAACTGTCGCTGTGACAACGTCTCCTTCAGTCCTGTTTGCGGACAGGTATGGTAGAATATGCCTTTGGGCATAAGAATAGTTAATAACTACGTAGAAGTGAAATTCTTTTGTCGAGGCCCAAGGCCGCGTATAAATATTGCCTGAGGGGAAAGTAGCCCTCCTCAGCCCGTTAGCCCCCGCAGACTCCTGCACTTTGGGATAGGGCTATCAGCTGCTAGCTAGCCTGAGCTTATCCAGCTTTAAAAATATTTAAACATAAAAACATATAAACAAAAGACTTGCGAAATTATGTCGGATGAGGTTGCGTAGCAACGCTATCAACTGCAGGTCCTGGACCATCCCTAATTGACTTGTATCTTTAGATCCCCGTTTGACAGTTGGCTATGAAATTACATTGAGTGCGTTTGGTGCGGGAGTTTCACTTTGTACGCACGTTACTATTTATTATTATGCTTTAATATACTTTATAGCCTTCAAACATACTGAAGTTGATCTCACCATAGAACACCACGCATGTATAGTAAACAGGGTACATTCCATGTTAACTATTACTGAACTAAATATTCCGGTGACGCGGTGAAGTAAATCACCAATTTACTGACTCCATGCTGCTTCTTAGTAATGATTTATCATAACTTTGTTTGTCAAAACTTAGCGTCATAGGTCACCCACCACAATTCAAGCTCACTGTTTTATAAATGCTGCCTTATTTTATTTTTAATTCATTACAATGTATCTCACTCTTTAGTCTCATGTTGCTGAAAATATCTTATTGTTTGTTTATATTTTTGCTAAGAAATTTTCCTGAATTACTTTAAAAAAGTATTAGTACTTATTTGAATTAAGAATGTGTGTCAATTGAGTAAGTAAATTAACTTACAGCTATAAATGAACTACCACTTGAATGTTAAATTCTGAAAAGGTAGTTTTGCTTATCAGTACTGTAAAAATTAAAGCTGAAAAAGGATTAATTCGCTTTAAATTTCCACTAAACGACGCCAGCGCTGGAAACTGTTGGAAGTCGCAGGACTTGCAATACAGCTCACAACGTGACACAGAAGATGCACCTGGAATCACAACAACACCAACAAAACACTCGACGCGTTTCGCCACTTCACCTGGCAGATGTTGTCGTTTTTCAGCTTTAGTCATGGATTTCTGAAAAGTAACGCCTGATACAATCTACTGTTAAAATTGTAAATTTCTATGAATAAAAGATTACTGATGAACATCGCAATAGGGCTGTCCTCCCCAACTTCTCAGTACTAATCCAGCTTCATGCATCCTTTTTGTTTGCAGGACGCATTCACGTACATGTCGCCGTGCCAGGCGGGCTGCGTGGGCTCGGAGCAGCTCGACAACAACACGTGGCTCTACCACAACTGCTCCTGTGTGGATCCGCTCATCGCTGATGTGCAGTGAGTATAACTCGTATTTTTATATCGAAATTCATTATTCACAAAATCAAATCACAATGTATAGTTACAGAATATGTAGATATAAAAGTATGTTGAGATTAATATAATATATATATCGCTTTACTGAGTAACAGTGTATTTAAATTTAAGGTATCGAGGTAACTACATATAAAAAAAAAGAAATGCCCTACTCTCTACTAATAAGGCAAGGTGCTTGCGGCGCAACAGATTTAGAGTTAGGAAGCTATAGGGAAGCGTTTCCTACCGACCTAGTGATATAGTCGGGGACCAAGGTTCAAAAGATATCATCTTGATTTGTCCATCTATATTATTCTGGATCAAAATCATCCGCGGTTCATGTACGGTACTAGGCTAACAGCGCCATCTAGCCTATAGAGCCGTATCAGCACTCGTTGTCGTGCTTGGCATCGTTAGGCATGTGCTTGTGATGGCGAACGGTAGAGGTCGCCACAGTGCTCATAAGGCACTCGTGTCTACTCTCTAACTGGCAAATCATATTTAAGCTTACTCGTAAAACTAAACTAATCATAAAACATTATGGTTATGGCGTCAGGTGTTAAATAGCTAGCTAGACGGACTAATAACAAGCCCTATCACTAACCAAACAGAATACGTTTTGCAATTCAATGTTTTGTACCACAGACAGGGTTATTTCGTTTCTTAGCGAATGATTTGTCTTACTAACGACCAGTTCCATTGTGTAAATTAAGCTTTGAGTCCTGCGGTAACGGTCCTTGATGTAGAAAATCTTTTTGTAATCTCCGATTTCTTCCGAGAGTCTGTCATTCCGTATTTCTGCAGTAACGTTGGCGGTTTGATTTTTCGGTTGATAACTTTAGAGTTCCCCTTTCACTTCGCTCATCTGAGCTAAAGTTGAAGCCTTTATACGTCCCACAGCTGGGTCCAGGCCTCACGGTGGTGAGGTGATACAAACCTCTCATCACGCGGGCTCAGTACCTTACAAATATCCCCGGGGTCAACCAATCCTCAATGAACTTTTAGATCAAAGCAATGTATCGTCACCATTGACATGACGACCACTTTGGTGTTATGGTCAAGAAGTTGGCGATTAACCATGAGGTCGCGGGTTCGATCCCCGTACTGTACAAACATTTGTGTGCATGGACATGTCTGTTTGTACTGTATGTCTTGGGTGTTATATGTATTTCAGTTTATTTGTAATACGACTGTTTCTGATTCTGATATCCGTAACACAGTGCTTTAGCTACTTACCACGGAGTCTGATCAATATATGTGATGTTGTTGTGTATCTATTAATTTATTTATTTTATTAACATTTATTTAACATAATCTTCATTCTTTCTTCCAGTTTCGACCGCTTCGACAAGCTCAACCTAAGCACGTCGTACGAGTTCGGCTACGCGATCACGGGCGAGTGCGGCGCGCGCTGCAACTCCATATACGTGTTCGTGGCGATCTTCGCCTTCGTCATGTTCGTGCACGGCACCGGCGAGGTCGGCGGCGTGTTGCTGATGCTGCGGTGTACGCACAAGTTTGGTACGTACCGAGATTTCTTATCTCAATTCGATCTCCGTTGGACACCTTCTTGATCATATCCGATTTTAAAATTTCGCGTTGCATTTTAACACTCACTATTAGTTATCGGGTCTAAACGCGAACTATTTTAATGAGTATTTACGTACTCACTGCTTGACGTTTAGGCTGGATTGCACACTACCTTCTTGATCATATACGTGATGCGTTCAACCTAAATCTTAAAACCGCGGCTCATGTGCGATGGCGGCTAATAGCGCCATCTAGCCTTGAGGATCTGCATCAGTATGTCGTTGTCAAGCACGCAAACATAATCTGATGTTGGCACGTATTTTTGTGATGGCGACAACTGTAGATAGCTCACTATCTACCGTACTGTAACTCCAAATACATGTTCGTGGTGATCTTCGCCTTCGTCATGAACTGGGGAAGTCGGCGGTATGTTGCTGTTGCTCCGGCGTACGTATACGTTTGGTCAGTGCTTAACATCTAATCACAATTCAATCTCCATTAGACACCTTCTTGATCATACACGTGATGAGTCAACCCAAATTTTAAACACCGCGATTCATGTGCGATGGCGGCTAATAGCGCCATCTAGCCGTAAAGATCTGCATCAGCATGCCGTTGTCGAGCGTACAATGACGTGACGTTAGGGCACTTGGGCAATTCGGCGGTGTTTTACTGATGTTGCGGTGTGCGCATGAATTAAGTGAATGAAATTTCAAGTGGCATCGGCAGTCTGATTACAAATCCTTGCGACGACGATCCGAGCGCTGCCGATAAAGTGGACGCAGTGAAATTTTTTCCCGTTTGATGCGATAGTTCCGATGTGTACGATACCGAGTTGTGGACGCCTACTTTTAATCAAAATTACCGACATGAAGATATAATAAACGGGGCCTACACACACAACCCATTTTAAACAATCTTAGGACGAAATTTCGCAGTTGAAGGGTACGGCCTTTTATCGTGGTTCAATGATTTATTATATCCAGACGCGGGCAACCAATTGTGCAAGTCTTTGGTTGTTAAAAATTAACATCTAACGAAGTTCTCAAAAAAATGTTGATTTATACAAGTACAAATTACCGTTAGCTGTGTGTTTTTTTTTAATTGTTTTAACGAACACACCAATCACCTAGCCTCAAGCTAAACGTAAGCTTGTGCTATGGCTGCTAGAATAACGGATAGAAATACTTAAATACATTTATCGTGCTCATCACACAAACATTTGCCCCTAGCAGGATTTGTCGCCGGTTTTGTAGTCTGGACCTCAGACCACTAGACCAAAGCTGTCGTCAAATACTAATTCGATAATTTATTAGTATTAGCAGCGCCCTCTGCGGCTTCTTTTGCGATCCATATTCTTCAGTCGTCATTATCGATCGAAGCATAGCACAAAACGTTAACATCTCTCATTTTTGTCCACAGACAAAGCGATGGCGATGGGCGTGATCCAGTTCGCGATCGGCATATTCGGCAACGTGCCGTGCCCCATCATCTTTGGCGCCGCCATCGACGCCGCGTGCCGCATCAGAGACACCGCGTGCAGCGTCTCCGGCGCCTGCGCGTCCTACGACAGCGATAGTTTCAGACATTTCTACTTAGGTAAGTGGAATGGGAAAAGAAAAACTTTTATCTTTAGTAATGCAATATTTCTGCGGGGCGATATGTGTTGTATGGTAAATGGTAGCGGGAGCTAGTATTGATATAGTAAATGGTAGCGGGGAAGAGTAACGTCGTTTGTCAGCAAAAGGGACGCTCTTAAATTTGTAGGGTCATAGGTAATTGCTCTGACGCCGGTTGCCGTATAAGAGGTAGGTACTGGCTGACTATCTGCTACTATACTATTGCTATTTATAGTCCATCAACATGCGTGACTTTCCTACGGAGCGTCAGAATTATGACAGCAGCAAAATGCGGATATACAAGGCAATACTTAATTAAGCCTATCCGGACATACGGCATACAGCAGTAGGGTTCCGCCAGCAATAGCAACATTGATATCCTGAAAAGATTCCAGAGAGGCAATAGATAGCCAATAGCAGCCTTACATACCAGGTGAAGCTGATTTCCTACGTGAACAAATTCGCTAAAACCCTGAGTGGCATGGGTGCTTCTTGACACACTCGACTAAAAAGAAATGACATTTCTGGTCTCACTGAACGATTTCTACAATAACACCAAGAGGGAGCTTGTTGGGGAGCAATTCTCTGACAACTAACTATGACTCTTGTTGATGACACTCAGAAATCAGCTAACAAAGTGGCTTATTGTTCCTGGAACAGATTGCCATTAAGCAGATGAAACACAAAAAAATCAGCTACTGTGCTGTCTGCTATTTACTTGTGGAGCAATGTCGTGATATCCATCTGTCTTATGTTTTTTTAAACCCCTTTCCGTCGGCCAGTCACAACCAGTCGGACACGCTCAAACTTGTCGATCTATGCAGCTCAAATATTTTAATAATAGCTATTACTGCCGAAAATTCGACCTCATGTCTTTATTCAGAAGATTCATCAAAATCGTAACAATACCTCAGCATCAGAATCATATATTTCGCTTGTGAAAGTGGCACAAAGATGTCTTAAAATACAAAAAGTTCGCACATTTCACCATAGTTTGGCATGCAAATTAAAACATAACAAGTCATAACAATCGTTTCATTCCAGGTCTATCAGCAGCGCTAATGTTCCTAGCGTTCATAATGGACATGATGGTGTGGCGGCGCGCGGGCCGCATCGACATGAACCCGGAAGACGAGCCCTGCGCGGAACCCATTCAAGCCATCCAAGCCAACCCCGTGGATACGCAACTCTGACACAGCCCCGACTGCTCGTATGAGACCAACTTTTGAACTGTAGCTGTAGTCTAGTACAGATTTAGTAGCTGATGATCTTGAGTCGAACTTTTGAATTGCTAACATGAATCCTGAAAGCAGGTGGAGAGCCAAGCCAACCCAAACCAATCATATGGATACGCAACTGTGTCTGACACGGCTCTGACTGCTCGTATGAGACCAACTATTTAACTGTAACTATAGTCTAGTACAGATTTAGTAGCTAATGATCTTGAGTCGAACTTTTGACATGAATCCTGAAAACGGGTGGGCCGCCAAACCAACCCAAACCAATCATGTGGATCCGAAATTGTGTCCGAATCGGCTCTGACTGCTCGTATGAGACCAACTTTTGTTGACAAATGTAACTATTGTTGACTCAGATTTACTGTAGAGTTTAGAGTTGATATTTCTAGCTGATCGTGAGTCGAACGTTTGAACTGCTGATATGCATCGTGGAAACGAGTCGGGTACCTGTGTCTGAAACAGCCCTGACTCCTTGTAACTATTGTTACTACTATAGACTTTGGATTTGATATTTCTAACCGATCTTGAGGCGACTAGTTGCACTGCCACTTATCAAGCGATGTTCTGGACTTGATGGCTTGTCGTTATGTGCGCACTCAAGAAAGCAGTTTCAATCTTTTCCACCGTGATGGACCTTTTGTTTGTCGTTATTGTATGGAATCGTTACACCCTTAGAGCAAGAATTGAGCAGAAATGTTCCAAAACGTGTTTCTTAAACTTACATACCTGTCATTAAATTGAATAAGTTTGGTGCAGCTAATTTTTTTATAGAACTTCTAAACTATAACTATTCACTGTCATAAAGTAATTACTTGGAGAAGCGACACTCGAGTGTGTGTTGAAAAAGCCATTTACTGTATGTTTCTATGGTAAGCGTTGACACAGTAAAAATGAAAATTTTCTATCGTTTCGTGATAGTGAAATATGCTCTTTTTTAATTCAATATTCTGACAGACTCTAAAGCCGTTTGGGTAGTGGACGCGATTGTTCATGGACAAGAAAAAAGTTCGAATAACCTAGGCATAAATAAATAAATGAAATAAAAAAAGAATATAATGCTGTTTAGCGAGACCACATTATTCCTTTGATAATTTATTTCAACATAAATCACCTTTATACAATTAAATACACCTACGTTACATCACATTAAAAAAAAAACTGTGCGAATCATGCGTGACAAAACTATCGACATGTAATTAACAGATTTTTTTTCAAACTGTTTATAGCATTTTCGGTCGTTGACGTGCATTTTTCTAGCTAGTTATACTTGTAAGTATACTCATGCTCAATATTACCATAATACTTTATTTTAGAGCAGATAAAAATCTAATATTTGACTCGACTCCTTAAACTCAAGGAAACATATAGGATATGAAATAAATATTTCTACGATCTATACATAAATTAATCTAGGTGTTTTTACGTTACATCACATAAAATCAAATAAATTAAATGTTTTATAACATAATAGCATGTTATCTGTGACTGATTTTATAAACTAGGTGTAAACTATGTTAAAATTATTAAATATTTAGACCTTTTTGACTTTTCTATATATATTTAAGTATATTTAAGTAATATTGAATGCCATGGTTTGTGCAATAAATGTTACTATTTTATTTTGTATTGTAAGTAGGCAGTAAAATAATCACATAATATTTTTTTTCAAATCATCTATCTTTAACTTTTTATTTAAGGTAGGTTCAGTTATTTTAACATAGTTTATGTTCAGTTTACATTTTTTAAACATTGTGGCTAGTGATTAGACATTTATTTTAGGGTAGAAAGTTTTTTTTACAAATTACGATAATTACTAAAAATGTACATATATTTAGATGAAGTTAAAGGTATATTCATAGCTTAAGAATATTTTCAAACGTAGGTCTAATGGTCTGTTGTTTTACTTTTTAGAGGAATTCATATAATCAAATTATTAATACTTAATCTTATTTTGTTATATGATCAAGTTTTTTTGAGCTATATATGGTTTTGATTAGTTGACAAAGTTTGGCCTAATTTTATAATGGTTTTATTTCTAACAATTGTATTCCATCAAATATCCATTATTATTTTACAAGTACCATTTTATAGGCCATAGCTCCATAAAAAGTTAAAAGGCTGGGTCGTGTGTAAATTTTTATTAAATATTAAGGTAGATCGTTAACGAATCGACTACATGTAAGTTGACAATTTATTGTCATGACCTAAGTACTAATAACTTCGAAAATTTTCATTTTTGAAAATTCCCTGTGATTTGGGCATAATTTTATGTACTAAATCAATTTAATTTTAATGTTTTGATTTAATATTATTTAATCGTCATATTTTTATTATGTACGTATACGATTTGTTATCTTGCACGTGCAATATACAGGGTGTAAAAAAAACCTTAACGAAGCCGTCAACCACGCGTTCAGTACATCAAACCAAATCGTATAAAAAAGAAATTTTTGCTGGGAAACAAATTTTATTTTTTGACATAAAAAAAAATAATTTAATTCTAACCCGCAATGTACAGCGCGCACGCGGAAAAGTCACCGCGGGGCGTGTTGCTTTACGCCGCCGCGGCGCGGTTCGGTTCGAGTGTGCGCTGTTCATTGCGGAGTGTGCCATTTAAAGGCTTTTTATGAAAGAACTAGTGAAAATTTTAATCATGTTCCTTTGGAAAAAAGTTCAGTTATAACGGACAGAAGACGTTTCTATAAAAATCATCATTTTTTTTTTCAAAGTTTAACCATCAATATCTCAGTAACCGTTAACTTCCCAGGTATGGTGTAAAGGAAAAAAATGATCGTAGCAAATGGTAGAATATGTGGTATTCGGCTTCGTTAAGGTTTTTTTTACACCCTGTATTTCTGTGTGTCTGTAATGAGTTTCATTATTTTAACGTGTTACTGAGTTATTTGTTTTACGGAGAAACTATCTATCTTTTGATTCGACAACATAAAACATATATCACCAAGTACAAAGTACGTACAACTACATGAATAAATGGGAAGAAAGTAGGACCAAGTTGCCATAACTTAGGATCAATCTCCACTTCAGGAATAATAATATCACAAAATTATTTCAACTAAATGTATTAAATTTACATAAACGCAATGTTTAGAACAATTTGTGCATTATTTTGTGCAATCTTTTAGAAATGAATAAAGCTTTTTATTATAATATTATATTATATTAGTATGAAATTATCTGTTGTATATGTTGGCGTTTACGCCCTATTTCTCTTACTATACTTAGCTTACTTATTTACATTATAATGACGATGATATTCGAATAATAATTGAATTATTTTTAAATTGAGACATAAATATGATACACTTTTCTTATGTTATAAAACCTAGCGTAGTTCTAATAACTTCTCAGTGATAGATAAATTTCGTTGACTGTTGCTGTATATTATCTAAGCGAATGTGTTTAGCGGTATAACAGTGGTTCTTTTTGTAATAGTGAACACAATTTTACTAGTCTACGACGTTAGTTTTAGAGATTAATACCTCGGAATTTAGTTTAAAAATTTACTACCAGTTTAACAGTTTTTAAATGTCTTATTTTCACTATCTTAAATATACTGACTGTAAATTCGTTTAAAAAATCTCACATTATTAACTTTTTTTTAAACCACTGTGTTTTAAAATGCACGTTTTATGCTATGCTTTATTGAACTGTATTTTATTTTATACATTTGCGATTTTTAAGCTACAATTCATAATTGTGAATGGAAAAAATAACGAGAAAGTAGAAGACTAGGTCATTTTTTAAAAATTACATTAATTAATCTTTTTAGTTCACTTGAGTTAATTACCTAATGGAACTACAATCAGCTATGAAACTGCTATTATTTTTTATTATAAACTTTGTATAAATTGTGTCATAATAAAGATTAATCGTATGACTTTATTATGCGCATGATTGCAGTTTTTATACCAAAACGCACAAATATTTGTAGACGAATGATTAGAAACAAGTAAGCTTATGTAATTGTATTTTAAACCATGTGAATATTACATAGATAAACGTTAAAAAACATCTACTTTTAATTAGATAAATAAAAAGTCCGTGTGTGAGGTGTAATTACAAAGCACGGTAATTATTTGTTTATTTACATAACGATTCTACTATAAAGTACAGTATAGATTGTTATAGTGACGTCGGTCACATATTTTTTAATTATTTGTAAATAAAAAGATATTGATGTAAATCTTCGTTTTATTAAACTCTATCTGGGCTTGACAGAGCGTACATTGCGTAGTCGAGAACGAAAATCGCAATCGTTTTCGCTTGCGAAATGGAAATAACATTCGCCTTAGAGACGTCATGAATGACATGACTGAATAAACATTTCACCTCACATTTCACAAATGAATTCGACGACAACGGACGTCACGTTTTGTCACGGACTATGCAATTTAACTTTATCTAAGGGCTTCTTACCAGTAGTCCTTCGTAATCAACTAACGCGACAAGTGCGAAGCGACAATATCAAATTGTATATACGTTTATGGTGTGTCCTAAATGACGACGCGCGATTGACATTGACACAAGTATTGATGCATCTCGTCGCGTCGCACTTGTCGCTTTGCGTCGCTCACGTCGGACAACGCCTTAGATAGCTTCTTATGTGACGAGTAGTAGGTACGTTACCATCTAACCTTAAACCTTTCGGTTGTCGACCTTTAGCCTGGGGTAGATTAGCACAGAAAAACAATAGGAAACCAATGAATCGGTTGAGCAGTCCATAGGTTTTTCCTCTGACAATCACAGACACATAAATAAACAATGAGTTGCAACCTCACCTCCTATTGTTACACTTAAACCGAATCGAATGAGTTTTGCACGGATTGTAAATAGTGGGTAGTTATGAAAGATATAACACATAACTTACGACCTTTATGGTCGTTTATTGGTTAAAATTGATGACAGATAGCTTAACCCATGCCTTGGATGATGGGTCCAAGTTACTGTTACATACGAGTGTCATAATAAAGATAAATTATATGACTTTTTATTCGCGTAATTGCAGTAAGTTAGGACTTTCCTGACCCAACATTCATCAGCTCTATGCTGCATATACAGGCTGGCGACCACAATACGACAATTGACTTTCTGTATGTAACGCTTTCATGCCTAAACAACAGAACAGATTTCGATGAAAATTTATGTACATACAAAATGGTGACGACTTTGTATGTGTACCAAAATTTATCAAATCTGTTGTAGTTTAGGCGTGAAAGCGTAACATACAAAAATTCAACTGTCGTACTCGTATTATGGTCGCCGTGTGCTATGTTCACTGCCATGATACACATGATTTACTAGGTATTAGTAATTAAGTTACTTCAAGATTTCGGCATAAGAAAAGTTAAATTCGATTTCGCCTAGCAATCCTCGGCAACCTTTTATTAACAAATTAAATTTATTATCCCAATAAAAGTTTAAGATTTGCATGCCATTGATAGTGGTTGATTAAACGCATGAATAATAATAATTGCTGATTAATAACTATGACCATCTTCAGTGTACCTACCTTAACCAAACGCAAATGAAGATTTCTATTTCAAGAAAGTGCAAAAGTTTAACGTTCGTGGTTTTCCCGTTTTATCAAAATTCTACATCGCGATTCTCGAAAAATCGTGCTACAGCAAAAAACTGGATGACTGGGAATTTGTCGCGGCGTAAACAATTCAGGATGATGTGGCACTTCATTTGTGCTGTGGGTGGTATAAAGCCCTGGTCTGGTGAGTAGGCAGTCAGTCTGGGTTGTCGACAACAGAGATCAGAGTTCTCTAAGCTCTCAGTTACAATTAAATATGTCGAAGATAGCTCTCTATGTTGTTCTCGCGATTTTAGTGGCGTCTTGCTTCGCTGCACCGGGTAAGTAGAGATTTTAAGTTTTAGAATGTGAGCTTTAACACCTCTGAATTTGAAAGTTAAAACACATCAAAAACGTTCAAATGGAGAATTTTGGATTTCCACAGTAAGTACAGACGAAACCACCCCAAGCTCTCTAGCTCTCTATACCATGATGAGCTGTCGTGTGTACGTCCGACTAGGCAGTCGGACATTTATAACAATTAGGCAATTGTTGTGTAGCTTAATCTGTACGGAATCACAAATTGTCAATTGGAGCATTTAAGAGCAGGTGTACTTACTTATCTTCATATACATTTTTAAATCATAATCGTACATCGCAGGTTACCCCGTCGAGCGTCTCCGCCGGCACTATGACGGCAGCCTCGGCGTATTCGGCGGCGGCGGCGGCGGGGGCTACGGTGGCTACGGGGGCCACGGCGGCCACGGGGGACATGGGGGCCACGGCCCTGGCCACGGGGTTGGGGCCATCCCGCTTCACATTGGCGCCTTGCAGTCATTCTCCAAGTCGTCAGCCAGCGCCAGCTCGCAATCCGGAAGCGGATTCGCGCATGGATAAAGATTGATGTGAGTTTCTCATCGCATTTTTTTTCAATCATCTTTAGTTATAGCTAGCCAGTTCGAAGGACTGGTAGGACAGCTCCATAGAAAATTTGATTTATTTCATTTTATATTCCATGTTTTAACTTGTCGTTGTTTCAGACAAGACTTGCACCGACACCTTTCTCGACTCGACTTGAAATGCTTCGTGGATTTTGAGAAATACCTACGTTTTTTATAATTTCTAGTTTTAAAATTAAGTTTAAACAAGACGAATACCAAATTAGATTAAATAATTTTGTCCACAATCCAATCGTACTTTTTATTTGAAAAGCAATGTGTATAAAATAATTTAATGTCATTCTCATTCATTAACTTTACATAGGTACATGATTTGTTAACCTTAGGAACAAGGAGACCCTCAAAAGCCTTCATTAACTCGTTCTTAGTTACAAACGTAACTTAATTAATAAATCTGACATAATCATCTTCAAAACATCTTGCCATTAAGGGCTCCACCCTGGTTTGGGTTATAAGCGGCAGCGGTAGCGGAGGCGGCCGCGTGCGCGTATGACCGCCCGCCTCGAATGTGCTCGGATGATCGACCGTTCTTGTTGTAAGCTGTCTCACGGCTGCCACTGGAATATATTTTTAATATAAATAATTACAGAAAACATACTCTATGCTGAACTTCAGCATAGAGTATGTTTTCTGTAATTATTTAGACTTGGGTGATAAATAACGTCACAGTGAAAAAGTCACAGTGATCTGGTGCCTGCAAAAGTCACTGTGACTTTTTAGAAAATAACAACGTTCCAAAATAACGTTGTTACTTCGCGGCTTCCAAGTCGTTCCGAGCGCGACCGCGCCGCGCGTTATTTGTCACGGTTGGCGCCAAGCGGCCGCGCTCCCTCCCGCCCGGTCCGCGGCGGCGACCAATCATCGGTAGGTAGCTTTAGATTCGGCGATATAACCAATAATATGGCGATTATTGCAAGCGCGCAACGACGACAGAGCAACAAGTATAGTAGACACGGAAACTATAAAAAATGTCTTATTTGATTTTTTTTTTTTCGATACTTATAGGATAATGTAACAAATATTTAGTAATTACGGAACTTGGAATTATAACATGGTGACTTTTATCCTTGAAATAAAATAATAGTATTATGATAGTAATTTTATTTATACACTCTCGAATTGAATATCTATTTTTTATTAAGTCATGTATTAGAAATGATTTTCTCTAAATTTAATATCTTAATCAAAACATTTTTATTTATATAGATTGCGTGTAAGAAAATCTAAGTTCAAGGCAGAATTCTATCCTTAATAGCTACATTTTCAAAACAATAAAAATTGGTAGGTTCTTAAATAAAATAATTATGATATAAGAAAAACATAACTGTTCAGTCAGTCACTCTCGCCCGCGCTCAACTATAATCGACTATCGTTATGATTCCAAGTTCCAACCGTTCCACCTAGTTATCTAAGTTCCAAGCCCAATGTCGTTCCATGTAACCGACAAGTAACGACGTGACAAAGTCACGGTGATTTTTCACAGTGATTTTTTTGGAACTGGAACGACAGTCACGGTGATCGCAAAATAACGACTTAGCCCATGTCTATGCTGAAGACATTAGTTTCATCAAGTTATGTCTTTGGGTAAGGGACCGTTCAAATATTACATAAGTAGTTTTATTACAATTATTTACCCCCCATCCCCCTTGGGGATAACCTTCAGCAAAAGTAAGCAAAGCTTTTACCCCCTACCCCCATGCTTACATAAACATTTTTCAGATAAAAATTTATTTTATATATATTATAATTATACTGGTATAATTTTAAAAAATATGAAAATAGATTTAGGATAGAGTTTAGATTTTACTGATGCAATATTCAACATAGAGTAAGGGACAAAAATATTATAATCTTACGAACATAACAAACTTATTTTAAATTTTTGGTACACATATTAAATTCAAATTAACAGTTTTCAGTCCATGAAACCCGAATCCATGATTCTAAGTTTTCGATGACATTGGATTGCTTGGATTGCTGCTCAGTGTTGTGAGTCTGCTCACTTTCATCCGATTTTGGAATGTCTACGTCGTTCTCATCGAGCCATTCAACATCATGGTGCTCTAAATTTTGAATAATGCACATCAGTTCATTAGCACGACGAGCAGCGACTCTTACAGGTCTAACTTTCCTATCAGTGTGGGTGTTTACTTTTTTATGGATCTTCTCGATATTAAGAAGAATTAAGAAATTAAGAATTAAGAAATAAATCTATATAATGAATATTACCTCTATACTTTGAGATAGGCCATAATATTTTTCTAATCATAAAAAGTTTAAATTATTGTTACAAAATGTGAAGAGAAACTTTTTGGCGATTTCTAATATTTCTAGTACCCATAGGTACCAAAAATGATTTTGTCACTCACCTTGGAAAAAAAATGTAGTAGACTGGATTTATTCTTAGTCGCCGCTTGCAATTCTTCTTCAATTCTCTTAGATACAATGATATCTAGTTCCTTGTCGGACTTTGCTTGTAATTTATAATTTCACCACACTTCGTTAACTTACTTTTGTACATTTTGTACTTTCGTACTTGTATGAGATTTTAGAAAAAAAATTGGTATAACTTGGACTTGTCTATTTGAAACGACATCTTATTTAATTAAACGTTAAACTTTGGCTAATGGAATCAACGGTAACACAAATGATAAGTTGCTTTGCTATGCTTACAACACGTACGTCTACTCGCTAAAGTATCCAAACAAAACAATACACTGACGAGAAGAAATTTAGACAAGTGAACAGCGCGCGGTAATTCCCCGAATCGGTTCTAAAGCGAGTGCCTAAACGTATGCGTGCGGGAATCCCCGAAAATGCGTTTCGTTTTCAAGCATAGACAATGTGAGGGTTGCCATTCGTGTAAAAAAGTAAATGACTACCGATGACGTAATCATCATCTAGACTCCCCTACCCCCCATGTCATCCAAAATAAGCAAAACAAAGACCCCCCACCCCCCCACATAGTGCTTACGTAATACTTGAACGGCCCTTAAGACAGTAACTTAGTGATTAAAACGCTATTATGGATGTTCTAAAATTTCACAATCTTACCTATTACCATACCCTCTATTGCTTTCACTATTGCCATTGCATCCATTATTGTTCTCTTGGCTGGCGCTTGCATTCTCGTCGCTCCCGCTTCCGCGCCCGTACCCGCCTGTGCCGTAGCCGCTACTGTTGTAGCCGCGTCTTACGCGTATACCTGTAAAAGTCAAAAATTCGTACCACAGTGGTAAAAAGTTTTGGGTACAATATCTAATTACAAAAGCAAGGCATATCACGACTCATAAATAAGGAAGGTAACCTACTTATTTATTTATTATTAATTTGAAAAAAAAACTCGTAAAATAATTATGGCAATTTTAAACAAAACTTACCACGAGCAGACAATCCAACCACCATCGCGGCGAAAATGGCAAACAGAATCAGTCGCGCCATGATTCCCGAATGTACTATGACATCTCCAACTGCTATTCAGCTTATATACAGCTCATAATGGGTAGCTCGTCACGCTGCGTCAAGTCGTCATACCCGTCATGGACACGGTCACACGTCAGTTTCGGTGACAGGAGAACAAAGGTGGATCGTGTAATTCGGGTGATTCGATTTCGGCGCCCTTGACTTTGGTCGTTTTGAGGACGGAATTATGATGATTGCGCTGGGTAAGACGCATAAGAGTATTCAGATCATTTACTGCGTGATACCTACCAAAATTACGTATGTAAATTACGTGCTTGATGCGCACCCGAAAGGTTAAAAACTCTATATCACATTACTGCTTGACGACCACTTTGGCGTAGTGGTCACGCATTTGACTATTAACCAAGAGGTCGTAGGTTCTCGATCCCCGCACTGTACAAACATTTGTGTGCATGAACATGTCTGTTGGTACTGATCTGGGTGTTATATGTATTTAAGTTTATTTGTTGTAATATCACTGTTGATTCTGATATCTGTAACACAAGTGCTTAAGCTACTTACCACGGAGTCAGATCAATGTATGTGATGTTGTTGTATATTTATTAATTTGTTTATTTATTTATTATTTACTGCTGAATTCGGTACTATGTGTTTTTTTGGAAAACCAGGAGCTAGGTGTGTCATATGCAAGTAACTACTGAAGCATTAATTATATCATTGGTTATCCACTTAATATGATAGGCATCCAATGTGATTTGAATTCGGAAAAGGATAGGAGTTTCGCTCGCTATTACCAAGTAGCATATATAATGAATGATAATCACTACATTTAGCATTTTCTTACGACTACGTTAACTTTGACTTAAGTAAGGTATTTTTAAAGGACGATGAAAACTTATTTTTGAGACTATACTACCAGTGTCGATTTGTATGTAATCAAACAGGAATCATAGAACAACATTTCATTTAGGGCTTAGTTTGGGTTGAGTAAATTAAAACGTTCTTTTAAACTATTTCTTTTTATTTTGTTCTAGGATCATCTAGGTCTAGGACCGTAATTTTAAATTTACATGTAAATATTGAATTATGTATCAATAACGAACTAAGTTAATTCTCTCCTCTTGGTATTTCTTTCTTCGGTGTCAATTGCTACAGGTCCAAAGTCATCATCTTCTTACCGTCTGAAATATACAAAACAGACATAAATTAGGTATGTTCCTATACACTAAGTAAAATAGCTTGAAAATAATGTTTGCTTGATCGTTTTCAACAAAATACGAATTTATCTGTGCAGTTTGGAGAGAATTAGCTCAGGTTAACATGCGGGGGGCAGAGTTAGTACCGACAAAAAGTTAAGGAAGCAAAGTCCGCTCACCCGTGGTGTCCGTGGTGCCCACCAGCACCACCGCCGAACCCGCCCGCGCCACCGCCTACGCCGGCGCCAGCACCCCCTCCGAATCCCTTCACACCTCCAATGGCGCCACCTTTGCTGCCTCCGAGCCCCTTACTGCCACCGATGGCACCTACAGCAAGAAAACCGCCCCCGGCCGCACCGGCCGCTCCGCCGCCGGCACCGCCGATACCGCCACCGCCTATGTGGCCACGGTGATGACCTAAAACATTTTTTATTTTTACAACGAATCAGCATTAGCTTTGAGTGGTGATAAGATAAACAAAACAAAACAAAACTCAATTTATTATTATTATTCACTTTATTTAATTAAACTTTGTCTTAGGAATGGTTTTTACAATATAAATATTATTATCACTAGTGGACCAGGTAGCCGTTGCCCTGCCCGTTGCTTTTTTTAATTTTCTGATCTTTGAAACCGTCCCTGAACTTCCACGAATATTTTAAGATCAAAATTACTCAAATCGGTTCACCCGTTCTCGAGATTTAGCGAGACCAAAGATACTAATGTACAGAAATTTATTTTTATACATATAGAAGATTATTAAGATTGAAGTGGTAGAGTACTACTCTCGGTATCTTCAAACACTGAAGCGGTGGCTATTTATCTCTTCTGCCTATGGGTGTCACCCTTAGATAAGATGGTGGAAACTAGGCAGACGAACTGAGGACAAGCCTCTTGCGTGGCCTATCCCTCACACCGCTACCTTTGTAAAATACCAGGAATAATTGGGAACCCCAAATGCATTTGCCTAGCCTGCATTGTCAGTCCTCTGACTGTTCTTTAGCGGGTGATCACTTGGCCATTATCAATTGATCACCTTTTGCTTCATTCATACTTTTTTAGTTGTCACTAATTTAGAAGAAAAGGTTTAAGAATAATGTACTTATTAAGTGGGTTGAGCGTCTGTTGAAGCTGCACTTGCTAAAGTTGCAAGTACTCAATATTATATTTATTGTGTGTATTCTAGTTATAGTGATACAATTGGTGGATTTAATGCCAGGAGGCATTCTCTACCAGTCAACAGATTTATGCTCTAATATTATGTTTGATCAAATTACTGGTAATAACAATACGCATCGAGTTGGCAAGAAGTTTTAATGCACAGAATCACTATACTTTCGTCTCCTCATCACCCTACGAAGTCCCACTGCTGGGCACAGGCCTCACCACAACCACGCGGGCTCATTGCGTGACCAACCATACTACACTATTTTTTACCGAAGTTAATTTCAGATATTAATTAAGTTTTTGCCCAAAACACAAAGATTACCTGGTGTTGCGTAAACGCAAACGAAAAGTCCCAACAAGGCCACAATCGGTAATACAAAGCGCGTCATTTTTAACACTGTAGCTGGAACATCTTCTAAACCTCTTATATACTAAATTTTTTTGTCATATATAATTTTAAACGAGTTAAATATACATAAATTTGCATGAATTGTCAATAATTTTTGTGCTTATTCGTTGTGGGAAGATCCCTCAAACCTGTTTCTCAATTAAGATCAGCTTTTTCTAATAATATCATATCACTATCACGATAGAAAGAAAAAAGCATCTACAATATTTTTCAAACGCAGAATATTTTTGGTATTTATTAATAGATATTATGAGCTGGTAATTTGAGCAATAAATCGCATTATTTGCATGAATTTAAATAGCTTGTAGATATTATTTTGTTCGAAGGCAAACCAGTTTCTTAGGATTTCCAAGTAAGTTTAGGAATTATTGTTATATTCCCTAAAGCATAATAATACTTTCATAGTCGATTATCGTTCAACCATCAAAAAATATGTTTTGAGATTAAGAATTTATAACAGCCTCTTTTTGACGTATTATTTACAGTCAGACCCAAATCATCGAAGCGCCCAACGTATCCAAAATGTTCTGAATAGCAGTTATTCATTACGCACATAAAGTAACCATATTTTACTTAGCGTGTAAAGTAGTCAAAATACCTTGGCAATCGAAGGTGCAGTTTTATGTAAGCTGCTAGGTAGGGTGTTTACACCTAACAAAACTAATATCTTCAAAATTGGTCCAACTGTTAGAGTATGCAAAAATGACAAACCATACCTACTTCCATATGTCCTGTATTTATATTTTTGTTTGTAAATTCGTGAATTAAAATTGTAAATTAGTAAATTCCCACTCTCACTTGTTCAAAAAGCCATATAAAATTAAGGGTCAGAGGTTCATGATAAGAAACAACATTCTCAAATTGTGCTAATATATTTGTTGAAACATAATACAATTACTATTATGTACAAAATTATGGCAACACAACAGATAAAGTTCTGAATTACTTAATATTTTATCACATATCGCTTTTAAAATGTTAAATTTATCGTCGCCTTGGTAGGTCACGTCTTATCGCCTGAAACAAAAAGAAAAGTTTTAATTAACGATTTAAATCTAATAATTAAGAGGCACTGTAGGATATTTTGTTGTGTACACCAACGTGTTAAATTAAATTTTTGTTTATCCATCTTAATATTGTATATGATCTAGTATTCTACCTAGGAAGTCATTTAAAACACGTCTTTTATAACAGGAAATATTCAATAACCAAAACCAAATGGAATTAAAATGCTACTCATTAATTACTCATATAAACTATGTATGTAAGTTTGTTTATTAAGTAAGTATGTATGGATTATATTATCTAAGCTCAAAACCATTTAGCTAAATTATGTCGGATCGAATTATATACTTAAACAACAACATCATCACATACATTGATCTGACGCCGTGGTAGGTAGCGTAAGTATTTGTGTTAAAGATATCAGAATCAACAGTGATTTTACAAATACACAGATACAGAAGCAAATGTTTCGTGAGAGTTCAACAAACCCTAGTTCAGACAGAGAGAATACTTTCTAGCCTAAGATTATTTATTATTTTTTTCCATTTTGTTTCTAATTTAATTTCCTTTATTTATGAATAAATTATTATTATAATTATAATGTCCGAATGACATTTAACAATAGGCTTCACGCAAACAGACCGACATATCAAGCATCATTATAGAAATTGTCATTCCCTTTTTGTCTTCACTCGTAGTAGATATGGTAACACAGCCATCACCGTTAACTTCCTGACTTCGAGCTGACCATCATTAGGTATGGAAATTGCTCACCCATAGCTGCCTTTTAGTGTACCGTAGCCGGCGCAAGCACTTTCGTTAGCGGAGGCGCTAGCCTGTGCGCTCGGGCCCTTATATCAGCCGCAACCGCCTTTGTTGCCGCGGCCTGTTCTTCATAACATAGTAGCAGTCATGGTTATGTTGATGCTCACCCATAGCCGCACTTATGGCCACCGTAGCCGACCGCGCCTGCGCTGGCGCTAGCGAAAGCGCCGTAGCCACAGCTACCCCCTTTTCCGCCGTAGCCCCAGCGTCATAATATAGTATCAATCATTGATATGTTGTTGCTCACCCATAGCCGCCCTTATGGCCACCGTAGCCGACCGCGCCTGCGCTGGCGTTAGCGAAAGCGCCGCAGCCACAGCTACACCCTTAGCCGCTGTAGCTCCCGCTTCATAATATAGCAGACGCCAGTCATAGTTATGTTATTTCTTACCCATAGCCGTCTTAGTGTATATGTAGGAGTCATGGATATGTTGCTGCCCACGCCCTTATGGGAGTCAGCGGAAGCGCCGTAGCCACCTACCGCTTTTGCCGTTGCAGCCCTCTCATTATAATATAGCTGCAGTCATGGTTATTTTATTGCATACCCATAGCCGCCCTTGTGCCCGCCGTAGCCGCCAGCGCTGGCGCTAGCGGAGGCGCTGGCCTTTGCACCCACGCCCCCATAACCACCGTAACCTCCACTTCCGTGACTACCGCCGCCTAGAGCACCGCCTGAAAGATAAGGTAAATTAAAAAAAAAAAACATACACCAACATCACATACATTGATCTGACTCCGTGGTAAGTAGCACGCGTGTTATAGATATCAGCATCAGCAGTGGTATTACAAATATAAACTTAAATAAATACATATAACACCCAGTACAAACAGGCATGTTCATATACACAAATGTTTGTACAGTGCGGGGATCGAACCAGTGACCTCTTGGTTAATAGTCAACTTCTTGACCATTACACCAAAGTGGTCGTTAAATTGATTGTTCGTTTACCTACAAATTTAATTCAACCTGAGCATTTATTTCCGAAAAATTGACCAAAACCATCGAAAGCCATCGTGCATCGTGCGAAAGAAGTAGTTAGTGTCGTTCATCTTTAGCTAAGGCTTTGTCGCATACTCGTAGCTATGGCCGGAAAGCGCGTCTCTTTCTAGGGCGCTAGATTTGTTACATCTTTAAATATTTATACAATATATATTGTGCTAGCGACAAGAGCAATGTGCAATGCTATGACCTTTCTAAGTTTAGTGTTGATGTCATACTTATTAAAATTAAATTGACTATCTGTTTGGCTACAATTATTATTTTAATTTGTCATTTCCCCGTGCCTTCGTTTTACCTAGTGATGTATAGGTACCATCGCCAAAGTGTATAGTCTAGTTAATTTATGAACTTTTATTGAAACATTTTACACGCGAAATCGAGAGCGAGATCTCTTATAAAGCAAGTTAAGAACTTACCGCCGAGTCCACCACTCCCGCCATGTCCGCCTCCAAGTCCTCCGCCAAGTCCGCCTCCGACGCCGCCTCCAAAGCCACCGCCGCCGCCAAGTCCTCCTCCGAGGCCACCACCGCCGAGGCCGCCGCCGCTATGTCCGCCTCCGAGGCCACCACCGCCGAGGCCGCCGCCGCTATGTCCGCCTCCGAGGCCACCACCGCCGAGGCCGCCGCCGCTATGTCCGCCTCCGAGGCCACCACCGCCGAGGCCGCCGCCGCTATGTCCGCCTCCGAGGCCACCACCGCCGAGGCCGCCGCCGCTATGTCCGCCTCCGAGGCCACCACCGCCGAGCCCTCCTCCTAGGCCTCCACCACCCCCGAGGCCGCCGCCGCCGCTATGACCTCCGAAGCCACCGCCGCCGCTAAGTCCTCCAAGGCCCCCGCCGCCGCCTCCAAGGCCGCCGCCGCCTCCGAAGCCTCCCCCAAGGCCTTTGCCGCCACCTCCTCCGAATCCACCTCCGCCACCGCCGAATCCACCACCTCCACCGAATCCGCCGCCTCCGCCGCCCCCGCCGCCCCCGCCGGCAGAACCGCCACCGTAACCTGAAACATTTTTAAATTGCCATTACTACTAGCATCTTTGGACTCTGCCAGAGAAAAAGTACAGCGTTGCTGGGCGTTCGATACGACTGACGACCTAAGGATCGCAGTGACCGGTATTCAGGCTGCTTGTAATATGTCAGTCTGAAAACCTATTGGGTAGGGTTATGGACATCCTTGTGCCAGATTATGACGCTGACGTGACCACTAAACTTGTAATAGAAATGTGATTTGCTAACACAAGTCCATCACCAATAACAAATAAGTAAATACAAAATATGTTCGATAATTGATGTTTACCTGGAGCTGCGTACACGCAGGCGACCAGCCCTAAGGCCACAACGGGTAATGCTAGTCGCGCCATTTAGCCAACTGTGCCTAGGACTTCCTTCAATTCCTTTTTATACTGCATGCTTATGTCATAACTCAATAACCAAGTTCGGGCTCTTCAGTTTTTTCGGCTCCGTTTTTTGCGGGTCGACTCTTATCACGGCAATCATACGGGCTGTCTGTTTAACTTTTTTCATCGCGCCACGGAAAGAACCGAAATAAAATACTGCTTATGTCTTAGAAGTGAACAGACAAAACACAGTAAAGAGGCTTTTACTGTATCTCTTCCACGTATTTTTAGTATTATTTTGCAAATTTTCATAAAGGCAAATTCATGGTGTATTATGCATTAATGTCTAATAAATAAAAAGGATTTTGTGAAGAAGAATTCTTTGTCATCAACAGTTTAAAGTGCAAGTCTACGAAGGTCCGCATGCCGCGGCCGCGGGCGACACCTGCGGAGGTGCAAGAGGATCCTTTTAACTTTCAGCCGCATAATATACCGCAGTGTTACGTGCCGTCGTCTGTACCTTTCTTTCGAACTATGATGACAGATCGCAATGTTGAAATCTTGATGAAAAACACATAACAAATGATGAGGGCAAATATTTCGCTTAGTTATTTTCTTAATCACATCATGAACATCCTGTTTGAGGAAAATATTAAATTTGTCGTAAGCAAAGGCAATATCACTAAAAAAACTCGATGAACATAATTTCTGCAAAAACGACGCATCTTTGCATAGTCTCTTTACAGAATATGGAGTGTTCACAATACTCGTTAGTATAATCTTATAAGAAGTGTAATTTGTTATTTATAAGCTAGTGCAGATGATTGAAGTTATAGACTTGGAGTGCAGTTTTAAAAAGATCCTATTAAGTCTTCATATCTAACTAGTTCGATCTTAACCCTTGCATCACTTAAATAAGTGGTTACATATATGTAACCACCTTAGAAAAGCGGTCGGCATGGTGGTGTGCTCTAGGCTTTAGATGCTGATGCCAACTTGCTTGGTACACCTTTTATCTTTCATATCCGACTCTCAATTAGCTCCTTGTTGAAACGAACCTATTTGAGTATAGCAGAGCTCCTTTTAATCCATTTTCATTTGATGCAGTTTATTTGTCAGTGGTGGTAGTACCTTTGATTACCACCAAACTTTGACTCTACGACATAGAGTCGCGTAATAGAGTTTGTTATTGAATTTGGAACGGGACTGAGCTTGGGATATATTTATCATCCTTGATTGGTTTGACTTACGAGTTTGTAGAGCTGAGCTCAGGTAGATAAGAAGCTTTAACAATTTTTGATATTATTTATAAAGAGCCACATTACAAAATTTTGACACTAAGCAGTTTTTTGCCAAATACTTTGTTTTGAAAAGCTACATTGAAAAATTTGTGCATGGCTCCTTACATTTTACGCAATAAATACTTTATATGTATATTTAAGAAATTCCTAGGTACAACAACGCGGTCTCCGATTTTCGAATTTTTTTTTTGAAAACCAAGTTTTTGGCAAAAAACTGCTAATAGTACGAGAGCCCACGACCAAAATTTTTGTCTCATAGCAATACGGCCAAAACTGCATCAAATCGATAGATACGATTATCCTGAACTCGAAAATACCAATATCAGACATTTTCCGCGTAGCGTTTGATCTGACCGAATTTTCAAAATTGTCAAAGAATTTTACCGAACTGCATCATAGCAATATGTCTGATTTGCAGACTGTAGTTGAATGATAGTTCTGAGATACCGAAAACATATTTTTCAGACGTTAGTGGTGTAGCGCAAACCCGTAAAATCACTTAAAAAAATTAAAAATGAGACAAAAAAAATGTCTCATAGCAATACGTCTGAAAATCTTTTTTATTAGTAAATTTTGGTTATTTGATGCGAACAAAACAATTTTCAGACGGAAATGTGAACGCATTAAATTTTGAGACCGTTTTGAAAATGTTAACAAATTTTACCGATCGGTATCATAGCAATATGTCTGAAAATTGTTGGACATGATAAAATAAGTTGTCCACATGTGCAAAAAATTTATATCAGACAAATTAAGTGTAGCACCTTCTCTATCAGACAACTTTTCGATACTCAGATATCATTTAAAAATCGTATTGAGGCATCTTGAATTTTCTGTTACAAACCAATGAATACGTTGCGACCCTGAATTTATTAGATGATAATTAACAAAGAATTTACCCGAAACCTTAACATTGAAGTTGAAGGACTGAAATAAATCGCACAAAAGGAAACTGGGATGAAGGGAAGGGAAGGGGCAGGAGCGTAACAAGCGCTGAGGCTGTTGAAATTAAATACTGATTGATTTGATAGTTTTGGTTTTATTTAAAGCACACTTGAGTAACTTTTACAAAAGAAATAAGTAATGACATCTGTCATCTGTCAAAGTACATATAATAGACAAGGGAGATTCTTGAATATCTATGAAGGCTGTAAATTTAAAAAAAACATTTAACAGAGGCGTCGGCCAGGCGACTCCGAAACGTTATTTTCGTTTTTGGGAGTATATGCTACACTTAAAGTGTCTGAAAACAGGTTATTGGTAATCATGGCAGCAATACGAAAAGTTGAAAAAAAAATATATCCGTATTGCTATGATACAGGTCGGCTAAATTTGTTGACATTTTCAAAAATGCGCTCAGGCTATATGCTACGCGCAAAATGTCTGAAAACAAACTTTTTCGTAATACAATTATAAAATCTATGTACATTTTCACTATCAGACGTATTGCTATAATACCGACTGTCTTTTTTTTTTGACACAGCAGAAATGGCCTCCCACGCAGTTGCTACACTTTCGACCGTTACTACACACCTAGTCGGGTTCAGAATCATACAATCTAACGATTTTATAGGGTTTTTGCCGTATTGCTATGAGACATGGTTTTGGTCGTGGGCTCTCGTACTATAAGCTGTTAGTAGTAATTGAGACATTCCATTCACGCAGGATGCGACCGCGACCTTTAGCGGGTACAGAAGATAGACTTTTAATACACACGTCAACAGAGCCTTATACTCGTACTCACTTACACTTCTATCGATTTCTTTATCATTTCAAATATTTTAAAGTTATATTTTTTTCTTTTTTTGGATTTTTAAAATTTTTATTCACAGGTTACAAATTGTATTAAATATCCTAATTGTCATTTAAATAACGGTTAAAATTATGTAACATAGTCATTATAAACTATTTCAAATGATAAAGAAATCGACAACAGTATATTTCATTTCATATGAGACAATTTGTTGATGTGTTTAACTTTAGTATAATAAGTAGGTAGTAAACAATCTGTTTGCTGAAAAATAAATGGCCCCTTGGCACGCATTATTCACACTTGCTTTGAATGAGGGGAAGCCCTGATTCGTATTAAATGTAATTGTTAATTAATACGCGGGCGTTCACGACGGGAGGTGAAACATTTTTTGTTGCAACTTTTTTGGTTCACAACGTTCGTACTGCGAATAATAATAAACCTGTATTTAAAAATATATTACTCCAATTATTCTACGAACAGCCGTGGTTCCTAAAGCATTGGGCTTGACTTTTCCTTATTATTATATCAAGTTTGAATTGCGTTTTAAAACTTTTTTACTTTCATTGGAACTTCTATGAACATAGGTATGACAAGCAACCACTAAATATATAATTTAATTTATCATTAAATATTTTTTTTTATTTTATTTTTTGAGAAACTCAACAGCTCTTTTAACAATTAACATTGCGTAGTTAACAGTATTTTTATAACGTAAGCCAATAATAGAGTTTCATAGCATGCATTAAGTTCCGTACATTTAAAATTCTTAAAAAACTAGTGTTATACAGACAACAAACCAAATCCAATAAGTTCAAACACTGTTTTAAGCTGACATGTCCACTATCTTATTATTATTATTATTTTTATAATAAACATAATTATAAATAATTAATTATATAAATTGTTTCAACGAACACACCAATTACCTAGCCCCAAACTAAGCGTTAGCTTGTGCTATGGCGGCTAAGATCTGTGCTACAGCAATCCCAATCTTACTAAACCATTAAACAAACATTACTAAATTTAGATTAAAATTAATGCCAGTACCAGTAATATATTCTCTAATAAATAATGATTGACTTCGAGGTTAAAATAAAAGCGTTGTTAATTCTTAGGTATTCCACTTTTTAGGTACCACCCTTTTTAGTAACCACCCTCAGTATGTTGAAATAAAATATAGTAAAGCCTAAACTCACAGATAAAATATCTTGTATCTTTTGATTTAAAAAATATTTATGTTTAAAAAAACAGTCTTATTATTCCTGAGATTACCCCCTACAAACATAACTTACAAACGTTACCTCTCTGTAATGTTAGTATCCATAATTGCTGCGGAACCATTACTAATATATTTTTTAATTTCATATAATTAATACAATGGTTACTCTAAGAAGTCAACGTCCTTCAAATCACGTGAACTTCGAACGGGGCTTGTGATAAACACAAAGTGAATCTAACGTAAAGTTTTTGGAGATGCTAATTATAGCGTAAGAGGTGGTCCGTGCTCTTTTCTAATTAGGATAACTTGAATTTAAAATAATACATTGATTCCTTAGGCTTTACCACTTTAATTTGTTCAAAAAGTCATATTAAATAGAGGGTCAGAGATAAATGATAAGAAACAAAATTCTAAAATTGTGCTAATATATTTGTTGAAACATAATACAATTACTATTTATGTACAAAACAACACATTACGTTCTGAATAATTTAATATTTTATCACATATCGCCTTTAAAATGTTGACTTCGTCGTCGTTTTGGTAGTAGATCACGTCCTATCTCCTGAAACAAAAAGAAAAAGTTTTAATCAATATGTCGTCGTAGAGCAACATGTTTTAATTGTTGTTTTTCTTGCTCCGGTTCCTATTTAGCTGAGTATTGTAAACAATCTTGTGTTATATATAGGAAACCATTTAAAACACGTCTTTTATGACATGAACTATTAAATATCTAAAATCATAACGAATTAAAACTCTACTCATTAATTACTGTGTGTGACCGTGTCCTGCGCTTTATAATATAGTAGGAGTCATGGATATGTTGTGGCTCACCCAAAGCCACCTTTATGTACACCGTAGCTGCACGCGCCAGCGCTGGTGCAAGCGGAAGCGCTGCAGCCACCCCCATTACCGCTGTCCCCCGTCATAATATAGTAGCAGTCGTGGTAATGTTGCTACTCACTCACCTATAGCCGCCTATATGTCCACCGTAGTAGCTGTGCTAGCGTTAGAGGATGCGCCGCAGCCCCTACATCATAATAAAGTTGCAGTCATTGTTATTTTATTGCTCACCCATAGCCGCCTTTATGTCCACCGTAGCCGCCAGCATTTGCGCTAGCGGAGGCGCTGGCCGTTGCGCTCGCGCCGCCAAGGCCGCCGTAGCCTCCACTTCCATGACTACCGCCTGAAAGATAAGGTATATTGTTCGTATGTCTATTCACAGTTTTACAACACTATCTCCATCGTGCTCAAGAAGTTGTTAGTATCTTTCAAATTTAAGGTTTTGTTACACAACCAACTCGACTGTTCTTGGAGTTTTAGCTGTGATTAAAATAAAATACTTTTTACAAACTTAAACATTTTTTACAACACTAATATTATATGAAGTGGTGATTAACTAAATACATGTGCTAGCGACAGGACTTTACATGCAAGGCTGTGTACTTTTGGGTTTAGTCTAGATGTCCCATTAAAATTCATTAATTATAGGTTTTGCTACAATAAGGTAAACCTTGCTATTTCCCCGTTCCTTCTTTTTAATGAGTGCTGTATAGGTACCATAGCCAATGTGTATCATTGCGATAGTTAAGGTCATTTATATAGCGTTATTGAAACATTTCACAGGAGAAAACTAATAGCCCTGAATTGTTAGATACAGGCAGGTATCTCTAAAAACAAAGTTAAGAACTTACCACCGAGTCCATCGCTTCCTCCGTGTCCGTCTCCAAGTCCTCCGCCAAGTCCGCCTCCGACGCCTCCTCCCAGGCCACCGCCTCCACCGCCGCCTCCGCCTCCGCCCAGGCCGCCGCCGCCGCCGAGTCCTCCTCCAAGGCCTCCACCACCTCCGAGACCACCGCCGCCGCTATGTCCTCCTCCAAGGCCGCCACCATGTCCACCGCCAACGCCGCCTCCACTCAAAAAGGTTTTGATTGCTCCACCTAGTTTGCTCCCGCCGCCGCCTCCTCCCAGGCCACCGCCCCCACCGCCGCCTCCGCCTCCGCCCAGGCCGCCGCCGCCGCCGAGTCCTCCTCCTAGGCCTCCACCACCTCCGAGACCACCGCCGCCGCTATGTCCTCCTCCAAGGCCGCCACCACCGCCAAGTCCTCCTCCCAGGCCACCACCGCCGCCAAGGCCGCCACCGCCGCCATGTCCGCCGCCAACGCCGCCACCGCCGCCAACGCCGCCACCGCCGCCATGTCCGCCGCCAACGCCGCCCCCACCCAATAAGGTTTTGATCGCTCCACCTAGTTTGCTTCCGCCGCCGCCTCCTCCCAGGACACCGCCTCCACTGCCGCCTCCGCCTCCGCCCAGGCCGCCGCCGCCGCCAAGTCCTCCTCCAAGGCCTCCACCACCTCCGAGACCACCGCCGCCGCTATGTCCTCCTCCAAGGCCGCCGCCACCGCCAAGTCCTCCTCCTAGGCCTCCACCACCTCCGAGACCACCGCCGCCGCTATGTCCTCCTCCAAGGCCGCCGCCACCGCCAAGTCCTCCTCCTAGGCCTCCACCACCGCCTAGCCCGCCGCCGCTGCTATGTCCACCTCCGAGGCCACCGCCCCCGCTGTGTCCTCCTCCGAGACCGCCACTGCCTCCGATGCCACCACCGCCGCCAAGGCTGCCGCCGCCGCCAAGGCCGCCGCCGCCAAGGCCGCCGCCGCCACCATGTCCACCCCCAATGCCGCCGCCGCCTCCACCCAATAAGGCTTTGACAACTCCACCTATTTTGCCGCCGCCTTCCAGGCCACCGCCTCCTAGGCCACCGCCCCCGCCGCCGCCTCCACCTCCACTCAGGCCGCCGCCGCCGCCGAAGCCACCCCCAAGGCCTTTGCCGCCGCCTCCTCCAAATCCACCTCCGCCTCCTCCGAATCCACCTCCGCCACCGCCGAATCCACCACCCCCACCGAATCCGCCGCCTCCACCGCCCCCGCCGGCAGAGACGCCACCGTAACCTGGAATATTTTAAGAGATGCAGGAGTCATTACTGCGGGCATCAAATAAGACTAGAAGGAGGTACATCATTGGAGGTTCTTTACTAAAGATCGCAAATTCAGACCGTTTGTGAACTGGTGAATCAGAAAAACTATTGGGTTGGCCTATAGACATCCACGCCTCATAATGACGCTGATGTTGCCACTAAACTTGCAATGCATTTCTCGTATCAATATCTTCGTTTGTTAACACAGCAATTAAATTTAAAAAAAAACAAGCACATGTTTACCTGGAGCTGCGTACACGCAGACGACCAGCCCTAAGGCCACTACGGGTAATGCTAGTCGCGCCATTTGGCCAACTGTGCCTAGGACTTCCTGCTTATGTCATATTTATAACCAAGTTCGGACTCTTCAGTTTTTTTTGGCTCTGTTTTTTGCGGGCCGACTCTTATCACAGCAATCACACAGCTGTCTGTTTAACTTTTTTGATCGCGCCACGGGAAGAACCTGTGTAAAATACTGCTGATGTCTTAGAATTGACAGACGAAACATAGTAAAGAAGCTTTTTCCCGTGTCTGTTCCACGTATTTTATCGTTTAGTTGGAAATTGTTGCTCTAAACTAAGTCTTAGTCATGTAACTAGTTCGATCCTTTCTCCCCTTCTCTCTAAGCCGTTGTTCGTAGTTGTCGGATGTGGCCATCCGTGTCACTCTTACGAGCTTGATTGTGTGAGCGAACGCGCTGTCTAGGTCCGAAAATACAAACAAAAGAATCAATTTATTTTGTAAATAGACTCACGAGGAGCACTTTTACATGTCCCAACATCTAAATAAACCCTACCACCGCTTCGGGACAATTTCGGCCAGTGCTGCTGTAATTGTTTACATTGAAACATTTCCATATATCTTTGTCATTTATATAATCATACAAAACGTTAATGGGAGTACGGCCTCTGATCCTTGTATCACTAATATAAGTATATACACATAGGAATGCTGTCGGCATGGTGATGTGCTTGGTTTTATTATCTCTCATTTCCAACTCTCATTAGCAAAACGAGCCCATTGCTTTTTAGAACAGCAGAGTTTCTTTTAATACATTCTCATTCGTCAGTTTGTGGCAACGATTGAGTTTTCAACGTTTAATTCTTTCTACTGCATTTTTGACTCTACGAAAATGAGTCGCGTAAAGCAGTTTGTTATTGAATTCGGAGCGGGTCTGTGGTTGGGATACTATATCTTCATTGATTGGTTGGTTTGACTCATGTAGAGCTAAGCTCAGGTAGAGAAGAAAGCTTACCAATTTTGGATATTATTTAATAACGAGACGTTCCATACACCGCATGCCAGCGCAACCGCGAAATTCTGCAGGGACGGTAGAGAACATATGCTTTTGATATAACATAATAGGAAGTAAACAATTGAAAGTAAACAATATTTTTGGTGAAAAAAGGTAAGGGCAAAAGGTACGCTACTGAACACTAACTTCTAAAAAGAGGAAGCCCTGATTGATATCATTTTAAATGAATACTCGGGGTTCACGATGGGAGGCGAAAAAATTTTTAGTTGCAACTTTTTTGGTACTGAGAATAAATTTGCTTACAATAATAAACCTGCATTTAACAAATATTATTGTAATGATTTTCTACGAATAGCCGTGGTTCCTGAAGCGCTGGGCTTGACTTTTCCTTATCATTATATCTTTGCAAAGCGTTTTAAAACTTTTTTACTTTGGTAGGAACTTATTAACAAGTAGGTAGATTCTTCATAATCATGTGGATCGTGCAATCAAGATTTAAGTTCTAGTTCTTAATACCTGTTTAGGTATTCCACTATTTATGTTTAGGTAAACCACTCTTTAAATTTTAAAATAAATATTTCAATTCCTCTCAATTCACTCACATATTAAAAAGGTTTCTTTATTATTCTCACTTGTATATTTTTTCATTTCCTATCATGGTTTCTCTATGGAGTCAACGTCCTTCAAATCACGTGAACTTCGGATGTTACTCGTGATGAACACAAGACGTGATTTATTTAACGTCAAGTGTTTATGTACAACGTATGAGGTGGTCCGCGGTCTAATCTTTTTGGGATAACTTGAATTTTAAATTATACGTTGAATTCTGAGGCTATTGTTGTACAAGTGCAGTTTTATTTTAGACGCAATGCAAATTCAATCACACATTTAGCGTATTATGATTATTTATAAAAAATTAAACGAAGTTGTTAGTTTTAATGTTCTATCGCCATCGCCAGTTCATTTCAGTCTAATGATCACAGTTTCGTGATTTTACATTTCGTTTAGCTACTTATGTAGTCACATATTTTAATAATTGTAAAAAATATTGTTATTGGGCTTTCACGAAACTTGTAAGTAAATAAAAAAATGAAACTGGAAAATTAGAACTCTCAAAAAAAGGAGTACCGGGTGCCCATGCCCAATAAGTACTTTTGCTGTCGAAATTGCAATGATAACGACGAAGTTATGACTCTTCGATAGCAACATATGCAATTGGATCTTTGCCTACGGATCAGGGACCCCAGCAGGCCAAAACCATAGAGGTATGCGGCGCATTATTTATTTGTTTAATGCGATAAGAAACTTGTATTTAAATTTACACCTAAAAATCAAAATCAGGTATATGTATTAAATTAACTAACTAATTGGTATTTTTCTGGGAAAAGCTGTTCAACATGCAGAACACTTTCAACACTGTGTAAATAGAAAAACTGACATAAAATTATTTGAGTTTGATTTTCAAAGTCTTAGTAGAGCTTAATATTAACCCATAGGATTGTCTGCTTGGTGGATAGACAAGTCGCTTATTTATGAGAAAATCTTAATCGAGTTATAATTATATTTTAAGTTTTGTATGCATATATGCATATAGGATTGTCTGCTTAGAAGATAGACAAGTCGCTTATTTATGCGAAAAATCTTATTTGAGTAATAATTAAATACAGTTTGTATGCAAAATATGTAAATAAAAAAAACGTTTACAGATAAGAGGTTTGAGGTTTAAGAAAATTTATTCTCACTAAGAATAACGTTGTAATCACAATTCTCATAACCAATTAGCAAGGTATTCCCATGTAATATAGCGCCTATTGTGCCAGTTTTGTAACATTTAAATTCCTGAACTTTCATGATTAAATATAATACAGTAAAATTGCAGACACCTTGATTTATACAAATTAAAAAAAAAAACAAAGACAACATCACGTTTTTAATGCACTCGATTCAAGAGAATCATTCCATACATGTCTACTTAATACTTTGTACTTGTATTTAATTGTGCTACCATCTGTTTATATGTTTTTATATAAAGCCAATGCACGTTTATTATAACTTAATGTATTACTTTGTCTATCATCGCCTAGGCAGGTAAGACCAGTATTTTTTGCCTGACCGTGATGAGGTCATCGTCATTACTTGAAGCTAAGAACACACTTGTTATTTTCTTTTTAAGTCTTGAAAAAGTTTGATCTACCTGTGACCCTGGAAGTGTGTTCGATAAACTAAATTAAAATTTGAATTTGTTTAATAGACAGGTAATTATTATTGGTTTTGTGACAAAACTTTATAAAGCTAATAATAGGTAGACCTGTGATCCTGGAAGAGTGTACCATAAACTTAGTTAAAATTGTAATTTGGTTATTAAGAGGTGTTATTTAGATACAAATTATTTGCTGATTTGTAACAAACCTTTTATTAGGCTAACTTCTATGCTTATTACCTACGTTGATGTATATTTTAACTATTGATCAAGATCTTGATAAATATTCTCGTAAATAGGTACTTAATGCAATAGGAATAAATTATCCGACCTATTAACAACCTACAGATACAAGGTAATTGAAATTAAACAAAAAGTTGGTAATTATCAAGTTTATCTTTAAAAATATGACGTATAACAATGAGTTTTTTTCTTAAATAAAGTTTCATACAAAAATACAGTCACATTACTATCACTATTCAGAATGGTTATCGTTGCAATTTAACATAGTATTTTTGGGATTATTTGCCATAACTGCCTGCACTAGCGGACGCGGAAGCTTTCGCGCTGGCTGAAGCATGGGCTCCCCCATAGCCTCCCCCACCCCCACATGAGGAGCATCCTCCTCCGGAGCCGCCTAGGCCCCCTGATCCCCCTAAGCCACCACTTCCGCCGTAGCCACCGCTACCTCCGTGGCCTCCGCCCAGGCTACCACTTCCTCCGTATCCACCTCCCAAGCTACCGCTACCCCCGTGGCCTCCTACACCACCACTACCCCCGAATCCGCCGCTAGCTCCGTGACCACCTCCAGCGCCTCCGCCAAGGCCTCCTCCGAATCCGCCTCCACCAGCGCCCCCTCCAAATCCACCATCACCTTGACCCCCACTAAGGCCGCCGCTGCCACCGTAGCCGCCACTGCCTCCGTGACCGCCAGAGCCTAGTCCGCCGCTTGAAACGCCTCCATAACCTCCGCCTCCGCCGAATCCACCGCCGCCACCGAATCCACCGCTGGCACCTCCGCCATACCCTCCGCTTGCTCCGTGGCTTCCACCGAGACCACCAGAACCTCCATGGCCACCCCCGAGTCCGCCAGAACCTCCTGAGCCGCCTCCGAGACCGCCGCTATGACCTCCGCCTAATCCGCCTCCGAGACCGCCGCTTTGACCTCCGCCTAATCCGCCTCCGAGGCCACCTCCGCTTATTCCTCCACTTATTCCGCCACTCAGTCCTAAGCCGCTACTGCCTCCGTATCCTCCACCCCCAGCGCCGCCATAGCCGCCTCCACCTCCCAGTCCACCAGCTCCACCATGGCCGCCGCCAAGGCCTCTAGCTCCGCCGTGGCCACCACCGAGTCCATCAGCTCCACCGAAACCACCACCGAGTCCACCTCCACCACTGTGGCCACCGCCGAGTCCGGCTCCACCCCCTAAACCGCCACTGCTTCCGCCAGAATGTCCACCACTGCCACCTAGTCCGCTTCCGCCTCCGAGACCGCCCCCGCCGCCGTACCCACCGCCTCCTCCGTAACCGCCTGCTCCCCCGCTATAGCCACCTCCGCCTCCATACCCTCCCTTCCCACCTAAGCTCCCAGTGAACGCGTACCCTCCAGATGTGCCATCATCCGATTGCGTGCTGACATATTTTCCGCCGCCATTCTTAGCGTGTCTGGCAAGGTTGTTAATGCCGGAGCTGACGGTTCCGATGATGTCGTTGATGGCGTCAAACCCGCCTGCCCCGATGCCTCCACCGCCGCCGAAGCCAAAGCCCCCACCGCCTCCGCCTCCATAGCCACCGCCCCCGCCTCCGTGGCTACCGTAGCCACCACGGCGGACCCTCACTGAAAATAAAATAAAAGTTGAAAAGTTTAATTGACATTACAAATGCACGTTTTCCCGATAGAACAGTTACAAAATAAATGCGCCTAAGAATTCGAGCACACAAAGGCTTTCTTTGACGCAGCATATTGAATGGAATGAAAAAGATGTAAGTTGAAACGAATGAGTAGATAACTAAAAAAAAAAGTTAACCTAATCTACCTGTGGCATTATTGAATCCTACGGCTAGGCACAATATGATTCCTAACACCGTCCTCTTCATATCTAAGGTTGAGCTTTACTGATTTAATACACTTTTTAACCATCCTTTTATACTAATCACCGTTTTAATGGAGTAAACGTGTACGGCTTCTTGCTAACCCGAGAGTACTCGGAAACAATAACTTTTTATACCGACTTAACAAATCAAGATGTTAGTTTTTGTTGCCTCTTTTAGGCTTATGGTAGCGAATTATATTTATTATTTTAATGAACAGTCGTGAGTGCGATCTATTGAATAAGCAGTATCACAAGTACCAACATTTTAATTCAGAGAAAATAGAGTGTAAATATCATTCTATAGCGAAAATGACATTCTGAAGCAGGTATTGAGAGTTTTAGTATAGGCAAAGATAGTGGAAAAGGCTGAGCTAATATCTTTGGTATAGGTAGGTACTTTATTATTGTTCCATGTAGGAACATAGGTTATCTGCACGAATGCGCCCAGCACCTAAGGGATTTCCTTGACTTTCTAAATAACCTACATATTTCATAATAATTTTGAAGTTTTTAGTAGCATCGCCATGCCCTTCCTGACTCTTAACATAAGCGCTTCTAGCTAGTCCAAGCATTTATTTAATTTGTTTTTTTCTGATCATATCTTTAAGGAGGATGCTGATTTGCCCATGACATCACTTATGTGATTATTCCTAGTAAACTAACTTATGAATCGAATCTGCAGGACATTAAAATATAATAATAACAATTAATAAATGCCACATAGAGTCATTAAGTTATTGTTTACTCTTAGTTTAAAACCACTGTGCGAGTACACAGTATGCGTCTATAAACTACTCGATATATAATATAATAAGCTTTAAATTGATGAAAACATAATTTAAATTAAGCGCATATCAATTGAGATAAACCGCAATTAGTGTTACAGAACCTTCGATTGTAAAAAAAATTTGACAGGTAATTATAAAAAAAAACGAAATGGGATAGCTTCGAAGGTTTTACGTCGATAAAATTAAGCATAGTTTTGCATATTTTAATATGTGTACTTAATGAAGACACACTTTATAACAGAAACTTTAATTCTAATCTTACAGTTTTTTAATTCGCCTTAAATATATTTAAATGCGCATGATAAATAATTTATGATAGAGACGAGTTCACATAGTATGCTGTTGTCGTCTTTATTTTCATAGATACTCGTAGATTAATTGAACGTTCAAAAGTTGTTATTGTGTAAATAACCTCACGGTCAAGTCACGAAGATGTAATGCATGCAGTGCAATGTAAAAACCACATCCGCGTCTAGATAGCAATCTTCGAAGAAATGATCAGTGTTTGACCAGAGCACTAACCGCCAGGGCATACTAAATATATTTAACATATTCCTGGAAATAAACCTTTTTTTATTTTTAATACTGTAACCGTATCAGGAAAGCGAGACCGCGGCTAATTCACTGACAGTCGCGGGTATGCTAAGCTTACAAACTTTTTTATTCAGTTTTACCTTTCCTGACATTTTAAGTCAGGAAATATTTTGATAACAAGCAAACATATCAGGACCATATCCTGATATGTTTGCTTGTTATCAAAATATTTTACCCACACCCCAATGAAATGAACAGAGACACCATGTCATGATAGTAATTTATTATTGTATTTTACCATAATATTTAAAATAAATTATTGAACTTATTAAGAAACTTTTGTTAATTCTATAAGCGTCCGCATTGGTTAATTGTATATTAGGTAAATAATTATCTCAAAAAATACAAAAGTTTTAATTCACACGGACGGTAAACAGTTTTTTGTATTATACTTGTAAACACAACTAGCTTTGATTATGACGTAACGGAAAATTGCAGTGGTGCCTACTTATGAACACAATTATGACTGTTAAAATTATTATAGGCGAGGCTAGAGTTTATTGATTTAGTTTTTGTGTGCAAAAAATCTTTGTACGTTTCGTCTTTTCCGCAGAGCTTACAAAGTGCTAAGTTAGATCTTTACTTACAGGTACAATGAAAAAGTAGAGGAGGTCAATTCTGTACATTGAATTAAAACTCAAAAAAATACCTGCAGGGGTGTTAAAATCAGTAACAGAAGACAAAAATATGATTTTATGTATTTTATCTGTCTGTCATTCTGTCTGTCTGTCACAACAGACACACAAAAACCTACTAGATGGATTTGAATGAAACTTTTTTGTTGTATGGGTAAAAATGCTCGTATATAAATGACTACAATACAACAAAAACATGAAAATTATGTGTACGTACTTAATATGACAAGAATAAATTGTGGTTACTAGTAGTTTGCGATATCGCTCTACCCAGAAATAAAACTTATAAATTAACGTACATATATTTATTTTACAAAGAAAATTCGACAAACACGCTCTCTGTACACTTACGTAAGAGCTAAACGAAAGATCAATACAGTTGGATAAATCACAATCAAATGTTAGAAGTGTCTCAACTAAAACATATAACAGAAGGCCATAAGATGGCACTTAATCATTAAAAAGTGATTACCATGGCAGTAAATGATATTAAATTACAACAATGACGTTCAAAGATGAAATGCTTGTAAATAGAACTCGCCCTTTAAAGATAAAAATATTAAATGCGATCCCAAAATCTCAATTTCAGTAAAACTTCACTTCGAATTAGTATTATTTTACGTTAGCATTTCACCTAAGAACCCAAAACGCTAAAATTATGCCTGTGACTTGTATTCTGGTCTCGGCGCGCCGTAAGCTGTGGCGTGACTAGTTGCGACTCCACCACGTCCCGTGCTGTAAGCGTTAGCGATCGCTGTGGCTCCACCAGGACCACCACCGTTAGCTGATCTGCCACCCCAGCCGAAGAACATAGGGAAGAACGCACCAGCAGGCATTTTCGGTTGGTAGTCATCATCATCTTCTTCGTCTTCAACTGGCTTTTTCACCTGCTTTCTTTTAGGGATTCGTTTCTTTGGTTTCTGTACGGGCTCATCAACTTCTTCTATTTCAGGTTCCACCAGTTCTGGTACAGTAGTGACAGCTCGGACCGTCGTTGGGATGAGCTCAGCTTTTTCCGTTGGTTCCGCTAGATCAGTGGCTTCAGTCACAATTGGTTTCTCGGGAGATTGGGGGAAGAAAACTTCGTTCTGTTGCGGGAAGTAATCGTCCTGGGTTCGTCGGCGTCTGTCGGGTTGGTAGTACTGACTGGGCACTTGTTGAGCTTGGGGTTGTTGGGGTTGGTTGACCATGAAGGCTGCCATGCCGGCTCCGACGGAGCGAGGGTTGTAGTATGGGTTGTAGTAGCGGCTCAGCACCATCCCTCCTCGCGTGTTGTCGTTCGATCCGTATGATACTGAAAGGAAAAGGGCTGCTTGTTAAAATTGGTGGTTGCGCGTTGGCTTTAATAACATACGATTTTCTCAGATATGCTACCTTTATGCTGAGTTTTGGTATATGAAATTTTGAGCCTGCAGATAAGAAATTAGGATAGATGTTCTGATACTCTTCATAGTATTGGTTATTTGCACTGATCATAAAACTCGCTATACGATTTAATTACTATACGAATGTAATTTCAAGAATTACCAAATGCACAAAGTAGCCAACGGTAACAGACTATTTGTTGAAACTTTCAAGTGCTGTAAAAATATTTTACGTACAGTCACAAAAGTAAGAGCCATAAGTAAAATAAAACTTACGAGTGTCAAAATTGTTTCCATAATAGGGGTAATAAGTCGGATATCCTGTCGCCCAAGCCGCGCAGACCAAAACCACAAAACCGACGAGTTTCATCTTGAATTCACTGGATCCCTTTGCTCAAAGGGTGTGGTGGAGTCTACGGCTATCTGGCTAGTGTTGTTCACTGTTTGTGCCGGCGTTATATAGAGGAGACTGTCTGGACTCATTGCTATTCGAGTCACGGGACCGCGGCGCTCCGACGGTTTTAAGTTCGCCAATCAATTTGATTGTATTGAGGATTGAAATCGAATGCCGATGTCTATGCCGATGAGACCGTCTATTTCTAAATTGGTTTTAGCTAGCTTAAAGTTCCACAAGTGGAGCAGATTCATGTCCAAGAAAAACGGTACTACTTACAGCTTCGGAAAACTTTGGGCTGGTGCTGAGAATCGTTGTCGATATAATTGCAACTTTATCATACTTAAACATGCAAACTATGATCTGAAGAAAGCATTAGGAAGACCATATACTAATAGATCGATGCGGCATATACCCCCAAGACAAACTAAGTGTATTTAAAAAAAAACAGAATGGTCCAAATTTTTCTATAAGAATGTTTTAATGTTACGATGATCGCTGCTTATGATGTACTTCGATTTTCCTACTAGATTGACTCTTTCGTTTATTAGTGCTTTGTTTTGAGGTAAAATTTAGCCCAGTAAAATAACTGCTAAAGATTTCTGAAACAGAAATTAAAGAGCTACTTTATGTCATGCAGGACTCGTCCCAGCTGCATAAATTGGACCCCTTGCTTCATTGCATGTCAAATAGTTCATTCATGGCGATTTATAACACTCGTATCTAACATTTATAACATTTTTCATTTTCCTGGAAACCATACTACAAACGCTAGTAGAAATTGAAATGATTTGTGTAACAAATTGATAAGTTGGTTTTTGTAAGCCGTTTAACAAATATTATAGTTTCATAGTCACGAGATCACAGAATACTAATGTTAGATTTAGATCTGTTAATAAGTTTAAGTGATAAAATTAGATCAGTTTTATACTTCTTTGCTGCTTTTTTATAGTCTCCATTATGCGGAATATATCCAATGGTGAATGAATATATTAGAATTTGTAACACGTGCAACACTTTCGGGGACACTAGAAGTTAGCAGGTACGATAGCATCTGCCTGGTTTGCGATTTGGCAGTATTTAGCTGATAAGATCGGGGCCCACGGCACCGGCGGCTAGCGAACAGTCAAATTTGCGAGCTTGCACGTTTGCAGATGTATAATCATGAATTTATGCCGGAAGCATATTATATCGGGCATTAGTATGGCTAGCAGGGCACCCTGATTCATGCCGGACTGACAAGTACACGTTGAACACCTGTATTTTTGTAAAGTACCTACCTTATTTAGCAGTCCAGATAAGCCATTGAATAACGTTGTGTTCATTTTGATCAATGCAATTATATGAATACTGAGAAACGGAACAAGTCCTCAGTGGTGTAAAGAGAGCTTCTTCAAACTTCACAACTTATTGACTGACCTCTAACCATATTCTATTTCCATTAATATATCATTAACCCATTGCCTAGTTCTGAGTCAGGTACATTCGTGAATCGTGTGACATTGTCGCGACAGTTGTTCAATCAAATAAGCCGACATACTTTGAACGTACGAGTATAATTTCAACGGTTTCCAAGAGAACTTTACTGGGCATGTCCATTTTAAATTTACTTACTAACCTAATGCTTTCCGCTGGGAGCCCAACAATTGTTGTTATAATTTAAAAATAAATTCGATATTTCTAAAGAAATTTGGACCATAATTTCCATCCTACTAACTGTAGGTAGGATACAAATGGAGCTCGACGCAAATCTAAAAAAGGCTAAAAATTTGCGTTTCAAAGATTTCCGCGAAGTGCACTTTGCATACACATGGTTCGTCAGACATTCTGGCTGCGCAGGATTCGATGGCGCGATACCCTGATGTAGATTATGAGCTGATAAAATGTAGTGCAAAGACCTTAAATACAATACTGTTATTTATGACGTTAATTTCTACGTATTGTTAAAAACACTCAGGTCAAAGTAGTCTAATATGATTAAAGTTACGAATCGGACTAGATTTGTGCCAATTTTATTTATTGTGCTATCCAAAAATATATGATATTTCTTGTAGACACTTGGAAAAATGTGTTTTAATAAAGTCGTACGGAAATGCTTTTGTTTTAGAGGACGGTGTACTCGTACAATAGGAACCACCTGTCATAATTTTCAAATGATTTTTTTAACTTCATCGAAGGTATTTAGGAGTTGGCATTTTTCTTGGGACGCTGCCTTCTGATTGCTCTCAGAATTTTGCTACTTCTAAAAGCTGACCACTCGCTAACATAGACAGACAAGAAAGCAGAATTTTGAGAAATCTCTCGTGCTTAATTTTGTGGGAAAAACAAAAAATACTGTGGGTTAAAGTGGAGTAAATGAATACTTACATATTTTTTCATTGATAGTTAATACATACTTGATTCCATTGTTGTGGGAAATATTTTGATGAGTACCTATGTGCTGCACGTGACGAATACTTAGGTGCTGGAAGTCAACCCGAAGTTTGTCAGTCAGCCACAGTCATTCAGATCAGTTTATTTAAATGAGTTTACAATTAAAGTGTAACACATCCTCCTTTTCCCTCCGAGCTTGGCCTGTCTGTCGATTGAATGCGTTATCGAACACATCTTGACGTCAACGCGTACAGACAGGCGGACAGACCATTTTCCTGTTCTTTGTGAAGATGCGTAAGGGAATAAGTTCGCGAGTCGCTACGTGCCACCGTTCACGATCGATTTTGATTTACTAGACCCGTTTTGCATGTTCTATTGTTCTCCTCTTCATAGATTATGGACGTTTAGCACTCGCGTTTACTTGGGTTTTATCAACACTTATATCTCGTTCTGTACCGAATTAAATATTTTATTTTTGTAAGTTAAATGACGTCAATGTCTGCAGTATTCGTTTTATTGTACTTTAATTATGTACTGCCATCTAATTATTTCAAGAATAAGTAATATATGTATAAAAATAAATTTTAAAACAGCCCGAGTTTTGGTCAACAATTTTTTGCCGTCATACACCAGGCATCGTATCGGGCATGAGTAATTTGATAAAATGACGTTATCGTTACGACTACAGTTTGGATGTTGTTATGACGTCATGTATTGTTCAGCTTATGCCATCAATTCATTTATCATTACTCATACATGCTTAGGATTTTACAATCGTTATGCTGCCAAACTTTGATTGGGAAAATCTATATACAGGGTTGTTCTATCGTCGATGCAGTCTAGATTAGACGCAGAATTCGTGCCTTGTTTTTAACTATTGAAATATATACGGCTATGATAATTTATAAGTTGTTTTAGCCCACTGCCGGAGGACGGTTATTTTAAGTTTGTTTATTTTTTTTTTTATTAATATGAAGTACACTATTATTACTAAATACTAGTGTACATATTTATTCCTAGCATTAGTAATAAATAACAGGTTATTTTAAGTGTAAACTTAATAAAAAGCTGCAAAATTCAAAACTAAGACGGCATTGTCACGGAAGGCTTTTATAAATTCGATCCTCGTTTTACCATTTTTAATTTACGGCATGTTCGATTAACCAAGACATTTTAAGATGCACAGGACGTAGTGATTTTTTATTGTTCACCTATGAAATAAATTTTGGTAAAAAAGCAAAGGTGGTTCTGTCAGAATATAAAACCAATGAGGTCGTTACTGTATCTGTTATCATCTTATAAAAGATCCTAGGTCATAAATCGTCGTTAGAACAATAGGCAATGCAGCGGCACTTTAATAAATTTTTCATAAGTTTTTTTCTATTTTTTTTAAGGTGCCAAGTACGTTCGGAGATTACAAATCAGTTGATGTCTAATAATAATAATAAATCTTGCGTTATTGAGAAGGCCGCAAGTACCGAATGAAATCGAAATCTGCAATGCATTTTGCATTCAAACACAATAAGACGATGAATAATAAATAAACATCTGGCTCGGTAGCAGGCACAAACGAAATTATTTATTGATTTTGTATTCCGGGTAATGTTTATTGATGATGATGATGATTCGAGTATGACTTCCCCTAAAATGCGTTCTAAGTGGAACTCAATCGCCAGTCAAAGTTTTAACCAAGTTTTTAGTGACATAACTAAAAAGCTAATTTACAGTTCAAAGACTTAAAGAGGGTATCCTGATGAAGTCACTCTTGAAAACGAAGCTAGCCAATGTAAACGAACTCTAAACGATAATTACCTACATTGGTAGAATATTTTACCTAATCAACGACGTCGCATACAGATGACTGGAGTTTACCGAATAATTTTGGAAATGACAAAACAATCAGCGACCTCTTGCTGTTTTCAACAAAATAATATCCTAATCCTAATCAATCACGCTGCGAAACGACTGCCCCGGGAGGTCCTGGGTTCAAATCCTTGGTCGAGCCAAAATTGTTTCTTAGATTTTCTGTCATGAATTTCTCAAAAACAGCTCGGAGTCGGCAAGTTGGTGGTGTTACATCCCCTTGCCTCGGAGAGCACGTTAAGCCGTTAGTCCTGCGCCTGATCTCTCTCCGGTCATGTCGGATTGGTGTCTCACCGAACTTTAAGAGTGATGGAACAGTGAGTGCACCTGTGTATTGCGCTCACACTTGTGTACTATAATATCTCCTGCGTGGTTGGCTGATCTCAGTTGAGATTGGCCGTCGTGGTCAAAATCGGCCAGGACAACTATATATTTGAAAAAATTGACACTGTAACTTTAGGGATGAAGGAAGAGTCTTTGATATTCATCAGGGTGATGGGGCCATTAATCAGCCTAAAGGCTCAGGCCACATCGTCAACTTTCTATCGCCATTACTCTCTTTTGACAGCGTGTCAATTTAATCGCCGCGCCGCAATCGCTGAGATTCGCGAGTCGCGGCGACAGTATACCGCAGGTGAGGCCTGAGCCTATACAATCTTATAACTATTCGAAATTAAAAATGTTTAAAAAAATGATAAGTTTGTAACAGACGATGATTGTTAGGTACCTCTAACTAAGATGTAATAAACGTAGGTTAGATATCGAGTTACGCTAAAATTATGTGCTATTTCTATCTAGATAGTGAAAACTAGATTATCACCGTAATCTGTGTATTTCAGAATTATGTAAATTTTGATTCGGTTGGGCTTTGATGGTCGCCTCCGAGTCGTAACGATTGTATCCGCATAGTAAAGTCGAGCTTTTCTGAGAAGCGCCAGCGGTTTTGTAGAATACTTAATTTCAGCTTATTATCGGGTATCCACGTTTAGTGAATATTAGAACACCAAAATACTCATGCTCCTGAATAAAAATGTTTGACTTGAGTCTAGTCAAACATTTCTACTAGGTACTACGTCCAATCACTAGAGTCTAGTGACTAGAGATTTTATGGGACGTTATATTCTAGGCTTCATCTCAAATTATTTCCTTTGCCTAAGTCAATAATATTTGTATATTTTACTTGTGCTTAACATAAATGTATAATAATTGTGTAAAAAAGTAGGATCAAAGTTCAGGGGAGTGTTTTAAACTCGAACATACGAGTAGAATACAAACAAAAAAGTTACCTTCAAATTTAGTGACTGTGTTTTAAGCATTAATAATGCTTTCTTTGTAATGTAAAATTAAAAGACGCTTAAATATGATATCGGACGGCCCAGGCGGGACGCACACCTCTCGCAAGCCGGGCAATTTCTCTACATATTATAATATATTTATTCAAACAAATAAAGCGTTTCATTCTTTATACAGAAAAGTTCGTTGTTTGGAGGCTTAATATGATGGAGTATCCGATAGTTGTTTCTAACAATCGTGGTCACAATATTGATCCTATAGGAATTATTCAGAGTCGCAAATAGGTGAGGTGGTAACGGTGGCGCGCGCTCATCAGACGCGCCACCAATTGTATTCAAATTCGGCCCAAAATCCTACCATTTATATTTGACAAGTACGATGTTAACGAAGACACGTTTGCGTACCAAATACTTGTTTCGCTATTTCAGTAATCCAGTAACTTTGTATGTTTGACTGCCTAGTTGGTGTAGTGGCAAAGTTTCTGCCTTACATCCGAGAGGTCCTGGGTTCGAATCCCAGGTCGGGCATGAGAACCTGTGTCTGAGATTTTAAGTCATGAATTACTCAAAAACAGCTTGGAGTCGGGAAGTTGGCAGTGTTACACCCCAGTGCCTCGGAAAGCACGTTAAGCCGTTGGTCCTGCGCCTTATCTCTCTCTGGTCATGTCGGATTGCCGTCTCACCGAACTTTGAGAGTGATGGAACAGTGAGTGCACCTGTGTATTGCGCTCACACTTGTGCACTTTAATATCTCCTGCGTAGTTGGCTGATCTCAGTTGAGATTGGCTGTCGTGGTCAAAATCGGCCAGGAGGACTATATATTATATAAGTTTGTACAAGTTCGAGAGAGGTGCACTTATCATTTCATGTTGGAATGTAATCCCCTCGTTCCATTTTTAGTTTTTATGACGGCGTTATTAAATGACCTCAACTTACTCATATACCCTCCCTGATTAGAGACAAGATGCTTTAAGGTCTTGGTGTAGGTATTCAAAGACCAGTTTTAAAGATCCATCCAATTCAGATTTTCAAACTCCCTTCGACAAGGCTTACTGACTGTTCCTGATTGACAATATTGCCTATATGCAAAGACAGTTCTCAAGTATAGCTGTATAGTGAATATTAAGCGCGTCTGCGCTTGTTCCCCTACTATTGACTCCATGCAAGATCTAGATTTTATGAATTGCGGTTTGTAAGCCTTTACGGGATTTGATAATGGCTCTGAATGTGAAATAATTCTGCTGCCTTATGTGAAAATATGATTACTTAGGGTTACACATATTTTTGACAAACATATATACTTATTACTTCATTAAAATGTTGTGGTACTTTTAATCTGCCTATCGGGAATTTTTCGATATAGTGTGTAAAGGAGAATTTTCGAAGAGATGATCAGCGCCTACTTGTTTTCGTTGGATTAATGTCGCATAAGAATAAATAGCTTACAGTAATCAGAAGGATTTAATGTTACATTTAACATAATAAAAACCTGTTTTCTATGGATTAAAGTTTACAAAGCTTTTTAAGTTTCAGAAATTATCAAAAATATTATTTGTTAATTTTTTTATTATTTTTTTTTTGCGTTCACAACGCTATTTTTTTAATTTTGAAAAAACAACACTTAAAAAATTCTTTTCGGCTCCAGTCATCGGGAAGGATTCGAACCCCCGACGTTTGGAAGTCCGGTCCAATGCTCTGACCACTGAGCTACCGAGAACCTTAATGGAGTCGTTGAATTTTGTAAGTGCTTTTTAACGCTTTGAGCCAGCGTATGTTTCATCAATGATTGTGGGAGACACCCTCAAATCACCCGAGAGAAATATTTTTACAAATATTTGACAATCGGTTAAGATGAAACAGGCTAAAATTTTATTTGTTTTTTTTTTGCGTTCACAACCAAAATAAATTCAAGGCTCACTTATCCGTCTGAGACGCTACGAGACGAGAACGCGATACGAATTGCATATCTTTTACCGACTTGGAGTTAACTTCTTGACCATAGAAGAAGTAAACTACCCTTATGTTCTTGACCGTGTGAAGAAGTTAACTCTGATTCATTGAATTATTATCGCTAAAATCATTCATGCGTAAGATATGTTTTTAAGAGTAGGGCCCTCCGCTATGTCTTCTTCACGCACGGACAGTACATTATGCGTAGCGCGTGCGTCTCCTTTGTATGCGGGCCGAATTCGCATCTCATTTATAATACTAGTGCCAGGTTTTTAATCTGTCAAAAATGCATATTAAGAAACAAAACGATGAAGATGTAAAAAAGTTGATATATGTATTCGAAACCCAACACCGATTTTTTTGCTGTCCTCTCTCAGGTAGTTTGGCAGAAATAAGTTTAAGTGTGAGAGGCCGGCTTTTCTTATGGGTCAAACACAGTATGAGTTCTTTCACCTTTTTGGAATAAATCGGGATCAATATTACCAAAGATAATTTATATTTGATATTACTAACAGTTGGTCGTTTTCTCTATCTTTATCTCATCTCTTCTTGCCGTGCACGCCTGATTCATAAGTAAGATCTACAATATCAATAGTTTCTCTTGGATGCCAAATTTTGCTAGTAGATTCAAGAAGGCTCATGTCGATCTTAGGGCTTGGTTTTCTTTTTGAAAATATTTTCAGTTTTTGGTTGATATTATGGACTACAATCGTTTCCACTTTTATCCAGTATACTTCCAGAATTAGCCAGCAACTGTCATGCGCGTTATCCATCGTACCTCCTACTTCTGCTATGTACATTTAAAATTGTGTGGCATTTCCGTTCAACACTAAGACAAGAGCTATTTATATTCGTATTTATTAATGTCGCTATTAATCCAGCCAAATGGCGCTAAGCCTGCATGCAAATCGTCCAATTACAAGCTAAGCAAGTAGAAATAGAATTTAATTGATTAGTTTCTGTTTATGCCGCCACTGGCGCCACGAGCGCTGTCCAAGTGTCCTTTAAGCTGCGTAGGTATTGGCTGAAGTTGATAATAAATCCACACCAGCCAACGTAAAGACAAGTTTATTGTTATTATGGGTGACTTATATAGAATAACTGTGTTGAATAAACTGTTTTTCATTTGTGGGTCAAACAATTTATCTTATGTCACTTTTAAAAAAGGTTTTTTTTATTCGCTGCTACTTTACTACCTAAAACTCTACTTCTAATCAGAGTTATTTTTATTTTTGGCAACTGTAATAAAACACTATTAAAATCAGTACAATACAATTACATTTATTGCCTTATTACATTGATTAAACTTATTTCTTTCTTATTTCTAGAGTTTAGTCTAAGTTTTACATTATTCTAATCTTGCATCAGTTGGTGTTAGGTTTTGCGACCCTGGAACCGTCTTGCAGGCTGGTCTGCAGGTTGGTGCGCCCCTGCCTGCTAGGGTTGGCACTCCGCACATGCAGCACTGTCTCCACTACCACCTCCTCTCTGAACGGCTGGTTGTCCGGCTCTAGAAAAAAAAATAAAAAATTAATAACAACTCGGCATGATTCAGCAAAATAACTGGTGAGCTCAAACGGTTGAACGGGTTCTCACTAGCCATAGCTAAGAAACAGCGTGATTTAATTATCTTTCGAATAAAAAAACCGCACTGAAATCGGTCCGTCCGTTTGGGAGCTACGATATTACAGACAGATGCACACAAACACAGTAACAGAAAAAGGGTAAAACTTATAACACCCCTCTTTTTCGCCTGGCGGTTGAAAATGAGGTATTATGACTTTGATGCATAATATCAACTGAGGTATTGACAGCCCTAACACAATAAATACCACTGTTTTATGACTTTGTTAACGATATTCTTTTAATTTCAAATGTATGTGTCCATAAGGTTCCATAAGTTAGTTGTCATTGAATTGTTTTGGCTTCGTTTATAGAAACCTACAAATTGGACATGAAGTTAAAGATTTGCGAATTTTTCAATGCAAATAAGGTTGACCTCGGAAATACTGAATAAGTAATTAAGGATTCGACTGATTTATTTCGTCTACATAATATTAAATTCAAAGTTTTACTATTGTTAACTTCTTCTTGATGTAAATCTTATTTTTAAATAAGTATTTTTTTATATACAATTATTTTATTGATAGGATTATATAGGAATGAAATCAAAATCTACTAATTAAACGAATTAACTGTGTACTTGGTTTCTTCAAGCAAATGAGACACTGAAGAGCTAAATGCTAATTACTAAAAGTAAAAGTATTGTGTAAGTGAATGCCCAGAGAAAATATACAGACAGACTCAATAATATGTAAACATGTACGTATTCTGCACAGTACCACTGTACTGTTTTTTTTACAGCTGTTAAGTTGTACTCGTACTGAAGTGCTTTTGTAAGGGAATGTGTACATACAGAATTGTATATTCTGTAAAGTGTTTTGCATAGCAAAACATTTTAAATCTAAAAAATTAGATTTTTTTTAATATAACGTCTTATTTTGATCTTATTTTTGAAATGATGGAAATAGATATAATACCCCTGTATATTGTATTTATCTTCACAAAATCTCACTAGTTCACGACTATTTGCTAGTATGAAGAAGCAATTTCGTTCTCGAGATAAAATTGTAGCAATTTCATCAGTAAATAAAAACCGGCCAAGTGCGAGTCGGACTCGCGCACCGAGGGTTCCGTACAAACCTGCAAGGTTTACAAAGTTCGTTCATTACGACAATCGAGTCTTAACTATGGTATTTTTATTGCAAAATGAAATTCATAACATTACAATGGGGAAAGATGGAGGAGCATAAATTTAAGACAAAGATCTCTTTATCGTTTAAGTAATCCTTTATTTTATATTAACACATATCATTTATCTATAATATAACTGAAACACTTATACTAGCCTTGCAGTTCGGGATTGAATGACGATGAGTGAGGTCGTCTTTGCCGTTTGAAAAATGTTGCCCTCCCCATACATAGTATAATAACTCGCGGTCATTGCTGTAACTACAATTATGTTTACAATCACAATTTTTTTGGTGGTATAACTACTTAAAATTTTAAGCTTTTCGGAATTTTTCTGTTACCTGTGCTGTAAGCTATTGCTTCTTACCAAATTTCGAGATTCTATGTCAACGGGAAGTGGTCTTTAGGTTTTAATTCCCTTGCGTGTAGTTGCGAGTTTCAAAATATGCGGTATCAATGGTTGTACTTTTGCGTTTTTGCGTTGACTTAGAATTTTTTTTTTCACGGGTTAAAGGCAATTAGATCTAAGTATTTGATATGAATTTCAACTTGATAGCTCTACGCGTTCATGAGGAAAAAAGTAATAAGTTTATATTTATTAAAAATATATATTTTGTAATGTAACTAAAAATTTAAGGTTTTCGGAATTTTTCCTTTATGTGTGCTATAAAACGTTGCTTCATGCCAAATTTCAAGATTCTAGGTCGACTGGAAGTACCCTTTAGGTTTTGATTCCCTTGCGAGTACTTGCGAGTTTCAAAATATGCAGCTTAAATTGCTGTTTCTTTTAATTGCGTTGACATAGAAGTTTGATTTTGTTACAGCTTAAAGGTATTATAGACCTGAGTATTTGGTATGAATTTCAATTTAATACCTCTACGCGTTTATGAGGAAATGGGTAGTAAGTTTAAAATTATTAAAAAAATATATATTATGTGATGTAACTAAAAATTTATGGTTTTCGTAATTTTTCCTTTATCTATGCTATAAAACGTTGCTTCGTACCAAATTTCAAGGTTCTGAGTTCACGGGAAGCACCCTGTAGGTTTTGATTCCCTTGCAAGTGTCGAAAATTTGCGGCATAAACGGCTGTATCTTTTGATTGCGTTGGCTTAGAAGTTTGATTTTTTCACAGCTTCAAGGGACAGTAGACCTGAGTAATTGATATAAATTTCAGCTTCATACCTCCACGCGTTCCTGAGAAAAAGGGTCTTGACAGACGGACGGACGGACAGACGGACAACAAAGTGATCCTATAAGGGTTCCGTTTTTTCCTTTTGAGGTACGGAACCCTAAAAACTTGCCATAATTATCGTAATAGGCAAAAAGTAAGTGCTAGTTTTTTTTAAATATTTAACATCAATCACACCAATTCTCTAGTCCCAAATTAAGGTACGAGGCTTGTGTTATGGGTAGGTACTAGACAACGGATAAACATACTTAAATACCTTTTTTTGTAAATAAATACATATTATACATAGAAAACACCCAGACCAGTACAAACACACGCGTTCATGCACACATATGCTTGTACTGTGCGGGGATCGAACCCGCGACCCTTGGTTTTAGAAGTCCGATATGTAGACCACTGCACCAAGCGGTCATTAAAGTTTCTGGACAGGAAAGACGTAAATCATAAAGGCCCTTTGTGTGAGTCAACCTCGTCGTTACACATGATCTGCGTTGCTTATGAGGTGCTATGCGTCAACCGCCGGACTGGTTTAAAAACAAAACACTAATTCTAAACGGCCTTTGTAGGTATACAAGGCCGTATAGAACGAGATTTTAATAACAGCTAAGAACCATAAACAGAACTAATACGTTGGATTAAAATAAAGTGTTAATTTTACGAAGATTCCATTTGAAACATTACATGTTACTTTATTTAAGACATTATTACGTTTATCCAATGCGTTCTAAATAAATAAATAAATAACTGATATATATATTTGGTATTTGACGACCGTTTGGTGCAAAGGTCTACATGTCGGACTTAAAAACCAAGGGTCGCGGGTTCGATCCCCGCACAGTACAAGCATATGTGTGCATGAACATGTGTGTTTGTACTGGTCTGGGTGTTTTCTATGTATAATATGTATTTGTTTACAAAAAAAAAGTATTTAAGTATGTTTATCCGTTGTCTATTACCCATAACACAAGCCTCGTAGCTTAATTTGGGACAAGAGAATTGGTGTGATTGTTGTGAAATATTTATTTATTTATACATTTATTTATATAATTTCCAATTCTCTAGTCCCAAATTAAGTTATACGAGGCTTGTGTTATGTATGCGTACTAGACAACAGCTAATACGAGTATAGTTAAATACTTTTTTTGTAAATAAATACATATTATACACATAATATTTTGTTCCAGTGTGCTTAAAAATCCAAAACTTGCATTTCATGTGACTTTATTCCATTTATGTTACCATGACATCATCATCATCATATGCGCCTTGTGGTGCCCACTGTTGAGTATAGGCCCCCCCCAAGGATTTCGACTGATTACAAGGATTTCATGAATTCACCATGTAGAGATATTCAAACCGATAAACGTATAATAATTACACTGAATTCTACATAACTGACCAAAATCTGTAACATATTGGATACTTAGAAAAATGAGAATGTAGTTTGCGGAGTTTCGTAATATCTAATGAATATGTTATACACTTGTGTTTACATAACAAATCAGTACAGTAGTAGTATACTTGTGTTGACTAATGCATGACTAAACACTGTTTTATAGGTACATGTACTGTTGACGTACAAAACTAAAAAACGCTATTCTTCAGCAGGTTTTCGAAGGGCTGCTTTCAAATAGCTCCACTTACATCACCCTTGGTTAATTTACCCCAGATATTAAAAGCGATGTCACTGGCAATTTTTGTTTCATGTAAAGATCAAATAAAGTTTAAGAGGCAAATCACAAAATTATGACAGCTGAACAATTTTTTGCCGAAAACTTGGTTTTTAAAAGATAAATCTAAAATCAGAGGCCGTACGAAGTACATATTAAGTAATCTATAGCGTTGAGCCATTGTCAATGTACAGATCGATGGATGAAAGGAAAGTTCTGTTAAGTGTCTTATAATATGACCCTTAAATTACCCTCGATTTTGCAAGTGGCTTTCATATGAATTTGTACAAAACATTTAAAAAACCCATTATACTTACCATTATTCTGCCCGCTCCTTTGTGGATATGCGCAGGCGCAGGCGACGCAGAGGACCACGAGCAGCACGCACACACGCATGGTGTCGCCGGAGTACTGCGACAGTGCGCGCGCGCCGCCTGCTGTCACATGCGGGCGCATTCTCAGACGGAATACATTTAAAATATATTTAAATTTATTTGTTAATGCCTGGATGGTGGAAATAACTTTACTTTTTTCTTTATACCTTAGTTTTTGGTAACGATACATGCTTAATAGATATCTTATCGTTACGTTATCGACACCCTCATCTTGGTCCTCAAGAGTTAGAGTTTGTGTTGAATTAAAAGTCATACTGACCACATTTAAAAATTGGTGGTGGATCAAGTACCAAACCTAAGTCTCCCTGCATCCCGTCTCTTTTTCCCTTCAAGTAAATTTTTCAGCAAAATCGTTTTCTAAGAAAGCTTACTGGCTTCTGTCTACTGTAATCTTGACTGGTAGTGCATGTCGCAAAGTCCCTTAAAATTTTCTTAATTCTTGGTTTTGGAAATGCAAAACGAAGTATCTGTGTAAACTTTATAATTCATCGCACTCGATGTAGAATGACGCTTCGAAGTTGCATAAACAGCGCGAGTGGAGTGGGCGCGATTTCCAATGCTTACACAGCTTGCGCAATGTCACAGGCGACGCGGTTCGCGATTAGGTAACTTGAATTGCTTCTCTAATTAAATGTTCCTTTAGCCGAAGGTTGTCTGGAAGAGATCGCTACAAGCGATAAGACCGCCTAAATTGTACATCTGTCTTTGTTAAACTTGTCTGTAATTATTGTTTTATGTTGTACAATAAAGTGTAAATCTATCGATCTATCATCTCTTTTTGTCCATTTATTCAATTTGTTTCAGGGTTTGAGCTTAACTACAGTATATCTTCTAATATTTTTCAGAAGAGGGCTCGTATAACAACGATTACGCTAATTAATCCGATGTATTTACCAACTTAGCTGGGCATATGGAACTTGTAATGTAAAATACGCTTTGGCGTGTACCAAGTTGCTACCTAAATGCATATTGCAAAATGTCATGAACCTACGACTGCTAGTTGGTAGTGATGTCATTTAAACGGGATGTTTGAACTAAAATCCTTGCAATCTTTCGAAATACCTATTTTGATACTTCGTTTTAGTAAAGTTTTACAATCACTGAGTTGACGGTTTCCGTTCGTACCGTACCTTTTTTATTTAATTATAGAGTTTGCAAACTCTGTATATGATTTGTGTAAGACCATTCCATTACTACCAGCCCGTGTGGCGGTGCAGGGGCCTAAAAATATGATTGAGGTACCGTTTCAAAGATCTGTAGGCTGGGCCAATACTCTTAACATTTATTCCAACTTGAACGCGGACGAAGTCGCGGGCGTCCGCTAGTACATAAGTGAATATTGGACCCGCACGATGTAGGTTGTCCAACTTGTAATAAATATTTTTTGCCAGTTGCGCCAAATAGAACAATTTTACATGTGCAGTTATAAATCAAGCTCAATAAATCATATTACCGGATACAGTTTACAAATTGATATTTTGAGTTGTCTTTTACCGTTAATCGAATACTTTATTCCCTGCCTTCTAGATAGTTAGAGTTAGTGGGATGCAATGTGGGTGCAAATAGTGTCCAGTAAACGTCCTTATTAGTTTGAAACACTAATTACTTGTTTTCGAGTCTTAACGCGATATATTTTTAATGAGTATTAGGTACTCACTGCTCGACGTTTCGGCTGGATTGCACACAGCCGTGGTCATGAGCTGACTGGTGGCACGCGGTGTCGTCAGCTCGGGGCGGCCGCGGTTTCCAGATCAACCCTCACATTTTCATTATTAGTACAAAAACCGCGTTTAGACCCGAAAACATGTAATTAGTGTTACTATGCAACGCGAAAGAAGTCCTAAGCTTACGTAGTTTTCTTTACTTATAAGCAAGCCAAAAGTTAAGGATTTTTTGAAAAGAACAAGAACAAAATGCGAATAAATATTTATTCAACGCCAAAAATTTAAGAAAGGGTTAAACGAGGGATAGTGCCAAGAGTTCTCCACTGCGTCAGATCTTTGAGGGTTAAAAGGAAACATGTTTTTCAAAAACCAGGGATCAGCAGGATTTCCGTTTCTCTGCCTCTCGAAAAATTCAGGCATCGGTTGGATGAAGAATTCTTTAAACAGAGGCTTGTTAATATTTGGAGACATAGGTTGGTTCAATGGAAATCCAGATCTTGCAGTCGAGGAGACGAATACTGATCCTGGATACAGTTGTAAGGACCCTGAGGCGTATGTTCCATCCCCTTCCTTTGTTACCGTTATTGGATAGTAGTATCCCGCTCCATCATTTTGCGAAAAGGATATCGGTGCATCCAATCCTGGGTAGAACTGAATCCCACCGAGAGATGACACGCGACCGTTCCTGGAGGCTATTCCTGCTACACTGGCCACTCCAATAATACTATTGGATTCTGCCGACTGCAGGTCAACCTGGTTAGGTCTTTGTGGGCTGTCATCTGTAAATGGAAAATAAATTTTACAATCGTAAAATCTTTAGAATGCTATGTATGTGGTATATTATATCATTTGAATACATGACAGCACGTCTGGGTAAACACAGCGGTATCGTATACAGTTGTGATAAGGGCGTAATTGCAACAAAATTGGGTAATTAGGTTGCTGTACTTTAAACGCATCGAGCTGCATTCGGCTTAATGCAGGTCCATGACAATAGAATATCGATTATATCAGTGATTTGCGGCTCAACAAGTAGAATAGATTTTTTGAGTGTAGGTATCTATCACATCAAGTGTATTTACCTGATTTTACAAGAGCGATTGCTAAAGTAAATAATAAACTCAATCGCAGAGACATCACCATATTGCGAATTCTTTTATCTAATGCAGTCCCACGACAAGGCTTCCACTTTATATCCAGCTTGGGATTACAAGTTTGGGTTCGAAGCCTCCGAAACGGTGTTTAATAATATTTATTGGATGGACGACATGCCAATTTTCCTCGCGCCTCTCAAGCTATAATTTCTCTATCATTATGGTTTTAACACCTAGAATTACTATCAAATATTGGAGATTCGATTAGCAGTAAGAATCATAATAACACGGCAACGCTGTCGGTAAAACGATTATTTGACTTTTTGCCTACGTATAGATTTTGGCGTGTAACAGTACTTGCAGATCGTTGCGCGAAAAAGTTTAAAAGATATTTTTAAATGTCGATGAAAGATCACAGTTATAATGTTTATGATGTTTGATAGTTGTTATTAAAAAAATATCGTTTCTTTCTAGACACATAAATAAATAGCGCTTGTTCCTAAACTCGATCTAAAGTTTTGTAGGTACGTACACACGGCCACACTTCAAATTAATCCCTGGGGCATCTTACGGTTACGTAATAAATGTGGCCTCGACTGTAATTAAACGGCGTGAAATCCACCTTTTGTACATAGTTTTGTTGTGCAATAAAGCTAAAATAAATAAATATAAATCAGTGCAAGCGTTCGAGTTATCGTCTCTACTTTGTCAATCTATGTAGGTTAGATTTTATTTTAAATATGGCAGCCTCTAGCCAGGTGCTTGTGGCGCAATGGTTGCAGCGCTTTGGCAGTGATACCTAGTTAAGCAACCTAAGGCGCGGTCATGTTTGGGATGGGTGACCATTCTGTCCATTTAAGTGACGTCTATTTACAAGCATCTCCGTGCTTCGGAAGGCACGTTAAGCTGTTGGTTCCGGTTAATATCGATAGATATTGTCGTTAAGCCTGGTCGGAAGCCCTCGGGCGGCTCAATAACATCTGACAGTAAGGTTGGTCACTTACCTTACAAACACCCCTCCACCAATCCGCACTGAGCCCGCGTGGTGGAGTATGGCTCGGACCACCTCATAGTTGTGGTGAGGCCTGTGCCCAGCAGTGGGACGTATATAGGCTGATGAGAGCCTCTAGCCAGACTGTATTATCTGAAGATAATATTAACATTCGCACTGTCATGTGAAAAAAGATAATTATGTAGAGGTATATTCGTGAAGTCGTGCATTCGATTATCGATTAGCAAATTGAGCTTGTGCAAAAACAAAGGTACTTAGAAGCTTACTACCGTTATTTAATAAAGAAAAACCTTTACATTGGTTGACTCTACCTTTATATTCATACATTCATGAACTTATTAATGTAAATATGATTTAAAAATGAAGCGCAATTAAATGTGATAACAGTGAATAAATCATTTACGTTGGAGAGACATGATATGATTGATGTTATTTTTCTTTGGTAAGTCATTTAAGTTTTGATAAAAGTTTTGTTTTCCCTTTCCATGTTTTTTATGCAAAACTTTTTATCAGCGCGTTGATGTCTTTTGTAGGGGAAAAGTTAAGGAATGTACATTATTTTTTCTTTTAAAAGATTTGGTTGGGTAGAGTTTGACATACGAGTACATTATGTCAGTTATACGTTTTTTCTTAAAATTTTCATTCACATTTACAATTTCATCGTTTGCTTATTGTAACGTTATTATTGGGTTTAGTAGTGAAGAAAGTGTTGAAAAAATGTCTAAGTATTCGCGTTTTGACTGAACTTAGTAGATGAAAAACACTAGAATATTGTTTTCACCTGGCAAATTAATTAGGTAATTAAAGGATTAGTTTAAGATGCGTAGTTGTGGTAAATAAACGAAATTAACAGTAAAATTGGTTCAATTGACTTGAGAGCAAACGTTACATACACATGAGGATTTTATTAGAGAAAGAAGTATAGCAACTAGCGCCAACAGCTTACAGAGAAACTATTGCTGGTGCGTTCCATTATACACTAACACCCTCCCTTGGAACGCAACCCCATCTTCATTACACAATACAAGTGTTTATCGGCAGAAGTGCTCTTAGCTAAATTATCAGCAATCATTTCCTCACCCTTTACATAATTAAACTTGATCTCTGAGTTATTAACATGATCTTTAAGAAAATGATAGCGAATATCAATTTGCCTCGATCGAGGTAAATAACAATCATTATTGGACAATTTTACAGCACTTTGATTATCGCTACCATAAAGGATTAGTTTAAGATGCGTAGTTGTGGTAAATAAACGAACTTAACAATAAAATTGGTTCAATTGACTTGAGAGCAAACGTTACATACACATGAGGATTTTATTAGAGAAAGAAGTATAGCAACTAGCGCCAACGGCTTACAGAGAAACTATTGCTGGTGCGTTCCATTATACACTAACACCCTCCCTTGGAACGCAACCCCATCTTCATTACACAATACAAGTGTTTATCGGCAGAAGTGCCCTTAGTTAAATTATCAGCAATCATTTCCTCACCCTTTACAAAATTAAACTTGATCTCTGAGTTATTAACATGATCTTTAAGAAAATGATAGCGAATATCAATTTGCCTCGATCGAGGTAAATAAAAATCATTATTGGACAATTTTACAGCACTTTGATTATCGCTACCATAAAGGATTCGTTTAAGATGCGTAGTTGTGGTAAATAAACGAAATTAACAGTAAAATTGGTTCAATTGACTTGAGAGCAAACGTTACATACAAATGAGGATTTTATTAGAGAAAGAAGTATAGCAACTAGCGCCAACGGCTTACAGAGAAACTATTGCTGGTGCGTTCCATTATACACTAACAGTAATAATACATAATAACAGATAAAGGTTATTGGCATTCAAAATAAGTAACAATTTAGTTCTAGCAGAGTTCACTATCGACCGACCTTAAACTTCATCAGGCAGCTGATTTCAAAGGTGTAAATCTGTTGTTAAAAGAAAAATTTTGAAAGGCTTAATCTTGTTAATTGGTCTGGCTAACTGTCAGTTTTGGACATTTTGAGGATACAAATCTTCTTTGTCTTATTTCTGACACGCTTTTAATTTACAATAATTTACTTAAAATGATAATTAAATTTGGAAAGAACGTTAAACTCTGCAAGATAATGCATTTGAATTTTAGCACTTAAATATCCTTTCTGGTTTTGGATTTGTAAAGTGATAAAATTTTGAGCGTGACGGAAATCAGATTTGCCGTGATAGAAATGAGAAGATTGCTTTAAAAATAAATAATTTATTGATGTAAAACTGTCAAAATGCCTTTTAATGACCCGCTCTATTACATTACGGCTAGCTATATTGAATAACAAATAACACCGAACACTTTCTGGCTGACATTGAATCGTTGATACATGACGGCTCTGCTTTGAAAACATAATGTAAACTGGTGATTTATACAATTCGACTTCGACATTTCTGTACATTATAATATAACTAACCAATATTAAAATATTTCATAACATGAATCAAAATAGCGAACGGAAATTAGAAGATATGAAAACCACGCGAATAGAAATTAGATACCGGTCAGATTCTGTAGTTTACCTCAGCACTACTGATCCAAGACAACGTTTTGGATCAAAAGTGAGAGGGAATAGGAGTAATGATGGGAATGGCTTAATCTGTGATCGAGATTTTTAACATTTTTCACTAGTAACGGAAATCATGCGTAATTAACGGACAAATTTATTTTTCGTTTTGTCTAAGAAGCTTTACGATTTAAATAGAATATTTTATATTAATTATGATATTTATCTATTAGAGTTCAAAATGTACACTCTGAAATGTACCAGTCGTAGCTTATCTTGACATTACTGAAGGTAGAAAGCTTGATTTTGGGTTCCGGACAGCGAACGGAAATTAGGAGAACGACACAAAACATTATTTATTTTATGTTTTTTAAACAGCGATGTGTATTTTTATTACAACTCTAGAAAGACAATTGCTAGACCTATTTCCGTAAAAAAAATAGCTTCAAAATATTAAAAACCTGTGAGATATTTGCACGAACGCACAAAAACTCGCCTGGGAAGAATGATGAATGTGAGTGGGTATGTTGTCAAAGAAGTTACCTACATGGTTCGTTTGCAATTTTGGACGAGGGCCTGATTCATGACCAGTCGTGGGCACACCAATTGATCGAGCCTGTACTAAACAATTGCTAATGACCACGTACAAGTTCGTACAACTAAATGATACACCACAGTTCAGTGAACCCAAATAATGCTCGCACCGCAAATTATAAGGCGACCTCATACCGCTATATAAACCAGTGAATTAGATACCCAGCCTCATTTCTCATCCATTACGATTAACTATAGAAACTAATCGAATCTTCCAATATGAAAGGCTTGTTAGAATCGTTTGTTCTCGTACTTATTATTGATGTGATAAAATCTAATCCAATTATTCTAAAAGGTGAGTGTTTTATTTTCATATGTATATATAGTGATTATAATGCAAAATATGTAGTGATTTTTATTTCTTAATTACTTTTAAATAATATTTTGATAGACTTTTGTAAAGAGATACTAATCTTTTTACAATAGTCATTCAAATAGAAGTAGAATTTATAGGTAATTTATGTTAATTGTAATTTCAAATAACGTTGTGTTTTTGCAGAATCATCACCATCCGGTGAAGCAGTAGTGGCAATATCATCATCGGATCCAAACATCAATAAGTACTTCAATTTCGCGCTTCCAAGTGAAGGAGGTACACAGGAAACTATCATCAACAATGATAACCCCGGAGGGTTTGTGGGAAGGAGTTTCAGCTTCGTAGGCCCTGGAAGCGCTGCTGCAGGAAACGGCAGGAGTTTCGTATCCACATCATCATTCAATCCATTCCTCATGCCATTCTTCTTCCAACCAATCAACTATGAAGGCATTGGCCTCAACAACTTAGGTCTCCTAAACAACTGGTTTAAGGGAGCTGAAAGCTTTTATGATCCTACATTTGCGGGGAACACTGAGGGTGAAGTCAAAACTGTCTCGGCCGTCAATGATAACGGACATATTTATGGCAATGTTAAAACTATAACCTTCGATAATAGAGCTAAGAGTCCTAATTAATGAACTTGTGGTAAAATAATTAAAAATGGTTTTGTATACTTAAGCTAGTTTTATTTCACATGACACATAAATAACATTGAAGACGATAAGACAAGTGCGTTGCAGTCGTCTTATTATCTTCTAAGGGTTTGTGATGACTAAAGCCGTTAGACGATCAGTAGTATCCAGTGTTTACAGCGTGGGACTGCGCAGCCTGGATTCCAGGGCCGTTGATGCTGCTGGCACCGCTATGCTGCAGACCAGCGCCTCTTTGCTGCACAGCTTGTGCTGTGCTTGCTCGGTATCCACCGACATTCTGTGCCGCAGACACGGCCGCTCCATAGTTATTCAGCCCGTTCCTCGACTGAGCGGACGACATAGCCGAGTTGTAATCACCAGCGTTCTCAGCGGCGGAAACAGCCGAACCGAAATCCATGCCATTGGTGTTGGCTGAAGCGATCGAAGATTCGTAACCGAGCCCGCGAACGTTCTGCGCCGAAGATAAGGCGGACTGGTAACGAGGGCCGTTGTTTTGGGCGGCGGATACTGCTGACCCGTACTGGAGGCCGTTTTGTGTTTGGGCGGAGGAGACGGCTGAGCCGTAGTTGCCGCCGAAATTTTGGGCGGAGGAGACGGCTGATTGGTATGGGGTGCGGTGCTGGTAGGCGAGGGGCTGGTAGGGTGCCGCGTTGGCGACGCCGACGCCTCGTGCGAAGGCTCCGTTGTTGTTGGAGCCGCCCATGCCAGCTCCGTAGGCGTCCGCGTCGCCGGTGGAGAAGGACGAGCCGATGCCGGTGGAGTGCGCGATTCCGCCGATGTTGCTGCTGAACCCGCTGCCGAAGCCGAACGCCATGTTGGGCGAGCGCCCGATCCTAAACATGGGCATGAAGCCGTTACCTGCTGGACAAAAAAATAATTTCTATACTTTCAATAAAACTGCAGAGAGGTTAATGCTGGACATGAAATATATTTCTAAAATAACTATCAGGTTGTGTGTTTGTTGTTGTGATAAGGGATCGATACTGATGGCAAAAATGCAATTAGTTACTTTTTGTCTGTCTGTATAACCGTTATAGAAACAAAAACTACACGACAAATTTTAAAGAAACTTGGCACAATTATATTTCATACTCCCTAGCTGGTTATAGTACAGTTTTCATCACGCTACAATCAATAGCTTGTGAAACCTTAATGGTTAAAGCTACAAAGAAACCATGAATGACGAAAATGATTTACTAAAATTTATACTTGTATAAAAATATTCCACTATCTATATAAGTAATTAAAAACAGAAACATCACATTATGAAAATACGTTAACAAAATCGGTGCCACTTCGCAGACACAGTTGAAAAATCGAATATTATCCCGCACCTCTGCGTGTTTGGGCAGAAGGCGGATATTCTTAATTTATTTAAAGAAATAATTATGTTACTCATAATGTTAACTATACCCAAGGATTATTGTCACTTTCGTTATCAAGATGCCTAATCTACGAGTAAGTTGAACACTGATATAACAAACAATAGATATGTTAACATTTTCTCAAGACATAATAAACGCGTTAAAAACAAGTTAATTTAAGTTCAATGTTCTTCCAGCTGATGAGTCATTTACAGGTAAATAGTTATTGCCAATACTGTCTGGGGCCTAGACAACGATACATGGTATTATAGTCGGTCGAAGAAATTAGCTAGCGATATCGTTTGTAATATGTATGAAAATGACGTTCGCTTCGCTAAGTCGTCAAGTGACTGAATACTTAAATCTGAATTCAGTAATTTCCATACATTTTGCTAACAAAGTCTGGGGGACTATAGATCTTCTTTTGGGCGTACTTGAAAAGCGAGGTATGGGATCACTTAATACGAGTAATCCTCGACTGTCTGTATAGCTGTCAGCTGACGTCTCAATAGCTGTAAAATTACAGACAACATTGTGTTACTAATTGCACATTTTCACTTAACACTTACCCGTAAACCATATCGGGACTGCGTTGCTGACGGCCAACGCCGCGACCAGTACAAGGAGCTTAGCAACCATTGTCAATGCAACTTCGGAAGATACAACTTACACCTTTCGCCGCAGCTTATGGATACAAGTGAATCATTTCTCCAGCCTTATATACCAAACCCAAACCCCCCACCAGCCAGACTGGGTCACAATTATTGTAACTAATAAAGTGCCATTGACACTATTAAACAAAATTTATATCACAAGTTACGGTACAATAATTTGATGTGCCCGAAATGATCTGATACTATAAATTTTCTAATGAACACTTTATTGGCAAGCGGCTAGTTTGCAATGCGGATTTTTCAGATTTCGACCAAATTACGGCCATAAATGTTCTAATACTAGAACTTAGGAATTTAATCGCGAAGACATAAAACCACTCGAGTATGTTTGAGATCAAGCAACAAAAACTGCATTCTAATTATGTTATCTTACACATTTAAATTGTTTTTTTTAGCTCCATCTGTAAAAAATATGCCCTAAGATTTACACATTCGTGTTTCCCCATCATCTGTGTTCCCCATTTACCTACATTGTTTTCGTGTGTTAGATTATACAGGAAAAGTCTGTAAGCCGAGCATTCCTATTGAAAAATAGAAAGTTTAAACATCAGCAACTTGTCTTTTATAGCAATAATCGAAATACTTCATGATTTACATTATTTATAAAAGCTCTGGTTACATACAGACTTTTCCTGACACTGTGAAATTAAAACACACTTAAAAAACCTCTCGCAGGCCGGGAGATTGCTGTCCCCATTGAGCTAGCATGACACTTACTCATCAGCCCGAATTTCTTTAAGTGCACCTTAGGCTGCATGATTTTTTTAAGTGTGTTTTAATTACACATTGTAAAGAAATTTTGCATAGTTAATGCAAAAAAAAATGTAACTTTTTCCCAACACGTTCATATTTTAAACAGTTTTTTTTCTGCCCATTAAACTCGGTTTTCAATATAATGCGCTTATTTATTCAAGCTTGCTAGGACAACAAGGCATTCTTTATTTACTCGGCATACCTGTAAATATGAAATCTAGCAACATTTTTTGGTTGTAGCTAAGAACATGAAGCGATGCATAATGTGCTAATTTTAAAGAAAGATACAATCACAGCACTACAAATTAGCGGGTTAGGGTACAATATCGTGATAAAATTTAATTTGATTATTAAAGTTTCTAACTCGATCATTTATGGAGGAAGCGGCTCGTCCTCTAATTGGACCCATAAAGTAGTAAAACGGTTTTCACTAAAACCAAACTAGATCAAAATCGATCATGATGTCATAAACGGAGATCGTACATTTACGACTTGGAAAAAACTTAAAAATTTTGCAAAACCAAGTTTTAGTTACTTAGCTGAGGAATAGGTATAAAAGAAAAGCTTTACGTAAAATTTTTGGTTTTTATTTACATTTTTTTACAATAAATAATATGTATGTGTAAAGCAGAAAATCGTCCTGAGATTAAAATTCGTTATTGATTTACAAAACGATTTAGGGGTTAAAATATTTTATTAGTAATATTTGGTCGATGGGGAGACTAAATAGACTAAGAGACTAAAGATCCGATTTTTACTACTCCTGACTTTTTCGTGCTGCCAGAGCAAAAGCTCCAGCGACCGCATAGTGCTCCTTCCCATTGTCTCGCCCTTGGTAGCCTCCTTGATTGTACCCCTGACCATCCTGATTGTAACCTTGACCGCCCTGGTGGTACCCTTGACCATCTTGGCTGTACCCTGAGCCTTGGTTATAGTCGTTGTATCCTTGCTCGTTGTGATTGTGTCCCCCATCAACCTCGCTCTGCTCGGGCTTCGCGCCTGCATCGTCATGGCTTTCGTCGAAGAAAGGTCCGATAGGTCTTTGGAACCCGTAACCACCTCCTTGGTAACCGCCTGCACCACCACCTGGGCCGTAGTAGTTGCCGTTGAATTGGTTGTTGAAAGCTCCTTGTCCGTTGCCAAAGTATCCAGCACCAAAACCTCCTTGATTTGGGTAACCTCCGTATCCACCGTAACCGCCGTACCCACCGTAGCCTCCTTTGTTGGGGAATCCCTGGTTTGGGAGCCCATTGTACTGATAATTGTTGGGGTAGTAACCACTTGCGTGACCACCGCCTCCTTCGTTAGCAGAAGCTTGTGACTGGCTTATTGCAATATTAATAGGTGGCGTAGGATAACCCTGCTGGTAACCACCTTGATAACCTCCTTGGAAGCCCTGGTAGCCGCCCTGGAAACCGCCGACACCTCCACAAATGCCAAATTTTTTACACAACTTATTCCCATGGTGACGTTTCACTCGAATAAGGCTGACCGCTCCATTCTCCGCTATCGATTCTGCAAAACAAAGGGACTATTACCACCAATTATTATATCTAACGGTGTCGATATCGCGAAATTTATCGACCGGCGGACTAGATTATAGCTTAACGATAAAAAATTACAACCTTCGGCCACGGCTGGGCTCCATCCCATAGAGACAGCCGCAAAAAAGACCATTAATAATCGAAAGCTCGCCATGTTTCGTCGATTCCGTTACTGGGTGTGTTGATTTTTTTTGCGGGTCAAAGCAGTTTTATAGGTCGCCACGAGGCCATCCCCCACACGCCGGGCCGACAACCTATTCTTATTAAGATCCCACGGAAGCGGTAAACAATGTGAATTTGTAAACAATACCCTTAAATAGATTAGTTTGAAAGAGATCTTCATCAAAAGCTGACAGGATATGAATAATTTCCAAAACTGTAGACGAAAGCCAATAAATTTGTCGCAAGTCGTGACTGAATGTAAATTGATAACCATCACTTTAACAAATCATGATCCCCGGGCTGGGATGTAATTATATGGTTTGTGCGGAGAGAAATTAGATGCCATAGAACAAGACGTGAAAAATGTGTGTTAGTTTTAATAATGTTGACGTACTAACAAGTGCTGACTGGTGGCCATTAACTACTGGAAAACGCCAGCGGGCATTGTTAAAGGAACATCTTTTAACTGTTTTACTACAGTTTATTACTGTATACATAGTTCCCATTAAGTACAATTTCTGTTAGTTGTTGATGCCAAAAAATGGCGGCTCTAGTTAAGCTCAATAATTTTCAGGTTGAACATCGGTTTAAACATAGTTACCTAATTACATCCTAAACTTTCATGTTATACGTAGTATACGTCAATCATGTAACTAAACTACAATGGTGCGTTTAATACCTGTTTGAACGACAAATCTTAATCAACCGTAGTGCGTTGACCTCCTTACTTCAAAGGTCAATCCTTACCATAGACACCTCCCAAACTGACCCGAGGTCACAAATAACATCACTATCACAAAACAATAATATCAGATTCGCCATCTAGAGCCAGCGGAAGTGCAAATCGGTTCCTATTTCCTTGGTTTTAATCATTTTGTATAATTTCGGGTTTTACCTAAACAGTGTCAGCAAGGATTCGCGTGGGCGTTTTACGATTTAAAGTTGATTTGCGAAATATGTTCTAATTTTAGTTAAAGATTGCAATTTAAAATGAACTGACTATCCTTGCTAATAAAATAACATAATAATATGGAGTGCAAAGGCTAAAGTTAGAAACTTCGATTAACTAAGCTCGTAGCCCTAAGCTCGTGCTAGGCACAAACCTAAATCTATGAGATAAATAGCTGACCAATTTTATTTGTTAGTTTTGGTTTAATAAGCTTCATTCGTCCAATCGTCATTCTCCTTATAGCATAGCCACAGCGTATAGCTCCGCTTTCAGTACGTAACAGCGACATAATCTTTAACCTAAGCCCGTAACCTTGGTAAGCTGATCTTGAACTAAGAGCGCGGTGATACCGCGCTGACGCTGTGTGACGTAGAGGTATTTATTACTCCGATATTGTAGCATAATACACGTGCATTACGAAGAATGTATCGGTTTTTTGGATTTATGACGATGTTTTAATTGATTGGATGATAACTGTGGGGTGAGCACGAAAAACTATCGTAACATATTCGTAGCGTTTACCTATCAATAGCTTGTCAATTTGTATGGGGAAACTGTCAGTTTCTGACGTTTGGACGACACGAATACGTTAGGATAATGTTCGTGCTTACCCCACAGTTTCAGATTGGTTTCCAACAATTCACAGCTTTTGATAATTTTAAACGGCTATCTTTTGGCACTGGAAAATTGTTTTGATGTTTTTCTCTAATACTTAGCAGTGACCATTAGTTTTTCCCGTCAGCAAGTGACGACAGGCCAAATATTTTTTAGTTTAAATTTAATTAATACAGTTATAATAATTTTAGGTTTGTTATAATAATTTTAATTAATAATTTTAAGTTTAATTAATACTGGTTTAGGTGTAAAATCATTTGGGTTGACGGCACGGTTTTACGTCTGGACTGACAGAAAAAAAATGATCGTCAATATCCAGCATTACATTTGATACAAATAAAAAGAATCCAATATTAAAATATAGACGAGTACCTACTTCAGCGAAAATTAAATTCGCAACATTAATTATCTTAGACTCATTTGGCTTCTGCCCGGCAACACTGATGAACAATACAATTCTCTTTAATATCTTCGATTGTTAATTCACTCGCTCTCAGATCAGACGTACAAAAAAGATAATGGTTTTGAGTAACGGATCTATCGGTCTATCGATGATATCGCCTATCTAACTAACACATCGATACTATGATCATTGTTTTCCGTTTGTTTGTGCGAACAAAACGTTAAATTTTTTCCGATCACGGTGTTCATTTAATTCTTTTCAATATATAAGTATAACTGTTTAACACCCTGAATTAAATAAATGAATGAAATATAAGTATTTAATAGAAAATCAATGCTATATTTTAGTAAAGTACGCATCATTATTTTAAAAAGCCTAATCTTCAAAAGCTTCTGTCCGCTTTTATTTTTATTGGATATTAAGTAATAGGTAAAGCAGGGAATTTTGTCATGTGTAATTTCAGATAGGTTACTCTGCACTATTACCGGTCGTCGACAGTATGACATGTACTGTCTATTGGAAAATGAATTATTATCATCATAATTCATTCATGATGGTTCACTTACATAATTTTTTATATTTTGTGAAGCATTGTTCATCAATATATTGCAGACAATGGAATCTCGATTTGATAAAAAAGAAAAATGGGTTATCAATAAAAAAAATACTAATAAGAATAAAAATAAAAAATATTATAATAAGAAACAAAAAAATAATAATTTCGATTTTCTTTATTATCAAAACAACATTAACGCCTTAAACTACACTTAAATAACAAATTTATGCAACACTGAACAGTAGCGATACAAAGTCAACATCCTAAAGTCTACTTGCCACCATTCTTCCCAGATATAGCAATGGCTATAGCTGACCCTGAGTCGCTCTTCGCGTTGCTCACAGCCGACTGTTGGCCCTTACCGCCGCAGGTGTCACACGGTTGATTACCCTGGTTTTGTTCTCCATCTTGACTTAACCCTCTTCCTGACGATCCTTCATCTTTTCCAGGATTACCCGGACCAGGCCATTGGTTATTTTGACCGGGTTGTTGCTGGGGGCCGTTTTGACCAGACAGTTGAGTTAATGCTCCGGAGTGAGCAGAACTCTGTGCCTGACTGCTAACCTGCTCTTGATTGTTGTCCTCTGGCGGAGGTGGGGGCCAGAAAGGCGGTGGTCCGAAGTGGTGGTGGTGAGGCGGCGGAGGCCAGAACCTGGGCGGTTGACCTCCACCATAAGGTGGACCTCTTCCGTAAGGTGGATCTCTTCCGTAAGGTGGACAGTCGTAGTAGGGAGACCGTTTTAGTCTTTGGAGGTGTGATCCATCTGAAATGGGAAATTTGGTAAGTGAGACATACTCGTAAAACTTTTCAAGCCGTATTAATTTTGGCATCGCACATTCAACAGGACGGTGGACGGAGGATATAACTTTAGAAACTTTTAATACCTAGGAACTTATATAACCTACTGTTATTACACAAAGTAATTAAGTTGCCAAAAGGGACCTAACCCAATTAAAATGGAGAACCTAATTTATATCCAGTGCCAGTATATTCATCATAGTTTATTTAATCTACTCACATCTGTGCTCAGCTGCTTCGCTAGCGAAAACTATAGATAATACAACCAAAACGCCTACTCGCCACATTTTGTCGGTTTGATCTGAATGTTTTCCCTCAAATGTAACATTTATATTGCTTCGCGTATAAATATTGTTTGTGGTTGCAAAAAGTACTTACTAGGAATCACCTCTTATGTCACTAGACTAGATGCTAATTGATATATCACATACAAAGTGAGGTGCCAAAAATGTTTGCCTTAAACTTGAGTCTTGACGGACACGGTGCTGGTTTTTCACATTTATTAAACGCGGAATTAAGATTGGATTTTTGGAAATTAACCACATATTTATTAGATACTTCATGTCTATTGAATTTACGGGGAATTTTAGTATAAGGTCCCACTAAATATATATATTTTTAAGCTTAATCATTTATCATTTATTTTGCTAGTAAAATATACTTTCCCTGGTAGAGTAAGCAAGTTTTGTGAAGTCTGAAAGACTCTAGTTAGGCGCATTGCTCTGTAAGCATCATCAAAATATTAATACTACCATATTAAATTTGTAAATAACTTATGTATTCGATTTTTGCGGATGTGAAAGTAACGTTAGGGCTGTGCAATGCCACCTCAAAAAAAAATAAAAAATATTAAGAAAGAGCTCTCTCCTGTTATCTTGTTCAATCCCCACTTTTATCGAATTAATTTATATATATTATTTGAGTAAGAGCATTCGTTTCCCACCAGACTGTATCGCGACGGTAGGTCCTAGAAATATAAACATGTTTGCGCGGACGAAGTCGCGGCGGGAAGTTTGTCGTATTTTATTACCTAGCTAGGCAAACAACTTTATCCTGATAAGGATAGGTAATCTTTAAAGACGGGGTAAAGAGGTAAAGGTTAATACAAAAAAATTATACGTAGGTACGGTTTACGTGAAAAGAGGCTAGGCTCAGTAAGCCTAGTACGTATTCGTATCGTCAAAAATGTCAGTAACTGTCAGTTTCCTATACAAATTGAGAAGTTAACGTATTCGTTAACTTGTAGTAAACGATTCGAAAACGTTACAATAGTTGTTTGTGCTAAGGCCTTTAGAACCACAACTCCTCTACCATAATTAAGGTAAGTTTACATGGTTTAATTTGCTTTAAATAATACCAATCAACAGTTAAATAGGTACCGCACTAGTAGCTAATATAGGTTTTTTATAGTTTGTACCTAAAGGGAAAAATGGGACCATATTTACTGGGACTAGGCCGACCGTAACCCCGTCTAACTGTTACCTGGCTGTGTCTCATGAACCGTTTCGTACATTTTCGCACATCATTCTATATGGGCTTAATAGCGCCTCAAGGTTCTTTAATTGGGGTTGATTTTTATTAATCAATTTCTTAAAATTCCATGATTACTGATTGATACATTCATATATAAGTGAATTCAAAACCGATGCCATCCTTAATTAGGTCGGTTAATACTTACAAGTGTAATCGTCCCTTAAAAATTGACAGTTGTCATTCAGCCCGTCAAGATATCTTATTTGGAATAACTTGTATTAACTAAAACTACAGAAACTTCATTTCCAGATTCTAACCAGAAGAATATATTAATCTTATGTATAAAAATGAATTGCTGTTCGTTAGTCTCGCTAAAACCGATTTGGATAATTTTAGTCTCAAAATATCTGTGGCAGTCGACGGAAGGTTCAAAACATATGAAAAAAATTATGTTAAGCAGCAAGTATATACAGTTTTGGCTCACTTTATTTGCTGTTTAAAATTAGTTTCTGTTTGTGTTAAAAGTTTAGATACTACCTAAAGTTTGTATCTATTTTATTCTTCTTCAGCCTTGAAAATAAATATAAGTACAACGAGTATCAACATACACACAAGTATGTCTAAACTAGGCGATATTTTGCTACGAGCGATCTCTTCCAGACAGCCTTCCCTGATAGTTTATTTCAATAATTTATCGTGATAAACATTCACATTGCATTCCCATTGATCCCCGCCTCAGACAATTATTACTATCTACTGAAAAAATATTATTTTTAGCCTGTCTAATATTCATCACACCGGGAAAATTATTAAAACGACAGAATATATTACGAAGTAATATTTTATTCAACAACTAAACAATAAAACACACATAATTTAATCCAAATCTGTACACTATTAGCAAAATCGTTATTGATACCTAAACCTCCTATTTAACCTCCAATGGAAAGCGCTATGGCGTTGCCAGTGCGGCTCTTTGCATTGCTCAGCGCATAGCTGTTCTTGCCACAAGTAGAGCAACCAGCTTGGCTGCTGGTCTGCAGACCTTGAGACGCCAAACCCAAGGCACCACCTAGCGCGGACTGTGCGTCAGAGGTTGACCTGCTCGAATATCCATGCTGTCCGGACCCTTGCAAATATCCTTGCCGGTCAGCTGATCGTGAATCAGAAGCGAAACCTTGCTCACCTTGCTGTTGCAGCTGACCTTGGTTTCCACTGCTTTGTTGGTATTGACCAGATCCGAATCCTGCTTGGCCTGTTGAACTAGATTGTACATCAGAGGCCCCGAATCCTTGGTCATGTCTGTGTGAATATCCTTGCTGGCCAGCTGTCAGTGAACCAGAAGCGAAACCACGCTTACCTTGCAGTTGCAGTTCTTGTCCAAGACCACTTGATCCAACTTGCAACTGGCCTTGATTTCCACTGATTTGTTTGTATTTACCAGATTCGATTCCTGCTTGGCCGGTTGAACTCGCTTGTACTTCAGAGGCCCCAAATCCTTGGTCATATTTCTGAGGGCCTCCGTATCCACCGAATCCACCCCTTTTTCCGTGGTGGGAATAAGACGATTCTGAACCAAAGCTGCCCTGGCTAGCTGCTCCACCAAATGAGTTGTCTTCTTTGTTTTGTTGTCCTGATGAAAAACCGGTGTCAGAGCCGTGACCATGTCCTCCGTAGTTCTTGTCGAATTGTTTGACGTTTGATGATGATCCATATTGTAAACGGCTGTAATCAGCATCACCACTATTGCCACCATTAGTTGTGCTTTGTCCAGATGAAAATCCATATCCATGACCTTGGTTGTTCTGCTGGGCTGACCCATGGCCTTCAAAATGTTCATTTTTATTGCCTAAAAAGCTACCCTGATTTTGGTTTTGCGTTTCTTGAACATCGCCACGATTTGTGAATGCTCCAGAGATTTCACCCTGGCTACCTCCAAAAGAACCACCTTGAGCAGCTGATGAAGACGCTCTTGATGCTGCGCTCTGCTGGGGTACTCCTTGAGTAACAAAATCTTTGTTACTGCCGCTGTGGTATGAGTAGTGAGATTCCTTGAATTCTCCACCTGATGATTTGTGCTCGCCACCTTGTGATGCAAAACTCCCTTTCACTCCAGATGCTCCTCCGTAACGAGCCTTAATACCACCGCCATTAGAGCTATCGGATCCTGCGCCTGAGGCTGATCCATCTAAGCCTGCACCAGCAGAGCTTGATGCAAGTGAAAATGCTTCTCCCTGGACTCCCTGATCCGCTGCTGCTGCTGCGCCGCTGAAGACTGTGTTCTGAAGACCGTCTGAGCTTCTGGCTAGACCGCTCCAATTCTGAGTGTGAAGAAGAGGTGGTATTGGCGGCGGATTGCAAGTGCTGCAAGGTGATCTAGCTTTTCTTCGCAGTTGAACATCTGAAATTAAAGTAAATTCTGATCAAGTAAGCCCCAAACATTAAATCCTAGTGGGCTAAATGTGCAAGTAGGTAGTTAATAAGTTGTAAGTCTGCTTCGTTTTTATACCTCTTTGGGTGATATTTGGATCAGTAGGAGGATATATTGGAGGACTAAGCAAGTTTACTATAGCAAAAAAACTTACCTTCGTTTTTAATTACAGCGCTATACGCTGTGGCAATGAAAGCCAAAATAATTATCACTTTTGCCATCTCGTCGAGTAATCTGTATCGTTCTGCCTTGTAGAATTGCCAGCTACCTCATTTATAGTTACTCTGATTGTGTCAAAAAGTCTTTACTGGGAATAGATATACCTAGCTAAACACCAATGCAGTCAAATTGAAAACGTAAACACGGAGCTGGCCCGAAGGAAATTCACACGATTATATTAGTCCACCAATACAAATATTGCATAAAGAGTGGACTCGGTGAAGCCCAGGGAAATTATGATCTCATAGTGGCATAAGATCTATTTGCCTAGGAATTTGTTTGCATACATTGTTTGTCTGAGATCGAAATGTTATTTTTGAGATGATGGAACCGATGCTTATATACTTGAACTTGAATACCAGTAAAAACAGAACGCCTTTTCTTGAAATTACGTAACACAAGCAAATTAATATAGATTTTTGGGTACTAGTGGACGCCCACGACGTCGTTCGCTTACATTTTGGGCTTAGATATAAAATTGGACCCCATACAACTTCAATACACTAACTTGGACAATTACAGTTTTGGAAAAGAAAGTGCTCTTTATGCTGTTGTTTTTCCCTAACGCGCTTTAATCATATCTTATACTGGTTGGGTTAGCTGGGTTGCTATGTTGTTACATCAAGTACTACGGATCTTATTTTTTGTCATACACAGGAGCAGACCCCTAGGGGTCTACATCAGTATATTCAGATCTTCATTTTTGTTTCATGTACAGAAATTGCTTGTTACGTAGAACAGCTTTTCCTAAGCCTCTATATACTTCTAATGGTTTAGTTGGGTGGCTGAGTGTCACAACAGGTACTCCAGATCTTTATTTTTTTTCCTATGGCGTCATATTCATAACTCTCTCAGTTAAGCTAGGCTGCTGGGTTTTCAGGGGCGAGACCGTGGTCGCATGCAACCGGCCCACTCACTCGAGCCAACCTCACTTAAACATGGTACCGTCTCACCGCTGGCAGCAGAGGGCACCGTTTTTTAGCGGGTATACGAGCTCCAATCGAGCTTGAGAGTCCCATATAAACTATCGCCATCCCCGATGGCGATGGGTATGCGTAAAGCATTTACTAGACACAAAAAAAGCTGCTGGGGTTCCACATCAGAAATTCATATCTTCATAGTAATAATTTATCTGGCCGGGAATTTTCTATAGATAAGTAACGTTTTCATTTAAATTTAAATAAAAAACAGATAAAAAGTCAAAAAGTGTTCAAATATTTTCTCAATTATTTAAATATCTTCTATGTACAGACTTTTTTGTCTCTTTAGCTTTAATGTAGACAAATGCTTTGAAGTATGCGTTAAATTTGGAATACTTTAAGCAAAACGATTGTATGTGTAGAAAATCTCAGATATTTTATTGGTTTCACCATTTCGTGTTTACCAGAGATGATTGTAGGCTTAGTCGAGACAAACCTAAATCTTTTTCTCCATATCTTCTTTACAGTTAGTCAGTTAGTGACTGCCTCGTTGGTGTAGTGGCAAAGTTTCTGCCTTACATCCGAGAGGTCCTGGGTTCAAATCCCAGGTCGAGCCAAAATTGTTTCTGAGATTTTCTGTCATGAATATTGCAAAACAAACAGCTTGGAGTCGGGAAGTTGGCGGTGTTACACCCCCGTGCCTCGGAAAGCACGTTAAGCCGTTGGTCCTGCGCCTGATCTCTCTCCGGTCATGTCGGATTGTCGTCTCACCGAACTTTGAGAGTGATGGAACAGTGAGTGCACCTGTGTATTGCGCTCGCACTTGTGCACTATAATATCTCCTGCGCAGTTGGCTGATCTCTGTTGAGATTGGCCGCCGTGGTCGAAATCGGCTAGAAGGACTATTATTATTATTACAGTTACAAAAATAATTCAGAATTGTATTTTGTTTAAGAAACTTCACGTACGTACATAATGTTCCCATTGCTGTTTATTATTAATTTACTTTATTTTTTAGCATTAACAATGCAAATTTCTTTACAATGTGAACAAGACTTAAACACACTTATACATATAATAATAAAGCTACAGTCTATAGAGCACTTAAAAGAAATTCGGACCGATGAGTAAGTGTCACGGTAGCTCAATTGGGAGAGCAACTGCCCGGTTTTCGAAAGACGGTTTGAGTTCCACCTGTGGAAGTCAATTTTTCTTTAAGTGTGTATTAATTTTACATTGCTGATTATTATTTCCATTTTGCTGCCAACTTTTTCACTTTTTTTATTTATTTTCGGACAGTAAAGTTATAAGCTAAAGTAATTGAATTATGGAAATCAGTAACAACGGAGGTGCCACAAACACCCGGACAAGTAACAACATAACAGTGACAACACAAGTGGTTTTTGACATTGTCTTCGTACAGAGGTCGAACTTGGGCCCTTAGAGCGACGCCAATGAACCGCGGTTAGTCGAATTACTTAAAAAGTAAACAGTCATCACATCAATAATAATCCTCATTTAACAAGTTTTCAGATTTACATAATGAAAGTAAGTGACGTCTATTTACAAGCATCTCCGTGCTTCGGAAGGCACGTTAAGCTGTTGGTCCCGGTTAATATCGATATATATTGGTCGTTAAGCCTGGTCTGAGGCCCTCGGGCGGCTTAATAACATCTGACAATAAGGTTGGTCTCTTACCTTACAAACACGCCTCCACCAATCCGCACTGAGCCCGCGTGGTGGAGTATGGCTCGGACCACCTCATAGTTGAGGTGAGGCCTGTGCCCAGCAGTGGGACGTATATAGGCTGATGAGATGAGAGATAATGAAAGTGGCAGAGTGTCACACAATATTGATTTTAATATTGTGTAACAAGTAAAACTTTCAGTAGACTTTGCCGTCCAAATAGTAGAAAAAGTTATTTTCATTACTATAAAACGTATCTCAAAAAAAAAGTTTGTGAGAGAAAATAGGAAATAAATGAATCAAGTTTTTGGGTAAATTTATTTTTTTTTTATTCATACTTTTTCAGTACTGGTTGGTATTTTTCTTATTCTACGTACAAATAATTTAATTTAATTTATTTAATACAATTGGTAATTAACATTATACAATTTTTTTTTTCAGGAATAGGTTATTGATCAATGTCTGTGCCGTAAGTTCTAGCGTTATACATGAAGTAGGTAGGTATTTGTTCACACTAAAAACAGTCTCATAAGCACATCTTATCCCAATTCAGATTTATTTCCCAAAACCACCCGCGTTGGAACTAGCCTGGGATTGTGCTCCTCCGCCACCGCCAATGCTGACACTTTTCGAAATGCTGATTGAAGGAAGCCCACCGCCACCACCGAATCCTCGACCACCGAAACCAGGGCCACCGAAACCAGGGCCACCGAAACCAGGGCCACCGAAACCAGGGCCACCGAAACCAGGGCCACCGAAACCAGGGCCACCGAAACCAGGCCGTCCGTATCCCTGGCCACCGAAACCATGGTGACCATATCCTGGACCACCGAACCCGGGGCCTCCAAAGCCAGGGCGATGACCGCCGAAGCCTCCGCCGAAGCCAGGTCCAAATCCAGGTCCGTAGCCCCCTCCGCCAAACGCGCCAGCTGATGCTGACGACTGGCTGAATCCGCCAAACTGGGGTGAGCGGGCTACTCTGATAGCTGAAAATATGAATAATGGAATTTATCTCTAAGATAGGCAAAAGCGTTAATATTCTTAGATATTTTTAAGCATTTTCTCTTCAAACTACCTCGCCAAATTGGAAGGGGGGACTGATATCTATTCAGGTTTTCAGGGTCTCTTTGACTACTTGAAATCTTTATTTGGCTATTAAAATGTATATAAATGATTCCTTTGAGCCACAGGACCGCGAAGTAATTGAGTTTTTATTGTAACATCGCCACTTGCTTCTCGAGAGGTAAAATACAGAGATGAAGAGACGTACCTCCATCAGTTCCAGAGAAATTCAGGACGAACAGAACAGCGAATCCTGCGCATAAAATCACTCGCGCCATGATCAATCCTTTGGTTCTTTGTCTTAAGACAATAATGACGGAAACTGTATTATTCTGAGACTATTTATACGTGCTTCGGCAAAGTCATTACGTCAACAAAAATTCCATGTCGAGCCTAAGTGAGAACTAACATGAGTACATTGCTAGAGTACGCTAAATAATTTACAGCAACAGTGATTGTTTCCCTGATACAAGTATAATTATTAATTTGTAGTTGTTAGATTTCAAGTTATGATTTGGAAATTATATTGCTGAATCGGTAAGTGTTTAATGGTTTGGGCGTTATATTATTGAACCTGGAGTTTAAATATTTATTAATTCATTACCTAGTATTCCAAGTGTTTCTTGTTACATACATTAAACTATCATTACTTACATAGTATTGAGTAAGGTTTGTACTGTATAGCACTTGAGTGAACGTTGATAACTTCAACTGTCATAGGACTTTCCAGGGATTAATTTAATGTTTAACACATATGTACTAAAATAATATACATAGGCCATCATTTATTCACGTGTAGGTATAGTTCATTTTATAAAACAAAATCAGATAACATGCAGAATTTTCTGAATGCAAAAAATATTATAAACCTTTATCATGACTTCGCTTTAGAGCTGGATTCAGCTTGAGAACTCCCTGATCCTTTGACAATACTGACGCTCTTGGAGATAGATATAGAGCTGCTTCCACTTGAACCATGGCTGTTAAAACCTCCACCGTTCTTCAAAGCATGGTTATTTTGCGCTACAGGAACTTTAGGGACATTGTTGTTGCGGCCTCCACCAAATTTAGGAACGTTGTTGTTGTGGCTTGCGCTAATCTTGGAATTGTGGTTGTCAGAACTGCCACCGAATTTAGAAGATCCATGGCTTCCCCCTGAACTGAAGCTTGCTGCTTCGGCACTAGCCTTGCTACTAGACGTAGGCACTGAAAAAAAGTGATGTCTTAAGAAAATGAGGAAATAGATTTGACTTGTAAAGAACATTTTGTTCAGGTAACATTTACCTAGTCCTGAATGCTACTAGGTAAATTGGTAATGTAAATGAAGAGTACATAGACATAGTTGACTATTTGTTATGTGACATTTGCGAGACCAATACAAATAACACGAGACATCTTGGCAATAGGCTAAAGCTAAATAATTATGCCTGTGTTCTGTCCGATCCTTTTTATACCAAATCTGGTACAATTTATACTGAAAATATGAAGAATACATTTAGCAGACAAGTGTGAAATATCGCAGAATTCTAGACTCTGTATTTAATTGTAGTTTTAGAACGTAGATGATTTTTGTTGAGAAAACAAAGTTTTGTTAAAGCCTTCGATTTCATCGCGAATCCTACTACTATTATAAAGGCGAAAGTTTGTAAGTATGGATGTATGGATGTATGGATGTATGGATGTTTGTTGCTCTTTCACGTAAAAACTACTGAATGGATTTGAATGAAACTTTACCACAATATAGCTTATACATCAGAATAACATATAGGCTACAATTCATAAAGAATTTTTAAGATAAAGGCTTTCCACGCGGACGAAGTCGCGGGCGGCCACTAGTCTTTTTATATTTCTTATGTACCAATCGATAGGATCAATCATGAGCATCATCACACTGGTCATAAGCAGCATCGACGTATCGACGTTACCTTACCTTTAGTTACTCCGAAAACACATATCGTTATTTTTAGGAACTAGACCGCCTGAAATGGGTTGGGTGTAGGTGCTTGGTGGTGACTTCTGTTTATTTAAGACATTATAACTCTGATGTCACGTCATCACACCTATCAGCAGCGCAAAGACTCCTAGTGCCTACCTTGGCATGCATTACGCATTCGCCGAATAATTTGCGGGGCAGCTGTCATTTTACAGCTAGAGTAGTCGCTTTTAATGGTATACAGTTGGGTTGAAAGTGTTGAAACTTAAGTGGATAACAAACGTCTGCCTATCCACGGACGTCGTCCAAAAGGCAGACCTCAAAAGCGATGGCAAGACGAAAACTAGCTAGCTCTGACCGCCGACTTTAGAGTTCTTTAGTATCTTGGATCGGACAAGATTGCTTTAATCATTTCAAACTTGCTATGCCATTTTCTCGATCCGTATTTTATGCATATAGCCATCATTATTGTGCTCGCCTTGAAATGTTCTCATGCGCTTGCGGAACTTTAGCAGCAGATAAAGAGAAAGAAGAAAATTGAGGGCATTTTCTTTATCTCATCTTACCCTTGTGGAAGGTGTGTATAAGTATATGCGTTATTTGAAATGTTTCGATTCTTGATAAATTCGTTTAATCCTTGGGTTAATAATCCCATTAGGTGTTTAAAAAAAAAAACAATGGACTGGTAGAAATATTAACAGATGCTAGAAGGGTTAGGTTAGGATATAAATAATTCCCCCCTATGGGATCTCCACCTTGTCGTGGTGGGGGGGCTCAGTGGCTTCGCCACCCACGGTGAAGCTAAGCGGGATCCAGGGAGGGGACGCTCCACGTGGGCTTGGGACGGCCTGCGCAGGATGCGTCCAAGGGTGCGGGTGTGGGAGACAGTTCTGGCTGTCCCTCGCAGTCGGGTGCGGTCGCGGGAGGAGAGACGTCTCGGTGTGTCGTTGCCGTGCGGCCTATCTCCCGCGACCAAACGGGGGCGCACCGTTGGATGGCGCTGCGGTGGGGCCGCAGAGGAAGAGGAGATGCGGTGTGTCGTTGCCGTCCTCCCTATCCTCTGCGGCCGGGAGGTGGCGGAGCCCAACACCTTGCTCCGCCGCCAAGGAGTTTGTGGCCCTCGGGCTATCCGCCGGGGTGCCGTGGTGAATGCTCACGCGACCCCATGGCACCCCCCACAATGGCGGAATGGTGGAATGCGCTGTGGTTTTAGTGGGTATTACGGCCTTGCACACCAGCCGTTGAGTCCCACATACCCCCCTGCAGATGTGTGGGGGGCATGCGTAAAAGCATTTCCACACCGAAAAAACAAAAAAAAAAAAAAAAAAAAAAAAAGGATATAAATAATTAAAAAAGGTTTTACTGTGATTAGGCAGTGTATTTTCTTGTTTCAGTCTTAACAAATAAAACTGTTTCTATAGTTAAATAACCCAAATTGTGAAGATCACTTTGTGGCAACAGAGTTAGAACTGGCTTGAGATGACGCACTGCCAGATCCTCTACTTATGGTTATACTTTTGGATATGCTGATAGTTCCACTACCACTATCTAGGAGACGGCTGAGGCCAGGACCACTGGCACCGGGGCGTCCAAAACTGTGTCCACTGTGTGAAGAGCCACCAAATCCCGGACCATCCAAGCCGGTACCGCCACCGTATTGGCCACCGAAGTTAGGTGCTATAATGTGAAGAAATATAAAACTACAGATGCTGTCATGAATGTATTTATTATCAAATAATCTTTAGTCAAAGCTAAAATCACAAGACAGATCACTTTCCAAAGGCCTCAGCGTTTGAGTTGGCTTTTGAAGCACCACCGGATCCTTTGCTAATGCTAATGCTTTTAGAAATACTAATGGATCCACTACCACCGTTTGAATGTCCGAATCCAGGTTTGCCGAAGGCCGGGCGACCAAAGTCCCCGTGGTTCACTGGGCCGCCGAAGTCACGGGGCCCCGGGCCACCGAAGTCACGGGGCCCCGGGCCGCCAAAGTCGCGGGGCCCCGGGCCACCAAAGCTAGGGCCATGGGGTGAGGGGCCACCGAAGCTAGGACCGTGGGGTCCTGGGCCACCATGGTGTCCCCCACCGAAGCCTCCGCTTGATGCTTGGGCGCTGGCTTGACTAAAGCTTTGGGGTGCTAAAATTAAAAAAAAATGTATCATTGTGGTTAACAAGAAGTGTAGGACAATAATCAAAACTGTAATTAAAATTAATAGGAAAAGGCCAGACGGCTTACAGTAGAACAAGAAGGGTTTTTTTGTCTGACAAAAATGAAAATATCTACCTGCACTGGCTTTAAAAAAGCTGAGAACAACTAGAAGGCACAATCCCAAAAAGTAGACACGAGACATCTTAACAGTCGATATAGACAGAAATCAAATAAACAACTCTTCTGAACACACTGCTATTTATACCCATTACCGAAAACCACACTGATAAAAATATAGCACTTCGAGGGTAAGTGTTAATTTTTACACAATGAACAGGTAATCATTCCTAGATTCTACTTAGATAAGTATGGTTTTAAACTACCTAGACATTTTGTTTCATAAGAAAGAAAACAATATTAGAAGCAGCGGATTAAGGTAATAATTTAATCATTTAGTTACTAAGGACAAGGAAAAAAATGTGGATTATAAATACAAAACAATAGATTAACAATTGTAAAGTTGGTAGTTTATTGACTTACTACATACTTAGTATATACAAGATTCATACCATATACCTATATACCTTTTTCTTTTTGAGTTCCCAATATTAAGGCCCCAGTTACAAGTGCCATGATGACGGAGGGGGAGGGGGGGGGGTCAATGTTGTCATGGGCAGACATTGAAGTCTACTCTTTTAGTGACACCATATAAGTTCAAAACACAATATTTTACTTACATATTAAAATACTAGGTATATCTATACTTAATGATGCTGACCGGTATTGAGATGTTAAATGTTAATGTTACTTTACAATGTCAGGGGCTTTACCCGCTACCAAGTATTTGCTACCTGTGATTAGCGAATGGCTCTAATGTTTGCAGATGATATTAGATACGCAAACGTTGTTTTGTTATATAAATTATTTTTCTTATCACTAAGGGGTATGAAAAATAGATGATGGTCGATTCTCAGACCTACTCAATATGGTCACAAAATATGAGAATCGGTTAAGCCGTTTCGAAGGAGTACGGGAACGAACATTGTGTTCTGCCACGAGAATTTTATAAATATATAGCATATAGACATTACCAGTCGACATAAAAAAACATTGTCCGTGGAGTTTCCTTTCTTCTATGAATATAACCTTTTTACTCATAAGGTTACATACGTGCTGGCTAGAAAACTAGAAAGTTTTTCCCGGGCATTTCATTTTTTAATCCACGAAAAAAATATGTCACAAAAATGGCGTCATAGTTGACAAAAGCTCCTTTGTATTTTCCGCGATATTAATTAGTACTTACCTACTTAGCTTTAATTTTAGTACAGAATCAAAGAATTTATGACACAATGGAAAATATAGCGAAATTGTTTGAAGACGACCCCAAAAAGTACGAAAGTAGAAAGCTTATGCGGAGTAAGTTCCAACGGCACGTGACCGTTCTTACTTGGAAATCCTATTTACAAAGACAGTAAGTGTTTTTAATATTAAGATTTAATCAGACAACGCCTTGAAGAGTTCCGACGTCTCAAGCGGCAAGTGATAAACATCATTGGCCGCCTAAGCTTTGCTCCTTTTTAAAAATGTATATTCAAAAGTTTTTGTCATTTTTAGGCGAAGATGGCAGTTGCTAGTGACGGAAACGCTTTTCGCGTTTATTCTATTCATGATCGCGGTGTTCATAGCCAAGCCTGTGTTCCTGACACCGCTTGAGGCCGAACCTGAGGCCCCTCTGGCCTCATCAGATGTGCTGGCCTCAGTGCACTCTAAGAACCTAGTGGGTTTCGCGCCAAATACAGCGCCGTATGTCACGATCATGGCTAGAGCTGCTGAACTGCTTCAAACAGGTTTTCCTATTTATTTATTTATTTAAGCTTTCTTGCACAACAAAACTTTGTATAAAAGGTGGACTTCACGCCGTTGGGCATTTTCTACCAATCATACCTTTGGGCTAAGCAGAAATAATTATATTAGTGGGCGGTGCGACAAAATAAATAAAAGAGAAAACACAAAAATAATAATACCAATAATATGACACATGAGATTAAATATAAAATATACAATCTATTTATAAAAGATAACATACTTAAAAATACGAATAATATGTACTAATATACACTAAATAAATTAATAAATTAGACGCTTTTTCATTTACTTAGTGACAAATATTGTGATATTTCTGAAAAAAAAAACATTTTTTATTTTATTTTTAACAATTATTTGTTCTTAATTCTTATTTCTTTAATTCTTTAATGTTATAATTAACATTAAAGAATTCACAACACCATACGGTGGAAAGGAAAACAAATATCTGCTGTTGCGAATGCTTAACGCGTTACATACCTGGCGTTACCTTTATACCGGGATACCGGGAGATGACTGCAATTTCGGGAACGATAATGGTCCGAAATGGTTGTGACCTCCTATACTACTTGTAGTTAGCTAAGCACATATATTTTATTTGCAGAATTTCTGTCTGGTGAAACGGAAGCGGATTTGAATAACATATTGTACAACCGTACCCAGGGAACTCCGCTTGACCAACCAGTTATATGGGTAATTTGGACCCCAAAGGTTAGCTTTTTCTTAGAAAGTATTTATTTAATCTTTATTGTACCGTGATACAGTTGGCAGATTTAATGCCATGAGGCGTTCTCTGCTAGTTTACCGTGCGGAAATGCAGAAAATAATTGGTGGCGGAAACAAAAAAAACTCCGTAGGAGTTGTGATTTTTATTTCAGCGCAGACCGCAATCGCACAGATGCAATTTTCGAATTTAAGGCATTGTGATCTATTTATTGGTTACGATTTTCGAGATCGATTTATGACATGTTAATGTGCCTGGTGCCCTAATTTGTCGCTTGAAGTCATGGACAGACGCTTGCAGTCTGGGACAGGAGGTTGCAATCTGCTGTCATAATTAGTTTATTGTGCTAGTGCTTTCCTGGCACCAGAAAAACCTAACAATAGTCAATCAGTTTTTCTCTTACAGCACGAAAACATGTGGCGATTCAGCATCCGCAGCACGGAGCGGGCTCGCTACGAGACCAGCTCGGAAGAGATTGCCTATACAAACCCTCACCTGAGAGCTGGGTTCCTAGGCGTTCAACTGGCAGTCAGTCAGGCGTTGCTGGAATACTCTAGTCCGAACCCTCCTATGTATGAGGTAATTTCTTAGATTTGAAGTCAATATGTATGAAATGATGTCGACAAGTAAGGAGTGAAATTCCTCCCTCAAATTGTAGTGCTAGAGTACTTAGTACTTAGTGTAAGGTTTTTTGTTAATTTATTTATGAGTTCGATCATCGCTTTTTTTTTGAATTAACAATGCAAATTATTAACGATTTTAAATTAAAACACACTAATGGACTGCGACAGGTGGGACAGGGAACAGTGATGAATCATGGCTGGCTGCCTAAGGAACACTTAAATAAATTCAGACCGGATGAGTTAGTGTCACGGTACCTAAATTGGTAGAGCAATCGCCCGGCTTGCGAGAGGTACGGGTCCGTGTCCCGCCTGTGGCAGTCAATTTTTCTTTAAGTGTGTAATAACTTCACATTATCGCTTTTTGATAAAAAAAAGTGTTTGTTCGACAGAAAGTGATATAGAATCCAAAACATTTTTGCCCGCAGTTGTAAAGCAATAACAAAAATAAATATTCACTCATAAGGAGAATTATTTCATCTTGTGAACGTTATCTCATACAGTCTTTAACTCTTAGTATCGGTTAATTAGCGCTCCGTACACATTTTTATGCACTGGTTTATTTACCGATTGGCTCTTATCCGCCGAAATAGCTCAGTTGAGAGAGCGTTAGACTGAAGATCTAAAGGTCCCTGGTTCAATCCCGGGTTTCGGCAAATTAGATTTTTGCACTTTTTATTTTCGCTTTGGGATACAATAATCCCAAAGTTACTATAGAACAAATTAATGTTTTATTTACTTGCGGGAAACTTATTCAAATCTATTTATGTCCAGTTGTAGATAACCTGTACTATTTTCAAGAATCAATAAAATTTATTATTTTTATAAAATAAGTAAGATTTTACTACTATACTTTCATTACAGTAGTGCAGGAGATAAGTAACGGAAAAACTTATTATTTGCAATCTATGCTTACGCAAAGAATCCCATCATAGAAGCTTAGCTTCGTCCAAACAAGAATAGGAGTTACCCAAAAATAACTTTACGTTTGGACATAGAAAATACTGAACTGTATGTGGAATGTTTATTCGCAGATTAATTCATAGTCCAGCTTGGTCAAATCCGTTCTTACGTGAAATATTGTCCTTCACTTGCCCACAGCTGAGCCTAGTATCGATGCCAGTATCGCCTCTCATGGACGAAAGCCGAGTCCACCGAGCCATATCCGGGATACTGCTGTGTTTCACCATCGCGTTCATACCGCCGGTCATCGAGACGCAGTCCCTGGTGGTAGTCGAGACTGAAAGTGGCTTTAAAGTGAGTAAAAAAATGAGTTATCGCTTTTGTTTTATATGTCTCACGACTGAAGAAGAAGAAGAAGAAAACATTTTTATTCAGTATCACATATTTTACCAAATAGAAAAAAACATTTAAAAATCACATACACAAGATACAGAAAAGGTGGGCCACACACACAGCATGTGTCGTAGCATCTCAGGAATGCCACGACGCTGGTCTTTCGTGGGCACCCAGACAGAGAGATAGCACTACTTTGCACAACAATTGCTATACTGGACACAGGTCTCACGTCAACTGTGGGATGGTATGAGCTATGAAGTAAGAGAAAAGGTCGAAGTAATATAAAAAGCGCTCTGAATATGTGAAAGCTTAATGAATAAATCTGATTCAAAACTAATTAATAGTCGGCCCAATTTCATGCTCAAAAAGGTAGCCGTTTTATTTCTTATTTTTTTCTTAGATAACGGTAAAGACACTTTAGGCGGACTTTAAATTCTTTATTATGTATTTATTTAAGTTTATTTTTAACACCACTCTTGATTCTGATATCTGTAACATAAGTGCCTAAGCTACTTACCACGGAGTCAGATCAATGTACTCGTATGTGATATTGTTGTATATTTATTTATTTTTATCGTCTCAGCTCCTAAAATTTTTCAGCGTGCATTACGAATGCGAAATGTTGACTTCTCAACTCTGTACATGGCATGGCTGGTCTACGCGTACCTGAGCGTCCTCCCCATCTGCCTGCTCGGTGCCTTCACTCTCATCTTGGTCTTCCGCTGGATCCATCTGTTCTACGCTATGGTCATACTGCTCGCATACGTGTCTGTGATGATCATGCTCGCTTTTATCATGGCTATGTTTCACACTAAAAGTAAGTATATTAAAATTGTGTTGTAATTGTACGATAGATTAGCTTTGCTTTTCATATAAGACATTGCAACCCTTTTCTGCTTGCAAGAAACTTTGCTTACTTATCACACTCCCGCGCGTATTTCTAGCTTTGTCTTGCGTCGCCTGTTTGTCATACACCTTTATTTTACGTAGCTGGTATCAGTATGAAGGTAAAACCTTATCGAATCTACTGTTAAAAAGCCTGAGACCTTTTGACTTTTGGACTCGTCATCATTAGGCAAGCTGTCGAAAAGCATCGGAACCTCAGTATTTTCCTCATTTCAGCATGGATAACTTGCCTCTGGAGTACATTGTTCACGCTGCTGCAAACTTTTCTGGCTGAGTTACTGGTGCACCACCACTACGATCTGAAGCACCTGGCTCTGACCTTCCTCTTGCATGTAGCGCTACCACCCCTGGGTTTGGTGCATGCCTTAAATGAGTTCGCACTACTGCAAACTGGAAGTAAATGCATTTTTTTAAATCTACATTAAATGCCAAATCGGTCCTACTCTGTAAGGCAATGCCCGTAGGTTCGAACGTAGCTATCCTTAGAATTAGTGATTCTTAATTTACTGTGCGAGCAATCCGGATGTTAAGAGTCCAAATAACGCAAGCTCTAAGAAAAGCTTTATGAAGTACATTAGTCACAAATCTTAGAGTGTCAAAAATAACAGCTTCAACTGTTTTTGAACCGTTCAGCCAACAGCCGAATTGCTTGAACGTTTAAAAGCGTTTGAGAAATAAACTTTATTTTCTTTCAATAATTGCATTCGATGTTTTAAGGGGGTGCTTCTCGATTGACTAAGCCCTCGTTGCTGTACACAATCTTGTCATGGTCAATGCTGAACTTGTTGTACTTCGGCATACTGATGTTAATGCAACGGACGATGCGGTACCAAGCCATTGGAGGTCAAGTTTCCTGGAAGTCGATCATTTTCAAGAAGGTGGAGGTAAGTTATAAAAGTTTGGACTAATTTTGAGGAAAATAATTTACTTTCAACTTGAATACATAGATCTTTATACCAATGCGCATTAATTGCAATTAGAATTGTATTATTGTTAAAGGATAAAAATAAATTGAATGAAATAAAATCACCAACTGGTAGAGAACGCGAAAGATTGCAAGAAGTAGATGAGCTTGTTGCTAAAGCGATCAGCTTTCGTAATGTTTCAAAGGTAAGCTTAGTAAATTACTAAGTAACTTGACTTGAAAGGCTTGAGAATCCTTGTTAATTTTTTAGCTAGAATTTAAATCATACATCATCTAACCAGTAGCATCCATATGCGGTTTGAGTTTTGCGACTGTCTCGGTCTTTGCGTTTTTTGATACCATAGATTTTACTGTTCGCCATTCGTTGTCCTTCAAAGTTCAAGTTGCGAGATAAGAATATACTTTGTTTTTCAGACCATCATGAATGTACCAGTCCTAAGCAACATCACGCTGGACATATATCGCGGAGAGTTCACCATGTTTTTTGCAGAACGAGTCCAGGAGAGGATGACCATTTGTATTGAGGATTTACTGACAGGTTTTGTTCTAAATTAACATGAAACAGATTATATACTAAATAAAATCCTAATATGGTCGTATTGTTAATGAGTTTCCTTCCGACATACGCGTACATCTGACTGTATTTAGACATGAATCATGAAGCATTATACGGGAATGTGGATAACGATTAAACTACTTTTCACGCAGGTCTAACGCTACCAGACTCTGGCACAATCAACGTGCTGGGCACGACCCTGGACGAGGGGGTCTACCCGATCGCGACCCCCAACATGACGGGCTACTGTCACCACAGCCGCATGCTCATCGACGACTTGACTGTGGAAGAGCATATCATATTGTTTTCTGAGGTACATACTCTTGCCTAGCTTGCGGGATAAACAAGCGGTGCTTAAAGCTGATGCCTTATGATAAATCCTAAGACCTGACTGATGAAATTAAGGAGCACATTATCATGTCAAATCCATCATTGTTGATGGTCTTTTATGATATCATCTTGCATGTAAAATGATAATTCGTTATTGGGACTATCTAGTTACTAAAGCACAAAGTTATGGTTCCTGACACCAATTAACTTTCAAAGCACATTATATTCGTAATAATTTTGCAATTTGGCACAGATTTAACTACTTATCGTTCAGTATTCTTGGAATAACGTGTTATTCTTGCAATTTGGTACAGATATCCCTCTGGCAAGAGTCGTCTCAATACATAACCGAGTTCATCCACCTGCGCATGCGACGGCTGATGACGGAGTGCGACCTCGATTCGGTGCGATTCGACCAGGTGTACAACCTTGGACAGTACTACCGCGCGCAGCTGTGCTGGGCCATAGCTTTACTGCTGGAACCGAGGGTAAGGCTATTATCGCAAAAAAGGGATGATTTTTTGTGACGTCTGATGACGGAGTACGACCTCGAGTCGGTGCGACTAGACCTGGTGTACAACCTTGGACAGTACTACGGCGCGCAGCTGTGCTGTGCCATAGATTTACTTCTGGAACCGAGGGTATGATAAATGTCACAATAAAGGTATAATTTTTGTGTTACCCATTTTTAATCAGCCCTTGTATAACCATTGACTGAAAGGGACCTACTCACATCGCAAACCACTAATGTTTTGATTTAATTTCAGGTCATTATTGTCCCTAATTTTTTAGATAAACCACATTTTGTTCAAGTTATAAAAGACAAAATCATGGTATGTATTACATTGATAAACCAATGTTATTTGTGCTGAAAGTAAAGTACCTATAGTCGAAAAATTAACTTTTTTGCATTCTAGCAATACAAAAAATACAAGACACTCCTGTTTTTCTGCTATGCTAGCATACACCTAGAATACGCCGACCGAATATTCATCGTTGATAATAAAGTTTTAGTGTTCGGAGGCACACCAGCCTACATGTTCTTCAAGTATGGTTAGTAAAAAATATTGCTATTTGAATACCTACCTACTTTCATACGTACAGGACCAAAATAGTTTGGGTGCCAAAATGTTATTGGTTACGAGAATCAAACCTTCATGTCATAGGCAGGACCCGTCAAACTATTGGTTGGTTTGGTATTGCCTTCCACATTCTCTGCTCCACAGGCGTATCTGAAAATAATGGTAGGTACACTTATCTTCTTCTTCCAGGTCGCGAATACCGTGTGAGAATGACATTCCGCTACGGAGGTAACGTGGACGAAGAGTCCACGGCAGAACTTCTCGAGAGAGCCACAGCGGCCGGCGCCACCGTGAGGGCTCATCTCGGGTCCTTGCTAATTCTGAGACTACCAGCCAGCCCGACCGCGAACGTGGCTGCGCTGGTCAAAGACTTATACGATAATTCGAATCTATATGGTATTACTTCGATGAGCATCAGTTTGCCTGACTGCGAAGAAATAAGCAGAAGGTACATATATACATAAGGTACATACATTGTGATAGAATGATACTACACGACCGACAGTGCTCGAAGCCTTCGCATGGAAGCTTTGCTCAGCTGAAGTGGCAGTGGGCACCACACAGAGCGCGATAAACCGATTGCCGTTGAGGCGGAAATGTTCTCGAATGGCGACCGTGTGCCGGACGACGCTGCATGGGCAGGCTTCTTACAAGGTGGACCGACGATCTGGTGAAGGTCGCGGGAAGCCGCTGGATGCGGGAAGCGCAGGGCCGATCGCGATAGAAATCCTTGGGGGAGGCCTATGCCCCCGCAGCACACCCTTGCGGACTGTCCGCAATGAGATGAGCAGCGCCGGACCTGGTGGCGACGGTCGGCCAGGTCCTCTCAACAACAATGCGTTAACAATGCTAGGCAATGAGAGGAACTGGAAGGCGGTGGCCTACTTTTGCGAGACGGTAATGACCCAGAAGGAGGTGGCGGAGCGGGAGAGGGGGGACGCTCCCTCGGCGCCCCCGCACCGCAGACAAGGTTGCGTGCAGGTTGGTGGCACAGGGGTGCCCCAGGTCGAATTCCCTTTAGTTATGTGTCCCATAATTGACGGAAAAATAACTAATATTGGGGTGATAGTGATATGTAGCCTTACAGAGTACTTAAATGACATTTGATGTCCTCAGAGCAATACGAGAAGCACGAGCTGCGGTACATGAAACCTCTCCTCATCTTCACAATCTTGCTAAAGAAGCATTGAAGAAAATGGCTGGTCCGTATTTTTTGTATATGTCAAAAAATACAAGTAAAAACAGTCAATTTCAGCAGATTTTTAAGCTAGTTGCAATTTTTTTACATATTTAATTTTGTCATGTTTGTGTAATAATTTCTTTGTTCTAGAACCCTGCGCATGGAAAAGAAAGTACACAAGATTTGTGAACGTAACTAGCGTTAGGGCTATGGGATGGAAGTTTATAACCTACTACATTTACTACAAGAGTTGTTTCATTTTAACGGTAGGAAATTTAAACTGTTATAAGTATGTACTTATTAATCAAAATTCTATCTCAAAACTTAATCTCTGAAAATTTTAATTCCTTAAATTAAATTAACTATTTATTTATTTTGTTGCTGTTTTCAGTTCGTGTCAGCGATATTGGCAGGTGTGTTTATTGGACTATCTCTGGCTAGCATTTTAACTCATTTGGCCGAAGATCGAAGCGCGAAGAAGATATTGCACGGAGAGGTAGGATAGATTCCAAGTCTGAGGCTCTATTACGAACTTGCTTACCGTACAGCAGAAGCGCTGCTTATCTATGCGTTTTATCAGCCATCAAAGTTTTTTTTTGTTTTCGGTTTTAATTTAGAAGTTTTTGCATAAAACAATGACAGTCTCATGTTGAAGAATGTATTTTGTTGTAAAACAGAAAAAGTAGGCCAAAATCACTTTTATTTTGGGTTTTATTACTCTTTAGATAGGAATATCTTTGAAAGGGTTAAAAAAGGACGGTAGGTCTCACAGTGTTAGTTGTCAGAATAAACCTAGACAGACTAGAACTAGAAGTATAGGTAATACTTAAAAGCTCCGATACTCATTTCCAGTCACCCTGTATTATGATCACCATTGCAAAATCAAAGCAGCCCTCATCATTGTTCTATTTTTGTGTAGATTCTGACGGTGGAGGCACTCCAGCAACAAACGACTCTGGTTTTGCGATCTGGCTCCAGTCCCGAGGCCACATCAGTCGCAAATGCGTTTGTATCCAATTTTATTAGTTTTTTCGTTCTGGACTGTATAGGCGATTAATGCATTGAATCGGCGGATCGAATACTAGATATGAATTTGGATTTAAATCTTTTCCAGTTACGTCTTATCTGAAACAAATGCAACTTTGAAAGAAGTGGAAAATATGGTGTACACGGCACTATCACATACTGAGGTAAATTTTTTATTGTCAATGTTTTCACTAGCTCAGAATTTTCTAATTTTACCAATCGTCAGTCAGAACATGATATTTTTTCCATGATCTATGTAGGTCAATTTCTGCTGTTAATTACGTAGTGAGTGCAGTTATTTAGGTCGCTAGAGCATGAGCCTTTGCTTAAATTATTTTCTAGTTTTCAATAATTAACTTATTTTTCAGAGTCTAACTGAATACCTTGTGACACGCGCAATCGACTCACCCCAGCAATATGTATACATGTATGCCTATGGTATGGACGTCATGAGGGATGCTCGAGGGAAACTTATGGTTAGAGATCCGATCTTTTACTTATTTATTGGTTTAAGGTATATATGAAAATATCTTAGTAGCTCTATTCATTCTCTATTTGTTCCTTTGTTGCGGTTATGCTGCTTCTATTCGTTTCTGCTGTGAAAGCTGAGCAAAGCCTGGTTTATTTAAAAATATATATAATTTAATCAGGTCCAAGCACTGTACAGTCCGATGCACCACGATGACGCAGCAGCAGCAAGGTCACTAGCTCGGGTATACATGGCTCTACTGAGGCACTACACGCAGAATCTAGACGCAACTATTCAGGTTTCTGACGACCCGTTGGCGCTGGATCTTACACCGGTTAGTAAGTCGTGTGTAATGAAATTAATATGGTGAACCCTCTTGCATCGATTCTAGTTGAAATTGGGAGCAGCTAATAAACACAACCTGTGTTTGTCATCTGCTCCTAATTTGGACTAGAGGGACGTCGAAACTATCCCTCAGATTCGTACTGTAAACTTCTGATTAATTATTTTGCGGATCCGATCCACGGTAGTTTTTGAGTAGAGGTTTAGTATTTCGATTTGGAAAACCTGTAGATTCTGGGTTAGGTAGTAACAAGTTTACTTTTAACTAATAACGGTTCATTAAATTCAGTTAACAGCTGAGACTGAGGCAGCCCTTTTGGTGAGCGTTATTCGCATCTTCCTGATTGTTTGATGGCTCATTTTCATCAAGATCTAATTTTTCACTATAAGCTAGCATTCTAAAGAAGCCTTACGTATGTAAGGCTTCTTAAGTAAAATCCAAATATAAGCTTCTCTTTTTCTTGAACAGTGGATGAGATATGCCGGAAAAGCGCCACTATTGATTCAATTTCTGCTCATACTGTCGATTTCACACATTACTCTAATGCCTTCGAAGGAACATGGTATTGTAAGGCATTCGCAGGTATGACAACGTTAATTAACGTTTTAAAGAAAATGTTGAAGAACTATGCCATTTTACTTCTGATCTTAGACAAATGGTATTTCTGTTTCCAGTGCAATGCGATGAACTTTTCTCCTGCCCGGTATTGGTTTTCTATGTACTTTTGTGACTTGACAATGTACTGGGTGCTGGTATTTATTATATCCGCTGTCACGGTGGGGGTAATAATTTTGATGGTGCCTATGAGGAATTTTTCTTACCTAGACCTCGGTACGTTTGTACAAAGTTAATTGTTTGCTTATCGTTAAATTGGTTGTAACAAAGATGCAGTTTATAGTTCCACACAGTAACACGTGTTTACGTTTGAACCTTTAAAGAGCTCCACATACTTTTTTTTAAATATACATCAACCTCATATACATTGATCTGACTCCGTGTGGTAAGTAGTTTGAGCACTTGTGTTACAGAAATCAGAATCAACAGTAGTATTACAAATAAACTTAAATAAATACATATTACACCCAAACCAGTACAAATAGACATGTTCAAACACACAAACGTTTGTACAGTGCGGGGATCGAACCTGCGACCTTTGGTTAATAGTCAACATCTTAACCATTACCCCATGGTGGTCATCAATACATACGAGGCGATAGATAGAAACCATTCTACGGAACGCCTCAGGTTTTGCAAGATCATCTATTTCAAAATGTTATTTTCAGTTGTGATACCCGTTATGCTGATCGTTTATGGCTTCGGTTGCATTCCGCAAGCCTACCTCTTCAGCATCGGTCCACAGGCTGCCTTGAACACTATGACCTTCATTATTATAAACGTCGTATTTGGTATGAACATTTTCATTACTTCATTAAATTTTAATCAGAAAATTTTTCGTAATTTGCTTAGTGGCACCACTATATTTCTTTGTCTTATTGATCATTTATCTCATCACCTGTACTTTTTACTAATTCTCTGGAACTGTCATAGTTGTCGCGAAGAGATCGCACGTTGCTATAAAACCGTCTAGTTTTTACTGTGTTTTTAAATTGAAAAATTAAAAAGAATAAATAATAATAATTTTTAAAAAGAAGTATTTAAGTATGTTTATCCGTTGTCTAGTACCCATAACACAAGCCTCGCAGCTTAATTTGGGACTAGAGAATTGGTGTGATTGTTGTGAAATATTTATTTATACTTTTTTTGGTGTGCAATAAAGAGTTATCTATCTATCTCTCTGATGTGGTTAATAAACATGCTGTCCTTTTCAGGCGAGGCCACGGTCATAGCAAAACTATTTTACGGTAACGCGCTGAACTATGCACTATATTTTATGCGGCTCTCTCCACAGTTCAACATGGCTTATGCATACGTAAAAGTAAAGAAAATATTCCTTTACAACAGCGAGTGCATTATCATAAAATCTAAGAACCTGTGCTCTGCAAAATTGTTGCATAAATGCTGTGGTAAGTGAACAAAAAACCGTTTGAATTGGCAGGGCTATTGCACTATACCACCATGCAAAGACATACTATAATAAACACAGCAAAAAACTGTTTTACTAAAGACGTCCCCGAATACACGGAAGTCGGTCACCTATCTCAAATTTGTATGGAAAGCTGATAAAATGGTCTACTAGGGACTGTCTTAAATATTTGTTGTTTTTCAATGCAGAAAAATGCGGCATTCTGCAAAAATGTTTCATACGGAAAAGTTACTTTACAATGGAAGACGGCATACTCATCGAGCTGATTTCCATCGTCGCCACTGCGGTGTTATTCTTCATTTTACTTCTTCTATGGGAATACAGACACATCCAGAAGTTTGTGCGATATGTTGTGTCGTGGTTCATGATCACGGAGAAGCAGCATTGGCAAGAGCTGGTGACCCAGGGTGTCGCGAGGGAGAACGCCGAGGTCCAAACAAAGTTGGCGCAGATTAAGTCCAAAAAGAGTAAGGCATATTGGATTTCTAATTATGTATTAGATTTTAGTCAGTGCAAGTATTTTTGAGGCCGTAAATAAAGCAAAACTGCACAGTTAATATAATAACAGTAAAGTGCAGTTTTTCTTCATTTACAAGTGGATGTGTAGGAGTACTGAGTTTTTGTTTGACTAAGTACTTACTCATCATAAACTCCTTCATGGTTGCGACGAAAACTCAAGACTCAAAACCCATTTCTTTTGACAGCAGAAAATTAATAACAATCCATATTAATTAATAACAATCCATATTAATTCATTGCCGAGTTCCATACTTACCTTTGTGAAAAAAAATCACATGTATTCCCCATGTTAAAAGACGAATGAACAAGTTTAATCTGTAGCAAGTTCCTAACGACAAATTAACGTTTTAGGTGAAAAAGTCGTCACATACGGCGAGTACCTTCTTGCGGGCAACGTCTCCCGCAAAAGCAATGGCCTGTTCATTCTGCGCAACATCAACTTTGGGCTCAGCAAGGGGGAGGCGCTGGCCCTCTCGGGGCTGAAGAGGCACGGCCGGCTGAAGCTGTGCGAGATACTGGCGGGGTACAAGATACCCGACTCGGGAGAGATGTGGTGCATGTCCAAGTTTACAGTAAAGACGCAGCCGTATTGGGTAAGTTCTATATGCCGGATCGACTCGTTCGATGGCTTTTGATTGTTGAAAAAGTAGTCACTAACGGCGAATACCTGCTCGCGGTCAACGTGTCCCGCAAGAACTCTGGCCTGTTTCTTCGGCTTCAGTAAGGGGGAGGCGCTGGCCCTCTCGGGACTTAAGAGGTAAGGCCGGCTGAAGCTGTGCGAGATAATGGCGAAGTACCTATTGAACCTGCCCTCAAACTTGCCACACCTTCTTGGTAATTAGGTTAATAAGTTCGTTTTTAAGCATTATAACTACCATCTATATAATGTAAATACACCTAGTATGCAAATGTGAATAAATGAATAAAGGTACAAGATACCCAATTCAGGAGAGGTGGTGCATTGTCCACGTTTATACTGAAGACGCATCCGTATTGGGTATATTTTGAGGTGAGCGATAACTGTGCCTAACTAAAAAAGCAGAATGGCTGACTTTTACTCATTAAACCATGAAAACTAACTAACTAACTGTTACGATGAATTCAGTTAGTTTTGTTCATGTACCCATCGATGTTCTGAATAACTTTCGCTTGCTGTAACTATTTAGTACCTACTTACAAACATCTTAATTGTACCTTTTACAGTACTCGCGAAACGTGTCCCTCTGTTGTGAACGGGAACCTCTTCCATCTTGGATGACAGTGTACGACGCGCTATTCTTCCTGGCTGTGCTGAGGGGAGTGCCCAGGAAACACATAGACAATGAGCTGCAGAACTACATCGATGCTTTGGGTGAGTCGTCTACTAAGTTTTGACTGGGGCTCGAGGGTCGCATCTATGCTGATACTAAGCAGGTAGCAGGTACCGTAATCGATTTAAAGTACTCAGCTTAAATTTAAGACCCTAATATTGGTAAGTAACCTACTTAAATAAATTAGGTAACCCAATACCTCTGCTACTCCTGTGTTAGCTTCATGCACGAGCGAAACGAAGCGAATGAAAGAAATTTATCAAGTTTTTTCTCAATAAAAGGTATCTATGTCACCTACCATTGCGTAAAATAATATCTTACAAAGACAGCATTGAGACAGGACAAGTGTGAAGCTAAGTAGAACCTTGGTCGGCTAAAACACTAGTAGGTTAAAACTAGCTCAAGATGTCACTTTCGTCACGTTTCTTATCACCCATACCACATGGTGTTCAAGCGGGATAGAGAATAGTGTGTGTGTCTAATTTTCCCTCCCAGTTTTTCCCCTTTCAAATCTACCTATACCTGTTAATTCCCTTATCAGAGCTTCACAATCAAGCCAGGGCTCGTATTTGCGACCTGCTACCGAACGAGAGAGCCCGTCTCCACTTCGCGGCGGCTGTGGTAGGCGCACCTCCCGTGCTGGTCCTGGACGAGTGCACGGCCTACCAGAAGTACTCTGTGAGAAGGGCCATATACCACATACTGTATGTGTTGAGGAAGCGCGGACACGCCATCTTTGTCAGCTCTGCCAAGTTTGTATTAGTTTTAATATTTGTATCTATAATTGTGCCTCGGCCAGGTTAATTTTCTTATTTCTGCTATTATTACGTAAATCTGATGAATAATTTAGCGGGTTATTGCTGCACGATCCTAAGTAAATTTAATCTATAACATTAGCGCATTCGAGATTATCCCAGAAAAGATACTCTAGGGTTGAGATCTTAAGGGCATTATAGTGCATACTGTATGACACTATCGATAGTCCTTGATAGGTAGACGTAGTTTAACGGTCCGGTCTCAATATTTTTTCTACCTTTGACCAAAGATAACGGAAAGGCTGTAACAGCGAATAGCTTCTAGTATGAAACTGACAAAACTTTCAAAGGCAGATAAAATAATAAACCGGCCAAATATACTAGTAAGTGGGTAGGTAAGGTACAGAGATGTGAATTATTTGAAATACATATATTTGAAATGCAAATACAAAATGCAAAATACCCATTTTTATTTTATATTTGAAATACTTTTTTCTAAATGTATTTTGTATTTTATTTGAAATACTCTATATAAATATTTAGTATTTATAAAATACAAAATAGTTTTGTTGCATTTTTAATTCATTTTTACAATTTTTCCATTCTATTTCATTTTATTTATGAACGCACTGATCGTGATCGGAGTGTTGTCATTGTCATTTGTCAACTAGAACAATAATGCCAACATTCAGTTCAATAAATAAAAGTGGTTATGCTTAACAATGTATTTTATTTTCCAAACCTATTTTAAAAATACGTATTTTGCATTTTGTATTTAAATACTTTTATTCAAAACTACTTTGTATTTCTATTTGAAATAGTGCTAGCAACTATGCATTTGCATTTTGTATTTAAATACTTTTACTAAACTATTTTTCACATATTATCGATAGTACCTTACTAAGGTACTATCGATATGTAACAATAAGGTACCATAATCGTTACTTAGATGGCTACCGGATTAAAACGAGCCATCTAACAGTTTTGTTCTCAATTGACACAGCGTTGAAAGCCACCTGCCGGTGACGAACCAGCTGGCCATCCTAATCGACGGGCATATCTACGACATCGACTCGCTGGATGCGCTGGTCGAGCGATACAGCAACAAGGGCTACACCGTGGTGCTGCACCTCAAGGACGAGGTCGAGGTCACCAGCATGTTTGCGAAGCATTTCCACTACTTCGTCATCAATGATATGACCGAGGTATTGAACATTTAGACGACCGCTTGGCGCAGTGGTCCGCATGTCGGACTTCTAAAACCAAGGGTCGCGGGTTCGATCCCCGCACAGTACAAGCACATGTGTGCATGAACATGTATGTTTGTACTGGTCTGGGTGTTTTCTATGTATAATATGTATTTATTTAAAAAAAAAGTATTTAAGTATGTTTATCCGTTGTCTAGTACCCATAACACAAGCCTCGTAGCTTAATTTGGGACTAGAGAATTGGTGTGATTGTTGTGAAATATTTATTATTAATATTTATTAAACACTGTAGTTTTAGCTGAAGTCATGCGAGTTCGCTACGGCACTAGATCGTCTTTGCAGGCGATGACGCTTTAGGTCGACTCTCAATAATCTCTCAATTATAATAATACCTACTTATTATAAAAAAATATATAAAATTAAAACAAAAAAAAACTAAACTAAACTAACTATGTAAATAGTTTTGTGGGACTATTGTAATTTTAGTTTAAAACGTTGTTTGTTTAATAAATAAATAAATAATAATAATAATCACGCTATTATTCAAACCTTATCAGCTTTATCCTCAGTAAAGATTTTCAAAGGTAACATGACTAGGTTGATATTACTTACGTAACATTTAACAGCACAATACCGTAAGCGTAGCTCATTTTCACATATTGCTTGCACAGCTTTGCTGACCAGCGTCTTCCCTATGAGTAAGCGTTGCTTCGGGAAGAACAAATACCTCCTAAAGATCAAAATGTAAGGCAATCCATTTCGTTACAGGTATTGGTCAACATACAAGTGCTAGATGATCTGAATTGGGCTCAAATATTTGGAAAGATGGAGTTGCTGCAAGCTGAGAACCCTCAAGTCTATTCGTACATAGTGTCGGCGATTCCGATTGATTACATTTATAACTCTATCATAACCAGTGAACAAGGTCTGAGGCCTTCTAATGATTTCTTCTCGATGTTTTGTCTCAAGAAAACCTTTGCTCAGCACCAAACTAAGAGACCAAGGTTGGAGACGGTAGACAAACTACGGACTTTCGAAAAGAAATTCGATATCACGAAGCTGAAAGAGCTACCATGGTCAGTCATATTCCAGAGATAGATTTGAGTTGTATTTTTTGTTTTATTTTATGGTTGGGTGCTTATTTTTTCTTTTGTTTATGCTTAACTTGGTTCTAAGTTTTAATTTTAATTGGTTGGAGTGTTGATCATAAGAAGAAGTTGATTGGCATGACTTTATTAAGTACTAGCTTTCGCCCGCGGCTCCGCCCGCGTGGACTAATATTTTTCGTATCCCACGGGAACTGCATATTTTTCCGGGATAAAAAGTAGCCTATGTGTTATTCCAGACTATTATCTACCCCTGTGCCAAATTTCAACCAAATCCATTCAGTAGTTTTTACGTGAAAGAGTAACAAACATCCATACATACAAACTTTCGCCTTTATAATATTAGTAGGATAGCATGTTAGTTATGTTTTTGTAATGAATTGGGAAAGGATCTATTGTGTTAAAAAGTGTTTATGACAAACATGTATGTACGATTTAAGTTTCTATGGTCATTTGAAAGGACCATGCCATTAATTAAGCGTATACTTACATAAAAATTGTGTTAGTTTGTTAATAAAATATTGTGTTAGTGCAATGAAGGTTTAATTTAAGTATAAATAACACTAGACTAGTACACATACAATCACAACATACACTTTGCACACCAAAACCAAGTACTACAAGCAAGCACTATCTTCAATAGAACTTATTTATGTATGCCGTACCATTTGCCAATGAGTCACAAAGTGCAAGTCAATGAATTATTGCCATGGGATTTTAGTGTTGTGCAACATTAGAAGGCCAAATCAAACAACTTCGGGGGTGTTCAAGTATTATAGGGGAGGTAAACATTACGATGCGTTACAGAGGCAGGAGAAGGTCTTCCTTACAACACATTACGTAACATTGTATTTTTTTAAATAAGAAATAATGGATTTAAAACTCCTAAATTGACAGTCCCTTTTGTTAATGTTTTACAGAGAACCCTTCAATTATATAGTCTGGTCGTTCTTTTTAATTTGCAGGTTGGCAATTTTATTTTGAATAAAATGGTTAATTTCAGTTACATTTCTGTTTATTATTGCATTGCCAAAGGTTAAAATAAAAATGTTAAATTATTCAAATGTTGCATTCATAATACTTGAACGCTCCCTTCTGGATAATTGCTGTGTTTACTTTGCACAAAAATGAGAACCCAAGCTTTAATTATTCTAATATTGAGATGCCCTACATATTTTTAACTTGAACTATAACCCTTTCAGATGACACAGAAGCCCAACACCTTGTTGTAATGTTAGGTTAGTAAATACTAGCTAATGCAATGTGGTATGAGATCTGTGCAGTTCAGCAGTGGATCCCCTTGCATGAGCCATCATGTTCTCAATCCTGTTAGTGGTCTCCCTCACCATAGAGAACTCTGACAAGTCAGGCAAATCAAGAACAATGTGAGCGGATAGACGTTTGTACACAGAATTCGAATCTTTTTTATTTCTCCTAGCTTCCTCATATTTTAACTGCTGCTTTAAAAATATTGATTGTTTTAACATTTCTTGTATGTTCTGGAAACTGGTAACAGCAGCGTCCATGGATTTGACAGCCCTGAAACGAAAAAATAAAGACATGAAGTAAAGGAAACAACACTACTTATTTATAACATAGGGTGTAATAACTACATCTTGTTTTTTTTTAGCTTTAAGCTTTTTAAAACTCTTTTTAACTTTTAGCTTTTTAAAAAATGTAACACATGGATAAGATTGCTTACCCTAAAGCGTATTCCACATCGTAACACCTTCCTTGCAATTCGTGCTGTAATTTGGTGACTTCGACTCGTCTATCTACCATGGGCGGGAGAGCCTTCCTAACGTGTTCCTGAAGTCTAAAGAGCGCTAACGATGGCTCGTTGGCCACTATATGCATGTTCTCAGATATCCTTTCGGCAGCTATGATATAAAAGTTACATTTAAAACTAGACATCATCATGGTAAAAGAGTGTACGGTTGTTTAGCCATGAAAACTGGGATATTTTTTACCTTTTTTCGCTTTAGCCTCTAACTCTTGGTCTCCTTGATAAACAAATGCCATTATAAATTTACTCCGGCCTACTCCGGACACATGGAAATAAGAAAAATCAAATTATTTTTCGTCGATGTATGTATGTACTCTTTATTTATTAGCGACAAAGTCAAAGAACTGTCAGAAAACATTGACTGCTCTTTTTTGACGACCACAACACAATCCCAGATTGTAATGACATTAACATTCACAGTAGTGAATGTGATCGGTAAAATAAATAAAATGCCGTCAGCTGTTGCAATTTTTTTTCAAATTTTTGTTCTTTTGTTTTAATTACGGTCCTTGGCCATAATTCTTCTTTGAATATAAGTGTTTTTTAACGCACTCAAAAATGCATTTAATCTAATTTTATCGGATTACTGCATTCCACGTGTATTATGTGCTTAGTTATTGTAATGTGTTTAGGTACGTACTCACCGCTGCACGCTATTATCGTTATCATTTACTTGACATAAAATGTACATTATGGCCGAAAAATCTCAATTAGTGTTCTCATAAGCACGGTGAAATATGTGTTTCATGATGGAAAATTGATTTCCTAAAAGATTTGATAACACCAGTATACTTATATTTTTAGGTTATTACAGGCGATATTATTTACGAACAGTACAATATTTTGGCGATACTAAATGGTAAGAACTAACTTTTGTTATTTAAAAGACCTTAGAATAGAAAGACAAAAGATCCTTTAAAAAACTACTACCTTCAATATGATTTTATCAAAATTGTAAGTACTGTGGCTAGCACGTCACGGTGTGCACCGCGGCATCTTATGCGTTTGTGATACGGGCGATTTTGCAACAAAAAAGGGTAGCCTGATATGCACTATACAATATTATATCCAAAGAAAGCTTATCAATAATTATGAACTTTAACCTTAATACCTAATCAATTTATGAAATGCTAGTACAATTACATACTCAAACTATTCTTTTTTACAGGAATCAAGACTGATTGACAACTTTCTCAGTTTTTTGCTGAACTTCATGGTTCCCCTCAAGATGTTGCTAAGAGCATACTCACTGTGCATCCTGATGATAGACATTGCCTGGGTGGTGGTGAACGCTGTCTGTGCTGTGCTCCAGTCAACATATGAACTGTTCAAACCTCCACCTTTGAAGTCAGTGAAAATGGAGACTGTATTAGTAAGTATTTGTTTATAAAGTTTGAGGACTCACCTCTTTCCTTGATTAGTAATTCTGATTTAAAAAAAAACATTGATTTGATTTAAAAAGTAAACCTGTAAGGCTAGCCCCTTCTTGAAATATTGTAATGCCATCTTTTTGATTACCTAGCTACATACTAAATGTGAAGTTATGCCATGATGACTAAAATAAACAGATATCCTTTGCCACAAAAATACAAACATGGCATAGGTCCATATGGACCTAAGATTATGAGTTTATAACACTTTAAGAAAACTTTTCACTTTTAACTTTCAGATAGTTGGCACAGGACGAGGTGTGGGCAGAGAGCTTGCATTCCAGCTGGCAGCCCTTGGAGCCACAGTTCTATGTGTGGACAAACACCAAGGACACAACCATGATACTGTGGACTTCATTAAGACTAAAGGAGGATCAGCTGTTAGCTACATATGTGATATTTCAAAGAAAGAGAATGTTGATAACCTGTCGGCCAAAATAAAGAAAGAAATTGGCTTTGTCAGCATGCTGTTCTATTGCTGCGGCATCCCAAGCCCAAGGTCCTTACTGACCAAGCCGCCACAGGATATTCATGAGACATTGGATTTAACATTAACATCTTATTACTGGGTATGTTGTTGAAAATGTATAAAAAGCTAAGAATAGTAGTTACTACCTTATGAACTGCACCTAAACCTAACAATAGTATTAAGCATAGTACAAATAAAGATAATGGAAAAGATACTAACAAGATTTCAGTCAACTTCCAAGCATATCATTGTGCAGGTGACCTTAAGTGATACTGAGTTTTTGTATTATCATCAGTAATCTAGTTAATCAAATAAGTGTTCTCTGTTCATTTGATAATTTATTAAATTTTCAGCTTATTGATCAATTCATGCCTGAAATGAAAGCCAAAAACCATGGCCATATTGTGGCGTTAACATCTGTGGCTGGGCTAAGCTATATCAAGGATCAGATACCTCTTAGCGTCGCCCAGTTTGCAGTACAAGGCCTGGCAGAGTCACTAATGGAAGACCTTAGGATGAACAAGATTGATGGGGTTCATGTCACACTTATTCACATTTATCCGTTCATTGTGAGTAATGAAAATTCGGATTTCAGGTTGAGGTAAGAATTTAATAATTAGGACATTTTATTTTTTACTACTGAAACATCACCAAAAAGGGATTGGGTACAACACCACATATAGTCTATTTATTATCACTAAGTAAAAAATTTAAACAAACATAAGTTTTAAGTACAAAGCTATTTAAAAACACATGGCCAATGTTTTGATATTATAACATAGTTTATGGTGATAGTATTCAAATGACTTACTATGGATTTCATAATCGTATGTCCTATAAATCTTCAATTGTTTGTGGAGGGTTTGTTTACATTTGTGACTTAATGTTAAAAAATAGTCTATAATCTATCTGTATGGTATTACTTGTAATTTTTTTTAATAGAGTTTATTTATTACCTGATATTTTTATGTAAAGCTACATTGTGTATAATGTGGTTGAGTAACTTACACCAAAAAAATCTCTGTTTCCTAGTGTGCATCACCCTTCTGTTGGCATGTTTACCAAATATATGATATCTACTTATTGTACATACCTACCCAAATTGTACAATTTCAACTATTTTTGTACAATTTTCTGTCCGTTATTGCAGGATCCCCAGCTACTTCGGCACCACAACATCATCGGAAGCAGCAGCTTCCATCCTGGACAGCGTGCGACGGTCGCGGGCCGAAGCGTCGGTGCCCAAACGGTTGCTCGGGCTCGCGCGACTGTTGCGAGTGTTGCCGCGACGGGCAACTGCCTTGCTGAGGGACCTACTCGACACTGGCGTTGATTTTGCGTGATATACGGTTTATTGATAGAGTAGTATGAGATAAACCTAAGGTAGCCTAGACGGGGAGGGGGCGCGCATCGCGTCACTTGTGACGGAACATACCTAAGATATTATATGACCATTTAAAATTACCCGCCTCCGCGTGTTACTACTTCAAGCCGTTCCAGATCTTTGCTCAACCGTATCGCAGGAGAAGTTGATCGGTTATAGGCACCAGTTACAAAAAATATTGAACTATCGCTTCCCTAATAAAATTTCGTTTTGCATTTAGTGGTAAAGAACATAAGAACATGGTAAAGAACAAACTATTAAATAAACAATTCCGGCACGAAACACAGTACAGCGACGAAAGGTCAACAAAATTGTAATATTAACGTCTCAAATGATGAAGAGCTTGGAATTAAGTAAAAGTTTTATATGCCTTACATATTATTATGTATAATTTGACTATTCATGTGTTGCTAACACATGAATAGTCAAATTTATCTTAAAAGAGATTGCTTTAAAAACAAGTGAGAAGGTAATGTAACTCATTGTTCCTATAGTATTTAGGCTAATTGAATGCAGGGTGTGCTCATATTTAGAGACTGATTTCTTTTTGATATGCTGCTTGTGCATTTACTACTGTTAAATGAGTGTAATTCATTATATTTTTATCATTTTATGTTATATATTTTTTGAATACGTCAGCAATAGAGTAAGCCAAAACAATATAAACTTTTGAATATTTTAATAAATAAAATGTCCCATATTATTTCCTCGTCTATTTTTCTGCATCATTCTACCTCAACGACCTCTATAAGTCTATGTTCATCCTTCAAATCCATCTCCCTACTTGGTACAAACTCTAATTGCATTATTTTTGTATTAAACCAAACATGGTTCGCACCATCTTGCACCCATGCAAGAGCCCTGGCTATCTTAAAAAAATTAAATGATGCCCAAAGTCTCAATCGCTCGCTTGAGCATCTCATTTTTCGGTGACATTAAAAATTAAAATAACATTATTTGAACCCTGGCAACATTTTTGACAATGTCAATGAACTGTCAGACAACGCTACACCAGCGCCTTCTGAGCCACAACAGGTTTTGGTAGATTGATTGACGTTTGTTGAACGTTTTTGCGATTTCGTTTCTTTCTTGTTGTGATAAATAAAAACAAAACTATTGACCTTTAGGTTTAAGTGATTTAGTTCTGTGTATTTTAAAAGTTCAAGTTCTAATACAGTTCAGTGGACACACGAATTGCGGTGATCCCGGCAACCGTAAGTTTTGCTCCATTTTTTATTTTACCATCACCGATGAAGCCGATCGATAACATAAAACTAATAATTTACCGCTTATACAATTCGATTACTCATGAAGTACTTGATGTAAAGTCTCCTTGATGATCTGATGTGGTTTTATTGGTTTGACCCATTTAAGAATTGCGACGAAATGTGACTTTCACAAAGTCCATCTGTGTGTGACAAGAACAGGTTTCTTTTTTGCACTCACCTACCGTATGTTTTGTTCAATATCCTCTTGCTCGATACTTATTTTGGGAAGTAATATTGCATACAAATCGCAATAAGAACGAAAAAGCTCACAAGTACTTCTTTACTGCAGCTTTGCTGTTTATCTTGAAAACCAAGACCAATCAATGCCATGCCACCTGCTTAATTTTATTGTTACCTTTGATTTGCTAGGCATTGAAAAGGTACACAAAAGACAACATTTTAGGCATTATGATGGTTTGAGTCTAAAACCAAAAAGTAATTGATTAAAACCAAAGAGTGATTAATTACTTGAGATCCACAAATTGGTGCTTTTCACTTTTAATACATTATTGTTGATGATTATTTTGGTGTCAATGTTATTCTACTAACAAATTGCAATTTTTGTGTTCCCAGATCCCATCCAAATCCTTTCCTATCTCCCGCTTTGGTCTATCTTCACCATGGAAATACATACCTTCCAAAATTTGCAAGAAACAAGATAATACTTTGTTTTCTTCTTTTTATAGCATCATTTGAAATAAATACAATAAAAAATTGAAATAATAACAAATCCATTCCAATTTTTTTCTGTATAAATTCTCTGACTAAAAATATTTAAACTTGTAATAATGTGTGTAAAAACTCTGACACAAAACATACTTACCCCAAAATAATATAACATTGTTTATAGCTGGTCTTAAAAATCTTACCAATTTTAAATGTATGTAAATGTGTGTTGGTTCATTTTAAAAATACTGTTTTATACATATTCAAACATATAATAGCTGTCTCATTGTTTTGTGGTTAGCCTGTTATTATGAAATACATTTCATGTCACTATTAGATTAAATTCTGTAAAGAATAGTATGTAATGTTAAACTAATTTTAAAATAAGATTCATTTTGCTAGTTCTTATTAGATTAGTTATTATTTGATTCTTATTAGAATAAGAGATGTATCTTTACTTTACTTTTAGTGAAATTAGCTCTCCTAAAAAAATCCTTAGCTCAACAGAATCAAATATTTCCTTGTTTTTAAATATTACCTTACAAATAATAATTTTCTTTTGGATATCAATGTGTGTATTGAATTTTATTTAACAATTAAACCAAATTCATACCCTGAGTGAACTTCCTGTTGATCTTAGACCATAAACTTCTGCATTCACCTAAAAAAGTATGTCCATTTTACATACTTTTTTATATTTACATTACCATTTAAAATATTTATAATTAGTAATAATAAAGCATTGTTTATTAACCTAAATTTCTATTTATAAAAATGAAACCCGTTTTCCTTGGTCACGGCATCACGCGTGAATGGCTGGACCGATTTCACTAATTCTTTTTTGTTGTATTTGTTATTATTAGGAGAAGGTTCTTACGGAAAAAAATATTAAGAAAATCTCTCAGAAATATTGAAAAATATACATTTAATTTTGCACATTTTAAAAAACGCGCGTAACTAATGTCAATGTCATTCGATGACATTGTTCAATCATTGCAACGCTAAGGCGGTACGAAGTTCGCCGTCAGATAGTGTTTTTAAAGATAGACTTTTAAGAAGTGTTTATTCACTTTTTTTATTTATTTTGAAATATGGATTTCAAATAGGTATTTCAACTTATTTGCATAAGGTATACCTACTATAGCCTGATAAGGGGGTGATTTTTTAAGGCTTCCATTCCTCACTTTTTGATTAATTGCTTCATAATGACAGAAGGCATTAGCGGCGGTAATTCATTGTTAAATGGATGGAAAGCGGTCCGCCGATTCTATCTTATCTATTGCTAGGATTATATTATTAATTGAGAATGGGTTCGTCCTTTCCGAAGATTTAGGGTTTCTTTACTGTTGGTAATACAGTCGAAATCCAGCCATAAAAGTATTGCGTTAGAAAACGTGTTGCAAGCAAACAGCTATTCAATTTAAAAAAAAAGGTACTCAATAGTATTCTTTGACCATGATTTCACCCTAACAACATTATAAGACTAGGGGTGGGGTAGGTGCAAGTCTTAGGGCAAATATGTCAATAATCAAATAAATAGTAATCGGATTGTTAAATGTAAGCTAACCGAATTTAAGATAACATTCGGTTTGACCTTCTGCTTAATCAAGTTTGATTTTTAAATCGGCCATCTTGGAATATTATCGGGCTGACTTTACAGTCAGCCTGATAACAAAAACTAGTAATAATGTCGGTTGGTCGTGGTAAATGTTTTTTTTATGAAATAACATCGCCACACTAGCAAAATAAAAAGTTATCTTGCAATATTTTGTTTCTTCTCAAGCGACCTAGCGACAATATCGATTATCGATACAAAAAGGAGGTATTCGCTTTTATCGCATTTTAAAGCGATCCATAGCGGACTCCGCGTAAAGAACGACGCACATACCATCATCGATTCCAATTTTCCCTGAAAATCAAGTCAGCCGTGAGCAGGGCGCCATAACTTTACATATTTTCCGAAGCCCATCATCCAAGGTAAATAGCCTGGTTAAATCGAAAGAGGGATTGAGATGTTTTACGATGTTTCCGGTGGTTATACTATAACTTTCTTAAATAAAGCTACGCTTTGCAATGTAAAGAGAGTTTTCCTTTTAATGTTATTAAATTATTTCCACCCCACGTCCGTGTAATCTGCCTGTCGAGTTATTTAAGTGTATGCAAATATCTGTTTTATTCTAGTAGGTAATGTGGTGGATAATAGACAGAATATTGTTGTTATCCAATTTGGTATTGATGTAAGAAAAACAACAAAACCTTAGTTTTTGTCACAGGTTTCTTATTAACCCTAAGGAAAAAGAGTGATGTGTATAAGTTTGATCCCTATGTCAGTGTTTGTCTTTCTGTGTCATCGTAGTTCCCAAACAGATGGACCGATTTCAATGAGGTTTTTTTTATTTGAAAGATAATTTTCATCCCATCTATTCGAAAAAGACGATTTTGGTCGCCTTTAAGTGCGCCCAAAGGTGATGCTTCTAAGCGACATAGGTACTATTACTCTACTCTTTGCCACAGACTGTCCAGCGGGCAGAAATGAGATATTGGTCCTCTTTATTGAAATAAGTGCGAGCAAAAATTATTTTGCTCGCACTTATTGAATTTGGAACATCTTAGAGTTTCCCGCCGAACGCAAGAGACTGGCTGCTTAGACGGCACGTCCGTCGACCATCGCCCCGCCGCCGCCGCTGGCAACTGAGTAAAAAAAAAAACGCGCGAACTTCGGCCCGCGTTTTCATAAATTTTCACATTCAAGTTCTTGGTTTTGATAAATTATATAAAAATGAGTTCGTCAAGTGACAGTGATATGGAATTAACTCCTGAAAGTATAAGAACCGACGCAAAAAATGTGATGGAGCCGCTTTTTATTTTCTCATAGAGGGTGATGAAAAGTAGAGTGTATCATTTGGACGCAAATATATTTTTGGCTCGGGCGACGTACTTTGAATCCCTCGCTTCGTTCAGGATTCTACTTTAGAATCCTTCGCTACGCTCGGGATTCTACTCTAGAATCCCTCACTTCGCTCTGGATTCAAAAAAGCGCCCTCGCCGTAAAAATATTATTTTGCTTCCTCATGATACAATCTACTATTAATCACGGTGGTTCTTAACTCCGTCAAAGACAAAATCCTTCCAGCCGTTGAAGTTCACCAGTTGTTTCTTGGCTCATTTGGGAGTTTTGAATAATAAAGTGTTTTTTTAAAGAGATTAGTAAAGATTAACAATTTTAAATGCGTGTCACGCTTTTCTATTCTTATCGTAGTGTCCTTTTATTGATTCTTATTTTATAAAGTGAAAAGTACCTGTACTAGCCTACCCATTTCACCATACAGCTGAGTTAAAGTTGCCAAAATAATTGACCAGCTCAGAGTTATGCTAAAAAGGTCCGTAGCGCAGGTGCGTCCCGGCCCGATCGCTTTCAGTACTGCGGTTTTTGCGCTGTTAAATTTGAATAAACCATTATCCTGGGGTTCTTATTGTACACCCGGTTCCTTGCGTTCAATCTGGACTTACAAGAGTTACAAGTTTCGGAACTACTTTCCGGCTGGTCGTGTCGTCAGAGAACAGATTTCAAAGGCACAATTTCACTGCCGAGGTTGCATTGTTAAAGCACGGTTGTGTAGAGTAGACTCTATCACATTGAGAAATACGAAGCGGGTCATTCCGCAGCATTTGTTTACAAAACTTATTATAATGATAATAGCGAGGGAGTCTATGTTGACTCCTGAGCGAAGCGAGGGATTTAATCAGCCCAAGACTATGACAGTCCTTTACTCACCACAAGTATACATCTGGAGTAAAAGTGTAAGGCAATATTTACAGGGCTTTCCCTTTTTTTTTGTTCTCCATTGTAAAAAATCGTCGTCTCGTTATCTTTTAGATATAAATCTTTTGATTTTTCCGGTAGTAGATTATATTCATGATCCCTATAGCGTCTAAATTAATTAATAAACTCCGTACAGTACAGACACCGTAAATAAACCAAACACATTTAAATCTTTTGATTCAAGTTCAATAGATCTGCGCTAGAACTCTCGTAGGTAAATCCATACTTATCATCCTGGCTTACCTGGATTTTAATTACCGAGGATAGTGCGTCCGAGATTTTAAAACGGAAATCTAGATCAGTCCGCTTTACGCGCGGTATCAAACCACAACTCAGTTGCCCACGGCAAGCCACAGTCAATGAAACCAGGATGTATGCGTTCCCGAATGCTGACAATAGTGTTTGTACCTACCTTTGGAAAACAAAATACGCAGTGAACTTAGCCAATCGTTTATTTGTTGTTTTAAGCTTTATCGCACAACATAACTGTACAAAAGGTGGACTTAACGCGTAATGCACTCTATACTAGGAACATCTTTTTGAGCTGAAACATAAATAAAACGTGGGCGTTACGACAAATGATAAGTAAAAAAAAATACGTTACGTTATCGTTAAAGTCTGATCCATTGTTGAAACACAGTTCTTTCGTTGGGTTATCTTAGTACTTTGCTATCTGGACTTCTTACAAGTCCAGTCGGTGGACTAAAGTATAATTTTTCTTCGGTAGAAGCCATCAAGCGCGTGTGATGTTTGCAAAATAACCTTCCTCAAAGATCAGACCTTCTGATCTTACAAGCTTTATAGCTTGACCCGTGGCGATTTAAATGCCTAAACAAAATTAATGGTCATTTTTGTTCGTATCTCCACTGTTCTTTTAGTTCCATTTCATAAACGTGGAGGTCAAAAAAGTCAAAAAAATGTGGAGGAAAAATCTAGCTAGGAAATTGAAAGACTTGACCAAAATAGAAAAAACTCGGATTAGGTCCTACCGTTAAAACTCTAGCGGGAAGTTTCGAATCTAGGTCATTTCCACGGATTAGTTCCATTGAAATCTACAAGTTATACTTAACGATGAAACTTTGAAACTTTTTTGTTCAGAAGAGGAGATGTGACTTTTGTTTTACTTTTCTAACTGTCTTACGGTTTGTTAAAGAACTACCTTCTTGTACCTACAAACTTATTAAAACCAGCCAAGTACGAGTCGGATAAGTCGGATTTGCTCACGAAGGGTCCTGTAGCTTGAAAGAACTAATAAATATACAACAACATTACATGCATTGATCAGCCTCCGTGGTAAGTAGCTAATAAAGTATTTGTGTTACGTCAGTGGTACAACAGTGGTATTACAAATAAACTTATATAAATACATATAACACCCAGACCAGTACAAACAGACAAGTTCATGCATACAAATGTTTGTACAGTGCGGGGATCGAACCCGCGACCTTTTGGTTAACAATCAACTTCTTGACCATTACACCAAAGTGGTCGTCAAAACTAAGCGAAAGTAGGTTCAAAGTCCCGGTTGAGATAAGTGCTACTACTTTTGCGTAAAAAATACAAAAAGTAAAATTATTTTTTCCGCTTTTAAGATTGTTGTTACAATTGGTAACAGAAATACATTATCTGTGAAAATTTCAACTGCCGAGCTTTGACGTTTCATGCTATAGTCTGGTAACAGACAGACAGACGGACGGACAACAACGTCTCGGACATAGGGTCCCGTTTTGGGTACAGATCTGAAACTTTAAAACTTTTTTATTCAGAAGAGGAGATGAGACTTTTGTTTTATTGTATGTAATTCTCTTACGGTTTGTTAGAGAACTACCTTCTTGTACCTACAAATTTATAGGTATCTGGTATCTGGATATAAAACGAAATAAAAAACACAGTCAAGTATGAGTCGGATAAGTCGGATTTGCGCACGAAAGGTTCCTTAGCTTGAACGAACTGAGCAAAAGTAGGTTCAAAGTCCCGGTTGAGATAAGTACTACTACTTTTGCGTAAAAATACAAAAACACATACAGACAGACGGACGGACAACAACGTCTCGGACATAGAGTCCCGTTTTGGGTACGGATCTAAAAAAAATATTAGACGTTTCACAACTCTGAACTTGAAACCAGTCTTAACGCTTTGTCGCGCGGCTCTATTGCCTGTTGAGGGGCGGGCGAGTTTCTCTTTCGGATTTCCTTTTGTGTTATGATACAAATTGGCTCTTAATTCTGGTGTCTTGGTCTGGAAGATTGCTAGTTTGATTAACTTAAAACCGAGGGTTTTTCTTTAATAGAGAATCCGACCCTGATAGTCTAAAGCCTTCTTTTGACAAGGACGGCGTCTGTTTAACTCAATAGACTTATAAATGTGTCTGATGTTTTGCGTGCCGAATGTGGTACAACAGTTAATTTTATAAGTCGTTGCTTGTCTCATTAATAAATAAGCCATGATAACGAGATATAAAATAAATCTTATTGTTACATTGACGATATCCGCACATCCTTTTGGTACCTACTCACGGGATAAACGAATGTGAATTTCAGGTAAATACTCTAGCGACTTGCTTGGTAGTCCTTGATGGATAGCACCTGTCTCTACCAGTCATACCATGTCATCTCCGTACACTCGCCATCCGTCAATTCGACACGTCATCCACAGTTAATACCCACATTTAATTAGGTGCCTAACTAACGGATGATGAACTGCCAGGGCGCAAACTATCCGAGTTTTCCCGACAGCTTTGCGTTTCAGCTTTTACGGGCGGTTGCCGCGGAGTTCTGCGAAACTTTAATTACGCACACATGACTGGCGAAAATAATTCCACTGTCATTATAATGATGTGGCGGAGCAGTAGGATTAGTTGAGCAGCTCACTAGGTAAGTGGTTGGGTTCCATATACAGATGTCGATGTACAGTGTTACAGCCTGACAAATATGTGTGCTTCCGCGCCTGCTGAAAACAGGATGGCATATGCGATATGATAGAGGGTGATATAGGACGAGATCGCTTCATGCATTGCGGCTGTGACTGACTTTTCCAATGCACTACCCGCACTTCGCTGCTTTCTAGTATACGTGGTCCCTCCCTACCAACGTTTGTCGACCTGGAACAACTGTGTACGACGGTCACAAACGCAGCTTGAAATGAGACACTTTTTACGGATTATTTCGCGATTTACATACAATTTTGTTTTAACCTGACGTTTCGGGCCCTTTTCAGCGTCCGAAACGTCAAACTATGTAATGACAACTAACACCTTAGCCTACCTGCTGTGACCACAAATAATCCGTAAAAAGTGTCTCATTTCCATGTCTACTGTTCGCGTAAACCGAAGAAACAAACGCAGCTTGTATCTCATTGTATTGTGCTCAGATATGGTATAGTATGGACAACCATACTATACCATATCTGAAACTTCAGATGAGTTTTTAATCAAACCATAAGGTCTTTGGTGTTAAGTAAGCTTATGCTTTACTCATATCGTCGTGCATCAAAGCATGCATTTGGTAGACAAAAATGGTTAATTCTGCAAACTGACTTCTCTTATTCTTTGTCTTATATCTATTTTCTTTCTCTTATACACGATATTATTGGTGGTGGTGTTGAAGTGAACCTTCTGTATCGAGTTTTCTGTTAAGCCATCGAGTTATCAATGTGGCTCCACACAGGCGGTGAGCCGCGTGCATACGTTAACGATACCGACATAGTAAGGGGCTTTTAATACCTAGTCTGTTACGCATATACTCACAACTAGAACGTACCAGAGGCCTACTACGAGAAACAATATCCGTCAAAACGTTCACGTGTACAGATACAGACGACAGCACATCACACTACGAATTCCATCGCCCGCATGTAGCGCATAATGTGCGCTTGTGTCATAAAAAGTTAAAACAAAATATCGTATTGATGGATTTCGTTTTTCGCAGTAAGGCCTCTGAAATATTTTATTCTACTTTTACATTAAAACTTTTAATCATTTATATTTTTTAATAAATGCAGTGTCATGCACGATATCTAAGTATTAATTTATCATACCTCTTTCAAAGCTAAGTTTTGACCTCTATGTTATAGTAAGTACCAAAATTGAATGGCGAGACGTGCAAGACTGCTTGTCATGTGCGTGCGTGTATATTTGAAGCGAAATACATACCAAGTATCATGTATCTTTACGTACCCAAAGCATACCTGGGCACATGTTTTAGCATATAAGCTCCTCAGTCTTCCCGGCCCGTCAGGTAAGTTGTCCATCAGCCTTTGTGATCGCCAAAGTGGGGCTTTGTTACCGCTACATTACGGTATAAACGACCCAAGTAGTATATTCCATCATTTGTAACATTACAATGTTATATTGCGTTGACCCGCCTAATCTTCACGTAGCAATTCGCAAAGCCTTCATTGCTTAGTAATAAATTGTTTCGGGAAGCATTTGCAAGATTAATAGTGAGCTTGACGCGTGCTGAGTTAAAGTAGACTTTCGAGCAAATTAAAAGGCACTCGGACGTTGCGATATTTCTTTCTGACCTTAGGTTTAGTGTTTTGTAAACGCGGAGCATCGGCGTTTCGTCGTTCGAGAAAAATAATTTGGGGCAAAGAAATCTCGCTGAAATGCTTTTACGTTTTCCGGACATTACGGCGCGGGGAACTCTTAGCGGAATTTATGGCGCGGGCACATTATTGCCCACGGCGATAAGTACCCACCGTTATTAAGATTTTATTTCATCTACAGCGAAATGATTCTGGTCCAAAACGTTATCTCTTATTGCTACACTTAAATGTTTTATCTATCTATTTATATTAACACCTTTCACGCTCTTTCATCTACCTGGAGAAGTTTTAACCTCTTTTATACAAAAAGTGCACTACATAGAAGTATTCGAATAACTTGCATTGTTGCATAGCACGCATGGTAATGGACGGATATTATGGTTCACAAACATGACACTAGGAACAAATTTACGATATCGGCTACGCGTTCTTAAAACCAGATCAAATTCTACTAACTTCAGATACCAAATAAATAACTCGGAAGCCCCGTTTGGAGAATTTCCATTCGGCTACAGATAAACGGATAAGTTAGGATTTAGAATATAATTGGTAAGAAATATGAGAGCAGGTGGCGTCGTTCGTCGGCCTGCGATAAATAAAGACTAAATAAACTGTTGTAAAAGTTCTGTAACAATATTTAATGTTATGACAAGCAAATAAGTTGGGAGTGAGGGTGCCAGGTGCCTAAATAAAGGAAGATGGTGGGCACAACCTCTTTTAGGTACGAGTAATTTGTAGTCGGTCGAAATATGCTAGATGACACCACTAATCGTTGACATACTTTTTATAACCTGTTAAAACGGTCGCCTCAATAGATTCTGTATGGGTGTACAAAAACATGACGTCACGGTAGTGTATCAGAAATCGGAGTCAATTGACCGAATATTTATAGAATTTTGTGTGTTTAAAAATTGGTTTCTAAAGCTTTTTGGAAATAAACTGGTTGTATTAACTTCATAGGGCCTAGGTTTTTAAACGCAATGGTCTTTCAAATATTTAAGGTTAGTGTCATCATGCCTATGCTTTTGGCATCATGATCCTATGAAGTAGTGGATGCTGTTTTGAAGAAACTTGTTATATTATATAGTAAACAGAACTCACTTTGTTATAGTGAGGGAAATAATTTTCTTATACTAATAACTCATACATTCGTAGGTACTCGTATTATACTTAAATCATTTTACACAATGCCATTTATAATACGTATTTAATTATTCAACCAGCGATGTGGTGACGAAAGTTTGTTTGGTACTAATGAAGGTTCTGTTACGCCATTCTTGCCAATCAAAAGGATTAAGTTACTCTACTTTTTTCCGAATGAAATTTATGAAATTATGCATCCGGTTAGACTTACAAACCAGGAGCTTATGTTTGAATACTGCAAGTTCAAGATCTATATTTTACATCTACGTTTCTTTCCTAGAAGGAAGAGTGAATTTTCTTAATTTATTTCTCCAAATATTTCCATAAAAACACACTCGCATACAAAGTTAAATAACATTGTATCTCCCTATTTTACGACTTCAGATACTAACAGTCATAGCTTAAGATTGGTAATAAGTAGTTCATGAAAGTTGGAAACCACGCGTTAACCCTCGTCAACCACTAAAATCCTCCCAAAGGATAGTCCGTACCTCATACATCCTACGCACGTGTTTAGGAACCACATTAAACTATTATATACTAGCTGACACGGCGAACTTCGTACCGCCTTAGCGTTGCAATGATTGAACAATGTCATCGAATGACATTGACATTAGTCACGCGCGTTTTTTAAAATATGCAAAATATATAAGTCAACTAAAGTTTTTGTTATATTACATTATAGTAAGTGGTAATTATGCTGTTAAAATGTAACTTATATGCCACGTTCGTAGATTTACCATAGCAGCGCCATCTATTGATTAGAATTCAATTCACTCTTCAGTCTAAGTAACACGTGGCCGGCTATGCTAACACCAAAAATTTAAAAACTGGAAATAATTGAATTATATGGTATTTCGTTCACTACAAAATAAATTTAATTAATTTTATAGCGTCAACAACACGTGGTAATTATGCTGTTAAAATGTAGCTTATATGACACGTTCGTAGATTTACCATAGCAGCGCCATCTAATGATTACTTACTCAACCCAGTCGATAGGTATCGACATCTGTTAGAATCATTTGGAGTTAACAGATAATTGTGACTGTCAAATAATAACAGACAAATAATTAGCAATAAATTAAAATTGCGACTATAATTTGAGTTTTAAACTATCCTATCTCTCAAGTTGGATCGAACTGCACATGGTGTGCGAATTTTATTATAATCGGTTAAGTGGTTTAGGAGTCCATTGAGGACAAACATTGTGACACGAGATTTATATATATTAAGATATCTACTAATAAGTAAAATTTTGCGTCTATCATTGTTGTTTTTCACGAAAGTAGGTAGCTCTATCAATAACATTTTCAGCGTCTTTCTAGGCCGTCTGTTTAATTTTGTATTTTGCAGTTGCAATTTGGAAGTTTAACGTTTTAGTTCGTTTTAGTAAAAAAAGGTTATTCGACTTTTGTAAATGCTTTCTTCTTAGTACTAAAGTAGAATCGAGTACCTAGTAAATTCTAGAAAAATAGTCTTGAATCGCACTCTACTACCAATCTTTCCATTATTGGCTCGGTACAACCCAGGTAATAACTCCTAACTCGAGAAAATCTCGTTCCAAGCAAGACAGTTCATGTGTCGGCCTTGTCCCCATTTCTCGGTGGTTATGTATGATTAAATTCATGCATGAAATATACATCAAATAAACGGTTGTCGTATTTATTCAAGCTTCTCGCACTGAATACAGAGGTGGATCGCTGGATTTTGATCACGTGCCGTTCTAATGTGTGTGCGTATTCGTTCTCGGGAAATATAAAGCCATCTCGGATTACCTGACATGAAGTTATAATGTTTACAAATAGATTTGGCATGTATTATTAGAAATACAGTATTCGTGGATTTCATTTCAAAAAGTCGCTGATGCCTAAATCTTAGTAGGAAGTAGGACTACACTAACCATTTTTAGTATAGACATTATCCAAACAGGTATTGTAGTAGTAGGAGAGTCTTTGGAAAAAGTCGTTGCTGGTTGTTACAATAGGCATGATGACACCTATCTTAAAATTTTTAAGGCCATGGCGTTTAAAAAACATAGCCCCTATGAAGTTAAGACAACCAGTATATTTCCAAAAAGCTGTAGAAACCAATTTTTAAACACACTAAACTCAATAAATATTCGGACAATTGACTCCGATTTCTGATGCGCTACCGTGACGTCACGTTGTTGTATTCCCATACAAAATCTATGGAGGCAGACCGTTTTGACAGATAATAAAGAGTATGTCAACGTAATTGGTGTGGTCATCTAGCCTATTTTCCAATCGGCAGTTATTTTGTTCTTTTCAAACCCTTGCTTGGCAGTTGGGAATAACGTCAAACTATCGTAGTTTATGTAAAGTTTCAACGTTCTATCTACCTTTGACTGTAAGTTAGATTACTGTCAGATTCATACTTGTATTCCAAGTTACCTATCTTGTCTATCTATAAAACTGATAGTAAGCAGTAACTGTCATTTTACTTTTAGTCAAAGGGAGATAGAGTATTGAACCGGGCCCTAACTAAATGTGCATTACAAATTTTTGTACAAGATTAAAAGAATTGGTTCTCTTTAAGGACAATGTGTAAATGGCTCCGATTCTTTGTTTCGGTTACAGTCTATTGCCATTGCTGGCAACTGGAGATAAGGCAAATATCCCGCCCGCTGGAATACATTTAGGTCAACTAGTTTGTTTATGGGTGGTATCTAACCGAAAAAAATACGTTTTTTTTAATTAAAAAAAATGTTTTTCAATCAAAAATTTTATTGTACATCAAAATTGGCAACTCAATCTAATGTGATCTTATGACTATATATCATACGATTTCGATTCGATTACGGCTGGGTTAATTTGCTGTGCAATTAGTATTTTTAATGTAAAAATAATATTTTTGCAAATCAAACTGGGTAAATGAACTTTATAAGTAAATACCTAGTCTATTTTAGTTGCACATTTATTATACTTTAATTCTCTTTGGACCTTTTTGCAACTTCATTTATCAGCGCTAATGATTTTAATTAAGTGTAGCTCAATGCTCAAATAGACGTTAGAAAAACGTAGATGTTTTAATTTTTCGTTCCTTTATAACCTATCGTTAAACGAAAAATAGCAGCATCGTCTAGACACAGAAATCCCGCATGATGTCTAAAGTCTCTAAAAGATACCTAATGTCTGAGAAAAGATTAGATGGTGGTTGGTGATTAAAAAGTCTTCCTGGTAGCTACTCGTATTGCCATCTTCGTTGCCGCCTGTTGCATATTTGGTAACCAGAGACTAAGCACATCTCATCGCTCGCCTCTCACTCCACTGAGACGTTTTAGGTCAACAATCTTGTTTATTGTATGGGCCCAATAGAATAATACGGCCGTTCGCCTTTACTGCTGTTTACATAATCATGGGTTTGAATTGTAAGGGGGTTGTGTGTCTTCCTGATTTATTAGATTGAGAAATCGGATTGGGAGTTATGAAAACTAAAAAGCGTTCTCTTTATTGGTTCAACTGATAAAATAGTCGCTAGGGATCCATAATCGGATTATACTAATCAAAGCAACTATGTAGAGTCGAAATTTTCAAATAACGTTGCGCCCCGTTATAAATGAATATTTACCAAAAAATATGGTAATACAAAACATAAATGATAACTCTACGATACAACGAAGCCTTACGACTACGGTTCGACCCGCACTTACCTGTCATTTTTAAATCAGGCGTTCTAGTCTAAGATCCGAACTTAAATTGACCTTCACTGAGCTGATTATATAGAATGAATCATATTTTATATACATATTAAAAATGGGTTAGGTAAAAAATCCTGGACAGACTATTTTTTATTAATTTTCAAAAAACGATTTTTCATAAAACTTTGCAACATCAAGATAATAAGAAAATTTTGTCCTGACTAAAAGTAAGTTTATGGCAAGAAAACAGCGCTTATTATGATATTTTTGGGCTGACTACTCAGTAGTTTGCCCAGGTAAATAAAAGACAACCCAACGGCTGCACGTTCTATAGGTTCTGTACTTTCAGACAGGACAAAATTTTCTTATTATCTTGTTATTGCAAAATTAAAAATTAATTTAAAATAGTCAGTCCAGGATTTTTTAGCAAACCCGTTTTTATATTTTATCTAATATGCTAAATTTATGATAATATTTGTTTCATTCTATTATCAGCTCGGTGAAGGTTCGTTTTAAGTTCGTATCTTCTACTATTCCAATATTGATATAATACATACATACGAGTACAACAGCTATTGTTTTCCAACTGCATTATGCATTCATCATAATGTTTGAGTATGTTTTAATTTTCCATAATAAGGCCATAACCATTTCTGCCCAAACAAATACATCATATCTACCCCTCCAAAAGCTATCATAATTTTATCTGTATAAGGCACAAATTAAAGCCGAAGACATAAAATGCATCTCTATGTATGTGGAGCTCGGCTAAGTGACTTACTCCAAGGGTTCCGTTTCTATTAATCATTCGTTCTGAGTGCGAAACCTTGTCGCTGATACCTTACGGGGGCTAATACAATACTAATATTAGCTGGGTGGGTAGGCCAATTGTATTTGAACACTTTCTTTGGCGGTACAAGAAAGAAAGTTACTCGTTATTACATTGTATAGCTTTTTAGTGTCCTCACATCTCATACTTTTGTATCTGTTGTTGAATTTATATTTAGAAAAGAAGTTGAAACTGATGATAAAAAGACGATTCACCATCCGCCTAAATGGCCTGTTTAGTTTGACCCTGTTTGCATCCTCGATTTTTAAAGAATTGTAAATTGTACGAGTAGGTGGGTGTACTTTCTTGGATTTGAGTTTCCATTTGCGTCTTCAAACGAGTGAGGGCTGAAAAGACCACTGTATGATGAAACATTTTAGATTTGTACTTAAAAACTTATTTTCCTTGCAATCAATTGTCTGTCAATCTCATCTTATTCCGATTACAAATGCTAATGGATCCTTTTAAGCCAGTACAATCCTAATCGGTTGGCCCATCGGGAAAGCTCAGTCCATTCTCACCATCGATAATACCATTAATGGGATTATGGCTCAATTCCCATTTCAATAATATAATGGGAGTTAGTCGCTAAATATCATGCGATTGGCAGCGGCTTGTAAAATGAAGATTTACTGAGGACAACAACAGCGCTCAGACCCATTGTGTGTCGTCCAATCAGCATTTTTGTTATACAAGTAGGGTTTATGTTACGTGAATAGCATAGCGACCCAAGAGTTAAGTAAGAGTGTAGAAACCAATTTGTCACACTTCAATGGTAACAACAGTCGAGCCAATATTGTTTCTGAGATTGTCTGTCATGAATTTCTCAAAAACAGCTCGGAGTCGGGAAGTTGGCGGTGTTACACCCCCGTGACTCGGAAAGCACGTTAAGCCGTTGGTCCCGCGCCTGATCTATCTCCGATCATGTCGGATTGCCGTCTCAACGAACTTTGAGAGTGATGCAACAGTGAGTGAACCTGTGTATTGCGCTCACATTTGTGCACTATAATATCTCCTGCGTAGTTGGCTGATCTCTGTTTGGGAGAGATTGAGATTGGCCGCTGTGCTCGAAATCGGCCAGGAGGACTATTAGTGTCATCTTCGGCTACGAAGGCCACCAGTTGAGTTAAAAGACCGCTTAAACAATCTGGCAGACGAACTTTCCTAGCTCAACCAATTTTGTCGCCCATACTAAAGCAGAATCGTCTTAGGGGTACAAAAGTTCTGAATTGAAGAACTACTTATTATTTACGAATAAAAGTTTGTTCATTCGACTTTTTCTTCATTTCAACAATTTCCTAACAAGAAATCTAGTGTAGATAAATCCTTTATTTGCTACAGTTTAGCTACATCGAGCTTATACGATCTAATATGGCTTCGACATGTAAGTAACTGCACGATTTTTTATTGTTCTGAACGAGTCTTTTACGAGAATTTGGTGATTCAATCACGTAATCTGAATGAAAGCCTAACCAGACCTTGCTAGGTTTCTCTGTGATAGCACGCTGTGTTTGCGTTTGCTATCTATAATACTGGTGATGGTCTATAGCACGAACGCTATGCACATTCTGTTGGACCGTCAGTGTTAAATGAGTTAGCGGCTGGTCATGATTGATTACTGCGTTCCATTATTTGGCGCGCTAGCCAGAATCTGCGGAGGTAAATAGGGCGTGAACGTGATTGCTATTGCTAGTGGACCTTGTGCATTTTAACTGCAATGTAGGTGGCTCCTTTCAGTGAATTCAGTTGTATATCAAGTCTAGGAAGATATCCAAGTTTCTACACTTGGCCATATTAACGTATCAAAGGTGTTAAACAAGCTTCTTTTTTTTAAATCGTTTCTCAACTGTTGTTCGAATATTGTAATTTTTGGCTAACTGTACTTTCTTATACAAAAAACACTAAAGCCTGGTCGAGTTTCTTACTGGTTGAAAAAACAATAACTGCTGTTATTTTTTATATGTAAAAGGCTAATGTATAATTCAGCCTTCTCATAGCCTATGCTACGTGGCTATCTAAGCTACGAATAGTGAGTAGGAGTGTCCAATGCAGGCAGTCGATGCGAAGCTGTCGTTTCCATACATCCTGAATGTTTGCAGTCGCACAGAGGCCGCTGTTTGCGCTTCATTTGCTTGTCTGCCGACTGTCGTTACAATTTGCCGCTTGTAAAGTTTAGTTAACGTCGGATGCTATTACTGTTGCTTTTAAGAACAAATTATCGTTTGTTTTTGAACTTCCATTGCTCGTTTTGTAACAAGTAGTCTTTTATAAAACTATAAAGATAATAATTCGTTCCGTGTTTGCTAGGCAATTAGTCACTGATTCTGCAACTGCAACATCCATTGAAGTTTGTATACTCCATTAAATCTTGAACTTGGCGTTCCTAGTCCAGTTGGTTCTGAGCGTAAATTAAAGAACACATTGTTTACCAAAAGTTGTGCTACGCTGGGGGTCTACTTTGTGAGAAATTCTATATTTTCTAATGTAGCCGGCCCATTTCAGCTGTCATGAGTAAAAAGGACGGATAGAGCCGAAAACGCATATAGGGTGTTCTGTAGAAGGGATTTTGCGATGTGGCTCTGATTCTCGACGCAATTACCGAACGCTGGAGTTTGGCTTTATACTGTATTAATTAAGCTATTTGCTTCCAGTTGTTTATTCAGTCACTACGACTAACGTTTTTTGTAGTTCGACAAAAATGCGCGAAATAATTGTGATTAAAGAAAGATCCTTTACTGGGCAGGTTATAAAATTCTCTGATTTGTCAATTGAGTTTTGTCTTCGCAGTCATAGAACTTCCGGAAAGCCGTGCTGATTTTATAATGTCTGTCACCAGAGGAGGGAGTTTTTGTGCAATCGAAAAAGTTCACATTCATAAAAAGTTCTAATTCTAGGTGCAAAATCGCATATGAATTATTTTGTAGCTGTCATGAAATGCACCTATTAACAGTAATTTGGAGTGATATGATACTCCTGGGTTTAGCTGGCTACATAAGAATTACCATGCGGAAAAAGTTCGAATGCTATAAAATCGTAACCCCAGGACGATCATGCAAATGTCTCGGGCTGTAGTTATTGCCTTACTAACTTATTAAACAGAAGTCGCCTAAGACAAAATTAAAATTCTTGCTGTTTATGAAAAAAAAGATTTAGGGTAACAGTTCACATTTCTCCCACTTAAGCGGCCATTTCTTTCTAATTTCGGTGTCATAAATTTTTATTAAGCTGAACAGCAAAGGACTTTTATGTTTTTTAACGGGGACATAAATTCAAGTGAACCATTCATTTTTATCGTTATGAGCTGCCATAACTGAATTTGCACTGTTGCAGTAATTTGGCGATACAAATCGTTAAATAGGGTAAACGATTCCCTAACATTTCCCATTACTTGTCGCCTTTTACGGCTCTAAGCTTTTTTAATTTGTAATTTGAATTCGGGCTGTATTGATTTTATGCTAAGTTCTTGAAAACGGGAGGTATGTAAACCTATTATACGTACTCATTAAAAGTAATGATAAACACAAAATAAGTAAGTAGGTAAGCATGAGCACGTCAAGCCACCGGCACTAGAAACAATAGGACTGATTGGTTGCAAGTTTTGTTTAACTGAGTAATTATACTTCTTCGTTGTTAGTTCGCCCTTAAAATTTATTTATTTAAACTTTTTTGCACAACAAAACTATGTACAAAAAAGGTGAACTTAACGCCGTAGGGCATTCTCTGCCAGTCATACAAAAAATATGTAAAATTGTACGTATTCATTGCGGCAAAGACAGCTTATCGAGGTAAAACTATTCTTAATTTATTCAAAACAAAGTTGAATTCTAGCTACATATGAGATTGAACCAATTGGCTAAAAAGTCTCATCTAGAAGATAAAGCGAACAGTGTCTCCGGGCGAGTTGAACTAATTAGGTTAAAACACCGCCCGAGATAATCTGTGCCGGCGACTGTTGTCTGGATACCCTGTGTCAAGGGGATGATTAAGGCTAATTTATTTTTGCCAATTTTTGTTTTACAATTAACGAGATAGCATTTAGCCCTAAACATACCTAATTTTAAGTAGTGTTATGGCTGTAGGTATCTTAATTTTTACTTATACTTACTGGCTATCTTATTTTTCCTGCTGGAAATTTTTGTAGTTCACTTACTTACTTACAAGGGTGAATTAGCGACCCAGAGTGAGACTTGACTTCCGACACCAGATCACGCCATGCATCTCGGTCTTGCGACAGTTCTTACCAATTTGTAGTTTACACCTAGATAAAATGGTGGAAGCTATCCAGATGGAGTAACAAGAATAACTACCTCTAACCAAACCAAATGCAATGTTCAACCTCTACTGGACATCGATTCTAGGACCTCTGGAGCTTAAAATCGGTACCAGAAAAACAGCAGGGACAGACGCGGGAAGTGACCGCTATATGTATACTATGTAATGATTTACAAATTGAGATCTTCATGTAACTGAATTTAATTTCCGACATTACCAGAATCTACTTTGTAAATAATAATTCAAACCGAACTAGAGGCAACTATTCTATGAGCATGGTTGGCTTAAATCACTTGGCTAGACGCGTTGACAGGTACCTCCATCCTATTTGATATTCAATGTGTGAACTACCTACCTAGCTTCCTACTAAATAGAGGCAAAATATGTTGTCACTTTTTTGCCAAACCGTTTTGCCGATCGTACCACAGAGGACAAAGCTGACTTCTCTACGGAACGGATTCTAATGAAATTTTACCAAAATATAGCTGATACATCAGAATAACAAAAAAGCTACAATTTATAAAAAGAATTATGAAGGAAAGGGGTTTCGACGCAGACGAAGTCGCGGTCAGCCACAGTAATAAATTGTAATATTATTACCCACTGATCAACATTTCATTGTAATGAATTTGTGTTACAAACAATAATATTTGTCTACTCGTTTTACATGTTCGCACACATGTTGTGTGTGAATATCAAATACACGACTGGGGGGAGACCATTGTATGAAGAAAATTGAAGTTAAAACACCTTGTTAATTAATTAACCAACCTCTTACGTAATTGCTCTCCGTGCCCATAACCCAAGAACACGTTTAATTGGTTTTTACATTTCCCGATTAAAAGAAAAGTAATGTGCAAGGTGCTTTTATTTTATACAGTGTTAAAAAAGAATCACTGCGAGCATTCACACAGCATTTTTGTATATGCAATCGATCACCAAAACCTTACTTTCACATACCCACGCTCTTCGGTTATCTTCACGTATCAGAAAAGTAGCGATTATTGTTAGTAGCGATAAAAATGACGCTACACGTTCCTAAAGCAGTCCCTAAACGTCTGAACTAATAAATTAGTAATAAAATAAGAAAAAAAGTCCCTAATTTATTTAAGACGTTAGCAGATAGCGGGGATTGTTCGTTTGTCGGCCACCTTATTAAAATAACACATTCGCTTGTAAGTACTTACACATCTAGGTATAGCTTACTAACAATTTATGGATCTCTAAGTTGTCCGAAAATAAATATTTTTATTTTATTTTATTATAATTGTTGACCACTTTGGTGTAAAGGTTAAGTATTATGACTGACTGTTAACCAAGAGGGTTCGATCCTCGCAATGTACAAACATTTGTGTGCATGAACACGTCTGTTTGTACTGGTCTGGGTGTTATATGTATTTATTTAAGTTTATTTGTAATAAACTTATATGTAATATCTGTAACACAAGTGCTTAAGCTACTTAACACGGCGTCCGATCAATATATGTGATGTTCTTGTATATCATTATTATTATTTATTTCCTGTATTCAGCAATAACATACACACCCCGTATACCTATTAATGTGGAGGTTTCACGGCACTCCAGAGCGCACTCGTTTCGCGTGACAGTCGACGCTGCGCGGGCTTGAGCATTTTGTTTGGTGCACACTTCATACTCTCACTAGTTTTTTACTTAATTGAATGAGGATTTTTTTCACGTTGCGACAATACAGCCATGATGATTTTTTATAATATAATATATACCAACATCACATACATTGACCTGACTCTGTGGTAAGTAGCTTGAGCACTTGTGTTACAGATAAGTATCAGAATCAACAGTGATATTACAAATAAACTAAAATAAATACATATAACACCCAGACCAGTACAATCAGACATGTTCATGTATACAAATGTTTGTTCAGTGCGGGGACCGAAGCCGTGACCTCTAGTTAATAGACAACTTCTTAACTATTACACCAAACTGATCGTAATTATTCGCTAAGTTTAATTCATGATTCTTACCTACATTAGTAAGTATTTAGCTGGTTACTGGTGCTGAAGACAAGTTATGAAGAACAGGAGATTAAAGATTTTTGTGAATGTCTGGTACAACTGAAAAAATACAAAAAAAATTCACACAGTTTTCAGACGTTAAATTATCCTTCAACTAAATAAAAATTTGCCATCGTGATGCTTGGCTTTGCAACAATGTCAGACTTTTAAAAATATCCCCTGGCTTATCGGTTAGGAGAATTTTGAAACTTTTAAAAATCTATGTCCCGTATAATACCATGTGTGGGCTCGTTTCGCCCAGCTGGCGCGAGTCTGCGAAAACTTAGCACTTTGTTGCAAGGCACTGCTGGTCTGTTTTCGTGGGTTGCAACTTCTATTTTTAAACACACTATGAATTTGACGGCCACTTAGGTGTAATGGTCAAGAAGTTGACTATTAACCAAGAGGTCGCGGGTTCGATGCCCGCATTGTACAAAAATTTGTGTGCTTCATGCACACAAATTTTTATATCTGTTTGTACTGGTCCGGGTGTTATATGTATTTATTAAGTTTATTTTTAATACCACTGTTGATTCTGATATCTGTAACACAAGTGCTTAAGCTACTTACCACGGCGGAGTCAGATCGATGTATGTGATGTTGCATATTATTATTAAATAAAAAAATCGGACAAGAATTCGAGACTTCACTAAAGAGGTTAAAACTACTGCACCCAAGTATACATACTTACCCGTTGTCCTAAGTGAACGGAAAATGTGACAAGTGCGATGCTACAATATCAAATGTTTAAGTTGTGGTCGCATTGCGTCACGTCGCACTTTCCAACGACCCGTCGCTCATTTCGGACTACACCTGAGCTAAGAGAAAAGAATCCGTAGAAAACCAGCAACTTAAAAATAAACGCGCTATTAAGGGGTACTTACTTACTACATCACTGTACTAATAGTCCTGCTGGCCGATTTCGACCACGGCGGCCAATCTCAACAGAGATCAGCCCACTACACAGGAGATATTATAGTGCACAAGTGTGAGCGCAATACACAGGTGCACACAGAGTTCGTCACGTCTCTCAAAGTTCGGTGAGACGGCAATCCGACATGACCGGAGAGAGATCAGGCGCAGGACCCACGGCTTAACGAGCTTTTCGAGGCACGGGGGTGTAATACCGCCAACTTCCCGACTCCGAGCTGTTTTTGTGTAATTCATGACAGAAAATCTTAGAAACAATTTTGGCTCGACCTGGGATTCGAACCCAGGACCTCTCGGATGTAAGGCAGAAACATTGCCACTACACCAACGAGTCACTGTACTTGTTTACTCATGAGACTGTAACACCTTACTGTAACGTGTGACTTGCAATAAATATTATGATTATGACGATTATTACTTAAAGTTCTGAAGTACCTGTTGTAACGGCGGAAAGCTTTTGGAAAAGCCACTTCAGATCGCACGGCGCTTTACGTAACAGATTAGATAGCGCAATGCGTTTATCTTGTTATCTGGCATTAGTTAGAGTGCTTATACTGTCTAATAGTACGCCAATCTCGATATCTGTTGGTAAAGATAACAAGAATAATCCCTATCTCTAGAAACCATCTCATTTGTAATGTATAAAATACCTGCTAAGTATAGACACCTTATATTACTTGGGCTTTTATAAGTAAGGAGTCGGATGAATTTGGGATCAAGAAATAATAGACACCTGATTGTACTTATGTGGGCTTTTATAAGTAAAAAGTTGGATGAATTTGCGATCAAGAAATATGGGAATAAAACCAAAGTTGGTACGAGTCGGTAATTTTAACGTGAAAATTGAATCCATATAAAATACCTTGCGATGGCATTTTACAGATAGCAAAGTGCTTTAGGCAATAAGTGGTGCAGCGGTCAAAGCTAAATGAAATACAAACGTAAAACAGCTTTGATAAAACACACGTTCAAATAAATGATAGCGCATAAACGAAACCCATATAACCCACATTATACAGGGTGTTTTTCATCACGTAACACCCACAAAGTGATCCGGTACACCGGGCAACGCGCATTCGGCTCCACCCGAGATTAATGGTACATAAAACGTTCCTGTTGTTATGGGGCATTACGGGAAATGCAATTTTTATGTACAGGGATGTCCAATCAGCTGTCCGTAAAAACGTCGTTAATTGTTTGGCCAGTTTTTCGTGAGTGACATTCTTCTCTGACAGTGGAAAAAGTAGTCACCTGTAGAAGTTAAATACACTCAAATGTTGTGCTTGATAAGTACACGCACACGGATACGGACGGAGCTTACGGGTGCCCGTAGAGCAGAGCAGAGGAAAGGAGAAATATTAACCAATAGCATTGTCCACTGAAGAGAAATTGAGATTTTGTGCAATCCTATTGGTTACGCTCCGCGACCTTGCTCCGGGCCGGTGGACAGGTACCCATAGTTCAATATCTCTTTTGTAATATCTATTTTAATAAAGGTAACGAGCAATGTTGTTATTCAAGCAACAAATAAGTACACATTCATCAAATAATTTTCTGGTTCAAATAATTACAAGCCAAATAATAGGTAAAACAAATACAAATACCTACAAATATGTTATTGCCAACTAGAATATTTTTAGGTACGGAAGATATTATACTATAAAAGATATTACAAAATGCAAATCACATGCCAACAACAATACATATAGTAATTAACTGTGGGAAACTACGAAATTCCTGTGTCGTGGGCATCCGGTGGTTCAAGCTAGTAACTATGTGTAATGAATGAATTGATGATGATGAAGTGTGTGTGTGTGTGCGATGTTTTGTGTGTATGAGTGTGTTTGTGAGTGGATGTGTGTGTGTGTGTGTGTGTGTGTGTGTGTGTGTGTATGTGTGCATGAGTGTGTTTATGTAATTTCATGGGCGTATGAATCTGGAAAAATGCGAACGTGTAAAGCTAGATTCTTTATTTATTGCTTACTTGTCTCAGAGGCTGTCTAAGTCAGCAGTTCTTTAACTCCAGTTTGATAAACTGTCTGAGAGAAAAGGAATTAATAACCAAGTTGGCTTAGGCACAGGATCAATAGAAGCTTAGCCCTTAGCCCTTTGTCCAGGATTTAGACTGCGGATACTGCCAGTCAGGGAATGGTATAAATCTCCCTGGGTTAAGGATGTATTGTTATCAATACCTGTCTAACTCACGTCTGAAAAAAGGTCAGTCTACCCGACTAGAACAAAAAACGGTTGCGTTTACTAAGTTCTGATTTTACTGACTCGTAGAAACCAACAATGAACAATATTTTTGGTATCTCTTGCCGTCGGATTCCCTCACGCACACCATTTGGTATCCGGATCCGGTACGGAACGCTATCTTTACGGCACGGACCGCCACATCCGGCAACACGGGCACTGTTCAGGGTTTCGATCTGTTTAAGTTTTTGGGTTTCGCACTGCTTCACTGTTAACCATGTGAAAAGCTTTTTGAATTTTTGACCTGTATTCCAAATCGTGAAATCATGGCAAACATTTGTTGCGATCACTAAATCTTTACCAGCAAATTTTGATAACAATGTCTAACGTTGTATCTTCAATTGTTTCAGGACGTGTGTTTGAGTTTCGTTGAGCTGCAAGACTTACATTTTCATGACCATGTAAGTAAGTACTAAGATTTTCTCATACTTTTTATTCCCAAAGAAAGTTATGTTTCGTTTCGTATGGTTGGTCACCATTAAGCCTAAAAGGCTAAAAAAATACTTTTTTTAGGGTTCCGTACCTCAAAAGACAAAAACGGAACCCTTATAAGATCACTTTGTTGTCCGTCCGTCTGTCTGTCAAGACCGTTTTTCTCAGGAACGCGTGGAGGTATCAAACTGAAATTTCTATATGATACGTAGGTCTACTGTCCCTGGAAGCTGTAGAAAAATCAACCTTCTAAGCCAACGCAATCAAAAGATACAGCCATTTAGGACGCAAATTTCCGCAAATTTTCGAAACTCGCACGGGCATCAAAACCTACAGGGTACTTCCCGTAAACTTAGAATCTTGAAATTTATTACGAAGTCATGTCTTATAGTACAGATATAGGAAAAATTACGAAAACCGTAAATTTTTAGTTTCATCATATTAAAAAAAAATATTTTTGACAATTTTGAAAATTTCAATGTTACTACTCCTTATCTACAGGTTTGTACAGAACCCTCGGTGCGCGAGTCCAACTCGCACTTGACCGGTTTTTTTTAACAAAGCATTGCAAAATACAGCCCGAAAATCCTTTAGTATCTACTCAATTCTCTATTCCAGACTTTGGGTTCGTTCTTTATATAGAACTTCGAAGCACCATCAAAGAGTTGAGGCATTAGTTCGGCAAAGGGCCTATTGCATTTCGTAATATCCGGTATCAGTCGTCGATCATAGAGGGCCGGTTATAACGCGTGGGGCCATTCTGTGGCCCTACTCTCTTAGCTGTTGCCCATAGTTTGTGGTATGTATCCTTGAAATAAGGCCGTTAAATTTGTTAGAAATGAGCACGTTGACAATTTACCTGATTTCACAATTTCCCTGCGGCACAGCCATCACTGTCACTTTTACTATTTTGACCGTACGAGCGGGCGGGCTGGAAAGAAAAAAATATAGTTAAAAACCTAAAAAAAAAACCGTTTTGCTAACTAAATAAGAAAAAATAATTTCTGATTACAAAGAATTTATAATACAGTAGAGAAAAAAGCGTGGGGTGCACTTTATGTCGATTTGCTAATAATAGAATGATTTTAATATATTATATCCAAGCACCCCACCCCACGCTTTTTACTCTACTATAATATAAATTCTTTGTGCTCAGAAATTATTTTCTGTTTTGTAGCTAGCAATAAAAGCGTGTTTAATTTAATTTTTTAAACTACTATTTATTTTTATCTTTTTATTTAATAAGGATAATGGAAAAGTATTATCAAATTATTGCATCGTCATCGGTACTTGATACGTGTGCAAAGTTTCAAATTAATCCGATTTCTGGAAGTTGGTGAAAATTGAGCTCAAAGATTCCGTTACATAATAATAAATAAATATACAACAACATCACATACATTGATCTGACTCCGTGGTAAGTAGCTTAAGCACTTGTGTTACAGATATCAGAATTAACAGTGGTGTTACAAATAAACTTAAATAAATGCATATAGCACCAAGACCGGTACAAACAGACATGTTCATGCACACAAATGTTTGTACAGTGCGGGGATCGAACCCGCGACCTCTTGGATAATAGTCAACGTCTTGACCATTACACCAAAGGGGTCGTTAAATTCTTGGGGTGTTACATAAAGCCCGAGCTAATATAAGCGTGTTAATGAAACGAAACGTTAGGGAGTACGGCCTCTGATGGTATACTGGTATGCATACGCTGACAGCATACTGCTTGGCCTGTTGTCTCCTGTGCTTTAATGGAAACGGCATAGTTAAAAATCAGGGCGTATGTGAAGTTTAAACCTTGGACGCATGTATGCCCCTTTGGATGATGACCCCAGAAGGCCTGATTTCAAGAATTTTACATTTCATAATTAGGAAATTCTTATAGTTTTTACATGTTTATATTTTTAGCCTATGTAATGAAATATATTTGAGGCTTTTTTAAGGTCTAGAAATGGTTGTTTCTATGTTACAGTTCTTCCAATATGTCAAACCGAGATGGTTTCATTTCTATGTGTAATCTATCTCTTCTTGGTCAATAATTTCAAGAGCACAGTTAATAATACCTTGGAGTTCTGGGGTCGAATTATCAATTATGTCACAAAGAAACTTATGAACTGTGAAGGGAGGAAAAATCATTGGTTTCGATTCGGAAGGGTCGGCAGTAAATCGCGTCCTAGCAATTATGGGTTCGAGTGGCGCTCTATCGGAATCCTACTCTAAAAAACTTACATCTCCATTCAAAATTTCGCCGTCCCTGTCACTTACTTGCTGGTTCGGCTGTGCGAGCGAGCGAAATGAATAAAAAGGGCAGAAGGTTGTCGTTACGAGTAAGTTTCCCTGATTTGCTGGAATTAGTGGGGAAAGTGGCTAGCTGGGGCCGGGAGCGGGACCGGAGGACGACCGAATGCCACAGAGAATAACTTGTTTTGTAGACGTAGTCTCTATTGTACAAAACGAGTGAAATTGTATGTAAATCCTCTTTAACTCAACCAGGTTTTAATTTCATTGTGAAATGATTTATTCTCAAATAATATATTTTAGTCTTATAAATGCACCGTTACAGAATCCAGCCAAATCTTAAGAAAAAGGCAGTTCATAGACTTTAAAGTAGTGTGAGAATTTTTACAACAGTCGACAAAAGATTACCCATCGAATAGATTTTAAAACATTCTGACTGAACAGTTAATCTGTCAATGAATCGCTTAATCTATGCAAAATTTGATCTGATACACGTAACCGAACTGATAACTCAGGGCAACTAAATAATCAACCGAACTTTGGTCGTTAAACGGCATAAGCCTCTCGCTCCTTGCCCAGCCCGATTCTGTCCCCTCGTTTATCGAGCAAGCCATTCGTTCATTTCGCAAGCACGTCTTGATTATAAGAACACCTTTTAATGGACCCACGGGTTTATTTTTGAACAAGTTTCGATCAATAATCTACATCCTAATTATTCAGGGAAAGTTCGCTATCTCATTTATCAGAGGACCGGTACCCCGTTGCTTTCAAGGTAGGCTGACTGCCTAGATGCGTTAGCGTGTGGTTTGCGAATGAAGCTCTTAGTAGTTAGCACTTACCACTTAATAATAATTATTTATTCATAACCTCAGGCTTACAGATTTTTCTTGGGTTTGTATAGGGTTTTTTTAAACATTTTGCATCATAAGATTTATATCCCTGACAATGAGACTAGTAAAAACTGTATCTTTAGTGACAGTGATTCCAACATATCACACTTTCATGCTTAAATCAGGGTGGCACATCAGATTATACCTAAAACTTACGCAATAACGTCACTATTTAATGAAAATAAAAAATAAAAACACTACAGTCCGTACCTCAGAAATTTTAATTTGTTCATGATGCAGACCTGATGCTGCAAGCCCTGTTTGGTTGGTTAGTTTCAGACGTCGAAAATTCGAAACACCGGTGTAAAATTCTAAAGCAAACAATTCCATGATTTTCATGATCTTATTCTTAAACTTACTTTTTTTTCTCATCTTGCTGTAAGCCAACTAGACTATTTCAGCCTATACCATTTCTGCACATATTCCGTCTAACGGTCTCTCTGTTCCCCGCATTCTATTGGCCGTTTTGTGATTTATTGTATTTCTGTTCACTCTTATACCTTCCAGGATATTTATTATCGGCTATTCCCAGGCAGATGGTTTTGTTTTATCCAGAGGAACGATCGGTTTCATATCGTAAATAATCTTCCCAATCGTTTACGTATTCGATATTTTATTCATGCGTTTGCAAGATAGAATATTCCCGTTTAAAAAACGACAGCGCGAAAAGAGTCTCGGTGTCGTTTTTACTATACAGGGTGTAAAAAAAACCTTAACGAAGCCGAATACCACATATTCTACCAATTGTTACGATCATTTTTTTCCTTTACACCATACCTGGGAAGTTAACGGTTAGTGAGATATTGATGGTTAAAGTTTGAAAAAAAAAAAGATGATTTTTACAGAAATGACTTCTGTCCGTTAAAACCGAACTTTTTTCCTAAGAAACATGATTCAAATTTTCACTAGTTCTTTCATAAAAAGCCTCTAAATGGCACACTCTGCAATGAACAGCGCACACTCGAACCGAAGCGCGTCGCGGCGGCGTAAAGCAACACGCCCCGCGGTGACTTTTCCGCGTGCGCGCTGTACATTGCGGGTTAGAATTAAATTATTTTTTTTGATGTGCAAAAATTAAAGGTGTTTCCCAGCCAAAATTTCTTTTTTATACGATGTGGTTTGATGTACTGAACGCGTGGTTGACGGCTTCGTTAAGGTTTTTTTTACACCCTGTATATATTCTATTTTCTACATCTTAATTCTGGGAGCTTTCTTCGCCCTGTAATAAGATGCTATGCTGCGGAGTTAGTGGGATATCAAGTATCTATACTATGTATACCTTGATTGGAACATTAATGTTTATTATTGTAACCTTCCTGTAGTATCTTTAACTAGTGGCCCCCCGCGACTTCGTCCGCGTGGAATACCTTTATTTTCACAATCGCTGTCGAACGGGATAAAAAGTATTCTACGTCCGTTTCCTGGTTCTAAACTACCTCTCCACCAATTTTCAGCCAAATCGGTTCATTCGTTCTTGAGTTCTATAAATAATGTAACTAAGACCACTTTCTTTATATATATAGGCTCAGTTGCACCTATTCACAAATCTACGCGAGTTCAAAATCTTATTGCAAGGGTTTCAGACGACTTGATGTAGGTAGTAAATTAAAACTTCTGCTTAATTTGTACATTACATTATAAACACTGCAGTTAGTTCCAGCAAAACATCCAAAATTATTTGCTCTTCCAGCCAGCTGTCTGATCATCTTAAAATAATTCAAGTATAGACATTTCTAGAGAAAACTTTTGAATTGGTTATAAGGTGCTTAGTGAAATACTGCAAATATTTACTTAGGGAATAATGTAGGCTATTGCCAGCCATATTGAGTGCGTAATTAATCATTCAAAATCGTTTTGGGCAAATACCTGAAATGTGGCTCGTGAAAATTGTGTATCGATACAATACCAAGTAACGATGTTGCGAAAATCTTACAGCAGGGCTCTGTGTTAATTATTACTTACTGGACTTGGCTTTTATCAAATTTTAATCACCTTTTCAAAAAATATTCGTAAGTTTTTTTATTCAAAATTGAAATCTATTTACTTTAGAATAGTTATTTAATACGGGATTTTTACCATGTACCTTTTTGTTTCTAAGTTTACTTTGTTTATTTTTTTTAGATTTTTTTTATTAAAACACCTACTACTAGGTTTGAAACAGAGAAATTTTATGAATGTAGGCGTGAGTCTATTCTGTTGAATCACGCATCGCTTTCATGGACAATCACAGTTTTGGTGGCCTTTGTGTTTCGAAGTCCGCCCCGGGGTGTGTTCTCGAAATAATAACTGGGTAGTTAACTGCCTAGAACCGGCCTCTAACAGGCTTTAGATAGTATACGTGACCAAAATGTGGAATGAGATGAGGTATTCCGATTTAAAGACACATTCAACGTATACATCTAAATCTGAACTATTCTAACGTTGCAAAACGTGCAATGCCGAACATTGTTCCATCCATAGATAAAAAAAATATGTTTTTTTTAAGGGGCATGCTACCTTACATCCTGCAATCTTAAGGTTGTCAGTCCATATCTTACGCTCTCTCGCTTTTTATGAATCTAGCAATACAAGTCTTACGGCCATTTATTCACGCTACAAAACGTATAAATCAGACAAAATCCTTCAACCTTGTTATGCTAAACCGTTTTGCGCTCAGGATGAAGGCGATTAAATTCATTAGCAACAATCTTTTGTATTGCGAAATGAAAAGGGAAAAATATTTATACAGTGCATCGCAGTGCCCTCAGTCCCCTCCGAGCGCGACCCTCCGACCGCAGGGACGGGAGGGTGAGTCACTCCGACAGCTGACTAATACGCGGACTGTAGGCGGACCGTAGGGCGGAAAGAGCAGACAGCTCATTCGCTTTTATTTAATTTACTTCAATAGAGCGAGGCCCCGTTTATGCGTTGCGCTGCGTTCCGTCTTCGCAACGTTGACATTTTTTATGACATGCCACATTACACCATTGTGTCGTTGTGCGCGACGTGTCAATGGAGCAACGGACCAGAGACGAAGCGGGAGGGAGGGTTATGCGTTGCGAAGGCTAAATTGGTCCAAGTTCTACAGTCTGTGTGTACAGCTGCGCCGGCGTACTTGCCCTCTTTCGACTTGCTTGTCGACGCAACGCAAGTGTGGCATACAATGCGCTAAGCCGTTACGAAGACGCATCACAACGCACTAATGGGGCTTTGCTCTTACTGGAGCCCTATTACGATCTTGCTTGGGCTTAACAAAAGCTCTGCGATGGCTCTGTTAATCGTAATTATGTTAATGCATTTTTCTGAAATAAGCACGCTGCCAGTAAGCGTAATTCGGCCTCTGATCTTCTACTGCACTTTTCAACCACTATAAGTCGAATATAGTACAGCTGGGTTTCAAAATTTTCCAAGCAGTGCTAAAAGTTCCATGCAGCAAAATTTTAATTAAATAAATCCTCTTCATAAAGTTTATTTCTATTAAAGTACGAGTCCTAACTTACACTTTTTTCCTGATACATTTCAGCACCTTCGAAAAAAATACTTTCTGCTCCATCAATATATTTTTTCAATTGTATTATATCCTCATCTTCAATCAATACGGGCATTAAAGGCAATTTGGAGACTAAAAGATCACGGTCTTTCATTCTTGAAGTTATTTTTGCGTTGTGTAATCCAGAAAGCAAACTGTTCTTTTTGGGCTACTCCAATACACCCTCGTAAATACATTTCGTGCGTATCTACGTAAAACTGATCAGATAAAACGTATTCTGGGAAAACTTTAGATTGGGTAAGCGTAAGATGCTATTTTATTTTCGTGACAATATAGTAGGCCAATACTCGTACACTCTGAAAATTGGAGTAATCGTCGAAATTAGTTCATCTTTACAACCCATATTTATATTTTAAGTTGTAGGGAATTAGGGATACAATCAGTCATCGTCAACTAGAAATACTTATAGTTGGTGAGTGTACGGTGTAAGCTCTTATGATTTTACAGACTGTACTTTCAGTAGATAAATAGTCCTACTTATTATTTTTCCAAAGATAAAACACTGTTTATATCTCAATATTAACACCACATTCGGTCGGATCCGAAGTACCCACTAAGACAACTGTCTCAACCCCTACTTTTGCTTAAAAGGCTGAATGTTGTTGGAGTCCTATGGCACCCCCGTGGTGCAAAGGGCCTTCGTGAGCTGTCGCCACTTCCCCCTGTCCCGCGCTTGACTCTTAACATCCTCCCATAGTAGACCTGCAGCTGTTATCTCCTGGTCGATGGTTCGTCTCCACGAATGAATGGGTCGTCCGCGTCTTCTCCTTCCATCGGGCTGCCATTCAAAGGCCACCGACGCAGTATTGCACTCACTTCGATGCAGCGTGTGCCCTATCCATCGCCATTTGCGTTGAGCAATTTCCCGCTGCATCGGCAGTTGTTGGCATTGGGCCCACAAGTCTTCGTTGCGAATTGTATTAGGCCAATATATGCGTAGAATAACTCTAAGGCACTTGTTAACGAAGACCTGTAACTGGCTTGTTATGGCTTTCGTAACTCTCCAAGTCTCGCAGCCAAACAGGAGAACACTCTTGACTATAGACTCGAAGAGTGTGAGTTTGATGCGGCGGGTTAGAGCATTTGACGTCCAGACGGGTTTCAACTGGGCGAATGCGCCTTTCGCTTTCCTAATTCTCGCCTCAACATCGTCGTTTGCGCCGCCCTTGTTGGTAATGCAACTACCCAAGTAGCTGAACTTGCAGACTGTTTCTAGCGGAGCATTATCAAGCATGAGAGGTGCGTTGTTCCTCGACATAATACGCATATCGACGGTTTTTCGGCTGTTGATTCTCAAGCCCATCACATTTGCTTCCGCTTTGAGATCGTCTAGCTTTGCTTGCATTTGTTCTAGAGTTCTCGAAACTGAGACCCTACTCTCTAACCTATTTTCTGGAATTTCGATGTGTGCCTCTCCTTCGCTCTTACCGACTTGACACGCGTGAAAGGGCTGTTTGGAACCGAGTTACAGGACGAACCTTTACGGAGATCGGCCTCTAAAGTTTTTGTTGCAATCTTCGGAGTCCATTAGCCAACGGAAATGTTTCTGGTGACCTGTTGTGTTGACCAGGCAAAAAGCACTAAGAAAGCAATGAGCTGTCCTTGTATTAGTTATTTTTAAACCATCGCCTCAGATGATGATAAATTCTGTTTCAAACCTTTTGAATGAACTTCTCAAAAATAACTACGCGACAATCGTCCTTATTTTATTTAAACTTTATTGCACCTTACTACGATTGGCGGACTTAATGCCAAGAGGCATCGTATACATACCAGTCAAGCGCGTGAAAATGCAGAAATAGAATTGGTGACGGTTAACACAGTACACATACACAGTACCGACGGAATTAACCTTATGGTGAAATATATTTTAAATTCGGTAGAATATCCAATAAAATTGCTTTAAACATTGTCCAAATTTTGTGTGGAAGTGCACTTTAAATGCGTCTCTATGATAAGTAAACAGTGGAGCATTCAGCGTTGAAATCGTTATCCATTTTTAGTTCCTTTCCATAATTTCGAATTTAAAGTTTCAGAGCGTAAATTATCTCTGATGACTTACTGGTTTTCAACTCACGCTGTTCCGACTACATTCATAGGTTTTAAATGCCTTACAAGTTTTGCGCAAAAAAATCAAAATTCAACACCAAAGTATAGGCATCACCTCCACTCTCCTATCAATTTGCACTGCTAAAATAAATTCTATATCGGGCCGAGTGCCAGGCGCCTATGCAAGGCAAATTCATTTAGCTGCAAGGAGCACTATTGATAGACCCTGTGTCACAGACGCGTAAAAGTCTGATGGAATTCACAGTGTAAATTGATTTGGTGAATGGCACTTTGTATTTTTGAAAGCTACAGAACCTTATTGATGTAGCGGTGTTTATTGGGCTGGTTGCATTGCTTTTTATAAGAAATGTAGTAGGTATTTCGATTATAGGCTTTTTTTTTCGTCTGGAAAATGCTTTACGCATACCCACATCCGACGGCGATGGCGGCCATAGGCCTGATGAATCAGTGCAGTGTTTTTAAAAAAAAAAAAAAGTTGTTGAATTGAAGTGTTTATCCTTGTATGGTTGTGTGTCATAAAGTTTGAAAAATACTGAGTGAGTGAACCCGAACCTTAGTCGCTCCTATCGTGACTCGGCCAACTTTTGCTATTGCTTTCATATCTCACATAGATTGCATTAGATTTTTTTTTGTGACTAGACTGTTCCTGGAATCACTCTGTAATCGGATTCCGGCGTATCCGTAAAAAGTCTATCAGCGTCATTCCGGAAACGGTAGTGGTCGCTCGCGGTGTATCGCTTTCAAATCTAATTTTCGTCTCATTCATTTTGTTTTTCCGTATTTATTACCTTCTAAATTTACTTTTGGGGATCATTGTTCGCGGGTCCAGACATGTATTTCCAAGGCAAAACGTCTCCCCTAACTGTCAAAAGTTCTAAAATGTAATGTATGTCGCCCTCTTGTTAATAACGGTAGGCAATGACGACAAATTCCATTATGATAATTTTAAATGATTGGATAATCCAGATTTTTGTATTTTTTTTATTTGTCTTGGCCAAAGGAAAATTGAAGATGATTCTTTTCGAAAATAATTGTATTTGTACATTTTATCTGTGGATAATTTTGAAAAGCTTTAATTTTCGTTTCAGTTAACAGAAAGCAAGTTTCTTTCATTCTGTTGGTGCTAGCTAACTTTTAGGTTACTAGTAGTTTTTGGTTTTTCAGTTTGGCCTGTGCTCTCTTCTGTTACATATTATAAACTAGCTTTCGCCCGCGACTCCGCCCGCGTGGACTAATATTTTTCGTATCCCACGGGAACTGCATATTTTTCCGGGATAAAAAGTAGCCTATGTGTTATTCCAGACTATTATCTACCCCTGTGCCAAATTTCAACCAAATCCATTCAGTAGTTTTTACGTGAAAGAGTAACAAACATCCATACATACAAACTTTCGCCTTTATAATTTATATTATAAATAAATCCCTAAAGAAAGAAATAAAACCAAAAAAAAAGATTTAATAAAATCTTACATTAAATTTTGATCTCATTTCTCATATCATAAGCTAAATCTGTGGATCAGCCTGTTGTCACCGCTCTCATTGGGCTCTCGGCAAAGTTTTCATTTGATTGCGTTATTTCTTTGTTGTTTTAATGTTTCAGGCCTGTTGATTTGGGACGCCATGTTTTTGCAAAAATTACTTTGTGATTTTTGGCTTTATTTAAATGTGTGTGTAGGAAATTGACGTTGCGTAAATGCAATATTCATTGTAGGAATAAGTTGGTTGGTAAAAAGAATATTAATAATAATAATTTAATAATAATAATTTAACGTGTTATTTAAAAAAACTTGTTATGTTGTTACCATTCTGACAAGTGACGTCTATTTACAAGCATCTCCGTGCTTTGGAAGGCACTTTTGTTGGCAGCTGTTGGTCCCGGTTAATATCGCTAAATATTTATTAGTTTTTAAGCCTAGCCAGAGGCTCTCGGGCGGCTTAATACCATCTGACAGAAAGCTTTCAAAAACCCTTCCACTACTGCGCACTGAGCCCGCGTGGTGGAGTATGGCTCGGACCAATTCATAGTTGAGGTGAGGCCTATGCCCAGCAGTGGGACGTATAAAGGCTAATGAGATGTTACGTTGCTAAATTGAAATTAACTTCTTTGATAATCATCATTATTTTAATTCTGCATGTTTTACCTGCTTCTAAAATTAAACATTAGTTTAATTGCATTCTTAACGACTTGTATCCTTATAAGTATTACAGATACAGTCCATTGTTTTTCAGGAAAAACAATACCTGTTTAATTATTATTAAATTAAGTAACGTAATAAAAATCAACTCTAACGTTGTTCTTAGAAATCAGATTCAATTAACCTTGGAAACCTTTATCAGATCACAATAATTGTGCACATTGCACAATCACTTTGTTAATATTCATTATAGACTGGTTAGTTATATTAAAACTTAAAGTTAATTCAACATTGTACACTAGTATATTTTCCAATCATGTTCAATTGTAAGTGTACAGTTATTCCATCGCGGCAAAATTGTCTTTCACATGAATTATTTTATTCAGTTTAAAGAAAGAAAGAAAGAATATATATATATATATATATATATATATATATATATATATATATATATATATATATATATATATATATATATATTATGAATAACCAGACATTTCCATAATTTCGCTCGTATTCCCAAGTAACCGAGACAGGTTTGGCGTCGGTGATTGCGTCACCGATTGGTTTTACGTAACCACCCGTTGTCCACTCAGTCGGTCCTACGCAAGTTGTCAGGACGCAACGCGTTTCGGTTTGATCGTTCTGTTTTTGTTTACATTCGATACTCTTTTGTTTTACCCTAACAATATTTCGTTGCGCAAGCCTCGATAGAGACACAAACGATTTCGCACCAATTACGGACTTTGCATTTGACACACCTTTTTTATCGGTTCTCTCGCTTCCGTACGTATTTGAAAGGGCCTCGTTTAATGCACGCAGTGGATTTCGCGAATAATATCGAGGCGAGTGGAGTGGAGTGGAGTGGAGTGCAGTGTATTGTTTGACGATTCTTTTTTGTTTTTCGCTCATCGATACAGCAGGGCGCGAGCACTCGAAATTTGCGTTCACAAAGCTCAGTTGACTCGGTATTTTTAAAAACGAACATAGTTTTACTACAAATTGTGTTATGTATTGTGTGACCGGGTGACTGGTGATATAGTGATTGTAAAAAGTTATGTGCATTATCATGCATTAAATGCGTAACTCTACTAAGGTACTTCAATGAGTAGAATGAACCTTGGTAAAATAGGTGAGTTGATTTTTAATTACTTGTATGGAGTTGATGAACTAGACTATAGTTGGATCAGTATCGAAATATCTATGTTTTAGACAATGATAGAGACTGCTATCAAAATAATAAATGTTTCTTATAAGGTTGAAAACATATCGTATACCACCAACCATATGGATAAACAAAGCGTATTTCTGATAAGGCTTAGGGTAAAACCGGGATAGATGCCCCACTTTTCGAAATCGCTGTATAACTTCATTTATAATTTATTTATGAAACAAATTTATTATTGGGAATGCTGTTTACAAAATAAAAAACATTGTCTTCAATATATTCAAAGTATAAGGGACTGTTGCGGACCTAAAATTTGTGACATCCATCCCGTACAGGGGATAGATGCCCAACCCATATAAATTGCGTTTGGGATAGATGACTCACCGGAATTTGGCATTGCATGCTGTCGCAACGAGACATACAACTGAGTCAATTAAGATAGAGTTAGAGATTCTTTTGATAGATATGAAAAAAAGTCATCGAATTTATCTGCGTAACTAATGTAATTAAAATCGGGTCTTCTATACTACTGGGACCAATACCATCTATCTCGGCTTTACGAATAATAATAGCCGCTGTAATCAGGCCATTATTGCTGATGTTATGTCGCACCAATACTGCATGAATATTTCGCTCGACAGGGCATAATGCACGTTCGTTTAAAGTTCAAAGCCTTATGCGTATTTCTGATATGCTTTATAAAATACCTGTAAATAAAAATAAATAAATAAATATTTCTCAACAATCACACCAATTCTCTAGTCCCAAAGTAAGCTACGAGGCTTGTGTTATGGGTACGGATATACATACATAAATACTTTTTTTGTAAATAAATACATATTATAAATAGAAAACACCCAGACCAGTACAAACACACATGTTCATGCACACGTATGCTTGTACTGTGCAGGAATCGAACCCGCGACCCTTGGTTTAGAAGTCCGACATGCGGACCACTGCACCAAGCGGTCGTCAACCTGTGATTCTTGTTATATATTAACACTTGCATATTAAAAAGTACTGCTATTAGACCATTGCAGTTGATATGTTACTCGTATGTTCACTGATACGAACCAAGCGCTTCTCATCTACATTCCTGATGCGCGCTGCAAAAGAGTGGAACTCACTACCTGCGTCAGTGTTTCCCTGCAATTACAACCTAGAATCTTCAACGCTAGAGTGAACAGGCATCTTCTAGGTGAGCTCGCTCCATCGGTCAAGAGCAAACCTATACCAAATTAAAAAAATAAATGTCCCACTAATAGGTAGTAAATTTTTATTTTAGTTTAGTTAAGTACTTACATCCATATCCATATCTATTAACCATGCTGTGTATACAATTCGTGGATTATAGTTCCGTAAATTTAATTAAGATTTGTATGTTGACAAAGAATTAACTGTAATCTGTATGTATACCTTAAATAAATAAATAAATAAATGAACAATGCGTTTGACGAGGCATAATGCACGTTTGTTCTACAGGACCTTTATGCGTACTTCTGGCATGTTACACTTTATAAACTAGCTTCATGTTATTTGTTGACAAACGAAAAATTATAGCTACTGCTATCAGGTCATTTCCGATGTTACGTCCCAGTAATAGTGCATGAATCTCGACGAGGCATAATGTACGTTCGTTGAAAGGTCGAAGCCTCGATGCGCCGGCATAACGAGCCGCCATTCGTTTCGTTTCATGTTCTGTTCCCTTGAAGACTTGATAACAACCGTAAAGTCCTCAATCATAAATGTGGGATAAGTGGACGCTAAGCTAGGTCGTTGACATGAAATATGAGGTGGAGTGTTAAATCGCAAGAAAATTACTTGCAATACAGAGCTATGTGCCTTGTTTTAGGCACCGTTGTTGCACCTCTTTGATAAAGTCCTTTCAAGTTTCTTCTCGCAAACTCTACAAATAGCCATGATAAGAAAATTATTTTTTTAAAGTGGAATATGAAAAAAAGTATGTTTATCCGTTGTCTAGTACCCATAACACAAGCCTCGTAGCTTAATTTGGGACTAGATAATTGGTGTGATTGTTGTGAAATATTTATTTAATATTTATTTTTATTTATTAATTTATGTTGTGAAGTCTACAGCTACAATAATAGCGATAATTTCTGGAGCTAATATATCCATACACTTCGCAATAGACCATGCCAAAAAGTAAAGAGGAGAGTTTATAAAAAAATTCTTACAGTACTAGACTGCTAAATTAATCCCCCTTGCAGATCTTTATGTAGTCTCACTACTTACTATTTTGCTGTGTTATAGCTAGATAATAATTCAAGTCCTCATCATTAAGTCTTTCGTCTGCACTTGTTATATTGTGCCTCGTTTGTATCCGTTTGATGTGCCATTAAGTTAGTAAGTTGTCGGCCTGATAACGCCACTACACTCTATGCGAAAACATAAATAGCATAAACATGGTGGTTCTTTGAAGCGTTTGAAACGGCTTTAATCGGATTAAGTCGGCTATTAGTGCGTTAGTGCACTGTGTTAAACACAGTGTTTCTCAAAGATGCATAGTTATCTTTCTTTCTTCTTATAGATAAAAATGAATTGCTGTTCGTTAGTCTCGCTAAAAATCGAAAACGGCTGAACCGATTTAAATAATTTCAGTCTCGAAATATTCGTAAAAGAAAGGTTAGAAATAAATAAAAAAACAACAACAGGCAGGAAAACGTTTGCATGGTCCGCTAGTCTTATATATAAAAATGAATTGCTGTTCGTTAGTCTAAAACTCGAGAACGGCTGAACAGATTTGAATAATTATAATCTTGAAATAATTGTGGAAGTCCAGGAATGGTTTAAATAATGAAAAAATATGGAAAAATGCGAAAATAGCGGGCAGGACAGCGTCTCCCGGGTACGCTAGTTCTTAATAAGCATTATCCTGCCTTTTGGAAGTATGAGACGATCGACAGGTGTTTAGAGACAGTGCTGATCAGTCATCAGATTTTCACGATAACTGTACTGTACGACGCTAAGTGTATTGACTTTGTTAATATTAAGGTCTCGTGAGAAAAGCCAAAGAATCAGATACTGTCACCGATAGTCTTACTAATGTTCAACAAGCCCAACATTTTCTCACTTTGTCAGAGGGTATAATTATTATTAAAATTCCACTCAGGCAAAAATAAAGTAACTTTTAAACACGAAATATATTTAGGTATAGTAGTGATCATCTGTGGGAGGCTGTTCGGGATAAAAAGATTGAGAATCACATGCCTTTACAGAAAGTTTAACTCTCTCTCGTTAATATGGGTATTATATAGCGGACTGAGAGGAAAATTACTCAATGCAATTTTAGTAACTTTCCCGTTATTTTCTGCTTTGGTGCTCAACTATTTTATTTCTTATCAGAATTAAACTTGTGAGGTAAAACACATTTAAAAACAAATGGACTGCCACAGGCGAGACTCAAACCCGGACCTCTGGCAAACCGGGCTATTGCTCTCCCAATTGAGCTACCGTGACACTTATTCATCGGTCCGAATTTCCTTAAGTGCTACTTAGGCTGTAGCCAGCTATGATTTATCACTGTTGTGGTTAGATACCTACAATATCCGAATGACATTTTTAACTGTTTAACAATCGGTTAAGATGAATCAGCTAATTTATTAAGTTACTTTATTTTATAAGCATTAACACAAAACAAAAATAGGCCGTTCCACAATTTAGGCTTCATAAAGTTGGTCACTCATTTATGGGTAGATGTATATCATTTTTTAATAAATTACCTGAAAATTTAATTTAATTGCCTTTAGATAAATTTAAAACAGTTGTAAAAGATGTATTAATGTCGAAAGGATATTATAAAATTGATGATTATATATATGATAAAAATATATGGAAATGTTTAAATGCAAACAATTACAATTATTGTAAATAAATTTTGAAAAGAAGCAATGACAATAGTGACTGAGTTTCTTGCGCCGCTTCTTCTCAGCACTGGCCCAAATTGTCCCGAAGCGGTGGTAGGGTTAATTTATATGTTGGGACGTGTAAAAGTGCTAGTTGTTAGCCTACTTACAGAAATAAATGGATTTTATTGGATTCTATTAACAATGCAAATTTCTTTACAAAATGAAGTTAAAACACACATAAAAAAAATGGACTGCCACAGGCGGGACTCGAATCCGGACCTCTCGCAAACCGGGCGATTGCTCTCCCAAACGAACGTACGTATTTAAGTGTGTTTTAATTTCACATTGTAAAAATATTTGCATTGTTTAAGCTAAAAAATACCGGTCAAGTGCGAATTGGACTCGCGCACCGAGGGTTCCGTACAAACCTGTAGATAAGGAGTAGTAACTTTGAAATTTTCAAAATTGTCAAAAATATTTTTTTTTATATGATGAAACTGAAAATTTACGGTTTTCGTAATTTTTCCTATATCTGTACTATAAGACGTGACTTCGTACTAAATTTCAAGATTCTAAGTTAACGGGAAGTACCCTGTAGGTTTTGATTCCCGTGCGAGTTTCGAAAATTTGCGGCCTAAATGGCTGTATCTTTTGATTGTTTTGGCTTAGAAGGTTGATTTTTCTACAGCTTCCAGTGACAGTAGACCTAAGTATCATATAGAAATTTCAGTTTGATAACTCCACGCGTTCCTGAGAAAAACGGTCTTGACAGACGGACGGACGGACGGACAACAAAGTGATCTTATAAGGGTTCCGTTTTTTTCTATTGAGGTACGGCACCCTAAAAATAAACTTAAAAAACTGGGTTTCATTTTACTCACATAGATTATAATTTTATTCATAAAATATTATTTCCGCTTAGGCTCATATACCTATTTACTGATATAAAAGCTTTAATTCTTATCAAAACTTTGAAGCGTCATAAAGCATCCACATTATCGGTTTTAATGCATCTAACTCGTGTGTTGATGGCATATTGTCGCCACGGTGTTTAATGCCGATGTAATACAGTTGACTTTACAACTAAAATGTAAGTACATCCTGTCGTGATGTACATAAATAGTGTTGCATAGTAGTTGAGCAACTCATATTAGTACTAGGTCATTGGTTCGCGTTGCATACGCTTAAACGGCTAGTGATGTCAGGCGTAGGCAGAGCGTAGCTATGCTTTCGTTTTATGGTCTATTGTTAAATTAGCTGAAGAGTCTTTAGTAGCTTATCTTAACGTTTTATCAGTCAGATAGTTGTTTTTTCAAGACTTTTTCTTTATTGCACTGCAAGACCTTAGTCTACCTGTGACCACGGACGCTGAAGAGGGTCCGAAACGTCAAGTTGAAGTAAATGTATATATGTGTGTAAATGTATAAATCGCGAAATAATCCGTAAAAAGTGTCTCGTTTCAATTTAAATATCAGTCAGATTTATTCGACTTCCTTAAAAATACTTAGGAACACGGGTGGGGGTGTTTAAGTCCGAAATGGACCAAGATAAAAGGTTTCGTTGGTCAGGGTTTATGACAGGCAGGGTATTCGAAATAAGGTATTCTAAAACAGCATTTGTGATTTTGCGAGAGCGCTTAAGCCTTTTGGCGGATTGGCGCTTTTTGTGGCGCTAGTTCTGAGTGCCTATTCTGTAAACCTAGATCCACATTCTAGCCAATCTAATCGTTGCACAAAACCCTATTGCCCAATGAGTGCACTTAGAAAAAAGCGTTGGCCTTAACGCTGATTGGCGCATTTTTCTAATGCCCAACAACGCAACTCTTTGAATGAGAAAAAAAAAACTAACACGTGTTGCACTCCGGGAGTGCCGGCAGAAGTGAAAACTTAACAACCGTCTTACGGTTTTTCGATCAGCATCACGTGACCTGACGCGAGTTTCACAGTTTCTACCCATGCCACAAAAGTGCTCAACGCCGCTAAAGAAGTTTTCACTTCAATAACAATTAACTACATATTTCCTAAACGAAGCAAAATTGTAGGACATACATAGGGGTGATTTGGATCCTCCTTAATTTTAATAAGGGACCTTAATATTAGCTTTCAACGTTAACTCCCCGGCCCCCCTGTATTATGACTCTATATCCCCGCATTCGCGCCGTCAAGCCAGAGCTTGAATGAGTGACAGTGACGAATATTGGCGAAATAACATACGTTGATTTAAAGAGTAGGGCTTCCAAAGCAGCGTTAAATCCTCGGCCAGCTGCACCCAAGAGATAACCCGGCTCTATTTTACTCTTCGAACCACGTGCCGAAATAATATTTAAATGACACCTTTTTTGAAAAAGCTTTGCTAACTAACCTACATAATTTTACTTTTTGGGATGTGTATAGAAAGAAAGTACCTTATATATATATATATATATATATATATATATATATATATATATAAATGAAACCCGTTTTCCTTGGTCACGCGTGAATGGCTGGACCGAATTCGCGAATTCTTTTTTTATTGTTTTTCTTATTATTACGAGAAGGTTCTTACGGAAAAAAATATTAAGAAAATCTCTCAGAAATATTGAAAAATATACATTTAATTTTGCATATTTTCAAAAACGCGCGTAACTAATGTCAATGTCATTCGATGACATTGTTCAATCATTGCAACGCAACTAAGGCGGTACGAAGTTCGCCGGGTCAGCTAGTTTGTATATATAAAGTAACGTTGTTTCCGTTGATAATAAAAGGGAGCTAAGTTTAGAAAAAGTGTTGCTAATGTTTAAATGGAAAAATTAAGTTTTCCATTTCCATTTCTAAAACAGTAATAATTATATAAATTATATAACAGCAATCGTTCAATTTGCGCTTCCTTTTGAGCCGTATTTCGTTGAATTAAAAAAGTTTTAATCATTGACGGACGACATCTTAACTTTTCTTCAACCATTTTCGTCACATGCTCGTCATGTCAAATATTAAGTTAAGGCAGGCAGTTTTAACTCTCTACAGCTACATACTTCTCTATATTTCCATATACTAAGGCTTGTTACGCCCAAGTCGAGTCCCACTCGGAAGTATAAGTATGTCAGCCTCCCAACGTTCCCTGTAATCGTGTTAGCAATATACTCTGTAGTTCAGCCCGTAATTTGTTCCAGACTTATTAAATTCATAAGTATGCGACTCACTTGTGTGCAAAGTTGTCTGCGGGAGACTTATGAGGATGAATACTTCGTTCTAGTTAAGAGAGATCGTTTGCTGTACCAAGACCAAGTATCGCAGTCTTAGTCTAGTAAAAATACTTGTTAGATAACTTACTAGTGGCGCGGGGGGCCACTAGTAAGTAATACTTGTTACTTACTAGTGGCCCCCGCGACTACGTCCGCGTGGAATCCTTTTGTATTCACAATCGCGGTCGAACGGGATAAAAATATAGATATCATATGTTTATTTCCTGGTTGTAAGCTACCTCTCCACCAATTTTCAGCCAAATCGGTTCATCCGTTCTTGGGTTATAAATAGTGTAACTAACACCACTTTCTTTTATATATATAGATTTGGCGCGACAGATTTAGAAATAAAAGGAAGGAAGCTAAAGGGAAGCGCTTCCTACCTACCGGGTGTTATAGTCGGGCACAAAGGTCCGATAGACATGATCTTAATTTGTCTATATTGTTCTGAATGTAAATCTCATATGCCGCGGTTCATGTGCGGTACTAGGCCAAAAGCGTTAATTCTAGCCTATAGAGCCGTATCATTGCTCGTTGTTGAATATGCCACAGTGTGGCATGTGATTGTGATGGCGAACGGGAGAAGTCGCATTTATTAACATCACCTATTTATGGAGATAATTAAGATTAAATTAATTTCATGATTCTTTGTATATAAATAATTGTTAAATGTATAAGTAAGTCATTATGTAAATTAAGAGGATATATTATGTATAAAAATAACCACCGTACGTTAACAATTACGAAGCGTCCCAATAACTCTCAAATTAATGTATCTACAAGATAACGCTGTTGTGTTTTCCGGGTGTAACCCGAAAGCCTCGTAAATACAGCATAACTTAAGCTGTTTAACAATATTTAAAAAAAATGATAGTTAGGGGGACTTTGAGACTTTTCTTGTCGCTCACTGACAGCGTCCTTATTTAAATAAAATGGAACAAAATGATGATTACTACTTCTGTTGAGCGTTAACCGAGGTCGCAATATGCATGTAAAACATGTATGTAATATATCATTTACTTTATCTATCATAATTACTTTTTTTTCCAGTTCAATTTTTTTTTTACAGGTACGTATACGAGTCAGGCAAATAAAGGCTTTTTCACACCGGTATGTAAACGTTAGTTTAACCACTTGATGTTGGAACAATAGAATTGCTACTTGATCACTTCTGTAGGAGAAGTAAAGTCATAGATTTTATTCGGTAATACAAACAGCCTTTAACTTTTCAACTCATGCAAATTTCGCTTTTTAAATGTGAGAGATGTATTTACGTGCTGATACGAGAAACATGACATGAAAGCTAATGTAGTACCAGGCCTCTCTCACTCGATGTACTTGCGCGCGGTAATAGCCTACTCTCGCCGTCACCGACTGCAGTGCCGATTCAGTGGGCTGCCAACAACCGTCGGACGCGCTCACGACGCACTATAATTATTCGTGTTACGCTTACGTTCAATTTAGTTTTCGTACGAACCAAATAAGTAATCTGTGCTTGTTAAACGTTAGTTTTATTTAAGAAAAATGACTCCTGGTGGTGGAAATTTATGTGCTGTTGTTGGGTGTAAGTATGTCAAATACTAAGAGAAATAAAACGCTTTCTTTTTTTTGTCTACCAGCTAATGAAGAAAGGCCTATTAAATTTTGTTAAAATAATTTAATTATTACCCGGTAAGTTAGTTATTTATTTACAAAGTATAAAAACAAACAAATTAGTAGGTGGTACCTACGTAGGTAAATTGGATAAATTCAGGTAAATTGGGGTTCGGCTTTATTGAATTAAAATGTTATACCTACAGTCAAACATAGGTCAGTTACTTTATCGAAATATTACCTAAGTATCTATTATACCTATTAGTCTACTTTTTATGGGCTGCGCACCACCTACGAACTGTGCGAACCTACCTACCTACTCGACGTGGTGGTTTAGCCGACTAATGGACGGGCAAAGGGTATATATACCTTATGCCCTATACCTACTGGGCGCGCCGCCGCCATACTTGACTTGATCGCTACACCTACCTCTGTCACGAACGACGCAGCTGAAGCTAAACTTACAAAAATAGTAATGATTTTATTAAAATATCATGTGGATTCTGTGGGTCGTCAGAAGGTCGGCCAGTGACCTTATTATTAAAAATATCCAAGATAGTAAAATTATGTAGGTAGGTAAGCATCTACCTACCTACTTCATAGACACAGAAAAAGTAACACGGTCCGGATTTTTAACTTCGAAAGTAATATGGCCGTAAAGTAGATCCCATCAAAACACAAATGTGAAATGAGACCCAAGTTCAATATTATGATATTATACCTTGGTTGTTGACTTCGAAAATTTCGTTTTAAAAAGAGATTGCAAGAGTCACAATTAAGTAGCTCATAATTCGCTTGTTATACCTAATACAGGCTGAATTTCTTATTTCACTTTTGTTAATTAATAATGTTATATTATTTCAACAACAGTCAATCAAATACCATTTTGGAAAAATGTGATTGAAATATTTTTACCGAAAGTGTCAACCACAGAGCATCGAACGTCACCTTCGCCGCAGCTTCTGCTTCAGCCTTCGATGCTCTGTGGTGTCAACCCTAGTTCGATTGTCGCTAGGTCTCACGTCACTTGGTCTCGCGCAGCTGCGAAGCAATAGTGACTTTATACTCAATTTTGTACGCGGCAGAAAAAGTAGTCTATTAACGCTGTAGGTATTGAAATTTCTCTATGGAGTGATTTATCTGTTACGTAGTTACTATTTAGTAATCTGTGGTAGTACGTCATACGAAACGCAATTAAAATGTTATAACAATCCTGTTTTGGCAGGCGTGGCGTATTTTTAACGACGTCCATGCCTAATTAGATTTTTCGTCAGCCCTATTCTTATTTATCGTTAGTATTGAAACGAGATCAACTGAAGCTTTGCGATAGAGCTGTTAATCGTCATTTTGTTCTAATTTTTTGAATTAAGAACGCAGCCAGTACGCGGAAAGCGGGATCGCAATTATACGGCCCCTGTACGTGCATGTAGTAAAAAAAACGTGTTCCAAGTTTTTACTGTTGTTTCTTTTCTTACTAAATACTATCCATATCAAAATGAGTTTTAAGAAGGACATATAACATTATAATTTAATTGTTATCTAGCTTTATCTAAGCCTTTTTAAAGATTAAACAAAAGTTTACTCGCGGTCCCGAGATGTAATAATAAAATAAAAATTATTTTATATACATATAAGAGTAAAATAATGATTATTTTATTATAACATCAAGATATAATATACTTTTAATGTAGTATCAAGCCACTAAAGTAAAAGTAAACACAGACTGTTTCCCTATAAATCTTCATGGGTATTAAAGATTTCAATGCTCAAGTCCGTTATTCGTTCGCAATTTAGAGGCTACAGATCTTTGGTACAGCCTTCGAGCTTTTCCCAACAAAGATACATTGTCAGTTCGTTAAAAAACCCTTTCACGATTTATTGGGACTTCGAATATCCAATAGACATGATGCCGGCGAATAAACGGCTCAGTTTTCTTACATGTTTTTTGTTTTACTGATATTCAGGACGAAGAGATGTTGATGATAATTGTTAATTTTCTTAAAGTGCACTCAATTTTTATTTATTTACTAGCTGACCCGGCAAACGTTATTTTAACATGTAAATTATTGTGGCCAACCCTTATCACTAAGGGATATGAAAATAGATGATGGCGGATTCTCAGACCTACTCAATATGCTCACAAAATTTCATAAGAATTAGTCGAAGTCGTTTCGAATGAGTACGGTAACGAACATTGTGACACGAGGATTAAATATATCGATACCTTAAATCTCAAATGGCGTAACCAACAAAACATAACTTTTCAGGAGAGCAAAAAAACAAAAAGAAATATTTTAAAAAATATATAACTTTATTAATTTTCATTCAATAAAATTGTTTTATATACCATATTTCTAAGAATTTTGAGATAAAGGCTACAGGTAAAACTCCTCGCACCTAAGTCTTATATTTAACAAAATAGAAGTCGGTTACGCCTTGTGAATATATGACAAAAAGGTGTTTACACCCCATAAAAAACACGAATTTTTAAGTGGTTAAGGTCGTATCTTCCATAAATAATAAAAATTGTATAATAACAGGTATTATTTATTTATTTTGTTGAATAAGGTTCATTAAACGAGTATGATATTTTAGTAAACGCAATAAAATCTTTAAAAAGCTTAGAGTCGGAGAATAAAAAGGCTTAATTTTCTACTTTTCTAATGATATGAGCAGATTATGCCTGGATTGTGATTAAGCAGTGTAATAGTAGAAAAATAACCTAGATTCTTAGTCACAATGATTTGTAACTACATTAAAATAATATTGACCTAATAATCAACTTTAAAATTCAATTAAAGTCTAAATAGAGTTAGAAAAGATACAAATGTAGTTTAAATATAAAAATATAAAATCAATAAAGTAGCTACGTTGAAAAGTAAGAGATTTTAGCAAGACTTAATTTTTAACTATCATTCTTTTCTGAGTCTGTATCTTCGTCTTCTACTTCAGTGTCTGATAATACATCTGGCACATCTTTTGCTGTCGGTAAACGACGTTACTCTTCGTGATATGTTTTTGGGATACTGACGCCTGTGCAAAGTTTTAGGAAGTTTTGGTTCTTAATTTTTTTTAAAGGTAGGCATCTTGTGAACAAAGGTTTTATTGTGTAACTTAGTTATGTCTCTCTTTGCTTATACATCTTACTATCGTTTGTCAAACTAGTCATTTTCTTTCTACCGCTTCCCTTCCCTTTACCCTTCTTTTAAATATATTTTGTTGACCGAGAGCAACTTGCTCATCTAAGGCATCTTCTTTCATCGAGTATTTTATTTAAATAGTGTATGGGTTTTTTCTTGAATGTTACGATTCTAATTTCTTTAAACTTTATTCCTTTAATGTTGGGGTTGTAAATGTTTGGTTGGCGACCTAACCAATTTTTTTATAATCTGAGTGATCTAACACGATTACATTATAAGGTCATGATGTCATTCATACTAATGAAAAGTATGTCGGCAATTGCGATAGGCTTCACATCTTGAGTATTACTTTCATAAAACGTTAAAGTATACACAGGGTTATGAATTATAGCATGTCTTACCAGTTACCTTTCAATAATAAAAACGTTATTTGAGGTGTAAACGCCGAAACCGACAAATTATGTCCCTTACGCCCTTTTGATATGTTATTTTCAATCACATCACAATAATTTCTAGGGGCGTAACCACCAAGTCGTTCATGCAAGCATATTTAAAGCCTCTTACGACGTGTTTATCTTATGAAAAGTGTTCAAATCTTTAAAAAAAATTGAGTCGTAATGACCATTTTTTTTCGAATCTCATGAATTTTAATATACAGGTTGATAGAGAAAAAAAACTGAATAAAACTGCATTCAAAAGTAATTTTGACCAAAATGGCGGTTACGCCATTTGAGATTTAAAGTATCGATATACGAGTATAGAGAAGTAATCGTATGGCATTTGACATTTTGTAGGCAATGAAACTAACAAAAATATGCGGTTAATTATATTATTGATGACGTCATCTTTGGCTTTAATTCAAAAGTAAGTAACTAAAAACACACTTTTGACTAAAAAAGTTGATTGCAAAAATACATTTAAGACACTGCCAGTAGAACTGTCAATCTAAGTAAGATATTCTTCGAATTTCCCATTTGTGACCGCGTACAATGAGATTTTTATATTTTTATGGGGACATTTTATTCGTTTCCCGGTATTTCTGGACTCGTACCGGTTTTATTCGTTTGCCGTTCGCTCCCGGAGGTTTCGGGAAGATAGATGTACTCCCGGTTATTTACTGACTTCCGATATAAATCTGTAGAAGTTTTTCACTTGATTTTCCTGCTGCATTCGTTGTTGGACGAAAATTAGTTTGTTACTCTATTTGTGTGGTAAAGTTTAGACGTATTTTGAAACTACTCGTCAACTTAATTTATCGTTTGTTTTTACGATCAGCATCACGTCATCAAAAGGCTGAATTCCGATTTTGGTGTTTTTATGGTTTTTTCTTCCAAAGCACGATGCCTATAAATAGACGTTACTTAATGTCAAAATGGTCACCCATACTAAAGCCCATTCTAGTTGAAGCGCATTCAGTGTGGACGCACACATACGAGTACTGTCGCCACAACTCGCTCTGACTACGTTTCAACTAATCAACGCGGCCGAATCTCTGACAGTCGCGATGCGACAGAATGTCGCAGGTGTGCACTGGTCCTTACAGTTGCAATGAGGCTTGCGCGACTATGTTGTCCAGGTGAAATGCTTGGAAATACATTGTTCCCAACCATCAGTTACAATCTGTATGATGCGTATATTCTTGGGCAACAGACCAATCGGAAAATCATTTATCAAGTCGGTTATTGTTTGCTCTACTTAGTCCCTAGATATTTTCCCAGTATCACGACTTAGATGAGATACAACTAAATTGTGTTCTTAAGTAGGTTTGTAGGGATACATAATGTTTAGTGAACAAGACTGCCTATGCGTACGTACCTACTGACATTAGGGTATTTGACACCACCAATCGTTGATGTACTCTTTATGAACTGTCTAAACGCTAGTCTCTAGTAGCTTTTCTATGGCGATACTAGCTTGTGACGTCATCATTCACACTCGTCTATTGGTGTACTTATAAAGGATCATATATTGCAAATAGTGACTTAGTTTTTAAGATTTGATATTGTTAGAGACTCGTGATCCCACAGACAAACTATGTAAATAGTTTTGTAGGACTATTGTAATTTTTTAGTTTAAAACGTTGTTTGTTTAATAAATAAATAAATAATAATAATAATAAGAAACCGATTAGGTGTTTAATGGCGTGTTTATTTTGAGAAATAGGGCCATGGAATTAATTTTGATTAGTGACGAACTGATGAATACCCAATTTACTTACAATTAATTTCGCTCGTATTCCCAAGTAACCGATACAGGTTTGGCGTCGGTGATTGCGTCACCGATTGGTTTTACGTAACCACCCGTTGTCCACTCAGTCGGTCCTACGCAAGTTGTCAGGACGCAACGCGTTTCGGTTTGATCGTTCTGTTTTTGTTTACATTCAATACTCTTTTGTTTTACCCTAACAATATTTTGTTGCGCAAGCCTCGATAGAGACACAAACGATTTCGCTCCAATTACGGACTTTGCATTTGACACACCTTTTTTATCGGTTCTCTCGCTTCCGTACGTATTTGAAAGGGGCTCGTTTAATGCACGCAGTGGATTTCGCGAATAGTATCGAGGCAAGTGGAGTGGAGTGGAGTGGAGTGCAGTGTATTGTTTGTCGATTCTTTTTTGTTTTTCGCTCATCGATACAGCAGGGCGCGAGCACTCGAAATTTGCGTTCACAAAGCTCAGTCGACTCGGTATTTTTAAAAACGAACATAGTTTTACTACAAATTGTGTTATGTATTGTGTGACCGGGTGACTGGTGATATAGTGATTGTAAAGAGTTATGTGCATTATCATGCATTAAATGCGTAACTCTACTAAGGTACTTCAATGAGTAGAATGAACCTTGGTAAAATAGGTGAGTTGATTTTTAATTACTTGTATGGAGTTGATGAACTAGACTATAGTTGGATCAGTATCGAAATATCTATGTTTTAGACAATGATAGAGACTGCTATCAGAATAATAAATGTTTCTTATAAGGTTGAAAAACATATCGTATACCACCAACCATATAGATAAACAAAGCGTATTTCTGATAAGACTTAGGGTAAAACCGGGATAGAAGCCCCACTTTTCGAAATCGCTGTATAACTTCATTAATAATTTATTTATGAAACAAATTTATTCTTGGGAATGCTGTCTACAAATTTACAAAATAAAAAACATTGTCTTCAATATATTCAAAGTATTAGGGACTGTTGCGCACAAACACTTCGATTTATATAAGCTTTGTAGCATAAGTGTAATGTATTATGTGGTTGGTTATCCAATAAATAAAATAAAATAAAATTTGTGACATCCATCCCGTACAGGGGATAGATGCCCAACCCATATAAATTGCGTTTGGGATAGATGACTCACCGGAATTTGGCATTGCATGCTGTCGCAACGAGACATACAACTGAGTCAATTAAGATAGAGTTAGAGATTCTTTTGATAGATATGAAAAAAAGTCATCGAATTTATCTGCGTAACTAATGTAATTAAAATCGGGTCATCTATACCACTGGGACCAATACCATCTATCTCGGCTTTACGAATAATAATAGCTACTGCTATCAGGCCATTATTGCTGATGTTATGTCGCACCAATACTGCATGAATATTTCGCTCGACAGGGCATAATACACGTTCGTTACAGTTCAAAGCCTTATGCGTATTTCTGATATCCTTTATAAAATACCTGTGATTATTGTTATATATTAACACTTGCATATTAAAAAGTACTCCTATTAGACCATTGCCATTGATATGTTACTCGTATGTTCACTGATACGAACCAAGCGCTTCTCATCTACATTCCTGATGCGCACTGCAAAAGAGTGGAACTCACTACCTGCGTCAGTGTTTCCTTGCGTCAGTGTTTCCCTGCAATTACAAACTAGAATCTTCAACGCTAGAGTGAACAGGCATCTTCTAGGTGAGCTCGCTCCATCGGTCAAGAGCAAACCTATCCCAAATTAAAAAAATAAATGTCCCACTAATAGGTAGTAAATTTTTATTTTAGTTTAGTTAAGTACTTACATCCATATCCATATCTATTAACCATGCTGTGTATACAATTCGTGGATTATAGTTCCGTAAATTTAATTAAGATTTGTATGTTGACCAAGAATTAACTGTAATCTGTATGTATACCTTAAATAAATATATAAATAAATGAACAATGCGCTTGACCAGGCATAATGCACGTTTTTCTACCTTTATGCGTACTTCTGGCATGTTACACTTTATAAACTAGGTTCATGTAATTTGTTGACAAACGAAAAATTATAGCTACTGCTATCAGGTCATTTCCGATGTTACGTCCCAATAATAGTGCATGAATCTCGACGAGGCATAATGTACGTTCGTTGAAAGGTCGAAGCCTCGATGCGCCGGCATAACGAGCCGCCATTCGTTTCGTTTCATGTCCCGTTCCCTTGAAGACTTGATAACAACCGTAAAGTCCTCAATCATAAATGTGGGATAAGTGGACGCTAAGCTAGGTCGTTGACATGAAATATGAGGTGTTGTGTTAAATCGCAAGAAAATTACTTGCAATACAGAGCTATGTGCCTTGTTTTAGGCACCGTTGCACCGCTTTGATAAAGTCCTTTCAAGTTTCTTCTCGCAAACTCTACAAATAGCCATGATAAGAAAATTATTTTTTTAAAGTGGAATATGAAAAAAAGTATGTTTATCCGTTGTTTAGTACCCATAACACAAGCCTCGTAGCTTAATTTGGGACTAGATAATTGGTGTGATTGTTGTGAAATATTTATTTAATATTTATTTTTATTTATTAATTTATGTTGTGAAGTCTACAGCTACAATAATAGCGATAATTTCTGGAGCTAATATATCCATACACTTCGCAATAGACCATGCCAAAAAGTAAAGAGGAGAGTTTATAAAAAATTTCTTACAGTACTAGACTGCTAAATTAATCCCCCTTGCAGATCTTTATGTAGTCTCACTAGTTACTATTTTGCCGTGTTATAGCTAGATAATAATTCAAGTCCTCATCATAAAAACTTTCGTCTGCACTTGTTATATTGTGCCTCGTTTGCATCCGTTTGATGTGCCATTAAGTTAGTAAGTTGTCGGCCTGATAACGCCACTACACTCTATGCGAAAACATAAATAGCATAAACATGGTGGTTCTTTAAAGCGTTTGAAACGGCTTTAATCGGATTAAGTCGTTAGTGCACTGTGTTAAGCACAGTGTTTCTCAAAGATGCATAGTTATCTTTCTTTCTTCTTATAGATAAAAATGAATTGCTGTTCGCTAGTCTCGCTAAAAATCGAAAACGGCTGAACCGATTTAAATAATTTCAGTCTCAAAATATTAGTGAAAGTCCAGGGAAGGTTTAAAAGGTAAGAAATTTAAAAAAAATAACAACAGGCAGGAAAACGTCTACATGGTCCGCTAGTCTTATATATAAAAATGAATTGCTGTTCGTTAGTCTAAAACTCGAGAACGGCTGAACAGATTTGAATAATTATAATCTTGAAATAATTGTGGAAGTCCAGGAATGGATTAAATAATGAAAAAATATGGAAAAATACAAAAATAGCGGGCAGGACAGCGTCGCCCGGGTATATAGTTCTTAATAAGTAGTGTTACGCCGGTGGGCTAGTGCTAAAACTTTGATCGTGTTTTTCCGTGCCTTGGAGGCGTTTTCAGCAGGCTGAAATACCATTTCAGGCCGTTTCAGAGAGTGCTCTAACACATACTAGTTTATCGAAATTTCACCCAAGTTGCCGTTGTTTTCAGGCGCCTGAAACATGTTTTCAGTCCGTTTCAGGCCACCCTCTATCAGATGACGCCATAACCTGAAAACCCGTTTTCAGGCGTTTTCAGGACCCCTTATGGGCCTTTGAAGCCCACTTCAGTATATGACGTAATTTTTAGTAGGAGTGAAAGAGATAGCACGATTAGAGAGAGACAGCTATACTGAGAACATTCCAGAAAGGTGTGACAGAGACAGCACAAGACAGGGATAGCACTATGATGCCGAACATTCGAGAAAGGTATAGGCTAGGCAAGACGGCATTTGGAAGGATCCCGAACAGTCTCGTACTGGGTAGTAGGTACCTACCGAATATTCGGGAGTCCTTGACGGCCGGTATATAAGGAGCCCGGGAATGCGTCCGAGTTTGAGTTTAATTTGGGAAAGCGACGTGTAAACATCGAAGCGAAAACTGCGACAAGAAGATTTTGGAGTGCGATATAAGTGTTTGTGTACTAAACGTTGTAACGTAAAGTCTGTATAATAAATCCTACTCTACTTCATCGGTTTAGAAGTGCATTTCAATCTAGATCCCACACCCCTAGAACGTAACATTTGGTGTCAGAAGTGGGATCTAGATTGAAATGCACTTCTAAACCGATTCCGAACTCTCACTGTCCTGGAAGCGTTAGGAAAGGAGAAGACATACGACCGTCTTCTTGAAGCTTTAGAGGCACGCTTCGGTGACAGCCATCTAGAGCACGTTTACAGAGCTCAGCTGAAGAATAAGACTCAGGGGCATAATGAGTCGTTACAAAAGTGGGCACTTGAGATAGAGAAGCTCGTCCGGAAGGCGTACCAAGGTTCCGCAGCGACTTTCATCGATGGAACGCTAGTACAGGCATTCATAGATGGGATTCGGGACTTTGAAGTGAGGGCTGCTGTACGGCTGGGACACCATGGGACCTTGAAGGATGCGCTCGCCCATGCCCTGGAGGTGGAAGCTGTACGCCAAGACTCAACAAAATCCTTTAGGGTGCGCGAAGTTGCGGCCAGGGAGCCGATTGCTCCACCTCGAGAAACTGGGCCTCGATGCTACAACTGCGGGGAAAGAGGACACATACAATCAGGCTGCCCAAAAAGATCTTGGAGGCAACGGGACTCGGACCGAACGGAGAGGCCAGCAAGCTCTGATAGTTCAGAGCGGCAGCAGCAGGGAAACGAGTAAAAGCCAGGACTGAGGGACGAGTGCTGGCTGGTGGTCAAAATGTCCCAATTATGATCTCGCAGGCGAACGACGGGAACAGTCTGACTGTCAAAGGAGAAATTGGTGGAGTACCATGTCACCTTACTATTGACACCGGAGCTTCTCGGACCGTGATCAGTTCTCGACTGCTGAAACACCTGTCCAGGGATCATCTAGTCCGACCAATGCGTCTTCAGCTGCAAACGGCTACCGGCCAGTACATCTCCGTTCAGGGGGAGCAGGAAGTGTCAGTGAAGATTGGAGAAAAGAAGTACTGGCACAAAGTCATCATTGCTAACATCGTAGATGACTGCATTATTGGTCTTGACTTTATGAGGAAGTACGAGTGTAAGATCGACATGAAAGGAGGCGTGCTGAAATTTGGGGCTTATGAAGTTCCTATGGAAGGTGGAGTGAGTGGACATGTCTTCTGCGCTAGAAGGACTACACTTCAACCGAGATCGCAAGCCCTAGTTCCGGTGACATTGCCGCACGGTGCGAGACAAGGATCTCATTCCTGCGTGTTAATAGAGAAAATGGACGGCAGTAAACCATGGATGCCAGCTCGCACAGTGGTAACGACGTCATCTGCAGCATTTATAAGGGTGCTAAATCTAAGTGACACTCAACACGTCATAAGTAAAGGAACCCTTATGGGAACATGCGAGGCAATCTCTTGGATACGGAGTTGCCATGGGTCGAAGGAGAACAAGTTACAAGAAGAAGTTGTGGAAATTGGAAAGTTATTGGAAAACTGCCAAAATGATCTCACAAAGGAAGAACTTCTTAAGGCACGTAATTTGCTAAAGCGCTATAGGAGCGTCTTCTCTGCACATGACAGTGATATCGGGAGAACTGGAGTAGTGCAGCACGAGATCGACACCGGAGATGTCATGCCTGTTCGACAACGACCGCGGCGAGTTCCAGTAGCTCGAGAGAAGGAAGTGGAAGAAATGATCAAGGAAATGAGGAGATATAAAGTGATAGAACCGTCGACAAGTCCTTGGTGTTCTCCAGTAGTCTTGGTGAAAAAGAAGGATGGAACCATGAGATTTTGCGTAGACTATCGTCGACTCAACGATGTGACTAAGAAAGACAGTTATCCATTGCCTAGGATAGATGACACTTTGGACACTCTGCATGGAATGAAATGGTTTTCCACGTTGGATTTGAAAAGTGGCTATTGGCAAGTGGAATTAAAAGACAAGGACAAAGAGAAAACAGCCTTTTCAACCGGTAAAGGACTTTGGCAGTTTAATGTAATGCCGTTTGGATTGTGCAACGCACCAGCAACGTTTGAGCGGTTGATGGAGCAAATACTGGCTGGTCTCCTGGGTGATACGTGCCTAGTGTATTTGGATGACATCATAATTGTAGGCAAAGATTTTGATGACCACCTCAAGAAGCTGGAACAAGTTTTGTCCAAGTTGCGCGATGCTAACTTAAAACTAAGTCCGAAGAAATGCTCATTCTTCAAGCGCAAGGTTAACTACTTGGGACATGTGATTTCATCAGATGGCATCCAGACAGACCCTGAGAAGATAAGTGCAGTTAAGGACTGGCCGACACCGAAAGACAAGACAGCAGTACGTGCCTTCTTGGGACTTTGCTCGTACTACCGACGATTTGTAAAGAACTTCTCAGATATAGCAAAGCCTTTGCACCAGCTGACAGAAGAGAAAAGACAATTCAACTGGGATGATCAGTGTACAGCAGCTTTCTCAGACCTCAAACAGAGACTTTGTGAAACACCGATTTTGGGATATCCAGACCCAGAGAACGAGTTTGTTGTTGACACTGATGCAAGCAATACTGGCATTGGAGGAGTCTTGTCACAGAAGAAGGGTGATCAGGAAGTTGTGATCGCCTATTTTAGCAAGTCGCTATCGAAGCCGGAGAGAAACTACTGCGTCACTAGGAGAGAATTGCTGGCAGTCGTCAAAACTCTGCAGCATTTTAGTAAATACCTGCTTGGACGCAAGTTCCGAATAAGAACTGACCACGCTGCTCTAAAGTGGTTGTTAGAGTTTAAGAATCCTGAGGGTCAGGTGGCACGCTGGATCGAACAACTGCAGGAATATGACTTTGTCATCGAACATCGCAGTGGAAAGTCACATGGCAACGCAGATGCCCTCTCTCGAAGACCTTGTCCTGATGATTGCAAACACTGTTTAAGGCAAGAGGGTAAGGACTGCGTGAAGATGTTGAGGACAGACACTGTTAGCGAAGAATGGAGTGATGAAGCAATGCAAGAAGCACAACAGGAAGATTGCGATGTAAAGCCCATTTACGATTGGATCAACGCTGGGGCGCCCAAACCAAGGTGGTGTGAGGTAGCTTCGATGAGTACCGTGACAAAGAGCTACTGGGCGCAATGGGAAAGTCTGGTTATGCACAATGGCGTACTGTGCAGGAAATGGGAGTCAGAAAACGGAAAGGATGCTCATCTTCAAGTGGTTGTACCAAGAAAGAGAGTCAGCGATGTTTTAAGATCCTTTCACGACGGCGCTTCCGGTGGACACCTAGGAGTAAAGAGGACTCTGATGAAGATTCGGCAACGTTTTTACTGGATAAACTGTCGGGACGACGTGGAAGACTGGTGTAGGAAATGTACTAGCTGTTCGTCAGTTAAGGGACCACATACACGCAGTAGAGGTGCGCTTAAAGTTTACAACGTGGGAGCGCCTTGGGAAAGAATTGCTTTAGACGTCGCAGGCCCGTTCCCGACCTCTGACCGTGGAAACAAGTACATCCTGGTGGTCATGGACTATTTCACCAAATGGCCTGAGGTATTTGCCATTCCGAATCAAGAGGCAGTCACAGTAGCGGAAACTGTAGTGTCTGAAGTGTTTTGTCGGTATGGTGTGCCTCTTGAGATCCACAGTGATCAGGGAAGAAATTTTGAGTCTCTGGTGTTTCAGGAGACTTGCCGAGTCATGGGAATTCATAAAACTCGGACTACGGCCTATCACCCACAGTCAGACGGAATGGTTGAGAGATTCAATCAGACTCTGGAACGACATTTGGCCAAAGTAGTTGACAACCATCAAAAGGATTGGGACAGGCATATTCCGCTCTTTTTAATGGCATATCGGACAGCAGTTCATGAAAGCACGGCCGTAACTCCTGCGTGTGCTAATTTTGGAAGAGAACTACGTTTACCTGCAGATCTTCTGACCGGACGTCCTCCAGATGCACCAAAGACGGTTTCGGAGTATGCAAGTGAACTGCGAAACCGGCTTGATGATGTTCACAGGCATGTTCGTGAACATGGATTGCAGGCCAGTGAGAAGGTGAAGACCAGATACGACCGGAAGTCTAACCAGACGAGGTTTGAGGAAGGATCATTCGTGTGGCTACATAACCCTATGCGTCGAAAAGGAAAGTCACCGAAATTGTCGCCGAGTTGGGAAGGGCCGTACAAAGTAGTCACAAGGATCAACGACGTCACTTATCGGATACAGCGCAACGCACGTAGCCCCTGTAAGATTGTTCATGTGGATCGGTTGGCCAAGTACCATGGAACGAATGATGCTCGGGACGAGCATGTCTAAGGAGGGGGTAGTGTTACGCCGGTGGGCTAGTGCTAAAACTTTGATCGTGTTTTTCCGTGCCTTGGAGGCGTTTTCAGCAGGCTGAAATACCATTTCAGGCCGTTTCAGAGAGTGCTCTAACACATACTAGTTTATCGAAATTTCACCCAAGTTGCCGTTGTTTTCAGGCGCCTGAAACATGTTTTCAGTCCGTTTCAGGCCACCCTCTATCAGATGACGCCATAACCTGAAAACCCGTTTTCAGGCGTTTTCAGGACCCCTTATGGGCCTTTGAAGCCCACTTCAGTATATGACGTAATTTTTAGTAGGAGTGAAAGAGATAGCACGATTAGAGAGAGACAGCTATACTGAGAACATTCCAGAAAGGTGTGACAGAGACAGCACAAGACAGGGATAGCACTATGATGCCGAACATTCGAGAAAGGTATAGGCTAGGCAAGACGGCATTTGGAAGGATCCCGAACAGTCTCGTACTGGGTAGTAGGTACCTACCGAATATTCGGGAGTCCTTGACGGCCGGTATATAAGGAGCCCGGGAATGCGTCCGAGTTTGAGTTTAATTTGGGAAAGCGACGTGTAAACATCGAAGCGAAAACTGCGACAAGAAGATTTTGGAGTGCGATATAAGTGTTTGTGTACTAAACGTTGTAACGTAAAGTCTGTATAATAAATCCTACTCTACTTCATCGGTTTAGAAGTGCATTTCAATCTAGATCCCACACCCCTAGAACGTAACAGTATCATCCCGCCTATTGGAAGTATGAGACGATCGACAGGTGTTTAGAGACAGTGCTGATCAGTCATCAGATTTTCACGATAACTGCACTGTACGACGCTAAGAGTATTGACTTTGTAAATATTAAGGTCTCGTGAGAAAAGCCAAAGAATCAGATACTGTCACCGATAGTCTTACTAATGTTCAACAAGTCTACCATTTTCTCACTTTGTCAGAGGGTATAATTATTATTAAAATTCCACTCAGGCAAAAATAAAGTAACTTATTAAACACGAAATATATTTAGGTATAGTAGTGATCATCTGTGGGAGGGTGTTCGGGGTAAAAAGATTGAGAATCACATGCCTTTACAGAAAGTTTAACTCTCTCGTTAATATGGGTATTATATAGCGGACTGAGAGGAAAATTACTCAATGCAATTTTAGTAACTTTCCCGTTATTTCCTGCTTTGGTGCTCAACTATTTTAGTTCTTATCAGAATTAAACTTGTGAGGTAAAACACATTTAAAAACAAATGGACTGCCACAGGCAAGACTCAAACCCGGACCTCTGGCAAACCGGGCTATTGCTCTCCCAATTGAGCTACCGTGACACTTATTCATCGGTCCGAATTTCCTTAAGTGCTACTTAGGCTGTAGCCAGCTATGATTTATCACTGTTGTGGTTAGATACCTACAACATCCGAATGACCTTTTTAACTGTTTAACAATCGGTTAAGATGAATCAACTAATTTATTAAGTTACTTTATTTTTTAAGCATTAACACAAGACAAAAAATAGGCTTGCCGTACCACAATTTAGGCTTCATAAAGTTGATCACTCATTTATGGGTATATCATTTTTTAATAAATTACCTGAAAATTTAATTTCATTGCCTTTAGATAAATTTAAAACAGTTGTAAAAGATGTATTAATGTCGAAAGGATATTATAAAATTGATGATTATATTAATGACAAAGATATATGGAAATGTTTAAATGCAAACAATTACAATTATTGTAAATACATTTTGAAAAGAAGCAATGACAATAGTAACTGAGTTTCTTGCGCCGCTTCTTCTCAGCACTGGCCCAAATTGTCTCGAAGCGGTGGTAGGGTTAATTTATATGTTGGGACGTGTAAAAGTGCTAGTTGTTAGCCTACTTACAGAAATAAATGGATTTTATTGGATTCTATTAACAATGCAAATTTCTTTACAAAATGAAGTTAAAACACACATAAAAGAAAAATGGACTGCCACAGGCGGGACTCGAATCCGGACCTCTCGCAAACCGGGCGATTGCTCTCCCAATTGAGCTACGTACGTACGTATTTAAGTGTGTTTTAATTTCACATTGTAAAAATATTTGCATTGTTTAAGCTAAAAAATACCGGTCAAGTGCGAACTGGACTCGCGCACCGAGGGTTCCGTACAAACCTGTAGATAAGGAGTAGTAACTTTGAAATTTTCAAAATTGTCAAAAATATTTTTCAAAAATATTTTTTTTTATATGATGAAACTGAAAATTTACGGTTTTCGTAATTTTTCCTATATCTGTATATAAGACGTGACTTCGTACTAAATTTCAAGATTCTAAGTTTACGGGAAGTACCCTGTAGGTTTTGATTCCCGTGCGAGTTTCAAAAATTTGCGGCCTAAATGGCTGTACCTTTTGATTGTTTTGGCGTAGAAGGTTGATTTTTCTACAGCTTCCAGGGACAGTAGACCTAAGAATCATATAGAAATTTCAGTTTGATACCTCCACGCGTTCCTGACAAAAACGGTCTTGACAGACGGACGGACGGACGGACAACAAAGTGATCTTATAAGGGTTCCGTTTTTTTCTTTTGAGGTACGGAACCCTAAAAATAAACTTAAAAAACTGAGTTTCATTTTACTCACATAGATTATAATTTTATTCATAAAATATTATTTCCGCTTAGGCTCATATACCTATTTACTGATATAAAAGCTTTAATTCTTATCAAAACTTTGAAGCGTCATAATTATTATTCATTATTATTATTATCGGTTTTAATGCATCTAACTAGTGTGTTGATGGCATATTGTCGCCACGGTGTTAAATGCCGATGTAATACAGTTGACTTTACAACTAAAATGTAAGTACATCCTGTCGTGATGTACATAAATAGTGTTGCATAGTAGTTGAGCAACTCATATTAGTGCTAGGTCATTGGTTCGCGTTGCATACGCTTAAACGGCTAGTGATGCCAAGCGTAAGCAGAGCGTTGCTATGCTTGGAACCTTTGATAGCTTACTTTATCAGTACAATCAGTATATCAGTCACAAATTTGTTTGTTCAACACTTTTTCTTTTTCGCAGTGCAAGACCTCAAGATACTGTTAGCTCATTTTGTGTGGATAGGCACGTAATTTAATATTTTTGAGTGATGGCAGTTTTATTTTTTTTCAAAACTATGTAATGACATGTAACACCTTTGTCTACCTGTGACCACGGACGCTAAAGAGGGTCCGAAACGTCAGGTTAAAATAATGTAGTGTATAAATCGCGAAATAATCCGTAAAAAGTGTCTCATTTCAATTTCAATATCGGTCAGATTTATTCGACTTCCTTAAAAAGACTAAGGAACACGGGTGGGGCACGATGGTTGGAATGGAAACCAGGAACTCTCACTAGCACTTTATTAGAATCCAGTGTGCAATCCAGATTGACTATCAAAAAAAAATTCCAGACTGACTATCAAGAATTTTGTAGCTTTATCAAAACAAATAGTTTTCATATTTGTACACGTAAATTTTGTAATCCGATAGAGGTCGGTGGCTATGCTGCTTACCAACAGATTTCTTATTAGAAAACATAATCGGAAAGGGTCTCTAATTTTTCATTATCGCTGATTATTGAATTTGAAAAATTCATCGATAGTCAACATGAGAAATAAATAGAAATGTAAAGAAGCAATTTCTTTGTACTGGAAATTTTAATTATCAGCGGCCACCAAAGTATTTTTATCATCCAGACGGAAAGTATTAACAAGGATTAAATTTAATCCCTATCAAGACCTAAGTAATATTTAATTTGACTCGGCTTTATATTTGATCTTTTAAGTCCGAAATGGACCCACATAAAAGGTTTCGTTGGTCAGGGTTCTGACAGGCAGGGTATTCGAAATAAGGTATTCTAAAACAGCATTTGTGATTTGACGAGAGCGCTTAAGCCTTTTGGCGGATTGGCGCTTTTTGTGGCGCTAGTTCTGAGTGCCTATTCTGTAAACCTAGATCCACATTCTAGCCAATCTAATCGTTGCACAAAACCCTATTTCCCAATGAGTGCACTAAGAAAAAAGCGTTGGCCTTAACGCTGATTGGCGCATTTTTCTAATGCCCAACAACGCAACTCTTTGAATAAGAAAAAATAACAATTAACTACATATTTCCTAAACGAAGCAAAATTGTAGGACATACATAGGGGTGATTTGGATCCTCCTTAATTTTAATAAGGGACCTTAATTTTAGCTTTGTACGTTAACTCCCCGGCCCCCCTGTATTATGACTCTATATCCCCGCATTCGCGCCGTCAAGCCAGAGCTTGAATGAGTGACAGTGACGAATATTGGCGAAATAACATACGTTGATTTAAAGAGTAGGGCTTCCAAAGCAGCGTTAAATCCTCGGCCAGCTGCACCCAAGAGATAACCCGGCTCTATTTTACTCTTCGAACCACGTGCCGAAATAATATTTAATAATATTATTTCGGCACACAATAATATTATATATATATATATATATATATATATATATATATATATATATAGATAAGGTACTTATATATATATATAAAGAAAATCTCTCAGAAATATTGAAAAATATACATTTAATTTTGCATATTTTCAAAAACGCGCGTAACCAATGTCAATGTCATTCGATGACATGGGAGCTAAGTTAAGAAAAAGTGTTGCTAATGTTTAAATGGAAAAAATAAGTTTTCCATTTCCATTTCTAAAACAGTAATAATTATATAAATTATATAACAGCAATCGTTCAATTTGCGCTTCCTTTTGAGCCGTATTTCGTTGAATTAAAAAAGTTTTAATCATTGACGGACGACATCTTACTTTTCTTCAACCTTTTTCGTCACATGCTCGTCATGTCAAATATTAAGTTAAGGCAGGCAGTTGTAACTCTCTACAGCTACATACTTATCTATATTTCCATATACTAACGCTTGTTACGCCCAAGTCGAGTCCCACTCGGAAGTATAAGTATGTCAGCCTCCCAACGTTCCCTGTAATCGTGTTAGCAATATACTCTGTAGTTCAGCCCGTAATTTGTTCCAGACTTATTAAATTCATAAGTATGCGACTCACTTGTGTGCAAAGTTGTCTGCGGGAGACTTATGAGGATGAATACTTCGTACTAGTTAAGAAAGTTTGTGTGTCGTACCAAGACCAAGTATCGCAGTCTTAGTCTAGTAAAAAAGATTGTTATCCATTTCGTTTTTGGCGTAACAGATTAAGAGATAGAAAGCTAAAGGGAAGCGCTTCTAAACGGGTGTTATAGTCGGGGACCAAGGTTCGATAGACATGATCTCGATTTGCCTATATATATTGTTCTGGATCTGAATCTCATATGCCGCGGTTTATGTGTGGTAGTAGGCCAACAGCGTCATCTAGCCTATGGAGCCGTATCATAGCTCGCTGTAGAACATGCCTCAGTGTGATATGTGATGGTTATGGCGAACGGGAGAAGTCGCAACACTTATTGTATGGCATTTGTTAATATCACCTATTTATGGAGATAATTTAGATTTGTTTAATTTCATGATTCTTTGTATATAAATAATTGTTAAATGTCTCAGTAAGTTAGTGAGTAAGTTATTATGTAACGCAAGTGGATATTATGTATATAAATGTACGTTAACAATTAATTAGCCTCCCAATAACTCAAATTAATGTATCTACAAGATAACACTGATGTGTTTTCCAGGTGTAGCCCGAAAGCCCCGTAAATACTGCATAACTTTATAACTTTAGCTGTTTAACAATATTAAAAAAAAAGATTGATGGACTTTGAGATCTTGCTTGTCGCTAACTGGCAGCGTTCTTATTTAAATAAAATGAAACAACATGATGATTACCAGCACTTGTGTTGAGCGTTAAGCGAGATCGCAATATGTATGTTATATCTGTATGTAATATATAATTTACTTTATCATGCATAATTACTTTTTTTCAAGTTCTATTTTTCTTTTTACAGGTACGTATACAAGTCAAGCAAATAAAGGTTTTATGACATCGGTATGTAAACGTTAGTTTAACCACTTGATGTTAGAACAATAGAATTGCTACTTGATCACTTCTGTAGAAGAAGTAAAGTCATAGATTTTATTCGGTAATACACACAGCCTTTAACTTTTCAGCTCATGCAAATTCCGCTTTTTAAATGTGAGAGATGTATTTACGTGCTGATACGAGAAACATGACATGAAAGCTAACGTAGTACGTCATACGAAACGCAATTAAAATGTTATAACAATCCTGTTTTGGCAGGCGTGGCGTATTTTTAACGACGTCCATGCCTAATTAGATTTTTCGTCAGCCCTGTTCTTGTTTATCGTTAGCATTAAAACATGGGGCCCTATTACGATCTCAACAGTTTGAGATTTGCGATAGAGCTGTTAATCTTTATTTTGTATTATTGAAGTGAAAACTTCTTTAGCGGCGTTGAGCACTTTTGTGGCATGGGTAGAAACTGTGAAACTCGCGTCAGGTCACGTGATGCTGATCGAAAAACCGTAAGACGGTTCAAATAAATCAAAAATGCACAACGTTAATAATCAAGTTTTCACTTCTGCCGGCACTCCCGGAGTGCAACCCGTGTTTTTAAAATAAAGAACGCAGCCTATACGCGGAAGGTTGATCACGAACGTATTCGTGTCGTCCAAACGTCAGAAACTAACAGTTTCCCCATACAAATTGACAAGTTGACGATAGGTAAACGCTACGAATACGTTTCGATAGTTGTTCGTGCTCACCCCACGGAAAGCAAGATCGTACCAATACGGCCCCTGTATTAACGTGCTCCAAGTTTTTTCTGTTGTTTCTTTTCTTACTGAATACTATAGGTAATTTCAATGGAGCTATCGAAAAGAGTTTCAATGAGGGCATATAACATTATAGTTTAACTGTCATCTAGCTTTATCTAAGCCTTTTTTAAAGCTTTCAGTGGTGTGCAGCAAGGCCTACTCGCGGTCCCTTGAGATATAACAATAAGATAATGATTATTTTATTATAACATCAAGATATAATATACTTTTAATGTAGTATCAAGACACTAAAGTAAAAATAAACAGAGACTATTTCCATATAAATCTTCATTGGTATTAAAGATTTCAAGGCTCAAGTCTGTTATTCGTTCGCAATTTAGAGGCTACAGATCTTTGGTACAGCCTTCGAGCTTTTCCCAACAAAGATACATTGTCGGTTCGTTAAAAAACCCTTTCACGATTTATTGGGACTTCGAATATCCAATAGACATGATGCCGGCGAATAAACGGCTCAGTTTTCTTACATGTTTTTTGTTTTACTAATATTCAGGACGACAAGATGTTGATAATAATTGTTTATTTTCTTAAAGTGCACTCAAATTTTATTTATTTACTAGCTGACCTGCCAAACGTTACTTTGCCATATAAATTATTGTGGACAACCCTTATCACTAAGGGATACAAAAAATAGATGATGGCCGATTCTCAGACCTACTCAATATGCTCACAAAATTTCATAAGAATCAGTCAAGTCGTTTCGAATGAGTACGGTAACAAACATTGTGACGCGAGAATTTAATATATGTATATAGAGAAGTAATCGTATGGCATTTGACATTTTGTAGGCTATGAAACTAACAAAAATATGCGTTTAATTATACTATCGATGATATCATATTTGGAGTTCCTTGAAAAGAAGGTAACTAAATACACACTTTTGACTAAAAATGTAGATTGCAAAAATATATTTAAGACATTGCCAATCGAACTGACAAACTAAGCATCTTGCTTAGTTTGACAGTTCGATTGACAGTATTCTTCGAATTTCCCATTTGTGACCGCGTTCAATGAGTTTTTTTTATTTTTATGGGAGACATTTTCTTCGTTTCCCGGTATTTCTGGACTCGTACCGGTTTTATTCATTCGCCGTTCGCTCCCGGAGGTTTCGGGAAGATAGATGTACTCCCGGTTATTTACTGGCTTCCGATATAAATCTGTAGAAGTTTTTCACTTGATTTTCCTGCTGCATTCGTTGTTGGACGAAAATTAGTTTGTTACTCTACATGTGTGGTAAAGTTTAGACGTATTTTGAAACTACTCGTCAACTTTATTAGTTGTTTGTTTTCACGATCAGCATAACGTCATCAAAAGGCTGAATTCTGATTTTGGTGTTTTAATGTGTTTTCTTCCTAAGCACAAAGATGCCTATAATTAGACGTTACTTATATGGCAAAAATGGTCACCCATCCCAAAAATTACCGCGACTTAGGTTGCCTCACTTTTAAAGCTGAAAAAGAGACTTAATTTGCTTTAAATTTCCACTAATCAGCTTTAGTCATGGATTTCCGCAAAGTAATGCCTGATTCCATTAACTATGCCTCACTTTTGGTATTACTACCAAAGCGCTGTCACCACTTATCTGTTGGTCCCGGTTAATATCGATAGAAATTAGTCGTTAAGCCTAGTCACAGGCCCTTGGCGGCTTAATAGCATCTGACAGTAAGGTTGGTCACTTAACTTTCAATCACTCCTCCGCCAATCCTCACTGAGCCCTCGTAGAGCATTGCTTTTACAACCTCATGTTGAGGTGAAGACTGTGTACAGCAGTGGGACGTATAAAGGCTGATGAGATGTTATGTTGCTAAAGTGAAGTTAACTTATTTACTCGGTAAAGGAAACAAGTAGATGACTACATACTGTACCTTTACGTATACTATTAGTATTTCCCGTACATCTGTTCAATAAAACCTGTATTCCAATATGTATTCCCAATACAAGCTGTAAATTCCGCTGCTGCCTGATTCGGTAAGAAGATGGATGCGCTGCTATTTGTTTACTAGTTTCCGATAAAATCTTTATAGCTCACGTTACACGGGTGCTGAAATGTCTTGTACATTTAGGTACCTAGTGTTTGTGCCTACAAATAATAGGCTCATTTCATGACGATTAACATTGCATTTGACTCGAAAGACTGAAGAGGAATTTAAGTGCCAATAGCATTGTACCTAATATCTCTTCATTCTTTCGCGTTTCAAAGCAAATGACGGAAAGACCATAGATTCACTATATTTTAGTCGTAGGAGTTTTCAGGTCACTTGCCGCATTTTATCTAAGTTTGGTTAAGTGTATACTGTTGTTGACTTTCAAGAATTTATTTTGAATATGTTTATATTTAAAGTGCAATTTCAGTGCTGTGCGTATGGGATGCTACGAATAATTTATTCTTCCCATGAATTGTTACCTAAACATCACCGAGTCACCGATCGGGGCATGGAAGTACATCAACACGTGTACTTACCCGGTTAATTAGGTAATTATGCACGGCGGCGGTTCAAAGCTCATATTAGACGCACAATTTAACAGTTTGTAATTAATTAAAAGCTAACAAATGAATACGTCAACAGCATTAACGGTTGGAATTCATTTCTGACGTTTGATGACGGTTCCAAGCGTTCCAAGCAGCCGGGAATGTAATAACGTCACGGGAAATTAATTCCGCGCTCGCACATGTCACGATAAACCGAAACAAAGTATCTACGGACGATTGTCGGTGATGTACTCCGCTCGTTTAAAATTCCATCTCTCGGCGTTGGGAGATAAATTTGAATTTGCATACACGTATACTCGTACAACTTACAAGTATTTGTCACCGGATCCCGTCGGAACAACAAAGCGTTGTCGTAATCCGGTTATCCAGTTTGGCGCCAACGCGCGCCAAGTGGCGCCTGCCTGTGACAGCTCTATGAAAATGGCGGTTTTGAAAAAAGAACGCGTGTGTTCGTTCTGAAATTTGAAATCCTCGAGTATATTCTGTCAAAGAGTTTAATCTGCTTGTATTCAAAGAAGCGTATTCAAATTTGGAAATATAAATATTGGGCAGCCATTGTCAGCCCGGCGAAACCGCAGCGCGCGGTTGTAATCGGGTTATCCGGTTTCGTATGTGACAGAATTTATACCCGGACATGCGTAAGCTTGCGGTGTACGACCGTATTTATTTATTAACAATATTATGATGTTAAACATGGATTATTCATTCTCAAAATAAAAACAGTAAACTTTGTATAATTTGTAAAAGTAGTCAAATTGTAATTTAACATATTATTTTTAACATAAAGAATATGTTTTTGCGTTGTAATATCGATTAGGTAGGTATATAGGTCAGAAGAATAAATTAAATAGGTAGTGTTTACTGGGTCTTAAAATGTAATTTTATTTATTGTGGTTCCTAACAACAATGCACTAAATTCATATTGGATACACCCCGATAAGACAAAGCTATTGCTTAATAAATCAAAATCATATAGGAAATTTACTTCTACTTATAACAAACTAGAAACTTTGCTTTGCTAGAGTGAAATTAGCCCAAGGCATTCTTTTATTAACTGACTTTTACCATGCCAAAGACTGCTCTAATTATTCTTTAGTTCAGAATGTTGTTGTTATCTTCTCTATGTAACTAAATAAGAGTTATAAACTTACGTTCTTGAATGAATCTTTGTAAATGGTGGCTTAATCCGTGCTGTAAGTGAATACACCTTGTCTAAAGGTACCTACTTTACCTCAAATGTGTACAGCGGGCCCTCGCGACTTCGTTCACGAAAACAAATGATTCATACTGTACATACGAGTATACTGTATATGCATTTAATACATTGGAATCTTTTCATTAGCGGGGTGTATGCGTTTCGTTAATATGCCGCGAATACAGAAACCGTGAATATGGATTGGTAATTTGTATGGGGTTATAGGGAATATATTCCTAGATGACGAAATAAAGAAGCTTATTGCAGATTAAAAAAAAGTTTGATTGATCTTTCTGATCATACAGATTGATTAATTACATAATTATTATCATCAGGTTCAGGCAATGGTTTAAAGAATTTAGTATTTATTTATTGTTTGGCATTTTTTAAAAGCTCGTTCAATTCAGACTGATAATCAGCAGTGGCATTAACAATTTGCCTTTTAAAAATAAGACTCGTTTCATAGATGGATCAATTTTCATAAAAAAATCACAAAGCTTAAATGCCATTCTTAGTATATTTTTTAGGTAGGTACATGTACGCACCGATATTTATTATAAAGAAATCTTAGACCGCGAATATAGGAATTGATCGCATTTTTTCAATCCGCAAATAGTGAAAACCCGCATGAAGGAAGCGTGAATAAGGAGCTTCTACTGTATTAAAAAAAAAATGTAGCATAAAGATGATGAGCCTGCGCACATAGGAGTTGATCCGTTTCTGTGTTAGTTCTACAATGTAATTGAAATATTTTGTAAATTACCATTGAGTTTAGTTTCTTGAGCTCCAGTCCTTGACAATAATAGAAAACCTCGTTTCCAATGTCTGTTGGCGACTAAGACTTTAAACCTCCAGTTTTGAATTTTAATCGTCTCTAATCTATTTATCACAAAAACTTCTGCTGCAAGAAATTTCGGAATACTAACGAGATAAAGTTGGATTTTATAAAAGGCTCTTGCACAGGCCAAATATTAACATATTTGTTAAATTAGTAATATAAAGTAGTGATAAGTTGAATGTCATCTTCACGCTTAAAAAATGTAATCTCATTTTATCAAATGCGTAATATAAATTTTAAAAAACAAATAACATACGAAGTTGTTTGTATTTCTCAAAAGAACCACTTGGGACAAAAATTGGGACCTTATCTTTTTAGGCGAATTTCATCGCGCACCAACTTTTCTAATAACGTAATAGAAAGAACAAATACGCTGAATACAAAAGTTATCAATTGCAGAACACGCTGCCGACGGCCTCGCTCGAGGGACCAAAGTTAATGGGGCTTGATTGCTGCAAAGCTTCAATTTTGCACCGACGAAGTTAATTTAGTAGCAATTATAGAGGTTAATTTTGTAAAATTACACAGATTTCTGTCATATTTAGTTTTTGATTTGTATGTTCATTGTTCATTAATGTAGTTGAAATGATAGCAACCATTTTACAGATTCACTTATATCCACAGATATACGATAAGACGAGATACCACATATTCACTAAATAGTATGGGAACCGAGCGTGCCATTTTTTAAATACCTACTATGACGTCACACTAGAAATTTAGTGATGTACATAGAGCCAACAGAATCGCATAAATCGTTTTGACCGATCGAGTCAGTCAGTAAACCTTAAAGATGGGCAATTGTTACTGAATCCAACAATCGAATGGTTTGATACTACAAATTTTTGTAATTAATTTAATTTATTGTCGGTAATTTATGTCGTAAAATAAACTTTCTAATATGCTTTTTGCTTTTTGTCAAATTCGAATGATTTGCAAGGTTATTCGAATGACTTTCGAATAAATCGAATAATGTCATTCACACACAATCGCGCATCTTTGGTAAACCTACACACTTCGACGAGAGAGGGCGTGCGTGCAGTCTGTGAAATATTTTAATGTAGGATAGCATTAAAGTTAGGTGTAACTTTGTTTTTACACGGCAACAATCATTGACTACAAACATATTATATCTGTAGATGAGACAGATGATCACCAAATATTGGTACCTACCTATTCAACATAAAACTCGTCAAAACATGCAGTGTATTTTGTGCCCATTTTTATCATTATTATGATGTTATATACAATATTTATTTATGTGTACATCACATTTATGTGTACAACAACGATAATTTGCATAAAAATATTTAGAAATTTCACCGAAAAAATAATACGCTGTCCAGACAGTATAGGTAATCATTTTCTTCTCATTGTCGAGCTAAAAAATGTTAATGACAAATTTTCTATAAAAGCAACATTATAAATTTCATTTTAAGTCGTACAAAGAGAGATGATATAGTACTATTTATATACATACCTCTTCATTTTCTATACCACACAGCACCTGGACTGTCGGATATACTGTTTCATGTAACCTTTTTTCGCCTGCGCTTTTTGGTTACTATAAAGTCCTCATCCTTAAAATGTGGGGAACAAATTGTGCTGTATTTAGTGAAAAACCAGACTTGGTTACCCGTCGCTTCGATCCTTTTTGCTTTAATTTGCGGATCAGCCGGATAACTGAAAAAATATTCACACCTACACATATACATACATACACACATAACGTCACGCCACGCCTATTTCAGATAGGTTAATAAATTATCTCTCATTTCCCTTTCTCATTTTCCTGTCGATTGAATGGAATATCGATTAATCGTAAAATCGACTTATTCAACAAAATATACATCACTATTTGCTTCATTTGACAGAAAAATGATAAAAATGCCGCTACCATGAACATTGCGAGATTCTAAACGTTTCTATCGTTTGCATTTCATTGCTTGCTAGCTAAATACTGAGTAGTGATCTTACCTATTAACAACGTTAATGTAACACGTATAAAACAAAGATATTTAAATATGGAATTATCGAAGTAAGGTATCAAGAGTAATACATGCTATCGTTTTAAATGATTTTAAATTAAATTACAGACTCTTGTGCAATAAAAATACTTACCGATGAAATGAAATACCTCCATTAACACGACTCACTAATTTTGAGCAGCTTTTGCAATTAATTACCGAACAATTTGGCATTTGGGCACACGACTTGTCGCAAGCGCGGTTGAAACGTGACGGAGAAGTAAATGCGCGCGATGAGTAATCGGCGCATATCGGGGACACGCATGGATGGTCGATATGAGGTATCTAGTCTTATCGTATATCTGTGCTTATATCAATAACCATATTACCATAGTCCCATGGACACACAAACAATAGGCTAGATGACACCACCAATCGTTGACATACTCTTTATTATCTGTCAAAACGACCTGCCTCCATAGATTTTGTATGGGAATACTATAATTTGAAGTCATAATTTAGTATCAGAAATCGAAGTCAATTGACTGAATATTAATTTAATTTTATGTAAATAAAAATGGGTTTTTACAGCTTTTTGGAAATAAATTGGTTTAACTAGAGGTTCATAGAGGTTATGTTTTTGAAACACCATAGTCTTTAAATATTTACGATAGATGTCATCATGCCTATTCTAGATATACTACTTAGTTCCACAAAACTCTGATATGTACGTATAGTGGTAGCACTGAATGTTTCAAATTGAATTAAAACTTTATTTTTGTTTGATACTTCGAACTCCAGCGTCTTTTGATGTGAGCATTTTACGCCACAAGTTGGAAAACAGAACGGAATGCTCTCTTGTATTAATGTCCTTTTCTAATGAGTTTTGTTTATGCCTTAACACGCCTTAAATAAAGTTTTTGTCGACAATGCTTTAAACTTCTCCGCGCGAAAACATAACGTGGTGAGGCTAAAAATTCTTCCGTCGTTTGTCAGTTTCTAGAACTTTTGATTAATTTTGCTTGAATTAAGTAGCATCTTCCTAATTCGGCTGTGGCAATAACGATCATTTTTTTGTTTGTATTTGGATTTATCATCTCAAGACTTTGTGCCTTTGTCACATGCAACGCGAATCATTTTGACTTCCACGTCTGTAGTCGCGTGCAGCCATGAAGAGAAATATGCTAGGAACTAGACGTGCAAATTAAAGTCCTTAGAAATAATAAAAAGCGCCTTTTTTTCTTGAAAGTCACTTCTTTGACCAAGCTTCAGCCGGATTTTATTTCAATAGATATGAAGACCTCGAGGCAGTGTAAACACAGAACCGGTTCTAATGTCACATGGCCCAATAAATTGCGAAGGACGTAAATCGCGACCAGCGCCGTCGCCGCCCTAATAGCGCCTCTAATGAAACTCCCCGGAAACTTGTACCAATTTGTACATGAAGTAGACTAGTCGTCGATTGGTAGAGCCGTCACTTTTTTAATACTTACCTTGGCTAAGAAAACCTCTTGTTGGTATTGTTACGGAAGTAGGTACGGGGTTGGAATTAAACGCCTGTCTTTGAAAGAGTGACAGTTTATGAGTGACCTTATAACACACGCACCGGTTACTGTGTGCAGAGTCCGACGCAGTCCTCTTTATGAGCACCCACACGTAGTTTCTCTGAGTGACAAATTGACATGACACACTTAAAACTGAGCACTTCACTATGCGCTGCACTAACTAGGCACTACTCACTGTTTACTAGCAATTTACCATTCGCACTTCTTGTTCCCGCTATCTAAAGGCTCAGGCTCTTATATACCCCGGTCGAATCTTAGAATATCCTAGTCAATCATTCTGGACCTCTTAATTTTGAAGTTCTTTTCGTTATTCAATTTTCAAAGTAACTTTCAGAATGCATTAATTAGAATTTTCTTATAAATGCCCAAATATGATATAGAAATCTAGAAAATTCCTTAAAAAAAAACATGCCGGGACCGGGGATATGATTTGGGGGTCTGCTGCCTGTGACCCAGCACTCTTAGTCACTAGGCCAATCGTTGTTAACGGTGGCCGACGAAATTTCCAGCCGGTTGCTTCCTTGTCATCAATGGTCAAATTGGCGCGACGTTAACAGCTTGTTCGTGACAGTGTAACCTTGTGTATAGTTGATGGAATCAGGCGTTACTTTGCGGAAATCCATGACTAAAGCTGAAAAAGATGATTATTTTGCTTTAAATTTCCACGAAACGGCGCCAGCGCAGGAACCAAAATACGCGACTTCTTCGGCGTGCGCTTGAGTTTTTTGTCACCGAGTTTCATACAACTTTTTTAAACTTTTGAAAAGTTCTTTATTAGGGGATGCCTTCGTTAAACAAGCTATATATATGCTAAGTCTCAACCCGTTTGGTTTAAAATTGAAAAAGTTTCATAATGCCATCCGCCATTTTAGCACTTTGGCGGTAGTTTATCAAAATCCTTTCTTAAATGATGCTTTCGTTAAGCTCAATGCACAGCCACTGGACGGATCACTATGTCAAGTAGTCAGTCAGTCAATTTTGAGTTTTATATATTAAAGATAAAGAAAAAAATTCAGATGCGACTGAACTAAAGCATGACTAAACCCAAAGGTTCCGCTTATTCCACAATCTTACCAAAGATATCAAAATCAAGGATACACAAGGTTAAAGCTGAAAAAAATGATTATTTTGCTTTAAATTTCCACGAAACGGCGCCAGCGCAGGAACCAAAATACATCCAACTGTAATCACCTGAAAAGGTAGAACGGGAAGTCGCAGGACTTACAATATCTACAACTCACAACGTGACACAGAAGATGCACTGGAATCACAACACTGACACCAACAAACACTCGACGCGTTTCGCCACTACACGTGGCATCCTCAGGAGATGTTTTCGCTTCGACAGACTACGAGCGACTGAACCTACCGACCTGCCGCACCGGTCTTTTATACTTTCTCGCACTAATGAGATGACGTAATTGTAGTGACGGAAATTTGTCATTACGAATTAGCAATGTTTTGAACAGCGTTGGGTGGTTGCTGTTGGTCGTTCCTAATATGTCGCTGATTTGAAAACATTACACTATTCTAAAACAGACAGTTTTAAACCCTTTTTGCATGTGTGCAACACTGAAAACGTATGATTATCCGGAATGCTATGTCCTGAATCTATTAAGTGTTTTGCGAAGTGCGATTTTTCTGGATGGTTGTTTCTATACGCAGATAAATGTTCTTTATAACGTGTAATGAAACTGCGGCCGGTCTGTCCAATATAGGTAGCATTACATTCATGACAATTTAACCTGTAAACACCTGATTTTTGAGATTTTTCGATCTTATCTTTTCCGTTACACAGGATACTTAACGAGTTATTAGTGTTAAAAGCTGTACGTATGTTATGGTGTTTTAATAATTTTGAAATACGCTCTGAAAGTGGTCCTAAATAAATCAAACTAGAATTATATTTATTCACTGTTTTTTCATGAACTGGGTACAATAATCTTGTAACAATTTTGTTGAGTTTCTTTTGAATTAAGTTGTCAATAATGGACTTTCTGTAACCGTTTGTAATGGCGATATGATATAAAATGTTAAGTTCTTTATTGTAATGCTCTTCACTGAGTGGTATACTTAAAAGTCTATGAATACGTGGGCCAAACTGAAAGTTTTGCGTAACTCATAAATAAAACAATTAATTTGTATAATATTATATTTACTGCTTTTCAAAGTATTCTCCGTTGCATTTTAAACACTTTTTCATCCGTTCAAACCATTTTTGGAAACACGAGGACCATTGGTCTGAGGGTATGTTTTCTACGTGCTGGTTGAACGCAATCACTGCCTCTTCTGGCCCCGTAAATGTCGAACCTCTCATTAAATCTTTGATTTTTGGGAAAATGAAGAAATCGCAAGGTGCTAGGTCTGGACTGTGTGCGGGATGGGTCACGAGCTCTATGTTTTCAGAAGCCAAAAATGACTTTGTTTTTTTCGCGGTGTGCGCCGAAGCATTGTCGTGGTGCAACAAAATGCGACTTCTAGGTCGTTTTTCCCTTACTTTTTCTGAGACATTGGGTAAACACATAGTGGTGTACCATTCAGCATTAACGGTTTTTTGTTGCTCAAGTGGGATCGTGCAGACAGGACCCGTCTTGGAGAAAAAAAACGCAATCATTTGTTTGCCCACGCTTCTCGTTTGCCTCAATTTTGTTGGTTTGCTCTCACCTTCAAACACCCACACAGAAGATTGTTGCTTTTTTTCTGGAGTATAACAATATATCCATGTTTCATCACCTGTTACGATGTCATACACAGCATTAGAATGTCCGTGATTGTACTTTAATAGCATTTCTTTACACCAATCCACACGATTCCGTTTTTGTTCTGGAGTGAGTTCGTGAGGAATCCATCGGCAACAAAGTTTCCTAACTTTTAAATGATCATGTAAAATTTTCTGAATTTGGCTCATACCAATCCCCAAATGTCCTCGAATCTCCTCATAAGTGATACGCCGATTTTCTTCAATTAGTCGTCTGACTGTAGCCACATTTTCCTCCGTGATCGCAGTTGAGGGTCGACCTTCACGAATTTCATCATGGAGAGAAACACGGCCGCGATGAAATTCAGCATACCAACGCCTTACAGTGCTCAGATGTGGTGCTTCTCTCCCAAAAGCATTTTTGAAGACGAGCAGCGCAATCTTGCGGAGAAAGCGAACTTTTAAAATCATAAAAAATCATCGCCCTAAAATCTTTTCGTGTTAGTTCCATTTTTGCGACGGACAACGAACTTCAATTTGAGATAAAAAACAATTGACAAGTGACATCCCGCCAGAATTTATTTTCATTAACTAATGAGATTTCATGTTTTAAAAAAATATAACATTCGAAATTCAAACATTTACGGGTGGCCAGCTACGCAAAACTTTTAGTGTGAACTAGGTATATGAATTGAATGCTGCCATCTTATGTTGCCATGGATGGCAGGATGTCGCATGAATAACAGTATCCGTGTGTGTCGGTTTCCTGTAAATTTGGAAAACATGTTTGTTTTGAACTCTTTGTATTGTTAAATCTAAGAAATTAATTGTGTTTTGTTCTTCCACTTCTAATTTAAACTTGATTTTATGATGAATTCGATTTATTCTATTTATAAAGAGGTCCAACTGCCTATTAGTGCCAGTCCAACAGATCAAAATATCATCGACGTATCTATAGTAATACAGAATATTTCTCTCACTAGTAATATGTTTATTCTCGAAATGATCCATAAAAATATCTGCCATTAATGGACTTAAAGGAGAGCCCATTGCTATCCCTCTGCTTGTCTGTAATAATTATTGTTAAACCTGAAATAATTTTGTTTCATACATAATGACGTTAGTAATATGAGATCTTCTATTTCCCCCGGATGTAATCGTTGTTTCTCTAAATGAAGTTTCAGAATGTTTAAACTTTCTTGATAAGGTACGTTGGTAAATAAACTTTCTACATCTAACGAAATTAACTTTGCATTTATGGGCAGTGTAACGGCTTGTATTTTATTTACTAAATCTAAACTATTTATTAAAGAATGTTTTGGTTTAAATGACGTTTTCACTCTCAATAATGAATTAAGGTGTTTCGCTAATTTATATGCTGGTGCCCCTATGTAAGAAACAACAGGCCTCATTGGCATATTTTCTTTATGAATCTTCGGCAAACCATATAAACAAGGACTTCTTGGATTCATTTCTAAAATTTGATTACGGGTATGTGAATTATCCTGAAAAACAAATTGAGAGGAATGGACTGCATCTTTAATCTCTGACGCAAACTTTTTAGGTGGATCTGACTGTAAAATAATAAACTCGTCACTCTGAATTATATTTTCTACCTTTTGTACATAGTTATTATGCTCCATAATTACAACTGTATTACCCTTATCGGCTTTCGACACAATTAAGTTATTATCAGCTATTTTTCCCGTAATTGACTTATAAATATGATACTCTTGATAAGATGATCTGCGATTCGACATTCTGAAAGTCTTCCTTATCTGGTTGGCTGTAACATTAGAAGCTAAGGTTTTGACATGGTGCTCTTGTTTACTACACAAAACCGCTATTTCAACATCTACAGCTAATCCTTCTAAAGATTTTTTATTTATTGATGGCTGCAAATTGTACTTTAAACCTTTACTCAACAAAGAAACTTCATCATTTGAAAACTCTAAATTGGAAAAATTCTTGACACGAGGATAAAATGTATGTAATTGAGAATTGACGTTAAAAATTTGCTGGGAATCACTATTATTATTATAAACCGACTCACGTTTCAACACACGTATTTTGTTACATTGAACTACGTACTTTGTATGCGCCTCTTCGGAAGCAAGAATCCTAGCTTTCTGATCTAATAAATCAAATTCAACATTATGCAAAGTATATGATAGTTCCGAACACAAAATTTTGAGATGTAATTTCAAATTGTCCCTTATTGAAAACCAACGTCGAGACTCTTCATTGAGCCAGATTGATTGTGCTTTTTTGATAGCTATATCTGCAGATTTACTTTTTGTGTTTGTACTTATTTTAATATAATTTGGAATAATGTGTTCACGCTTACATTGTTGGTTGAACCAGACGTTTTGAACAGCTAGACGGTGAAGCTTTGTAAGTTTTATGTAAAGACGTGCCTGTACAGCTGATATATATATATATATATATATATATATATATATATATGCTTGCTGATTTGATATAGTTGATGGAATCAGGCGTTACTTTGCGGAAATCCATGACTAAAGCTGAAAAAGATGATTATTTTGCTTTAAATTTCCACGAAACGGCGCCAGCGCAGGAACCAAAATACATTCAACTGTAATCACCTGAAAAGGTAGAACGGGAAGTCGCAGGACTTACAATATCTACAACTCACAACGTGACACAGAAGATGCACTGGAATCACAACACTGACACCAAAAAACACTCGACGCGTTTCGCCACTACACGTGGCATCCTCAGGAGATGTTTTCGCTTCGACAGACTACGAGCGACTGAACCTACCGACCTGCCGCACCGGTCTTTTATACTTTCTCGCACTAATGAGATGACGTAATTGTAGTGACGGAAATTTGTCATTACGAATTAGCAATGTTTTGAACAGCGTTGGGTGGTTGCTGTTGGTCGTTCCTAATATGTCGCTGATTTGAAAACATATTTAAGAGTGGAGAAACGGTATAACTGACCTGCTCGTTCAACAATGTAAGCGAATCGTCTTTATTATGTTTTATTATTTCTAATTGTTCTAAAACAGACAGTTTTAAACCCTTTTTGCATGTGTGCAACACTGAAAACGTATGATTATCCGGAATGCTATGTCCTGAATCTATTAAGTGTTTTGCGAAGTGCGATTTTTCTGGATGGTTGTTTCTATACGCAGATAAATGTTCTTTATAACAAAAAGATAAAAAAATATTAAAGATGCAGTCCATTCCTCTCAATTTGTTTTTCAGGATAATTCACATACCCGTAATCAAATTTTAGAAATGAATCCAAGAAGTCCTTGTTTATATGGTTTGCCGAAGATTCATAAAGAAAATATGCCAATGAGGCCTGTTGTTTCTTACATAGGGGCACCAGCATATAAATTAGCGAAACACCTTAATTCATTATTGAGAGTGAAAACGTCATTTAAACCAAAACATTCTTTAATAAATAGTTTAGATTTAGTAAATAAAATACAAGCCGTTACACTCCCCATAAATGCAAAGTTAATTTCGTTAGATGTAGAAAGTTTATTTACCAACGTACCTTATCAAGAAAGTTTAAACATTCTGAAACTTCATTTAGAGAAACAACGATTACATCCGGGGGAAATAGAAGATCTCATATTACTAACGTCATTATGTATGAAACAAAATTATTTCAGGTTTAACAATAATTATTACAGACAAGCAGAGGGATAGCAATGGGCTCTCCTTTAAGTCCATTAATGGCAGATATTTTTATGGATCATTTCGAGAATAAACATATTACTAGTGAGAGAAATATTCTGTATTACTATAGATACGTCGATGATATTTTGATCTGTTGGACTGGCACTAATAGGCAGTTGGACCTCTTTATAAATAGAATAAATCGAATTCATCATAAAATCAAGTTTAAATTAGAAGTGGAAGAACAAAACACAATTAATTTCTTAGATTTAACAATACAAAGAGTTCAAAACAAACATGTTTTCCAAATTTACAGGAAACCGACACACACGGATACTGTTATTCATGCGACATCCTGCCATCCATGGCAACATAAGATGGCAGCATTCAATTCATATATTCATAGACTTTTAAGTATACCACTCAGTGAAGAGCATTACAATAAAGAACTTAACATTTTATATCATATCGCCATTACAAACGGTTACAGAAAGTCCATTATTGACAACTTAATTCAAAAGAAACTCAACAAAATTGTTACAAGATTATTGTACCCAGTTCATGAAAAAACAGTGAATAAATATAATTCTAGTTTGATTTATTTAGGACCACTTTCAGAGCGTATTTCAAAATTATTAAAACACCATAACATACGTACAGCTTTTAACACTAATAACTCGTTAAGTATCCTGTGTAACGGAAAAGATAAGATCGAAAAATCTCAAAAATCAGGTGTTTACAGGTTAAATTGTCATGAATGTAATGCTACCTATATTGGACAGACCGGCCGCAGTTTCATTACACGTTATAAAGAACATTTATCTGCGTATAGAAACAACCATCCAGAAAAATCGCACTTCGCAAAACACTTAATAGATTCAGGACATAGCATTCCGGATAATCATACGTTTTCAGTGTTGCACACATGCAAAAAGGGTTTAAAACTGTCTGTTTTAGAACAATTAGAAATAATAAAACATAATAAAGACGATTCGCTTACATTGTTGAACGAACAGGTCAGTTATACCGTTTCTCCACTCTTAAATATGTTTTCAAATCAGCGACATATTAGGAACGACCAACAGCAACCACCCAACGCTGTTCAAAACATTGCTAATTCGTAATGACAAATTTCCGTCACTACAATTACGTCATCTCATTAGTGCGAGAAAGTATAAAAGACCGGTGCGGCAGGTCGGTAGGTTCAGTCGCTCGTAGTCTGTCGAAGCGAAAACATCTCCTGAGGATGCCACGTGTAGTGGCGAAACGCGTCGAGTGTTTGTTGGTGTCAGTGTTGTGATTCCAGTGCATCTTCTGTGTCACGTTGTGAGTTGTAGATATTGTAAGTCCTGCGACTTCCCGTTCTACCTTTTCAGGTGATTACAGTTGGATGTATTTTGGTTCCTGCGCTGGCGCCGTTTCGTGGAAATTTAAAGCAAAATAATCATCTTTTTCAGCTTTAACCTTGTGTATCCTTGATTTTGATATCTTTGGTAAGATTGTGGAATAAGCGGAACCTTTGGGCTTAGTCATGCTTTAGTTCAGTCGCATCTGAATTTTTTTCTTTATCTTTAATATATAAAACTCAAAAGTGACTGACTGACTACTTGACATAGTGATCCGTCCAGTGGCTGTGCATTGAGCTTAACGAAAGCATCATTTAAGAAAGGATTTTGATAAACTACCGCCAAAGTGCTAAAATGGCGGATGGCATTATGAAACTTTTTCAATTTTAAACCAAACGGGTTGAGACTTAGCATGTATATAGCTTGTTTAACGAAGGCATCCCCTAATAAAGAACTTTTCAAAAGTTTAAAAAAGTTGTATGAAACTCGGTGACAAAAAACTCAAGCGCACGCCGAAGAAGTCGCGGGCAGCCACTAGTTTTTAAAATACATCACATTATGAAAACTGGATGTGCAGAACTGTATCTTTGTTTTGTGCAGACTCAGCTCGCAATATTTTGGCATGAATCCCCAAAATACATTCAAAGTAAAGACACGCAACATAAAGCATTACCTAGTAAAATATGAACAACAGCTGTTGCACTCTGCCAAATGGAGTATGGACTGTCGGCGACTGTCGGGATCTAGGCCGCGAGCGAACACTAAATAGGGCACCACAGTCATGAAAAAGCGCAGTTTACAACGCCTATGGTGGAAGGCTGGAGGTTTCTTGGGTAAAATTAGGTACTTATATGGTAAAATCAGGGATGAGAACAAAAATATCTAAAGGTACATCTGACACCATTCGGGTTTTCAGCCTCAACTAAAACTTAGAATTTTAATTGTAATACTAAAACCCAGTAATATCAAAAAACCTTACGAGTATTGTCTGTGAGCTAATCATCTCATGCTTGGTTTTCTTTCATGCCTTCTTCTGTTTGTTCATTTCTCAAATTGAAACTCGATCTAATATTGCACATGAGATACATACAAGATATGTTCAAATGTACAGACAGACTGGCGGAGAGTATGAAGCCGCTGATATTAATCTAAAGCTGATAGTAGACTAGAGCTGATTAATCATAGACTTACGCATCAACCAAAAAGCAGCTGTTCAGCTCATCAATAACCATCTGAAAGATTTATAAAAATCGTTGGCCTAATCTGCTGATTAGGCCAACGATTTTTATAAACCTTGTATTTACCACCAACATCTGTTTACAGTGGCAAAACGATGCCCATAAGTCGATTTCGCACCTGAATACCAGCTTATGACGTCATTGAGATAAGGGTATTTACATTTATGCCAGGTGAGAGGTCAGGAAAGGTCACCATTAGCAGTCGGCGAGCTGGCCGGTGACGGACCGACCGGAATGTAGGTCGAGAACTACGCACTGAATGGGTCGCTAGATGAAAAGGGAGCGAGGAACGCGTAAACTTAGGGGATCTATATAAAATATAACTATATAACTATGACCATCTTCAGTGTACCTTAACCAAACGCAAATAAAGATTTCTATTTCTATAATAATTTACGAGCACCGGTGTGATTAAATGGTTTTAAGATAATGGTGCTGTTGAGTACCAAAGTCCTGATAAAGTATTATTGTTTGGATACTATTAAAGTTACACTTCAATGACTGCCTCATTGGTGTAGTGGCAAAGTTTTCGCCTTACATCCGAGAGGTCCTGCGTTCAAATCCCAGGTTGAGCCAAAATTGTTTCTGAGATTTTCTGTCATGAATTTCTCAGAAACAGCTCGGAGTCGGTCCTGCGTAGTTGGCTGATCTCTGTTATGATTGGCCGCCGTGGTCGAAATCCAGGAGGACTATATAAAGTTTACACCATCCTACCAAACTCTTACCTTTAATTTCTGTAAAAAATTAAAAAGGAGGCAATAATGTTTAAATACTCGTATTTTGGTACTCGCTTAAGTCGCATATCGACCCCTATAGTAAGAAATAGTAAAAAATGCGAATTTAGGTTTTTGACACTTCTGAACTCAGTTTTTTGCGCTCTATCTATATGTTTATTTAAAATATCGAAATTCGCAAAAAAATGGTTTTTGCGACGTGGAAAAATGTAGGTCTAAATCCAGTTTTTATTATTTTTATTTGTCGTAATTAACAAGTTAGGATACTATTTGTCAAAATTTGTGTCGTATAAGACATTTAGTTTTTGAACAAGTCTTATACTACGTAATTGTACAATATATGTGAAGTAAATCTTATATAAATATTTCTGTGGCAAATTCTTAAAAGTTCCAAAAAACAGTTACCTATCTAGCTTAACATTATTATTTTAAGTGTTTGTGCTTTTTTACACAGGTATGATGATAATGATGATTAATCTAAGTAGCTGTTTTGAAGTTTTTTCGTTAACATAATTTTATAATTTTTTGAATTTGTAATTCTTTTCTCCAAGCTGAGTAAGATGATGATGATGATTAATATAAGTTTCTGTTTCTGCTGTTGTTTTGAAGTTTTTTGTTCATTTTGGTCTAATAGACTATGTATTTGTTGCAAAAAGTGTGCTATCGTCTATCACAGATAATTAAAATTATATTTCTGTAACTTTGTTTGTCTTTTAATACAAAAATTACCGTGAATACGTAGTTTTATATACCTTTTACGACACAGATAACAGTGTTATACCTTTAAAAAAGTGCTGTATAAGCCAGTTGCTTGATATTTTTTTGTAGTAAAAGCCATACTATTTTGAAAACTGCAATAGCTACAGTAAAATTAGTTGCCTAGGATCTTGCATCTCACAAATCTAAGTATTTTAAGCTTCGGTGGTGCAATATAGTTGTACTATTTCAAAAGGTATTCTTAAAATAAATACTACCAATTTTGTTTTTTGCCCGTACTGTAAAATCGTATTTTGGCTTATACTACACTTCACATGACTACACACCACGAGCTAAAGCAGAACAAACTGTCAAAGTCTTCACTTAACTAACTAGCATGTATGAAATAAAAATTAATACTTATACGTACTGTCGTGTATTTGTATTCAGTCCGTAACTTTATTACCGTGGCATCTTGCGTTACGACCAACTGTCCTGTTGGGTCACATTTATTTATAATGTAAGGATGAACACCAGTCAAACAGCAGATCTTCTTTTCAGTATTTTATTTCTGTCACCTCGTTAAGTACACTTTTACTACCACACGACTGTCCGACACTACGCCCCGACACTGAATGCCCAACCCGCCGAGTGAACCAATCCCCCACTGCCGTTACCGGAACTCGCATTTTTAAGTCGCTCATTTGACTGCCTGGAAATGAAGTTCCGTGTTGCCAGCATAGAAAAACATTATTCTATTATTTTAATTATTTATTTTAATGTATATTAATTATTTATTAGTGAAAAATATATATTCGAGATTGATAAATAAAATCAGACCTTACACTCGACCGTCCTGACAACGTGTATGACCCCATACACGCACCTATGGTATACCTTACACTCGGCAAGTTGTGTCATTCATTATAGTTTACAAAAAGCGATCACATATAAATCATTTGTCTTAAACTAAGTTTACGCTTGTTCCAACCCTAGCCGGCCCAAACCGAGTAAAAGAACAAGCAAGAAACCTCTCGGTGGGTTTTATTCTTTTCGCGAATACCTGCCTAGTGATCTCAAATCTAACTTACTATCTAACTATATCTAATCTAACAAAACTTTTATAAAAGGCCATGAGTATTATCTTACTTTATTAATTATATATACATGAATTAGTTTGAAATATTTAAAATTTATTTTATAATTACTTAAATTTTTCTTTATAGGCAAAATCAGAACATTTTATTGTTTATTCAATGAGTAGGTATACAAATCAAAAATTTAGCAATATTAAGGCATTATTAAGGAAGGATAATACTTTTAGAAATACTAATAAAGTAACTGTTATATTTAAACATCCTAATATAATCATTCTGCTAACTCGCTCGCTCACGAGTCTCACAGCTCAACTTTTAAGTGAATGGAGAATTCTCTGTTTAATTCTACCATTCCTCTCTAAAATGCCAAACCACGAACCCGCTCGCTCACGAAGTCTCGTGGCTGGCTTTCGTCTATTCAAGGGTAAACTTTTCATGGAGTTGGACACGAACCCGTTCGCTCGCGGAGTCTCGTGTCCTTCTCCCTCTTCACATACCATTTAATAACGGAGTCAAACCACGAACCCGCTCGCTCACGAGTCTCGTGTCTGACCTGGAACACAAAAACAAATTTCTCTGTAGCATATTATTATTATGACTTAGCTTTTAAATGTAATTTATTCTGAAATCGGCTTATTACTATAATAAAATTTGTGATAGTATATTTTATTTTTATTTTTATAATAATTCATATGTATCTTCGTCACTTTTATCATCCAAAATCTCAGCGTTGTCATTGCCTAATTCTAGGGCAGCTAAATGTATCCATGGCAACATCCGATCTGCCGCAACAGTAGTCTTTCGCCTGTTTTTCATCCCTTCAAACCCCGCTATGGGCGCTACCTTGTAACGATCGTTTCCTAATATCTTAACTACCCTAAACGGACCTTCATATGAGGGCAGAAGTTTGGTACTTTTGCCATCATTATGAAATGCAGTTTTTGTGATCTTTACGAGTTCGCCTTTTTTGTAGGCCCTAGCTGGTTTTCGTCCCTTGTCATAATACTGCTTCTGTTTTTCTTGAGCCTTGTCAATTTTATCCTTCACTTCCTTACGAATTGACGATAGTGTACATGATTTGCGCGTCATTCCCGCTATTTCATTGAATACCGGATTACTTTCGCTGTCCATCAAAGGGCCAAACATAACTTCAGCGGGTGCTCTACCTATGGTTTTTTGCGTCGTGTTATTGAGGCCCCACTGTATCTTTCCTAGACAAGTATCCCAATCTCTTTCATCCCCTTTAAGATTTTGTGCCGTTAGCGAGTCCAAGATAGTACGATTATATCGTTCCACTTGTCCGTTGGACCTTGGACTCGCAACTGCATTAAGTATGTGCCGAATACCTCTATCTATGCAAAACTTTTTGAAAGCGTGAGAAGTAAAACAGCTGCCACGATCACTGATCAAGCGATCAGGGTTCCTAAACGTATCAAAAATATCTCCCAAGACCCGTATAACATTTTGAGCATTAGTATTTTTAACTGGTTTAATAAAGACAAATTTAGTAAAAGAATCTACGGTCACAAGTAAATGTGTATTGCCTCTTTTTGATCTCACGAACGGCCCGAGATGGTCTGTATGTAGGGTGTGGAATGGAACTTCAACTTTTGAAATGGGATGTAATAACCCTTCGCCTTTATTAGCAGTTTTTTTTGAATACGCACAGTCAACGCAAGCGCTAACGTATTTTTTTATAAATTTCGTCATCTTCGGGAACCAGTAATATCTTTTGACTCGATCTATTGTCTTCTCAAAACCTACATGCCCTATATCGTCATGGTTCATCCTACATACCTGCCATCTCGCACCCCTCGGAACCACCCACCTAACGTTGTTTTTGTCCCCATCGAGATATCTGAATAATTTGTTATCTTTAATTGTATAATTATCTTTTATGTAATCTAATCCTTTTGAGTCTAAATGGCTATTTACGATGTCCCGAATTCTATTCAATTCCGTATCACCCAATTGAAGTGTAAGAAGCCAATCCTCACTACTGATTGCTAAAATAGTAGGAAGATGTTCCGCGTCCTGCACCTCCGGGGCAAAGACAGGGTTTCTTGATAACGCGTCTGCATGTGCCATTTTTGCACCGGCCCTATACTCCACTGTGCAGTCAAACTCTTGAAAGGCGAGCCACCATCGAGCCACACGGGGTATAAGGTCACGCTTTTGGAAAGTGGACCGCAGCGCACTGCAGTCGGTAACAATTTTAAATTCCTTCCCTAAAAGGTATACCCGAAACTTTTTTAATGCATAAACCACGGCCAATGTTTCTAGTTCATAGGAGTGAAAGTTTTTCTCCTCAGGAGTTGTCTGTCGACTGTAGTACGCTACAGGTTTCAAGAAACCATTTTCTCCTGGCGGACACTGTAGGAGAATGGCACCGATGCCAAGTTTGCTGGCGTCGGTATGAAGCTCAGTGACCGCAGAGTGATCATAAATGGCTAGGATTGGTCTTGTCACCAATCTGGATTTAAGATCTACAAACACCTGTTGTTGAACATCCGTCCACTCCCACCGTGCGTCCTTTTTTAATAGTTTCGTGAGTGGAGAGGCTAGTTCAGCAAACCCCTTTATAAATTTTCTGAAGTAGCTCACAAGCCCTAGAAACTGACGTACCCCGTGAACGTTTTCAGGCAATGGAAACTCTTGGACACATCGGATCTTAGTCTCACCTGGCCTTATTCCTTCGGAACTGATCTCATACCCTAAATAGTCTATTTTTCTTTGTAGAAAACTACACTTTGCCAAGTTTAATTTTAGGTTGGCACGATCGAGAAGCTGCAAGACATCATCAAGTCTTGTTAGGGCCTCGTCAGGATCCTTACCGTATACTAATACGTCATCAATGTAAACTGTAGCTTTATCGAATCGCGCAGGTCCCAGGACATGGTTCATCATCCTCTGGAACACCGCCGGAGCGTTTGCCAACCCGAACGGTACACGATTGAATTCGTACTGCCCGTCCGGGGTGACAAACGCCGTAAGGTGCTTACATTCCTCAGCGATCGGTACCTGATAGTAACCCGACATCAAATCCAATGTGATGAACCATGCCTGGCCCGCTAGTCGACTAACTTCATCGTCGATAATCGGCATCGGATACCTCTCCTTGATAGTAACGGAATTCAACATCCTATAATCTATGCACATTCTAATGTTCCCATCCTTTTTTCTAACCAATATTACAGGGCTAGCATAATTGGACACGGATTCTCTGATGATGCCTGCCTCTAGCATATCACCTACCATACCCCGCACCTTTTCACGCTCATTATGAGAAAGCCTATAAGGTCTATAAACTACTGGGCGGTCACTATTTAATTCAATTTTCATTTGAGTAACATCGGTGCAGCCTAGCTCGTTTAAACTAAATGCAAAACAACGTCGATAACGGTTCAATATTTCAAAAAGCTTACATTTATTAGTTTCAGATATTGAATCACCAAGGTTGATCTGTTGCTCATCAATAGAAAAACTATCAATCACTTGGTTAGGGATTATTTCAGGGACAGTTACGGATACTACTCTATTAACAACTTCTATCTTCTCGGCCCGGGAGAACACAAAATTTTCTTGTAACGAGCAGGGAATCGAGCATGGAGAAATCATCACATTCAGTATGCCATTTTGAACTTTGTATATTCCACCAATAACGACATATTGCTGATTTGGTTTTCCGACTACCTTCGTATTGATAAGAACATTTCCACTGATCACAACCTCTGTTGCGGCCCTAACACTAGCAATGCCGTGTAATGTGGTACCTGCTGATATTCTTATTCTAATAGATTGTCCTTCATCTTCATACATGTTCGAAGGAACTTCTTTACCTACATCCAGAAACCTTAAACTATTCGAGTCCTTATAAACTATGATATGAGGCTGCTCAGAATACGTTTGACCGACGAGCATTGGTTTGTCAAGCAAGATATCATCTACGATCTTACAGTTTACGGTAGCGATAACCCCATCAATGGATAACTTAACTGTCGCCGAACCTAAAGACCTTACGAAACCATTACCAAACCCTTTCATCAGCACAGACTCCCCATCACTTACGATCCCTATCATAGTAGCATTTGTTTTCCTGATTAAAGTTACTTCGCTTCCAAAGTCTACAAATGCTTGGAGAGGAACATCATTGACTAAAACTTCTTTAATAAATTTGTCGTTGGGGTTCGAGCTAGAAATTATCATTGTTTTAGGTACCGCAGTAGTTTTTGTAGACTCCTGTTTAAATCGACAATCCTCAACTTTATGCCCTATTTTATTGCAATACTCGCATTTAAGTAGAGGTCTAGTGCATTTTACAAATAAGTGACCTCTCTCCCTACAATTATAACAAAATATCCCCGTGTTATGTATATTAGATTTATCATTGGTTCTACTCTGTTGATTTTCGGTAGGCAAAGAGAAGTTACGATTTCTAATGGTTGGATGAAAACTTGAATCTTTATTGCTTAGTAAAAACTGTAAGAGTTGATCGGGCTCCGTACATCGCAATGCAATGGCACTTGATTTGGTAGTTTTATCACTGAGACCATGGATGATGCAGTCAACAGCACGTTTTCCCGTTATTTCGCACTGGTTAATGAGAGCAAGCTTTTCGTAAAAATAATTCTCAATTGGTTCATTGAACCTGCTTCTACGCTTTAGCATTTCCTCCAAGGACTGGCCATAATTTTGTTCACTAGGAAAAGCTTTTAGAAGCTTTGTTTGCCACTCAGGCCACGTGAAAAGAATAGTATTTAAGCTTTGATACCAAACTTTAGCCAGTCCTTGCAGTTTTTGCATCGAAAAGTGAATAGTTGTTTTGTCGTCCCAACCGTAGACAGATGCACATTCATTTACTTTCCTAATCCATACATCCATGCGCTGACTTTTAATAGATGGATCAAATTCTGGCAAAATATTTTTATAATCAAGTTTATTAAGTGATTGTGCACTCTGTTCTACTGGTTGCGACGCCGAACAGTCTTTAAATGATTGAAATATTTTAACAACATCTTTAGACGAAAATAAAGGACTACGTGACCTTGAACGATGACCGAGGCGGCGGTCATCGTGTTTTCCTTGGCTGCTCCCTCGATCTTCGCAGCGACGCTCGGTATCCAGACGACTACGCCGATGCTCGTACCGGCGCTGGTAGTCAAAACAGCTCCGGCGTTCTTCACGGCGGCGCTCGCTGCTCCGACGGCCCCAGAGTTCCTCGCAGCGGCGCTCGCTGTCTCGACGGCTCCGATGTCCCTCGTTCACATCCCGCGCCTTCTTGAGCTGAGCACGTTCCTCGTAGTCACGATCTTCTCGAATTTCACGTTCCAAACGACGAAGACGTTCACGCTCGCGTTTCAGGTCCCGTTCTCGCCTATGCAGGCTTGGCCTATCACGAGCCCTGGCTTCTTGTTGTCGGCTGCGTGATCGACTTTTTCGCGAGGTCTCACGTGGAGCAGGCAGCACCTGCTCCTGAGTCTGGAGTATGGGGCTGCGGTCACGTTCACTCCGGCGAAGGGGGCTCTCGGAGTGACGACTTCGGCTTCGGGTTGGGGTCTCTACCCGTCGACCCACGCCACTGTTGTTAACGCTTGCTTCCTCCATTGGACCTCGAACAAGACAAGAAGGACATGTAGTTAGTGTTTTATAAAGTAAATTGGTTCCCCTGGAAAACACTATAAATGCGGCTTATATTTGTGCAGGAAAGTCTTTGGATAAAATAAGGCTAAAGATATATTTATGTAGCACTTTTGAAATTAAAATTCAAATTAAACATCATTAATATAAAATAGGTGTCATATCAAAAATAATACCATAAATATTTAGTAGACCACAGCTCAAAACAAGTAAATACGTGTAGTCGTGAATAATTATCCGATTGCAAAGATATCTACGGATGTAGGTATATATTAAAAACGAAAATTTTCATAAAAACCCAAAATATGCTATTATTCCTTAGCAGTACACGTTTTACAACACGTGGCTGTGGCCATTTTGTAAGTATCCAAAGGATTGCCAAGATAAAGATAGATTCAGTACGTAAAATTCAAAGAAAAGTTGTATTTTCTTGCAAAATACATAAATATGTATACGTAATCAAGGATCTGCTTACGCTACTTAAAATCTGATGCCTATTACAAAATTAAAATTTAAGATCCCGATGATTTTAGCGGATGTGAAAAGAAAATATATATTTACCCTCAATTTCTTTTTAAAATAAAAATGGATTGTAATCGATGTCTGTTTTTAACGATGACAATTTCAACCACACGAATCGAAATCCGGCTGCTTTTTATTGAAAGTAACAATCTAATTTGGAAAACTGCAAATTGATTTTTCTTATCTGAATCTTGGCAATTAGAAAGTTTAAATAAGATGTACTCACGCTTAGACGCCGAGTGATCCCACTTCTGACTTGTAAGGATGAACACCAGTCAAACAGCAGATCTTCTTTTCAGTATTTTATTTCTGTCACCTCGTTAAGTACACTTTTACTACCACACGACTGTCCGACACTACGCCCCGACACTGAATGCCCAACCCGCCGAGTGAACCAATCCCCCACTGCCGTTACCGGAACTCGCATTTTTAAGTCGCTCATTTGACTGCCTGGAAATGAAGTTCCGTGTTGCCAGCATAGAAAAACATTATTCTATTATTTTAATTATTTATTTTAATGTATATTAATTATTTATTAGTGAAAAATATATATTCGAGATTGATAAATAAAATCAGACCTTACAATAACCATGGCGAATACATTACATTGTAACCCAACTTACCTATTTAAAGATTGTTTCGTTTGCTTGAGAGTTTTGCTTATGCATATGACTCTACCTTGATCAAAGAGTTATACATCTTCCTTGAATAAACTAATTACTCCGATTTTTTCCCAAATTTTCCTGGAGGCCAGTTTGGTGTAGGAACGAAATAGAGATATAAGAATCCCTCTCATTGCTAAAACTGCGGCAGTAGAATAAAAGTGACAAAACCGCACCGTTGAATCTAGTTTTTCAAAAGAAAGAGCGTCAGTAGTTTTTTCTGATAATGTTCACATATTGTCAACATAAATATCACGCACAGTTATTTGAACTCAGTCCGTCGCCGTTATTTCATGAAGTTATACACTTTGTGTCTGCTAAAACCTAGAGTTGAAGACCAACAGCCAGGCAAACCTGTTGGCATCCTAGATAATAAATCATTGTCAACAATACGCTCGTTTAATAGTACATTATTACGGCTCCTGTCTTAAGAGAGTCGAGGACGGTAAGCATCAATACACACGTGAATCATACGACGATTTTCAACACACTTGTGAATAAAATAACAATAAAAACTCATTTTATTTTCCGCGCATAGGGGTTGCGCCTATTCTGCCACGTGCAAAATGGGGATTTTAAAGTTTTCTTTTTTTAAATCTATAACTCACTAGTGAGTTATAGCAATGATAAAGTCACAGTTTGATTATAGGTGTCATTATTAGTCGAATTGCAGTGAAATTACAACCACTTTATGAGCAAATGTGTTGAAAATGTTTTTTACATAATGGAATCTAAGAACGAACCGTCGGTCGCTGGCAAACACTATTTTAGTTGTGGACTCCACTCGGGTGGACAGCGCGGCCGCAGCCTGAAGGAAAACAGCTCGTTCTATTTAGGTTTTTTTATTTATTTCTCCTATTAAATCTCATTGAGGCTGCTCATGTTACTAATTTTGGTAATGTATTCTGGGTAGTAACGTTCGGTTTAACGTTTTGTATGATAAATTCGACCATATTGAATCGTGTTTCTTTTTTACTTGAGCACCTAAGACCATCCATAGTAAGGGGTCACGGAGCCAGTGATTAAACTAAATCTGGCTGTTAAAGTACCGTTTGAATGTTCAAAAGCCTGTTAATCAAATTATACATAGTAAGATGTCAATGAATATTATTTAAAGAAGTTTTAATCTCAAAGAAACATACTCAGAGACAAAGAGATACTTAAACACAAAAAACATATAATTATATATTTTTTTAAATGCAAATAGGCTAGATGATACCACCAATCGTCGACCTACTCTTTATCATCTGTCAAAACGATCTGCCTCCATAGATTTTGTATGGGTATACTAAAGTTTGACGTCGTAATATAGTATCAGAAATCGAAGTCAATTGACGGAATATTTATTTAATTCTATGTAAATAAAAAATTGTTTTCTACAGCTTTTTAGAAATAAATTGGTTTTACTAGCTTCATAGAGGTAATGTTTTTTAAACGCCATGGTCTTGACAATAAATTCCATGTCCGTGTAAATCAATGAATTGTAATATAAATTCCGTGTACTCAGATATTATTTTCTCTTTTTAGTTAGCAATAAAAGCGTGTTTTTTTTTAATATTAACGATATGTGTCGTAATGCCTATTGTATAGGTATTGAGATTGGCATCGCCAATATGAACGAAATTCTATACGAAAGTAGAATTGGTTTCCAAACATTATTTCTTAATAAAATTTTGGTCTGGTTGTTCTTTACCTGCGTAGCGCAGGGTGGCAAGTCACACGTACCGGCGCTCCACACTAAACTTCTCAGTAATAAATTGCATTGCGTTAATGGCTCCGGGGCTTTTGTCCGTGCTCATCTCTCCACCACTCCTAAGTGGAGCTTAAATTTGGTATGGAACTAAAACAACGGACAAAGCCGTATTTGTTTGCGACTTTAATTACTGACTTAACAAAACGTTCATTATGTTTGGTAACAATACGCGCTTTGGGACTTCTGTTATATAGCCTTTAGTTTTCTATTGGTTTCAGTTCGGTAATTTGTTTAATATCAGGACCACAATTAAATTCTTAATCTCATCAGCCTATATACGTCCCACTGCTGGGCACAGGCCTCACCTCAATTAAGAGGTGGTCCAAGCCATACTCCACCACGCGGGCTCAGTGCGGATTGGTGAAGGGGTGTCTGTAAGGTAAGTGACCAACCTTACTGTCAGGTTATTAAGCCGCCCGAGGGCCTCTGACCAGGCTTAACGACTAATATCTGTCTACGACTAAATTCTTAATACAATTGACAAATGAATGATGTGTCAAATCATGACGAAATATCATTATTGTAGAATGTTAAATTAAAATCGACCACTTTGGTGTAATGGTCAAGAAGTTAATTATCAACTAAGAGGTGTACCGTACCCACTGTAGAAACATTCGTGTGCATGAACATGTCTGTTTATACTGGTCTGGGTGTTATATGTATTTATTTAAGTTTATTTGTAATACCACTGTTGATTCTGATTTCTGTAACACAAGTGCTTAAGCTACTGCTTACCACGAAGTCAGATCAATGTATGTAATGTTGTTGTTTATTTATTTAAAAAAATAATCGACTAAAATTATCTCTGTAGATCACAAAAACTGTTCAGTGTTTTCAGAAATGTAGGTAGCCTTTTATTGTTATGGTCTGAAATTATTACGTGAATTTACTGTTATTTAGGCAAAAACAATCTTTTGTAAACCGGCTAAGAGCTCCGATTGGGTGTTATTAACCTAAATTAACTCATCTCGGGAGCGATAGTGTAGTGGATGCTTCGGCAGGGTGGCGGCTGCGCCCAAATTAATGACGTCACATTTGCATACTATCGTACGCGAAATTAAACTAATATTCCACCCAATGGAAATGCGGGAGCGAGGATTGTGATATCATTTAGTTACCACTTTGGTGTAATGGTCAAGAAGTTGACTATTAACCAAGAGGTCGCGGGTTCGATCCCCGCACTGTACAAACATTTGTGTGCATGAACATGACTGCTTGTACTGGTCTGGGTGTTATTTATGTATTCATTTAAGTTTATTTGTAATACCACTGTTGATTCTGATTTCTGTAACACAAGTCCTTAAGCTACTTACCACGGAGTCAGATCAATGTATGTGATGTTGTTGTACATTTATTTGTTTATCTAGTTATACTAGGTAATGAAAGATCTTCAAATAAGTGGCCACTAACTTGTAGCACCTGCAGTAGGTATCCCGATAATTTTAAAATCAACTTGCGTCTGCAGTGAACTGCGAATACTGTAATATATTTATAATAAGTTAAAACTTAACGCTCAAAAATGCCACCACGTACATTTATGGGTTAAACTCCAGTAGAAATACTGCAGGGGCGCGACTCCGTAAGCAGTTGTCATGTTTTCGAATCCAGCCAACCCTGTCACTCTTGACAGTTTCACCCTGAAAGCGAAAGGGATGGCAATAGTCGAAAATACAAGTAGACCATCAGATCATTATCGCAATGGCAACAAGTTGGACGCCAGTGTGGCAAACGAAGCCAATCGACCATCGAAAATTGTTCCGGAGTATTTCTGGAACGTTCCCGTATAAATGCCTAGTCTCGTTAGTATTTCGAATGGAGTATTGGAAAGCAGCGATCTTTAATAAGCTGAAAAGCGGAGTTGGTTATGATAAAGGGATTTAGTAGAAAGCGAATGCCATTTCACATTCATCGAGTAAGCGAGCTAAGAGGAGGTTACCATCTTCTTCTTACAATGCCTTTATAAATTACCACCACATAGAGCTTCGATTATCCGAACTTATTGACATGGGTGTTCGGTAAACTAAATATTTCGGATAGTCGAATTGTATGGAAATAGCCATACATATGAATCCACAAGTATAAAAGCCATATTTACATACTTCCAAGCCAACGCAAGGCGTCCAAGCAAAGCACTTTTTAAGTTATCATTTTGTTTCTTTTTTCGGTATTTTGGTGTATTGCAATACCCGCAATGGGCGTTCGGTTAAGCGGTCGTTTGGTTGACCGACTTGACGTTCGGATAATCGACGCCAAAACCAGTATAAAATACTTATCCATTATACAAAAATTAAAAAATTGACGTGCTTACATAATTTGTAGCAAAGCTTCTAGAAACAGAATGATTCGATATGTGTGAACAATTTGTGGTTGATATGGATATTTTTATATAATAGGTAACATGGCGTCCAGCTGAATGCTTATAGTCAAAATCAATAACAGTTCGTGTTTTGGGACTTAAGCCCCCGTCAAGTGATGGTCTGACGTAAGGGAATAATAATGAATTAACCTCGCTCACGAAAATAGTTAAGCCCTTCTCAGGTCTTACATAATAAACACATTTGACATTTGGGTAGCCACTACTTAAACCCACAGCCTACTGCCATACGATTTTGTTTTCTAATGAAAATTATAGTCACTACAAGTGCTTGCAATTTTTCTGCATGACCTTGATTGGTTTATACCAATCAAGGTCATGGTCATCACCAATTATTTTACAATTAAGTCTATCCTTTCTACGTTGCTTTTGCAATAAAGTTTTTACATAAATAAAATGTGAGATGTGATTTATTACCTTATAAACTTTATTGCGTTGTATTTTATAACGAAGAAGAACGAACGAACAATGGCACTTTTCTTCTCAATGAAATATGAATCTTATACCTTTCTATTTTTTCTTATCAGACAGTACTATAGTTTTGCCAAATCAAATCGCACAAATTCGCGCAATTCTTAATTTCCGTCTCAGCGTCTCAATTTGCAAATCTTTGGAGTCTTGTAATTTCTAACGCACACGAGCAAATTGTAGCTCTTAATTGTGAATTAACAGTCGTCACCAGCTCGGTTATCTTTAGCCCCGTCTCGATATATTTTCATTAGAAAGCTCTCGGTGACAGTAATTTATTGCTTTGTGCCGTGTACGCGGAATTTAATAAGGTGGAGAGTTTGCGCCAGAGTCATCATGCCAACTCCGGCAGTTGTTTAGGCCGTGTCTAGATATAAGTATCATACTTTTTCTCATGTACCTCTTTTGCAATTTTGGTGGTGTCAGTAGACCCTTGGCAGATACATTTATCTAACTTGGTTCGCAAAATTCGTTAAAAAAGATTTTACCTCCTTACTGTAAAAAATTGTATTTCTATCGAAGCCAGGTAAATTTTCATCGACGCTTACGATTTGTGAACCCCCCTATATTTGGTCATGCCTACTGTAGCATAAAAACTACTGTAGATGTAGATTTAAAATATGAATCATTTTTGGGAAAACTACCCTCTTCAAGTGCCCTATGAAGCCGCTTGTCTAAAATCGACGCCATGCAGATAATTGAAGAAGAAACCGGCGACCACCAGTTTACCGAACAGTCACCGTAAACCGTTACCGTTATTTCTCATTTTCTTCTTATACTAGCATTATACTATTTAATAGGATAATTGAATGATCAAACGAACTTACCTGAAGTGAAGTTCGATCCAAATTGTCCTGGCTTCGTCGAAGAGATTTACCACCATGTAGTTTACCCTGTAAACGTCTAACGACTCGCACAAATATTCAGCGTCATAGAAAGAGAAAAGGATACTTCGCTCCTTTTCCTCCTCTACGACGCGTCCCGTCCAAACCACTGTTCTCATATTTTCAGATAACAGTTTAATGAATATTGACATCATGAAATAAAAGGTTAAATTTTATTTAGTGGGAGTATCTTGATAGGGATGGGAGGGACCTTAAATCTCTTCGACGAAGCCAGGACAATTTGGATCGAACTTCACTTCAGGTAAGTTCGTTTGATCATTCAATTATCCTGGCTTCGTCTCTGAGATTTACCACCATGTAGATGTTCAGAGAACTATATATATATAATAGGATCAAATTAAAATGATAATACAGACATACAAACAAAAATAAATATTTATTTGTAACTCAATTACAAATATACATAGATAATAAATCACAGAACAAAACGAGTTTTATTTATTCCTCAATATTAATTAAACTGGGATTACAATCAATGACAGGCCGATTATAAAAATTGGCAAAAATTGCGGACTGCTCAGACCATCCTGCGCATCTCCTAATAGCGTCTAAACTCACACCAGCACGGAACGCAGCCGATGTGGATGCGTGCCGTGTGCTGTGAGCATTAAATATAGTAGTATCGACTCCACTCGATTCTAATATATTTTTTATCCAGCGTCGAATAGTCTGAGCGGTCGCTGCCTTATAAGGTTTTTTGTATGTAAGCAACAGGTTGGATACATTACTCATCCTTCTAGGTTCAGAAGTTTTAATGTACGCCTGTAAGCATGAAGCCGGACAGATAGCCGGCCTTTGAGTGAAAAAAGGCAAGTTTAATGTTGGTTGTTGACGACCTATACCCGAAGTCTTAATCAAGTCCGTAATGATAATTACTATCTTATCAGGAAATGTATGAATATTATGTATTTTTATCAATGAAAGTGTTTGAATCCTTTGACCAGTAGCTAATGCGAGCAAAATAACTAATTTTTTGGTTAGATCTTGTAAATTAAGTGACTCATTAGGATATAAATTTTCAATATGATTTAATACAATGTCAGGGTTCCATGTAAAGTTGTAACATGGAAAACTGGGTTTTTATTTAAACACGCCTTTAAAAAATCTCTTAACTGTGTCATTTTGTCCAATTTTATTAGTGGAAATTAATGATATAGCCGAACGATGGTTATTTAAAGTACCGTAAGAGGAGCCGGACTTCATACATTCTGACAGAAAATCTAATATGGAGTTTAAACTTACATTATAAAAATCACAGTCTTTATTTTTACAGTATTCCCACCATAGTTTTAGACTAGAAGAGTACTGTGATTTCGTGTTCTGAGAAATAGATGACAACATTACTTCAACAGCAGTCTCAGGAACACCTTGTCTTATATAAGCTTCCCGCATAACACGCTCACTTCCAGGGAAAGATGACGGTATAGCGGGTGGTCTTGTCTGAAAGAAGAAGAAAGAAGAAATCTTTCAGGAGGAAATATTATTGTTTCGCCAACGCAAAGCGATTTAAAAAGTGGGTACCAAGGCTGAGACGGCCAGTGTGGTACAACCACAATGCCAGTCGCCCGATCAGTAATGATTTTATTTAGGACTTTCAAAACGAGTGCAAACGGTGGGAATGCGTAAAAATAAAAACTGTGCCAATCTAGAGTGAGAGCGTCTATATTATACGCGTAAGGGTCCCTCTTCCACGAAACGTATTTATCACACTTCGTATTAATACGTGAGGCAAACAAGTCAATATCAGGATAGCCAAAGTGTTTGACAATCTTTGAATAGGCTTTAGAATTTAACTCCCATTCGGTGTCGATATTTATTTTCCTAGACTCACTGTCTGCGTCTATATTTTCGCATGATTTAATATAAGATGCAAAAATTATAATTTTCCTGTCTTCACACCAACGCCATATGAGTTGTGCGATAAAATTTAAGTGTGGGTACTGAACCCCTCCCATTCTATTTAAATATGAAATTGCTGTCGTGTTATCGACGCGCAGTAATATCTCACAGTCATGTCGAGATCTAGCAAAGACTTTTAAGGCATAGTATACCGCTAACAATTCCAAATAATTTATGTGATACGATCGTTCTTGAACAGTCCACGGCCCCCCTGTTTTTTCATTATCACAAGCTGCTCCCCAACCAGTTGTAGATGCATCAGTAAAGATTTCAGCTTCGAATTTATTTTGGCGAATAGGATTGCAAACTTTCGTTATTTTATTTTTCCACCATACCAGATCGTCACATAATTTATTTGGGATTATCATAGATGTGTCAAAATTATTATTGTTATTAAGTAGGGCCAGATATTTAGCCCTTTCTAGACCTTTGGTATAAAGCCATCCGTACATCACCGCCGGGCATGCCGCGGTTAGCGTACCCAAGAGCCGAGCAAAATCTCGGATTAAAATATATTTTCGTTGAGAAATACAATCTAAGGCAAAATTAATTTTTTGTAAAATATTTTTACGTTTTTGTTCCGGTAGTTCGATAGTCATTGACTTTGAATTAAGAACAAAACCAAGATAAGTACAAGAAGTGGAAGGAATCAAATTACTCTTTTTATAATTAATAACGAACCCTAATTTTGTTAAGCAATCGATTGTCTCGTCACGGTTTTCTATACAATTATTGTACTTTTTACTAATACAGAGGATATCATCGAGATACCGTACTGAAATGAAACCTTTTGATCTCAAAAAGGTTGCAACTGGTTGAAGAATTTTTGTAAAAATATAAGGTGCTGAACAGAGGCCAAACGGGAGAACGGTAAACTCATAAAGATCATCAAAATAAAAGCGTAAATATTTAGTATATGCTTCATGTACAGGCAATAAAAAATAGGCATCTTTTAAATCGATATTTATCATATAACAGTCTTTTGATAAAAGCTGTGTAGCGGTTCTGATATCCTCCATTTTAAAATGATCGCAAGAAATAAATTTATTTAATTTTTTAAGATTCAATATAAATCGGAAATCATCATCACCTTTAGGCACTAAAAAAATATCCGAGATAAACTGATCTTGAACAGGTTCACACTTTCTAATGGCTTTAATATCTAACAAATGTTTTATTTCTTTTTGAATAGCTAGTAACTCAGATTTTGAAAAAGATCGTTTTGGGTACTGATGTTCTGACTGTACCGGAATTGTTGTAAAAGGAATGCGATAACCTGATACTGTATTAAGGATAAACTCATCATTAGTAATTAATTTCCAAGCTGGTAAGAAATATTTCAGCCGACCGGCATGTACCTCTAAATGTTGGAGCGGTCGGGCGGAGGCGGCGGGCGCGTCGCAGGCTGGGGCAGGCGGCGCGCCGAGGGCGGAGCTGGGGCAGCGTTCTGGCGGCGGGCGCTGGCGGGTGCTATCGCTGGAGCTCGCCGACGGTTCGCATACTGGTTGCGCTGTCCGGCGGTCCGATACTGGTAGTTCTGGGCATTTCGATGCGGAGGTCTTCTTCGAAGAGGTTGGCCTTTCCAGTTTAAATTAGATCCACTTGGTGTGGGTACTGACGACTGTATGTATTGGCCGGTTCGTTTAATACCACGGGAGTTCTTGACGAGGTCGCCTAATTTCTCACCAAATAACATAGCGTCTCGTTTTCGATCTTTGAACGGTTCAATTAATGATTTATCTACCATTGGTATAATCATGGCGCGACGACTTTCCGTTTCGGTGAAATGGGAATCGGCGAGCAGTTTTCCGGTGTCATTCAAGGTACGTATGACCTCAGGTAAATCTGGGTTTTTCTTAAGTAAGGCAGTCATTGCGCAACTCAACGCAGATAAAACCCGCCCTAGCTGCTCTTGTTTGGTGAACATGCGCTTGTCCCTATTTCGGAAGGACTCCGTCAGCATGGCCCCTATCTCTGGGTTTAGGGTTGGGGCTTTTGCAAAGGGCATATTTTTCGGAAATAAATATTTCTTTGTAAGTTCTTCTTTTACTTCCTTTTTCAAGCCGTGTAATAATAGTAATTGAAAACGTTTTGCTATATCCTCTTGCACGTTATCACCCCATTCCACAGATTCCGGCTCAAATTCGCCCAACGCCCTTAGAAGTTCGGGTTCAATATCAGAGGCGGGGGTACCTTCACCGGCATTATCGTCAGTTTCAGGAGCAGTGGCAGTGCTTTCAATAGCGTTTGCGTCAGCAAGCGATAATTCTGGCGGCAGTGGTTCTACCTCCTCCAGAGGTATTGTAAATTCCAGCTCATCTGGAAAGAACCATAATATGGTTATGAGTAAAAAGCAGTGCAAAGCGCTGATGCAGCCTTGGAATAAGAAAAGAAAAAGGAAATTGTTCAATGTGCATAGAAATATGCAATCAATAGCTACTGGTTAATATCGCGTATTAACTCGGAGCACATACTAGCCATTGGCCAATATCTCGTATTGGCTCGAGGCATAATTAAAGCATTTAGCTTTCGGCATAAAAATCACTGCAGTTTTAATGAGGGTGTAAAACAATACAAAAATATTTTAACCAACCTTCTTGCGTATTATTTATTTCCTCTTCACTCGAGTACACAATTCGTTGGCGATTTTTTCGCCGCCGTTCTTGCAATTTTTCTTCGTACCTTCGTAATTTGCGTGCATACCGTTCTTCTTTACTTTCGTCACCATGCTTGCGCTTAGGCATAGTTGAAAAATTAAAATCTTGCGCGGGCACGAGCACTTCAGAAGATAATTAGAAAAAAATATATGAAATACGGGTAGGTAATTATTACTTCTCCGATCTTGTAGAATACTTGTGCGAACGCCGTGAGCGCACGGGCAATAATGAGAACAGTGGTTTGGACGGGACGCGTCGTAGAGGAGGAAAAGGAGCGAAGTATCCTTTTCTCTTTCTATGACGCTGAATATTTGTGCGAGTCGTTAGACGTTTACAGGGTAAACTACATGGTGGTAAATCTCAGAGACGAAGCCAGGATAATTGTATGTATATAGGATTGCTTGGATAGCTACTTTCATGATAATTTTAATGAAAATTGTGTCCTACTGAAGTTGTCCTTCGGAATTCATCCAACTAACATTTTATTACATCATTTTTCTTACCTTAACAATCTGTGCAGACGCACAACAACAACTCAACATACAACTATTTAACTATTAATTTTGCCTATTTGTTATTTTGAATACTTAAAAAAACCTACTCATCAGAAAATTGTATCCTTTAGTTTTTGTACAATCCTTATTTTAAAACTGTAGTTCAAATTTAATTTATCATATTTTATTTACCGTTAAGGTTTTTTATTTTATTTTGAAAGGATAGAAAGTGTTTTTTTATGACGCTACACTTCGTAGACCCCTATCTAGTCTCCCGTGTACCCCGGGGGTCTAGTTGGACGACTTTGGGAGCCACTGGTCTAGACCATAAACTTGTTAAATAATGATATGTGATGATGAGGGAGATTTTCTGTAATAAATGCAAAATTGATTCGCTTTTCGACCTCACTGAGCGGATCTTTCCTAAATAGATTAGGTGCTCAGTATAGATAAGTCGAGACGCTAACACATTAACAACCATTATCAAATGTAAAAAATATAAAACAATGTTGTATGGTATAAAATTTGTGAAATATTTAAAGTTGTCACGAATTACGATAATGCTAACGATAAAGGCGAAGAAAATGCTTAACATATTAGCATTTTGCCTCAAACATTTTTTTATTAATCCGGACAGTCTAGCTTGCTAAATTGTAAATGGATTTGACTAGAAAACTGATACGATGATTCGACGAATCTAATCTTTACTATAGAAACGTAAAAATATCAAACTTACTAAGCAAACTATTCACAATTACTTAATCCAAGCGTTGCAAAATTGGAAATGGACGGGTCTAGTTACGGAATAAATTTTCTAAGAGGTAAGATCTCTTTAATTTTTCTCATTGCTTCCAGAAAACCGTTGCGGATCCCGAGAGAATTCGATTTATAAATAAAAATGGCGCGGACAGGCGGCCATTTTCGCTCAGACGTTGCGTGAGGAGCATGCTTAGCGGACTCCGAGTCTGCTACTTCTTTAGTATCAATATCTAGAATTTTATTTTAAATTTGGAAAAAAATATGCAGCTCCAGCTATTTAGATCCAGCCTTCATATTATTGTGATATTTTTGGCCAACACACGAAATGACACATGTAAACGTGATTTTGCGCCAAAAATGAGTAGCCTGCGAAATTAAAACACACAGGCGGGCGGCCTGTGTGTTTTGTTGAAAGTCCATTTTTGTCTTAAAGTGTAAGTTTTAATTTTACAATGTGAAGAAATTTGCGTTTATATGTAAAAAAAAGTCACTTAATGAGTAGCCTGATTTGCTGTGACCTGTACAAAAGGCCTCTATTACTTATTTCCTTAAAAATAAATCAATGTCCCACCACAATGCTGCATGTTATTGCCCCACTTTATTCGCGGGGTAAACGTTGTATTTGCATATTGTGCCACGGAATGCATATTGTAAAAGTGGTCATTCTGACGTTTACAGTTCACATTTTCCGCTTTTATTTCATACTTTTCTTTCCTTGTTTAGACGATGAATTACTCCAATCAATGCGTTAACATTAATTAGCATATTTAATCGTAAAAAAAATAATATTGGAAATAATATTAGAAATTGTTATAGATCTATGATAACAATGATGAAATTTTTAAAGTGATGTATTAATGTTCAATTGGAAAGACAATTGAAATAATTTGATCAGAATTTTCGACTTAATGACAACCGCTTCAGTTGCTGGTTTAGTTTTTGTGGTTTTGCAGTTGATATCATCTAGCATTCAGGGTTTAAATCCAGGTCCTTTTTTTCTATTGATGAAATAATGATTTGTAGTTTAGGTTTTACCTTAGAAAATTTTAGTCGGTGTTCTTCAGTCACATCTTTAATATTCAATTGATAAAGTTAGTATACAATATTTTGTTTGGGTAGCCCATCATCTATTTTGAAAAAACTTAACAAAACAGCTTACTAGTCTTTTTGTTCATTTCATAAATCTTTTAATAAATGTTTTTTTATAAATTTAATACAAAAAAGGATATAATAATGCATATTTCTTTCGATACAAGTAAAATATAAAGTTACGTGAAAAAATCGTCGCGGAGAGGATTCGAAGATTAATATCGTAATTTATAAAATTACATGCTTGTCCGAAACGACTAAGAGTACCAGTGGTGGCTGCGGCGAAATTAGGTGTCATGACTCATGAGTAATCAATGTTTTTTTTGTATTTGATTACGATAAATTCCGCTCATAAAATGACAAACATCCGATCGCAGTGGCGACAAGGGGAAATGTCAGAAATGTCATGGGAATGGATGGCGCTATTGCTTATTGCAAGAAAAAAAGAGATGGCACTAAATTCAACCTTGTATATAGTTGATGGTTGAATTAAGTGCAATCTCTTTCTTGAAACCATGAATAATCAATCAATCAGTAATTTATGAATGAAAATTGTTGATAATCGAAAAAGTGCAACTACGTGGTTGTAGATTTTGATGAAATAGGTAATCACGTGTTTTAAATATTATGTCGCCAACTGAAAAACCTCATATCTATAATTTTATAGAAGTGCTTTTGAAAGCGAAATTTATCGAGGCTAAATCCATAAATCGGGTTTCTGCTACTTGACGATAGCTAAAGTTATAAAGAAATATTACCTTTTGTAATTTCAGATGCCTGAGATCCTATAAACCTTTAACCTGCACAGGCTATCGAAACGTTGTAGCTCCTTAATTATCGAATTAAGCGATTTCCCTTAGAGATCGCGGGATAATTCCGTTTGCGCCGAACTGACGACGGCGGCGAATCTCTTCCGATGCTCCTCGCCTTTGGGATTCGATTAATGATAGATTCCATTCGATAGTGACGTAGCATCGATTGAGAAGCAAGCCTTGTAGGGGTTGAAAAAAAATTAAACTCAAGGTGAACTTTATACGAGTAGTATTTAATGCCACGGCCACGTATGGTGTACGTTGCCAATCATTGGTGTTATGTTTCAGTAAAACCTTTATGTTGACATACCACCATAGTAATTACGTACTACCTGTTATAACGAGTACTGCTTATGCATTGTAAACTTTATTTTCAAAAGCCTTTAAATTAATCTTAACATTTGCCTACGAAAGTTATCATGTCAGAATTCGTGTTAATTGAAGATGTCTGTTTTATCTGAGCTGTGCTTTCAGTGATCAAACTGAAACCTAACATGTTGAGAAAAGCGAACCGAACAGCGATTTGCTGTGTAGCTTGTGTGAAGTTTTACCATACAATAAGCGATTTTGAGTAAGACTCAAGTTTCGTAGTACCAAAGGATCCACAGTTTCAAAATATACAACCTAGTTAGTAAATGATTTTATTATCACTGTAATAAATAAGTAATGATAAAGGCGCCCGCGACGTCGTTCGCTTAAAAGGATTTTCGTTTTAAAATTTTCATCTCCTGTCCAATTCTGCAAAAAGTTACATGGAGCTCATCCCGTGTGTAATGGTAACAAGAACTTGAAAAGTGACTCAATTTCTTGTCTGACTACCAGACCGAAAAAAGGCTAAGTTTTAAATTATAAGACCTTTTTCAGATTTATCATACTGCGCTGAGATCGATCTGATATGTAAAAGTCAGTTTTTTTCATGAACTGATGGTAGTTGAAGCTCATTATCAGAGTTTCGGCAAAGTTAAGCTGTAACTTAGTGCAAATATTTAGACAACTTAGCGGAAAGATAGTATACTACATACATACAAGTATAAATTAAACATGCCTACTATTTCTAAGCACCCTTTCATATTTGCGTTATAGCCCAATAAATAGTAAAACTAAAAGATGAACAAATCAAAGATTCAATTGCTGACCTTTGTTGCTGAATCGTTAAAACTTACATGTCTACCCTGCATCTAGTTCACTTGTTGTACCTACCGTCCCACCATACCACTAACGATAAATATTTATTTTAGTTAAATTAAATTAGAGCTTATTCAAAATCTATTTGTTCATCCAATCTCTGCAGGTGGTACCGTTAAAGCTGCTGACTCGCTGTGATTTCCCCGGGGTTCGCTGGCGACCGTTTGCACCTGATATTTTCAATTAACGACTGTCTGGGTCCTAGACTAAGGTTATTTTATAGTTTCAAATATTTGTCTATTATAGACAAATATTTGAATACATATTCTAATTACACTTACGAGTGCATCAACGCCAAACCGACTAGGAGTCGAAGTGGTCGCCATGGCCGAAAACGGTTGGATAGATAGATCATCATCATCATCATATAGTTGATAGAATCAGGTGTTACTTTGCGGAAATCCATGACTAAAGCTGAAAAAGAGGATTATTTTGCTTTAAATTTCCATTAAGCGACTAAATTACAGTCGCTCGTAGTCTGTCGAAGCGACAACATCTCCTGAGGATGCCACGTTTAGTGGCGAAACGTGTCGAGTGTTTTGTTGGTGTCAGTGTTGTGATTCCAGGTGCATCTTCTGTGTCACGTTGTGAGTTGTAGGTATTGTAAGTCCTGTGACTTCCAGCTCTAGCTTTTTCAGGTGATTACAGCTGGGTGCATTTTGGTTCCTGCGCTGGCGTCGTTAAGTGGAAGTTTAAAGCAAAATAATCCTCTTTTTCAGCTTTCATCATCATCATTCTAATTAATATGAGTGACATAGATTCTTAATGCGTAAAACCTGACAGACGTCGCTTAAATCATTGCTGAAGATAAAAATGTGTATAATTATTACTATACTTAACATCAATGCTTTCATATCAAACAAATAGATTAAGTCCATTGAACAGAATTAAATTAAAGACTAATAGACGGCATAGTTTCGAATTAAATGTAAGAACTACCTGCGTGGTTCCCAAATTGCAATGATGGATCTTCTTAAATCCCCCCTACTTGACATTCAGAGAGCGTCCTGAAGTCTTGCAACAATCTTACAGAAAATGTATTCGGAAGCAAATAGCATGCTTACACAGCTTTAGTTGTAGTCAGACGTCATCTAAATATCTAGTGAAATTAAAACACACTTAATGTAATATGGACTGCCACACGCGGGACTCGAACCGAATAAGTTAATGAATATCTAGTGTCACGCTATCTAGTGTGGACCTATGTAAAATTTAAGTAATGGTTTAAATATTCTGTAGAATAAGAAGACCTTGCCAGTTAAAAAGAAATCTATGAAAAAAAAACTTTTTAGTCCGCTTACTAGTCCTTCGGATATGTAGCTAGCTTACATATCCGAATCTAGACTACAACTAAACATGTCATTACATAGCTGTCAGCTTCATAATACTTCAAAGTAGGTACTACGAGTGTACTTTATCCTAGACTTTATTAAAGATTTATTCAGTAAAACTCCGAAATGTCTGGGACAAGTTTTGCTGCGCTGAGTGAAGGTTCCTAGTTTGTATTCAGGGCGTGACCGAACATCAGCGGTGCACTCTGCAGCCCCTATACTGAAAGCCGTTGTCAGTAGTTTCGGATGTAGTCATCCTTGTCACTCTTACAAGCGTTACTGTGCGAGCGAACGAGTTAGCTAGACCCGAAATTACGGACAAGGCTTAGAGAGTAGGCACCTAGGACCGAATGCAGACTGTAGTATGATTAGATGTGTCCGCTAAATGTACAATTCGAGTATTTTTTAACACGCTTTTATTAGATCGGGGTGTATGTATGTAACGGAATTTTTGAGCTCAATTTTCACCAACTTCCAGAAATCAGATTAATTTGCACACGTATTAAGTACCGATGACAATGCAATAGTTTGATAAGAGTTTTCCATTATCCTTATTAACTAAAAAAAATAAAAATAAATAATAGTTTAAAAAAACTAAAATACACGCTTTTCTGAGTACACGGAATTTATATTACAGTAGAGTTAAAAGCGTGGGGTGCTTGGTATAGTAGTATGTGAAAATCATCCTATTATTGGCAACTATAAAAAGAGGAGTATGAAAACGTCATAAAGTGCACTCCCCGCTTTTTACTCTACTGTAATATAAATTCCGTGTACTCAGAAATTATTTTTCATCCCACCATCTCGGAAAGAGTCATTTTGCTCTTCAATATCTGAGTGGAAAAGCCGTTTTTATTCACTAGAGGTTAAAGTAAATTTGAATTTAGAACATCGTGTGCACCAAGTTTGTGAATTAAAAAAATCATTAAACCTGTTTATTGCTACCTCTATGGTGCCAAATATATCATACAACATTTTTTTAATTTGTTAAAAACTCAAACTTGGAACCTTCTTGGTGCTCTTTTTTTAATTTGCTTTGTTGGCGGTTCTTTACGCGGCATTTTTTCACGTCATTGTTAAACCTTATATGCCGGCTCTACACTCGCACGCGAATCGCAGCCGCGATTCACGGCCGCGATTCACGGCATTGATTCGCGCGTAATGCGCATCACATGCCGCGAAAAATATAGCCCTCCACATTCGCAACTTTTCGCATTTATGTTCGCGCATTTCACTGAAATGGACGTTGAAATTGCTGCTGCTCTGACCCTGTGCGCTTTAGCGTGTTACAATTATGCGTTTATAAAGTCCAGAAAACAGATTAAAAAAAAATGGAGGAGAAGGAGGTGGTGGATGACACAAATCCATCGTAATAGAACCAGGCAAGTCTTTTTGACATACCTACTTAGAATCTAGAAGAATTTATTTTTATTTTATTTATTATTATTTTTATATTAATTGATGGGGGCACCACTTCCTTCAATGCAGGTCCTTAATATAAGTAAATACCACAGCAAAATAGCGAGTTCATATATTTATTCCTAATTATTTATTTCAGTGCGAGTCTGGAAAAGCAGTTGGCCGAACTTGTAGCAGAACCTTCAGCTGAATTCCAAAAATTCACTAGAATGTCTCTCTTAGATTTTGAGAAGTTATTAAGTGAAGTGTCTCCACTAATTTCTAAGCAAGATACTCAATTACGAAAAGCAATCCCGGCTAAAACGCGTCTCGCCATTACATTACGATTTTTGGCAACTGGAGACAGCCTACAAAGTTTACACTTTTTGTTTAAAGTTTCACCTCAACTAATATCGCAAATAATACCCGAAGTATGTCAAGCTTTAAATCAAGTACTGAAGGCGGAAATTAAGGTAATTAAAAATAATATTAACACACAATTTTATTGAAACTATTTATTTATATATATATATTAATTTTTATTGCGAAAGTGTCATAGTTAGGTAGTTATTACTATAAATTGAACTTAGTTATTATTAGGAACTGTGTACCCAATATTGATTTTGTTCCAATATCAGGCGTACTCAATTAAATGCCGGCGTACGCCTTCGCAATTAAATCGTCATAATCTGTTGTATCTTCAGTAGGTTGGTCGCTCGTATTCTCACTATAATATGTATGGTCTTCATGAGGTTGTTGAATCAACTCATTTGTTAAGATAATCACTGGTGAATCTCCTGCGGTTGATGCTTCTTCTGGAATACTAATTACTGGTGGATCTAATGGTAGTGACTCAGAGTACATGGTCTGTTGTATAGGTGCCCCGGAGTATATGGAACAAATCGGCGACTCGGAGTAAATGCTGCGTGCAGTAGTTGCCCTCTGTTGTTGCATTGGTGACTTGGAGTTAATGCCGGGTGAACTAGTTGCTCTCTGTCTCTGTTGTTGCATTGGTGGTTCTGAGTAAGTGCTGCGTGAGCTAGTTGCCCTCTGTTGTTGCATTGGTGGTTCTGAGTAAGTGCTGCGTGAGCTAGTTGCCCTCTGTTGTTGCATTGGCGGTTCTGTGCGTGAACTAGTTGCTCTCTGCTGTTGAAGTGGTGATGGAGACGGTGTTGAAATATACGTTCGAGCAGGCGAGAAATATTCTGGAGTTTCCGATCGAGCTGAAGAATAAAGGGAATGGGAGTGTCGGTTATAACGCCGAAACATCTGATAAATTTCGCATACAAACTGCTCTCTTTCATCTTCAGATAACAGTCTCAATTTTTTGGCAATTATTTTACCGTGTAAATCACATTCATCTTCTTCTTGGGGTTGCCGAGCTCTTAATGTCGTTTTAAGTGTCGAAAGACAATCCTTAACTGTTTCTCCAGCAATTAAAAGCTCAGAGGGGTTGTTACGGCGACGAATCGTTTTAGACTTTATTTGTTGTTGAGTCTCCTCGCTTATTTCATGTTGTTGAGTCTCCTCGCTTATTTCATGTTGTTGAGTCTCCTCGCTTATTTCATGTTGTTCAGTCTCCTCGCTTGTTTCATTATTTGCGGATTCTTCCTGAAATATAAAAAATAAACAATTACAAATACTATGTTTTGTAAACATATTTAATCGTTAACGTTAACCTTGCCCTAATGTATAAAAAAAAATTTATTTACAGATACCGACGTGCGCAGAAGAGTGGCTTGAAATTGAAAAAGGTTTCAAATTTCCACGAGCTGTTGGTTCAATTGATGGAAAACATATTGTTATACAATGCCCACCAGAATCAGGATCGGAATATTTTAATTATAAGAAAACACACAGCATAGTATTGTTAGCTTTAGTTGACAGCAATTATAATTTTATATTTGCCGATATAGGATGCCGGGGCAGAATTAGCGATGGCGGGGTGTTTAGAAATAGTTTACTTTGGAAAAAAATTTGTTTAAATACATTAAACTTGCCTACACCACACCCCTTGCCTGGTTCAGACAAAGATGTACCTTATGTATTTTTAGGAGACGGTGCTTTTGCACTGTCAACACATGTAATGAAACCTTATCCGGGTTCTCATGATCCAGGATCCCCAAAACGTATTTTTAATCAGAATTTGTCAAGGTCACGGGTTGTAGTAGAGAATACGTTTGGAATACTTGTAACAAAATTTAGAATATTTCAAAAACCAATTCCATTTAACCCCGAAAAAGTTTCTCTTATAACTATGACATGCATCTTACTGCATAACTACTTACGAAAAAGTGCTACTTCGTCACAAATATATACGCCGCCAGGAAACATAGACACTTATGATGAAAATGGCATGTTCACACCTGGTGCATGGAGAAATGAAAGACAAGAATTTGAAGCTACTTGTGCTGTTCGTAATATTCCAATCACAGCACGCCGATCAGCTCTAAATGCCCGTGAAATAAGAGACGAGTTTACGAAGTATTTTGTAAGTAGGTAGATAGATATAAGATATAAAAGTGGAAAAATTAGCAAATAAATTATACTTACAGTATTTATTGTTTTATTACATGTCATTCCATCTCCCAGAAATGAATTCATGGTCTCATAGGCGAACCATATGGGCTTATAAACTTCATCTGAGCTAGCACCGCTGTGGGTAGAATCCTTTACTTTTTTCCTGTATGTTCTGAAGCTGGACATTAAGGAGTCCTTTTTCTTCTTAAGATCAGGCACAGGAATTCCCATAATTTCGCTAATTCTCATCCAGGCATCATGTACCTTAATTTTATTTTTGTGATCTGCATGTTTGGCTTGCCAAATCACAGGTTCCGCTTGATAACACTCAAGGAACGTTAGTTCCCGATCGTTACTCCACTCGATGCTCATAACGTAAACATAAACGTCCACTTATCCCTGCGTCTCGCACACAACTGCGAACACACCGCGAATGTGGATGCGTTCGCGTTCGCGCTTCGCAATCGCTTCGCAATCCCTTTGTCGCGGGCCAAAAAACCGCCACCGGACGGGGAACGCCGCGAAGCGCGAACGTGAAGCCGCGAAGCGCGACCGTGAAGCCGCGAAACCATCCACACTCGCGGTTCGCGCCCTTCGCGGGCTTTCGCGGCGCGAGTGTAGAGCCGGCTCTATACAAGAAACTTGAAAACAAGTGAAAAAACTAAAATGAGTGTTTTCTAGCGACGAGGAAGTTTGTTTGACGCCAACAGAATTGACTGAAACTGTTAATAATTCGCAAATGATCTTTCTTCCTCAACAATCATGCGAGAAGTATTTAAAACAGTAGGACGTTATGTTCAACACGTGGCGACTAGCAAAAGCAGCCAAAACTTTCTCAGAAAACGTTTTGCTGGCATATTTTATAGAATTATCCGAGAACAAGAAAGCAAGCACTCGAATAATAGTACACAAGTGACTAACACCAACAACAAAAATATTACACTCAATTTAAATAACTGTAGCAACTTTACTTTCAATTTTTATTAATTATACCTAAATATTATTTTGTTATAATTTAAAGATTATTCTGTAATACTTACCTGTCATAATGCAGTAGTTAATACCTAAACTGAAATAAAAGTAGCTATCTTGTGATTGTCAACGGTTTTATTTGCATTTAGTCATTTCCTCGCTGAGGTGGAATGAAAAGTTACGTGTTGCACTCGAGTGCAAAGATTTTTCACCTCGTGCTCTTTTGATTCCCTCGCTAACGCTCAGGATTCTAATTTTGAATCACTCGCTGCGCTCGTGATTCATTTTTAGAATCCTTCGCTTGCTCGGTCATCAAAATTGAACACGCGGTTAAAAAGCAACTTTGCACTCTTGTATAACAAATAACTATTCTCTTTTTAGTTAGCAATAAAAGCGTGTTTTTTAGTTTTTAAACTATTATTTTACGCACCTTAGCTCTGTGTTGAAGCGCGCCTAACTTAAGAGCTAACTTGCGTGACGGGAAGAAAATGTTTCGGTAAAGAAAATGAGTTCTTTACAAATGTTGAAATGGGAACGTTTGAATGTAGATGGAATCAAATAGTTTTGTTTTCATACTTTCCTATAAGAAGGGACTTCTCTTGTCAAATCTTGGCAAGTCGTTGTTTTGAAAGACTAGTCTGTAGATTAGTCTTCATCGTGTAACTACATTGAATATACATCGATACCGTTCTACCTTTTGTATAACTTAAAGTTATTTGTTTCCAACAACACATCTCTTACTGTAGATTCAAACATTTCTCCGTGCAATATAAAAACGTCTTCGCAGTAAAACTGAACATAAATCATATGGATTTGATCCCGAGTGAACATAAATGTTAAATGCGATTCAAAGCGTACTGTTAGAATTTGAAATAGCTTGAAATATTAAAAGCAGTCCCATCTCTGACTGAAGCTTGCTTTGATATAATGTTGAATAAGTAGGTACTCGTATTATGATGCTGACCGTGCGTCTACTTTATTTGTACAGCCTGACCAGAAAGAGTAGAAATTAATTAAGATGGAACTAAAATTCTTCATCATAATGGCAACCCTTTTTTTTTCTTTTTTTTTTAACGTCAGGAAATGTCAATTACGCACCGTACCCCTCCGTCGGGGACCGATGGGGCGTGTGTGGGACTCCCCCGTCTTCGGGTATACCCACTAAAACCTGACGAAGCCCGCTGCGTGTGGCTGTGACAGCAGGGGCCGCGGTGTCTCAACAGTCCCGCGACCCTTGCCAGCAGCAACGTCCGCCCTCTAAGCAGGAGGGCGGATCTCCACGGAGTGGGGTGAGGAGATCTCATCCCGCTCCAGACGGCACACTGGCGCCGTCTCTCAGAAGGGTCCGGGCGGTTAGGCCAAGACCCTCGTTTCGCCACGAGGACCAGAGTCCCAAGGACATCCCCTGCCTCCTCTGATAAGCCAGAGGGGTGCTGGGAGCCACAACCACTTCGGTGAGCCGCCGCTCGATGCGAGACAGACGCGACTCACTAGTGTCTCTGCCGCCCGATACGGGAACAGACGCAGAGGCACTCTCCACAGAGCATCTTGGCTTCACCTGTCGCTGGATTGCGACAGGCTACTGAGCCCCCTCGCCACGGCAAGGCGTGCTCTATTCGAGGGGGATAATGGCAACCCTACCGCAAGTGTCAAACGTCAGTAAAGTTGCCAAAACTATAAAATATTTTATATTTATTTTTATTTTTCATTGTATGATTATATGGTTACGGAAATGGCGGATAAAACAGTTAATAATGGCTCTAGTGAAGTGGTTTGTGTTGTTTTACAAGGATATTTGGCGGAGTATCATTGCCGTTAAACTCCCTACAGAATCGCACGATCTAAACTAAACTATCATTTCATATATCTAACTTCGTGTGACTGGTTATGTTCACGTCCAAGAAAATACATTTTTGAATAGCTAGACTGAGTAATTTTGGTCGTTTGATATTTTATATATTTCTTTTTTACTTTAATTACAGAAAAATCGAACTATAACATCGGACGCTTCATAGTTCTTCATTACTCCTATAACGTGCATTAAAACATGAAAAGAAAGGAAAAAAATATATTTTGATTGAGAGAACCTTTGAAAATAAGATGGACTAATGTTTTAATATTAGAGAGGAAGTGACACAGTGGCTGAATAACTAAAAAAATTTTTATTACTTAAAAACTTAAAAAAGTTCGTGACTTTTCATATTGGATACGCGCGACGCGGCTGTTTCAATCACTGCATTAAGAAATATTCCTTTCTACCTTTCGTTACGATTGTCCCTTTGTCTGCGCAGTGCCTAACTTAAGTTAGTAGCACATGCACGCTGGCGCGCCGCATTTTTCTTCCCCCTGTCTGCGACCCTTTAATGAGACTGAAACTATTCTAAAACACACGGAAAACTTTCGGGGCGGGCGCGCCGACAGAATTCCTCGAACAAGTCTCCAAAACAAAACAATTACCTAAGGTCGCTTTTTGAAAGAATGTTTAAGGTGAACATGCTCTCTCAATTCCGGTTCACATGCGACCCAGTAATGACAAAGTTAGTTTTCAGAGTTAAGAAAGCGTCTAGCAAGGACCTGTTATAGATAAAGTTTTGAGAGTGGTGGAAAAATAACTGGGTTACGTTCTTGAAAAAAATATCTAAAAATTATGCTGTTGCCATGAGAGGAAGACTTGAAAATAATCAGTTGATATTAATTTTACAAAACTACAAACTACGGTAAAAAATTATTAAGTCAAACATTTTTTTTTGTTGTAGAAAAACATTTTTCAATTTGTTCAAAGTACCACTGTACGAGTACTCGTAGTATCGAATCAATTGCGTTTCTTATTAATGCAATAAAAAATTCGAAGTAGCGTGTGCGGTAGCAATGCTTTGTGGTGTGTACCCATTTGAAATATTCTACAACCCTGGGTGCAGTAAGCTCATTTAGATCGTAAAATTACGGTTGTAGCATAACAACGTTTCTTAATTAATTCTGTGAAATAGTACCTATTTGTTAGGAGCTGAACTTGAGAGGACTTTTTAAATATGTATGACTGAGCTCCGTTCATTAAAATCTTATTAAATATTAAATACCTAGTCAAGGTCTAAAAGTTATATTACGTACTAACATATTTTATGTCTGCGTTTAAAAACTTAAAAGTTATTATGTTCCGATATGAGAATCGGAATCCTTGGAAAACAAATTCTTTTGTCACGAAAAGATTTTGCAAAGAAGTCTTTACCTCTAGGTTTCGCATTTAAGGTCGCATTCTGTTTCTAGCAACCAGCTAGCGACCGGCGAGCCAGCCCCCTGTGACGCAGTACGCAGCAGCAGTCGCGCGACAAGGTCGCTTGGTTTATTTATAGTTCCATATAAATCCATAAAAAGTAGCGGATCAGGCGGCGCTAGCGATGTCGCGGGTCGCGGTCTTGCGTCGCGGTCGCATAGAACCGAATGCTTCCTTTACTTTCCGATGACACAGCACGTTAAGCCCTTGGTCCTGCGCCTGATCTCTCTCCGGTCATGTCGCATTGCCGTCGCACCGAACTTTGAGAGTGATGGAACAGTGAGTGCACCTGTGTATTGCGCTCACACTTGTGCACTATAATATCTCCTGCGTAACTAAGCATCAGAGATCAGCCTCAACTAAAGCTGATCTCTGTTGAGATTGGTCGCCGTAGTCGAAACCGGCCAGGAGGACTATTATTATAGTTTTCCATTGACAGAGGAACCTTCCCTTTTCAGTGTTTCACTCGACGTTTTGCTGTAACTATTGTAACGTTTGGCACACCTTTTACTCTATTTGATGCTCGCTCCATCGTAGGTACATTGTTTGAAAAGATAGCGATCGCTGGATTCTACTCGCAGTTCCAAGCACAACACAAATTGCATTCGTTTCTGCAACCGGGGTACATGCACTTAACTTTATGTTGCTCGTACTATAAAAATGATTTGTGTCGCGTCTCAAAGTTACAGAGTTATTGCTTTTTAATTCTTAATAAAATTGAGATGCGGAGACTATTTCTTTTTAGACGGTTACACATTTACACGTTATTGAGCGAAGTTGCTCACATTTTATCTTGTCCGACTTCATATCTTGTAAGTCTGGCTTACTTTAACTGACAACCACTTTGATGTATTGGTTATAAAGTTGACTATTAACAAAGAGGTCGCGGGTTCGATCCCCGCACTGTACAAACATTTGTGTGCATGAACATGTCTGTTTGTGCCGGTCTAGGTGTTATATGTATTTATTTAAGTTGTAATTCCACTATTGAATCTGGTTTCTGTAACACAAGTGCTTAAGCTACTTACCACGGAGCCACATCAATGTATGTGATATTTTTGAAGCTGTGCAATACAGCTTCTTCTCTGCACTATGCTAAAAAGGCCGTGTTATTAGATCCTTATCCATAATTGCTATGCATCCTTAGGAAAACGCAGAACTCAATGAAACCGTGTTTTTCTTTGTCTTAATAATTCAAATGTATCTAAAAATAATAATAATAGTCTTCCTGGCCGATTTCGACCACCGCGGCTAATCTCAACAGAGATCAGCTAAATACGCAGAAGATATTATAGTGCACAAGTGTGAGCGCAATACACAGGTGCACTCAATGTTCCATCACTCTCAAAGTTCGATGAGACGGCAATCCGACATGACCGAAGAGAGATCAGGCGCCGGACCAACGGCTTAACGTGCTTTCCGAGGCACGGGGGTGTAACACCGCCAACTTCCCGACTCCGAGCTGTTTTTGAGAAATTCGTAACAGAAAATCTCAGAAACAATTTTGGCTCGACCTGGGATTCGAACCCAGGAACTCTGGGATGTTAGGCAGATCTTTGCCACTACACCAACGAGGCAGTCTAAAAACAATAATGTATGTAAATAAATCTGCTAAAACTTTAAAGTTAATATACTCAGATGCTTCATTATCCTTCATGCCAAAGGATGCCATGCCATGCTTAAACATAATGGCATCAATTACACTCGTTAAGCCACAGAATGGCACCCAAACAAAACCGTGGTAGCTGCTATCTAGTATCAGATATGGGCCTAACAGCATCATCAACCGACCTTATACTGTTAACCTCGTACGCGACACAATGGTAAGCTGTGTTCATACACGTGTATATATTACCCTAAGCAATGCGTAGAGAACTTTTTGGCTACGAAAAACTGCTTGAATTTTAGACATATTATTATCTAATCACTAGGAAAATATATCGAAGTATCTTCCCGTTTACGAATCAGTTCAACGTTCAATGAATAAAACTCTAACGGAGAGTATTGTATGGGCTTCTTTCCTAAACTGCCACATAGTGAGGAAGTTTTCCTTGATCAGAAAGTCTAATAACTCCTAAGTTTACGAACAATAATGCCATTTACAGCAGTACAGTGACTTTTAGATATGTAAAAACTAGATTGAGAAGTAACAGTTATAACTATCATGCCTAAATACGAGTATACCTACGGCATCACAAAATGAATTTGTTCCTAAAGTAATAACGCACCTTTGTCTTTGTTTAACTGAACAGTTGAACAACGCTACATAATGTATGTTGTAAAATTTTAGTGCACAACCGATATTGGATTCTACACTCGCGAGCAACTAAATCGACTCAGCGTGCAAGCGTAAATATTAATGTGTTTTTTGTCGTTAAACAAAAATCATCTTAACTTAATCATACATCATCTGAAAGCTTGTCTCTTCAACCTTAAATCAATATCATAATTGTCTATATTTATTTTTATACTGTCAATCGAATCGTAACAGTGGTAAAACGGGAATTTAGGAAAACGCGATATCTTTTGGTAATTTTATAAAAAAAAAACAATTTTAAACAAAATACATCATTACCCCTCCCTAGCCCTGGTTACAGTTGGCAGTGGTTCTTCAGAAAACAAACAAGCTTCTTCACCATCTATTTTTTTTTAATTCATTCAATTCGAAACTTTGTAATTCCCTCCCTAGCCTTGTTTCCAGTTAGTTAGCAGTCGTTTCTTCATTGAACCAACAAGCTTCTTCACCGTCTCTTAAGGAATTTCGCCCCACTCTTTCAATAACCCCACCTTCAGGTGCTCCATGATCGAGGGGCTGGATTTCTGGCCCTGGCTCTTCTCTTAAGCTTATCCCATAAGTGCCCAATGGGAACTTGTAAGCGACTGAGAATGTTGACCTTGATGGGGTGTCTTTTGTACGGGGTGTTGCGAGCGCAACTCGTGAGTATTGATTGACGCGATTTTTTTCATTACAGTGTTTTATCATTGTGGGAAAGAAAATACAGATCTTTTGATTTTAATCTTTGAATTAAAAGATTTAAAAGCTCAAAGCTAAAACCTTGAATTAAATCATACATAAATATTATGCATAAATTTAATATTATACGATAAAGACAACTCAATCTCGTAGCATAAGCGTTGAGCCGATTCGGTTGCTCGCGAGTGTACTTTTGCTACAAGAACTATGTATGATATTACGATTGTCAATCATGTCAATCATATTTCATTATTGGAACTCAAGCAGCGTTTGTGGTTTTAAAAAAAAACTGATTGAAAAGATATGTTGATATTTTCTAACTGATCCTAGTTATTGGCTACTGCCTAGGTATTTCATCCTAGGCATGGGCAAGAGTCTCTCCGTACTCTGTAAAAGCACCAAGTCGTTTTGCACTACTAATTGGGTCTCTGCCCTTGCGGCGACGGCTTCGTCGAAGTAGCCATTATGGAGAGACTTAGGCGTATCTGTTGAACGTCTTGTAATAATATTCTGTTTTCATCTTTACAGGTAAGTACGAGATTTCAAGCTACGAAGTTGGATAATGCAGTCACACGTGTAAGAATCGACAGCGATCCAAATGGTACGGTCGTATATTTTATGATGGCCAATCTCGACAGAGATCAGCCAACTACGCAGCATATATGATAGTGCACAAGTTTGAGCGCAATACACATGCATACACACTCCTTCCTTCCTTCATGCTCAAAGTTCGGTGAGACGGCAACCGACATGAACGGAGTGAAATAGGTAGAAGTATTTAATTGTCGCCTGTACATACTATGATAAATATAGGTACTGAAAATGTGTTTATTACTCTCTTTGTTACTTTATCACAACATTGTTTCAATGTAACCGCAAGCCGCAATAAACGGGAATTAAATTTCCAAGGCGTAAAACGTCCCCGCCTTCGTTTTGTCTCATAGTCGAGTGAAGTGTAACACTTAATTAGTCTATGTTTGTACTAACGAGAAATGTGCCACTGTTTGGAGTCGTTACATGATTAAAAGCATAGATAATGCATCAGTTATTCACTTGATAATGCATCAGTTATTCACTTTCGTTCCTTCCAACAGTTATGGAAAATTAATTAAGCATGAGAACTTGTGATGTATCCGCAGATATCCGACGGAAAAGAAAGATCTGTTTCGTATCCGTATCCGTTACTTTCCTTGCGGATCTTTTGTGGATCTTTTGACTTATTATTTTCAATTGATAGGGTGAAATGCTGAAATGAAATATGTAGGTAATAAGGTAGATTTCAAAAACTATTAAACTCAATTCAAATATTTTTTGAATTTTTTTTAAATAATTGGCACCTTTATTATCTACACGCAAAACATTATCTACGAAGCTCAGTGGACACTAAAACAAACAAAAAAAATACTCACGCAATGTAAGTCTACTAAACATGAGCCGCCGGTCGTTGATGAAGATCCGTATCCAACCAAATATCCGTATTCGCATCCGTATCCGCGGATATACTTTTTTTACGCTCCTGCACATCACTAATACGAACTCGGTATCTTAAATAGATCACATTCAAATAGATAAAAACCCATACATACGGTAGGGTGAGCAGGAACAACTATCGTAACGTATTCGTAGCGTTTACCTTATTTACTTGTCAATTTGTATGGAGAAACTGTCAGTTCCTGACGTTTGGACGACACGAATGCGTTACGATAATGTTCGTGCTCACCCCACGGGTCGAATAAATACCCTCCATTTGTGATGTCGGTTAAAAAAGCAGATGACACGAAGTATGATGACTCTGATAATCGGAAAAATAAAACACTGTTGCCAGTTCCAACCATGCTATTGTTAATCGAGTCATTTGAACCATAAATAAGCGCTTACCAGGCTCTACATCACCAGATAAATACCAACGTGCGTTGCCTGCGTGGAGAGAGCTGAATAATTGCCACAGGACTGGCATCCCAAAAACAGACAACTAGTTTAGCTGAGTGCATTTCATTGGACGCGTTCCTATGTACGCGGACGGCGGGACATGTCACAAGCGATTTAAACAAAGGAAATTAATTATATATTGAAGTGTGCATATTGCCTGACGTGTCAGAGTTTCTTAAAAATAAAAAAAATAAAATTCATTTATTGCAGGTTACTAAGACCCATAATAGTGGCCATAAAAAATAATATTCATAATTAAATTATATAAATAAATAACAGTGATTAATAGTTTTGACCATAGAGTTAAGAGTTTCCATTTTTCTGCCAGCATTCCGTCCGAATGTGCCCTATAATTTGAGGTTTGCAATCCAAAAAACATTGTCGCACATGTATCGACGCTTTTTGTCATGTTGAGTATCAACGGTAACATGTTACCGTGATTGTGTTGATACCCAACACAACTGAATATTATTCAGTTGTGTTGGGTTTTGCTATCTTTATAAAGGTTATGTTTTTAAAACACCAAGGTCTTGGAAATATTTACGATAGGTGTCATCATCGCCCTACAACAACTGAAAGTAGAACCAGTCATAACGGAATGGATAAATGAGCTGGTCAGTAAAAGGGCGGTCCAAATTGCGGTAAAAACGATCACCCGTGCAAGGATGGTCAGGGGGTGCCCCCAAGGGGGCAATCTGTCACCACTCCTATGGAACATGGTAGTAGACAGCCTCTTGAGGACACTGAACGAAAGAGGCTACACTACCATTGGTTATGCAGACGACCTAGCAATTCTGATAAATGGGAACGCAGAGAACATCCTCTGTGATGTAATGCGTGCTGCTTTTCAGATTGTAGAAAAATGGTGTGAGGAACACCAGCTGTCAGTCAACCCCAAAAAAACAGAGCTCATCCTTTTCACTAACAAAAGGAAGCTACCAAATCTAAAACTACCAAAATTATTTAACACCGAATTAACCCTATCAACTCAAGTAAAATATCTGGGCATCACTCTCGATAGCAAGTTGAACTGGGGAAATCACATCGACAACAAAATTAAGAAGGCCTGTATAGCATTCTATCAGTGCAAAAGACTCCTTGGCAGAAAATGGGGTCTCAATCCAAAAATCACACTTTGGCTATACACGTCAGTTATCAGACCCTCCTTAACCTACGGATCAGTTGTATGGTGGCCCAGAACGCAACTGTCCACTATCAAATCCAAACTACAAAGCTTGCAGCGCCTAGCGAGCGTAGCAGCTACAGGATGTATGAGAACCACTCCATCAGCCGCCGTAGAGTTCCTATTGAACCTTAGACCTCTTCATCTGGTCATACAGGAAGAAGCAAAGGCAGCTGCCTTAAGACTGAGAGCAAATGGGCTATGGAAACAAAACACTATGACAACGCACTCCAAAATCATGGAGGACATCACGAAGGAAAGACCCCTTCTAGATGCACCCATGGACAGGATACCATGCCACTACATCTTTGATCGAGAATACATTATCCAACTTACCGAAGAACGGAAAGACAACTCTGGCGTCAAAGAAGTTAGGATATACACAGACGGCTCCAAAACCTCACAAGGAACTGGAGCCGGAGTGTTCTCGTACGACTTAAACATCAACATATCAACCACCCTGGACAAACTAAACACAATTTTCCAAGCAGAATGTATCGGAATTATCAGAGCAGCACAGGCGGTTGCAGCCAGAGACGTCGGAGACCTCAACATCAAAATTGTCTCGGACAGTGCATCCGTGCTTCAAGCTCTACAAAACAACACCATAACCTCTGCCCTCATATTGGAATGCCACAACGCACTCCAACTCATTGCAAGGAAAAATAAGATAACCTTGCAGTGGATCAAGGGACACAGCAACTCTCTCGGCAACGACGCAGCCGATGAACTCGCGAAAAAGGGATCCGCGACAACAGTGTTTGGCCCGGAACCGCTACTACCTATACCGCAGGCCCAAATAAAAATATGGCTGCGAGAAGACACCGCAAAAAACCTTCTGCTAGAATGGACAAACAGTGAAGGCTGCAGGCAAACTAAAAATGCAGTTCAGATGCCATCTAAAAAGCTTGCCCGCAACCTCGCCAAACTAACGCGCGACAATCTACGCAGAGTTATAGGGATAATAACAGGCCATTGTCTCCTAAACAAGCACCTATTTAACATAGGTGTAACAAACAGCCCTCGATGCAGAGGATGCCTCAAGGAAGAGGAAACGCCACAGCATGTACTCAGGGAGTGCACAAGCGTGGAAAAACAGCGAGCAGACATTCTAAAAAACCCAACATCATTCCAGGAAATCTTTAGTGGCCTAGGCAGGCTGCTAGCCTTCTGGGAGAGCTTGGGTTGGTTGGAATAGAGGCAAACACGCACAATGGCCCAATCGTGAGGCTAAGTGCGGAAAAAGCCCTTTTTTTTTCGCTGTGGAAATGCTTTTACGCATGCCCCCCACACATCTGCAGGGGGGTATGTGGGACTCAACGGCTGGTGTGCAAGGCCGTAATACCCACTAAAACCACAGCGCATTCCACCACTCCGCCATTGTGGGGGGTGCCATGGGGTCGCGTGAGCATTCACCACGGCACCCCGGCGGATAGCCCGAGGGCCACAAACTCCTTGGCGGCGGAGCAAGGTGTTGGGCTCCGCCACCACCCGGCCCCAGAGGATAGGGAGGACGGCAACGACACACCGCATCTCCTCTTCCTCTGCGGCCCCACCGCAGCGCCATCCAACGGTGCGCCCCCGTTTGGTCGCGGGAGATAGGCCGCACGGCAACGACACACCGAGACGTCTCTCCTCCCGCGACCGCACCCGACTGCGAGGGACAGCCAAAACCGTCCCCCACACCCGCACCTTTGGACGCATCCTGCGCAGGCCTGCAGCTAGCCCACGTGGAGCGTCCCCTCCCGGGATCCCGCTTAGCTTCACCGTGGGTGGCAAAGCCACGGTTACTGAGCCCCCCCACCACGACAAGGTGGAGATCCCACAGGGGGTTGCGGAAAAAGCCCTGCAGAACTAACTAACTAGGTGTCATCATGCCTATTGCCAAATTCCTAACAAATCATGCAAGAAAGCTTCGCGCTTCCTGTGTGAAAAGAATTTAAAGATTTGTCACGAGTTTTGGTAAGGAGCATATAATCACTACGTTTAGGTGTATCATCAAAGAAAACATGTAAAATATGTAGCAACGACATTGCGGCAACGTAAAATTAAAGTTTTCGAATGGCCTTTTGTGGTAAAAGCCGTGCTAAACCCGTTCGATCAAATAAACAGGTGGAGTTCCGCAGGTTACTACGGTTCATTTATCGCTTTAACCTTCCTATTGTGTCGGCCTTTCTACGCAAACTTGTAATTTGTTACATTTAGGTTTAATTTAATAAAATCGACCTGAAATATATTTTGTCCTTTTTATGGAATGTATGTATGTATGAATGTATGGAGGTGCTTGTGGCGCAGTGATTGCAGCGCTTTGGTAGTGATACCAAAAGTTAAGCAACCTACGGCGCGGTCATGTTTAAGATGTGTGACCATTCTGACCATAAAAGTGACGTCTATTTACAAGCATCTCCGTGCTTCGGAAGGCACGTTAAGCTGTTGGTCCCGATTAATATCTTTAGATATTAGTCGTTAAGCCCTGGTCGGAGGCCCTCGGGCGGCTTAATTACTGTCAAGTAAGGTTGGTCACTTACCTTACACACACCCCTCCACCAATCCGCACTGAGCCCGCGTGGTGGAGTGTGGCTCGCACCACCTCATAGTTGAGGTGAGGCCTGTGCCCAGCAGTGGGACGTATAAAGGCTGATGATGATGGAATGTATGTATTAATTTCGAATAGAATGATTGTGGGAGACACCCTCAAATCACCCGAGAGAAATATTTTTACAAATATTTAATGTATGTATTAAGTAGTAATATCTTACCCGTTGTCCTACGTGAGCAACATACGTGACAATTGCAATACAACACAATACATAGAGGTACAATAATACAATACAATTGTATACATAATGAATGTATCAATAATTATGTCAAATGTATGTACTTTTTGATCGTGTCCTACGTTGGGCAACACCTTAGCTTGTTATACGAAACTTACCTACTCTACTTTCACTTTACTTGTAATAAGTCTGTATACGAGTATGAACGAATGTTTGTCAAGCCTTAATACAGTATTAGCCGACATTGTCGTAAGTCATACGTCTCTCCAATTGGCTAGACAACACCACCAATCATTGACATACTTTTTATTATCTGTCAAAACGGTCTGCCCCCATAGATTTCGTATGGTAATAAATGATTGTGACGTCACGGTCATCATGTGTCAGAAATCGGAGTCAATTGACCGAATATTTATTGCGTTTTGTGTGTTAAAAATTGGTTTCTACAGCTTTTTTGAAATATATTGGTTGTATTAACTTCATAGGGGCTATGTTTTTTAAACACCATGTTCTTGACAATATTTAAGATAGGTGTCATCATCCCAATTAAGCACTAAATCTTTGAAGAACTCAGCCCTTGCGTAGGTTGGTATGATAACCCTACTGTGTCTATATTCATCGCAAAGCGATTCTTGCTTAGATAATAATAAAAACGTTCAATGTTATATTTTTATTTCATATGTGCAAAAGAAATGATACCTAAAATATTTGAATTCCTAGTAGAGCTACTGTACTTAACTCAATCATTCTTAGGTTTGTACATCCTTGCGTGAGGTTAGCCTTGAAAAATTATGTTCAACATTTTCATCCCTCATAAAGTATGAAGGTTAGTTACAAAAGAGATTGTACAATGTCTGAGACAAATGTCTTTTTCTTTCTTTTAGTACTTGGTATTTTATAACAAGCCATGTCATTGTGTAACTTCAGTTTATTTTGCTCAGCAGAGCGTATTTCTTCTGTTGTCGAAACAACATTGATGGTTTGTTGTAGTACCAGTTATTTCTGTACGCTTTTTAGTCAAAGAATAACGTGGTACCGTTTCCTGAAACTGTATAAAATGAAATTATAAGCAACTCCATTTTAGATTCATACAACATGCATTGTAATTATTTTTCTGAAGAGTTCTGCAATATTTATGTTTACAATTGCTACTTGATATTGTAACGGGGTTCAATACTCCATTTCGAAATACGTTTTGTCGAATTACAATTCATCGATAACAACTAGTCGATTATTTGTTTGAACGATGCGTGATACATCCGAAAGGCGTTACATTCGATGGTTCATTTCATCGAATGCTAAAAGAAATTCGATGAAATGAACAATCGATGTCTTTCGGGTATATAACACATAGTTCAAACAAATAATCAACTTGTGATGACTCATGAAGCTTCTATCACAAGACAATCAACTGATTTATAATAATCAAAACACACGCAACTGCCACTACTTTAGCGAGTAACAATCTCATCCACACAACACAGTGACCGATAATTTAATTGCAAACTCATGCAAACTTGCAGGGCTCGGCCAATCGATGCCGCGGCGCCCGCGGGCCGTCGACCGCTGATTGCTATGCACTGTACCCACCCCGGGATTACACCCGGTGTAGCTAGTAACAGGTTTAAATTACGAGAGATAGGTTTAAAAAACACATAGCCCTTTACTTACACAGTAGATGCACGATTAATCGATGACGTGGCGAACGCCGGCCGTCAACAGCTACTGTACTTACCCCGGGATTACAACCAGTGTAGCTCATAGCCGGTTTAAATTACGAGAGATGTGTTTTTAAAAAACCACATAGTCCGTAACACAAATATGTAGTAGCAATCATACCAAGCTGCTGGAAACTCGTTGATGAAAAACGTGCTGCATGCACAGTACCTACTTATCCCGGGATAACACCCAGTGTAGTTTGTTACAAGTTTTAAAAACGCGAAAAATGTTCTATACAACCCACAAATCCCAGTGCACTGTAGCATACCAAGCTCAGGCTAGCTGATGGGGCACGACCAATCGATGAAGCGGCGCCCGCCGGCCGACGACCGCGCTGATTGCCATGCACTGTTCTTTCTCCGGGATCATACGGGAGCTTGTAACCAGTAAATTATCCTCTCTTCATAGCAAGGACGTTCGTTTAAATTACCTAGTTAAGGCCCTTCAAGAAACAAAAAAAGTATTTCGAATCATTATGATTAGAGTATGACTATATATTTACGAGAGTATCATACGAGAACTCGTGTGATTCTGCGCCTTAAAATTCATGAACGGGACTCTTTACAACCCATTTATCCTACGAGTAGTACCCCACCGTAGCATACCATGACTACGACAGCATGTGCTACGGGCTACGGCGTAGTCGTTATATTTTTATCACGTAGGTGTCACGCGGAGGAAATGATTTTGGCATATCCGATGCTATAGCCTTGCAAAAGCTACTGAAGTCGTATTTCGTAATTGTTTGTCTCATTCCTCGCAGCTTAGTCCAACTCGCACTGCCGCTTGGCTAGCTTTTCCTCGGCTAAGTTCTATTCAGCTAGTCCGCTGCTGAAACTAAGCTCGTCTTAGTTATATCCAGCAAGTCTACCTACTGCAAAAACTACGCAGACTAGCTGCTAAATTGAGGATGCGCTTCAAAGTAAGAGAGGATTACGCGAACTGGCACTTGTAATAACAATCCACGTTTTACCTGTAATCATATGTCTCATAAAAGCTATTCTTTATTATTTTAAGAGAAAGAGCCAACGGACATTAATTGATAGGTACTGTCGTTGCTACTCACGGCTGACTTTATCTAAGTTTAGGGTGCTTGTGAACATAAAATCACATTATAACTTCATATTAATTTAATAAAGTCCATCTCGGATAAGAGTGCGTACAGATTATCACATATGTTATATAATATAGTTAAAGTCAAAAGGATTTTATTCAGTTTTACTTAGATAACAAAGTTTCACTTGTGTCACTTATAACTTCTGTTATAAAACACATTTATCATTGCAATATTACAATTTGTATGTGTTTGTTGTAAAACATGGTAAGTAACAATGTATTATAACATGTTTTGTGACATAGTCTGTAGGCACCGTTGCATAAATATAGAAATTTATGCAATTTAATACCTTTGTTGGATACTAAATCCGGTTTCTAGGAATGGCTTAATTTATTGTCAGTTCTCTGAAATTCCAAATGTGAAAATATATTCCATTTTACTGGAAACCTATCAGCCGCATTGAGGCGAAGTTTAGTGACCCCACTGCATTTAATGTTGAGTTCTTGGAAACGCCAAATAATGTGTGCGAAAGCATTGCGGTAAAATTTAATCGTCATGAAATTATTATTAAAACTGGTTCAATCAAATTTTGTTAGTAGTGGTGTACCAATGAAAACGAGTTTTAAATAACATCTAGATGCGCGGCAGCGGGTTAAGCCAAGTTCAAGCAAAGGAACTGGCTAGCCATCGCCTAGTGTAATATTACACGAACAACTTGGTGTCACTTTTGGCCGCTCCATAACTCAAAACCAATTTAACGTAAACACATGAAACACACTAATACGTGTGTTTAATTATGTCCATAAGAACAAATAATAACTCAAATTACATGAAGCTAGCTAAAACGGTTATATGAAGATCCAAAAGTCGTAAATATTATCACTGTCTGATGACTACCATATATTACTTAAATATAACATAGGTGCATCCAGATAAACTAGGAAAATAAAATTTTGAACCCAGCTCAGAAATTGCGTGTAAGCGTAGAAAAAAAATTAAATTAAAAATACAAACATTACAAAATATATTTTTTTGTAGTGTTGACACCGTTACATCAAGTTTTTTGGAATATCCAAATATATACATTATTTTTTAAATTACAAAAATGTAAAAGTAAAGGTAAATCAAAAATAAGTGGTTTCCCCATACAAAATATGTGTTATACGTGCTAAACAACCGGCCAACACGGAGTGTCGTCGGCGGCGTGCGCGGCACCACTTAAACAGAAGTCTACGTATAAAGCGCTCCCTAGTTTTCTTTAGAAAAACTAATGATATCCTACCAAAAACATAAGTGTAAAGAAGAAGAGCCAAGTTCAATACAAAATCTATGCTTGGCGGTGGGCTGCGCCGCAAAAAGAATGGAGATCTAAATGAGTGCTGTACAAAATCCAAAGAGTGATCCAAAACTTGGCCTATTTTTAAAAGGATTTAAAAAATGTTGAATAACTTTATAAAATGACTGACTGATGTGAAAAAATACTTAAAAATCTATGTATGTACAAACAGACATAAGTACAGACGCGGGAAGCGACTGCTTTATATTATGAAGTGATATGTTTTTACTTAACACTAGCTGTCCCGGCACACGTTGTTATGCCATATAAATTATTGTCACTAAGGTGTATGAAAAATAGATGTTGGCCGATTCTCAGACCTACTCAATATGCTCACAAAATTTCATGAGAATCGGTCAAGCCGTTTCGGAGGAGTATGGCAACTAAAACTGTGACACGAGAATTTTATATATTAGATTGTTGAGGTACTTGAAAATGAAAATGAAAAAAATGAAAATGTTATTTATTTAAAAACACTATAAGTGACTTAGTGATTGCAATATTGCAACAGTGAGAAAAAAACAGGACAACTTCAAATATACAGCCTGTAATCGAGACGCCACCCTAACAGACACAACACAAGGCTCACACATCCTCAATTTTCAAGTAAATGAAATTCCAAAAGGCTCGTAAATCTCCCATCATAATACCGAAGACAATGAACACCCGCTAATAGGGCTTGAAGTTGAGAGCCGTCGCCGTAGTCATTACTCGGCCGCAACGTTTTTAATTTCCAAATGTTCTTTTGTATTTTCCCTTTTTCCGCCTACTATCTCACTATAAGTAATAATGAACCGGCTCAGGCGCGGCGGGAGTCCTTTCAAACGGTGTGCCCGCGATAGTGTGGCGAGAAAAGTCAGATCGGACGACTAGTGGTACTCTTCTCGTCATTATCTTGTTAGTAAAGCCTAAGAAGTCATGACAGGCCCAATCGGCAACAATTTTTCAAGTCAAGACTACCACAAGAGACATTTCGTCTCCAAGATTGAATACAAATATTTTTTTATATGTTTATATATATTTTTCATTTATGTAGTAGAACATACGTTGTTAGTATTCATGAGTTTAAGTAAATGTATTAAAGTTTAGTCGCTGGATCTTAGTTGTTTCGTAAAAATCGTGTTTTACAATCATTATCCATAAATATTTTGCTCAAATTCCCCCTTCCTGCTAATTAAATGTTCCTTTATCCGAAGGTTTTCTTGAAGAGATAGTTACAAGCGGTAAGACCGCCTCAATTGTAAATCTTTCTTTGTTAAACTTGTCTGTTCTTTTGTTTTGTGTTGTTCAATAAAGTGTTAATGTATCTATCATACGCGCTAGTGTACACCAAGGTTATGCGCCCTAAGATATTGTCAGATGTGTGTCGGTGATCGGCTTACAATGAAAATGTATTCTTATCACATCGTTTTGCGACAAGTCTGCCTTTTTTCACAAAATAAACTACAATTTGATTCGTACGAGATATCTTGTTCGCCATACCCTTACACATAAACTACTCCTACTACAAAAAAAACTATTAAGTGATTATCCCATGTTTAACTATAAGCCGGCCAATTCAAAGAGAATGACAGCTCAATTGACATAACTTAAACGTAATACTCATTTAAATAACATTTCAAATTGGATGGATATTATTTAAACAAGGGATAAATAGTGCTTATTTATTCTGTAGTAGAAGGGATAACCTTTAAAACGTTCCTTATACGTTCTCTTATAATAATAATTCATCGTCAAACACTTACTTAAACATTATGAGGAGTCTGTTCTCACTCGTTACTGGTGGTTCTCGTAATAAAAAACGTGCTCTTTCGTTTTCCACTCCAGGAGGCGTTAATGAAAGAATTCCAACGAGTGTACCACTTCGAACTACGTCTCGAATGTTTTAAATGCAGTGCTTGTCACTAGTTCATGACGACCACTTTGGTGTAATGGTCAAGAAGTTGTCTATTATCTAAGAGGTCGCGGGTTCGATCCCCGCACTGTACAAACATTTGTGTGCATTAACATGTCTGTACTGGTCTGGGTGTTATATGTATTTATTTATTTAAGTTTATTTGTAATACGACTGTTGATTCTGATATCTGTAACACAAGTGCTTAAGCTACTTACCACGGAGTCAGATCAATGTATGTGATGTTGTTGTATTTATTTATTTATTCCATACCACTTGCCTTTGAGTTAGTCACTTCACGTCATTTGGGTTGACGCGATTTTGAAAAAAGTCGGTCGGAGTCGTGATTGAGAAAACAATTTGAAGTCACTTTGGTTAGCTTACTATTTTAATTACCTTTAGCGTATATACTTTACGTTAACCCCTGGCAGGGTTTACTCGATGCAAGTTGTCTCTACTAACGAGTATAATCCTCAACAAAAATATTAAGTGGCTTATCAAGTCATTATATATTTTGCATTGACTGTTCTAATTTCTTAACAATAATGTGATATTAAAACACAATTCAGGAAAATGTAGCTTGCTTGACTGTCACATACGTAAAAAGAGAAACTACTTTTAGAATGGTACTATTTGAGCCCCCCTGGAAGTACCTCCGTTGTGATATTAAAATCAAGGTAAAATAAATGTCGCGTTTTATGTCTGGTACAAAAGCGTTCTTAAAAAAAGCATTTTAAGATTACTGGTTAACATTAAATCAATAATCAATTTTATTGCAAATGTAACAACATAAAATTTACACGCTTTATCGTTTCGTTACTGTCGAATTTAAATAAACATTAATCTTTCAACCTTGCTTTATTGAAGTTTTAATTACACCAAATCGGCTTGCGAGTTCGATGCCCTTTGCAAAACGATTCTAATCACAATTTGTCGATCTTTTTACCGAATGATATAACCGATCGGGGTTAGGGGAAGGTTTGACACGACCTCAGGGGTGCCAGGTCAGACAGCCTCCTCGTGGCGCACCCCGGGCAACTGGCGTCGAACGGTTTTCGGCGTCAGGCTGATGGTCTGACAGCGGCGGCGGCGGTTGAGCCCACATCCAGCTGGGCTCCCGCGGGGCTTCTACGCCCCGGTCCTGGGTTCTACTCCCCTTCTCTCGTCTCGGAGAGGATCGCGCGGAGTGGCCCGTAATTGGTGGAGCGCTTGGCGCTCAGCAGGTTAAGCCTGCGAGGCAAGTAGGGCCGACGGGGCATCTGCCCGGGTCCGAAGTGCGGTGGCGCGGCAGGTCTCGTCAACTCGGCAGGCCTGTCGGGCAAGCCGTTACCCCAGTGGGGCCGGTGGTCGTCGGGACGTTTGTCCGGGCCGAGAGGCGGGGATCCTCACTAAAAAGCCCCCCTGTTACCTCACTGAGAGGCCAGGAGTCTACGGGCTGAGTGGTAGAAAACCACAATAAAAAGTTACCCCTAGTTCCAGAGTCACGCAGAGGGGCTCTGGGGCGTATGACTGGTGGGGTCACACCGGTCTCGACATCTCTCCTGAGAGACGGCGCCAGTGTGCCGTCTGGAGTGGGATGAGATCTCCTCACCCCACTCCGTGGAGATCCGCCCTCCTGCTTAGAGGGCGGACGTTGCTGCTGGCAAGGGTCGCGGGACTGTTGAGACACCGCGGCCCCTGCTGTCACAGCCACACGCAGCGGGCTTCGTCAGGTTTTAGTGGGTATACCCGTATCCGGGGGAGTCCCACACACGCCCCTCCGGTCCCCGACGGAGGGGTACGGTGCGTAATCGACATTTCCTGACGTTAAAAAAAAAAAAAAAAAAAAAAAAAAGGTTTGACACGACCATTATGCGAATCCATCCCTACGCAGGGCGGCGCGCAGGCGCGGAGAACGCGGTCGTCGCAGTCGGTTCGTAGCAACGAGACGGGCAGCCCGCGGCGCGTAGCTCGCACACCCTCGTAGCACACCGTAGCACGTAGCAAACCCGCAGTGACGTTACGAATACGATACCATCGCCTTATCGATATCAGAGCGACAAAAACCACGAAATTTGTTACGTTCGAGTGCTCACGTGATTGTGTACAAGTGATTTGACGCAGTGTGCCGTGATGAATGTTACACAACCCCTACACGGATTCTAACTTAAACGTGATAAACAAGAAAACCTTCGGCTGTTCACTGTAAGTTAATTCGGCAAGCTTATGTAACCTATTTTTAATGAGCCGTGCATGACGTCGGCCGCTGGGTTTTTCCAAGCTATTAAAGACGGCGATTTTTTACTTCCAATCCCCCGAGTAATTTTTATTGTGTGCCTTATATTTTTACATTCCCGTGTCCCCTGTCGATTCAGTCTCAGTATGTAATTTATATTTATGGTTTGCGTGAGCAGTGATGGATTATAGGCCATGACTTAGAGTTATTGTTTGAGTTTTTAATAATTATGTTATATTTATTTTAAAAAATATGTTTATTTTCTGATAGCTAACTAAACTGTAACCTTCGTCTCGTCATCACTTTTTTTTTACACAAAAGACAGAAATTCAGATTGATCATTCTCACAATAAAGTTAGTTCTACATATTATCATATATAATATTATAGGTATATATAATATTATATCTGTAATTCTGTCACCCTAATTGGACCTTATACAAAGCCTGTTTACTATGTAGGTACGTATGTAGTAGTACGGTTAAAGTTATAATAGGACAGCTCAACGGTTGACTGAAGACGACCCAGCATTAACCCTCAGTTTGTATTCTCTTTATTTCATTCCTACGTCAGTTCCAATCCTACCTTTTAGCTCAGCTGTAAGCGAACACTGGTTTTAGAATTGTGTTTCCAAATTGAAGCTGCTCGATTGAATGAAAACGTCCTAGCCTATATATTAACCCTCAGTTTGTATTCTCTTTATTTCATTCCTACGTCAGTTCCAAACCTGCCTTTTAGCTCAGCTGTAAACGGGTTTTAGAATTGTGTTTCCGAATTGAACCCTAAAACGGCAGCTCTTTAGGTCGTGGAGTGTAGATCACAATATGAAGGTTTGGTAACGATTTCGTCGCTTTCTGTTATGTATAGTGCGTAAGCTTTTTTTGTTACCTTTGAAATATAGCGGCACTGTTCTTATGCATAGACGGACAAAACATCTTCTGTTTTATCTCTATGAAGAACGAATGACTCTAGGTTGCATAAACTAATCATTGTTAATAATTTTATGCTGAGAAAAATAAGTAATGTAGTTCTCTAAAAATAAACCTCACGTTGATTGGTAATTTACAGAGCACGCACACCTCGAATACGAACCTACGTCAGAACGAAACCTAAAAAACATGGTTGAAGTTTTTCTCAGCTATAAACAGCTCGACGTAGCAAAGGAATAATAAGTCGACAGCCGGTGTGTGCGGACTGCAACCCCGGTGACAATGAAGAGTCGACGTTAGTTTTGAAACCCATGTTATTTTTAGCGAGGAAAAGCGCTTTATTGCTATGAGTACACATAACGTTTGTTTTAAGCGAGTTTTGTGTTTGCGCTCTGTCTGCAACATTAGGCTTCATTTCTAAAATGTTTTTTTACTCTATGTTAACTTCGAATTGTAACACTAATTACGAGCTGACTAAGCTGAGTCAGCTTGTGACCACGGCTGTGTGCAATCCAGCCGAAACGTCGAGCAGTGAGTACGTAATCGTCATTAAAATATATCGCGTTTAGACCCGAATACAAGTAATTAGTGTTACAATGCAACGCGAAAGTTTAAAGTCATAAACTACGAATTGTATCAATACTATGTCGAATAGTCATATTTACTAACAACTCTGATAAGATTTTGACTTGGTATTAAATAAGTATAGCTGATGTAATATCGATTGAAAGCTGTATTTGCTGTGCTAAGGGCGTTCTAATAAAGCTTTTAGTTACTACATTAACAAACTACTAAAACTACAACCTATTGCATCGAAGCAAAGCATAAACAAAATCCATTTCACGCATCAAAAAGTAATTGTAACCTTCACATCACACATGAAAGCAACTAATGCAATTTGACTGATTGACGCCGACACAGCTAGACAAATTCTCGTCAGACTTTTGCCGAATTGCCCAAACATTAGCCAAAGTCGTTGATGAGGAGGAGAACCGACGACGAACTTTGCTACGTCGTAAAACTTGATCGTTTTTCGCCGTGCAAACAGATTTGCAATTAATATATTTTGTACGGGCTCTGGATTGGAGCGTATTGAACCGATATTATCGCCTTTTACAACATGTAATTTCATTAACCTTTTATATTCAGAAGTGTAAGTAATTTTAGCAGCTTTATTTTTTTCTTTAAAAAAACATGTGTTATTATATTTTTTGTTGGAAAATCGAAGAGAAATAGTTCTTTATGATGTCATCAAAAAACTTATGTGCCTAACTAAGGTTGTTCTTGTCTTACAGTTACTGTAAGTACTTTATATCGGACTTCAAAAGTAAGATTATTAAGATTATTGTCTTAAGTGGTAGAATACTGGCCTACTGAAACTGAGCAAAGTTTCAAGTCCAAGCTTTCAACTAATGAACTTACAATCCCTTTGTTAATTAATTTACTTTACTTCAGCAATATCAAAGGACAACCAGTTAATTGTATAGGGAAATCAATGGTAATATCCATAAATCTAAATATATAACGAGTTGTATCATGTAACGTTTTAAAATAGAGTTGTGACTTCAACGATTATTAAAGCGAATACCTAAGCTTAAAAATTGAATCATGAAATTCGAGGAAAAATAAGTTTTATTAGTAAGGTTCCTTACAAAGAGGCTTGGTAAGAATGGCAAACAAAATCTAGTTATTCAATTTAAATGTGTCTATTGCCCTGTTTATTTAAATAAAATTCAAACATGTCCTTCTGAATCTTGTGATGTACAACTATTGCCGTTGATTGCTATCCAGTAAAATAGCAGTAAAAGCAGAGTAAGCGGCATAGTGGCAACAAGTCTATGATTTAACATGAGTGTCATCGGGCAGATCAACATTGCGGAATATAATTGTTGTTGCCTCGTTTAGAAACATTAGTTTTGTGGCAAGCTTAATTCTTCTTAGATCTATTTCAAATGAAAACGTTTGACACGAACTTCTAGCTTTGAGGCAAAATCCAATTCTAGGAAAGAAATCTCTTAAATCTTATCATCAGAATCAAATCTTTGTTATCAAATAAAATATTTATCGATGAAATACTAATCATTACCCTCACATCCCTAGTAAATACAAAATTACATAAACGGACAAGTCATACATGCTATATCGAGCGGATTCCGGTAATTACATGGAGCTATCGAGTCGAAAAGCACCCCTAATCTGAGGCCCTACTTTGACGTTATTTTGTCAATGTCAATTTTTCGAATGTGAACTACATTTGCAAATAGTGGCATGACTAACATACTAAGCCGTTATGTGTAGTTTTAGGTTTAGCCATCACCTCACGCTTAAAAAGATAGACCGTTATAGCAAACGTACTGGCTAGACCCCAAAACACGGAAGAAGGCTATCTGTGATAGTTTTTTTTAGCAACATCACATACATTGATCTGACTCAGTGGTAAGTAGCTAAAGCACTTGTGGTAAAGATATCAGAATCAACAGCGGTATTACAAATAAACTTAAATAAATACATATAACACCCGGACCAGTACCAACAGACATGGTCATGCAGTTTGAACCCGCGACTTCTTGGTTAATAGTCAACTTCTTAACCATTACACCAAAGTGGTCGTCAACAGATGTAATAAAAATTAAAGATTATTTTCATTAAAAACTTAGTCTAAATGACAGTAGTTGATTGGAGTCTTCATTTAAGCATGGTGTCTGTGTCTGAACACAAAGATCATGAATTAAATTATGTTACGAAATTAACGCGATACACTCAATAAATTGGTAAATAAAAAAGTCCTTACACATATCGTTTGCTTTATGAGGTAGGTTATCACGGATTGTGTCAACTTGTAATTGTGTCAATACAACATTATTTCATATTAAATTATTATCTTAATACAATGAGATTTTCATATTTTAGGGTTCAAAAGTCTGTATTTTGTCAAAGGCTTGGGTTTTTAACTGCAGAACTCTAATTCACATCGCATCTCTCACTAATCCCTCAATAAGTACCAACATATTGATTCTCTTGCGAATTTTCATTGTTTTTGCCAGTCCGTAATCTCATTGTCGCTTCTAGCAGCCAGTCAACAAAGAGCTATTTGCAGTGTCTGTCTGTGTGTGTTCATCACAAAGGGATTTCCTAAATCAATTACGTGGGTACAGTCACACGCGAAATCGCGTCGCTAACGCGAAATCGCGTCGCTACGTTTGATTGAAGCGTATTCCGATGGCTTTGCCCGATAGCGTATTTGAATGGCTGTTATTGTGTGTGAAGCAAAACAATTGAACGTTAGTATTTTTATTTTTCTTCTTTTTGATTTAGCGAAACTTTTTTAGGTCATACACCTGTATTCTTATTTTATTCATGTGAATATTTACTAGTCATTGAAATGATACACTTCCACGTACATTGTTTAAACCCATTGAGGAGCGGTAGGCAGAATCCGGCTCCGTAACAATAGATTGTCGATTGTGTCTGCGATCTTCACGATGGACCAGTTAATTACGGTTATTTCAATCCGGATCTCAGTATAACGCAAAATAAAATTATTCTATTGCATAGGTAATATATCTAGGTCATATATATGAAACATACAGGCTAGTGCTGCAAAATCAGTACAGGTTACATTCGCCCTCAAAAGAGGACTTTGTCTACCTGTAAAGTTAGGCCAAAGTACGCTACCCCACAAACAAACCACCTACATTTTAGGTTTATAAAAATACCTATTCACGAAATCCACTAGTGACCATAGAAGATATCTTGGCTTGCACATTCATCGTACACTAACCTGGAGGCACCACATTAAATGTAAAAAGCAAGAGATTCAACTAAAGTTCAAAAGCCTATACTGGATGCTGACAATAAACTGCTATTTATAAAGTTATACTAAAGCCCATCTGGACATGTGATCTGCTACTATGGGGCAGCGCAAGCAATACCAACTTAGATATACTTCAGCGCCAAAAGAACAATGTCCTAAAATCTATTGCGAAAGTACCATACTATACTCGTATATACTATGGTAAATATACCAACGATGAAATCCTCGAGCACCTCGGAATGACAACAATAAAACAAGAAAGTCTTCGGAGTCTGGCAGCTAAGTACAAAGAGCTGTTAATCCATCACCCTAACGAACTTGCCCGCCAACTCACCATGGACCACTATGTGAGACGACTAAGATGTCCCCGTATCCTTGAGCTAGAAGACCGTCAGTAGCTTAGGGCAGCAGACGAGTTGATGCATCCCATGGGAAGCAGCTCAGCAAGCCACCATCCTTCACAGAACAGATTCGCTCATAGTCCAAAGACTGGTTGCAAATAAATTCAAAAAAAATATTGCAAAAGTACAGCAGCGGCAACAAGTTACTGCCCGAACAGGTAACTAAGTGATTGAATGACATCACTTTTTCAGATCATAACGATCGATTGCCGCGTCTGGAGTCTCTTAAAGTTCTGTTATTTTTTTCAACCTTTAAATATACGTATAGATTTTCTGTCTCGAACTATACCCACATGTCTGTTCAGGTACAGGCTTTGCCCGAGGATTCGTTTATTTTGCCGTGATAAAACATCAGGCAATATTACTTTCGAAGAACGACCTACCCTGTAACATCATCAGCACCCAAAAGTACTGTAACGATTCGAACTCATGCTGCCTTTTTACTCCAGGAATTGAGTGAAAGAGACAAATAAAATGTGTAACTTGGTTAATGATTGTTTGTAGAATCCATACAGGGGAGAGCTCGCTTTTATTGGATTTTGTTATCTTTAATTTAAAAATTTTTCGTTACACAATTCGGATTGAATTGATTGTGCTCACTGGTACAGCGTTTTATACTCTTGGGATCACGTTTGGCAGTTCCATTAATAATTCTAGCAGGAAAAAATGCGTTTTGTTTTTGAGTAGATGGCAACGTAAATATTGTTTTATTGGAAACACGTATTTGAAAATTGGGATGAAAATAAGTAGGTATGAGCATATAGCAATTGATGTCTTGCATGCAAGTAATGATAAAAATGTTGCCTATCAATTGTTTTTTGACCAATTGATTCAGGGATAGGTCAACACCAGAACGAGCCAAATATATTTTTTCATCACGATTCAATGCTCTTCTCCTCTTCTTTAAATCCTGGGTATCGAGTATCATATTGTTCCGGCCTCATTCTGAAACGTCAGCAGGAACTAGCAAGTAATTAGCTTCTTTGAAATTCTAACTCTAAATAATCAACAAAGTACACACTCTAATTGCACACGCACATCCCACGCTGTGGTTTTTAATTTCGCATTTCACACTTTAAAAAACAGGTCACCTTTTGAATAGGATCATCCATATTCAAGCTTTCCTATTCACATGAAACTGAAGTCGCACGAGTTTTCTTTAACTTAACGACTCTCAAAATTTTCGAGGCCTTGTAAGTGGGGAGTGCTATCTCTAAAACGTTTGGCGTTTAGCATTTGTAACGTGAGTTGTCGCGATTTTACAAAGCGTGTATGAACATTTTTAAATCGGGGTATATTTTTGTACCCTGTTGTAAACGTTATGTTATGTTTCTTAAAAAAGTGAAAGTTTATGTGATATTTTATACTGTATCCAGTTGCTTTGGTATTTGCAAACAAGGCATATCAACTGTATACAGTTTAATTTACACTCGTTATAATATATTATAAATTATAAAATCTGCGCAAATTCATTGTAATATTCTACTAATATTGAACGTATCTAAACGCACTTTGTTCTTCTGTGACTGAAAAGTCACAGAGCTCCACATGACAGAACGTAATATTATAAATATTCAACAACATCACATACATTGATCTGACTCCGTGGTAAAGCATTTGTGTTACAAATATCAGAATCAACAGTGGTATTTATTACAAATAAACTTAAATAAATACATATAACACCCAGACCAGTACAAATATACATGTTCATGCACACAAATGTTTGTACAGTGCGGGGATCGAACCCGCGACCGCTTGGTTAATAGTCAACTTCTTAATCTAATGATTCGTGGTCATCAAAATGATTATATTTTTTTTTTCTCCTACGGGTTTTTTGTTTGATTACCTACGTTAGTTTTCGTCAGTAATCGGTAACATTAACTTTCACTAGTCCTAACAACTGAACAATACTAAAATAAATGAGCCTACTCATCCCGTAATTAAGTTGAATCCATCCGAATAGGACTAGGGACGTCACATGCATCATCGACGAAACCCGCTAGATAGTGGCATTGTTCCGGCATGAAAAGACGCATTATACTCTAGTGGTAGAGCAAAAAAATACGACACTCCATCGTATCTATCTGTATTTCAAACTCTAACTAACTAACTCTAACTAACTAACTCTAACAAAAATTTTAAAAATAATTTTGCGCACAAGTTAGAATAGTCAGTTAAAAAATAATTTACCGCTTTATTTTATTGACAATTGTATAGGTTATACATCATATTTGAAAATAGCTTCCTTGTCGGTTTTTAACAGAGAATCTTACCCTAGTTCCTCACATTTGGATTGATCAATCGTTAAAATAACACATAGTATCGATATTTTACATTTTAAAGCTAAACCAGCCGAGCTAAGCTTAGTTTCTGAACCTAGTATCTAAAATATAGAATATCTGCACTGGTTGTTTTATTGGGGCTATCAGCTGTAACTAGGTCGAATTTTCCTTTTACTTCCCCGTCAACGCGCGGTTTCTAATATTTCAATCTGTACAATCGTTTTGAGTTTCTTTTCTTTACTTTTCTTTTTTTAGAAGTTTCCTGAGTTTGTTAATATTCAGAATTTCTAGTAGCTCCAATCTCAAGAAACCAACTGCATTTTATATTTGTGCTTCAAAAACTATTTTGTTGTGGTGTCTCCATAATTATTTGAATAGGTGTTACACTATAAATAAACCAGTGTTACTCTGAATAAGTGATCGTAATTTCTGCAGTGAATAAGATGTATTTCACAAGCCATAAACATTCATAAATTAGGTTTCTTTTCTAAACATCGTTATGGCAAAAAGCTCTTTCTATCTACCCCATGTTTCCTCGAGTTAACGATTTTCAGCACATAATGTTTTGGACTTGGAATCTGACTCAGTGGTAAGTAGCTAAAGCACTTGTGGTAAAGATATCAGAATCAACAGCGGTATTACAAATAAACTTAAATAAATACATATAACACCCGGACCAGTACCAACAGACATGGTCATGCAGTTTGAAACCGCGACTTCTTGGTTAATAGTCAACTTCTTAACCATTACACCAAAGTGATCGTCAACAGATGTTACAAAAATAAAGATTATTTTCATTAAAAACTTAGTCTAAATGACAGTAGTTGATTGGAGTCTTCATTTAAGCATGGTGTCTGTGTCTGAACACAAAGATCATGAATTAAATTATTACGAAATTAACGCGATGCACTCAATAAATTGGTAAATAAAAAAGTCCTTACACATATCTTTTGCTTTATGAGGAAGGTTATCACGGATTGTGTCAACTTGTAATTGTGTCAATACAACATTATTTCATATTAAATTTTTATCTTAATACAATGAGATTTTCATATTTTAGGGTTCAAAAGTCTGTATTTTGACAAAGGCTTGGGTTTTTAACTGCAGAACTCTAATTCACATCGCATCTCTCACTAATCCCTCAATAAGTACCAACATATTGATTCTCTTGCGAACTTTCATTGTTTTTGCCAGTCCGTAATCTCATTGTCGCTTCTAGCAGCCAGTCAACAAAGAGCTATTTGCAGTGTCTGTCTGTGTGTGTTCATCACAAAGGGATTTCCTAAATCAATTACGTGGGTACAGTCACACGCGAAATCGCGTCGCTACGTTTGATTGAAGCGTATTCCGATGGCTTTGCCCGATAACGTATTTGAATGGCTGTTATTGTGTGTGAAGCAAAACAATTGAACGTTAGTATTTTTATTTTTCTTCTTTTTGATTTAGCGAAACTTTTTTAGGTCATACACCTGTATTCTTATTTTATTCATGTGAATATTTACTAGTCATTGAAATGATACACTTCCACGTACATTGTTTTAAACCCATTGAGGAGCGGTAGGCAGAATCCGGCTCCGTAACAATAGAGTGTCGATTGTGTCTGCGATCTTCACGATGGACCAGTTAATTACGGTTATTTCAATCCGGATCTCAGTACAACGCAAAATAAAATGATTCTACTGCATAGGTAATATATCTAGGTCATATATATGAAACATACAGGCTAGTGCTGCAAAATCAGTACAGGTTACATTCGCCCTCAAAAGAGGACTCTGTCCACCTGTAAAGTTAGGCCAAAGTACGCTACCCCACAAACAAACCACCTAAATTTTAGGTTTATAAAAATACCTATTCACGAAATCCACTAGTGACCATAGAAGATATCTTGGCTTGCACATTCATCGTACACTAACCTGGAGGCACCACATTAAATGTAAAAAGCAAGAGATTCAACTAAAGTTCAAAAGCCTATACTGGATGCTGACAATAAACTGCTATTTATAAAGTTATACTAAAGCCCATCTGGACATGTGATCTGCTACTATGGGGCAGCGCAAGCAATACCAACTTAGATATACTTCAGCGCCAAAAGAACAATGTCCTAAAATCTATTGCGAAAGTACCATACTATACTCGTATATACTATGGTAAATATACCAACGATGAAATCCTCGAGCACCTCGGAATGACAACAATAAAACAAGAAAGTCTTCGGAGTCTGGCAGCTAAGTACAAAGAGCTGTTAATCCATCACCCTAACGAACTTGCCCGCCAACTCACCATGGACCACTATGTGAGACGACTAAGATGTCCCCGTATCCTTGAGCTAGAAGACCGTCAGTAGCTTAGGGCAGCAGACGAGTTGATGCATCCCATGGGAAGCAGCTCAGCAAGCCACCATCCTTCACAGAACAGATTCGCTCATAGTCCAAAGACTGGTTGCAAATAAATTCAAAAAAAATATTGCAAAAGTACAGCAGCGGCAACAAGTTACTGCCCGAACAGGTAACTAAGTGATTGAATGACATCACTTTTTCAGATCATAACGATCGATTGCCGCGTCTGGAGTCTCTTAAAGTTCTGTTATTTTTTTCAACCTTTAAATATACGTATAGATTTTCTGTCTCGAACTATACCCACATGTCTGTTCAGGTACAGGCTTTGCCCGAGGATTCGTTTATTTTGCCGTGATAAAACATCAGGCAATATTACTTTCGAAGAACGACCTACCCTGTAACATCATCAGCACCCAAAAGTACTGTAACGATTCGAACTCATGCTGCCTTTTTACTCCAGGAATTGAGTGAAAGAGACAAATAAAATGTGTAACTTGGTTAATGATTGTTTGTAGAATCCATACAGGGGAGAGCTCGCTTTTATTGGATTTTGTTATCTTTAATTTAAAAATTTTTCGTTACACAATTCGGATTGAATTGATTGTGCTCACTGGTACAGCGTTTTATACTCTTGGGATCACGTTTGGCAGTTCCATTAATAATTCTAGCAGGAAAAAATGCGTTTTGTTTTTGAGTAGATGGCAACGTAAATATTGTTTTATTGGAAACACGTATTTGAAAATTGGGATGAAAATAAGTAGGTATGAGCATATAGCAATTGATGTCTTGCATGCAAGTAATGATAAAAATGTTGCCTATCAATTTTGTTTTTTGACCAATTGATTCAGGGATAGGTCAACACCAGAACGAGCCAAATATATTTTTTCATCACGATTCAATGCTCTTCTCCTCTTCTTTAAATCCTGGGTATCGAGTATCATATTGTTCCGGCCTCATTCTGAAACGTCAGCAGGAACTAGCAAGTAATTAGCTTCTTTGAAATTCTAACTCTAAATAATCAACAAAGTACACACTCTAATTGCACACGCACATCCCACGCTGTGGTTTTTAATTTCGCATTTCACACTTTAAAAAACAGGTCACCTTTTGAATAGGATCATCCATATTCAAGCTTTCCTATTCACATGAAACTGAAGTCGCACGAGTTTTCTTTAACTTAACGACTCTCAAAATTTTCGAGGCCTTGTAAGTGGGGAGTGCTATCTCTAAAACGTTTGGCGTTTAGCATTTGTAACGTGAGTTGTCGCGATTTTACAAAGCGTGTATGAACATTTTTAAATCGGGGTATATTTTTGTACCCTGTTGTAAACGTTATGTTATGTTTCTTAAAAAAGTGAAAGTTTATGTGATATTTTATACTGTATCCAGTTGCTTTGGTATTTGCAAACAAGGCATATCAACTGTATACAGTTTAATTTACACTCGTTATAATATATTATAAATTATAAAATCTGCGCAAATTCATTGTAATATTCTACTAATATTGAACGTATCTAAACGCACTTTGTTCTTCTGTGACTGAAAAGTCACAGAGCTCCACATGACAGAACGTAATATTATAAATATTCAACAACATCACATACATTGATCTGACTCCGTGGTAAAGCATTTGTGTTACAAATATCAGAATCAACAGTGGTATTTATTACAAATAAACTTAAATAAATACATATAACACCCAGACCAGTACAAATATACATGTTCATGCACACAAATGTTTGTACAGTGCGGGGATCGAACCCGCGACCGCTTGGTTAATAGTCAACTTCTTAATCTAATGATTCGTGGTCATCAAAATGATTATATTTTTTTTTTCTCCTACGGGTTTTTTGTTTGATTACCTACGTTAGTTTTCGTCAGTAATCGGTAACATTAACTTTCACTAGTCCTAACAACTGAACAATACTAAAATAAATGAGCCTACTCATCCCGTAATTAAGTTGAATCCATCCGAATAGGACTAGGGACGTCACATGCATCATCGACGAAACCCGCTAGATAGTGGCATTGTTCCGGCATGAAAAGACGCATTATACTCTAGTGGTAGAGCAAAAAAATACGACACTCCATCGTATCTATCTGTATTTCAAACTCTAACTAACTAACTCTAACTAACTAACTCTAACAAAAATTTTAAAAATAATTTTGCGCACAAGTTAGAATAGTCAGTTAAAAAATAATTTACCGCTTTATTTTATTGACAATTGTATAGGTTATACATCATATTTGAAAATAGCTTCCTTGTCGGTTTTTAACAGAGAATCTTACCCTAGTTCCTCACATTTGGATTGATCAATCGTTAAAATATCGTTAAAATAGTATCGGTATTTTACATTTCAAAGCTAAACCAGCCGAGCTAAGCTTAGTTTCTAAACCTAGTATCTAAAATATAGAATATCTGCACTGGTTGTTTTATTGGGGCTATCAACTGTAACTAGGTCGAATTTTCCTTTTACTTCCCCGTCAACGCGCGGTTTCTAATATTTCAATCTGTACAATCGTTTTGAGTTTCTTTTCTTTTTTTAGAAGTTTCCTGAGTTTGTTAATATTCAGAATTTGTAGTAGCTCCAATCTCAAGAAACCAACTGCACTTTATATTTGTGCTTCGAAAACTATTTTGTTGTGGTGTCTCCATAATTATTTGAATAGATGTTACACTATAAATAAACCAGTGTTACTCTGAATAGCTGATCGTAATTTCTGCAGTGAATAAGATGTATTTCACAAGCCATAAACATTCATAAATTAGGTTTCTTTTCTAAACATCGTTATGGCAAAAAGCTCTTTCTATCTACCCCATGTTTCCTCGAGTTAACGATTTTCAGCACATAATGTTTTGGACAGATAATTTTTAACTTGTGTCGTATAACCTAAGTAATAAGTAAAATAATAGTTCGCTCCTAGCGATAAGACCGCCGAAAGTGTACAACTTTCTGTGTAAGTTTTTTTTTGTTTGTTTGTGATTGATTGATTGATTAACGATTTATTGTACAACACAAAGCAAAAATTACAGGCAAGTTTAACAAAAAAAAGTGTATGTATAGCGATCTCTTCCAGACAACCTTCGGTACAGGCGAATTCGGGCAAAATGTATGAGGATAATATCCTCATCCTCATCAGCCTATATACGTCCCACTGCTGGGCACAGGCCTCACCTCAACTATGAGGTGGTCCGAGCCATACTCCACCACGCGGGCTCAGTGCGGATTGGTGGAGGGGTATGTGTAAGGTAAGTGACCAACCTTACTTTCAGATGTTTTAAGCCCGCCCGAGGGCCTCTGACCAGGCTTATCGACTAATATCTATCGATATTAACCGGGACCAACAGCTTAACGTGCCTTCCGAAGCACGGAAATGCTTGTGAATAGACGTCACTTTAATGGTCAGAATGGTCACCCATCCCAAACATGATCGCACCTTAGGTTGCTTAACTTTAGGTATCACTACCAAAGCGCTGCAACCACTGCGCACAAGCACCTCTGAGGATAATATAAAACACAATTTTTCGAAACAACTAAGATATATATGACTAAACTTCGATACATCTACTTAAACTCATAAATATATACAACATATGTTCTTCTACATAAATAACGAAATATATATGAAAAAGATGTTTATGACGTTAATAAGAGTTATCTCCTTATTCTATTCTATTCCAAAGCTCCTGATACCACTTATCTGTGGTTACAGGATTATACTCCATAAACAAGACAGCCCTTACATTGATCATTATAGCATTGCACTGTTGACATTAATACATAGTTCGTGTAAACAGTGATAGCACATGTAATTGTGGCACGCAAGTGGCCTGCGGTTACACAGGTAATCCAATAGCCTGATAGTACATTGCGGACGTATCGAACTGAGGCCTATTGCGGTCTTGCTTTCCGTTTAATTCCAGCGCTACTAATCCTGTCGATATATTTATTTATTTATAGATTAGATCCATAGAATATATACCTTATAAACTAACATGAGGTGCTTGTGGCGCAGTGGTTGCAGAGCTTTAGTAGTGATACCAAAAGTTAAGCAACCTAAGGCGCGGTCATGTTTGGGATGGGTGGGTGACCATTCTGACCATTAAAGTGACGTCTATTTACAAGCATCTCCGTGCTTCGGAAGGCACGTTAAGCGGTTGGTTCCGGTTAATATCGATAGATATTAGTCGTTAAGCCTAGTCAGAGGCCCTCGGGCGGCTTAATAACATCTAACAGTAAGGTTGGTTACTTACCTTACACACAACCCCTCCACCAATCCGCACTGAGCCCGCGTGGTGGAGAATGGCTCGCACCATCTCATAGTTGAGGTGAGGCCTGTGCCCAGCAGTTGGACTTATATAGGCTGATGAGAGAGAGAGAGAGAATAAACTAAGATATATATAAAAATATAACAGAAAATGTTGGTGTTGTTCGGTGTGTCACGTCACGTTGCCTTCAGCGGAAACGCCGAAAGAAGACACTATTCAGCAAAAATTATGCATTCATGCAATATAAAAAAAATGTGACCAGCGACGCTGCGATTGAGCGGAAAACAAGATCGAAATAAGGCCCTTATATGAAGGACCGCATGTAAAACTTTGTATTGTAAAGAGCAGCGGTTCCTTTTGGGATTGTTATAGGGGCCATTTTATAACAAAAGTAGACACACGGCTGATTTTCTGCGAGCCCTACACGATTTCATTTTCTTAAGGCCCCAGCTTCACCTAAAATTCACAGTATGAAAGTTTATTATTCACGATTTAGAAAACCTTGAAGATCAAAGAATTCCTGTTGGCATGGTCGACCTCACGTTGGGTGCCAATTCTAGCCTTTTTTGGACTCTACATTTTTGTTAGTGAGCTTAGTAAGATGGTAATAATAAAGGATGGCAACGACAATACGACAATTATCTTTCTGTCTGTGACGCTTTCACGTCTTTCTACTGAACAGATTTAAATGAAAATTGGTACACAATACATGGTCGTCAACATTCTGTGTCTGTATTAAATTTCATCCAAATATGTTCTGTAGTTAAGGCGTGAGAGCGTAACAAAAAGAAATTCGACTGTCGTATTGTAGTCGCCACCCTGTATATTCTCTAAACCCCGTTTAGTTTCTTTTATTATTAGCGTATTTCATCTCAAGCGCTAGGCCAAGATCTCCTCCAAACGGAGACCGAATATCTAAACGAGTCTCTATCCTTATACAGCAACTACTTCCTAGTCGTTTTTTTTTAACCTATGCCATCCCACTGCTGGGCAAAGGTCTCCCCAAAACTTCTCCACTGTTCCCTATTGGCGGCTAAGGATTCCCAATCTGTTAGAAAACTCGTCAAATCGTCACAACATCGTTCTTTGGGTCTACCTCTACAGCAATAGCCATCTGCTGGATGCACCCGGATAGATGGGCTCAAATCGTCACACAATGGATACTTCCTAGTCGTTAAACATTAAAAAATCGCCCGCCACGTCCAATTAGACAGTGCATGTGTTCATTAGCGTTACCCCTAGAAACTAATGTTTCACCCTTTATCGTCCGCGAGCCGCGAGCGATCGTTACGGGTCGACGACCCCGCTGCGGCGACTTCTTGCATGCGACTGAAATGGTACTAGGTACAGAGGCGAGCATATAAAGCTTACTATTTTTGTTGCAAATTCGCCCGAATCACAAGAGTATAAGCTACCGCAGTGTTTACAGTGACGTGCTTGCCACCGTACTTGCGTGTTGGTGCAATATGTATGTCGAGCGGTGAAGTGTTTTTTTTAAGGAATACAACTTCTCACTTTTTCTTTGACTATTAATACTCTAGGTAGAGCGTGGATGACCGAATAGTCTTTGAAAAATGAGAGCGACCTTAAACGGCTGACGTTTGTTGATAGAAACACATGCAAAAGTTACACCAGCAAACAATTGTTGGAGTTTTCGATAATTTTGAACTATAAGATAGGGTTTTTCTCTTTGACAATCAAAGGTTTTAAAAGAGACATTAGTTAATCGGTACTATAGATGTAATTTTAAATAAGTACATATTTTAAACGTATCTTATTGACATTCGCTTTCTTACGTATTACAATTCTTCTCATGTGCCGTAATGTGACGATGAAAATGTGTATGTAGTAAATGTGTTTTTCTTTGAATTTCAGGTAAGTGCAAATTTCTCTGATGCAGCTTTTATTAGCAACGCAAAGTACCAAGTAAGTTTCTAGCTTTAGCAAATACATTTAGTTTTAGCGGTTGTCAATCTTAAAGGTTTGGTCTGCAGTGGATATGAAGAGCTTTTGCAATTGAAAAAAACGTATTCTCCTTGACGGCTCCAAACTATCGTTTGGGGGAGAAGCTTTTTTTGTTCAGTATCGTCATTTGTGATATTTACTTATCGCATACCCGGGAAGTAGAGCAGTACTTAACTGCTCTAAACTCAATTTTGTTAATTACCAAAATGAAAAGGTTTTTCAGGTGTGAAATTGTAATTCGTGACATACGATGGATTAAATTATCGTTTGTGATGTGAATCATAAATTATTCGACAGTTCACTTTTTTGGCCAATGCAAAATTAACGGTCTTCAATGATGTAACTAACCCAAGTTGAAGAAAAAAAACTAACACGGGTTGCACTCCGGGAGTGCCGGCAGAAGTGAAAACTTAACAACCGTCTTACGGTTTTTCGATCAGCATCACGTGACTTGACGCGAGTTTCACAGTTTCTACCCATGCCACAAAAGTGCTCAACGCCGCTAAAGAAGTTTTCACTTCAAAAATTGATTATTGTTTTACCTATTTCCAAAAATGCGCAAAATCCGGAGCAGATTTGTCCCTGACCCGGCCCAAACTCTATGTGGGCCGACCCATTGTCTGGGCTGTGGCCAAACTACCAGCCTTCAATACCTGCACTTTGAGGAACATTTAATAAGCAAATTCCTGGCATAGAATAACGCGTAATCATCAAATTAATTCAGAACAGGAACGTTTTGCTTTCTTTCAGATTCAGTTAATTTCTTAAGACTCAATTGATACGCGTCCCAGGAGATGTCTTCTAACAAAAATGAAAATATTTTTAAAAGAATCGCAGTAAAATGGGCACTTAAAGATTCCAATCTGATCGATTTTAAAGCATTTGGCAGAGAAAAGCCTACGTTTCGTACGTGATTTTCCTTAATGAAAAACCAAAACTGAAGATACCTTACAAATCCAAAAATTTTAAAAAAAGACTTGCCTTTTTTTTATTTATAAAGGAATCCGCAGTCATGTTTTTCTTTTAGTCTAACTTGAATGTGAAATATTTTGTCGTGCAGGATAAAGAATAGCGACAACAAGCAAAACATTAAACTCAGAGGGCCGTGTAACGACCCGTCATCAGATATCCTCCCCGAAACATACTCCCTGTCTTCATGCACGGGCAGGGCTGCCAACGTAATAAAACTTTTACTAATACTCCTATTGGCTAATCACAAACTAAACGTAAGCTTGTGCTATAATGACTACGATAACGGAGAGACTTAGTTAATCAATACATTGATAAACACCCTATGACTTAGGTACAAATGCTAAAGCTCTTTTGCTTATTTTCGCCATACCCAGGTATTTCAGTAAGCTCCGACAAGAAACGAAATAGATGGATGTCATATTTTCGCCCCCTTTTCTTTTTGTTATTTTTTCTGTCTGTTTCTTTTTTGTTTGTTGTTTTCTGTTTGTGTGTATGTCTGTCTGTGGCGTCGTATAGGCCGATTTCGGTGCGGGTTATTATTTATTTATTCTCTCTACCTACTCTTACTTATTAGTTTGTGTCGTTTTCAATGTTTGTTTGTCATTTTCTTGCCGAGAATCTCCCTCCTGGACATGATATCCCATGGCCGATCCGGCAGTGGATGGACTCTGGTTGGTCGCAGTAAGGAGAACATGACCAGGTGGGGATTTTCGGCAAGTTCCGATGTGGACTGTGTTTGCGGCGCAGTGCAAACTATGGTACACTTAACATCGTGCCCGGCGTGCCCCAACACCTGCACGCCAGCGGATTTAATGAACTGCAGTCGATCTGCAATGCAAGTGGCTGAATTCTAGGCTGCCACGATGTAATTTCTCGTGTTCCATCGACACGCTAAGACGAAGAAGAAGAATGTTGCGTGTGAGAAATGCGAAAAGTTCTTCTCCGATAAAATTTAATATAATTTAGTATTTTTACATATCAAATTTTTCACATAAAAAACTTTAGTCAGCCCTAGGCATTCAGACGTCGTATCGTAGCTGGTGGACAACGAGTATTGGGTCCCAACTGTAACGTAAAAGGACTTTTTCTACCCTTTAATAGAAAACGATAGGCATTGTTAATATGTTTTCTTGCTTTGACTAGTCAGACGTTTATCTGTAAAGAAATTGATGTTACTGAATTTCGGGAATGATGTAAAGTTCATTGAACGAGGACTGTAAAGTTAAAATAAGATTGACCAACTTACAACTTTGCTTACAGTTCGGCAGCTTGGACGTAAAAATGTTCACTGCTCTCATCCTTGCTTGCATTGTTTATCGGGTTTCGTCAATTTAATTACAGCTTCGTTTATTATCTCGAAAATGTTTCCTACAATTTGATCTTGCAGGGGCTATTTATTTTTCATTACGCAAAATATTTTCGTCATTTCGAAATAATTGTGTCTAAAACTGAGGAAGCGCTCAGAATCGGGTAATTGTTTGCCGCGAACTCGCAATAAAAGGGGTGTTTTCCAATTTAGAAAATATAAGAAGGAATAAGTAAACGTCTCATATTTCTCAGATCTTGACACTAGCCTCTGGGACCACGAGTATGTGTCGTATATTTGAGAATTTTTTCATGTTTTCTCCTTGTTTTCTATTTTTGCCCTAGTTTTCGCCAAGCTCCTGAATTTGTTATTCTCTGTTACAGAATTTACCTAACTTTGCATCGATAAACTATGCTGGGAACTTACCTACATCGCTATACATTTTAGTATCTACTTTGATATCTAGCGAATTCGATATCATTTATTTCTATTAAAATATCCTTGGGATATTATTTTGCCCATGTAGTTTTGTGTTTTCCGCAATCCGCAACAAAGGGGCATATTATTTTCTTCGGGAATGTGTATGCAACTCAAATTTCTTTCATTTTTCGCTTTAAATTTTTTCATCATCATGAATGTCTACATCGTCCAAAATGATACCGTCACAGAAAAGAAAACGATACAAAGGAACAGTCGACGTTATTAAAAGTCATTCTTCTCCAGGAAATGTTTATTGAATGTTTCACGCCTTTCAAAGAAGTCTCGGAGTCTCGGATGTCAGATTAAAAACTAATATATAAGCGGTGAGGGGTGCGGGAGGGTCGGACAGGATTATGAGGGTGTGCCGGACAGAGATCAACAGTCTCAGCGATTTGCGGTGTTATTGAAGAGAAAAACAAGCACAGCTCTGCTAGGTGGAAATTGTTTGGAAGATTAAGCGTTGATTTCGTTTTCTATTCCATTCAATGCTGCATTCACTTTGGTCTTTTATTTTGCGCGTGAAACGATATTCTTGGCAAGGGACTTTGAGATTGACTATTTTTAAACACGGACACTATGACTTGTCGAAAAATATTTTAGGCTAAACTTTGTATTGTAAAAAGACCGTCATTGATCATCTACGAAAGTACCCCCAGAAGCACAAATTGCACTGCACATGCAAATAAATGAACTATACACAGACAAAAAGGGCTATGATTAATGAATCAGCATGCAATGTGCATCGTGTTCGCTTTATTGAACCAATACCAGTAATTGAACTGTCAATCAAATATGGCGGTTGCTATAAAGCATGTGAGGTTCGTCTTTGTGTTTCAGTAAACGAATTGTCGACTTTGTCAGACAATTAAGCTCTAATGAGAATCAATTTTATTGAAAAGCAATCTATAATATAAAAAAGAATCGCAAATTGTGTTAGTAAGTGCATAACTCAAGAACTCCTGGACCAATTTGACTTTTTTATGATATTCCTTAAAGTACGAGTATATATATTCCTACTAAGAATAAATTTAAATTAAACAACGTCTGTGTGGTCCGCTAGACATGAATAAAAACAGTGAAAGCAGAAAATCCAATTTTTATAAAATAAAACATAGCCACAAAAGTTAGGCAAAGATTAAAAGGTGCTCTGTAAAATACAGCACAATTTTATGACGAAAAGCGAAAGTGCTAATAGAGTGGTCCAGACCCAACTCCGACAAACTCGAACTCTCATGCAAATGAGTAGGATCATGATGTTCCTTGATGGAAATGTTTTTATTTTATATTCCCTTGTTACGTAATAAATTCTTTTATGAAGGGTGAGTTTCAAATTCGGTTTTCCTCGCGTCCCGATCCCAAACTTTCAACGAGGTCGGGATAAAATTGCTAATTTGCTTTCGACTTTTTCCGCGTCTGAAAGAAGTGTATCGGCTCGCAATAAAGCGGAAACTGTTGGACCGTTTGCTGTTTGATCTTTTACAATGCAATCGGCAACTAGATTCTTTTCTATCGATACATGTTTGCTTCGAAGAGAATATGAGCTACTCCTATCCAATATCTTTTGCGAGAACTTTAAGTGAGTATTTTGAGCATATATCAACTTGACAATAAATAAAAAGATCTCTTCGCTTACATTGTAAGCTGTGTCTCTTTCACTGACGCCAAAATAAACTTTAAAATTGACCAATAAATTGTAGAGGACATTTCTTGGTTACACGGCACGAACGCCATCGGTCCCTGGGAGGTGCTAAAGAGAAATTGTACTTTTTTCTCATTTACCCGCAAGACTTGGAGGGGGAAATTGATTTACAACGGAACTTGGACAGTTCCTAAACATGGTTCTATCCCTGGAGACGTGAGGATCAAACTACTTGAAATTACTTCTGTGTCCTGAGATGCCTTATGTTTTTTGCTTGTTTGCATTTTATACGTAAACAAATTGTAATGGATAGGAAAAGTCCGTCGTAAATATTTCTTTAGATAACTTGGAATTATTTGAAGACTTAGCCGATTTTATACAAAACTTGTTTTATCTGTGGGTGCTGTCTTAATGAGCAAGTATGAGAACAAGTTGATACTTGGTGATGATAAATTACAGTGTTTATGGTGCAAACACTCTACGAGTATAACTATCCCACATTATGAACATATCTTGTATTGATAATTCGGTCCAGATTTATGTTTAACAAGCGGCCGCCCGCGACTTCATCCGCGTGGACTTTAGTATTTTGCCACCGAGTTTCATACAGATTTTCATCCCCTTTTTTATCCTCTTGGGGTAGAATTTATCAAAATTCTTTTTACGTCATGACATCTACCTGCATGCCAAATTTAAGCTCGATCCGTTTAGTGGTTTGGGCTGTGCTCTATATGTCAATCAGTCAGTCAGTTAGTAGTCATCTTTGAGTTTTATGTATTAAGATGACTGAGAGAGTTATAAACGTAGAAGTAGACAACTGTAATCAGAAAGCTTCGAACTACTAAGCTATCGGCAGTTACACGGGTTATTGTGAGTCAACCATAAAAGGTAGACATATGCTGTTGTAGGATTTTTGTTAATTAATTTTAAGGAAAACATGTTCGTCATACATGATTTCTGTGTAGCTTTAACTGTTAAGGTTGCACACGCGACGGAAGCTTACAAAGTAGGGTAACTTCTCCCGTTTTCCCAACATTTCCCTTCACTACTCTGCTCCTATAGATTTTAGCGTGATGAAAAGTATACTACAACTAGCTCAGGGGTATGAAAAATAATTGTAGCATGTATCATTAAAATACGTCCAGTAGGTTGTTTCTTTAACGGTTTTACAGAAAATAAATACTGATTGAATTTTTGGCATCAGTTTCGATCCTAAGAGGGTGACCTCTGATAGTTATTTTGGAAATATAATTCATGTACAGATGTATTATATTATAAGTGTACTGTATGTATTATATTATACACTCTACAGATTTATTATAAGTATAGATAGATTTTGCAATGCTTTTAACTATCGTTCAATAAACGAACGATCAAGATATTTTAAAACTCGCGTAATAAATGTACGTTACCTTCTATTTTGTAAAATATGAGTTTAACTCATTTAAATTTAATTTTCATACTGCAATATACATAGTGCTACGTTTTTTGAAATATGTCCCTGTTGTTACGCTCACATTTTCGGATTCGCCATTAAGCGTCAGTTATCCCTTCTTCTCCTACAAGGAGCTCTGAGTGTGACACATAAAAGAACTCCAAATATCAGGTCGGCATATATTCGGAATACTTATTTGGGTTTTACGAGTTTTCCGTATAAGGAACCCTTATCTACATTCATTGCGGGTGCCATTGATAGCCTGTGTAACCTATGTAGGTGGATTTATTGCGTTGGAAAGCGAGGGTGAACACTATTGTGATCTATTTACTTAAAGAAACCCGGGTATGTAAATATATTCAAGGTCAGGAGAAAGGAACTACCTCCATGAAATTTATAGATATACAAGTTCTAGAATTCCTTTGACCGACACACAGTCAAATATTGAAAAACAAAAGAAAATACGTCAAATACAGGCAAATTCAATAAAAATATGTTTGAAAATAATAATCAGTAATGCCCAGCTTCCCGAGCGTTAAAAATAGAATGAGCTAAATCGAATTAGCTACATTAACATTGAATTTCAATACTGGGGTTCCCGAAAACGGCAAGGTGATTTACGTTATCGAACAACAACTTGATTTATTGTAAACGCCGCTGCGATCCGGCTCGTTACGGAGATTTCGCGTATTATTTGTTTGGACGCAGAAGGCAAATTCCCTTTTGATGGGACACTAAACAAACGCTTTATTGAACGTTAATATTCGAACACGCACAACAAAAGCTCTGTAATTGGTCTCTGCATTGTACCTAACAGTATTTCAAAACAGTCGCTCCGATCAAATTTTAGTACAGCAACACACTCGATTGAGTTTGCATTGAACAAACGTTCGATTGTCAGTGTTAGCAGTTTTTTGTTTCATTAGTCATTTATAACATTCCCTTTGGCAAACAGAATTTGTTTATTGAGACTGTAAGATATAGGCTGTATAACCGAAATGACATTTAAAACTGATCATATTCTATGTCACCAATAAAGACTACTCGTAAATAGAGAGTTTGTTATGCACTTTTTGTTCATCTAATTTGAAACTTGTTTAGTTGTAATAAATGACACATAAATTAATCCAGTTGCGTTACTTTTGTCAATAATAATCAGAATACTGTTATTGCCGTCGGCAAGCGGCGTTTATCATGCACTAAAGAGGCAATATTCTGCTGTCATGAGGCCCTAAATAGTCGCCATAGTACCGTATCGCGTCACGAGCAGGCTATACATCACACTGCGGATGCAGACGAGCTGTTAGAGCCTCGTTGCCGGATGCGTTTGGGCGTGGTACGTGTCATAAACTGTTGGGACATGATGGACATCTATCATGCGTTTGATGATGTTCTTACATGTGGATGGGATGAATCAGTGGATGGGAGTGCAATGTGCAATCAACCGTGTCCAATATAATAACGTTCGAGGTTTTTAACAACATAATTAAATATAGTATGCTTCTACCAGTCTTTAAAGGGGCTGGATGTGAGTTCTGCAAGGTGCATACATAGGTCCACAAATCTTTCTTTTTCTTTTTTTTTAATATGTAAATGTAAAACGATACTGTCACTGTATTGCTCCTCTCCTCCTTATTTGTGGTCCGAACCTAGCTAAGACTCGGCGTAAATTCATAATTGTTACGAAATCAGCTGCAGTGTTCAAGTACAGATTTTCTTGTTACTATGGTGTGTTGCCCAGACCGCATGTTAGTATATCAAGTGGCCAATGCTCACTCGTAACTGTCAATGTCATGGCTGAAACGTTTCATTTGTATGTAATGTGACTTTGTTTAACGTTTAAGATTATGTTGATATTATTCCGATCACCTGGTTTGCGACTTTCTTTTTTATTGATTATTCAATGCGCGGCTTTCTTTTTAAATTAGTAAATGTTCTGTATTTTGCCAATGAATTGTTCGCACGCTCTCTCTTAGTAAAACCCATAATACTAAACATAACTGAACTTAAAGGACGGGCGTTAAATGAAACTTCTTCCAAGATTGTGGTCTCACTCCGCTAACAGTCGTTTAAACGCCCATTAAAGTCGTTAATCCGAGTTAGCGATACGTAAACTCGCCCTTATAATTAAGTAAGTGAAGAGAAGCAATGCAATTTTATTAAGGCACTTCGGGTTATAAATGTCGCGGAGTAAATATACCTAACGAATGGCCTTTTTTATTTGGCGTTGTTCAACACACGTTCCGTCGCCCTATACTATAAAACGAAGTTTACTTAAGGCTTCGTGCATCTCACTCACTCATTTAAAGTGAGTGACTGTGATGGCTACAGGAAATATTGTCTTCTTGTTTCTAAGTAAGATTTAGGTATATTAAATGGTTTCGGCAGTAAATTCGTGCCACCCTTGGTCTCATTGTTAGTGTCGACGAATCTTCATTGCCTTACAAAGGGCACTGTATTATTGTATCAGAATACATCCTTTGATAAATGATTTGCAAGGCGTCTTTCGTATAAATTCTGTATTTATTCTCAATTCTATATTTTTTTAACTACGAAATCCCTTTGAAGAATACGAGGGCCAAACTGAAAGTTTTTAGAACTGGCAACTTAAAAGCATTATATTAAAAAAATAAGTTTAAATTTTGAAAATAGAACTCTTTACCAATATTGAGTATACATTTCATTCATTTGTCATTTGTTTTACGATTTGGCGGCAAATTGAAAATTGTCTGTGCACGTCAGAATGAATTTAAGCCGAGAAAATTTTCGTGCAATGATTTTTTATGACTTTCGATGTCATATAAGTCAACAAGAAAGTTATGATAGACTTCGATTGGCTTTTCACGATGAAGCCCCATCTCGTGCCACAGTTTACAACTGGTTTAATGAATTCAAACGTGGTCGAACTAATCTCACCGATGATTTGCGTGAGGGACGGCCTTCTACAGCGACGACTGAAGATAATATCAGTGTTGTGCGGCGTATGATAGAGACTGACAAAAGAGTGACCTATCAGCAGATTCGGACAAGTCTAGGCATAGGTATGAGTCAAGTGCACAAAATCCTCCATGAACATTTAGCGGTCAGGAAGCTTTGTGCCCGCTGGATACCGCATAATTTGACCGAGGCTCAAAAACTCCGCCGTGTTGATTGGTGCCGAGAAATGATCCAAAAATTTAACGGAGGTGACTCAAATGCTGTGTTCGACATACTAACGGGTGACGAAAGCTGGATTTACTGTTATGATCCGGAAACCAAAAGACAGTCTGCTCAGTGGGTGTTTCCTTCCGAAGAGTTGCCAACTAAAGTGAAGAGAGGTCGAAGTGTTGGAAAAAAGATGGTGGCCTCGTTCTTCGGAAAGGCAGGTCATTACGCGACAGTTGTCTTAGAGGATCAGAAAACGGTTAATGCAGAGTGGTACACTAACAACTGTTTGCCACTTGTCTTGGAAAAAGTTCGAGAGAAACGAACTCGCAGCAGGATCCTCCTTCATCACGACAATGCCTCGTCACACACCGCCAGGCAAACGATCGACTATTTGGCGACCTCAGACGTGGAATTACTGGGTCACCCGCCGTATAGCCCCGACCTCGCACTCTGCGATTTTTATTTATTCCCGAAAATAAAAGAAAAACTTCGAGGAAAACATTTTATAGACGCCGAAGAAGCAGTGGCTGCGTTTCAAAACGCCGTCGAAGAGACCCCTAAGGCCGAGTGGGCAAGGTGCTTTTCTCAATGGTTCCATCGAATGCAGCGATGTATTGATGTAAATGGTCGCTATTTTGAAAAGTTATAATAAAACTAATAACTTGCTAGAATGCTTAGTTTTTGATTTTCTAAGAACTTTCAGTTTGACCCTCGTATATGATTTTTTCAAAAGCGGTTTTGTTCAAATCACGCGTTCGGCACTAAGCATGTTAGTCAAAGGTTTATTAGAAAAAGTGTATTAAAACGTGATCCTTTCTAGTTTCCTCTGACCGTTTTAAGCATTTGTTAACCCATTTTGCTTTTCCGGGTCAGTTCAAATTAATCCTTTGTAAACCCTCAAAAGGATATTCAGGGCGAATATCCCAATGAAAATTGTGCTCGTCATTTATATGTTGACCAATTGTTTGTGTGCAGGTGATTTTCTAATCAACACGTTTGTTTATAACCAGTAGTGAAGAGATTCATAAATTTCTTAAAAATTTCTTGAAAGGGTTCTATATTAACGCTCGTGAAAACTTACTGTCATATAATCGTGATAGTGTTAGTGATAGAGATCTGGGGCCAGGTATTGACGACATGGTATTTCTCTTTCATTCTTTTGTTGGGAAAGATGTTGATAAAAAAGCGAGGCTATCTATATAAAGCCTTGTTTAACAACTTTTCTAACACTAGGTGCGGTATTTTTAGTTTCCAGGCAAAAGAACAAAAAGGCAAAAAGGTTATTAAACACTTTACCTTTCTCATTTAATTTTCACTGCACCCATTGCCTTCTTTCTGCATGGCCTTGAGGTTGACTGGCAGAAAATTCTCTTAGCATTAAGTCCACCCTTTGTACATTACTTGTGCAAAAAATTTTAAATATATAAAAGTAACATATACATTGCGTCGTTAACAACGAATAAAAAATAGTGAACCAACAGGTAAAAATTTCTTCTTGTTTTTCTTGGGAGCTGTCGACTAACCCCATCGACTCTTTCGCTACACTAGCAATTTGGGGCTGCTTTGAAAGCAGCCCCAAATTCCGTAGCCTGTTCACATGGGCAAAGTTTATGTATCGCACTCAACTCATTCCGCAAACATTTGCCGACAGACTCGCTAATTAAGTGATATTACCGGGAAAGCTCTTCTAAAACAGTACCAAATTTACCTATTTCAGCCCTGAATGTCCACTTCAGCTTAACATTTCATTGCCCCCTGTGCAGTGTAAAAGATGGCGAAGTAGCCTAAATTAAAGAGACAGTCTATTAACATTACAATTTAGTTTGGACGTAGTTCACTTAGAATTAAGAGGATGTTTTCAAATGTCAAATGTCTTCATTCAGAAATTTTACTATTTACAGATGACAGCACCTTAAAGGAAATCCTGTGGATTTGAACGCACTTGGGATAAGGGTGAATTTGCCACAAACATGAGTAGACGAATATGCTTTGTCGTGCATCGTCTGTACTTTGTTTTTAACAACCTTGCCATAAATGCGTTCCTTAATCTTTGTAGAAAGAGATTGTACTGCTTTTATACGACAACTCTAACCATTGGCCTAATTCGTGACGCTAAGATGGCTCTAAGATGGATGGCTGTCTCGCTATAAGATTATTATGGTGGGAATTAATCTAGGCTTTCACTACCATTAGCTCCTAAACTTACTTATTCTTTTCTGATGTTGAATCTGTTTCATATTATTGTCTCTGATTTCAATAATGCAAGCGTGTCATCTATGGTCTAGCTGACCTCTTTTGTCTGTGGTTGTTCGTTCGCTGCAGATTAATATATCTGGCGCTGCACTCGCTCAGGGAGGACTCTTGAGCCCCGTGTCAAGGACCGTCGCCACTCTAAACACGATTTACATTAAATCCTGCTCGCACAGTATCCAGGGCTTTATCTTTAAGACACTTTGGATCTTTTTTCGCGCATACTATTTATCGTCCTGTAGGTAAAGCTAGTTTTCGTTTTCTTTTGCAATTATTTGGGCATTAAAAATAATGAAACCGCGCATTTGCTTTGTGCTTCTACTGTTTCAAGATAAAAGCTTCTTTACACGGGATTCTAGAAATAAAAGTAAAGTCATTGTTTAGTACAGTAAGATTGAGAATTGATACAATTTCAATTTCATAATAAAATTACATCGTTTTAAAAAAAACAGAATGTTAAGATGCTGTGCATATAATGAAATGTGAGTTGTCTCACTTTAATAGCTCGCTTATCGACAAAATTAAATCAAAATCTATACTGGATGATTATTATACTTTTCAATACCAATTTTCTTTAGTGAAAACTGGAAAATCTGACCTTACCTTGTGACTCACCATACGTTTTAAGTTGTTGACCAGTTTACTACCAGACGCCAACGCACTCTAGTATGACTAACTTAGGCGTTCGCCAGTTGATATCTAGAGCAGCTAGGGTATTGTACAAGTCATTTGGCGTCTGAATTTCAGGAATAGTTTGCCAAGTGCTTTTCGGTGCAGGCAGATAGCTTTGAAAGCGGACAAATAGTTTGTAAATTTTATAAATGAAACATAGGCAGATGAATTATATTCTTGGCATTACTATAAATATTCTGAAGAGTGCATGGGCATTTAAGACCCGTCTTACGATGGAAAAATTACCTGTGCCGTCTTTTCCGTCCAAGCATTGCCTTGCATTGTCTCTGCACCAACCTGGTCGTTAAAAACAAATATATAGGGTTACTGGTAACTCGACGTATTTTTTCAAAAGAGTTATAGTATAGGTGATTTCCTACAAAAAAGGTCCCATCCACGAAGGGTAGGGTAGGGAGGGAAAAATTACAAAATATTGCACTTTAAGCCCGTTTAACAAGAAATTTCGCAACCTTAAGAGCACGATATCATAAAAATCAATTGCTTTCAACCCCTAGTCGATGGTATCTTTTTCGTTGCTGATTACCTCTTCTTTGTCTCTTATTGGTATTCATGATTGTAGAACAAATATCCAAGTCATATTTTTCTTGTTATTACGTCATCAATCAGGTTGCGGCATACCGCCACTATTTTTGTCATTCAAATATAGAACATTGAAACGTGCACATCTTTTATTTTTCACTGCCCGTTTTTTCTTCAGGTTATGGGCATAGCTACGTTAACCAGTGCGTAAATATACTAAAATACAATTTTGTGCTGTGTTGTCAAAATGGAGGCGCGATCGAACAAACGAAATATTCAACAATTCAATGGTGAAAAGTATAGTACATGGAAATTCCGTATTAAATCACTGTTGGAGGAGATGCAAGTGTTAAGCGTAGTCGAGGATACCACACCTACTTCTCCTGATGCAGATTGGCAGAAGAAAAATATGCTTGCTAAAGGTACGATTATTGAATATTTGGGTGATGCCTTTTTGAATTTCGCCAAGGGCTCCGCAACTGCTAAATCTATATTAGATGACCTCGACAAAATTTACGAGCGACGAAGCTTGGCTACGCAATTAGCACTTCGTAAACAACTATTAAACCTCAAGTTGCAACCCGATTTAACATTATTGCAACATTTTATGCAGTTTGATAATTTAATCATTAAATTGATTTCTGCTGGTGCTAAACTAGATGAGATGGATAAAATAGCTCATTTATTGCTAACACTACCCTCATCTTATGATGGTGTAATAACGGCTCTGGAAACACTTGGTGAAGACCAACTGAATTTGGTTTTTGTGAAGACACGTCTACTTGACCATGAAGTTAAATTGAAAGCTGAAACAACAACTGAGCTTAAGGCCCTGCATACTGGTACAAGACGAATCAGTAATCATAATCAATCTGACTTCTTTAAGAAAAATAGGACACAATCTCAAAAGATAAACAACTTTAAGCCAGGAAATTCTTTACACAAAATATCGAAGATGTATTGTGATCATTGTGGACGCCGAAACCATTTCAAGAAGGATTGCCGCTTCTTTAAAAACTTACAGCAAAACGGCTCATCAAACAACAACAAAAAGTCTGTCCACGCCGCGATGACGTCCAACAACGCTGATCCCTGCACCAATGACGAGGACGGTTTCGCTTTTATGTTTTCAAAATGTAAGTTACCCAATGCCGCCGATAACAGGTTAGCTAAAGATGAAGTTTGTTTTCTTTTAGATTCTGGCGCCACTGACCACATCGTGAACAACCGCGAAGTATTTACATCTTATACAGAATTATCTACACCGCTAAAAATTGGCGTGGCAAAAAACGGGTCATCCATTCTCATTTCATTTCATTTCATTTCATTTATTTATTTGCATACTAGGTGTGTTACATTATATGGATGGTAGTTATAATGCTTAAAAACGAACTTATTGACCTAGTTACCAAGAAGGTGTGGCAAGTTTGAGAATTAATGAATTTAAAAATAAAAAATAAGACCAATTATTTTCAAAATTAATATAAGTAATGTAGGTATTTGCTAAACGTATAGAGCAGACAGAACTTCTTATTTACTGTTAAAGTATTCATCTACTGAATAATAACATTTTGATACAAGATGAGCTCGTAGGATTTTTGAAAAAACTTTAACATTTGGCTCTTTTTGAATATGAGATGGCAATTTGTTGAAAATTTTGACTGCCATATAGTATGGGCTAGTGTTTAAAAGTTTGATTCTTGAAGGGGGTAAGAAGAGTCTATTTTTATGTCTAGTGTTGATGTTATGAGTATCTTTGACTTTAATAAAGTTTTTGTTATTTTTATAAGTGAATATGCATATATCGTATATGTAGATAGAAGGTAAGGTAAGTAAATTAAATTTAATGAAATAAGGTTTGCATGATTGAAAATTGTCAATTTTTGCTAAAATTCTTAGGCATTTTTTTTGCATTATAAAGAGTTCATTCAGATCTGTACTGTTTCCCCACAGTATTATACCATATTTAAGTTGTGAGTATGCGAACGCGTAATATGCCGATAGAGAAGCTTCGATGCTGGTGCTCTGTACTAATGCATGAAGTGCGTAGGTGAATTTGGATAATTTTGATTTAACATGCTCTATGTGTTTCTTCCAGTTAAGGTGTGAGTCTATATTTATACCGAGGAGATTAAATGTGTCGACTGATTCTATTTTGTTGCCAGCGAAAGTATTGTTAATGATCAATGGGGGTTTTTTATGAGTTCGGAATTGTATAATTTTAGTCTTCTTAAAGTTTATTGAAAGGTTATGGTCTCGGAGCCAACTAATTATTTTGCCTATTGTATCCTTTAGCCTTACGTTAGCAGTATGAGAATTTTCAGCTTTTATCAAAATGGATATGTCGTCTGCGAAGAGTACGGGTAAGGTAGTTTCGTTTTGTAGTATTTTTGGGAGGTCATTGACATATAAAAGAAAGAGAACACAGCCCAGGACACTGCCTTGGGGTATCGAACAGGTAAGTTTTTTTTCGTCTGATTTTGAAGTAATTATTTGGTTATTTTGAGTATCGTAGTTTGTTATTTGTACTTGTTGTTTCCTATTTTCTAAATATGATTTAAACCATTGATAGCTTGAACCTCTTATACCTGAATCATACAATTTGGAAAGTAATATATTATAGTCGACATTTTCATAAGCTTTTGACATGTCTAGTAGTAGACCCACCCCATAGCTTTTGTCGTTCACATGTTGTAGAGCTGTTTGTATAAATTTGTAAACTGCTATTGTTGTAGACTTAGACTTTCTAAAACCGTTTTGATTTTCGTCGAGTATATTATACTTCTCTAGAAATCCATACAGTCTAATACACATGGCCTTTTCGAATATTTTTGAGAAGCTAGGAAGTAGTGCTATGGGCCTGTAGTTGTTGGGAGAACTGGTATCATCTTTTTTATGTATGGGTTTAATTAATGAAAATTTTAATAGATCTGGGAAAATACCCTCGTGGAAACTTTTATTTATTAAATATGTCAATGGTTGCGATAGTTCATCTGCACACTGCTTGATAAGGATAGGGGGGATATCATCCACACCACTACTATATGTGTTTTTAATAGATTTAATTATTTTTATTATTTCCTTCTCGCTAACAGGTTGTAAATACATTGAGCATAAGGGTGAATTTAAAACTTTAAGGTGAGGACTATTTAGATTTGTATTTTTAATTATTCCTGTTTTTGAGAATGTTTCGTTAAATATTTCACATACTGTTTTAGGGCATTCTATTAATTGATTGTTAAAGTTAAGTTTTATATTTTTGTATTGCTTTGAGATAGTTTTCCCGGTCTTGTTATTTATAATTTTCCACATTGTCTTATATTTATTATCCGATTTATTTATTTGTTTACTATATTGTAGTTTTTTTGCTATTTTTATTGATCTTTTTAATATTTTGCTATATTGATTATAATGGTTTCTAAGTACCTTGCAGTTTGATTCGTTTACAAGAATTCTTAAGAGTCTTTTATGTTTACAAGATATTTTTAAACTTTTTGTGAGCCATCCTTTGATAGGTTTATTTCTTAATTTAATGTTTTCCTTTGGAATGTATTTATTTAATATTTTTTGAATCAATAAATGAAATGTTATATAATTTTTGTTTACATCTTCTGTATTGTTAAAAGTAGTTGTCCAGTCAATTTGCCTTAAAGCATTTTTAAAATATGTAATTTTTTTGGTTGTATATAATCTTTTTTTTTGTATCCAAGGCTTTTTATTGTATTTTGGTAAGTTTTTTAAGCACAATTGTATATTTACTGATTTGTGGTCAGAAATGCCATAATCTTTCACATAGGTTTTTTTGACGAAGGATTTATAGTTTGTAAATATTAGATCTATCGATGTTGCTGTCTTTTTTGTTATTCGTGTATGCTCTTTAATTAACTGTTGAAAATTAAATGAGCTCATGAAATTTGTAAAGTATTGTACCTTCTTTTTATCTTTCTTTTTTTTATTCAGTAGGTCTATATTAAAGTCTCCGCCAATAATAATGAATTTGTTCCTATCTTTATGGTTAAGTTTTGAGAGGAGTTTGGACATTTGTTTGTAGAATATTTTTATATTTCGGTCTGCTCTATATAAGCTTACAACAATAGTATTTATTTCAGGTAGCTCAATTGCACTAAATTCTATAATAAACTCTTTAGATAAATTAACTATATCATCTCTATTAATATAATCTATGTGTTCTTTGACTGCAATACAAACTCCACCTAATCTATGTTTTGTTCTACAGAATAGTGAAGCTATTTTATATCCAGGTAATCTTATCAAATCACAAAAATCTTTCTTTATGCCTATTTCAGAAAATGAAATAATATCTAAATGGGTGTTCGACATCAAAAGTTGTTCGATTGCGTCTAACTTATTTCTTATACTTTGGACATTTTGAAACGTAGCTGTAAGTGTGTTAACGAAAGGAATGGTTGTCTTGCTTCGCTGTTATTTTCCCTTTGGATTGTGGTTGTGGTGCCGGTTGGGATGTTGTTTGGCGTTCATCTTCTATTTTTTCGGCATCGATAGCGTTGTTTTGCTGCGAGTCTTCACTTTTTTGAGTGTCTTCGTTTGTAGCTTGGTCCTCGCTTGGCTGTCCATTGATCCATAAGGTATTGTTTTTAATTACAGCATGGAATCCTTTTTGTCGAGCATCTCGCAGTTTCCGTCTCAAGACGTTTCTTTCCCTTAGTTGATCACCGGTGATGAATTGACTTATAGCTAATCCAGTATTTTTAAAGTATTTAGAGTTTTCCAATATGTAGTTTGTGAATCTTTTGCTAATGAATTCTATTTCTAGAGGTCTGCGGCTCCCCTTCTTTCCAATGCGTTTTATCTCTTCAATGTAGGGATTAGCGTCAATATCCAGGATATCGGCAAATAAGTTGTTAACGCTTTCGTAGAGGTAGTAGTTATTTTCGTGTGAGGGTTCTGGTAATCCATATAGCACAATTTTCTTTTTTACGCTTTCTAGGTTTTCTAGTTGGTGTTCAATGTTTTTTATTTTTTTCTCAACGTTGAGGATCTGTACTTTTATTTCTTCTTGCTCTTTTTCCAAATTTAATGAAGTATCTGCAGTGTCTTTTTGAATTTTTTTAATTGCGATATTTAATTCTGTTTGTATCGTTTCTTTGACCTCTTCGAGAATGGATTTCTTTATGTTTTCAAGTTTTGTGTCTAAAAGTCGACTAAACTTTTCTAATGAGATCATCTCTTCTTTTACGTTGCCAAGGGAGTGAGAAGCATTTGTTTCGAAAATTTGAGTGTTTCCTGTTATATCTTCGACATCTTGTATCGTTAAGCTATCATCCATGATTTCATTAGTTTTTGTTTGTAGTGGTTTTCGTCTGTAAGTGATGTTTAGGTCATCGCAGTCATCGGGAATTTCATTCGAGCAATGAGGTCTCACTGGAGTATCCGGATGTTTATTTTTTGGCATTTTACAAATGCAAGCCTGGCATTTCCACCTATTCCTGTGTTCAATCGTCATGGTGTTAAAGAAACGTTTTTCAGGTACATTTGCACAATCTAGGTCGTAATGTTCTTTGCAGAGAGAACAAATCAGATAATGTCTAGATGGTATTTCTTGTTTGCATCCTGCACACAACGCCATCTTGCGGTACAATCCACAGTCCGGCTTTCTATTTTTAAGTTTCCAGTTGATTGATTTTACAGCCCTATGCAGATCGCGAATGAGCAGCAGATAGTTTGAGATGAGTCCGATAGATGGCGCTATTTATCCAATATTATTCATATATTTTATTTAGGAGGTTATGTATAATTTTTCAAATTAATTAGCACTATACAATGTTTTTAAAATTATTCTCACTATTTTATTTCACTGTTTTTCACTATAATTGTCATATGATTATGTAGTTGTGATGCGGTTGTGGCATGATTTATTATGTTTTGTTCACTAGGTTATAATTGTTGTTTCATCTTTAATCTTGAAAATCACTTCGAAATAATACTTTCACAGCAGGTCTATATCACACTGTTGAAGATTTTCACTAATTTTTTGCAGAATATTAGGTAAAAATATTTTTAAACTAAAATTTTACAATGTTGTGATCCGCCGGTGGGCAGTGCTGCCCTCTCTCCTCTTCTTGCTTTTGGTAAAGGAAAAATTGAGGTAACAACAAATTTAGGAATAAAAGGATCTATCGATGATGTTTTATATACGCCCGAAGCGAGGTATAATTTACTTTCAGTAAATCGCATTCAAAAAACAGGTATGTCGGTTGTTTTTGGCAATAACGGGGTTCAAATCTATAATAAAGATAACAAGTGTCACATGACTGGTGAAAATACTAACAATTTATTCAGTATAATTTTTGAAATTAATAGATCAAAATGTAATTTAAATGTTGCTTCAAATAACTGCAGTGACCAAGACTCCGTAAATTATAAGTTATGGCATGATCGGCTAGGTCATATAAACAAACAAAAATTTAATTTACTCAAAAGTTTTATTGACGAAAGTGATAGTAAATTAATTAAAGACATAAAGCCAAATGATGATTTATGCGAACCTTGCATTCTTGGTAAACAGTCTCGGTTGCCTTTTGCGAAACGTAAGGAAAAGTCTGACAAAAATAACCGACCATTGTTCATCGTTCATTCAGATGTTTGCGGCCCAATTTCTCCTACTACCTTAGATGATAAAAATTATTTCGTTACGTTTATTGATGATTTCACACACTACACAGTTACGTATTTAATGCATTCAAAGTCAGAAGTGCTAAAATGTTTTCAAGATTTTGTCAGTAAAAGCGAGAACTATTTTAATTATAGAGTGACGAACTTATATTGTGATAATGGTCGAGAATATCTATCAAACGAGTTCAAGGAATTCTGTGTTTGTAAGGGAATAACCTATCACCTGACAGTACCTTATACGCCACAGCAAAATGGTGTAGCTGAGCGGATGAATCGTACGTTAACCGAAATGGCACGAACCATGGTTACAAGTGCGAAATTGGACAAATCGTTCTGGGGTGAAGCTATTTTAACTGCCACCTTTTTAACGAATAGACTACCTACAAAAGCGCTCACAAACAATAAAACACCATATGAAATGTGGCACAACAAGAAACCCAAAATAAGCATCTTAAAGGTCTTTGGTTCTACAGCTTACGTTCATGATAAGACTAGTAGATCAAAATTTGACGAAAAGTCGTTTAAAGCTATTTTTGTGGGCTATCACCAAAATGGTTACAAATTATTTAACGTCGAAAAAAATAATTTCTTTATTGCCCGGGACATTGTTTTTGATGAATCAAGTTTTGATACTTCTAGGCCTACATGTACTGGACCAATTGAAATTCCCGCCGAAATTAATAAGCCTGGCACTGAACCGGCAAAATTAATAGGCAACAAACACAGACTTCCTTCAGATGATAACTCAGAAGCTGTGCCGTCATCCAGCAAACTGAGACGTAGTGACAGAATACAAAATTTACCCCCAAAAGATTATAAACAATTAAATAATCCTGAATATTATTTATCGCTAACAACTACACAATCGTTGCCAAATTGTTATGATGACATTTTTAATAGGGACGACACTGATAAATGGTTAAAAGCCATACAAAGTGAAATTGAGTCACTTACTAGTAATCGGACATGGAATCTCGTAGAACGGCCAAATAATGCAAATTTAGTTAGTTGTAAATGGGTATTTACAATTAAAAACAATGAACACGGTGAACCCACGCGGTATAAAGCGCGATTGTTTGCTCGTGGTTTCACTCAAGAATACCTCAAAGATTATGACGAAACGTTCGCTCCAGTAGCTAGAATTTCAACTTTACGTTTTATTTTAGCACTCGCCAATCAATTTGATTTATCTGCGCATCATATGGATGTTAAGACCGCGTTTTTAAATGGAATACTCAAAGAAAATATATACATGGAAGTATCAAAAGGTATTTCTGCTGAACCAAATTATGTTTGTAAATTAAATAAATCACTTTACGGCTTAAAACAATCCTCCAGATGCTGGTTTGAGCGTTTCGATCACACTCTTAAAGCTATTGGTTTTAAAAATTCAAAAGTTGACCCATGTCTATATATTTTAGATAAAAATAATATGAATGAAAATGTATATATAATTTTATATGTAGATGATTTAATTCTTTGCACCAAAGATGAAAATACTATTCAAATGTATAAATCCTGCTTAATGCGAAAATTTAATATGACAGACTTAAATGAAGTTAAATTCTTTTTAAAAAATATAGGTAGGTAGGTATAAAAGTAGAACGTACCAAAAACACATTAACGTTAGACCAATCAGCGTACCTTGAAAGTGTTTTAAGCAAATTCTCAATGACCGACTGCAATCCTTCTAAATCACCTTTTCCATCTTCCAAATTGGATCATGCCGCTTTAAATTCTGATACATATTATAACGCTCCTCGCAGGAATGTGATTGGGTGCTTGATGTATGCAATGCTTTGTACACGGCCAGACATATGTGCTGCGATCGGTATTTTAAGTCGGTATCAAAGTAAAAATAATGTAGAATTATGGCAATGTTTAAAACATCTTTTAAGGTACATTAAAGGAACAATAAACTTAAAAGTGACCTATCAAAAATCTGAGTTTAAACAATTGATTATTGGCTATGCAGATTCAGATTGGGGTGGCGACCCAATTGACAGAAAAAGTACAACAGGGCACATCTTTCAAGTGTTCGATAATTGTACAATTTCGTGGAATACACGAAAACAAAACACTGTCGCTGCATCCTCAACAGAAGCCGAATACATGGCTTTATTTGAGGCTGTTAGGGAAGCGATTTGGATAAAGTCATTGCTTAATAGTATTTCGTTTCCTGTAGACCAGCCAATAATAATTTTTGAGGACAACAACAGTTGTATCAATATTGCAAATAATCCGACAAGTCACAACAGATCGAAACATATCGACATTAAATACCATTTTACGAGAGAGCAAATTACCAACAAAGTAATAAAGCTAGAATATATTTCCACAGGAAACCAACTAGCTGACATTTTCACAAAAATGGTACCTACAACCAAGTTCCTTGAATTACGAAGAAAGTTAAATATAATGTAATCAATCATCATTAAAATTGTATAATAAAAGATATACAACCCTCAGTAATTAATGAATTGATAACAGTTATGAACTTAATTGATTAAATAACGTTTTTTTTTTGTTAAAATCAACCATGATATTGGAATTTATTTGTTATGTTTTTCTCCCAAATCAATGTTAATTATATCTATGTTATTGATATAAGTACTTGAATATTTGAGGGGGACTATTGGTATTCATGATTGTAGAACAAATATCCAAGTCATATTTTTCTTGTTATTACGTCATCAATCAGGTTGCGGCATACCGCCACTATTTTTGTCATTCAAATATAGAACATTGAAACGTGCACATCTTTTATTTTTCACTGCCCGTTTTTTCTTCATCTCTTTTTAAGGAATTACAGAGTCGAGTTACCAGTAACCATAGCGCTGCAGTTGCTCTTCAGCAGCCGTGGGCCACCGCCTCTCTCGCGCGATTCAATTTAAATCTTATAGCTTAAGTAACAGATGGTAATAGAAAAGACCATGGTCTCTGTGCTGTTTTGATCCCTCAGCCTGTGGCTTGCTGAAGTCTACTATATCCAGCGCTGCAGTTTCTCGAGACTCGAGGGCCGTCGCGGGCCGCCGCCTCTCCCGAGCGAGTAACTTTTAATCTTATAGCTTAAGTAACAGATTGTAATAGAAAAGACCATGGTCTCTGTGCTGTTTTGATCCCTCAGCCTGTGGCTTGCTGAAGTCTACTATATCCAGCGCTGCAGTTTCTCGAGACTCGAGGGCCGTCGCGGGCCGCCGCCTCTCCCGAGCGAGTAACTTTTAATCTTATAGCTTAAGTAACAGATTGTAATAGAAAAGACCATGGTCTCTGTGCTGTTTTGATCCCTCAGCCTGTGGCTTGCTGAAGTCTACTATATCCAGCGCTGCAGTTTCTCGAGACTCGAGGGCCGTCGCGGGCCGCCGCCTCTCCCGAGCGAGTAACTTTTAATCTTATAGCTTAAGTAACAGATTGTAATAGAAAAGACCATGGTCTCTGTGCTGTTTTGATCCCTCAGCCTGTGGCTTGCTGAAGTCTACTATATCCAACGCTGCAGTTTCTCGAGACTCGAGCGCCGTCGGGGGCGGCCGCCACTCCCGAACGATTTACATTAAATCTTATAGCTTTAGTAACATATTATAATAGAAAAGACCATGGTCTCTGTGCTGTTTTGATCCCTCAGCCTGTGGCTTGCTGAAGTCTACTATATCCAACGCTGCAGTTTCTCGAGACTCGAGCGCCGTCGGGGGCGGCCGCCACTCCCGAACGATTTACATTAAATCTTATAGCTTTAGTAACATATTATAATAGAAAAGACCATGGTCTCTGTGCTGTTTTGATCCCTCAGCCTGTGGCTTGCTGAAGTCTACTATATCCAGCGCTGCAGTTGCTCGAGACTCGAGGGTCGTCGAGGGCGGCCGCCTCTCCCGAGCGATTTACATTAAATCTCGCGTCCCACGCAGATGAGATGGGACCAATTACACCTCGACGCTTTATAGTTTAGTTTTTGAAGTGTTAAAGGCACTTTTGTTGACGATTCAATCAAATTCAATCAAAATGTCCAGTGAACTGAAAGTGGCTGTTGACGGTTGGCGTTTTCTCAAATAGAGTAAGTATATTTAAAAAACTTAGTATAAAGTAAATGTAACTTTAATACATAATGTATTTTCATTTAAAAAATATCAATAATAATAGAGGTTAGGTCGATGTTGCTCAACTGCTTTAAACCGATCCTCTAGAAAAAATTTAAATATAACAAAAATAGAGTTTAGCGAAAAAACCGTTTTAATGCCTGTCTCTGAAAATGTATTTACAATTATTCTACGATTAAATTACATAATTCAACTGAACGATTTCCCATGATAACGCCAAATCTAATCCAGTACAACGTGAAGTACTCATTTTGTAATAAAAGTTCATAAACTACACGGAACTAACGCACAGTATGCGGTGCTTATATTAGTGGCTGAGCCCTCACCTGCGTCGAAGAGCCCTTGTTAAGTCGAGAGCCCACACCCGACGCGTCTAGCATTAAAACCAAATGAGATGCAATTACCATGTCTTCAAAGTTTCATACAGCCCTTGAATTGTAAATTCTGTGCCTTATGCGTTTTCAACAACCCTTTGATTTAGATTTGGTTGTCACTTAATCTAATCATAATCTGTTGTTTTTTTGCAGTTTACGTCTTAACGTCCCTGTCAACGTTCACTGTAAACTGTGAAGTGTCGTTGACAGTGACCTAGTTGATGGAATCAGGCTTTACTTTGCCGAAATCCATGACTAAAGCTGAAAAGAGGATTATTTTGCTTTAAATTTCCAATAAACGACGCCAGCGCAAGAACCCAAATACATCTGACTGAAACTACTTGAAAAAAACTAGAGCTGGAAGTCACAGGACTTACTATACAACTCCCAACGTGACACAGAAGATGCACCACACAACACTGACATCAACAAAACACTTCTCCCCTTCTCCTGTGTTCCTTGTTCCTCGTTTAGTGTCCTGGTTCCTTGTTTAGTGGAAATTTAAAGCAAAATAAACCTCATTTCAGCGTTGACAGTGACGTATACTGCATAAAACGTGCAGGACAATGCCGTGTGAACGGGGCCTTAAACGTGTCATCTTAAATCACTGCTGAAAACAGTTAAATGCAAAATCAACAAAACTATATGTTTAAATGCATGTAGGTTAATGCTATATAATCATGCAATATCTACGAGTATCGTAAACAAACAAAAAATTCTTAGTTTCTTCTCAGTGTGGTGCAGAAATTGGTCCAATACCTAATGCGCACTGAAGACCAAAGTCCTAAAAGTTCTGACCTTTCTTAAATATTGACTACAACATTTTCTGCCATTTTCAAATGTCGCATAAAGAGTACTTGAGAGAGTTGAGTCTGTAATCTTCTGTTTTATATAAATAAACCCACCTTCTTGACTAAATTGACATAAACAGATAATAATAATAACGTTTATTTCAGGCTACAAAATTATAACATAACGATGGCCCATAATATAAATACCTTAAAGTCTAACATATATATTCTTATAAAAAAGTTGATATATTAAAATAACTATAAATAAGTAGATAAGGGATGCATGATGTTTAAAGATTTTACATCAAAGAAAAACATGTTCGGAAAACATTTTCTCGGTGTAATTCGGCAAGAAATTGATACATCCTTGGGGAAATTGATGCCCGTCCCGAAACTATGGGACTATACGCGATTTACTCGTCTATGCAATTTATGTGTTGTTATAGCCATCGTCCCCTTATTTTGTTTGCGTTTCCAGTTCCTTTGAGGGTTACGAGAAGACTCAATAACAGGTGCTAAGTATAGGGTTATAAAATAATGTCACCATCAATGATACGTTTTCTTCTATTTGTAAAATTAAGCTGGTAACTCATAGGTTTTTAAGAACCTTTTACACTTATCCACTCACAAAGCCGTTAATACGTAAGCCGTACATTTTCAAGCCACTGATACGAGGAAAATCTACATAGCATAGAGGCTGGGTACTCGCTGAAACTACAAGGTAATGTGCCACTCTCCGCTGAGTTTAAAACTAAGTTTACAACGCTAGGGTTGCCAACTACAAATGAATAAAGCATTTGTCATCGTTTTATCGAAATGGGTACTATTCATTGCCTTGTTTTACCTACGTTTCAACCTTTTGGTGTGTTAACGAACGATGAGTAAGTAACCTTAATGTCAATTCAAGAAACGATCTGTCTTTGTAGTTTTAAAATTAGCCCTGCATTATTATAACTCCTGCTTCTTTGCTAATTTCTGTAAATTTCTAGGATGATATTAAATATTTACATTACTGTTATTACAATTTATACTGGTTATAAACAATCCATGTTTATGATGTGCAAGCTCGTTTTGATAATATCATAAATTTACTAGAGTAAAATATTGCACTACTGCCTCATCTCATAACAATAGTGAGGCTACCCAAGTTTCTGATTTTTAAAATACCACATGTCAAACATATTTATTGCGATTATAAGAAGGTAAATAAATCATGATTAATAGAACTTTTAAATTCTGTTCATCTGTAACAAAACAATCCTAAACTTCGCAATACAATGTACTTACACTCACTAAGTCTTACCTAAAACAAAGAAAATAACTTCTATACTCTTCCACCTCGCTACTCAGATCTAATCACTAGGTACGTTGTACATGAGTGTAGCCACATCGGGCTACCCAATTTTTGTTGCAAAATCTACCGTATCACAAGCGCATATGATATCACGTGTTTACCATGTCATGCTCGCAACCGTACAGTCAGCGTCATAAATATAGTAGCACTTTAGGACCATGTCAAAATAAAATAAAAATCCGATTTCAACAGATTGACAAAAATAATGCTCTAATCGTTTTTTTGACATGGTAGTACTTACAGTCAACATGAAAAATATAATAATAATAAAATTTATTCAGTTTCAGAAAGGTAAATTATAATTATTTATGGCTTAGGATCAAACTTATTACTTTCTTTACCTGAAGTAGGTTAGATATATAGTGGCACTATACTCGTAGTACCATGACAAAATAACATTTATATAATTTTAATTTTGACTGTACAAGCTTACAGCCATGAAACTGCACTGTAGGTAACGGAGCTGGCTATTCCCCGACCATTCCGTGGCATTGCCACCTATTCTGTTGCTGGTAAGTGGCACTCTCGTCCGCTTAAACTCGCCAAAGTGGAGGTAGGGTTGGCACTGTCTTGTTTTACGTCATCTTATTTTTTTAAATTCAAAGATTACAGCAAAAACAAGGTATCTAGCACGTATGAGTGTTCATTTTTGTACCTTATCAAAATAAATAATAATACAACAATATCACATACATTGATCTAACTCCGTGGTAAGTAGGTTAAGCACTTGTGTCACAGATATCAGAATCATCAGTGATATTACAAATAAACTTTAATAAATACATATAACACCCAGACCAGTACAAACAGACATGTTCTTGCACACAAATGTTTGTACAGTGCGGGGAACGAACCCGCGACCTTTTGGTTAAAAGTCAACTTCTTGACCATTACACCAAAGTGGTCGTCAAATAATAATAATATGTATATAATAAAACGATAGAGAAAAGAATGACATAGGCATGACATAGTAAACTTTTGTAACTGCCATGTTATTAGCCAGTCTCAAACATTATATCTACCGTTGACTAAAAGTTGAATAACGCTATCTGTGGTTTCAGATTCTTCTATGGAAGTGACCGTTATCACACTTTCAGTCTATGGTACGATAGTATTTTGAAACCGGCCATTAATGAAAAAAAGGATATATTATGTACTACTAATACTTTAATCGCTATATCTTTAGGCATATATAACAATCAATATTAAAGGAAATAATGTAATTATATAAAAGGAAACATGTGTGTTTGTACTGGTCTTTTTGTTGTGTTTTCTATGTATAATATGTATTTATTTACAAAAAAAAAGTATTTAAGTATATTTATCCGTTGTCTTGTACCTATAACACAAGCCTCGTAGCTTAATTTGGGAGAAGGGAATTGGTGTGAATGTTAAATACATACATACATACATACATATTTCACAACAATCACACCAATTCTCTAGTCCCAAACTAAGCTACGAGGCTTGTGTTAAGGGTACTAGACAACAGATAAACATACTTAAATACTTTTTTTGTAAATAAATACATATTATACATAGAAAACACCCAGACCAGTACAAACACACATGTTCATGCACACATATGCTTGTACTGTGCGGGGATCGAACCCGCAACCATTGGTTTTAAAGTCCGACATGTAGACCTTTGCACCAAACGGTCGTCAAAAAAAAATATATATATATATAATGTAGGATTGTATAGAAGCGTTTGAGCAATTCTAGCGCTAAGGAAACCTAGCAATATTTATTTTAACTTTAAAAGTGTTGATGCAATTCCTGAAACTCCCACAAGATTACTCTATAAGAATTCAGTGTCCTTCAACACTGCAAGAAAATAAAGTTTCGTTTCGCCGACTCCCCGAAGCCCGCGAAGCAATATTGTTTTGCACTTGACAACCCTACAGTTATACTGGACTGCGGACTACTCTGAAAGAAGGTTTTCACGTTTTCTACTGTAGTCATTTCGCTCACTCGTTCAAGAATGTTGCCTTAACCGAAAGAGACAACAGGAGTCGAAATGCAGATGCTCTATTTCCGGAGAAGTGCAAACAGTTTTTGAACTCCATTAATAGTAGTTTCTATGAAACTCAGGTTGAAACCACAATGTCTGAATTTCTAAATAAGCGACACGGCAAGGCAAAGGAAGATTTTATTTCATAGCACTTGTTCGCGATATCTTGGGTAAAAATTTGTTTAATATAATGGTCTTACGTTAGTACTTATTATCATAATTGGTGGCCGGTTCTAATATTCCATTTACCTTTAACTAAAAGTTAGATAACTATCAGTTTCATAATAAAGTCTATCGGAGGTTAAAACTTTTCTATTAAATTGCTATTTCACTTTTGGTCGATGCTAGATAAAATATTAAAATCGATAATAAACGAGCGTAAGTGAAACACATACCTACCTAGCGAGTTTACAGCGTTAAAATTTGACGACCACTTTGGTGTAATGGTTAAGAAGTTGACTATTAACCAAGAGGTCGCGGGTTCGATCCCCGCACTGTACAAACATTTGTGTGCATGAACATGTCTGTTTGTACTGGCCTGAGTTATGTATTTATTTAAGTTTATTTGTAATACTACTGTTAAGCCTGATATCTGTAACACAAGTGCTTTAGCTACTTACCACGGAGTCAGATCAATTTATGTGATGTTGATGTACGAGTAAACAAATAAGACTTCATATTTAAAAAAAACGAAAGGTATGAATATTAATTCGGGATTCAATAGAATAATATTGTCCTTAAATTCTTGATATCTATTCTAATATTTGGACCAAAATCGTTGTTTCTATTTAACGACATATAAAAAATCTGTATTAAGTGTGATCAAAGACCGGAGGCACTCCATAGAAATACTCGTATCAATTGCTTCAAAGGGCTTCATCGTTCTCAATACGTTTACAGCAAATACAAAGAAGCCGAAATATTTATTTTTTATTTTATTTATATATTTACAGCTGTACCCCCTCTACTCTGTAAGCCGTTGTCCGTAGTAGCGGATGTAGCCATCCCTGTCACTTTTAATAGCTCGATCCTGCGAGCGAGCGCGCTAGCTAGACCCGACAAGACGAGAGAACGTTACGGAGTATGGCTACAGTATTTCTTTATATCTGTATCAGATATGTATCTCGGAGGCAAATCCGCGATTTTGTTATATAATGAAGCCCGTTTTCCTTGGTCATGGCATCACGCGTGAATGACTGGACCGATTTCACTAATTCTTTTTTTGTTGTATTTGTTATTATTAAGAGAAGGTTCTTACGGAAAAAAATATTAAGAAAATCTCTCAGAAATAATGCAAAATATAAATTTAATTTTGCATATTTTAAAAAACGCGCGTAACTAATGTCAATGTTATTCGATGACATCGTTCAATCATTGCAACGCTAAGGCGGTACGAAGTTCGCCGGGTCAGCTAGTATTTCATAATTTTGCAGGCTCTGTTTATTGCGAACGCTTCTGGTGTGAGATTTTGTCGTTTGTCATGGGTATCAGAGGTGATTTTATCTTGTTCGAGTAGATGAAGATTACATAAAAAAGTGCATTACACTATTACTATACGCACACATTTTTTAGAGTAAACAACTTAAAAAAAGGGTTTCTTTTGCCAATATGCCAACGAAATCAACAGTGCTATTTTTAAATAGCATACATAATTCATAGTTAAAAACTATCAAATTACAAAAAAGACATTAATCTTACTAAATTTTAAAGTTAGAGTGAAGAGGAAGAAGCACCTTCTAGGCGAGCTCGCTCCATCGTAGACTCAGTCTTTGCCTCGGAATTACTCTTGGGTCAAGAGCAAACCTATCCCAAATAAAAAACAATAAAAAAACCGTGAAACGCTTATGTGCTTTTTGTGGTAATTGTAAAAATACTCGTCCCTAATCACAAAATAGTAACCATTTAAAATGAATGCCAAGAGCGTATACAAGTAGGGTAGTTCGTTTAAATTCTATTTGCAGCGGAAGAAATGCAGATTCATTCAGAAGGCTATCGCTTTCAGTTGCTTCAAGCTTCAGCAAATACTTGCTACCTTAGTGCTATCAATGTAAGTTTCAAAGAAATAGGTTGCTTTCAGGCATTGCTCTGAAAACAGATCGCCTTAACTCCCAATAGGTATTTCATTACCTTCTGAACCCGATGAAAAAACTGTTCATTGTCGTGCTGCCATCTGACTTTTCAGGCTCTGAGGATAACAACGGTTACCCCTAAAATATAGCTCGAGACACTGCAATGATGATGATGAGTCCAAATTTAACTGGCAAATGTAAACAAATGAAAATAGAAACAAACAATGGAAATATGACTTTGGCAAAATCCCAGATGCTAGGTGCGGTCTGCAGCGGGTGTCCCAGGAATTAGGTACCTATAACTTTACAGACACGAACTTTGTTGGCCAGTACTGTAGTACAGGAGTTGTACTAATTACAGAAGGCATGGACTGAATTGTACATGTTTGAGACTTCGTCGCACAACTAAGTAATTTGAAGTTGTGTCATACTCATATTGAAGTTCGTCGGTGGGAGTTAAGGACAATGTATATACTCGTAGAACATTGGCCTCGATGGTCTAGTAGTAATATGCTGGTATTTCGAAGTTGGGAAGTCAAGAATATGATGAAATGCCCCCGTACCGTATTATGTTAGAAAACGTATATCGTTTTGCGCCTCTCTTCAGTTATCCATATAGAATTATAAAAATATTAGTGACCGCCTTTGATATCGTCCGCGTGGAAACCCCCTTATCTTCACAATTCCTTGTGAATTTGTAGCCTGTGTTATTCTGATGTACAATCCATATTACAGAAGTCTTTAGAGTTAGGTATTAGAGTTACAAAATATGTAGTAGAGAGAGACTAGGTTCGATAGTAAACCGGTTATTCGGGGTTTACTTTAAAATTTGGCACTGAGATCTAAATCGGTTCAGGTTGTTGAGCATAAAATTACTGTAGAGTTTACCCTTGTAGTAATTTTTGTTCGCTACAGCTGCACACACAAAACTTTAATCACTCTGAGAAGAAACATTTCTATACCTCTGAACGAAGATGCGAAAAATTCATCCGGCAAATTAGACGCTAAATGGCTACCAAGCGAAGTCTTCCTGTAACTATTTACGTTCTTCGATATCTACACAATGTCAGGAACATTATAGTTGATTCACTTGCAACTAATTGACTGTAGTCAAGGTAAGATTTGTTGTGCTTCTGAGCGAAGGTACTTTAATATTTCACTACCATCAGATTATAATTCATTACCTTCATGACTTTTTATTTCAGAAGACTGTAACTTTAAAATCAGTCGGTCCAAATACCTATAAATTTGGTAATTTACAAATTAAAGGCTAATTTATTAAGTGTGCTTATGAATTTTTACGTCTGAAAAGTTTCTCTCATTTTGCTCGAATATGCAACAAATCAGAGAATCAGCCAAAAACACTTTCAAATACAGCTGTATTAAAACAAGCAGTAAGTTGTAGAAAACTATTAATTCTAACAATTACTCTCCGCTCAACCTTAACCGCTGCAGCTTACCTCCATTTTGCAGGTTGCCAAAGCTTTTGCCGTCCAATCTAACCGTCTGCGCGTTAATGAATTACACCTTCATAAGGCCGGAGCGGCACAGCGAGCGCTTTAAAACGTTTGCTCTGGCCAAACAATAGCACAGCTGGAATAGAAAGGCCAGGCTATTAGAATGCTGAATGAGTTGTCTTAGAAAGAAAATTAAGTTAAAAGCGATTGTTTTGATTAGATTTTAAACATTCGCGTTGCATTTTTACAGTGTGTAGTAATTAAACACGAGACTTAACGGCTGGATTGCAATCCAGTCGAATCGTCGAAGTTTTTGCACATTTTTTTATTATGAACCTCATTTCTTTATTTGTGTTAAATACAGTTGTTAATGTAAACAGTGTCAGTCAAACTCCGACAGCAATGATTCATTCTCACTACAAAAAATATTGTAATCTATGGTCATTCATTTGGGACTAGTGGCTTAAATGTGGGCAAGCAATTGTGATAGTTAAGGTGTTAAACACTTTCTTATTGCGACTGTACATCGACATACATTGGTCGTTTAGCCTGGACAGAGGCAAGAGGGGGGCTTCATAACATCTGACACTCGGTATACTTACAACAACCCCTTCACCATTAACTGACTTCGGACTAAGCCCCTGGTAGTGGAGTATGGCTCGTACCAATTCATAGTCGAGGTGAGGCCTGATCGCAGCAGTGGGACGTTTATAGGCTGATCAGGTTAGGAAGAAAATGCATATTGCTTAAAAATCTTATTTCATACTGGAACTTAGTGATAGTAATAATAAGCGAATACATACGAGTACATACCGGTCAAAACCATAACTGTTCTTTTTGCTTCGCCGTAGTCGGGTAAAAAGTTACTTTCTTACTTTATCGCAATCGTCATTATAGATCTTTCTTTAGCAATACTTCATATTTATTTATTTAGTGTATATTTGTATAGTTTTAAATATGTATTCCTATATAAATTTATTGTATATTTTATAATTATTCTCATGTGTCATATTATTAGTATTATTATTTTTGTGTTTTCTCTTTTATTTATTTTGTCACACCGCCTATTACTAATCATTTCTGCTTAACCCAAAGGTAAGACGGGTAGAGAATGCCCTACGGCATTAAGTCCACCTTTCGTACATAGTTTTGTTGTGCAATAAAGCTTAAATAAATGAAAAAAGTAGGGTGTATTCTACTTAAATTATCCGTAGCTGATGTAAACATTCTAATTCACATTTATCGTTGAAGTTGTGCAAACAGTAAAATGTACTTATTTAGTATATTCCGTTAAATATGTGATGAAGTAAGTGGCTGGTCTGTTATTCCTATGAATATACTCATTTCCTCAGACAAGGAGAAAATCACTGACGTCTTTGTACACATACCTAGTCTAAAGTCACCCACAATATATAACTGAATAAGTCCTCTTTTCATATAGGAGTAAACTCAGTTCGAACTACCCACACGTAGATCACCATAATATGTGTAAATTTTTCGATTTGTATGCTCGAAAAATACTTCGGAGGCACTGGACAACAGCTCGAGTAAAATCGACCAGCGAAAAGTCTAGAAAAATGGTTTACCTGTGAACTGTCTTAGAATAAAAACCCTGAACCGTTCGTTTCAAAAACATTGACGACCAAGTGTTCTTCTTTATAAACAAATCTGACAACCACTTCGGTGTAATGGTCAAGAAGTTGACTTTTAACCAAGAGGTCGCGGGTTCGATCCCCGCATTGTGCAAACATTTGTGTGCATGAACATGTCTGTTTGTACTAGTCTGGGTGCTATATGTATTTATTTAAGTTTATTTGTAACACCATTTTTGATTCTGATATCTGTAACACAAGTGCTTTAAGCTACTTACCGCGGAGTCAGACCAATGTTTGTGATATTGTTGTACTCGTAAAAAAAATGAAAGGTTAGGTATGGGACACGCGTCACACAGTACAATGTACCAAATAAATAAATACTTATTCTTATTCTATTCTATAAATATTTCTGGGTCTAGACTATTATTCTAAGCATTAATCTCTTCAAGCTCAAAACTCAAACCCTTATCCTTGTAACAATATTATCTCATAATTCGCTTCATAAATAACCTGTTACACTTGCGTCATAATCGCGCAAATTCATTATCGTTATAACTCCCTTGGATTTGTACACGTGTGTACAAACATTTGTACGAATGTTTGTTTAAACGGGCGCGACGATGCGGTGTTACCCGTTAATTGCTTCATTTAAAGGGTTTAAATGCGATAAGTGCTTTTCACAGCTCTTGAAGGCTCTGTGTAACACATTAGGCTACCTATTTTTGTTCCGAAATCGTCCTTATTACAACTTTATAGGATGTCGCAGTGTAAAAATGTGTATACATTGATATGTTTTGTGTACCATCAGGAGCACGTAAGGTTCCCTCAATCAAGCAAGCTTTTTTTTAAAAAAATGTCTCTTTGTGGAACATGGTGAAGTACAATTTTTATTGAGAACATTTTAGGGTTGGACATAGGTTAATGTGTTGATCGTGTACTTGATTTGACGAGCATTGAGTCTGTTTAACACAGTATTATAATAATATAATAACATCACAACAACATCACATACATTGATCTGACTCTGTAGTAAATAATTCTCCTTCTTCTTAGCGTGTCGATAGAACACGAGGAATTACAACGTGGCAGCCTAGAATTCAGCCACTTCTAATGCGGATCGGCTGCAGTTCATTAGATCCGCTGGCGTGCAGTTGTTGGGGCACGCCGGGCACGATGTTAAGTGTGCCGTAGTTTGCACTGCACCGCAAACACAGTCCACATCGGAACTTGCCGAAAATCCCCACCTGCCCATGTTCTCCTTACTTCGACCAACCTGAGTTCGAAGCCTGTTTAAAGACTTCCAGATCGGCCATGGTAGATCATGTCCAGGCGGGAGATTCTCAGCAAGTGGGACAAAGGGAGTAGGCAGAGAAGCTTTTTCGCGCCAAAGATCACGTCTGGCCTGTGCTGGTTCGGCAGAAAGTGGGGCGACACACTTAATAAAACTGCGATGAATTTTTAGCCTTTGAGGTACTGAGACGTAGCCGTGCATAGGGTGCCGTGAGTCGCGATCTGCATTTGCCCTTTCAGTAGAGCTAGCAACAGCCCTGCGGACTTCTGGAGGTGCTATACCAGCTAGTGGATATAGCATTGACACTGGAGTAGGTTTAAGACAACCAGTGATGACCCGGCAGGTGTCATTCAGGGCTACATCCACTAACTTGGCATGAACGGAGCGGCTCCAAACAGGGGATGCGTACTCGCCAGCTGAGAAGGCAAGCGCTAGCGCTGTTGCTCGCAGCACGTGCGGCGTGGCTCCCCATTTGGTGGTAGTTAGGCGACGCAGTCAGTTGTTCCGCGAGTGCACTTTCTTCTTGGCGTTATCGCAGGTCTTCTTATAAGTAAGTGATCTGTCTAGCGAAACGCCAAGATATCTCGGGTAGTCGTTGTGCGAGATTGGTACCCCTTGCCACACAATATTGAGTTTACGTCTCGCTTCTCTGTTGCGCAGATGGAATGCGCAAGACTCCGTTTTACTCGGGTTCGGCTTCAGTGAGTTCACCTCGTAGTAGCTACTCAGATTATTGAGAGCTACAGTGAGGTTAGCCTCAACTTCTTCAAACTTGGAGCCTTGTGAAGTTAGTGCCAGATCGCGGCGTAAAGGAAGCGGGACGTATTTATGCTCGATGGTTGGTCGTTGGTGTAGATGTTAAAAAGGAGCGGCGCCAGGACACTGCCCTGAGCACCCTGAGGAAGGCCGTTCCTTTGTGACCCCCAACGACTCTTGTCTGAGCGAAGATGTACCTGAAACCGACGGTTATGGAGGAGTTCTCGAAGGATCATGACGAATTTGCGATCGCCGGTCATGATGTCCATCTTCCATAACAGTCTGTTGAGGTTTACCGTATCGTAGGCCGCAGACAGGTCCACGAATACGGCGCCCGTTATTAGCCCAGACTCGAAACCATATTCAATAAATGGTGGTAAATAATAAAATAAAATAAATAATACATTAACACCCAGACCAGAAGAAACAGACATTTTCATGCACGCAAATGTTTTTACAGGGCGGGGATCGAACGCCCGACCTGTTGGTTAATAGTCAACTTCTTAACCATTGCAACAAAGCGGTAACTTTCATGATAATTATCGTAAATGTCCCTATTTCTTTCATACGTTTTTAGTCTATTCTGAATATTAAACGAACCTTTACTACAATAGTACAAAGCAAAGTCGCTTTCCGCGTCTGTCCCATGTCCGTATGTATGCATACATAACTACTCAATGGATTTTGATGCAGTTTTTTTTTAATTAGAGCGACTATAATAAAATATAGCTTTCTATAAAACAGTGATTTTGATCCATTAACTACACGTCAAATTTAATTTATTTCTTTATATTATCTTTTTAAATACCTATGCATTCCATTTGTAAGATTAAAATCTTTTGCAATGTTTTCCTCACTTGCTATTGTTCGCTCTTTGTTATTTGAACAAAGACATTCATATCGAAATTAAAACTCGTCTGCATAGAAAAAAACACTAGCACTAATCACATTTTTTATGTTGAATATTCAATGGTTTACGAAATCCAATCAAAACGTGTTGTGTAAAAAAAGGTAAAAATATTTTTTCCAAAACATAAATGGGATTACGACGTACAAAGTGTTTGTCAATTTGTAATACTGGAATATTTACTTTGGTAGTAAATATTCAAATGAACATAAGTAAAAATGTTTAACTTTCATATATTAGGTCCTTACATATGAAATTGGCGTTTTGTCGTACTGGCCACTTTGATCACAAATTTTTCCTATTTGGTTAGGAATTCGAAATTCAAATTTATACAGCTATTTCCACATGTAGTTGTGTTTCGTAAACCGTCATTCATTTGTTTTTTTACTTATCTTTTTTCTGTTTGCATCGCTCAATTTACAAAATGGAAAATTTGAAATATCGCGTTATTTACGAGTTCCACCGTGGCACCAGTGCTGCGGAAACGGCTCGAAGGGTTAATGATGTGTATGGCGGTTGTGTCGCAAAAGAAAACACAGTGCGTTTTTGGTTCCAACGTTTTCGTTCTGGAAATTTCGACCTGCAAAACAAGCCCCGTGGACGGCCGGAGACCCAAGTTGATAATGAAGAATTGAAGGCTATTGTGGAAGCGGATCCATCGCAAACCACGTCCGAGTTAGCTGCAGGCTTTGGCGTTAGTGATAAAACTGTTTTAATCCACTTGAAGCAAATTGGGAAGATTAAAAAACTTGAAAGGTGGGTTCCTCACGAATTGAGTGAAGCAAACCGGCAAACGCGCGTCAACTGCTGCGTTACATTACTTGACCGGCACAATAACGAAGGGATTTTAAATCGAATCATTACCTGTGATGAAAAGTGGATTCTCTACGATAATCGGAAGCGCTCATCGCAATGGCTGGACCCTGGCAAGCCAGCCAAAGCCTGCTCCAAGCGAAAATTGACCAATAAAAAGTTACTTGTAAGCGTTTGGTGGACTAGCGCCGGTGTCGTTCATTACAGTTTTCTCAAATCTGGCCAGACGATTACGGCAGATATCTATTGTCAGCAATTGCAAACCATGATGGAAAAGCTAGTTGCTAAACAACCAAGGCTGGTCAATCGCTCTACGCCACTGCTGCTTCACGACAACGCTAGACCACACACTGCACAACAGACGGCTAGCAAATTAGAAGAACTTCAATTAGAATCTCTAAGGCATCCACCGTACTCCCCGGACCTTGCTCCAACAGATTACCATTTTTTTCGAAATTTGGATAACTTCTTGCAAGGGAAAAAGTTCAACTCAGATGGGGCAGTCCAAGTCGCCTTCAAAGATTTTATTGATTCCCGTTCGAATGGTTTTTTTAGTAAAGGGATCAATGAACCACCTATGAGATGGCAAAAGTGCATAGATTACAATGGCTCATACTTTGATTAAATAAATATGCTATATAAAAAAATTTCGACTTTTTGTTCCTCCCATAGAAAACGCCAATTTCATAGGTAAGGACCTAATAAAAAACCATTAAGAAAAAAAAGTTAAAATACTAACGAGGCTTAAAGCTAAAAGCTTAAAGCTTCAAAGATAAGATCCTTTTTATGATAAGATCCTATGACCAAATACTGATATCTGTATATACGGATAGATAGACAGTATATATACAGGGTGTCCCAGGAAACATGTACCAGCGAAGTGGAACCGAAGGGGACACTAATACCAAACGTTTGACCCTTATGTATATTCCGCGATATTTAACATTTCTCGAGATATGTTTTTTTTGTTTATCTAAAGTTCAGGGCGATTTTGCTATAAACTGTTTCTGAATGGTGTTTCTTTTAGTTTATTTTTATTGAATATTTAAGCTGGAGTCTGTGCTCACCTGTACGAACAAAAAAACACCCAAATTTTATTTACTAGCAGGATTAAAATTTTACACTTGATTTCAAATTCAAGATTTTTTTTTAAATATTAAAAATGGTGTCAAACGGTAGTTACCCTAGACTTTCGCTGGTACAGTTTTCTTGGGACACCCTGTATATACATATATTATTTGGGATAGGTTTGCATTGGACCCAAGACGAAGCCCGAGTCTACGATGGAGCGAGCTTACCTAAAAGATGCCCGTTCACTCTAGCTTTGACTTTCCTTACTTTTGATTATGTGCGAGTACTGCCATCACAGCTTAATTGTTAACTGTTTTTATTTCGGTTATAATTACCGTATTTATGATATCTCAGCCTTAATGCTACCAGGTAAGTTATACAGTCCCACTATACATTGAGCTCTCCATCAACATCCTGGACTTACATTGAGGGTTCAACTTATAATTGTTCTTCGTCGTGTCGTCCGTCTAGCCAAATATTTGTTGAGCCCTAACATCATCCACAGGCTATACAATCAGGGCTCATAGTATATTGGTCATTTGTGTCATATTTATTTGGCGTCAAGCGTAAAGAGCAAATCGCGTGTTTCGTCGGCCTTCATCGATTCGACATTTGCCATGCGTACTAAGTTTGTTCTTTAGAAATGTTTTTTCCTGAACTTTAATTATAAGGCTGGTATAACAAATATATATATTAGAACTAATGTAGCACAACCAACTACATTAACAATAAAAAGATATTGTTAATGTAGTTGGTTGTGCTGAAGTTGTTGCGTCGATTTGATATTTTGATAAATCCTAATAGAGTGTGTAATTAATAAAGCTAAATTACTTATATACAACAACAACATCACATACATTGATCTGACTCCTTGGTAAGTAGCTTAAGCACTTGTGTTACAGATATCAGAATCAACAGTGGTATTACAAATAAACGTAAATAAATACATATAACTCCCAGTCCCAGGCCAGTACATACAGACATGTTCATGAACACAGTTTGTACCGTGCTGGGATCGAACCCGCGACCTCTTGACTATAAAGTCAACTTTTTGACCATTACACCAAAGTGGTCGTATACACAGTTGTAAATTAACTGATAACCAATCGAAAGACAACTCACATCAAGAACACAGGAAAGAGGATTTTGATTTATTATTTGAAATCAGGAAGTTAAAACAAATAAGCATATAAGTAGGTAGGTGCTTAACAAGATAAGGAAATGCGATTTTCCCGGTTCCGAGAAATAGAGTGAACTAGAAACCAATTTTGCTTTTCAACTTATTCCGAGAATCAAGCTGCCAAATACACTTATTGTAAAGTCCTTTGCGTGTGTGCACATTGCAATGCCTAGCTCTGAATATTGTAGGTCTCATCTACTCGTATTTAGTATAAGCAACTTTTTTTTCACAATAAATAGGTTACGTTCTGCTGCCAGCTAGCATTTTTCTTGACATACACGTGGCACGGTCTCAGTTGAATTGTATTCAAATAGTATTATCCAACTGCGACATCTTTTGTAGACATTAATTTCCGGAGATTTTCGAATCACCAGAAGCTTTCTACATACTAAATGTGAAAGTAAAGCTAGCGCTACGTATGCCCTAAGTTGTGACGACCACCTTGGTCCCGGGTTCGATCCCAGCATTGTACAAACATTTGTGTACATGAACATGTCTGTTTATTCTAGTCTGGGTATTACTTACTAGGGTGACTCAACGACCCAAAGTGAGTCTTGGCCTCCGACACCAGATCACGCCATGCATCTCGGTCTTGCGACAGTTCTTGCCAATCGCTATGGCCGAGGTTGAGCAGATCTTTAGCTATTAGTCTGGGTATTACATTGTTTTTATTTAAGTTTATTTGTAATTTACCACTGTTGATTCTGATATCTGCCACACAAGTACGTTTAAGGTACTCACCAGTGAGTCAAATCAATGTGTGTGATGTTGATGCTCAGCCGCGTTAATTTCATTACTGTACAATATTTCAAAAATGAATTTAAAGCAATGTATTCGTCAAAGTGTTTATTCCTAGACGAAAAGCAAATATAGTAGGCGTTCCACACAAACCGCTGGTAATTTTCCGGACGGCCGGGTTCGTCGCCAACAAAATCAATTTGTAGAGCGCTCTATCTCGGCATAGTTGCTTTGAGATAATGCTGATAGGAAACTGGAACACCCTGTATTATGAACTATAGTATGTACCAGTAAATAGTTTAAGACGGCTTTTGTCAACGAGATGATCAAAAGGCGAATAAGTCCTTTGATTTACTTTAGGTTAAAGGGGTAACAGAAAATGTTACATTTACATGTTTTTTTTGACTGCCTCGTTCGAGTCCAAAATTGTTTTTGAGATTTTCTGTCATGAATTTCTTAAAAACTGCTCGGATTCGGGAAGTTGACGGTGTACACCCCCGTGCCTCGGAAAACACGTTAAGCAGTTGGTCCTGATCTCTCACCGGTCTTGTTGGATTGCCGTCTCACCGAACTTTGAGAGTGAAGGAACAGTGAGTGCACCTGTGTATTGCGCTAACACTTGTGCACTATAAAATCTCCTGTGTAGTTGGTTGAACTCTGTTGAGATTGGCCGCCGTTGTCGCAAATCGGCCAGGAGGACTATATTGTTTTAAATAAATTAAGATGAGAGAGATCAGGCGCAGGAACAACGGCTTAACGTGCTTTCCGAGGCACGGGGGTGTAACACCGCCAACTTTCCGACTCCGAGCTTCATGACAGAAAGTCTCAGAAACAATTTTGGCTCGACCTGGGATTTGAACCCAGGACCTCTCAGATATAAGGCAGTATCTTTTCCACTACACCAATTAGACACTAAACCACCATACACAAATGGCCGAATAAAAGCTTTCCTGAAAGTATCTCAGTAGATACGTAAAATGATACCATATTATTTAAAGGGTAAGCTCATTACTTTTAAATTATTAGCTCATGTGTTTTAGAAGCATATTCAACCCACTTTTGTATCTATTTAAACTGTTCCCGAAATCTAAGCGATAATATAATTTTGATAGAAGGCTTTTATGAAATTCTCTTTACGGTTTAATATTAAAATGGCGCACTTTATACGCCGGTTGAATACAAATAAAGCACATTTATTATACAAATGATTTAGATACAGCAACGCCATTCTACTGAATGTACATATTGCACAACTTTTGTATAGTCTCACTTTAATAAGATCGTAGGATCACAAGCAGGGGGTGATGTGCTCCGCCAAAAATGTTTTCCGTATTAATCAATCTTTATGTGCTCATGTGTGCGCTTATGGCCACAGCACAGGGTGATTCACTAGCGAAACTATCGCAGAAATGTTCTTAATAATTTCAATGTCTATAGCTTGTGGTTAACGTCCAAATTAATCTTGTCGGCCAGTGCGAACGACAAAAACTAGCAGGTTTAAAAAAAATAGCTGATTTTATTGATCATAGGATCAGTTAGTAAGATCGCACGACTTTCTTCGTGGGTTAACAACTTGCATGTAAATAGTATCGAACCCGATTTCAAGCGATGATAAACCATCGACAGTTCACTTGTAGAACTGACCTGTAGAACAGGTTTTAACAAAACTTTATCAGGCACCAGTCTCTCCCAAAATTGGGAATTACATGTATCAGCAAGCATAATCGGAAGTATACTTTATTAAGATCTAGTTTAGTTGTAAGACCAATTTTGTGAAAGATAAAATAAAGACATTATTACATTACATTATTACTTTTACCGCTGGAAAGACGTTGTAGCTCAAGATCTGCTCAACCTCGGCCATAGCGATTGGCAAGAACTGTCGCAAGACCGAAAACCATGGCGTGATCTGGTGTCGGAGGCCAAGACTCATTTTGGGTCGCTGAGTCACCCTAGTAAGTAGTAAGTAAGTATTATTACTTTTTAAATTTTGGTTTCATAGTCTGCGAACCGAGTCTGCTGTATATTTTTCTATCGGACCACCAGTATCAGAATGTCGGGAAATTGCCTCTGACCCCTTCCGAGCTCGGCGGCCCATTGATTTAATTTGACGATCACTGTTTTGCGTCAATGAACTCGTAGGCTCAACTGCTCAAGGACGGACATTCTTTTATAAGGATATTTGAGGATATTGTCCAGTCGTTTCGATTTGGGAATATCGAACAAAATGATTTGATGAGATGTAAATTTTTACTGCTTTAGTATATTTGGGGACTTTTCGTTACTGGTTTGGGATTGTATTTTAACAGAAGAGTACAATTTAAGTTACTTGTTAAACTTAAGGCCTAGGGCACACCTGCGGCATTCTGTAATAACAGAAGGGTGCTGGTGTGCCCGAAAAACTGCACTACAATCTCAAAGATACCTAGGTCAAAATCTCAAAAAAAACGGACCCATACAAAATTGCCAATCAGCTGATCAATTTACTATGGGAGTTTTTGACCTAGGTTTCTTTGCGAAATTTGTTCAGTTTGCGGGCACAACAACACCCTTCAGTTATTTCAGTTTTTTTGTAATACCTTGTATACTAAAACCTGACAACAGGAACCCAATTGTAATAACTTACTTATGTTGTTCAGTGAAAATGTTTTACCCGACCCGACTTTATTTTATATGAGCAATGCTGTGATTAACTACACCCAAGGTTATATAGCACGCCGTACAAAAACGAAGAACAGTGTAGGTTTTCAACCCCCGACAAAAAAGAGGAGTGATATCTTAAATACACAAGTGTGACCTAATCACACTTGATGTGAGGTGATGAAACTTAACAAAAAACATTTGATTATCCACCACTGCTTATCAACTAGAAGTTTTGGTGACAACTTAAGATTGACGATGCAATTCATTCAATTATGTGATGTAGAATAGGGTAGAATTATATTTATTTAGTACAAAACATACTAAAGTTACATCTAAGCCGTTACGAACAAGCAATTGACTAAATAAATTAATGACACAAATAATAGTAGATTATGCGCCGAGGGCATAATGGAATGTATTACTACACGGGTGTTGGGATCCTGAGCGTAGCGAGGGACTCTGTGTTGACTCTTACATAAGCCATTTATAGAGTCCTAAGTGAAGCGAGGGATACAATCAGCCCAAGACTACGGCAATATTTACAGAGCCTTTGGTTTTTTGTTGTTCATCATTATTAAAAATCGTCGTCTTGTAAGCTTTTATTTTTATCTTTTTATTTTTAAGTTAGTAATTAATAATCCCTAAAGCTTGTTACTTAAATAAACTTCGGATTTAAATCACTATTATTCGACAAAAACAGTCTGTTAATCATATTATTATCATCTTTCTAATCTTTGCAGTTCATAAAAGTGCAGTGCAAAAGTATTTGAAGGTTTGAATTTATGTTTCTTACTAAACGGTGTTTTTTAAAATTTTCTGTTTATGGTGGCCAGTTCGAAAAAGTTTCATTTAAGGATTCACTTCAGTGAGAACCACCACCAGTGTTGTAGTGGAGTTATACTGTATCATGCAGTGGTCAAGTGTGATATCCATTTGTGTTGTTTACTAAAGGAGCAGTGGCTATTGATTACTCATGCCTCAGTCTAGACAAGCCGGTTTATAAAAATATAAGGGTGAAATCAATACTTACAGACACAAGGTACACACTCTCATTAAGCTACATATTTTCGTTGCGAAATCACCCTTATTACGTATGTTTAAGGTATCGCAGTGATTAGCTTGACGTGTGACCGTGCGCATTGTCAAAGCCTAATACTGTAATATAGTGGTGATTAATCACTCAATAAGCTTTGATTAGTTGATTTGGCTGATAATTGTTTAATGCTGGCTGGTTGGATGACACCACCAATCGTTGACATACTCTTTATTATCTGTAAACGGTCTGCCTCTATAGATTTTTTATGGGAATACAAAATCGTGACGTCACGGTTGTGTATCAGAAATCGGAGTCAATTGGCAGAATATTTATTGAATTTTGTGTGTTTAAAAATTGTTTTCTACAGCTTTTTGGAAATAAACTGGTTGTATTCGCAGGGGCGATGTTTATTTAAAATGGTCTTGAAAATATTTAATATAGGTGTCATCATGCCTATTTCACATCAATGTTACGTCTGTGATGTTATTGAGATAAAGTATATTTCCTTGTAGACTCATATATTCCCAATTAAACCAAAAGAGTGACAAAGGTAACTGATATCGTAGATGAAGTGGGAAAAAATCCACAGATTTTTTTAACTGAAAAAACCGCTTAAGTTTGTAAGTGTTGCTTTTAAGTAAGTAAATGATTAAATGGAAGTGTTTTTCACCTGTGTCTTACACCCAATGGCCTGGCTCAGGCTACCATTTTTGTTGCAAAATCGCCCGTATCACAAGCGCGTAAGATGTGTAGTGTTTATTGTGGCGTGCTAGCCACCGTACATACGCCTCTCCACAAACCGCAGACGCCCCTCCGAAGCCAAACCGCGACATTTTCCTTCAAATATGTCTGTTTACACTTCAACCTATCTGATCACACTAAAAGGTACTTTACTAAAGAAATAATAAACATTCGACATATGTTTTTTATTAAAATCACATACATTGATATGACAGAAAATCAGAATCAATAGTGGTTATACAAATAAACTTAATCAATACATACAACACCCAGACCAGTACAAACAGACATGTTTATGAGCACAAATGTTTGTACAGTGCCGGGATTGAACCCGTGACCTCTTGGTCTAATAGTTCTTCTTAACCATTACACCAAAGTCGTCGTCAAGTTTTGCCCAAAAACCTATCTTCGTGTAAGTTACCCAGGTATCATGATAAATGATGCTGTTCATACATATTGCAGTATTCATTGCAAGGCATGTTCCTACTTGTAATGTATCTATTCCAAAAAAACCTAACTGCAGTAAAATATATTAAATTGTAAATGTTTAACAGAGAGATAGGAAGAGAGCTTTAAAATTATCTACTCACACAAAATAAGTGTTATTTCGTAATCCGAAAGTAAAAAAAATACTATGAAGTAATCTTGTAAATACCTTTTCTTATTTTGGGTACTGGTATATACGTAGACACGAGTGAAACACTGAGAATTCGAATCGCACTGGTTTAATCGAGAACGTTCGTGTGGTGTCATAGCACGCACTATAGTAGACCTACATACTAAGAACCATGAATGTCAAATAATTACATTGTAAAATAATACTCTGAATAACTTACCAGCTTAAGTTGGAACGCTCTCCAAGTCTCTCTATAAATACTAATACTGAAGCATTTTTCATTTGTGACGTCACGTAATTGCAGGGCGCGGAGGCCAGACTTCCGCAGGGGTCGCTCGATGCCATCCTTACGGCAATATTGCAATTTAGTGCCAGAATACAATGCACTAAATGCAGACTGCAATTGCAATTTCATAAAGACTCTTCTCTGTGACAAGGATTTGCCAGCGGGTGTGGGCGTCACTGTTTAATTCTATGATTGCAGATTATTGTGTGGCTCTAGCCTCGTCGTTTGTTAAATAGCGGGATAGCAGTGCAACGTATTTTTCTCTTGTTTACTTAAGAGTCTTGTTTGGTTTGTGGCAAAGCCTAATAAGGTTGTCATTTGCATAGGTTGGTTTATACCCCTTCGCCGCCGCCTCCAAGCAGTTGTCCATAGTTTCGTTGTAGCCATGTAGCTACTCCTGTTACTCTTTCAAGCTTGAAAATGCTAGCCAACGCGCTAGCTATACTCGAAAATACAGAAGATACTTTAGGAAGTACGACCTCTGTTACTAGCTTCCCGCATTTAATTCAAATCGGTTCAGCAGTTTAAATGATAGACATATTTACTTTCGCATTATTAGTATGGATTACGTTATTAATTATTTATTTGTATATCTAGGAATTACAGTATAGGCTTTGCCAGACAGTCAGCGTAACGGTGGTGTGACGCGTTCTTGATAAGTATTCTCCATGAAAATAGCTAAACAACTAATTGTTCGTGCTAGTATTAAACACGTATGTAATGAATAGGAATCGTGTTTTATAAGCAACAAAAACCTCTCAGTACACCACTTTGTTGCAATGGTTAAGAAGTTGATTATTAACGAAGAGGTTAAGGTTCGATCCCCGCACTGTTCAAACATTTGTGTGCATGAACATGTCTGTTTGTAGTGGTCTGGGTGTTATATTTATTTAAGTTTATTTGTAATACCTACTACTGTTGATTCTGGTATCTGTTACACAAGTGCTTAAGGTACTTACCACAGAGTCAGATCAATGTATGTGATATTGTTGTTGTTAATATACAGAGAGTAACACCGAGCAAGCCCAGCGATAAAAAACGTAGCTTCTGAGTTTACCATCATGAATTTAGGGATAAGATGTCGGTTGCTCAGCTGCAAACTGGTGTAGGTGTGTTGCAGAATAAATAAGTACCCTCCCCACTCCAGAAAGCACAATTTAGGTTGGCTCTTAAGAAAAAAACTGGATCCTTAACATCATTTACGCCTAATGCGATAGCCTTTTCCTCGCGTTATACAAGTATGTTTCCATTGTTACTCACATACGATTAAAAGCAGTGACGTCTACTTAAAAAAATACCGAATTAAAAAAAATCGGAATCCAGGAAATATTGTTTTATTTTACTTCAAAGCATGTATAATGATTATGAAAAACAAAAAATAATTTACAAGTATTTTGTATCTGATTGAACCAATAGACGAGTATCTTGCCCTCAAAATGTATAACGTTACAAGATAATGTAATATTATATACAATTATGATAAAAACTATACCCATGTACTCTTGTCGTTGTCGGTAGTTTCGGATGTAAAAGAGTGACAGGGATGACCCCTGTCACTCTTTCAAGCTTGTGTGTGCGAGCAAACGTGCTGGCTGGACTAGAAAATACAAAGAAACATTTAGGGAGTACGGCCTCTGAGTAGTGTCCAACGATAAGAAACACATACACACACAAATGTGTAGACACAGATATAGTTTGATAAATCATGTTGATTAGATTTTATGAAATAAAGTTCCTCCTAGCCGGTTTCGACCACGGCGGCCAATCTCTGCAGAGATCAGCCAACTGCGTGGGAGATATCTCAGTGCACAAGTGTGAGCGCATCACACAGCTGCACTCTCTGTTCCTTCACTCTCAAAATTAGGTGAGACGGCAATCCGACACGACCAAAGAGACTGATCAGGCGCAGAACCAACTGCTTAACGTGCTTCGCATGTAAGGCAGAAAATTCGCCACTACACCAACGAGACATTCAAAAAAGGTTGATAATAACAGGCTTGAACAAAGATGTCCGTTTTTCCCCACGACTCTACCTTACCCGTATCAACAGTGGAAACACACGCGAAGGCAGATGGTTCCCTCCAAATGGGTAGACCGGGGCATTCATTACGTACATGCTAGTGTTACGAAAATGTTCGGCTTTTTGATTGATAGCACAGATTATATCTTCACGGTGTATGGCAGGGGTTCTGTTTGATGTGATGACGGGATCTGTTTTTGCGGAAACTACTTTTTTTTCGATTTCCTTTCATGGTGTGGAAGATGTGATGTACATACATAAGTACCTAAATACACTTGCTAGGTCTACATAGACTTAAGGAAATATTTTCAGTAATGATTTTTTAATATTCTCATTGGATTAGATATTGGTTCGTACGGCCACACGTCAAGTTAATACACGTTAAGTCACTGCGGTATCTTATGGTTACGTGATAGGGGTGATTTTGCTACTAAAATAAGTAGCTTAATGTGGAGCCGTGTGTACAGTGGCACATTGTTGTTGTTAATGGTCGTAGCACAGTAATTATATAACACACGGTAAGGACGCTAAGACCATGCTCGAAATGACACACGCACACACGCGCGTCACTACAAACGATAATCAGGGTAGGTACTGTTGTTCGCGCGTAACGTGACGCGTTTCGCCCATGCACAATTGACACATAAGTACGTTTAACAAAAAGGCCTAGTTGCGAGACTGTAATAATAAATAAATATACAACAACATCACATACATTGATCTGACTCCGTGGTAAGTATCTCAAGCACTTGTGTTACAGAAATCCGATTCAACAGTGGTATTATAAATAAACTTAAAAAAATACATATAACACCCAGACCAGTACATGATCATGCACACAAATGTTTGTACGGTGCGGGGATCGAACCCGCGACATCTTGGTTAATAGTCAACTTCTTAACCATTACACCAAATTGGTCGTCATGAATGATATAAAGAAATATCTAGGCTGTCACAGCAGTGTTGACATGCTGACGTTTGTACAAACTTATCAGAGGGACGACATGTAAAGCTTGTTTACCTTATTTGAATAAAACATAAAAGTAAACAGAAAAGAAAGAAAATATTTTAGTAAGAAAATTAAAATTTAGAGATCGTTTCTGATTATGTATTCTATTATATGTCTATGTAGATTAGAATTGTTATTAAGATTGTGATGAATAAAAAATTAAATTGAACTTTACTAACAAAGTTGACTGCCTCGTCCGAAAATGAATCACTCTATGTTATGCGAAACCAACAATTATTTAAAGCATCTGTAAACAATATAACGGCAAGTAATATCATGAAAACTGTAAAACAACCGTATAATTTGCATAACGTTAACAGACGGAATTGCCCTCTTGTAAATACGCCCGCGTTTGTGGTAAGAAATAAAGGTTCTTAATTTTATTGCTAATTTAAGGTGGAATGGAATAATACAGAATCTAATTACAGAAATATTCTATATCATCAAAGATGTATCTTTATTTGTCAATCTTATGGATGCAAATCGGATATAAATGATTTATTATCGTTATTTTGAAGTATATTCAACTTTACTGAGGTAATTAACATGTAATACTGTATTGTGCATTTAAAATAACCGCTAAATATCAGTGTCGTTATGTGATTTTAAAGTAAAAAAAGAAAAAGAGGTTCCCAATGTGTAAATACCTGAATACCTTTAATTAATAATACAGAGATTTATTCATGTACGTTTGGAATCATCTCGCGTTCAGCCGTAGCGATTCCAATTTGGTTGTTTGTTTCAATCATTTAAACTGATATCTTGTAAAATACTTAATACGTTATAAAATGTGATGTATAAAAATATGATGTAGAAACAATAAATACATTTCTTTTTTTTTGTAGGCGCCTTGTTTTGCATTGTGACCCACTGCAAAACCTTAACCTAAGGCCATGGACTTGCATTTCTTACATGAAAGGCAAACTTAGCTCTGTTTAACTTTTTTATGATAGTAGTTATCAAGTAAACGATAGCGTTTTTGAGCCTGCTCAAACCGAAATATTCTGGTCATTTTAACTGCTGGTCATCTTAATTTTTACGACGCTATAAATCCCTATCCCACGCTGTACGATAAAACTGTGGCTAATATTCACGGATTTGTCCGTCTAGACGTGGACATATAATATAATATCGTCAAAAAAGGGTGCATTCGAATAACGATAAAGGATATGAGTTTTCAGATCCGAATTCGGATATCTGAAGCGATCGGATATTATCGATGTTGAGCGAGAAAAAAGAAGAAGGCTACTTTCTATTCGTAAAATGCACTCTAATTTGATTTTTACTTCAGAAAAGGCACTCAGTAAACTTAACACAAAGCCTCTGTTTTGCTAAATAAAAGACCTGCAATATGAAAAGACTGTCATAAAATGTATGCTGAATAAGCTTATGAAATCTATTCAATGGAGAACGCTTACTGATGTGACGAGACGCTGAAAAAAATCGTAACTTTTTTTAATGATTTTGACGTTATTTTCTTACTTAAAACCTTATTAGCTTCTGTAATCTCTAAGCTCAAAGCAAGACGGCGTAATCCCTGTGAGCCGTCGCAAATATTATAAAATATTCCTTGTTACGTCGTTATAATATTCCTGGCTGATGCGTGCGGAGGACTCTTTGAATTACGCAGCCTTAGTACGAGTACTTACGTGGAAGGAAATTAAGTTGTAAGCGAACAGCCTTTGTTGACAAAATATAAGTAAATAGTAACACCAGTAGGTACTTAATAAAAGTTTTGACTGTAAAGTTCGCTTGTAAAAAAAAACGTAAAAGCGCAGAGAAAATACTCCATTGGAACATTTCAAGTACCATAACATATTTTCTAATGCAATAGGCATAGATATCCAGTTGTTTTTTTTTTTAATTTCTACTCTTTAGCACCTCACATCTGAAAAAAAAACTAAATTTTGTAGGTTTCCTTCAAGTTATGATACAAGTCGATGTCTCTTTTATCTCTGAGCTTGCGCAACAAACACCAAACACCCAGAGGTGTTTCACTCGCCACGAAATTTAAAATCCGCTCCGCGCCGCTCCGCTTAAAATATATGCAGGAAGGTATTCTTAAAATACACGCCAGCGTACTTAAACATGAAAGCACGTCAGTGTAAACACTGCGGTATTGTACTACACTTGTAATATGGGTGTTTTTGCAACAAAAATGGGTAGCCTCATATACTTTTGTCTGTACATCCGCACTCGTTATCAACTTGTTACGGCGTGCGACTCGTGTATGATAAATGGTGACATTATTAGGCCGGTCACATGTACTTTACAGAAACAACTGAAAACTGGCAAGCTTATGAACTTGGTTAAACAGGGCTATTTTGCTGTCAGATTCTAGTAACACCGTTATTACGGAGAAATAAAGGGATTATGTAAAACAAAATCATAATTAACCTATGTTGTCTAATAAACATAATTGGCTAGACGACACCACCAATCGTTGACATACTTTTTATTATCTGTGAAAACGGTCTGCCTCCATAGATTTTGTATGGGAATAAATGAACGTGACGTCACTAGAAATCGGAGTCAATTGACCGAATATTTATTGAGTTTTGTGTGTTTAAAAATTGGTATCGACAGCTTTTTGAAAATAAACTGGTTATAATTACTTCATAGGGGCTATGTTTTTTAAACGCCATGGTCTTGAAAATATTTAAGATAGCTGTCTATATTGTCATGGATCGGAGAGGAAGGAACTTTGGCGTTTTTGATTTCAATAAACAATAATAAAGTTGTCATTCCATTTAGAAAATATGTGAATGATTTCGTTCAAATTACGTATTTAGTACATTATGTATGTAGTCATTATTATCAAATATCACGAGCCTAAAGCATTGTTTCCAAGCACCGTATCTTAATGAATTGAAGGATTTCTGTTTCTAACATTAATCTGCAGTACTCACGAGAACCAAGTTGCCCTTTGTCGTCGCCCATTTACCCTGTTCTTATGCATAAAATAGAATGCGTTATGTTCTCGATACGAATGTACAGTTTTCAGAGTATTTTTTCTCCCTCGGGGTGCAAGAATAAGAAGCAAGCATTTCCTTTGCAAAAAGACGTTGTAGGGTTGCCACAGGAGTAATCGCTCTATTAACCTTTCAATGGTAATCGTTTTATTTTAGTAGCAAATTTTGATAAATAAATAATAATGATAAATGAATTGTTTCAACGAACACACCAACTACCTAGCCCCAAACTAAGCGTTAGCTTGCTATGGTGGCTAGAATAACGGATAGAAATATATTAATACATTTATAAACACCCATGACTCAGGTACAAATGGTCGTGTTCATCATAATAGCTAATAGCTGCTTTTTATCTTCACGACACAATTTGAAGAAAGTAAACCAAAACTAGAACAAAATATGAAAATAATGCAATAATAACTATAACCAGTAGTAGAGCCAGCCCTATATCTTTCGTTCACATTAAATAAAGTTACATAGTTTATATTTCTTATCTGTTTTCCGCTGAATAGGTTTACCTAATGCAATACATTTTCCAATTTAATTCTAGTAATTCTTTCGAAAAAGATATTATATTTTAATTACTTCATAGTATAAAGCAAAGTAGCTTTCCGTTTTCTTACAAGTTTTTTGTAATAGATAAAGTACCGAATAGAGCGTCTGCCCGGTCCACTATTCATAAATAAAAACCGAAGTTGTTTTTTAGGGTTCCGTACCTCAATAGAAAAAAAACGGAACTCTTATAAGATCACTTTGTTGTCCGTCCGTCCGTCCGTCCGTCCGTCCGTCCGTCTGTCAAGACCGTTTTTCTCAGGAACGCGTGAAGGTATCAAACTGAAATTTCTATACGATACTTAAGTCTACTGGCCCTGGAAGGTGTAGAAAAATCAACCTTCTAAGTCAACGCAATCAAAAGATACAGCCATTTAGGCCGCAAATTTTCGCAAATTTTCGAAACTCGCATGGGAATCAAAACCTACAGGGTACTTCCCGTAAACTTAGAATCTTGAAATTTAGTACGAAGTCACGTCTTATAGTACAGATATAGGAAAAATTACGAAAACCGTAAATTTTCAGTTTCATCATATAAAAAAAAATATTTTTGAAAAATATTTTTGACAATTTTTTACAGGTTTGTACGGAACCCTCGGTGCGCGAGTCCAACTCGCACTTGACCGGTTTTTTTATCTAACCGTAATCAAAGTTTTGAGCTATAAGCTTGAGCCCTTCCCAGAATTAATTGTCAAAACGGTTGCCAAATTTCAGAGACAATTAACCATTACTAAACGTTCAGCTCTTACCGGTAATACCGGTATACATTCATGTTTACGGGGAAACTTGCTATCTACGTGCGGAAAGTTGGCAGCCCTGCCAGACAAAATGGCCGCCGTTCGCGCCAAATTGTACAACTTCGTTTATTTCTGTTATTAATGGCAATTTCTTGTTGCAGGTATAAAATCGGAGTCATGTTGAGGAAAGGTTGGTATGTACTTTGTATTTGATTATCTTACCTTTGTTATTGTTACTTATTTTTGTTGTATTGCACTATTGTTACAATATATTTTTAGATTTAGTTGTTCTTGTTTTATAAGAAACTTTAATGAGCGTTAGGACCTTCTAGAGTTCTCCTTTTGATGGAAATAATGACCTCGCATGTATCTGAATTCCTTAGTCTAGGCCCTTAGCTGCCTTTTACACATTTCTCGTAGATTAGTCATTAGGAACTCTAGATACCAGTTAAATTTCTATAACGAACTATAACTCCAATACTAATAGGTATTCGGCAGGTAGTCTTGAAAAGTTTCTTTAGACTTTTAGACGTTAAGTTTTATCTTAGTTTACGTAGTTTTAGACTTAGATTGTAGAAATCCCTTTTAAAAAATACAGTAGGCAATCAAATTAGCCAAAATCGGTTACATAAATGCATAGCGTTACACTCGTAGACAGTACGATAAATTGGAGAGGTATAATGGACAGTATTAATTACAAATAGATTTACAAATCTGATTGTACAAATGAAACGAATGTAAATGATATGCGTAAATTGTAAACGAAACCAATCTATCCTGGTTCAACATCGCTTCAAAGATTAAGAATCGCAGCATAATCACGATTCAAGATAAAGAAAAATACTCGAAAGGTTTATTTCATCCGAATCCTCGGTGTCGAAAGCATTTCGCGGCATTTCGCGTCCAATTTTTTCTCTTTCATGTCTTGAAAGTAATTATAATTCGTTTCTCAAAAGGTTCCCTTGTTTATATTCTGCCTGCGAGTGTTAAACGACACTTTTTTAAACATGGAAAGAGCAATTTAACATGTCAAAGACCTTGCGCAACTTAGGTCGGATTGAAAATCGTGTAATATACTAAGTGCTAAGTAAGGACGCGCCGATAAAAAATGAGTCTGGGTCTAGATATTTGTTTACGCATTTGTTAAAAAAGTATTAACACCATCATCGTTTTATGACCATCCTAATTTTTTGTAGAGTATCTAAGAATTTTTTGTTTACTCTTATAAGTTTGCAGTACTTTTAAAAGGGTTTTCTGGTACACTTTTTGTAAAGAACTTGAACTTAAAGTACTTGAAAGTATTCTTGTTTTTCCTGAACAATTTCATAATAAAAGACTTGAGCTTTTTTAAAATGTACACCCGTTTTGTGGATTCTTGTGTTGAGAAACTTTTTATAAGAGGTGTTGTTTCTTTGACAAGGTGAAGGTTCGTCTTATTTCCCTGATGAGCTTGATTTAATTATTTTTATTTATTTATTTAATCTTTATTACACAATTACATTTTCACAAAAGGCCACTTAACGCCAAGAGATATTCTCTACATACTTCTTTGAGCTAAGCAGACATGACAAGTTGGCGGTGCGATATAGATAATCATCATAACATTAAAATATGGTGAAAAATCGAAATGGAAAGTATTCATGTCCTCGAGAAAAGACCGCGGTACAGCACCATGTAACGTAATGTAAGTTCATAAAATCTACTTTTAAGCCCAATCACATAGAATGCTTCTTTTTAAGTCTTCATTCTTTATGAAACATCATCATTGATTTTTACTACCCTCAAACTGTTACAGGTACTATCTCCATCATAAAGCCATAAAATGCCAGGTACATCTCCTTCGGCCTGACCTTCTTTATGGCTTTCAAATGCCGAAAGCCGGCGGCCTCGATATTTTGTGCCATAAATTCACGAACAATTCCACGACATTTACGACTAGCGATGTCAGGTATTTTCTATTGGGGGATATAAAATGACCACGGTTTGCGTTTTAACAGGATTTTTTAGGCTCCCGTAGTCCGACAAGGAACCCTTATATGATCATTCAGTCCGTCCTAGTCTGTCACAGCAGAATATCTTCTACGTTTATGGACTGATTTGCATGTAACTTGGTTCGAGGATTCTTCACATATGGATCTCATTTTTATACATGTAAAGGGGGGGGGGGGATTATTTTTTCGAGTGTACCCCCTTGTGTGGGGTATCGTTGAAAAGGACTATGAAAATAAGATAGGGTCTCCATAGAACACTTTTTATCAGCTTTACCATTTGCGAGTTATAGCCCGCAAAAGTCTTTTACACGGTGTAATTCCTCCTTCCCCCCTGTAATTTCTAGTCTTGGACAAATAATCTTCAAATCTCTCACGTAAAGAAACAGGGACGGAAACTCTTAATTGTTACGGATATCCTGTGATGAATACTTTCGAAATTATAAATAATATAAAAATATATACTTTACAATAATGACATTGACGGCTAGGGAGATGATGATAATGATGCAAGAAATGCAAAACAGCGCGGTGCCAAAATTGACTACGGAACCCTACTTTATGCGTGGTCCGACACGCACTTGACCAGTTTTCATTTATATTGGCGTTAATCACTTTGAAACAGATATTTTTAGATTTGGTAGCTAGATGTTTTCACGAGGACTATAGAAATAGTAGAGATGGGCCGAGTACTCGGTTATTACTCGGCACTCGGCGTACTCGGTGCTTTTTTACACTCGTACTCGGCCGAATAACTCGGTTCAAGGGACGAGTACTCGGTTAAGTAAACTTAATATAAACAGTGTGTCTGGAATAGGTTTGCGATTTGCCTCTGACTAGGCTTAACGACTAATATCTATCGATATAACCCGGGACTAACAGCTGAACGTGCCTTCCGAAGCACGGAGATGTTTGTAAATAGACGTAACTTAAATAATCTGGTTAATCACCCATCCCAACATTACCGCACCTTAGGTTGCTTAAAATTGTGGTATTACTACCAAAGCGCTGCAACCACTGCGCCACAAGCACCTCCTGTCCCACAAGCACGCAATCATACATTATATCTTTACAATTTCAGTCAAACTCACAATTTCACATTATATGTTTACAACTAGCTGTGCCCGCGACTTCGTCCGCGTGGAATTTTAACTGTTACCGCCTTCACCGCGTGGAGGTACTTCCAGCCTATGCTACTGTTTAACATGACCCAAATGCAGGCATACCTGCGACTCTATAACAGGTACACACAATGAGTTCCCTTAGTTAGGTAGGGTGATTAATTCATCCCAAGTTTAGGCCAGTTAACACTTAGTCACTTGGCGTGAGTTATTATATATTACACAGTCGAGGTAAAACTCAATCAAATGAAAAAATCCCATCAAATTCAGTCCTGTAGTTTCTGATATTCAATTTCCTGCCTACACTCTTAGTCTATTGGCGTGATTATTGCAAGTGATGCTGAGTCAAATAAAAAAAGTCCCATTAAAATCGGCCCAGTAGTTTCCGAGATTCAATTTTCTGCCTACCCCCTTAGTCTATTGGCGTGATTATTTCTATCCTTCTTTACCTTCCAAGTAATGTTGAGTCAAATAAAAAAAAGTCCCATTAAAATCGGTTTAGTAGATTCTGAGATTCAATTTCCTGCCTGCCCCCTAAGTTCATCGGCGTGATTATTTATATCCCAGTTTACTCTCCAGGTGATACTGAGTCAAATAAAAAAAGTCCCGTCAAAATCGGTCCAGTAGATTCTGAGATTAGCCCGGACAAACAGACAGACAGACAGACAGACAGACAAAAATTTTAAAAATTGTTGTTTCGGCTTCTATTACGGTAATTAAGACCCCCTGTAACAATTTTTCATAAAAATCTTCAATGTACAGAAATCGATCTTTTACAGTCTTATTATATGTATAGATTATATATATAGATTATATTTATAGAAGCTTTAATAAATACTGAGCTGAATTCTCTAAAAACTTGTGCATAGGTCTGTGAAATTTGTGTCGTCTCGCGAAAATCGGACCATCTGGAACGCTATTAACAACATTTCTATACAAATACTCGTACCAAAGGCCGATATTGGATATTGGTTCGAGAGACTTTGGGTCGAACCAAATGCCTGCCTGCGACGTTTTACTCTTAGAATTTATTTATGTTATTTATTTAAGCTTTATTGAACAACAAAACGATGTGCAAAAGGTGGACTTAACGCCGTAGGGCATTCTCTACCAGTCATACCTTTGGGCTAAGCAGGAACGATTAGTGGGCGGTGCGACAACATAATTAAGAGAGAAAACACAAAATAATAATAACAATAATATGACACGAGATGAAATATAAAATAAATTTATACAAGAATACATATTTATAAATACACATAATATATATTAATATACACTAAATAAATAAATACATTTGACGAACTGTTAAAGAAAGATCTATAATGACGGTTGCGATAAAATAAGAAAGTGGGTGCGAATGAGTCTCTTGAAAGACTATGGTGTTGACTATTAAGTTAGAATATGGTGCTTATTTTCCAAATATTAGATGCATATCTAATACTTTTTAATTCTTTCGTAAATTGGTTAGAAAAAAATCATTATAAAAAATTACAGCATTCCTTTATGTTTAAAACAACAGTGTCATAAACGGATATTATCAGTCTTCCCCCCCAGATATAAATTCATAAAGAAAGCCTAATCTAGCGTAGGCAAAATGAAAAGGCGGATAAATATACCCTATTAGGATTAAATCCTTTAATTTACTGCGGAGTAAATAAGATTATGTTAAGTCCGGCAAATTAAATTACGGTGAAAGTATGAGCAGCCTTTTTTCATAAGACATTGTGACGAAATATTGTTATGAGACTCGCTGTTTCTTTCGAGCCTCGTTTATTCTAATTTTAATTATGGAACACTGAAGGAAAGAGTGACAGGATATGGAATGTTAAGGCTTTTTAATGTTTTTATTATTATTTGTCTTTAAGAGTGATTAAAACCATAATAAATTATATCTTTAACTAGCGAACTCTATTTCGCCACCAGAGATGGCTTTAATTTTTGTAACATTATTGCCCTGTATATGAAAAATGATTTTCCCTGTTTTCATGTTTTTTTTGAATTTTTCCCGAATTTCGTTTTCGTCGTAACCTCACGGAGTCCGAGACCTTTCCAACGCATTGCAAAACCGTGGAAATCGGTTTGTGCGTTCTGGAGTTATAGCGTCAGGAAGGAAAACCCGATTTATTTTTATATTATAGATAAACTATGGCTCTATAGCGAATTTTTTCGTCAATATAATAATGACGGCGAAATATGGGTGAAACAATGTGACCGTAAAATTTTTATCAATTTCGACCGATACGATATTTTAGTAATATGTTTCATAAAAAATGAACCACAAAGCGAGCAAATGGGCGATTCGTGTTTTATCACTGTTTTCGTCATATAAAAACACCAAGTGTTAAAAACATTCAAGTGAAATGGTAAATACAAAAGCATTCGGGGCATTGCGAAATTGATTCACCTGTGCTTTTATGGTCACAGCAAAAGATCTGTTTTTAGCGAGCACAATAACCTTTTTTTTTGTTATTTTGGAGTTTGATTAGTTCGCATTCGGAAGTCTTTTATCAATTTATTTTTTTAATTTTATTCTCTCATTTAACAAAAAAACACTTATTCACCTTTACTTAGCAAATAAATTTTCCGTTTACACCTTAACGTAAAATTTGTGAGTGTGGATGGATGTTTTTTACTCTATCACGTAAAAACTACAGATTTTAATGGAATTTTACCTTACTATACCTTATAGGTACATTAAAATAACACATAGGCTACAATTTGTAAATAATTGTGAATATTAAGGGTTTTCACGCAGGTGAAGTCTCGGGTGACTAGTTGCATCGTACATCACATAATTTTTTGGTATTATTTTAAAAGAGTTCGGGTGATGAGCTCTTGCACATAAATATACACCAATACTTTTTAAGTATATCCAAAAATAAAGATATCACAGTAACATGTTACTGAACTGTCCTTAATTTTTAGACATACTTAAAAAGTATTGGTCTATATTTGCATACATTTACGAACAAGCTGTAATTATATTTTCATCGCAGTATAGAAGGTCTTGGTGTACTAATTACTCGTCCTTTATTAAGGTGGGTATATTCAATTTTCCGGTCCTCATCTGTCCCGCGAATAATAGCATAACTTATTATCAAGAGATGCCCAAGTAAATGGTATTTAATTATTTCCAAGTGGCGACCATTCTTTGGAGAAATTCATTAAATATCACAGCAAGCAACTAATTGGTAGTGCGGCCACAGTAGAAGTGGGTGAAGTAGGTTTCAGTTAAAATCTACCTCAAACCCGATCCGATGATACTAAAAATTTTTTTTGGAGGTGTTGATAGTATCCAAAGTCACACTTAGGTACATATGAAAAGATTATGAAAGAGTTTCATTCGCCAAATTGAAGTCAATGCAATAATTTAACAGTGGTAGATAAAAGATAACCTGTTGGATCTATAAATCAGAGCTGTTTTATATTAATGAGACGGCGTATTACGCAATAACTAATAATAAGTGTAGCTTAGATTTAGTCTTGATTTGTATTTTGTTGCTGTACCTTAATAAATAAATATATAAATATATATAAACTCAAATAAAACAATCCGAAATTCCGATCTTGCTGTTCCTACTTGAACTATGACGCAAGTAAGACCAAGAGGCCTGTCACCGTGGTACTCTTCTTGAGAGCAATTAGTGAATTTCAGCAAATTTGATTCATGCCACCTGCAATTTAAGTTTCCGTTTCGACTCCAGACCCTTTTGGATGTCAGATTTTAGTGAAAAAGTAAATTGCTTTTAACCATTATGTGCCATTGTCTTTTTCAAGCATTAATGTGCCAAAATGTTTCCAACTAAAACTTCTCTAGTGTTTTAACTGTAAAATGTTTTATTTCTATTCTGTCTAACACTCGTCGTTCTTCGCTGTCTTCTGACATGGTAAACTTAAACAATAAAAAAGCGTATGTTTTGATTAACTGACAAATGCTTACGTTTAACCTGAACGAACGCGCTTATGTTACGGCAAGTGAGAGAGAGACCGAGAGAGCTTTCATTCGGCCGTTAGCTTGTAGTTCGCTCACTAGTATCTTTGCGCCGACGACGCCGGCATAAAATTCGGCGGCGGCGGCGTGCAAAAATTACCGGCGGCGTACGCCACGCCGTTCGGCCCACACGTCTACTGGCAACCGTACCTTTGACAAAGGGATAAAAGTTGTAGAGCTTTAATTGTTTTGGGCATGCCTGTACTCGTCTATGGTGCTTACTAGGTGGTAAAAGTTAACCTTATCTTAAAGCTAACATTTTTATTAGGTGTCCCCGTTTAAGTGCCCGTCTTCAGTGTCTTTTTCACCACTGTATATTCGAGTATAGCACTAGCTGTGCCCGCGACGTCGTACGCGTGGAATAGTTATTTTGGGCATCGGCATATACTGTCGCAGACTTTTTTTTAGATCATTTCAAGAGGAATAATTATTTCATACATATATTTTTGTTATCTTGAACCGTTTTCGCAGCGCACGCAACGGAAGTTCTCAAGGATGGATAATTTTCCCCGTTTTTTTTCACATTTTCCTTTATTTCTTCGCTGCTTAAAGTTGCAGCGTGATGTTATATAGCCTAAAGCCTTCCTCGATAAATGTTATATTCAACACAAAAATAATTTTTCAATTCAAACCAGTAGTTTCTGTAGCGCGTTCAAACAAACAAACAAACGAACCGCTCCGCTTTATAATATTAGTATAGATATACTGTGTGCCACTTCATAGGAATAAGTACGTGCTGATAACTCTTTTTTGCCCCGTACTTGTGATAGCTCTAATTATAATTTTCAGTCAGTTGACATTTTTGCGTCAACTTTTGCGGAGTTTAAAAATAAATTCATAACTTGTCCCCGTAATAAGTAATGTTGTTTCTTTGGCATTATGTTATCTTTTATAAAAATTCCCAGTCGATGCAACACGGCAGCCAAAGCTCAAGACTCTACTTCTACTGCATTAAACTGTTGCAACGGCGACAAAGCAGTTGCAGGTGTGGCCTGAGCCTTCTAAGTTGTTACTCATTTCATGTCATGACCACCTATGAAAATTATGGCCGGGTCTAGGACGGAAGTGGTCCACATATTTTTAGAAACCATTTTACATGTTATTCGAAACTAACGAACAGCCGTTATGAAAAAATGTACGAAAATAACAGGAAAAATATTTTACATTTTTTACATTTTTGTTAGGCTTGGATTCGATACCATTTCACTCGTAGTAGAGTATCGATAAGTCATTAAATATTTAATGCAGAAATTCAATGCGAATTTACTCATGTTTTTGACGTGACAACGTCTTATAAATTGGTTTGCCTGGTGACACCTCAAGAAACTGCGTTACGCTGCTCCGCTCACGTTTCGCGCGAGAGAGACAGAGTGAGAGAGAGAGAGAGATAGGCATACACACCGGTTCATTATTTTACCACTAAGAGTCGTTGTCACGTAAAACTTTCGCGCGTATACCGACTTTACAGGCAACCAATTTTTTTTATATCTGAATTCACTACAAACTTCAAGCAGCCTAATCTTACTTGGCGATTCCAGTCTCATGACTCCCTCGCGTCTCATACAAGAAGTGAAACATCAGATATCAGACACGTTTGATTGCAGTCAACGGTTGGCAATAAAAGCACCCCAGATGCGAAAGTCGACGAGCCCGGCTGTGCCTAGCTAGCGCTACTTTGCGTCAACGAAATTAGCGTTTAATTTTTCACCGTGTGTTAAAGTGCCCAAACAGCTACGAATCAAACAGGAGACGAACAAAACTAAACGAAAAATTCAAAAGACGAACGTCCGTTCACAAGCAGATTTTGCGGCGCGTAATATTTTCAAGTTACCGTCTTTGTATAATAGAAAATAACAATTGGGATGATGACACCTATCTCAAATATTGTCAAGAACATGGTGTTTAAAAAACATAGCCCCTATGAAGTTAATACAACCAATATATTTCAAAAAAGCTGTAGAAACCAATTTTTAAACACACAAAACGCAATAAATATTCGGTCAATTGACTCCGATTTCTGACACATGACCGTGACGTCACAATCATTTATTACCATACGAAATCTATGGAGGCAGACCGTTTTGACAGATAATAAAAAGTATGTCAACGATTGGTGGTGTCGTCTAGCCAATTTATTATTGCACTAGCAAATTTCAAATTATCTTTAACTTTTCATCGCTTGCAGTCTGAACACTCGTCTGATATGCCGCATAGCGCTGGAAAAGCGATTTTAAATTAAACTAAAAATAGTTTAACAGTTTTATGGCCCACAAAAGTGGATTTCGTGTTTTAGAGCCGTAGAATCAAGCCTTAAACATAATGGCTGAATGGGCTTAAGGCATTAAACACGCAATCCAGGCTTTTGCTTCGATGTTTAGTGCTATGTACCCTTGTAGGTCAATGACTCCGTCTGCACTCAAGCTTAGAATTGGTATGTAAAGAAATTGTAAGAGCGTCAGTTTCTTTATTTATTACTTCGAATTCAGATGCAGGAGAAAATTCTTTGAAAGAAACGAAACGAAAGTTCAATAGAAATAAGTCTTAATTGCTGATCCGTGCGACCATGTAGGTAACGTATCACATAAATAATTAATAACTTTTAGCACCGCCCACGCATAACTTTTGTTCAGTCCAAAGGTATGACTGGTAGAGAATGCCCTTTGGCGTTAAGTCCACCTTTTGTACAGAGTTTTGTTCTGCAATAAAACTGATATGAAAAAAACAAACTTTTTAATATATATTGATATATTAAAAAGTTTGTTTTACTAAAGTATAAGTCAAACGACCCTTAATCAAGATGAAAATAAATACACATTTATATTGTATGTAACACGAGCCAAAACACGATGTTTGGAAAAAATAATGTTTTTTTTAATTATTTTTTCTTCAAACGTGCTTAACTGTAAAACTCACATTCACTTTAATGTTCATTTTTGCACTTTTTACCGCAGTTTTCGTGGCCACACCGCTAATGCGGTATCGATTTCATAGTTTGGCAGCCGTTACAGGCGGTGCCATGCGGCACACGTCATCGGTCTCACTCGTAGTACAGTAGCCAGCACATCACACTACACATTTTTATTGCACAATCGCCCGTATCTGAAAGCGTATAAGATACCGCGTTTACCGTGTTTACCGTTATGTGCTGGCCGCCGAACAAGAAGCATTTTCACCCTTAAAGTTGGTGACTAAAGGAATTTTCAAAAGCTTCTTGGGGTGACTGTACCAGTGCGATACCCTCTCAGCTGTGAAGTGTGATAAATATGCAGGTCATCTACATGCAGTGCTAAAATGGAGCACGATGTATTGCTTATTAAAATAGGCGTATCCTTATTAGCGTTTGCCTGCCTAAAGGATTTTGATACAATTTACTAGGTTAAATTTTTTTGTAATAATAGATTATGCTCTAGCTATATGTGAGATTCATCTGTTTATTGTAAACTAGCTTCTCGCCAACGGCTTTCCCAGCTTGGAATTCGGTTTTCTAATATAGCCTTTAAGCAGAATATAGCATTTGTTCATCAGGAATAATGTAGGATTTTAATGGTAAATTTTTTTTTAATCGGTCCAGTGGTTTCGGAGCCAATTCTATACAAACAAACAATCAAATATTTCCTCTTTATTATATTTATATTTCTCTTTATAAGAGGGGAAGAGGAAGGCCTAGAAGAAGTTATTTTGACCAAGTAAAGGAAAAAGTCAGGGTCACGTCGTACCAGGAGGTCAAAAAGAAGGCAGAAAAAAGGAATGAATGGCGATTACTCCACCGACAAGAGCGCAGCTCTTAAGTTAAGGAAGAAGAATTATATTGTGTATATTATTGTATCGTGTAGTCAATTAAAAAAATATACAATTTAGGTATTCTTATTGCTTAGAGCCTTTTCGATAGCGATTTGTGAAAAAACCTATTTAAAATTTGTCACATCGATATCAAAGAGTCTGTTTTCTATAGCAACCTTTAAAAATTGCAAAACATGATTTCTTTTAAAATTAATTTAACTACTCATTCTAATAGAACAGGCTAGTTTTTATTTATTAAGTATTGTTTGCGTTCACAACGCTTTTTTTTAAATTCGAAAAGACATAACACTTTAAAAAATCTTTTTTTGGCTCCGGTCATCATGCGGTGTCTGTCCGGCTCTTTAGTGCGATATTCATACGTAAGCACGCAAGACAAGGGTCTTAAACAGTACACCCTCAGAATTTGGGACCAACCACTATGATTAATTCGCAATCCAGTCAGCCAAGTCCATACACATGTTCGGTTTTGCCAAGCGGCCTATAATAGCCGGCACAGTTGTCGGGTATTGAGCGAAGCATCAACATGAGGCAGCTTGCCAATAGCTAGTAAGTACACTATTGTAATGCAATAAGTTTCATGCATCACGTTTGGTGAAGATTGTTCTCGATGTAGACTAACTTTGTTACAAAGGGAGCTCGTAAATATAACAAAAAGCATTGTCAAAACGAGTTGCGTTGCCGTCTCTGTTCATATCGAACTATAATTAAAATTCTTCGGACTTAGCTACGTCCAAGGGCCACGTCAATTTTCATTTACTTGGTTTGACGAGAATGTTATCAGTAAAGTAATCTTCTACCCTCCTCCTCTCTTACCTGATGGATTCCCTTATTTGTTACGTCTGTCAACACAAAATAATTTTAGCCATTGCTTCTGATCACCATTACTAACTGACTATCAGTTCAGTTAATCAGTCATGTATGTACTTAAGTATTTTGTAAAATTGCTCATATTTTACATTTCCACTTGCAATGGTTTTCATTCGTACACTTTTTAGTATCTCCTTTGTAGAAACATTGAATACATCTCGACAGCAAACTAATCTGACCAAATAATCAGATCATTCTGAACGTTAACATCTTCGAAGTATTTATTAATTTGTCCTATTATATTTATTTCGACCATCTTACCTTGCATGAGTAGATTATAACACCATATCATTTGTCTTAGGAGCCATTGGGGCGTGACCGTGGCGTCGTCATGAGCGCGGCCGCGCTGCGGGCGGACGGCGCGGGCGACTCCACGCCCGGCTCCGACGTCGGCGAGCGCATCACGCGACTCTTCCCCAAGTGCCGGCCAAAGAACATGCAGCACCAACACGATAGGTAAGGTAAAAAAAGATGGACAAAGGCCGCTCCACGTGTTCCGGAACGATCACTGCTAAGCTGATAGGACGGCGCTCTACGACCGGCTCCAATGTGGGCGAGCGCATCACGCGACTCTTTTAAGCAAGTGTAACACGATAGGTAAGGAAAAAAGGACAAGGGTAAGGGCCACTCCATGCAATCCGGAACAATTACTGTTAAGCTGTTAGAAAGGCGCGGGCGACTCTACGGTTCCGATGTGGGTGAGAGCAACGTAAGACTTCCCCAAGTGCCGGCCAAAGAACATGGATTCAAGCAGCACAAATATAGATTCAATAAAATTACACGTCGTAGTCTGAAATAGAAAACATAAATAAGGATTAACGAAAATAGGCGTCTAAAAATGGCTAGGACCGCTTCTTTCCATGCGTAACCATCAGATAGGAGGTTTAAAAATTACCGCGTTCCATTTCACGTTACCGCCAATGACAGCCTCTCTCATGCCTATTTTCTGATTTAAATTCTGGACACGTGCCTACTAAATTGAACATAAATTAATGGCTTCCTAATAAGGATTATGGAATAAAACATAATCTATTCTAATTTGGCTTAAAGTGACTTAGCGGAAATTCCCCGCCTCCCGAATTTCTTTTCCAAGTAATCCTCCGGAACTTCATTAAAGCTTGAACATAATTAATTACACAAGCAACAAACTTGGTGTCAACTTCTTCAATATAAACTTTCGAAAAAACAACCGAAGTTTTGTCTCACCAGATGGGTACAGATCACTGAGACAAGCGTGTTTGGGTAAAATTAAAAAAAAAAACATGGATTTTGCTAATCGACTGTTATCTTAAAACTGAATCGTGTAAGGACCGTTTTTTATTATTGTAAATGATTTCAGTTTTGTCTGTTCTGTCTATATGTTCGATCATAGGGAAAGTTGTACTCGTAATATCTACATAATATCCTATCCTGGCGGACTCCGCAGACGTTGCCCTGGCCGTTGTTTTTTTTTTGCGTACGAACCCTACTCGCACTTCAAGGAAGATTATTAAAAAAAGAATTTGCGAAATGGGTTCAGCTGCTCTCGAGATTTGAGCTTAGCAAATACAGTCAGTGATTAATTTTCATATTATACATTTTGCACATCTAGAGAACTATTTTCATGCATTCGTACTTTTTCCGCACGGTAATTTGTATGTATCCAACTAAACCTAGATGTACAATGATAACTTAGTACCGTTAACTACGATTGGTCAGCACCACACGTTGCATTCGAGTGGTTTTTTGATCGAACCTTTTACGGATGTGATTTTTTTTCGATTGCACAGAATTAGCGCCCTATTTCTTTAAAGACATAAATGTTAAAAATAAAATAAAAAAATACGTTTATGACTATAAAGAACTAGATATGCGATTTGTGACAATAGTATCTACTAATAAAAAACTAGAATTTGTTTTAGTTACGAAAGTATATTTATTAATAAGGGTCATTTATTATCATGATGAATAGATATAGATATGGTTTCAAATGAATATAAAAACTCGTACGAGTATTACCTACATGCTAGTGCGATATAAGGTAACGTATTGTTATTGATTTTAAGAATACGCAATGAAGTGAATCATATAAGGCAAAATGAGTCGCGAATCACCTTGAACGCTAAAGCTGATTTATATTTTTTGGCATGTGGCTGGTATAGGTACACAAGTGTGAGGTTTAACTATAGTTTCAGAAGCAAAATTAATTCATCTTCTTAGCACCGCGGCACATAGTGGGTCAAAAATACTTATTTTATCTTAATATATATAAATCTCGTGTCACAATGTTTGTCCTCAATGGACTCCTAAACCACTTAACCGATTATAATAAAATTCGCACACCATGTGCAGTTCGATCCAACTTAAGAGATAGGATAGTTTAAATCTCAAATTATAGTCGCAATTTTAATTTATTGCTAATTATTTGTCTGTTATTATTTGACAGTCACAATTATCTGTTAACTCCAAATGATTCTAACAGATGTCGATACCTTTCGACTGGGTTGAGTAAGTAATCATTAGATGGCGCTGCTATGGTAAATCTACGAACGTGTCATATAAGCTACATTTTAACAGCATAATTACCACGTGTTGTTGACGCTATAAAATTAATTAAATTTATTTTGTAGTGAACGAAATACCGTATAATTCAATTATTTCCACTTTTTAAATTTTTAGTGTTAGCATAGCCGGCCACGTGTTACTAAGACTGAAAAGTAAATTAAATTCTAATCAATAGATGGCGCTGCTATCTTAAATCTACGAACGTGTCATTTAGCTACATTTTAACAGCATAATTACCACTTACTATAATGTAATATAACAAAAACTTTAGTTGACTTATATATTTTGCATATTTTAAAAAACGCGCGTAACTATTGTCAATGTCATTCGATGACATTGTTCAATCATTGCAACGCTAAGGCGGTACGAAGTTCGCCGGGTCAGCTAGTTTATTTATAAGGACAAGAATACTCGTAGATCCAAGTAGGGTTAGTAAACAATACATCTTACACACAATGTTAGTACCTAATAACTTATTTGGTGCATGTATTTTGGCTTATGTGCCACATTAAGGGACAAGCATGTAGTCGCCCTGCAATGACTTTCAGGATACCGTTGGAGCTGTCGCGCACCCTGAACATCAGGGATGCTTGCTTCTTTCTGTTTATATAGGGCTTTTTTTGCAATATCCGTCTAAAAAAAGCGATCTCTCCCTTCGAAGGTCAACTCAGCACTGACTCCCGTAGCCCGCGCACGGACTGTTGCCGTTTGCAGCTCATGTAGTTTAAAATTGATTTCATCAAACTGAACAAAGTATATTTCTTTTACAAAAAAATCCCAGTTTTAAGATGAATAATGTTCAAACGTTTTACATAAAAAAAATTAAAATATCACTTGCAGTTTTAGACCAGTAGTCAATATAAATTTGAAAACAGCATCATTTCAATGGTTTTTATTTTGGTACAGTATTTAATATTCCTCGAAATATTCAAGTGCTCAGATTAGAGAACATACATCAATGTCTAGCATATATTTTTTCTGAAACATCATCTCAACTCATTTTGGACTTTAAGTTCCTCAAAGATAACCTTTTTGCGGCACTGCACACCGTAAAAACGTTATAGATGTGACTCTACCTTGACGACTACATGTTTTGACACAGCCCCATTGAGATTTTAACACTCGGCAGAAGCACTGGTAATCATAAGTTGCCCCCCTTTTTTTCTTCTTTAATTGTTTTTTGCAGCCGGGTGGCGCTTATTAAATGCCATAGAGTAAGTTTTGCGACCCTACTGCGATAAATTCAGGAATATCTTGCATTAGATGAGTGTTTTATCATCTTGCCTGGCGTGCTTTATCTGTTCCATCTGGAATCTCATCATTAAAGTGAAGCGCTGTCTAATAATATTCGCGTATAAATCCCGCTTTCGAATCTAATTTATTTCAAATAAATAAACATATTAGGTCCTTACATATGAAATTGGCGTTTTGTCGTACTGGCCACTTTGATCACAAATTTTTCCTATTTGGTTAGGAATTCGAAATTCAAATTTATACAGCTATTTCCACATGTAGTTGTGTTTCGTAAACCGTCATTCATTTGTTTTTTTACTTATCTTTTTTCTGTTTGCATCGCTCAATTTACAAAATGGAAAATTTGAAATATCGCGTTATTTACGAGTACGAGTTCCACCGTGGCACCAGTGCTGCGGAAACGGCTCGAAGGGTTAATGATGTGTATGGCGGTTGTGTCGCAAAAGAAAACACAGTGCGTTTTTGGTTCCAACGTTTTCGTTCTGGAAATTTCGACCTGCAAAACAAGCCCCGTGGACGGCCGGAGACCCAAGTTGATAATGAAGAATTGAAGGCTATTGTGGAAGCGGATCCATCGCAAACCACGTCCGAGTTAGCTGCAGGCTTTGGCGTTAGTGATAAAACTGTTTTAATCCACTTGAAGCAAATTGGGAAGATTAAAAAACTTGAAAGGTGGGTTCCTCACGAATTGAGTGAAGCAAACCGGCAAACGCGCGTCAACTGCTGCGTTACATTACTTGACCGGCACAATAACGAAGGGATTTTAAATCGAATCATTACCTGTGATGAAAAGTGGATTCTCTACGATAATCGGAAGCGCTCATCGCAATGGCTGGACCCTGGCAAGCCAGCCAAAGCCTGCTCCAAGCGAAAATTGACCAATAAAAAGTTATTTGTAAGCGTTTGGTGGACTAGCGCCGGTGTCGTTCATTACAGTTTTCTCAAATCTGGCCAGACGATTACGGCAGATATCTATTGTCAGCAATTGCAAACCATGATGGAAAAGCTAGTTGCTAAACAACCAAGGCTGGTCAATCGCTCTACGCCACTGCTGCTTCACGACAACGCTAGACCACACACTGCACAACAGACGGCTAGCAAATTAGAAGAACTTCAATTGGAATCTCTAAGGCATCCACCGTACTCCCCGGACCTTGCTCCAACAGATTACCATTTTTTTCGAAATTTGGATAACTTCTTGCAAGGGAAAAAGTTCAACTCAGATGGGGCAGTCCAAGTCGCCTTCAAAGATTTTATTGATTCCCGTTCGAACGGTTTTTTTAGTAAAGGGATCAATGAACTACCTATGAGATGGCAAAAGTGCATAGATTACAATGGCTCATACTTTGATTAAATAAATATGCTATATAAAAAAATTTCGACTTTTTGTTCCTCCCATACAAAACGCCAATTTCATAGGTAAGGACCTAATACGAGTACAACAACGTCACATACATTAATCTGAATTCGTGGTAAGTTGCTTAAGCACTTGTGTTGCAGATATCAGAATCAAAAGCGGTTTACAAATAAACTTAAATAAATATAAATAACACCCAGACCAGTACAAACAGACATGTTCATGCACACAAATGTTTTATAGTGCGGGGATCGAACTCGCGACCTCTTGGTTAATAGTCAACTTCCCATTACATTAAAATGGTCGTCAAATTTCATTAATCATTACCTATACAGGTCCCAAACTCAACGGGAGGATAGCTTGATGGGTGACCATAAGAGCATGATAATTTTAATTAATGCCCAAGGCATATCTGCGGCATACTGTCGCTTCAACTCGCGACTGTCAGCGATTTCCATGGCGATTGGTTGAAACACTGTCAGTCGTGAGTCGCGGCAACAGTAATGGAGCGAGCACACCGCATGTGTGCGCTGGCGGGAAAGTTACACGTACTCAGATAAGAGACGCCTAGAACCTAGTAGAAATACTTAATTGTTCATGCATGTCATAGAGTTCCCCGAATGCTATCTCATTCCGTTTTCTGTTTGCGTTGACAAAACAGCGAGTGACACCGCACCGCAATACAACGTCATAGAACCCGCCAATTAACGGATTGCGGTGTGCGATCTGCGGTCATGACCTGTATGTAGACTGTGTTTCCTAACTTAAGAAATACTTGATTTAGATGATAAATAATAGTAAATTGTTTCAACTAACACGTCAATTACCTAGCCCCAAACCAAGCGTAAGCTTGTGCTATGATGACCAGGATAACGAATAGAAATTATAAAATACATTTATAAACAACCATGACTCAGGTGCAAATGCTCATCACACAAACATTTGCCCCTTGCACGATTCGAACCCGCAACAGCCGGTTTTGCAGTCCTTATCCAGACCACTAGGCCAAAGCTGCCGTCAAATAACTCAATAAGTACTGATACCTAAAATCTATAGAGCCACAAACTACGACTTTTATTTCTCATATTAGGGATATTTTTAATTCTACAATAGGATAGCTAATCTCTCCTGCCGTCGAAAAAATGAGAAACTCAAACTCAAATGAGACCAAAAGTCGAAAAATATGTTCTGAGTCACACTCGCGTGCGCGCGCACACACACACACACACACACACACATCCACTCACACACACACACTCACACACACACATCCACTCACACACACACTCACAACACATTCGCACACACGCGCACCCACACACACTTAATCATCATTTATTCATTTCATTACACATAGTTACTTGCATCCGTCGCCCATTCGTACCATCGGGTGCCCACGACACAGAAATTTCCTAGTCTGGGGCCCACAGTTAATTGCTATTTATATTGTTGTTGGCATAACGTGATTTGCATTGTGTAATATCTTCTATAGTATAATATAATATAGTATAATATAAAAAAATAACAATTTGCTATAGGTACTCGAAGCTTTGTTAAACCAACTTTCGCTGTAATGAAAAACTTTTTCCCATATTGCCCTACTGTAATGATTTTGCACGTTCGATGTCTAATCTTTTTAATTTGTCAGTGTGATGAAAAAAGTCTTAAAAACTGTACTGATAGTGTTCTTATTATCGTTCCGAGGAAAGTAGAAAGTACTCTGTTTTTCTTTCATTAGTTACTGTATTTTCTTATACTCTTCTCTCGTATTAAAAGTTGTAATTAGTTGTAGAAATTAGCAGTTGCACTTTAAAAATGGATTCACTTTTAAAATTTACTCCCTGCAAAATGCTATCGGAATGTCTAAGTAGTAAATAACGCTTTAATGCATACCATAGAAAACATATTTTACAGATTATTGAGAAACATTATTTATTATGAACTAATCTTCTAGTAGTCTGCTAACACTTTCAGAATTCAGATTCCAAACTGCGTAAATTATTTCACAAAAAAAATAATCGCATTTCAGTGTTTAACCCTCAAACATGAATGTGCTAATAAGTTTTTGAAAATGTAGCAGAGGTATATACCTCTCTCTTTCTCCCCAGACTGAGCTCCACGCTGGAGGGGCGCGAGAGGGAGCGGGACAACAATGTCAACAACGTCTCCTCGGACGAGGAGAGGGGGGAGGGCCAGCTGGTCATCCTCAACTCTAAGGGGGGCACTTACAAACTCAGAGATTCTAGGTAAGTGGCCAGAAGTCCCTTCTAGTGTTATGATAATATACTTTAAAAGCTTAGAGATTCTAGTAAGGTTATACTACAGGTCTCTTCTTCTTTTATTATGCGTAATTAATTTCACACTAAGCAACGCTGTCTTTTTATTTTTAGCCGATTTAAAAAAGACGGAGTTCATCAATTTGGCAATTTTTTGTATGATTTAATATCATGCCAGGGATACACGATTTTGTGTTATTTTGCAAGTCGTTATTGTACTCATTTTTATTATTTTAAACTGTTTCCGTTATGTGCAATCTTCTTAAATATAAAAATAAATTTATGTTCGTTAGTCTCGCTTAAACTCAAAAAAGGCTGAACTGATTCTGCTAATTTTAGTTTTGATTTATTTGTGAAAGTTCAGAGAACGCCGCCGAGCGACTTTGGCCAATTCGTTTTATATGATATCCCATAAAGTAAGGAAATAGTTCTCACGAAGAAAAAAATATAAAAAGCAACGGTCAGGACAACGTCTGCGGGGTACGCTAGTAAACAAATAAATTCTTTTATTATTTCGCGCCAATATAAATCGATTTTTAGTGTACAGACAGTAGTTTGAGCTTTAAAAAGGACAACAGCAGTCTTATCTAAAATTCCATTTCTCCATTCCAGTTTAACAACAAATATTAAAAGATATCATCTGTGTTTGAAACAAACTCCCTTTTGCTACCAGGATAATAGAAATAGCGGGTGGTCGCGAGATATACTCCCAGAGCCGAACTAAGGCGGTCCGCAAGCTGCGCCACAACGCAACGCACAAACACAACATGAGGAACAAAGTGCGCGCCTTGAATAAGGACACCGTCGACTACGCGGCGGAGAACATTCCTAATGAGGTAACATTGCGTTTTGCGTTCTTGTACAATCCTTTTTTTACGCGGAGGAAATGCGTTACGTATACCTACTACTCTGGGGACAATGGTAGGTAACTTAATTCAGACTGAATATTTATTATAATATATTTTTGTGTAATTAAAAATTGGTTTACAGCTTTTGGGAAATTAATTAAATTCATAGAAGTTTTGTTTTTAAAGAGCTATGGTCTTGAAAATGTTCACGATAGATGCCATCATTACAAGTAAGATATTCCATCAGATGAATATAGTAACCGAAATATTTCTTGCAGATCCCATTACACAGGATAAACAGTGAACCCAAAAAGATGGTGTCGAGGCACACATCGCCTTCCTACACAAACGGGGAGCGGGAACCCACGGTCGAAGCGAACCCAATGGGCATTCCCAAAAACAGTTCACCCATACTAGACCCCCATAAGACGACTGACGTCAGCACCAAAAGCAGTCCCATAGCCGTCGTGGCCGATGGAGAAGTCGTTGTGTTCGACGACAACGACGACTGGAAAGGTGATTTTTACATATATTTATTCGTCGGATAAGTCGGATTCGCTTTAGAGTTTCATCAAAATGATTTTTGACTGAAGTTAACTTAGAAGATTTTAAACGTGTGTTAATTTAGACGTGTGTTCCTTCCGAGTTCATTCAGATGTTTGACTGATATTTGATTTGCAAACTACTTTTAATGTTGTGTTACTTGTGTTACTAGTTTCATGTTTAATTACCTTCATTTTAACTTTTCGCTTTTGCTTGTTTTACCTTCTCTATTTCATACTTAATTTACTGTTTCTTAAAACAGGGCATTATATCAAATTACTTCGTTTTGGCTATTCAGTTCATTTATTTAAACTTCAGTAATGATAATTATTGCTGTATTTCTGTTCAACCTCTTTTTATCCTCCTTCATTGATCGTTGTTATTCACAAAATCTTTTTTTCTTTTTCTTTTATTTTCAGTGATATTGAATTCTGTGTCCCTAGGTTTGAGGACGGAACCAGATGCTAGTGACGATGAGATAGATATGAGTGTTAAAAGGACTATAGACAATATGAAGAACGGTGATAGTGATATGATGAACAATAAGAGTGAACTGAGTTGTGATGGGGGGAGTGAATCGACTCCTTCCAGGGAAGATGTGAGGTTAAGTGATGCCAGCCCTTCAGGGGTGTGGCTATCTGGAGACGAGGATAAGAACAGGGTTACTAGAGTGATAGGGGAACTGCCTATAGCCGAATATGAGGGGTCGCCGCGGAGGTACGGCGTAACTCAAAAAACAACAAACAGATCGCCAAGACCTGGATTTCCACAGGTGAGTTCAAAATCAGTATGATTACTGATCAAATATGTAGGGGAAATGGCCGTTCCTTGGCCATAGCAGTGATAGTAGCAAACAATTTGTAACTGGCCTCGATACGGCTATGGCAAAGTCACGGCAGTTTCCCCTACTTATCTATGTTAGAAATAAGCTTGATAAACGTCAACTATCGATTATTATTCAACCTGATGAAAGCAATGTCAAATCTAACACTAACACAGCAACTTTAATAACATAACTTCTCATAAAAAAATATAAAATCAATGAAAGTCCCTTGTAAAGTTTAGGATTGTAAACTGAGACTTTTTGTATGACGTGCTTCTAAGCGTTAAGGAGAAGTAAATTACTGTGTAGGTAAATAAATAGTCGTTACAAAGAAATAGAAAGGTTAAGACCACTTATAAAAAGCTAAAAAAACGTTTTGTGCACGACTGTGACATTATTTTGGAATAAATTACCAACCCCATTGTATGCCCTTGACCTTGCCTACCCTCCATCGATTAAACTGAAGGTTTTTATAATGTCGCAATCGATATTTCAGTAACAATAGAACGTTTAGGAATTCGAACAGATGGGTTGAGAACATATAGATTTTATTTGAGCTTGAGAGGGCCTTTTAGGCCAAATCACCAAATCAAATCTTATACCATTTCATGACTAAAATGTATGGTCGCATAGAATTATAGAGGTTCGGTTTAGAATATCGAGTTGTAGGCGGCTGTAAGCATGCGGTTTTGATCCGGCGCCGGTGCAGATCCGGCGTCGTCTACATGAAGCATTAGATACCTTAGTACCTGTATGCGACTCTCAAGAAGACATTTTCATTAAAAAAAACGATATTTTTTTCAGAGGGTAGTAACAGAAAGCAGGGACATTTCGCCACCGTCGGGGTCCGCCGCATTCGACTATTTATACGAATTTTCGGAAACGAGAAAAGTTCTAGAGGAGTTCTTCAGATGTCCGGCCGTCACAGGCCACGGGCAGTTGAACAGCACCGACGAGATTGTTAATTTTCAGGTTGGTTGGGCGAAATGCCTTTACGTTTACTGTTAAAATTTTTTTTTTTTTTACCTCGATCAAATAAATAGATTGATTCGCATAAAAGGAAAGTTGTGGCATAGTTAACTCAATTTTAGATTTTTTGACATTTATGACTTTAAAGAACTAGATGTGTGATATGTATAAACCTCTATATATAAAATCCCCGTGTCACAATGTTCTTTCTCGTACTCCTCCAAAACGGCTTGACCGATTCTCGTGAAATTTTGTGAGCATAATGAGTATATCTGAGAATCGGCCAACATATTTTTCATACCCCTTAGTGATAAAGGTAGTCCACACTTAACATTTATATGGCAAAACAACGTTTGCCGGGTCAACTAGAGTATATATGTACTTATGTACCGAAATGTACCGTACATGCATACAATCGTTAACTAAAAAATGGACCGCTCTCGCACACGCCACGCACATAATAAACAGCTCGCAGTACTGACGAAGACTGAGCGCAGCGGGTCCATTGGTCTCAATTTAGGTGGACCACGCGTGACTAGCTTGTACCATATCTGCTCTCTTTTTTGTTTGATCTAAAGCAGACCGCAAAATGCAGCCCCACTTTCCGTTGCATATTGGCTATTGATTCTGTGTTGCTCGTCGACACGTCGTCTAGCACTGCCTTAACAAGAGTTTCGCCTGTAGTCGCGGTCTGTCCTTTAAGTCTAGATATTATATCATCGGGACGGTACTATTGAATTTGAAAAGGGTTTACTGGCACGTCCAGTGAAGCCAAATTTTTCCTTAATTAAAGACCGTGTTCAATGATACCATTACCGTCAAAAAAGGTTTTTAATAATGTTTACCTTTATTTCACCTACCTTATATGTATAATCAGAATGTTATTCCACTTTCCAAAGCTGTTTGTTGCAAAACCTAAATTACGTATCAAATATTTTCGAATATACGCTATCCTTGTTTACCCGCATAACGCGAAATGAGATGGCAAGTCTTTTGCGTTACGTTGGCTTATTTTGAAAGCTAGATTGCAGCGGGAGTTTTAACACGCAAAGTCATGAACGTAAAATTTTATGGAGGTGTATAGGATGTAGGAAGCCCAATGTTATTATGTTTCCGAGAATTTATGAGGGTAGTGGATACATTCAATGAGTTCCTACACAGATTGAAAGAAAGCTTACAACTTGTGAGAGCAATTAAATTTCGTCGAAGAGAATGTCCAGTAAATAGCAAGATTTATTGACACTTAAAAATTCTATCCGAAAACTTAAACTGCTTTGCGGAGACATCATTCTAGTAAAAAGGGTTTGATGGGACTAATAAGTGTACTCAATGTATTTACTCAAATACCAGCGATGAGCGAGCATGCTTATCATGAAAATGTATGCCTGTAGGCACTTAGTTTGGGTAAAGGGGCAACTAAAACAAAATAGTTATATTCCTTATGCTTATTCCTTATCCTTGTACTAGATAGAAAGACTAACATCCAAAAAGTCTCTCGTTCAGGACCTCGACTACGAGCTCCGGCGACAGACGCAAGACTGCCCGTCTGAGAACGGCCTCGACGCGGGCAGCGAGTCCGAGTGGCCGCATGTGACTGATACACTGGACTCGCCGCACACTGCTCATAATCACACAAACTTCTTGGGACTGCAGGTAAGAGACTTTACCCCTTTTTACTAATGGTAGGTTGTGGCTTCCATTTTCGAATGAAAGCAGACGCAAGACTGCCCGTCCGAGAACGGCCTCGACCAGCGAGTCCGAGTGGCCGCATGTGTCTGATACACTGGACTCGCCGCACACCGCTTACCCCGGATCCACACTGACCATAGATTTTTGGTCAACACTGACTAACGTTGGCCTTAAAACCTATCACCCAATGAGTGGACCTAGAAAAAGCGTTGGCCTCAACGATGATTGGTGCTTTGTAGGTGTTCTTTTCTAATGGCCAAAAGCGTTAGTTGCCGGGCCAACTGTTCACTTAATGTGTGGAGCTGGCTTTACTTAGTGTAATTGTAAAGCCAGCTCCACACGGCTTTACAATTACACTATTTTTCTGGGACAACAGCTAACCCTATCTATTTCACGACGCTTGTAGGTGGATCTTTTGCTGTTGACAAAGACATCTTAAACCAATGAAAGAACGATTTCAGAAATTTTAATGAAAAGTTAATTTATGACCTTGTTCTGATCATATTCAATACCTGTATAAGTAGCAGAAATCCGTCTGTAGTGAGAAACGAATTAAGATTTCAAAAAAACGCTCATGAATCGATTTTTTTCTTTCCAGCAACAAAGATCAGTATCCCGCTACCCCGAGCCAAATGTGTCCGAATTAAGCGTGGGCGCAGCTTGGAGCGGATCAGCATCGCCCGCGCCGGCGCACAAGCGCGAGCGGGAACGGGACCGTGTGCCCTTTGCGCTTTCATCGGACACGAGCGACAGCGGCAGCGATTTATCGCTCATGATCATGGAGAATGATCTGGCGGAGATGAAGGGTGAGTTACTTTACAAATAAGTGTATAGCGGGTCCGCGTCAACCGCGCCGGCGCACAAGCGCGAGCGGGAAAGGGAGCGGTTGCCGTTTTCGCTGTAATCGAATACGAGCGGCAGTGGCAGTGATTTGACGCTCATGGTCATGGAGAATGATCTGGCGGAGATGAATGGTGAGTCACCTCTGATTAGGAACTAAGGATTTTTAACAAAAATAATGTTTGAGCGGGTTCGTCTCGCCCGCGCCAGCGCTGTAGCGCAAGTTCGTGTTGAACTCTCAGTCTCATACGAACAGTCATTTAATTTGTCGATAAAGGTTGTACAAAGACTGTCAAAAGTAAGAGACGAGACACCACACCGGACAAACTACTGTAATTCAACACCATATCTGTGGTGACGTCTCATTTACGATCTTTAGTACGTACTTTCTATAATGATTGTAAAATTCGTGTCCAGCCACTTGATAGGGACAGATAAAACCGAATTTAAGAATAAAAATTAAAAAGCCTTTACACTGATTTGTTTTGTTCGTATTTTTATCTCTTGCTGTCGTCGTTTGCTTGCACAAGTGAGAGGAACTCCCAGAGTTCAAAACTTATAGAGTCAAAAAAACGACATTCTTTTTTTCTATAATGCATCACATAAGATGAATATTAATCTATATATATATATATATATATATACACTTTACATGCTTTCTTTTATACATTTAACTCGAATACGGATAAACCGATTTGGAATTGATGAATAGGTAGCTTAGAACCAGGAAACGGACTTAGAAATAGAATACTTTTTATCCCGTTCGACCGCGATTGTGAAAACAAAGGGTTTCCACGCGGACAAACACGTGGGGGGCAACTAGTTCTAAATATTTACATCTTGTCCTCAGCGAACGCAATGCAGATGGAGTCAGCGCGCGTGGTGGTGACGCACCTGCCGGTGGTCGAGGACGGGCTGTCGTCCGGCCACGCGTCCGACACTGACAATAATAACCAGGTATGTGCACTATAAAGAGCGTAATTTAATAAAGAAATAATAATAAATATACAACAACATCACATACATTGATCTGACTCCGTGGTAAGTAGCTTAAGCACTTGTGTAAGAGATATCAGAATCAACAGTGGTATTACAAATAAACTTAAATAATTACATATAACATCCAGACCAGTACAAACAGACATGTTTATGTACACAAATGTTTGTACTGTGCGGGGATCGAACCTGCGACCTCTTGGTGAATAGTCAACTTCTTGACCATTACACTAAAGTGGTCGTCGTTATTTATAACGTAGGTGCGTGTGCACTCTATAAAAACAATTATTTTTATGGTTTCGTGGTAAACAAGGAAGCCCATAAATAGAGACCCATTCAACAGAATAGGTGTTTTCAAAACATTATTAGGTTGAGAACACCATTTTTCGATTAAGGGATCCGTTTCTAAGTTACTTGGTTTTAATGTTCATTTATTTGTTAGGGGTAAGTGTGAACATTTAGATACGTAATTTCCTGTTTTTTTTGCAGAACCATTCAACAGTAATCATAGAGGAAATCATAGAAAATGGAACAACAGATTCTCACGTGCCTCTTTCCGATGCCGACTTACACTCATTAGATCCATTAGGTAAGTTTCAATCAGTTTTATTCTTAAAATAAATTGTAACAAAAACGATTGAAGTTAGTCATGCATGGCAAGGAATAACAAAAGCTTACGTGTGCTGTTGCTGAAATTAAATAAAAGTAATAGTGAATAGTAAAACATTTATGCATTTTTCACTTAAACTACAACTATTCACGAGCTTTATGGAACACTTTTTATGTACTCAGGTAAAACAGTATTTCCCTTCCCGACGTTTCGATTCGGTTGCACGGATCATGGTCGCGCGTTGAATTATTTTCTTCCACTACTGTGATTATTATTTGCACTTTTACAGTCGGCTCGACAAAACACACTTACAGTATCCGGGTTATCTTAGTATTTAGCCCTGTGAATAAGCATCCAATATTTCCCTTCTCTTTAGGTTTTCTCTTTAGGACCCTACACAAGAAGAAGAACAACTCCATATTTATTCTTAAAATTACTTTACTCAGACGAAAACCCATGTTCTAGCGATCGCCCGTGACTTCGTCCGCGTTCAAATTCAAATAAATGTTGGAGTTTTGGCCCAGTCTACTTGCCGAAATCTTTAAAACGGTACATCACTCATATTTTTAGGCCCTTGCACCGCGACAAAGGCTGGTTGGTGGGAAATGAATGCTCTAATAGAAGTTTCAATATATATAACATTCTCGACGGCTTGACCGATTCCCATGAAATTTTGTAAGCATATTGAGTAGGTCTGAGAATCGGCTAACATCTATTTTTCATACCCCTTAGTAATAAGGGTATTCCACACTATACATTTATATATGGCAGAACGACGTTTGCCGGGTCAGCTATTTATATATACTAACATTAGGATAAGAACACCTTGTTACTAACACTTACGGATGCAAATCTGAAATAAATGATTTATTATTATTATTATATATAGATGTATAACTGTAAATGTGTAATTGTATGAAGTTTGACAAATTAATTATTGACATTAGAATTATTATTGACCTTTGTATTAAATTTAATTGTAATAATGATTATTTTAAGAGAAGCGTTTTTTATATTATATTTAAGTTTAATTTTGCTAACTATTCCGCACAAAGATATTGTTTTGAATAAAGAATTGAATTGAATATATTTTCCAGTGTGCAGCGAAGTCCCTCCCCCACCGCCTGCGCCGGCGCCGCACCGGCCGCCCGACGCGCCCGCGCTCAACCCGCTCCTCGCGCCGCACGCGCATGACCACGACGCGCATGACGCTCACGAGCCACATGAGACACATGAGCCACTCGAGCCGCGCGTGGTGCATGAGACACATCATCACCATCAGCCGCGCGCGCCGCGCCATGAACATGTCTATCCGCACAGGTGAGTGTATAATGATAGTCTTCTAGTTGATTTCGACCGGTGCTGCCTCTCTCAATAGAGATCCAACTGCGTAGAGATATGATAGTGCACAAGTGTGAGCGCAATTCACAGGTGCATTGACTGTCCTTTACTCTTCAATTTCGTTGAGAATGCAATAGCTGGAGATAGATCGGCAGAAAAACTCAGAAACAATTTCTCGGTCGACCTGGGTCGAACTCAGGATGTAAAGCAGATTTGCCACTACACCGAATAGGCTAAGACTGAGTTAGAGGTCAGCGTACATAAACTTCGAAACGCATGAGAAACACGAGTGACATGAGGCATAAGTGATTCTCGCGTCGCAACACGAATCAGTGTTGTTCCCACACAGGTAAAATATATTATTATCTCAACAGCCTTTAAACGTCCCACTGCTGAGCACAGGCCTCAACTATGTATGTGTCGGTAGTATGACCCATTCCCTGCACGCGGGATCACTGCAGTTTAGTGGAGTGGTAGTTTGAAAAGTAAGTGACCAACCTTTCTGCCAAACGTTATTAAGCTGCACGAGGGCCACTGACTAGGCTTAACGACTAATATCTATCGATATTAAACATCGATATATCTATCAATAACTTCTCTCGCCGCACTTACCGAGCACGACCACCGAGTCTCATGAGACTTATGAGTCACTTGAGCCTACGGAGCAGAGCCTCTGATTCAGCACAAAATCAAGATCAATGCATATTGCGATGTGCCAAAGACGTTTCCCACACCCTCTCTTATGGACACATTGGCATAACGTGCTTAATTTTAGTTTGAAAATCGATAGCTCATTCAAAAACTAATTGAGTTTGTTTCTTAATCTTACAGAAAAAGGCCGTCTTCTGCTCAGAGCACCGAGTCAGTAGAGATCAAACCAGCTAGCGGCGATGAAGGTGAAAATTATAGTCATTATAGCCTATAATCAAATGTAACCATAATATTATATTAGAAACTTTATGTCGAACTGAAATAAAGTTGCGATTTCAGATGAAGCTGACACTGATCTGGAGACTGACAGACTGTTGGGCCAGCAGAGAACGGACGACCAAGGCTTCTTTGACGACAAAGTGAGTAAAGAACATTTGCTTACCTACAGTGCGTTACCACTTGTTTATCTTTAACCACTTGTGTAACTATTCCTGCTAATATACGGGGTGACACACGATAAGAAGCGATGTACCTAGCACGAGATCACTTCATACATCGCAGTTATGACTGATATAAACAGTCTGGTCCATGTGGTACTAAAGTACATGTGGCGACTCCACGCTAATATTTTTTCAAACCGGCCGGTAATAGAAGACGTTATTAAGCCGCCCGGGGCCGCAGACTAGGCTTAACGACAAATATCTATCGATATTAACCTGGACCAACAGCTTAAAGAGCCATTCGAAGCACGGAGATGCTTGTAAATAGACGTCACTTAAATGGCCACCCATCCCATGACCGCGCCTTAGGTTGCTTAACTTTTGGTATCACTACCAAAGCGCTGCAACCACTGCGCCTCAAGCACCCGTAATGGAAGTCTAACTGTAAAAAATAAAAACTTATTATGTAGCATTCAGTCACACCATAAACGCGTTGGTCATCAAGCAACTACATGTAAAGACGACAAGTAAATAACTGCACGTGGATCAGTAATATCAAAAGCAGTTTGATAACAAAACGATTTTGTGAATATGATTTAAATATGTATCTTGTAAACCTTGAACTCGACTCCTACACGATAAAAATACACCTGTTTATACGTAGGTAGGTAACTATTAAGAGACCACCATTGTTTCTTGACTACAACATTAATCAAAAGTAACCGTATTTTGTCGTTACCAAAGTGCAATTCAGAAATAATTAAGTCGCACTACAGAAACATAAAACGTTTCACGGGTAGTTCAGTAGTTGCAACAAAAACAAAGCGATAAAACGGCGAAGCGATTCTACTATGAATGAGTCACGTGTGACGCAATGTCAGCTGCACGCGCGCAAGAGACCTTGCTCTCCTATTTACCGCGTTTTCGCTGGCAAAGAGTAGGTCAACTTGTGTAGATATGCAGTTTTTGTTGCGAATGGATCTTTATACCTACTGAACGTTTTATATTTTTGTTCATTTAGGTAAGTTATTATTACAAACTAATTTTAGATAACTACTTTAATTCACAGTAAATAATACTGTGAAGAATAAATGTTTCTTATCTCGTCTCGGATATTGAACCGATAACCTTGAGTATATTTTCATCTATAGATTTAGGTGAGCATATCTCCATTATTATCATGTGTAAAATGTTATTTCTAGTTAATTCTAAATTAACTTAATGGTTTTAATAAGAATTTTAACATTGATTTTATGTAGTTAATGATCGATAAATGACTTCTTATTCTAATTTAATGCGTGCGTGAGAAATGAAGTTCAGTCGAGTAGTTAAGCAATTGATAAATAGATGTGGGCATAAAACAAAAAGTTTACTCTTTGACACGTAATGTTTACATTTCAAACAGCAGTCTCGCCGGTCGGGCCGTGTTCAGTACACGTGTCCGCGCAGTTGTTTATTTACGCTCAGTTATCTATACTGACCACTTGATAACAACTTATTGATTTTCGCGACTTTATGCCCAATATCGGCAGTTTACGACACATTAAGTGAAAACAGTTAATAGACATGAAATGATGGGTGAAGAGGAACGTGTGCCGTGTCTAAATACTAGTGAAATTGCATGTGAAAATGGTAATGTGGCGGTAGAAAAAACTTGTGACAATGTAGTGCAAAATGAAGAAACGGCAACTGTTTGTGAAGATGTAGAACCCAGTGAAGTGGAACAGAGTGATGCGAAAGATACAGACGTTTTAAGTGATGACTCAAATAATAATAGCGATGAGTCGAACTCGAGTAACAATCAGAGCGTAGTATATGATACGCAGGATGTAAATTGTAATACAGAAGTAAAATTTCAAAAGAAAAAGGTATGTTTATTATTACTTTGACAGTTATTTTTCATAATGGGTAAGAAATCAATAATTTAGCATACCATAAACGATGGAATTTACAGTTTGATTACAAGATTAAACTGACTGATAGATGATGCTGTTGAAATAAATATTTATGTACCTACGTTGCAAATGTTTCGTATCAGAGCATTCTTGATTAGTTATTAGCAAGATCGGGCAATACGGATCCGGGGCACTGCTGCGGATGTCGCGATGGTGTAGGGCATCGTGAATGTTGCGGATGCGCAGGTCTTTCTACACTGCCCAAAAAAGCAGATTCTTTGCTCAGGAGGGCTCGCAACAGCCGCAATAGTGTTCTGGATGCCATAGCCAATCATGGGGACTGTTCACTTTTTGGCAAACTAATTCTTAGAATTAAAGTCTGTTGTCACTTACTTTCATTTTTTAATTGTAAATAAGATCGGATAATAGCACACTACCCACTGGATCGTGTTTTCTGAGTAATATATTTATTTATTTATTTTGGGGTATGTAGCATAGGGCATAAAAGTCAATAAAATCTTTGTTTTTTGTATGGATTCACAAGGAGCCATTTTACACGTCCCAACATATAAATTAATCCTACCACCACTTCGGGACAATTTGGGCCAGTGCTGAAAAAAAGCGGCGCAAGAAACTCAGTCACTATTGTCATTGCCTTTTTTCAAATTTAATTTACAATAATAGTAATTGTTTACATTTATATTATCCTTTCGGCAATACATCTTTTACAGCTGTTTTAAATTTATCTAAACGCATTGAAATTAAATGTTCAGATCATTTATTAAAAATGATTTATTTCTACCCATAAATGAGAGACCAACTTTATGAAGCCTAAAATGTGGAACGACAAGCCTATTCATTTTGTCTCGTGTTGAAGTTATGCAAATCGCTATTTTTAGGTAATTATTACAAGTTTTTCCGAACGTATATTAAGTTTTCATAAATCTATTGCGAGCGAGACGGATGACTTGCCACTGATGATGATAAATGTTGTAAAGCTGAAAAAGAGGATTATTTTGTTAAGAACGACTGTATGAGTCTGTCGGAGCGACAACATCTCCTGAGGATGCCACGTGTAGTGGCGAAACGCGTCGAGTGTTTTGTTGGTGTCAGTGTTGTGATTCCGGGTGCACCTTCTGTCTCACGTTGTGAGTTGTAGGTATTGTAAGTCCTGCGACTTCCAGTTCTATCTTTTTCAGGTGATTACAGTTGGATGTATTTTGGTTCCTGCGCTGGCGCCGTTTAGTGGAAATTTAAAGCAAAATAATCATATTTTTCAGCTTTTGTCATGGATTTCCGCAAAGTAACGCCTGATTCCATTAACTAGATAAATGTTGTTCCAGGGCTGGCGCAAGCCGAAGTCGCGCACGGTGATGCCTGCGGGCAGCGTGACGGGCGCCGCGCGCTCGCCGCCGCACGCGCACGACGCGGCCGACAACCGCGACGACGACGGACTGCACAATGGCAAGGTGCGTGTGTAGAACCACTACTGTTTACACAGGGCTAGCGTGAGCCTAAGCCATGCACGGTGATGGCGCGGGCGACAACCGTGATCTACGACGAAATGCACAATGGCAAGGTGCGTGTGTCGAACCACTATTGTAGCCAGGGCTAGCGTGAGCCTAAGTCATGCACGGTGATGCCGGCGGGCAGTTACCGGCGCAGGCGACAACCGCGATGATGACGGACTGCACATTAGCAAGGTGCGCGTGTAGAACCACTATTGTATGGCCAGGGCTATCTTAAGACTAAGTAACGTACGGTGATGCCGCCGCACGCGCACGACGCGGGCGACAACCGCGACGATGACGGACTGCACAATGGCAAGGTGTTTGTGTAGATCCACTATCTATCGTATAGCCAGGGCTATCTTAAGCCTAAAACACGTACGGTGATGCCGGCGGGCAACGCCGGTAATATTATAGTACACTCACTGTGCCATCACTCTCAAAGATCGTCGAGACGGCAGTCCGACATGACCGGAGAGAGATCAGGTGCAGGACCAACGGATTAACGTGCTTTATGGTTTTCATTGTACCACCTTCTAGTACTAGTTGCGAAATAGAACTGAGTCAAATTATTCACTTAGAATCAGACGTCATGATCATGGTGATAAAATGGTATTACTTGTGTTTTCAGGACAAAGATGGAAAGAAGAAAAGTAAAAACAAGGAAGGTGAGTCCATAGATTTAACTGAGTTATTTAGTTATTTCATTTATATTATTTATTTAAGTAATGATATTTATTTACCCGTCACTAAAACATTTTATTGTTTTTATGCTGCGTTCGGATTCGTGATTCGTTGGTGAGTTAAAAGTTATTATATTTATACTTCAAACATCTTTTCTTTTAATAGTATCTAAGTAGGTATCTTGAATACTTATAATAAGATAATATGCCCGAACAAATTATTTATTCAGGCATGTTTGTAACCTTTAATCTTTGCCATCGCCAGATTACCTATTTAGAAAGCTGAAAATATTACGTAAATAGATATCCTCTAACAATAGTACTTTTTTTTTCTCGTGTTAAGCTGTACATATAAAATTTAATAAAAAACAGTCACGTTTTCCAACATGTTGCGGTAGCATAACAACATTATACATATATTTGTTATAAAATAGACCTTATCACAAGTTTCTAAGATTCTGCGATGTTTACTTTGATGTGCTGTCGTCTGAACTTAAAAAAAATTGAGACACTAGCTGTGCCCTGCGATTTCACCCGCATAGAACCCGTTTTCTACGTGGTCCCTTCCGTGAAGTTTTTTGGGATAAAAAGTATTATTCCAGGTTATAATCTATTTTCAAAATTTCAACCTACTCGGTATAGTAGCTTCGGCCTGAAAGAGTAATTAACATCCATAAAAACACGATCATATATTCTCTATTCTGTGATATAGACAAACTAAGATTAGTGGGATAAGCTTAAACGCTCTTCATCCACCTTTACAAGTGAAATGTCAATAAGATATTCAACTGTCTATTTCAGACTTGGTCCCATCAGTGCTCATCGAAGGCGTACTATTCCGCGCGCGGTACCTCGGCTCAACGCAACTCGCGTGCGAGGGGCAACCGACCAAAGCAACCAGGATGCTTCAGGCTGAGGAAGCGGTGTCCAGGATTAAGGTAACGTTTGTTCTCGGTGAATTCCTATAGAACTTTCTGGAGCTTTAATCTTCGGCGTGCCTCAGGGAGGTGTGTTTAGTCCACCTCTATATAAGGTTTTTAAAAACTTTTGTTTTTCATGATAAGCTCAAAATTAAAGCTCTATTCTTATTCTTATTTATATATTGTTATGAAAAAATGCATTCTTAAGGTAATCATATTATGAATTTTACTAATAAAATAGCATTTTTACTAGAAATATGATATTGAAACTTAAAAAAAGTAGAATATTAACTTACACAATGAATTATGACTAACATGCATTCTCATAAAGTACCTACCTACACAAGATAAATCGTCTGTGGCATACCATTTGCCCGTGTGAATCGGTATTAATGTAAAATGTGTATTTATCGTAGATGTTTATAATAAGAGCATGAAATTACTTGTCTCTCTCACTCTAATGGTATACGGCACTCTTCTTAACACAGCTGTTGCGTTTCTGACACAGACTATTAAACTTTTTGTATACCGTAATATAATTCTAGTCTAGTATAAATAGGCTCCATTGATTTCAAAACTCGACGTTCTCTTTAGTTCATATTCTTTGTTTGTATTCAGGTGAAACAAAAAGATATTTCTATCTTGATCTTTCCATTTGCATAGATTCTATACAAAACAGTAGGTATTCTTATTCTCTGTAATCCCGTTGACTTTAACCTATTTTTCTAATTTATACTGGACTTGACACTAGCTTTTCCGACTTTTGCACGCAGAACCGTTTTGTCCACTAACCATTTCCTTATTCTGTACATATTGTAATTTCATGCTCATTAGGATTTAGTGTTTTGAGAATGCTAGCGGGGACTTTTGTCCTATTTATCCTATCCTTTGTATTTGTATACCTAACATTGGTAAATATAGAAATGAGACCAAAATTATCAAAACCGATTGAACCCTATGGAATGTTTAGTTTTTGAAATTTGAAAATCGAACACCGCTCTTGGCGCGACCTTTTGAGTCATGTGGATTGTTACTCCTCAACGCGCCAAACAGTTTTTGCTCTTATTGACATGGCACTAGAGTATTTTTTTCAGTGTGCTCCTCACCCTCGACCTGACCCAGGAAGATTGTCGGATCCCGTACTGGCCGGCTAGCCTCCTTTGGATTGTTTCTGTCGCTTACTGTTATGCTTGACGCTATGCTTTTACCATTATTTTTAACCATCCCTACGTGAACGTGTTAAGGTAAGGCTACCCAGCCCTGTGCTGTTCTAGTGTGAGTCAGCATGTCTACGGTATATACTTTTGTCCACGTCGTTTAATTTTTTTTTATTGCGCCTTCGTCCACTCTTACCGTAAACGCAACATGAAAGCCGTAACAATTAAAAAAAATAAAATTAAAAAGCTAACAAACGTCTCTTATCGACCATTTACGAAGAATGTTTTGTAAACTACATTTATGTAACATTTATATTTCATCTAACTGAAAAAGAAATCACCTTCAAAAATAAAACACTCTTCGTAAATTACTCGCTTAGTTAAAAAAAACTGTTAAACGTTGGATCGGTGAAGTGCCTGCCTACTCCATCCAACATTTGCATTTTGATTTCTAAAGCACTTTCATGTCCGCACTAGCATGTAACATGATCCGATTCACACCGGCTACGGTGGCCTACACAATCGAGCTGTACGCAGATACGCACAAACAGTGAACTCTATCCTAATGCTGTTAAGGTTAATATTTCGTTAGGTCTGCTTTCATAATGACGAGAATCGCTCGCTCGCTTCTCACATACCATCGTTGAGTGTGTTGTATTCGAGTTGTTTTGCTTGCTTTTGCGCTGAAATTTGGATTCAATCAGTTCATATCGTGAATCACTGCTTAAAGGTTTGCTAATAATGCCTGGGATAATCGAGCTTTTGTTATGTCGCAAATTTTTACATTTCAAGAAGGCTTCTTGCGCGGATAGTGCGTTAAAATCATAACATAATCTTTGTAGCATAATCCATAATGATAGACTCTCTGAAGGCGACAACTTCAGGGTCTTCTAATCGTAAGATAACCACAAATTAAGTTTTCGTAGAACGCATATTTCTTTGGAGCTTTATAGCAAGTACCTTTGCCAATTGGGGGGGTACTAAGGAAAGTAAGGCAAGGTCTAAGAACATTTTTTTACTAATCTGTACGTTCAATTAAAATCTATTGGTGTTACAGTCACTATATCTGCGTTAATAAAAAAGTCATAATCGGTCACCCTGTCAAGTCCTGTCCTGCAAAATTTGTTTCTAGTCTGTCTAAAATTGTAAACTTATGTCAATCTTCTCATGTACTTACAACATTAAATATAAGCGTTTTTTGGCCTCTGCTACAAGGCCACAACAGAACGCAACGTGTCCCGGACTCATGCGGTTTTTCGCAAGTATTTAGTTATCAAAATAACTGTTAGCGAAACGCAATAACTGAGATGGCATTAGCAAAATCTTTACGCAGTTTTCAAGAAGGTACTGGCCATAAGACAAAAAAAAAGTAAATACCGTGCGTTCATCAATCTCAAATACATACTGGCCATTTCACAAAAACAATCGATACGCGTCCTTTAAAAAAAAAACTCGAGTACGACACCGTACGTGTATGTGAGAGCGAAAGGAGGTTAGCCGGTTTGTCCGCGCAGTGGGCGTGCGATGGGCCCTACTCTGGTGTCTACGCGGCGCCCGCGGCGGTGTTCCGTCTCACGTTCCTGGGCTCGGTCGAGGTGGACGAGGACTCGCGGAGGCGCAAGCGGCGCCCGAAAAAGAACATGGTGGAGGAGGCCGTCACTAAGATCAAGGTTGTTTGACTTTTGGGGGATATGCATGAAAAAAAAAAACTTTTGAAAAGTATTTTCTAAAATCTATTTTTAAGTGGCCAGCACAGCAAGCTACCCATTTTTGACGCAAAATCGCCCGTATCGCTAGAGCATAAGTTACCGCAGTGTTTACCGTGACTTGCTGGCCACCGTAGTTAGTGTTACCTACTAAGTTATCAGACTTGTCTGCAAATATCGAACTCTGTCCGGAAGAAATAATCACCGGTCCTCACGCTGTTTATATCCAGTAACTAAACATTTTTGTACCACAGAAACCTGTTTAGAACTAAACACTCTGTTTTAAACACCGTCCAAGTTAGACAAAGTAGACCCCTAGTTTATGTCGTGTTTAACATCAGAAATTATATTAATTTGACAATTTACGCTAATCTAGCGCTTTAGTATGTTAAGTATTTATTAATTGTTTACCTATATACGATTTTACAAATATTTATTACATTATTATGCTGAGAAAGTATTTTTGATATTTTCATGTCCGCCATTTGACATACGTCAAAAACGTTTCGTTTCAAAAGGATATTTTGAATCTAATTCATTTTTAAATTTCTTCCGAAATTTTAAAATAAATGCTACCTGCTTAGAACGATTTTTTCTTAGAATTTGATGAATGGTGAGTGAATGATTGAAGTTGAAACTGGTTAACTAAATACTGTCTAAAAACCGTTCTGTGATAAGAAATGCTTAATCCTGGTCCAAACTCTACCTAATATTTTTGACAGTGATTATGTAATTACGATATGGAACATAGTTTTTCCGTTCTTTTGTAGTAGTATATTTGTTTATCAGAAAATACATTAAGAATCATGCATATTCCCTACTGTGATTTGTTGGGAAACAAGCTGACACAAATGCTAGTTTCAAATTTGTAAACAGTTGGCTATTTGAATTATACTTAATTTGTTTTACAGTTGTTATCTTGTTCGTGCTGGGTATTGTAATAACTTGAAAAAAAAAACCTGTCACAAATAGCACTTTTATCAGTTCATATTTTAATTGAACTCAGCAAAATAATTATTGTTATAATAACGCTGTATTAATATTTCCCTTATTTAATTAATTCTAGTGGTATTCTTGCTAGGCGTTTAATATTATTCCGTTAAATAACCTCCTAGAATATCGCAAAAATATAAATTGTTGCGTATATTGAATAATACCAGTGGCATGTTAAAAATCAACTTACCAGATGTAAATATTAAACATTATCATAAGACAGATTCTTAATAAATGTATATTAATTGAATCTATTTTCACTGCTCTCTCGGACAATCAGGCTTTGGTAAGTTGAATACCGTGATATTCAATACAAAATTTCTAAAATATCAACAACGTTTCATCGCAGTAGCGGCAAACATTTTTTGAAAATCGAACTGGCATTTTAAAAGGATACTTTTTTGTTCGCAGGCCCCCGAAGGTGAAAACCAGCCGAGTACCGAAGTGGATTTGTTCATATCGACTGAGAAAATCATGGTTCTGAACACAGAACTGAAGGAAATTATGATGGACCACGCCCTTAGGACAATATCCTATATCGCTGACATTGGGGATTTGGTCGTGCTGATGGCTAGAAGAAGATTCGTGCCACACGAGACCGACTCCGACCAACCGAAATTGAACCGCACGCCGAAGATGATATGCCACGTTTTTGAAAGCGAAGAGGTGAGTTTGGAAAGCTGTTAAAATGTTAAAGTAAACTCTACACGGACAAGCATAAATAAATTGTCGTCCTAAAAACGTAACAAGTAGTCGTATTTTAGTTACCCATCCGTATAGTAGCAAATAAACTAAATGAAATGTAATGTAAATAATACGAGAAGCGTAACATTCTTCGAGGTGACTGTATCTACAATGGTTGTCAAAGCCGTAAAGTAATTAAAATGAATTTCATGCTATTTACTTGAAACACATTTTAACGGCGATACAGTTCACGGCTGTTATCACATCTTCTTGAGATAAAGAGGCACATTTCGTTTCGTGATTCCACAGAATGTGGACGTATTTGTATTATTTTAAACACAACAAGTTGTTTGTGTTTACATCGCTTACCGGTGTTTCTGCGATGTTTTTATCGCCATTAAGTAATTTAGTACCTAATTAGTGTATACTTTATGAGGTATTGACTACAAATTTGTGCATGTTAGCTCTTTCGGTTAGCGTAAAATTAGAAATCTTTTGGTTGGTAACCGAAAGTTAAGTCCATGGATAGTTTAAATTTCATAAAGCTGAAAAGTTTTAAGATTAATATAAATGCAGGTATCTGTGTTACGGTGCAAATAAAGTTTGTGTATATAGATGACGTTCTACTTTAGAAGATATAGGCAAATTTTTCGAGTGTGTGTCACGTTTGCTTACTTGTCATTGGATTGAAAAAAAAATCTATTTTTCATGTGATTGGATTGACTCAAAATAAGCAAATTAACTTCACATTTCTAGGCGCAATTCATAGCACAATCCATCGGCCAAGCGTTCCAAGTGGCATACATGGAGTTCCTCAAAGCCAACGGCATTGAAGACCACAGCTTTGTGAAAGAGATGGATTACCAGGAAGTCCTGAACAGTCAGGAGATCTTCGGTGACGAGCTCCAGATGTTTGCTAAGAAGGAACTGCAGAAGGAAGTGGTGGTGCCTAAGACTAAAGGGGAGATTCTGGGTGTGGTGGTTGTGGAGTCAGGATGGGGGTCGATGCTGCCAACCGTGGTGATAGCGAATCTAGCGCCCGCGGGCGCGGCGGCGAGGTGCGGACAACTGAACATAGGTAAGATTTTTATTTTTTATGGTATTTTATTTATTTATTTCAGGCTACAAAGGCCCATATTATAAATACCTTACTGATTGAAACATACAAAAATAACTTATAAAAATAAAACAAAAGAATATACTATGTAGTCGGCGTAGTGTAACGCAACTTGGTGTCGGGTATCCGTCCACGAAATCGACGATACACAACACCCTTCGGCCAAAATTCTTCCTTCGTGAAGGTCGACAGCAGCCCGGAACCTTTACCACATACAAATTGAAATTCGTATTATGACGAGATTCCAACCGTTCTACCCTCAGGGTGTATTTGGTCTTCACGCGGATGTACTCTACGATATCCTCGATCTTTGAAAAGAAATGAAGCCGGGACACGCACAACGGCGTGACTGGTATTATAATATAAGTTTTATCTTAGCTACCTCTGAGTAAGTAGTTAATTTGCTGGTCAAAAGGTCAAGTGTCAGACTGAATTGACGGTGATGAAACTACTTGGAAATAGGACGGGGTTAAACCTCCGTGTGTTAAATGAATGAATAATTTGTGCAGGATTACCGTATTAAGATAAAGAGTGCATTTCTTTGCTATACTTTGAATTGAAAGCTAGGTATGTCTGAGAATAACGTTACTTTATTATTAAGCATTAACAATGCAAATTTCTTTACAATGTGAAATTAAAATACACTTAAAGAAAAAAGGACTGTCACGGGCGGGACTGACTGTCTGTCTGACTTTCTGAGGATATTGGATAAAAATATTTTTACATAAATTCGACAGCACGCCAGGTTACCCATGTTAACTACGAAAATAGTTGGTAGTGCGAATGGAACAGAGGCGGTCTCAAGGACAAAGTACCCCACTTTGTCCTTGAGACCGCCTCTGTTGTGTGTCTGGCCTGATGTGGGATAGCTATTGTTGTAGACAACGTTACGAATTTTATTTTTAGTTTTAAATCTTCTGAATGGGCTGTCTAGCCATTGCCACTTAATGTCGGACAATTTTTTAAACCAATTCCGCGCGAGAAGGACAACTTCTTGAAGAAAAAAAAACAAAGACGCATTTGCTGATTCAAAACGGCATTCGGTTTCTAAAACAATCCGCATTTCCTTCCCATTTTCCAGGTGATCAAATAATAGCAATCAACGGGGTAAGCCTGGTCGGCCTGCCGCTCTCCACTTGTCAAACGTACATAAAGAACTCGAAGAACCAGACTGTGGTGAAACTGACAGTGGTGCCGTGCGCGCCCGTTGTCGAGGTGAAGATCAAGAGGCCTGACACCAAGTATCAACTTGGATTCAGCGTGCAGAATGGAGTGGTGAGTTGGTTTTGTGTTTTAATTTGTTTGTTTCTTCAAGCCTCAAAGATACACGACAGCACACAAAGGTATAAGGCACACCATATAAAATGAGCACTAACGGTCATTTGCGCACCAGACGATATACAGGTCTAATTGGTTGTACGAAGCGGGCATTTCGCGCGTTGCACGTCCGCACCGCCGCGAGTGAGAGGGATAGCAACTGCTCCCATGCGCAGACTCATGGCTTCCGGGGTTCTTTTTATATAAACACTGTGGAATCTTAAACACTAGTCATGAGTACAATTTGATTCAATGATGAGTAGCCCGACGAGCTCTCGTCCGTACATTTAGAACTCCAAGAACCAAACCGTGGTAAAGCTAACGGTGGTGCCGTACGCGCCCGTTTTTGAGGTGAAGATCAAGAGGCCTGATACCAAGTAGCAACTAGGATTCAGCGTGCAGAATGGAGTAGTGAGTTGGTTTACTGTTTTGTATCGTTTCTTTTTAGCTTCAAAGACGTACACACGACAGTACACATAGGTATAAGGCGCGCCATATAAAAAAAAACTCTAACGGTCTCCTGCGCACCAGACGGTATTGGGTCTAATTGTAGTCTGCTGGCACGAAAATGACGACGGCCGAGCGATGGCGACCGCGGGGCGGCCCTGGGCGCGGGGGGCACTATACAAGAATGAGTTCACACATTTGATTACATTTTAGAGAAAATAAGATTTCCACATTACCAAAATGTCATTTTATTTCTTCCCAACACTTACTTAAAATCTTTTTGTTCTTATGCTGAACATTTTCACTGTCCCATAAAGCAGGTTTTGACAAACACACGAGATAAATTCTTCATTATAAACTTTAATTTCCTTTAGGTACAATTAATATTTTTCAACTCAATAATACTGTGATCGCGAGCGATCAAATCGAACTAATTTGTTCTTGTCGCTTCCGCGCCGCCGTCGCTCTCTTCCCGCCCGTGCATCGCCCGTTCGCCCCGCCCCGCCACCGCCGCTCCCTTCCCGCCCGTGCATCGCCCGTTCGCCCCGCCCCGCCACCGCCGCTCCTTCCCGCCCGTGCATCGCCCGTTCGCCCCGCCCCGCCACCGCCGCTCCTTCCCGCCCGTGCATCGCCCGTTCGCCCCGCCCCGCCACCGCCGCTCCCTTCCCGCCCGTGCATCGCCCGTTCGCCCCGCCCCGCCACCGCCGCTCCTTCCCGCCCGTGCATCGCCCGTTCGCCCCGCCCCGCCACCGCCGCTCCCTTCCCGCCCGTGCATCGCCCGTTCGCCCCGCCCCGCCACCGCCGCTCCTTCCCGCCCGTGCATCGCCCGTTCGCCCCGCCCCGCCACCGCTGCTCCCTTCCCGCCCGTGCATCGCCCGTTCGCCCCGCCCCGCCACCGCCGCTCCTTCCCGCCCGTGCATCGCCCGTTCGCCCCGCCCCGCCACCGCCGCTCCCTTCCCGCCCGTGCATCGCCCGTTCGCCCCGCCCCGCCACCGCCGCTCCTTCCCGCCCGTGCATCGCCCGTTCGCCCCGCCCCGCCACCGCCGCTCCCTTCCCGCCCGTGCATCGCCCGTTCGCCCCGCCCCGCCACCGCCGCTCCTTCCCGCCCGTGCATCGCCCGTTCGCCCCGCCCCGCCACCGCCGCTCTCTTCCCGCCCGTGCATCGCCCGTTCGCCCCGCCCCGCCACCGCCGCTCTCTTCCCGCCCGTGCATCGCCCGTTCGCCCCGCCCCGCCACCGCCGCTCCTTCCCGCCCGTGCATCGCCCGTTCGCCCCGCCCCGCCACCGCCGCTCCCTTCCCGCCCGTGCATCGCCCGTTCGCCCCTCCCCGCCACCGCCCGTTTCGTGCGCGGTACCTGCGAAGTGAGTGCAATGCTGCGTCGATGGCCTTCGAATGGCAGCCCGATGGCAGGAGAAGACGCGGACGACCCATACATTCGTGGAGACGAACCATCAACCACGAGATAACAGCTGCTGGTCTACTATGGGAGGATGTCAAGAGTCAAGCGCAGGACAGGGGGAGATGGCGACAACTCACGAAGGCCGTTTGCACCACGGGGGTGCCATAGGACTCCAACAGCAACAACAACAAACCTATACTGTCCATGCTTTTGTATGCATCGCCGCCGCTCCGCCGTGGCGACGCTTTGCCATCAATCGGCCGTGGCCATTTTCGTGCCCGCAGACTAAGGTGGAGGGAGCAGGCATTTCGCCCGCCGCAAAAACTAGTAATAAGTACGATTTTGAAACAAAAATGAATAGCCTGATGAGCTATCGTCCGTACAAAAAGAACTGTGGCGATCTCTACCGTTCGCTCAAGCACATGCCTAACCGTAGCAAGCACGACAGCGAGGGCTGATACGGCTGAATAGGCTAGATGGCGCTGTTAGCCTAGAACCGCACATGAATCGCGTCATATAAGATTTAGATCCAAAATAATATAGATAGACAAATCAAGTTGATGTCTATCGGACCTTGGTCCCCGACCGGATGTTATCACCCGGTCGGTAGAAAGCGCTTCCTTTTAGCTTCCTAACTCTTAAATCTGTTGCAAGAAAGAACCAAGCTAGTAGTGAACCTGACGCTGCTCCGAGTGCTGGTGTATGAATTCATTGCAAAATAAGAAGGCGGATCGAAGGATGTTTCTGGACAGGTAGCTACTGCGTTTTATCGTTAGCATACTCATAAATAAATCGAGGTAATACATTATTCTTCTCTACACTTGAGTGGGAATCGACTGGTGTCAGGGTATTAAAAAAAGGTGACAACATCACATACATTGCTCTCTCAGTAAGTATCCTCAAGTAAGGAGCTTAACTTGTGGAATCAAAAACTACGAAGGCTACAAAAAATTCCGTAACAAATTGAAAATTGGCTTCCAACATTATCTACGCCCGGGAACGAAGCACCTCGAAAACGGGACTCACGCCACGAAACCACGGAGGTCGTCATTAGACTTAATACGCCGCTTGTATGATTATTCATATGCATAACTACATAATAGGCTAGATGACACCACCAATCGTTGACATACTTTTTATTATCTGCCACAACGGTCTGCCTCCATAGATTTTGTATGGAAATTTGTATTTATATGGAGATTTTGTATGGGAATACAAGAACGTGACGTCACGTCTCAGAAATCGGAGTTAATTGACCAAATATTTATTGAGTTTTGTGTGTTTAAAAATTGGTTTCTACAGCCTTTTGGAAATATACTGGTTGTATAAACTTTATAGAGGCATGTTTTTTAAACGCCATGGTCTTGAAAATATTTAAGATAGGTGTCATCTTGCCTATTATTACAATATCGTTGTCTACAGATATGCAGCTTACTCCGCGGCGGCATCGCGGAGCGCGGCGGCGTGCGCGTGGGGCACCGCATCATAGAGATCAACTCGCAGAGCGTCGTCGCCGTGCCCCATGAACGCATCGTCAACCTGCTTGCCACGTCTGTTGGAGAGGTAATGTCTCGCCTTAGATATCTACCTTACAGTCTAAAGTTAGCTCGGCTAGCGGGGACATATTTAGCTCGCCTCGCGGCGGCGTGCGTGTCGGCCACCGCATCATTGACAGTAATCCTCAGAGCGTGGTCGTCGTGCATCAAGAATGTATCGTCGATCTGCTCGCTACTTCTGTTGGAGAGGTAATGTCTCGCCTTGGATATCTAGCTTACAATCTTAAGTTAGCTCGGCTAGCGGCTAACTATGTTAGCTCGCCGTATCATAGACAGTATATCATGGAAAAGGAAACAGACAGTATATCATGGAAAGGAAATATCTTTTCACTTATTTGAAGTGAAAATATATAAATGCTTTCGATGGATTCACTTAATAAGAGCGATCCTCGTTTCAAACACTGAAATCCGACCCGATTTGTTGTTTATGAACTAGTTTACGACGCCATATTAATCCAAAAAAAAGCTCAAATTCAACTCAAACACTTCGCATTTAAGACTTAATCGTTGATCATTGCCCATTCTAGATTCTCATGAAGACGATGCCGACATCGATGTTCCGCCTCCTGACCGGGCAAGAGAACCCGGTGTTCATATGAGCGCGCGCGCGCCCACACAAGTGCCTGCCACTCGCCCGCGCGCGCCGCCGCGTCCTCCCCGCCACGCCCTCGCTTGTGTAAACCATAAACAAACTGCCATAGCAACCGCCTCGCCCCCTAGCAACGGTTCGCCGTAATAACAGCGAGCCCTAGCAACGGTGACAACATAGCAACGGTGACAGAGGAAAACACCTAGTCTGATTGTGCACACGACATCGAGGTTTACTCAGATGCGGCTTTAGGACTTGTATTATGGGCAAATTTGCAATAAAATAGGAAGCCTGAAGTACTGTCGTCTGTACAACAGTGATACCCTACCAACGGTTACGCCGTAAGAACAGCGAGCCCTAGCAACGGTGGCAACATAGCAACGGTAACAGAAGAATAACAGCTAGCCCGATTGTACACACGACGTCAAGGTTGACACGTATGCACTTGTAATGTGAGCGAATTTGCAATAAAATGGGAACGTCTGTACAACAGTCATACCCGAGCAATGGTGGCGATATAGCTCTGGAAATCGAGTAACAAGTAACTAGCCCAACTCAAAAGTAAAGGCAATAGGCTTACTTATGTAAAACACCGCAAATCCTGGCCGTAATAAAGTGAAAGTTGGGTATTCTAAGTAAAAGGTGAATGAATAAATCCGTGGCTTAATCGCTCGGTCGCGATAAAGAAAAGGCACGGTTGTTGTCCCAAGGGAAAGCTGAACTTTATTGTATGGGACCCTGATCAAAATTAATCTAACGATAATTAAGAAAAAAAGGTTTATGGCTAATTTAAAATTGATTCATTAATTTGTAACGTTGCCCCGCGGCTGTACCTACTCCGTAAGCTGATGTCTGTAGTTCCGAATGTTGTCGTCTCTATCACTCGTACTGGCTACACCGTGTGAGCGATCGGAATGGCTAGCATCTAATAAGAATAAAGACTAAAAGAGTAGGACCTCTGTCTCTATTTGATCTATTTATTATTGTTTCTCTTTGGGTACCCATGCAATGAACAAACGGGAGGAAAGGAACTGTAATGCAATAACAAAATGGCGGGAATGCAGCAAAAAATGTAGCTTAGCTGACAAAAATACTCAAACGAGTGAGTTATGAGATGTCAAGTTTCAAATGCTTAAATGCTTACGTGGCTAGTTAAGATAGGTCATAAGTTGTATTACTCGTAACTTCTCTTTGTCTTACCGATTTGGACTTGCTACGACGTAACTCAAGCTGTAAAATGTCAAAATAACGGTTAGAGCTTGAATTAAACCAAAAAGGCTAAGGAATTAAACAAGAATATATTGACGTTTTTACACAGAAATAAATAGATACTCGACTTTAAACAATTACACCTGTTTGGTCGGATACACGCTATATCACTTTTAGAAAAGCGTAGGTAACGAATGATTCGGTATTTGTGATGTAAGGGCTTTGTCACACGGATATCGTGAACAAGCGCAGCGCATATGAATTTACTATTTTGAAACTTGGTAGGGCCCATAAGATGAGGAGACATGTACAAGATAATATATGTATTTACCTAAATAAATGATATTGAATCGTAGTATTGTAAAGAAAGCGTCTCCCTGCTGTAGCGCGCTTATGCCCTTATAATTTGATACGTTGATAGCGGGCCGTGTTTCATCGTCATTTCCATACATCACGCCAATACCACATCACTCTGGCTACCTCTGTGACAAAGCCATAAAATTGAAAGTAACGAGAGGGCTCGAAGTGTAAAAGAGAACGCTCTAGAATAAATCAAGCCTCCATCTCTTTCTAAAAGCCGATAAGTATAATCTGTAAACATACTCATGGTAGTAAGTCCAAATCGGTAAACGTATTCTCATGACAATGTGTATACATAACTCCATTTAACATACGAATGAATAATATCAACCCACTCATATCTGCTTAGATAGTTCACTATTGTCAGTCGAGCAAGTATGTATATGTTGTATGCATGGTTTTCTTGTATAACGATTTTTCTCGATTTTCTTTCATGACACGTTTTACCGAGAATATTAAATAGTTTTTAATAAATGTTTAATGTAAGCGGTATTTTAAAGGGCCTAGTTGTAAAACTACCTTGGTATTGTTTTTGGTAGCTTGAAGTACTAAAATAAATAAGAAATTATTTGTATAGACCGTCAAGATTGTGCCCGACTGTCCTAACGACAGAAATTGGTTGGCAAAAGGTTCGCGGGCTTTTTACTTCAGGTGGAGTGGTGGCCACCATGTATGTAGCGATGACATGGTACTTCGCCCCCACAGAAAAAATACCTGGAAATAGCACGATAGCTGATTCGTACGAGAACCGATGAAACCAAACTCGAGTAAGAACGCTCGAGTTTTGATTGGTCAATCGTAGCGGTTACAAAGAGCTTATTAGCATAAACCCAGTTATGCGAACTTGAACTTATTTTATTGACAAATATGTCACTCCCGGTTGCCGTCACAAAAAAAATAATATTTCTATAGTTTTCTGTCACGCTCCAAATGCGCACACGCTCATCAAGTGCGTCTTCGAGAACGCAGCTAGTTATACTCGAGCCCCGCCCACTTACCCCTTCTATTCTTACGCAGTAAGCAGTTACGAGTGCCTACGTAGAATGGACGTTAAATTGTGTGAGTCGAAGGTACACACCTGTGTGTAAATTTATCCCATTACCAAAATTAAGTTTTTCACGCCAACGGGCATTCGTCTCCACGGGCTTTCGACGCGACGAAAATAATTCGACACTACGTCCTTCGACTCTATGAAGCTTACCCTCCGCCGCCATTTAGAAGGATGGTTGCGCAAGATCTTACCGGTCTATACTACATACTACCACCGATACAACATCATTTTGATTGGTTCGTTCCATTTATGCCAGTTGCAACAATTAAATCAAATGGTAAGATTTCTATACCAAGAATTGGCGTTTAATGGTGCTTGCGTAGAGAAACTGGTTTTCGGCATGGACGAGTCTGTGCGATTCGGTACCGATAAACCTTAAAGGAAACTAATTCTGTTCCTTTACAAGTGAGCGCGTAAGATAAAATATATAATAAATTCTATACCTGTACCGATTGGTACCGACACGCACATTCTGGTAAACTGTTTATCTATAAAAGCACCCTTACGTTTGAACAAACCAAATCAAAAGTAGGGTGTTTTTAATCATGTGTTCCCTATCCTGTAAAATTGTTCTCCAAGCCATACTTTTGTAATTGCCATTGTAACATTAATTGTTTTTACTTGTGTTGTTAAAAGAAAATTAATACTTAATTATTCACTCGCAATACGGTATCATTCCAACGTTTTTTTTACATTTCACTTATTTATTCAATTAGAAAATAGTTATTCAGTTTGTAGGGATTGAAAAGGTGTTGTATATTTTTTAATAGTGTGCCTATGATTTCTTACCATATTCGGTTAGTAAAACATTGCACCATAGTTCAAACCCATTTCATGCTATTAAGGACATTTTCGAAACAACAGATAAAGTGTTTGAGCTAAAGTTTTGGTTGTAGACAATATGGGAAGTAGAAATATCTTGTGATTGATATTGTGCTGTTGTTTCGAAATGTCTTTTGCAAGTTGTATAGCTTAGATAGACTGTCCTGGTTCTAAAAATGAGTGTGATTCAGGCACGTAGAACGTTCGTGTCCGCATTTTTTTATCAGAATGCCTGATTCGCGACATTTTCTCAACTGTGGATCTACGGTGATCAAAATAAAAAAAAGAATTGATTAGTCGATATAGGTACCTAATTAATAAAAGCATTATTTCTTGTAGCGTTTCAAAAGATATATCATATTTTGTAAATTTTATAGTGTCGCTATAGCATATGTAACCTATATTATATTGTATGTATGTCCTGTGTTCTTAGCTAAGCTTAGCGCTCTGAGGACGAGTTTCTATAATATTTATTTATGTATCAAATATTTATTTATAGCAACACGATTAGTATACCCACTCAAGTAATCCGCTTTCTAATACTAAAAACCTTTTTACTCCTTGTTCAGAAGCTCTCCTTCTCATACCTACTCATGTTTTTGTTGCAACGGTCGGCGACTCTATCTTACAGGAATATTTTTCAACGTTTTATTCACTACGTCTTAAATATAAGCAGATTAATGTTAAACTAAAAACTACACGTACCAAGTGGTATAGATGCCAAGTCTTGGCCCATTTGGACCAACCAGCTCAGTCTTATTTCGGTGGTTAGTTTCATAGATGCTGCATTACAAATGGGGGTTTGCTGATGAAGAGGATTCAAGCGCACACCTATCAAACTCCTGCTTAATTAATCGTAAATCCCGCCTTTTGCAGTCCATTTTTCTAAATTGTTTTAATTTTACATTGTAAATAAATTTGCAAGTAACTTATTAATCATAAAGAAGAAAAAAACACAATTTTATTTATTTATACGGCACCAATACTGATCTCGTAAGAGTCCAAAAAACATCACATGATTTAGATTTAAATGTAACTAGCATTAACAACAGCTCAGTAGGAAAAAAAGCGGGGAACATTTTAAATACATAAAGAATTACTCCAGATATATTAAGGTTTTGGTTTTAAATCAGTCACAGGAAACTAAACATTGCTTTTGTTAACACTAGTCAATAAAATTTTGTTTCATGCCATGAATATTGAATTTTTGTAGAATACCTATTTTGTTATTATTTAATGTAAGTTAAATAATAATGTTCCTGGATATCTGGCATAACAAAGGTTAAGATAAGTCGCCGACTTCATCCCATGTTAAGTTCTTTTAACAATTAAATTATAATTATACTAGATACAGTCTGATATGTAATTTTATATTGCTAGCTGTTGTGAATAAGATTTATTTACATTGAGAAACACTGATAATAAATAGCCTTTTATTGTGAAAGCTGGTATATGGTAGGTACACTGTAACATGTGAAATAACTATTGTTGTTCTCATTTCTAAGAGTATTATTCTAGTCTGCATTAAAGTTAAGAATAAACTGAACAAACTGTTTTGGTGTTTTACTTAATAATCCTGCGGAATTCCTTTTTTTACCTCCAAAGTCGAATTAAATGAAGCAACTTTAGTAATCAACTAAAAGGAAGAACAATGCACGCAAAAAATACTTAACAAATAGGTACTACCCACCATTTTTGTTAACACGATACCAGGAGCGCAGAACTGCATAGATCGAAAGGGGTTAGATTTTTTGTTTATCAATCTCTCTTACTCCATCTCTAACACTAGCATGAGGAAAAAAGATGGATAGAGTCGAACTTGTACATAACGTTATATTTTATAATGGTTTTATAAGACCACCCACTTCTACAAATTTTTGTCTCTGTCTAGGACAGGTATCGACGTATACTCTGTTCTGTTTTCGCGTGCCTATTAAAATTCGTATGGTCGTGTCGCTCCACTTACTGACCGCAATAGTAGGTAGCTATTTCTTTCTTTAAGAATTTTTATAAAGACCTCATATTTATTTATTTATTTAAAACTTTACTAACCAGGAATGGACAAATGGTGGACTTAATGCTTAAAACATTTTCTGCCACAAGGTTATGTAGAAAGAAGGTCCTTATAGGTTCTGCGTTCCTGGTACTTTCGAAGCGAAACAGCGTTTTGTAGTGAAAACTTTATATTTTCTTGGGTGAAAACTGTAAAATAAATTAACTTAATCAACTGACAACCACTGTCTTGTCAAGCAGTTGACTATTAACCGAGAGGTCGCGGGTTCGATCCCAGCACTGTTCAAACATTTGTTTGCATGAACACGTCTGTTTGTACTGTCTGTACTGGGTGTTATATGAATTTATTTAAAGTTTATTTGTAATACCACTCTTGATTCTGATATTCTGTAACATAAGTGCTTAAAGCCACGGAGTCATATCAATGTATGTGATGCTGGTATGTTTATTTATTTACTAGCGGACCCGGCAGACGTCACCTTGCCCGCTGTTTTCGCATTTTTTTTTAATTTTCTCACGGTTTACACCTTTCCTGCACTTCCACAAATAATTTAAAACCGAAATAAGCAAAATCGATCCAGCCGTTCTCGAGTTTTAGCGAAACTAACGAACAGCAATTCATTTTTATATACAAGGTGTAACAAAATACCCCGTAATAATAAATATAACTGAATGTAATGGTGTAATAAATATTACTATAATAAAAATAACCCCGGTGTAATAAATATAACTCAAGGGTGTTTTTGTGCCCGTAAACCTAAACAACTTTCGCTAAGAAACCTAGGTCGAAATCTCAAAAAATCTTTTGGCTCTCCCATAGTAAATCGATCAGCTGATTGGCAATTTTGTATGGAAGGTCCGATTTTTTTTTGAGATTTTGACCAAGGTATCATTGGGAATGTTGTGCAGTTTTCCGGGCACAACAACACCCTTCAGTTATGACGGGTTTTTTTGTTACACCTTGTATAAAATATATTTTATATTTAAACTAGCTGACCCGGCGAACTTCGTACCGCCTCAGTAGCGTTGCAATGATTGAACAATGTCATCGAATGACATTGACATTAGTTACGCGCGTTTTTTATAATATGCGAAATTAAATGTATATTTTTCAATATTTCTGAGAGATTTAGTTACGCGCGTTTTTTAAAATATGCAAAATTAAATGTATATTTTTCAATATTTCTGAGAGATTTTCTTAATATTTTTTTGCGTAAAAACCTTCTCCTATTAATAACAAATACAACAAAAACAGAATTAGTGAAATCGGTCCAGCCATTCACGCGTGATGCAGTGACCAAGGAAAACGGGTTTCATTTTTATATATATAGATTATACAAACCTGCGCTGTCTGATGATGATAGATAGATAGGGGAATGTTATTTGTTCAAAAATAATATAGGTTTTTTAATTTCGAAAAGACAACACTTAAAAAATTCTTTTCAGCTCCGGTTATCGGGAAGGATTCGAACCCCCGACCTTTGGAAGTCCGGTCCAATGCTCTGACCACTGAGCTACCGAGAACCTTAATGGAGTTGTTGAATTTTGTAAGTGCTTTTTAACGCTTTGAGCCAGCGTATGTTTCATCAATGATTGTGGGAGACACCCTCAATTCACCCGTGTTGCGTTGTGAACGCAAAAAATACTTAACAAATAAAATTATAGCCTGTTTCATCTTAACCGATTGTCAAATATTTCTCTCGGGTGATTTGAGGGTGTCTCCCACAATCATTGATGAAACATATATATAACGTATATTAATCATATTATTTATGTTTTTCTCTTTATCTCGGGACAGACCGAAAGAATTGCTTCTTACTGCACGTCGTAGAAAAATGTGGACTCACGAGCCTAAGCCTAGTAGGCTTCATTAGGTACCTAAATGTTGTGTTGTGTGGTGAAATAATATATGAAATTCCGACGCTGGCGGAGTAATGCGTTAAAAAAACCTTTCGACATAAAAATCCATGTTTTAGATAGTCCAGTGGCTGCCTTTCTGAGGAGCAAGTACCAGGAGCGCATGGGGGGTGGAAGAGGTGTAACCCGTGTTGCCTGAGTAAGAGATAGTTAAACACGAAGTTGGCAATATACGTTACTGTCAATAAATAGCCCTGTCAAGTCAAAAGTTTTCTATGACGTCTCGTTAACACCGTGTTAACGAGACGTCATAGAAAACTTTTGATTGACGTGTTAATCACTAGCTCTCTCTTCTTCCACACGCTATGCGTTGCGTTCCTAGTACTTTTGACAGCTGTTGGTTGTGTTGTTGGATTTAGGGTGAAGAAACGGTGAAACGGATGTGATATTTTGTTTATTTGTCATAGGTGTATTTTAATTAAATATCTTTGTAGCTTTTTTATTGTGTGCGGATTTTCTAATCGGTATTGATTTTTCTTCCTTCGAGTAAAGAATCCCGTGTTGAACTTACGCTGGTTTAACTCAAAATTGCTATTTCTATGCAAAGCCTCACCTCAAGCTGTGGTCACAATACAGTAAACACTGAAGATAGGTACCTTCTCAGGGTCAGCAACATAATTTTTTGTGGTCTCCCAAATAAAGATTTCCTCGTTAGTAAAATCTGTGTGCAAAGAGCCAAAGAACGATCTTCAAAGAGACACCTAAAAGTTAATGACCTTTAACCGATAACAGTTGAAGATCACGCCTTATCAGCCCTGATTGATATTGAAAGATTACCTTTAATAAGTGGTAAACAAAGATTGTACTTAAAGAACAAAAAAACTTATTACGCAGCTTTAATAAGTATGAATGCGCCATTTATACCTAGTGGACAGTCTTGTCCTTGCACACAGTATGAATAGATTTAGCCAGATATGAATTTATATATCTATCAGAATCTTATTTTCGAATATTACATTAGACACCTACAAAAATGTCCAAACTACACAATAATTATACAATAATATACAGGGTGTAAAAAAAACCTTAACGAAGCCGTCAACCACGCGTTCAGTACATCAAACCAAATCGTATGAAAAAGAAATTTTGGCTGGGAAACAATTTTTATTTTTTGACATCAAAAAAAATAATTTAATTCTAACCCGCAATGTATAGCGCGCACGCGGAAAAGTCACCGCGGGGCGTGTTGCTTTACGCCGCCGCGACGCGGTTCGGTTCGAGTGTGCGCTGTTCATTGCGGAGTGTGCCATTTAGAGGCTTTTTATGAAAGAACTAGTGAAAATTTATATCATGTTTCTTTGGAAAAAAGTTAAGTTATAATGGACAGAAGTCATTTCTGTAAAAATCATCAATTTTTTTTTCAAACTTTAACCATCAATATCTCAGTAACCGTTAACTTCCCAGGTATGGTGTAGAGGCAAAAAATGGTCGTAACAATTGGTAGAATATGTGGTATTCGGCTTCGTTAAGGTTTTTTTTACACCCTGTATACAAATGGATGATGATTAGAGTAGGCGGCTATTTGTTACCAATTTTCTACTTTCCTAAATTTGTAATTCTTTTTATTAAAGACTTACAAGTACATGGTTTAACCCAAAAGGTCACCTTCGGCTGAATGCAGGTCCATTACAATAGAATATCTATTGTGTTAGTTATTTGCTAATTGATTAGTGGGACAAAAAAAATGAGAATTACATCTGTACTTTGTTAGTATGGTACTCAAACTAGCAGTGTCAATTGGATCAGACACAAACCATATGCCTCCAACATACCTCTTTACTTACCCAGGTAAGTTATGTTGGAGCCATCCATTTGAAGCAAGCATAAAACTAATGATGCTCACCTTGCAGCAACATTGGTGGAACGAAGTCGGCAAGGTAGCAGTAAAGCAGATCTACAAATTGTTGTAAAATGACCGTATAATATCTTATAGTTTACCAGACTGTCTGGTAAACTATAAGATATTATTGTCTATATTTGATATCACTGTTTCAACTGTGTGAAAACAAAGAGCTTTTAATTAGCTTTTTTGTATGAATATCTTATTGGTAAGTTCGCTTAATTCAAACTAACAAGGTGAGCATAGTCCTGACTGACCTAGGTCAATATAGCATTTACAAAAAGAAAAAATTGACACTGACTGCCAATTTTCAGCAGTTTAAGCAAGAACAAGTAGTAAGTAAAAATTGGAAGCACAAGATGGTGTGCCTGACTGTATTCTTTGACTTTGATTCAATTAACCCCTGCAATGATCTGCACATGTCAATATGGACACTTACAGGGATGTGATTCACCAATCACCAGTAATAAAATCTTTGAAGAGCAGCAATGTGCAGTTATTAAACCTAAAGTAGTATAGTAGTTACATACTTGTTAGCATAAAAATAAATAAAACACTATCTATGAAATGAAAAAATCTATGGCTTATATATAAAAAAGATCATCAATATCTATACTAGCCATAAAAAATACCCTCACAAAATTTTACACAGAAACTCATAGTTTATTGTAGAACCGTTTGTTGTTTGTATAGAATCCATTACATTAACAATACCAAAACAGACGGATATATTTTTTTGATGGTCAGTGTAGTAGATTGATGATCAAGTGAAAAAGATAAAGGTTATAGACAAACACAATAAAATGAAATATTAAGACAACTTATACATCATAAATATATGTCTGAATAAAATATTGGTTAGCTTTTTTGTATATTATGTATTTCGAAGTTGCTCACAAAGCCAAATTAAATTTACATAAATACAATTTAATGATAACTTTTATACAAGACGTAAATAGTACACAAAAGATTCAAAGTGAAATCATGTTGATGTAGCTTATTCAGTAAAAAACAAAATGGCTAATATGCTTTCACATTCTATTTAAGAGAAAATTAAATTACATTCAGAATCACTAGAGATCAGAAAACTGATATAATTATTTAAGCAATATCTGCACTCAACCAAGGGGTGGTGTTGACAAAACACTTACAAAGACATTACACTTTGTGACAGTACATGCTATCCTTTGTATAAAATTAACCAAATTTGTAACCATGAAGTATATACATTTTAAGTCTCCAGATATTTAATATATTTGCTATTTTAATGATAGTAAAAAAATATGCATACCTAATATTGTAACGAAGCTACATGTGAATGCGTAAACAATTATCTGTCGGACCTTTGAAGCGACCGCTCCGGACACAAGGGGCGAGGCTACGTAGAAATGCAGGGAGGGCCTGAGCAGCGTGGGAGGCTGCGGCACCGACCGGCGTGCCGCTATTCCCACTAATAATAAAATTTATCCACAATTGTCTCTTCACAAGTTACTCGGTCTAAGGTGAATAACATAACTTGCACTCTTAAAATCATGATATCTGTTGTCTGGTCGCACCTCGAGTCGCGCGTGGGAGGCACTGATGGGTGTGTGCGGGCCGGCACTGACGCTCAGTTGTCCATCGCGTATCTTCGTGTCCACTCCTTTGCATTCCTAATTGCTTCCCCCTCGTTCACCTTCCAAAGCTCAGCCACGTCGTTTGCCAGGGGATCATCAGGGTTAGGCGCCGACAGTAACGCCTGGATTGACAACAGCACCGTGCGGATCTGCAGTGCAGGGCTCCACTTGTCCTTCAATATGTCCAAGCATATACGGCCTAGCCGATCTATATTCGGGTGGTATATTTTCGTTATAAACCTAACCTTAGGTGCGGACATGGGATAGTCCTCTGGTAGAAATAATTCTAATTTAAATAGTCCTCCTTCAAAGGGCGAGTCTTCTGGGCCAGTGACGATTACGTGAAAATAACGTGCATTGGTCTCGCTGGGCACCGCGCTGATTCCCGGCACAGGCTCCTGCATCAGTCGCTGTGTCTCTTTGATTATTCTACGTGGTAGGGCTGCCATTTTAAATATGCGGTCTAGCACAATTTGACAAATGAGAACAAGTAATCATATAACTGTCAAAAATATCTAACTGTCTTATCACTGCACGTATTTACGACGAATATTGAGGCACGTCTTCTTATTACAATATCATTTTAGCCATGATATTGCTAAAAATGCGACTACAAAAGCGAAGGTACCTACTTCAATTTTTAATACCATAGACAACATAGACTTAAATCTATAGAGAACACGTGCAGTAGACAAAGGATGCGTTCATGATAAGAAAAATATTTTGAGCTAATTACCGGTTTCTTACGGTTATTGCACCACAGTGAAATAATTATATTTAAACAGCTCTTTAAATCCACTATTTACTTTTATTGTGCGATACTGCACTGACCTTTGATAGATATGAAAATAAAAACCATTGTCTATGATACGGAAATGGATGTGTAAATCGACCCACAGACGAAACTTTTTATTGTGGCAATCTTGGGCAGAGTGCGCGTGCCAGTGTAGAGTTAAAAACGGGGAAACGAGGTAAATGTAAAAATTAAGGAACCGAGGTTGGGATAAAGGAGATGGATCAGTAAAAGTAGTAATGGGTACAAAATATATTCTACATGAAAACTAAAGCTAATAATATTACAAACTATAAACATTACTATAAATTTTTATAGATGAATATTGTTAGTAGGTAGGTATGCAAAAGATAAATAATAGGAATCGGAAAAGGAATACGGAGGGAAATCATAGTTTTCTTAAAAAAAGATCGATCGTACCCTGAATAAACAAAAAAGACATGGTTGAGGTAGTCGAAGCCTTAGCTTCGAGAGAATCGCTAAGAGAGATCTCTTCAAGACAACCTTCGGGTTAAGAATATTGTTATTAATAGGAACATAATACGTATTTATATTCTTGGCACAATAATCTTTGTTTAAGTTTTTTCATTGAAGGAATTTACTATTAATGTACCTACTGTAATCGCCACTTTATGCATTGATACTCCACGTTTTCAGGGCTTTTGCTAGAAGATTGCGATCCGAATACAATACATTTGAAAGAAAGTTTAACCTAAAGAAACCTTAAACCCATTACTTACCCATACATTACTGATTATGATTTATTATTTACAAATGGAATAAAGAAAATAAACGATTTTTTTTGATTGACTATCCCTGAAGCCGCGACGACGTGGCCAAGCCGAAGGAGAATGCATCATACGGAGACTTAAACTCGTCCGCGACGTGTCCCTTACTTGAGGACTTGAATTTTTTTTTACAAAAATTGAAATTGCTGCTATGATTTACGTATTATTTTTCGTAATATGATGTATTACAATTTAACAACCTTATAGTTCGAATAAGCATTGTAAAAACCGTAAAATGGTTCAGTACTAGAGAATCTGAAGATATTCGTATGTTTACTAAGTGTTCTAAGGTGCCTCCCTCTACCTAAGGCTGCCTTCAGGTGGCATTTTCTGTACTTATAGGCAGTGGTGATTTCAGTATTCTCTGAAAAGTTAATACACTAGAGCTTAAAATTACACTGAGATAGAAGACGTTCTTTGCCTGAACTAGGTTAAACCTGTATCTAAGGCTAGAAAGAGCTTATATTTATTTCTTTTGAGTAAAAACTAGTAAACAATAACAGGAAACCACAAAATATTTACACACTAATATCATTAATATAAAACTAGGTTAAATAGGTATATTTATATAATATATTTTTGATCTACGTTCTTGGCACTTACCTAATACCTACCTACCTAATATTAGTAATGGGACGGAGGCACTAAGCATTTCTAAAATCGGAAAGACTTACGCCTGAAAGTTTTATAGACGCTTATCTAACTAGATACATTTTTAATCTGACGCCTGCACTGTGACTGTTATGTTCAGCGGCTGTAGCAGTGGAATCTACGTTTTTAACTTACTTACTAAGCATGTACCTACTAAAAAGTATGTACCTAGAAAAAATGATTCCAGTAATAAGAAAGCTTAAGTGGTTCAACTTGTTCCTTTGTGTGGTGTGCAATTAAGAATATTCAATCTGCAATGCATGCTCCTTTATCAGATAAAATGTAATCTTTGTTTGAAAATAGGTTACCAACATTTGCCTATGCAAATGTGAGGTGAGGCTTGTTCCAAAGTGACTGTCAGTAACATGCCTGCCTTGTTTCAGTCTTAATAGCCTATCACGCCATTGTCAGGATCAATCGGTCCCGGGAATTGTTTTAGACCTGCGACCACGGCTAATTGCCATACAATGGGGTTTAATCAAGCCCCAAGATAGAGTAGGGGCGCGTAGTTCGCTCCATTTTATAGTTAATTGAATGTTTAATCGGTTTTACTAACAGCCACTTCAGTAGCACAGTGTGTATTCAAGTTAAGAAAGAACATAGGAATAAACTTAAATGATGGTTTATTAATTTACTCATCTGAAATATCTGGTAGCAGCTGGTACCTACATTTTGCCTGGAAGTAAAACACTTACTTAGCTGAGACTAATGCAGAAACCTCGCTGTAGCTACTCGTAATACTATCTTTTGTAATAATTCATTTTACTTATCAAACCTCGAAAAATATTTTTGACCCCTAACGTCGTATTTGAGTAAATCTGCCCTTAGTTACGATAAAGATCTGCGCCAAAAAAACAACGATGGGTATAACATAAAATGCTCATAATCATAAAGTTAATTCTGTCAAACTTGCGGCTTAGTAACTTGCTTGGTACTTATTGGATTTTATATCTTCAAAAATAATGTATTTTGAAATAACACCAACGAACGACGCTGCCTGGTCAACTCAAAGACCAGTTTTCTTTTTAGCGTGAATTATTACCTTATCCAACACCAGGGTTGAGTAACCCAAGACTCAAAGACCACAATATTTAGGAACATAAAAAGCGTTTAATCTCATTCTCTCAAACTCTGATATGGAAGGTGGACAAGAAGTCGGGCGCGCGCACGCCCACGTGCTCGAAGTCCATAAAAGAGAGGCGCCCGTCACCGTCCACATCAGCCTCGTCAAGCACGCTAGCCACGATCTCGCACCCGACAGCCCCGAGCACCTCTCTTGCAGTGAGGAGTCTCGACGCGTCTAGAAGGCTCTTTTGGTGGTATTCAAGCATCATTAAGTGCCGAAATTGATAGATAGAGGGACAGAGATAGATTCTAGACAAGAAAAATACCAGAACAATCGTACAAAGACTCTCTTCAAGGGCTTAAGACTCGATGCAGTCCACAGGTTTGTTGATTAGAGAGCAATCGGTCGCTCATCAAGTGCTTGCAGCTTAGTAACTTGATGGCTACTTATTGGATGTTATATCTTCAACTATAATGCATTTTGAAATAACACCAACGACGCTGCCTGGTCAACTCAAAGACCAGTCTTCTTTTTATTGTAAGTTATCAAACCCAACACCAGGGTTGAGTAACCCAAGACTCAAAGACCAAAATATTTAGAAACATAAAAAGCGTTTAATCTCATTCTCTCAAACTCTGATATGGAAGGTGGACAAGAAGTCGGGCGCGCGCACGCCCACGTGCTCGAAGTCCATAAAAGAGAGGCGCCCGTCACCGTCCACGTCAGCCTCGTCAAGCACGCTAGCCACGATCTCGCACCCGACAGCCCCGAGCACCTCTCTTGCAGTGAGGAGTCTCGACGCGTCTAGAAGGCTCTTTTGGTGGTATTCAAGCATCATTAAGTGCCGAAATTGATAGATAGAGGGACAGAGATAGATTCTAGACAAGAAAAATATCACAACAATCATAAAGAGACTCTCTTCAAGGGTTGAAGACTCGATGCAGTTCACAGGTTTGTCGATTTGACAGCAATCGGTTGCTCAACAAGTGCTTGCAGCTCAGTAACTTGCTTGGTACTTACTTGGTATTTTGAAACAACACCAATGACGCTGCCTGGTCAACTCAAAGACCAGTCTTCTTTTTATTGTGAGTTATCAAACCCTACACCAGGGTTGAGTAGCCCAAGACTCAAAGACCACAATATTTAAGAAGATAAAAAGCTTTTAATCTCATTTTCTCAAACTCTAATATGGAAGGTGGACAAGAAGTCGGGCGCGCGCACGACCACGTGCTCGAAGTCCATAAAAGATAGGCGCCCGTCACCGTCCACGTCAGCCTCGTCCAGCACGCTGGCTACAATCTCCCGCCGCTCCGGGTGCAGCTCTCCTTTAGTGAGGAGTCTCGACGCGTCTAGAAGGTTTTTCTTGGTATGAGAGCATCATTAAGTGCCAAGATTGATAGATTGAGGGACAGAGATAGATTCTAGCCAAGAAAATACCAGAACAATCGTACAAAGACTCTCTTCAAGGGCTTAAGACTCGATGCAGTCCACAGGTTTGTTGATTTGAGAGCAATCGATCGCTCAAAAAGTGCTTGCAGCTTAGTAACTTGATTGTTACTTATTGGATGTTATATCTTCACGAATAATGTATTTTGAAATAACACCAATGACGCTGCCTGGTCAACTCAAAAACCAGTCTTCTTTTTATTGTGAATTATCAAACCCAACACCAGGGTTGAGTAACCCAAGACTCAAAGACCAAAATATTTAGGAACATAAAAAGCGTTTAATCTCATTCTCTCAAACTCTGATATGGAAGGTGGACAAGAAATCGGGCGCGCGCACGACCACGTGTTCGAAGTCCATAAAAGAGAGGCGCCCGTCACCGTCCACGTCAGCCTCGTCCAGCACGCTGGCTACAATCTCCCGCCGCTCCGCCGGGTGCAGCTCTCCTTTAGTGAGGAGTCTCGTCGCTTCGAGAAGGTCCTCTCGGCCTATGTACATGTCGTCGTCAAGGTCGTAGATCCTGAAAGCGTACCTGGGGAAGAAGTTGCTGAATGAGTCGAGGAGAGAAGGAGATTTTTAAGGTGTAATAGGTGATATGGAATTGATGACGGTTAGGCACAAATGAAACTAAGAAAAGATTTTAGATAAGTTAGTCTATAAAACTAAGTCTAAGAGTCGGCGCACATATTATGTTGCCTAATATTGTCTCAGCGACTGAGAGTGAGTATAACCATGTTGCTTAGTAGATATAAAATTAATTAGTAGCAAGCGAGTCGAAACGACACTATGCTACAGTTATTACGCTGGGACGCTTTATTAATTATTTTTATTTAATAAGACCCTTTTCACACGTAAGCCACTTTCGTCATCGATGCTGTCGCGATGCAAGCTGGTCATTGGCTAGTGTCGCCTGGCCCTCGACTGCTACGGAACAAAATCGATTCGAGTTGCAATGTGTAAGGGGCCTAAGAGATTAGATGTTACTCGTTACCAAGCTTTGATATCCCTGGGTGCGGCTTCGCTGAACACGGACATCATGTCGAGGAAGTCTTCGAAGGTCAGGTTCCCGGAGCCGTCGTGCGAGAACACCTGGCAGATGCGCCGCTTGAAAGGGTTCTCCTGAAAACAGCAGGATAGGAAATTAATTATGTCATTGAAATTCGGAGAGTTAATTTTTGACAATGTAGAAAATAATAGGATTCCCGGATACAATTTTCAGTTTAAACCGTTTCTCAAACTTTCTTGGTGGTGGAACCCTATAAAGCGAAATTTTTGACGGAACTCTAAAGCCAAAATGAAAAAATCTGAATCTAAAAACTGATGTATACATCAGTGTTGTGATACCTATGTGTGTGAGGTGACGTAGGTATTTTATTGACACGATAGGTTCATTATATTACACGGTTGCCGTAACAATACGTAAAGTATACAATGGCGTATTTGCTTGGCTGTCGGAAATATGATTCCTAGTGTGTCCCTACAATCAGTTTTTTCTTTCAACATATACACCTCTTCTGTACTGTTAGAGGTGTATTTTTTATGATTATAATTACTAGTATTCTCGCGGAGCAAAGGGCAAAGGACCAAGAACAAAGGCTTTGGAGCCCCAGGGATCCGCGGATCATACTTAGAGAAACTCTGGCTTAACCTAGTTTCTGTCGCCACTTTTTGTGACTGACAGCGCGTCAACCAGCGGCCAAATCAATGACAGTCGCAAGTCGCAGCCGCAAGTGTGCTCTGGGCTTTAGTTGCGTTGCATCACCGGACCGGTTCGTTGATGCAATCAGGCGTTACTTTGCGGAAATCCATGACTAAAGCAGAAAAAGAGAATTATTTTTCTTTAAATTTCTTTAAACGACGTCAGCGCAAACCTGTTTTTTTGGTGCCACTGTTGTGTTTCCAGGTGCATCTTCTGTATCACGTTGTGAGTTGTATTGCAAGTCCTGCGACTTGCAGCTCTAGTTTTTTCAAGTGGTTACAGTTGGATGTATTTGGGTTCCTGCGCTGACGTCGTTTAGTGGAAATTTAAAGCAACATATTCTTGTTTAGTGGGTGCCTTCGGACGGCTTTCGCCGAAGGGAAAGACCTAGAAAGAGGTGGTGCGACGATTTGGCAAAATATGCAACGGACTGGAAAACCCTGGCCCTAGACAGGGATCGGTGGAGAGGTTTGGGGGTGGCTTTTGCCTAGCTGTGGGATGTTGTAGGCTAAAAAAAAATTCATCTGATTTAAATTCATAAAGCTTCACCTGATTGAAATTCATAAATCTAAGTATTAATCAGACTCAGTGCAGAAAATAAATTTATTTGGTTAACTTGCTGCAACTAGGACTTAAATTACACCCTTTGATGTTGACATTACTGGCACAACAATGTTGTTGACTTTACTCGAAAGAGCACTTCCTTGCAATAACAAGTCACACACCGACTAAAAAATAATAATAATTATTTTGATAATAAAAGTAATATTTATTTTATTTTTACATGCTTGCTTAGAGCATGGCTTTTAAGCAAATAAGTTGCAATAATACCTTCAATTCAGGCAGCTTCTCTATCTCCTCAACCGGTACAGCTATGGTGTGCGCCTGGCTCTCCGTCATACGTTTCGGCACCAAATCAGGGTTCACCTCCCTAAACCGCTTGAAGACCCTGAAATGTCAACAGGTAAGAATGATGTCAGAGTTTTGATGATGATCGATGATGTACTTCCAGACGTGTCCATAGTTGAGGATCTGACTTAACTTAATAGTAGCATAGGCTGCGGGAGGGACTAAGACATAGTGATTTATTCAAAGTGATTAAAATAACAATAATAACGTTTATTTCAGGTAGTAAATCATAACATTATTAAACATATTCATATAAAATACTAGTGGACCCGGCAGACATTTTTGTCATCTTTTAAACCTTCCCTGGACTCCCCACAAATATTTCAAGACTAAAATCATTAAAATCGGTTCAGCCGTCCTCGAGTTTTAGCGAGACTAACGTATAGAAATGCATTTTTATATATAAGACTAGTAGACCCCGCAGACGTTGTCCTGCAATTGCTTTTTTTAAAAAAAAATATCTTTTAAACCTTCCCTGGACTTCCACGAATAGTTTAAAACTATAATTATTTAAATCGGTTCAGCCGTTCTCAAGTTTTAGCGAGACTATCGAACAGCAATTCATTTTTATATATAAGAAGATAAAAGAATTTCAGGTGTCTGCATTTCAATGAAGGTACGCGGTGTTAGCTGGCCGTCTCAGAACTACCGACACAAGACTCCCTGCGGCCAAAAATCCTCCTTCATATAGCTCGCTAGGTGGTGGGACGGTACTCCCACCACAAATGAAGTAAAGATCACTTTATGATGACCATTAAAGGTACTTTTACTTTGTAATTTTTCAAGATATGGTTATGATATTAACACCTGTTACGAAACTTGTGTTAGACTACTGCCACTTACCTTAAAGGGTACTACCGCTTTCTAATAACTCGGTAAGTAACAACCCATTAGATATTTTGCCAGCATTGCACAGCAAAAAAAAACAAACACGCTTTTATTGCATAGATATTATTTTATTGCTATCTTAAGAAGAGAAAATAATTTCTGAGTACAAAGAATTTATATAACAGTAGAGTAAAAAGCGTGGGATGCACTTTATGTCGTAATCACTTCTCTTTTTATAGTTGCCAATGGTAACTATAAAAATATAATAATATTAATATATACCTACTGTACCAAGCATTATATACTATATCCTTGTTCTCAGAAATTATTTTCTCTTTTTTAGTCAGCAATAAAAGCGTGTTTTTTTAGTTTTTTTTTAAACTATCTTTATTTAATTGTATTTTGTTAATTAGGATAATAGAAAGAACTTATCAAATTATTGCATTGTCATCGGCACTTGATACGTGTGCAAAGTTTCAAATTAATACGATTTCTGGAAGTTGGTGAAAATCGAGTTCAAAGATTCCGTTACATAAATACAGCCTGAGCTAATAATAATAAAAGAGTGTCAAAAATCATTTTTTGAATTTAGTTTTTCGTAGTAAGGCCTCAGAAATTTTACGTAACCTCCGACGCTGTTAGCTGTTTCGGGTATCTCGATACACGTGTGCGAAGCCTGGGACCCGAATCAACCGACCCGATCCAAAGAAGTATGTCATCGCAAATCCGCTCAACCGGGTCGCAGTTACGTGTGCGTCAATCTTTACCTTGTGTCCTGAGTTTTGTGTTTTTGTGGAGACTCAAAAAAAAAAGCATAAGTACTTGCGAAGGCTTTAATATCTGTCGATATGACCGCCTTAATTGTACATCTTTCTTTGTTTTATCATCATCATCCTCATTATCAGCCAAAGGAAGTCCACTGCTAAACATAGGCCTTCCCCACAGTTTTTCACATCGACCGATTACAAGCGGTCTTTATCCAGTGTGATCCTGTGATCTTTACAAGGTCGTTTCTTTGTTTAACTTATCTGTAATTTTGTTTTATGTTGTACAATAAAGTGATAATCTATCTATCTGAGTACGAGATGAGTTTGTTTCGAGCACTTGCCTTGTGTTTTGTCTTAAAGCGTTGGTAGGGCCCAAAAGATAAGTACCTGATCATATTGTTCAAGCCTGTTAAAGGCAAAATAAAAATGTAAGTTTTGACGTTCATAAATACTTAAGACTATTTGGATTGAATTTCTGAAGTGTAAACCGGAACATTTCCGGTCATTGTAGCTCTAGTACAAAAGTAAGTACGCTGGCTTGCACAAAAATCTAACCACCTGTACCTATTAGCGAAAATTCTCTCACTCATATAATCTGTCGAATTTACTTGTTAACTAGAGTTTTTGTTTAGAATGCATGCAGTTTTGTATTAGCCAGGAGGTTTATTCATCGTCTTCTCAATATGTTTTAGGATGTAAATTCAGTTTGGTATGATTATGATTTAGAAAAAAACTTTAAAATTGGGTCTTGAAAACTAAAAAACACAACACTTTGCAATAAGAGTATTTAAGTCTTAACTTACCTTAGTATTTCTTTCCTCGTAAAAAATGTGCAGTCCTAAACAGAAAAAGGTTTCAATTATATCGCTAATTTCCTCCTTTCGCGTCGCTTGTTCGCAAATGGAGCAGCAAAGTGAATTACTGACCCAGATATCCAGTGTCTTATTTTGTCTAGAATCCTGATTAGCCCGTAGCTGAGGCATTTCGGTTAATTTAACAGTAACGTTATTTGCTGGGAATGCTGCAAAAGACGTAATTTGTGCTAGATTAGATATCAGCCATTTAATTTTTGAACTGAAACGTTTATTTTTGACACTGCACAATGGTACCGTATCCGTAGGTCATAAATCATAAAATGCTACCCTCAAATATACATATTTTTTACTTGTCACTACACTCAAAACTTCTTTAACTATAAATAAATCGATAAATAATTAGTAGCCAATTTATGTATGGGCATTCAAAGTGAGCGCATTTGTAATCAATGCGTTAGTCAAACCAAGTATCGCTAATTGTTGTTATTATTAAACTATTTGTTATTGTAAGTACGAGTAGTTTTAATGCAACGGATATTCAAGAAGAAGGTTTGAACTCGCTATTTTCTTATATTATTTTGGAAATATTACTAATTTTTTTTGTTTGAACTAGTCTTTTTTACATTCCCAAAATTGAGATAGACCTTTAAATATGTTCCGACGCGAAGCGACACTTGAGTCAAACCTCAAAAAAAACTCTAAACTTTATATTTTTCTTAACGACACCACCAATCGTTGACATACTCATTATAATCTGTCAAAACGGCCAACCTCCATAGATTTTGTATGGGAATACAAAAACGTGACGACACGGTAATGTATCAGAAATTCAAGAATGAGTCAATTGACCGTATATTTATTGAATTTTGTGTTTTTAAAATTGTTTTCTACAGCTTTTTGGAAATATACTGGTTGTATTAACTTCATAGACGCCATGGTCTTGAATATATTTAAGGTAGGTGTCATCATGCCTATTGTCTGCGTTCATCTGCGTTTGCGGCACCGACGATGCTGCAAACATTAGCTGCGAAATTACTTTTGCGTCTTATTAATAAGATAAAACTTTTCATTTTTTTTATTCTATCTTAATCAGTTACAAAAGCTAATAAAAATAGTATGTGCAATCACAGGAAAAGATGAGGTTTGAATGTAGATAAACCGTCAAGTGGCGGAAGCGGGACATCAAACGACGGAAACAGGGCTCAGAAGATTTACATGAATTCAGGATATCGGCTGTAATAACCAGTTTAAATAAATATCTAATAGGTCGGTGTTGTTATAACAAACTTTCTATTCGGGATTTTAAATGTGTGCACCTGAGTATGTTTAGGGAAACAGCGTTATATATGTCGCAGTCATCTGGTTGAATCTGCTATTTGATTGAATGACTAGCGCGTTCATTGAATGACAAAATTCAATTGAATGACTAGGCCGAATGTTGATTGAACAAGCGTCACTCAACGTCCAACTAGTTAGCAGATTGAAACATAGCCCTTTGAACAGGGCATACGTAAAATCAGTCAAGTGGTTCAAATTTAGTTAATTTTTTCCCACTGCGACGCTAGTAGTCACCAAAATCCAATAAAAATCCAATAAAATCCAATAAAATCCATTTATTTCTTTAAGTAGGCTAACAACTAGCACTTTTACACGTCCCAACATATAAATTAACCCTACCACCGCTTCGGGACAATTTGGGCCAGTGCTGAGAAGAAGCGAAGCAAAGCAAAACAAATATGGCGTCAATCAGCTCGCACAGAAAGCACTGTTTTGATTAAAAAAAAAACTTTAAAGTGCGTTATTTATTATTAAGTAGTGTGACAACATGGATTTTCCTATTATTACGCCGCCACCGGCTACTTTAAAGATAATTTGAGGCTGGCTGAATACGAACAACAAAATCAAGATAAGTTTATTGCTATTGTTTAGTTTATTTGTAAGAATTAGGGCTCTGTCACTTAGTGTTCCTGTTGACGTGAACAAAAAAACATTTTATTCTGGTGTTACTGTTTTAGGATCCCAAAGAAAACCATGGACTACCGAAAGAATTTTGGAGGTTATAAACAATGTTCGAAAGGCTAGGGTGTCCATTATTTCTTAGCAAGCCAGGACATCTATGGATTATTACTGGATATCAAAGTACGATATTAAAGTTATGGTTAACGAAAAATCAAAATGGCTGTCCTAGTCTTTGATTTCCTTGAAATGGTAGAAATAGTCACTATCCTATCCTTAGAAATAGTCACTAGCCTATCTTAAGGCTTAAAATACAATATAAAATCATAATCAGAATTGTCATGTCATTTCTTCATTTTTGTTATCTAAAGGAAGGTAACCTTTTAAGTTGTAAACTTATGGTCACCCTTATTAAATTTTACAAAGTCGTACAGATCCTATTTAACGAGACATTTTATAATTCAAATATTTTTATTTAAAGTAATGTTACCTTTGAGTTGCAAACTCACGGTAACTCTAACCAAACATTACAGAGTCGGCTGCATCCCATTCAACGATTTGGCTAAATTACGTTCAGTCAAGACGTTGAACGTTACATTCAACGACTTGACGAGTTGTCCTTAACTCATTCAATTGAATGTCGTCATTCAATGAACGGCCTAGTCATTCATTTAAATCGCGGATTCAACTAGATGACTGCGACATATACCTTACTTGGGGGATAGCTCCCTTCTTGAGTCTACAAAGTGACCATTCATGGTTCGGATATTGTAGGTATGTTCGGCTATGTTAGCTATCGAGAAAGTTTCTGAAGAACTGCTGAAGGAATCCAAAATAAACACATCAAAATTTACAGACAAAATCACACTCCAAATTACTCTCACTTAAGATAACTTAAATCGCTTTTCTAATAATTTATTTGTTATATTACAGGTGCTAGTAACAAATATAATACGAAAAACAAGTTGTAATAAGACTTTATCTTTGAGTATTTATGAACGCCCTTAAATAATGAGTAAACCACTGTGCAATATTTGATTTTAATTAATTGTGGATGTTGTTAGAATCCAACCATTCCACCATTATTTTCATAGTTTTTCCAGCGGTTCTTAATCATATCGAGGTTGTCTATATAAGAATTTAGTTAAAAATACAGTAGAGAAATAGGTGATTGTCTTAGCCAGGTACCCATTATAAGAAAGTTTATGATTTATGTACTTCTCAAAAACTAATGTCAACAAAGGTCCTCCTTTTTAAGGACTTTTTTGGTACCAGAAAGACCCACAAGTGATAAGCAATTGAGTTATAGCCAAGCCTTTCGAGTGACTCCATGAAGAGAACCGTAAAGGTAACCAACTGAATACCTTGTTGCTCATATTGCACTTTTCAAGCTAGACGACTTATTTAATTTTTTTTCAGAACATCTAATCTCATCCGTTTTGTATAACCCCAGCAGCCTGATTTCGCAAATCAATCGTAAAAAAATTGTATTGAATTCCCTGATCTTAACATTCCGATCATAGTAAAACTATCAAAAACAGGTGATTTAATTACGACTCTTTCTCGATTGACAAGCGGAATTGGCCATGGTAGACCTCCAACTATTGCTATTTTGGTATTGCTTTTTGGACTTGGAACCTCATTTTGGACCTTCAGTTTAATGTTGTCATATTTTGTAATTAAAGGAAGGAAGCTTTCTTATTTTGTCTATCGTCTTACCTGGTAGTCCTCCAACTGCTGCTCGGTGAAGGTGACCACCTTGTTGCCCATGTCGAGCGCGTGCCTTCGCCGCACCCGCTCTGCACTGTCTGCCGTTTGTACGAGTAGGGCGCGGTGAGCCCGTACAAGTGCTAGACGCGGCAGTTTAGATTGTGTCTATGGTCACACCTGGTAGTCCTCCAACTACTGCTCGGTGAAGGTGACCACCACCTTGTTGCCCATGTTGCGCGCGTGGCGTTGCCGCGCCCGCTCCGCAATGTCTGCTGTTTGTAGGGCGCGGTGGAGACTATAGAAGTATTAGACGCGGCAGTTTAGATTGTGTCTATAGTCTAACCTGGTAGTTCTCCAACTGCTGCTCGGTAAAGGTGACCACCTTGTTGCCCATGTCGAGCGCGTGGCGTCGCTGCGCCCGCGTCGCACTGTCTGTTGTTTCTAGGGCCCGGTAGAGCCCGTACAAGTGCTAGACGCGGCAGTTTCGATTGTGCCTACAGTCTCACTCACCTGGTAGTCCTCCAACTGCTGCTCGGTGAAAGTGACCACCTTGTTTCCCATTTCGCGCGCGTGGCATCGCCGCGCCCGCTCCGCACTGTCTGCTGTTTGTAGGGTTCGGCGGAGACTACAGAAGTGTTAGACGCGGCAGTTAAGATTGTGTCTATGGTCACACCTGGTAGTCCTCCAACTGCTGCTCGGTGAAAGTGACCACCTTGTTACCCATGTCGCGCGCGTGTCGTTGCCGCGCTCGTTCCGTACTGTCTGCTGTTTGTAGGGTGCGGTGTAGACTATAGAAATGTTAGACGCGGCACTCAATTGATTCGGTATTGTGTCACACCTGGTAGTCCTCCAACTGTTGCTCGGTGAAAGTGACCACTTTGTTACCCATGTCGCGCGTGTGTTATCGCCGCGCTCGCTCCGTACTATCTGCTTTTCGTAGGGCGCAGCGAATACTATACAAGAGTTAGACTCGGCTAATTTGATGACAGATAGATAACGTTTTATTGCAGGTACTAAAAAATAAGTGGTTACAGAACAATTTACTTATGCAGTAAATGCAGAGTGCATGAGTAATTGTAATGATAGAGTATTGTGAAGAGTCTACGGGCTTTACAGACAGTCTGACACTAGACTTTCTGACAGCTGATAATCTCTTAATTTCCCTAGTAATTTGACATATGAAGTCCTTATCGGCCGAAACCAGATCGCGTAATATTGGTTTTGTCCGTGTTTGTCTAACCTACATCCGAAGAGGATGTAGGTAAGAGATATATTTATTCTCAAAACGACAGTAGAGGCACTTAGAGAAAATGGTTATCACTTATACAAATACAGATTTGAGAGTTAAGGAAGACGAAGTAAGCACTGCGCTGTAGCTTAAATAACACGGACGGTTTTGTGCAATATTCAAATACTTTGTTCAAATTATCTCTATCAACGTAATTTTGTTGCAACGTAAATCTCTATAACTTGAGATGTTCATATCCAAAGGTTTTGATTGGTGGTATTGCACAAGCTCATTAGGGCATAACCCGGTTATGGATACGCTATCTACAACTATGAGTTCCGCGTATCCGAGTTATATCATTCCTAGCTCTATGGTAGCGGGCTATTAGCCGCGCCCTGCCCTTGTCTGTTCTTTGTTGATTGCTGTTATTTATTACTGTTGTCGTTTATTGTAACTAGTGCTTTTCTATTTTTACTATAACAATGCTTTTTCACATGTGTCTACTAAAATTATCTGTAATGGCACTTGGACCACTCGGTCCATGTTTTGTTGACCTAGTTGGACTTTTTCAGACCTACAACGTAATTGAACATCTACTTGGTGCTCCTCAGAAAAAAATCTCTCTATATCTATCTTTTCAGTTAAAAAACCCTCGAATGGAATATGAAAACATTTCAACGGCTGCACGAATGTTGGCCAGTCATAGCTAAGAACTAAACACAGTGGACAAAATTACCTTTCGAACGAAAAAAACACTTTGAAATCGGTCCATTCAGTTCGAGAGCTTTGTAACACAGACAGACATACATACACAAACACGCGTAGGGGTCAGACTTATAACACCTTTTTTGTCGGGTGTTATATTGCAGTGGAGGAAGACCACTGTCTATTTATTTATTTACTTATTTATTTATTAGGGTACAGTTACAGCAGGCAAACTTATTCTCATTATAAGAGCTTACACACTAAATGCATATACTAGTCTGACTGCCAATTAAAACTATACACAACATTTTTGAAGAACTTAAAATATATATATATATATATATATATATATATATATATATATATATATATATATATCTAATAACAAAAGATTAAATTTAAATTGCAAAAATTAAATCTAACACGTACACAATTTTTTTTCTTTAAGCTTTTTCTTGAAACTCTCTAGAGTAAACTGAAACATGTCTGTGTGAACGTCTAGGCTGTTATAAGACCTCTACGTCAGGAATTAAATCTGGGTTAAATATGGTATTAAAACTTGCAGGTGGGTACTCTTAATCATAACACCCCGGGTCCGTACTACTCGTCAACGTTGGCCGAAAAAACTATCACCTAATAACTTGACTTACAATAAAGCGTTGTAGTTGATGGAATCAGGAGTTACTTTGCGGAAATCCATGACTAAAGCTGAAAGAGAGGATTATTTTGCTTTAAATTTCCACTAAACGACGCCAGCAATACAACTCACAACGTGACACAGAACACGAAACGAGCGATATCGCTCGTAGTCTGTCGAAGCGATAGCATCTCCTAAAGGTTGCCACGTGTAGTGTTTTTTTCAAGTGCATCTTCTCTCTCACGTTGTGAGTTGTATTGTAAGTCCTGCGACTTCCAGCTCTCGTTTTTTCAGGTGGTTACAGTTACATGTATTTGGGTTCCTGTGCTGTCATCGTTAAATGGAAATTTAAAGCAAAATAATCATTTTTTCAGTTTTAATAAGCGTTGACCCAACTTTGATTGGTGGTTTACTCTAATGGCCAATATCATTAGATTTCGGTTCAACTGATCGCCCAACGTGTGGAGTCCGCTTTAAAGTGTGAACCTAATAATGATTTAGAATTGGCACTCTAACAGAGCCAACGCTTGACATTTAATAATAATATTTTGTTTATTTTATCAAGTAAAATGACTCATAATTTGTTAGTTATAAAGGGCTTAACCTATATGTTAGTAATTTGTAATTTTATTTATTTTTAGTTGATTTTTTTTGGTATAGCGGCAGTCCAGTCTACTCGCTATCATTAACTCTTTGACGGACGGTAGCCAGACACAATAGATATTTTATTGTTATAACTGCTAAAACAGTCTACCGTCCGTCAAAGTGTTAATAGACAGGATTTCAGAGGCTTGATTACGGCCTTTAAAAAATTGCTTTTACAAAACTACAAAATTTAGGAAGGCAGATCGTTTTAACGGATGGCAAAGAGTATGTCCATGATTTGTGGTGACATCATCCCTATTGTTACCTACGTGTAAAAGGTAAAGAGGAATGTAAGTAAAAAAATAATTTCAACGAATGAAGTTCTTTTATTCAGCGCGTAAGCTGTAATACTTCTTCGAGAAAATTCCATTGGCTAGGCGTATCCTCTGCAATTGTCGTTGCATTCCGCCTCCGTGCCGAAGTTGTTGACCGGGTACGGCTTGCAGTCGTACGCCCATAGAACTGCCCTGCACTTTTGCTGGTCCCAGTCGTATATGTATCTAGAAAAACATTTAGCATTCTATATTATGTTAAAGTGGTGATTGTGGCGCAATAGTGACAGCGGATTGGTAGTGATACCAAAGTTATGCAATATGCTGTGAGCATTATTTGAATGAATAGCACATTTTTTGTCTTCTCTGATGACATATGATGGCACATGACAAATTCAGTAATAGTTTATTTTAATAATATTACTAATTATTTTTAAAGTCAAAATAAATCCTTTTAATATTTATATTCGGAATCGCTCATTCCGGAAATCCAGGAAACAAGTAGCGCCCCCAGTGTCTTTAATATGAAACTCGTAAAATGGCGGGGGTAACGTAACCGTTGTTTGAAGTTGGCGATACCGACGGGGGGACGATAAATCAAGTGTTTAAAGAATAAAAGTGTCTTTAAATTAGAAGACTGGTTTTTCCTTACAAAGATCAAATTTTTTTTCGACTCGAGCTTATAGTGCTAAGGCGCGGGATAGGTAACCATTCAGAAGAACCCTTTAATATCGATTCTTAGTTATGCTGAGCCAGGCTCCTGCTTTATGCATGTTGCAGAAATGCTTAATGCATGAATGTCTTTTGATGTTAGCTTTACAAGCTAAACGGTGCGTGAGAACGCGCTGGCTAGAAACGAAGATACGAACGAAACGTTTAGTAGTTTGACTAGGAACAACTGCCCCCAGGCTTATTTTGTAAATATTATAGAAATACGACGTTCCCGTTAATCGTTTTTTTAGCAACTTGCATTGGAGTCCTAAAGAGTGACGAATACGGCCACAGACTGCGGCAGCAGTGTGTCTGCCGCCCATATCGGAATCACACCTTAAGAGGTAGCCATACCTTTTATGATGAGGCTTGTAAGTGGGCTCGCCGTATCCAATCGTGCATGCTTTATTCTCCTTCTCTTGACATTGCTCCGCAGTTACTTAAAAAAAACTTATATTAGACACTTTATTTTCGTAACATTAGTAGGCTTACCACCAGTCACTAGGCAGTGTTTAACGCTTGTTTAAATAGTATCAAACCTACTTAAAACGAATGCCTCATTTGTGCTGTGATTCAACTTTAACTGGCCTGCTTATATTTGAGCAAGTGTTTAACAATGCCATGTACTTTGGTAGTGAGCTATAAGCAGATTATACGAGTAATATATACTAATACTTTCGCATATATCATACAGGGTGTAAAAAAAACCTTAATGAAGCCGAATACCACTTAGTCTACCAATTGTTACGATCATTTTTTTCCTTTACACCATACCTGGGAAGTTAACAACGGTTACCGAGATATTGATGGTTAAAGTTGGAATATTTTTTTAATGATTTTTACAGAAATGACTTCTGCCCGTTATAACTTAACTTTTTTCCAAAGAAACATAATACAAATTTTCACTAGTTTTTTTAATAAAAAGCCTATAAATGGCACACTCCGCAATGAACAGCGCACACTCGAACCGGACTGCGTCGCGGCGGCGTAAAGCAACACGCCCCGCGGTGACTTTTCCGCGTGCGCGCTGTACATTGCGGGTTAGAATTAAATTATTTTTTTTGATGTCAAAAAATAAAAGTTGTTTCCCAGCCAAAATTTATTTTTCATACGATTTGGTTTGATGTACTGAACGCGTGGTTGACGGCTTGGTTAATTTTTTTTTTACACCCTGTATATGCGAAAGTAACTCTGTCAGTCTGTCTGTTACTCAATCACGCCTAAACTACTGAACCAATTTGCATGAAATTTCGTACGGAGATATTTTGATACCCGAGAATGGACATAGGCTACTTTTTACCGCGGGAAAATGACGCATTCTTAACTTAATTGCTGTTCGTTAGTCTCACTAAAACTCGAGAACGGCTGAACCGATTTCAATAATTATAGCGTTGAAGAAGTCCAGGGAAGGTGTAAACTAAAATATTGATAAATTGCGAAAACAGCGGGCAGGACAGCGTCTGCCGGGTCCACTAGTAACAAATATAAGAACAAATGATGAGCATTTGTTTCCGAGCAAGCGAGTAGGTGGTCTAACCGGTTCTAGTGAAAGGAAGTCTCAAGCCAATGAAGATAGAAGTGTAAATATTATTAAAGTTGAAATCATTTACATACAATAAAAAAAAAGTTTTCAGTCGTTGCATGAACTTTTGAAGTTTTAATATCGATAAATGTTAGTAAAATATGTACTTACAGCTGGCATCCGAGAAGGACACGTAGAAGAAAATAAGGAATACACAAAGTAGCTTGTACATCTTGTTGTTGTGCCGATAAAACTGACTACACATCTAAGACAATACTCATTTAAATATGAAATGGGAATTAACCATGAAAGGACAAAAGAAATTGATTGGGCCTAGTTTATGATGAGATTATTATGTGTGTCCAATTATGAATGTTAAATGTCCTAATGATTGTGGAGATTTCTTTTTGATTTTGTTACTTGCGTTTTTTAGACTTACTTACATTTTATTTATTTTTATACAACAACATCACATACATACAAGAAACTTTTTATACATAAAAAAACCTATTGTTTCTCAGTTTTAACATGCCGTGATAGCACGCTTAAGGATTGTATCTTGTGTAGCTCTATAGTTCTTAGTTACTGCTTTAAGTCATGCTATGATGTGATCTGTTGTGTTGTCCAATAAATGAAATAAAATAAATATACAATACATTGATCTGACTCCGTGGTAAGTAGCTTAAGCACTTGTGTAACAGATATTAGAATCAACAGTGGTATTACTAATAAACTTAAATAAATACATATGACACCCAGACTAGTACAAACAGACATGTTTATGCTCACAAGTGTTTTTACAGTGCGGGGATCGAATCCGCGACCTCTTGTTTATTAGTCAACTTCTTGACCATTACACCAAAGCGGTCAACATCATCGTTAAGTACTTACAAATGTTGAGTTGGGACGTTATACAGATCGTATTTTTTGTTTGCATTAATAGGGCACCGCAAATTATCTTTGCAATTATTCTTTGTAGCTAGTATTTTTGTGCATGAGTGTGTAAATTTAAGCTTGTTTGCGACTTGGTATAAACTGTAAGCTACAAGCGGTTTGAAATAAATTAATAAAATAAAAATCGATCCGTTATTTGATTTAACACATCCTTAAAAATCCACGTTATCCATGTTCGTGGTCCTTTTGTTTATCAATCCCATCCTGTCCTCATACCTAATCTAAATTAAGAATTTAGGTCTCAAATCAGATGCTTGAGAGTCCCTTTGCACTTCTTATGTTATTTCTATACCAGAGAAGCGATTTATTCGAAATACTTCCATTGAGAATGCAAATACAAAATACTTTTTTTTAATTTTGCATTTAAATGCCTTTTAGGAAAAAACATTTTGTATTTTATTTCAAATACCTTTCTAAATGTATTTTGCATTTTTAATATTCGTTTCAACTAACAAACAGATTTGGTTAATAGTCAACTTCTTTACCATTACACCAAAGTGGTCGTGAAGTTAGCGTTAGCTAAAATCTGGAATTTAGATTTACTTAACAATAAGCCTTCTGATTTACTCATAGTATAGTAAAGATGCTGGTAAGAAATGGTGGTGCAGATGTTCTTTATTCATATAGACGACGACCGCTTGGTGCAGTGGTCCACATGTCGGACTTCTAAAATCAAGGGTCGCGGGTTCGATCCCCGCACAGTACAAGCATAAGTGTGCATGAACATGTGTGTTTGTACTGGTCTGGGTGTTTTCTATGTATAATATGTATTTATTTACAAAAAAAAAGTATTTAAGTATGTTTATCCGTTGTCTAGTACTCATAACACAAGCCTAGTAGCTTACTTTGGGATTAGAGAATTGGTGTGATTGTTGTGAAATATTATTATTTATTATTATTATTATTATATAAATCAACTTGTGGCCCGGCCCAGCTTCGCACGGCTGGTCATTAACTATATTCATTATGCTATTTTGATCCCGATTGATCTGGTCCTAACTAACGTCCTGTCGCTTCCGCGATTGAAGCTCAAAGGCACCCAAAAACTGTCCTAATGTTCCAATGTGAACGAAAACTGCTAACCATGCACTTTTGGAATCATTGCCTAGTCTTTAACACCTGCACTTGCACAACACATATACACTGGTCACGCTTAGCAGTGACGTAGACGAGGCTTGCACTCGTAACATGTGATACAAATGTCGCGCAACGACGCCGGACTTCGCACAACGTTATCTGTCAACAAGTCTTTATCAAATTTTATCGGATAATTTAGTTGAGGGAAGTCGCTGGATGTCGTGGAGATCCTTTGGAGGGGCCTATGCTCAGCTGTGGACTTCAAAAGCCTGAGGTGATGATCTAGTTGCACTCTGCTCGACATGCTCGCCGTTCAAGTCTGTGACTTTGGTCTTCTACCTACCTAAGTACCTATATTCTCAGAATCGGGCGTCCATTTTGTGATAAATGGGTAACAGGCTTTTGCTTTCTTTGTGCCTATATATAATTTGGTCAATGAATAAATAAAATCAATTTATTTTTGTAAATAGACTCACAAGTAGCACTTTTACACGTCCTAACATATAAATTAACCCTACCACCGCTTCGGGACAAATTGGGCCAGTGCAGAGAAGAAGCGGCGCAAGAAACTCAGACACTATTGTCATTGCCTCTTTTCAAATTTTATTTACAATAATTGTAATTGTTTACATGTCGAAATAACACGGGAATAGTCATTGTCATTTCTAATTCTATGTAACTTTGATTGAGTTAGTTATCAAGCCTTGTTTCGAAAGCACCTCCAATCTTGACTTTCAGGTGTGGTAAATAATCAGATTTAAATAAAAGTAAACATTTGTGGTCTAAGATTTATATTATTTGCAAACATTATTATTGTGTCCTGATATACCTGCTTGGTGCTGAAGTTATTTGTCTCCGGTGGTGACGGCACGGCTGCAGAGCCGTCTTGGCATTTTTATATTTTTTTATCAAAAAGTAAAATGCTTTCAACCAAGAAGACTACTAAAAGAGTTACAAAATAATCGCTGCTAATCGTCAGATTAACATGTATTTTTTCGCGATGAATTTGCAGTATCTTCATACAACAGCTCAAGGCTGTATGTACTATGCGCCAACAAGTGGGTCTCGATTAACTGATTGGTGATAAATATTTAGAATTAAGATTTTTCTTTCAGTAGAAAAAACAACTGTCAGGCAGGGATCGAACCTGCATCCATGGGAATTCGGCCAGTGTGAGTTAACCACTGTACCACCCAGACATTGGCAAAGCTGGTTTTACTACTACTTTAATAACGATATGGCTTCCTTCTTTATGGCTCCTAACTTTTTCTATTGCAAAAATATTATCTTAAGTTTGCAACGCAAATGAAAATCACGATATAAAATAAAAAGATTTAAAATTTAGATTAAAATACAACATGAGTGGTGTGAGATTTATTTATTGTTTGATTGACAACTGCTAAGCCCAGCCACCGCAACTATCCTTGCATTCTTGCTGGGTGCTAAAGTTATTCGTCTCTGGTGGGGACGGCACAGGATCGCAGTGGTTCGACCAGCGGATCTCGAAGCAATCTTGGGTGTACCAGTCGAAAACGTATCTAGAACCACGTTTTTAAGCAAATAAAGAATTATTATTATTATTTGTAGTATCCTCTAGGGTATCATAGCACAAGGCCGGTCCTTTTGGAAGGCTTACGTGGGGATATAGATCCGACACGAAGAGGCACCTTTGTGATATATTAATGTGTAGGGTTGTGTACACCAAGCGGATTCTATCTCTGCCTGCACTATTGAGTAGATACAACTAAAGATAGTACCCGCTAGGTGCAAGGTCTATCGCAGAGAAGATGGGAACTTTAATAGTTCTATGGAGGGGAAATTGCTGGACTGGTTGATGAGACAACGGGACGCCTGCAATCACGGCAGACGGTGACTCGCCGCTTACTAAATGGGCCGCCTATCAAAAGCTACCAGATGGTAGCCAGACAGCAACATTGGTGTAAGCGGCTGAAGGTTGTCGAGAGGTGAGTCTGCGGGGTGAAGATGGCCGGCGGCCAGCAGTCCCCCGGCGTTATGACATTTTACGCTTAGGAGCATATAGGTTTCGCTCTTGCGTTCTCCACTCTTGGCCGGCCAGTTAAGGCAAGCACAAGAGGCGAGGGCCAAATAAGGTAAACCGGGCAAAAAAGGCCCTCGGGAGTCGAGGTCCGAAGTGTCGCCACGCACCTACAGCACGCCACATGCTGCCCCTGCGGCTTTATTATTATTATTATTGTTTAAAGTGTTAAAACTTGTTGAGCGCTGTATCATTTTCTGCACATTTATGATCTAGATTCTTTTTAGCTCCTGTGTGGTCCGCCCATACGTATTTTTCACTGGTTGTGGTCTCATTATCATATTCCGTCACGTATATTATTACTAGCTTCCCGCCAGTGGCTTCACCCGCGTGGAATTGGGTTCTCTAATATATCAAGAATGTAATTACGACTGCCTCGTTGGTGTAGTGGCAAAGTTTCTGCCTTACATCCGAGAGGTCCTGGGTTCGAAGCCCAGGTCGAGCCAAAATTGTTTCTGAGATTTTCTGTAATGAATTTCTCAAAAACAGCTCGGAGTCGGGAAGTTGGCGGTGTTACACCCCCGTGCCTCGGAAAGCACGTTAAGCCGTTGGTACTGCGCCTGATCTCTCTCTGATCATGTCGGATTGCCGTCTCACCGAACTTTGAGATTGATGGAACAGTGAGCGCACCTGTGTATTGCGCTCACAATTGTATAAGTCGACGTTGTGCACTATTATATCTCCTGCGTAGTTGGCTGATCTCTGTTGAGATTGGTCGGTGTGGTCGAAATCGGCCAGGAGGACTATTATTATTATTATTATTACAACTATTAGACTATTATTATTCCCGCCAGCGCGGCTTCACCCGCGTGGAATTGGGCTCTCTAATATATTAAGCATGTTGTTATATGGTAAATAAAGCATATTTTCATAAGGGATAATGTAGGATCCTAATGGTGAGATATATTTTAAATCGATCATGTAGTTTCGGAGCCTATACAATTAAAAAAAAAACAATGAAATCAAAAATATTTTCCTCTTTGTAATATTAGTGTAGACTTCATATATTAAGGTACAGACAGTACTTACAGTACAGTAAAATAATGTAGGTTTTTACCTGACTTGATGAGGCCAACGATCTCGCACAGCCGATTCAATTAAGCAATGTTTTTCTTTTGGTTTCTCCTTACACTTTTCCGAATCCACTGTTAGAAAAATCAAAAATATTGTAACTAATTAGACTCTACTATGTAACACTTGTTTTTTTATCAGGACAATAAATCATAACAGTCTTTCATTGTCCATTAACTTTATTATTGAACTCTACTAGATCTAGTAGAGTTCGAACATTATTGTGTGATTTTGAAAAATTCGACCAACATTTTTTATACAGTGTGGCCGGGGAGTGGACTTTCGAAGCTAAACTTTAGTTGCCTCGTGTTAAGGTGTATTCAAATCACCCCCATGTATGTTCGAAATCGTTATCATTCAAACGCTATCAAAGACAAAGAAATTATTCTGATTCTAATTAAAAATACTTACGCCTGGCGTCCGAAATGGACACATAAAGGTAAATAAATAATAAACAAAGTGCCTTGTACATCTTGTTGTTGTCTCTTTAAAACTGACTGCATTTGTTAGATCATACTCGTTTAAATATGAAAGGGCAAATAACCATGAAAGGCTAAATAGCATTGATTAAGCCCATTCATGATGAAGGGATTATTATGTGAGTCTAATTATGAATGTTAATTCTGTTGATTCTGATATCCGTAAAACAAGTGCTTAAGCTACTTACCACCGTGTCAGGTCAATGTATGTGATGTTGTTGTATATTTATCACCAACAGCATACTTAGAACAATAAGTAAAATAAGCCTGACTGTTCGATACTGCGCCATTGGGTGTACACACACACACGTGTAGCCGGGGTGTCAGCAGTGCAGGTAAATATCTAAATTAATTGTAAAAATAATACGGTCTAATTCTTACTAACTTAGTTTTTTTAGCATTTATTTTTTGTTACTAACAACTATATGGTCGCTTCATAGTCTGAAATAATCATTTTTATTTTTATTTTATTTATAAAAACACGGCCTAATGATTAAGTAGATTATTATGAACCTTTTCTGACGGTCATTACTTAGAGGTCTATAGAGTGAGTTTGATGTTGATTTCCTATAGGAATTTGTTTAGTTTATCAATCGAAACGCTACTTGGACCTTATTCCTGGAGGATATTAGATAGATAGATAGAGAATACTTTATTGCACACCACAAAAAACAATAGAAAATCAACATACAAAGAAAGAGGCACAAATTAGACGGTCTTACCGCTAAGAGACAACCTCTGGGTTAAGGATATATTGTAATTTACAGGAAGAGATATTTCATTGAATTTGAAAAGAAGAACAATCCTCATAAATTGTATATTAAAATAAAAATACAAAAAAAATACACTTAATTTATTAATTAATTAAAAATTGTGTTGTGAACGCAAAAAAAACTTAACAAATAAAAAAATACACTTATAAACCTAACACTCGTAAATTACAAAGTTTACTGCGCATGTAATGCATTTTTTATTTACAAACGAATTTGCTGTCTGAATTAGTGATAGCACGAAACCCCTGAATGTGTCAGGAAATAAGCTGGTATGCTTCAACGACTGGACTGATTGATACCAGCCATACTAAGTACCACCATAATAAAAATTTTCTTTCAAATAGATAATCCGGTTTGAAATTGGTCCATCCGGACCTACGACACCACAGACAGATACACAAAAGACATAAACACACAAACAGACATAGGGGACAAATGTATTTAAAAAATGCCTCGTTGGTGTAATGGCAATGTTTCTGCGTTACATCCGAGAGGTTCTGGGTTCAAATCCCAGGTCGAGCCAGAATTGTTTCTGAGATTTTCTGTCATGAATTTCTCAAAAACAGCTCGGAGTCGGGAAGTTGGCGGTGGTACACCCCCGTGCCTCGGAAAGCACGTATGCTAATAATAGGCGTGCCGGTCGACGCTCCGTGGGCAGGCCCCCTACAAGGTGGACTGTGTGGTCCCGATCTGGTGAAGGTCGCGGGAAGCGCAGCACTGTTCGCTGTGGAAATCCTTGGAGGAGGTTTATGCGCAGCAGTTCCTCTGATAAATTGACCTTGGCATTTCCACTTCACCGTACCAATTATCAATCCAACTCCTTTCACATTAAGGCCATCAGGCTCTGGAATGCCTTCCCGAAAATATAAAACAGGCTCTCAGCAAACTATCATTCAAGAGACTCATTCGCACCCACTTTCTTACTTTATCGTAACTAATTATTCGCAACCGTCATTATAGATCTTTTTTTAGCAGTTCGTCATATTTATTTATTTATTTAGTATATATTATGTGTATTTTTAAATATGTAATCTTATATAAATTCATTGTATAATTTATATTTAATCTCATGTGTCATATTATTGGTATTATTATTTTTGTACCCTCTCCTTTTTTTTCGCACCGCCCACTAATCTTTTCTGCTAAGTCCAAAGGTATGACTGGTAGAGAATGCCCTACGGCGTTAAGTCCACCTTTTGTACATAGTTTTGTTGTGCAATAAAGCTTAAATGAATAAATAAATAAAAGTGGGCGTCGAAAAGCTGTTATGACGAAGTTAACGATTCTGCGTATTCTTCAAGCCCACCCACTGCAGTGATTCAGGCACTCAGCCTCGGTGGCGAAGTTGTTCGTCGTCGGCGGCCACGGCACCGCGGCGCAGTGCGACGACCACCGGATCTCGAAGCACCTTTGGGTACTCCAGTCGAAGACGTATCTGTAAACTAATACATTGTATCACAATCATTGATGAAACATACGCTAGCTCAAAGCGTTAAAAAGCACTTACAAAATTCAACGACTCCATTAAGGTTCTCGGTAGCTCAGTGGTCAGAGCATTGGACCGGACTTCCAAAGGTTGGGGGTTCGATTCCTCCCCGATGACCGGAGCCGAAAATATTTTTTAAGTGTTATGTCTTTTTGAAATTAAAAATAGCGTTGTGAACGCAAAAATACTAAACAAATAAAATACATTGTAACAGATGTCCAAGGTTTAAATAAAAATCATAATCTTATTCTCTCATTCTCCGACGACCACTTTGGTGTAATGTTTAAGTAGTTGACTATTAACCAAGAGGTCGCGGGTTCGATCCCCGCACTGTAAAAGCATTTGAGTGCGTGAACATGTCTGTTTGTACTGGTCTGGGTGTAGTATTTATTTAAGTTTATTCGTAATACCATATCTGTAACACAAGTGCTTAGGCTACTTACCACAAGAGTCAGATCAATGTATTTGATGTTGTTATTTATTTATTAATTATATTATGATTATTTATTTTGCTCACACTAAACTGTGCATCTTTCTATGTATGTTGATTTATATATTGTTTTTGTGCTGTAAAATAAAGTGTTCCCTATCTATCTATTTAAATTAAATCCTCTAAACATTTGAGTTCCTTTGACCATCGCTTCAATTCAGCTTAATGCGTGATTTCCTGATGAAATCCTGCTTTAAATAATTTGCTGTGCTATATCGGTGCGCTATAATAAATTCATACGGTTCCCGAAATGTTAAAGACCAGGGTGTCGTCATTATCGTGCAAACGACCGTTTGGTACAGTGGTTGGTCTACATGTTGGACAAGCATAAGTGTGCATGAACATGTGTGTTTGTACTTTTCTGGGTCATCTGGGTGTTTTCTATGTATAATATGTATTTATATACCAAAAAAAAAAGTATTTAAGTATGTTTATCCGTTGTCTAGTATTCATAACACAAGCCTCGTAGCTTAATAAAATTTGGGACTAGAGAATTGGTGTGATTGTTGTGAAATATTTATTCATCTAAATAAATTCACATTCGTAAATATTTCGATCGATCACCACGCGAACGAAACGTGTGGTGCTGATAAGCCAAAATTTGAAAGTGTAAAATGTACAAATTAAGAGTAATTTGAAATTATCGTGCGGAAAAAGTATGAAAGCAGATACGTATATCGTACCCTTAACGTACCAACCTGACTTGGTGAGGCCAGCGCCCCCTCACAGACCATTCTATCAAACAGTGTTTTTCAGCAGGTTTCTCTTTGCACTTTTCCGAATTCACTGTAAAAAAATGTAAAATACTGAAATCAAGAACTGAATGTGAGTATAAAAGGCCGTCTCAGTGTGTGATGAAACTAACTAAAATGAGCTTATGTAGGTATACTCACACCTCCCCCCTATCGGATCTCCACCTTGTCGTGGTGGGGGGGCTCAGTAACCGTGGCTTCGCCACCCACGGTGAAGCTAAGCGGGATCCCGGGAGGGGACGCTCCACGTGGGCTTGGGGAGGCCTGCGCAGGATGCGTCCAAGGGTGCGGGTGTGGGGGACGGTTTTGGCTGTCCCTCGCAGTCGGGTGCGGTCGCGGGAGGAGAGACGTCTCGGTGTGTCGTTGCCGTGCGGCCTATCTCCCGCGACCAAACGGGAGCGCACCGTTGGAAGGCGTTGCGGTAGGGCCGCAGAGGAAGAGGAGATGCGGTGTGTCGTTGCCGTCCTCCCTATCCTCTGCGGCCCAACACCTTGCTCCGCCGCCAAGGAGTTTGTGGCCCTCGGGCTATCCGCCGGGGTGCCGTGGTGAATGCTCACGCGACCCCATGGCACCCCCCACAATGGCGGAGTGGTGGAATGCGCTGTGGTTTTAGTGGGTATTACGGCCTTGCACACCAGCCGTTGAGTCCCACATACCCCCCTGCAGATGTGTGGTGGGCATGCGTAAAAGCATTTCCACAGCGAAAAAAAAAAAGAAGGTATACTCACACCTAGCATCTAAATATGTGATGGTTAACATGAGTACCACGATTATAGTACCAAAGACCTTGTACATTTTATAGATTAAAAGGTTATCAGAACAGTACAGTTGTTAACGGCGAGCTCAATTGAATAAAACTGATAAATATAATCGGGCGTGCTGTTTAATATTTGCGGCAGATTCATTTATTTCGTCAGCATTGTCAGTTTACAATAAGACTGCCTCGTTGGTGTAGTGGCAAAGTTACTGCATTACATCCGAGAGGTCCTGGGTTCGAATCCCAGGTCGAGCCAAAATTGTTTCTGGAATTTTCTGTTATGTATTTCTCAAAAACAGCTCGGAGTCGGGAAGATGGCGGTGTTACACCCCCTTGCTCGGAAAGCCTGATCGCCTGATCTCTCTACGGTCATGTCGGATTGCCGTCTCACCGAACTTGGAGAGTTATGGAACAGTAAGTGTGCCAGTGTATTGCGCTCACACTTGTGCACTATAATATCTCCTGCGTAGTTGGCTGATCTCTGTTTTGAGTGGCTGTTGTGGTCGAAATCGGACAGGAGAACTAGTATTATTATTATTACAATAACAATTATTTCAGGCTCAAAGTAGTAGTAACAATGTTTCCATATTCGCTAATGTTAGTAAGATGTGATACTGTGAGTGTGAAGCATTTTGTTCGTGGATATCAAATACTTACATATCTAATTATAAACATTTTGTGTGGATTGTCACCAACCTTAAATGAATGGGCAAGTCCCACCGCTCAACAAATACCATGTTAATAGTGTTGATGCTACAGCACAACGTTTCCTCGTATGCAAAAGGCAAAGCCTGTGTTTGTTCAAGACTTTGAAGAATGGTATTGACTCCGCAGTTCTTACGTAAATTCAAATATAAAGTTCCACCATAATATCTACGCCAAAATCCAAAAATCTTCGCGGTGCCTTTTTGCAGAACACGACTCGGTAGCAGCTCGCCAATCCCACGTTTATGCAAGCTCTCCATCAGGTTTTTCGAATAATATAATAATAATAATAATTTATTTCAAAAACAAAGAGATTTACATAATTTGTGATTGAAGTCACCTTTTAAGCATAATGCCTGTGACAGGTGACATCGCTCTTCCATACCTACTTGTATATTAAATTACAATTTAAAAACTAAACCTATTTTATTAATCTCTAGATATCCACCGTGTTTTTGATACAATAATGTTTCTTTATGTTACGACTAATACGGGCTTTATGATAGTTGTGTAAAAATTAATTAATTTATCTGGAATGGAAAATAATATATTTAGTATAGAAAATATATTATTTTGCATAAAGTAGTTAAACCAGTAGATAAATTAATTAATTTTTACACAACTATCATAAGCCCGTATTAGTCGTAACATAAGGAAACATTATTGTATCAAAAATTGACGAACCTTATGAATAAATAACAAAAGCCACCGATGCGCGCTTCTGCAAACATTTAATTCTAAACTACTTATTAGAAGCAGCGATATTTATTAAAGGTGCATCATTAATATCATTATTGATGGCAGAGGTTTAATAAATTTTTTTTAACCAGATCACGCTATTTCGTTTCTAAAGTCTTCTTTTGTATCGTCATAATCGATTGTAAAAAAAAAAGTGAGCGAATTATATGCGCCCGCGCAATGTTACGGTTCGGTGCATTTTATTTGAAAGTGTCCCAGATTTTACATTAGCACTGTTATTTTTGGCAACTCGCTCAACAGCCCCGGTAGCCGTGATCGTCTAGTGGTTAGGACCCTACGTTGTGGCCGTAGTAACCCAGGTTCGAATCCTGGTCACGGCAGTGAAAAACTGTCGCGGCGGGGCTTTTTTTCTTACCCAATGTGGGTTTTTTTGCAGCTGAAGCCATTTCCTGGCACATAATTATAAATAATGTATAATACAAGTTTCTAGTACCTAGGCTCATAAATAAAATTTTCTCAAGAATGGTATCGACTCTAAGATGTTTATATCATTTATTTTATCCCAAATGACATTCGACTACGTCGGCACGAAATAACTTCAAACAGAAGCTTGATTTAAGTTTGTTATCTATATATATAAAAGAAAGTGGTGTTAGTTACACTATTTATAACTCAAAAACGGATGAACCGATTTGGCTGAAAATTGGTGGAGAGGTAGCTTAGAACCAGGAAACGGACATAGGATACTTTTTATCCCGTTCGACCACGATTTCAAAAACCAAGGGATTCCACGCGGACGAAGTCGCTGGGAGGCACTAGTATAGTCATAATTCACATCTACATATAACACCCGAGCTTCTAAAAAGTCTTACCTGTAGACGCTCTAGTTTTCTCGACAGCTCCTGACGCTTACAGTCGAAGGCTTCACATTCAAGCTTACAGGCCTAACAATGCTTTATAGTATAAACTATAAAACACTGATCATGGTATAAAGTTTATACCATGATCAGTGGCACTACACTTATTAACGGATGTCTGTAGTTTCAGAGGTGGCCATCACTGTCACTCTCACAAGCATGAACAAGCGAGCAAACGGGATGGCTATACGCGAAGGTACAGACGAAGCGCTAGGAGTACGGCCTCAGGGTCCACTCCATTAGCAGTCCGTAGTTTTGATTACCTATACCTAGACCGGGTTCACTACTCCATTACGAAATACGTTTCGTCTTTCGGGTATATAATGCATCGTTCAAACAACTAATCGGCTTGTTGTAATCGATGAATTGTAATTTGATAATACGTATTTCGAAATGGAGTAATGAACTCACCTAGACCATGTCACTCTCGCTGGCTGAAAAGTGCAAACTAATGCATGTCAAATGCTTAAAGAAAATTCTAGATTTGAAGCTTAAATTTCGAACGCCTGATGTGTTCTGGCTGATTGTAACTGGTTTAGTATGTTATAAGGTGTTCTTTGGCTGAACTGAGGCTAACTGTTGTTCATATGGAGGGTAATAGTTTAAAAACTTGAGTGTTTAGATATAAAACCTTGCATCACCTTTAGTTTAGGCTACAGTTGGTTTTGAAATAGTACATTATGGTACAAGTGTGTAATGTTGGTGATTACCGCTGAGGCGCCATTGAGACCCGAGCCGTCAGGTGAGGGTCTTAAGAGAGCCGAGGACGGTAATCATCAATACACACGTGTATCATACGACGTTTTTCAACACACTTGCGAGGAAAAAACAAACATGTATTGCATAAATCGTTTAATTAAGTATGGGAAAATTGGGAAATGGCGCGCATTTTTTTTTGCACGCGCTAAATGTAAGGTGATTGATTACAGCCATACAGCCTACTTCAAAATGATAATTTTAGTGATAAAATGCAAATATTTTATAAGAAATTATTGTGAATTATAAATAATTTGATAATAATAAATGTTTTTTCGTCTTAATTAAATAAATGTGTCCCTTATTTATTTCAAAAATGTAAATGGATTTTCGGTAGCATAAAACCTCTTTGTTGTTACAAAAAAAAAACTGTATTACCCGGTTAAATTGAAAATGCTCTGTTTACTCGCATATAATTTGCAGTTAGGTACTAACTTAACTTTGTAGGGATCATTCTATTATGCACTAGTGTGTAATATTATTATGCACGTGTATGGTATAGTTCGGTTTATGGCCCTAAGAACGATATAATAAGGCTCACTTTACGAGCAAGTGTGTTGAAAAGTCTTTTATAATCTAATTTACATAGGTACCGGTCCAGTTAAATTGAGAACGGTTTATGTTTTGATTAAATTTTACCATTTAAATATATAAAAAATACTTAAGAATAATGCAGACACTTTAAAAACGAATTCGCAGTGTGCTTTCATTATGCTTATATTCTATTTAAATTGCTACGCAGCTAAAATTTGAAGAACACTTTAAACAAGAAAAGATGCAGTAGGTTCGTTTATGTAACAGCAGTAATTTCGTTATTTTTTGGAGACAGGTTTGTGTTAAAGACAAAAAAAATTGATAGAATACTCCTGTATTGTGTCACAATGCAGATAACCATTAAAACGCTATAATTATCTTTAAAATTACCTTTTAGTAATTAAAAAGTACATGGTAATCTTGTTTTATCCGGACCACTAAACACACACTTTTTTAAAAATAAATCAATTAATTGATTTAGGTAAGTCTCAGTGATGAACAAATCCCTACTGTACCTTAGAACAATCTTCACTTTGTCTCATGTCTGTTTCTAATGGACGTATATTTCTACGAACGTTTGCGACTCGCTTCAGTTAAAGAAAATTACACAAAATACGTATCTACGTCTACACACGTTGTATACAATGTAAATCGTAATTTTGAGAACAGAATGGCACTTCTACCTTGAGGTATTTTTCTTTTTGCTGTAACATGAATGTTTTCCCTCCACATTGTAACATGTAAGGCGAGGCTCAAAAAAATTGGTCCTTAACGCGCTGTTATTCACTTTAAAAAGTTTGTTATGCTTATTGAAATAAACTTTTGCAATCCTAATTACCCCCAAAAGCGCAGTAACCATCTGTTATGTCCATAATACGACCCTAAACTTTCTCAACTGTGTTTAAATGAACCACCTTTTAAGCCCCTGTTGTAATGTTCTTTATAGCGACTAACCATCGTACAAAAAGGTACTGATTTTTTAATGCACAGCTGTTTACTCCAGACAATATCAAAGCAAATTCCCAAGGATAAATCACAGAGCCATGACACGTCGTGATACGCCGACATTCACGACGCTAATAAAACGAATTTAAGTGTTTCATACACTTTATTGCTTCACGGATATTATTCTCCATAAAATCTCAAACAACCACGATTATAACGACGAAACGAGCGGCGCTTCCGAAGGAGGCGCCCGTAGACTATACGAGGCACTGAGAGACAGGAATCACAGATTGACAGAGCTTAGAAGATAGTCGGACATCAATAGAGGAAGCTGGAGGGGGGCGGGCGCGGGGAAGGGGCAGGGCGGGCCAGGCGTGGGTGGAAAGCGCCTAAAGCTGCTTCGTTGGTAGAAGATGGCCGCTCCTCGCGGACCCTCAGTTGCGGAAGCCTCCACGCTGCACACGCAGATGTGAGCGCGTGGCGGTTCAACACCCAATACGCCACCGCGTTCAAAGCAGAGTGGGCGTATCCCAGCAGCAGCGCGTATTGTGTAACTACTAAAGGCGCGTGAAGCCCGAACGCGCCGGCCATTACGATGGCTGCGTGTGGACACCAGCACACGGCGAAGATTGCGGCTATTCCAACGAGGACGTTTCCCAGTCGTCTCCGCGAGCGAAGAGTCGACGTTTGGGGTTGTGGTCCGAGGAGGCTTGGTTGCAGTTTCTTTCTGCGGACGTCGCCCACGTCGACGGCGTCCCGGCGTTCTCTTGGTCCGACGCCGGCAACGATGATGACGTGTGTTGGCCGCCTCATGAGCGGTACTGGAAGGGGTAGCTCTCCATGCGCGGCTCGGGCTGTGAGCGAGAGGGCTGTGAGTTTGACGCGGACGGCCCAGTGGCAGCGCGCAACGACTAGAACTGGTAAACAGTATGTGAAAAGTGCGTGCGCTGCTGCTAGCGGCGGGTATGACATGCATGTTGTGATCACTGCTGCTGCACCTGTAAAGTGAAAAGTCCAGTTGTAATGAAAGTCAAATGGTTACTATAGTGACAAATACTATAGGGCCAGTATACCTAATATAAATGCCAAGAGCCAGACGACAGCAACGGCGATGGAAGGCCGGGCGCAAACGGAAGACCGCCGGCCTCGTCTCACAGCGCCACATCTGTCCGCTGCGATGGCCACCAGTGACAGCGTGCTGGCTGCTACGGGGAACGACTGTGAAAGAAAAATACATTTTTAATTATTTGTGTCTCGTGGTAACCCTAGGTGGGTAAATTCCTGCATACCTGTAAATGTACTATGATAGAACTTTTTTTAGAGTCACAGAAGCGATGATCCTTCATGTTGATTCTTGTTTTGTTGGTCAGCTCTTCAGCCCCTTGTAGTGACGGGGACGTGAATGAGACCGCTTCTATTAAGACCGCTTTTAATAAACTCAATGGTGTAGCGCCCAAATAATGTTTTATCATGTAGCCGCTTGTAATCTATCGTTACCTAAATCTCGAGCGTTACAAAGCACGGGAGTGTGAGGTGTGCCCAAAGCAGGGTCTGGAGGCCTAGTAAGTACTGGCAGGCAAACATGGTAAATACCCTGTGGTGTCGTGACACGGTAGCGGCTGCATGCTGGCATCTCTGGAGCCCCCAGCGGTGTACACCAGCAGGCGGGTGTGGCTAGTGCGTCCTCACCTCGATGTAGTGCGTGACGTGACACGGCAGCGGCTGCACGCTGGCAGTTCTGGTGGCCGCGAGCAGTGTACAACAGCAGGCGGTTGTGGCTAGTGCGTCCTCACCTCGATGTAGTGCGTGACCTTACACGGCAGCGGTTGCAAGCTGGCAGCTTTGGTGGCTGCGAGTGGTGTACACCAGCAGACGGATATGGCTAGTGCGTTCTCACCTCGATATAGTGCGTGACATGGCACGGCAGCGGCTGCACGCTGGCCGCTCTAGTAGCGGCGAGGGGAGCACTGGCCGCGCACACCAGCAGGTCGGCGGCGCACGCGCTGAGCAGTTGCGGCGTGCGAAGGCGCGCTGCCCCCCCTGATGCTAGCGCGGCCATTAGGCTGACGTTACCTGAAAGAAAGCAAATAATGGGTATTAACTACATAAGCTTAGCTTACTATAGGTAACTAACTGGTACAATTACTTCGTAATGGTGATGACAATATTAGACTATTTGATTACTGGACACCTGTTTAGTAGAACATACCACCATTTACATAAGCCCTAAGAATTGGTTCAGCCTCCTTTACATATTGCAACAGTAATGACTTTTTCAAAATTGCGAGATAGAGCTGTTATAATTGTTATTTGCCAGTCCAGATAACGTGATACTGTGAAGTCAAGTTTACCTAGTTCTTCAGTAAGGTTACCTAACAAGTTCACCTATCCTTTTCACTCACCAACAATATCAAGGCCCAGCATAGCGCCACGAAAGAATTGCTCAGAAGTATGTGAGCAGCGCGCATGCTGCTGCTAGCCAATGGGTGTCACTTTCACCCAACAATACCGACGACGCATAGAGCGTGGAGGGCATCGCCTCCGAGCTGCATTTACTGAACATCACCACGCATCTTCAACGGCACCGTTTACTAAGTTGTTCAGTAAGGATCCTTATACATACATCTGAGGGATAGATCACTCACCAACAATGCCAACGAGTGCGACAAGCACGTAAAGGGCGAGGAGGGCGGCGAGCGCGGGCGCATCCCCGCCCGGCGCCGCCTCCGAGCTGCCGTTACCGAACATCACCACGCATCGTCGACGCCTGGAACAATAGGTAATTGAAGATGTAATATAGCATATAGCAAATATAGCAAACACGACAGTTTGCTATATGATGACCACCGAAGCCTGGATTCAAAATAATTCCGAACAGGTTAATGGTACTCTCATGTGTTTTGGTTAGGAAATAAGTGATTATAATAATAAATCATTTATTCAGTTCCAATGAAGGCACTTATTGGTCCGTTTAATTCGTCTACAACCCCTTTAGATATCTCATGAATATCAAAAGCAAAGTACGGCACCCCAAAAAGAGCAAAAAAAAATTTGTTGAGGAACTCGCTCCGGTTTATTCTGTAAATGTGAAGAGTATGGCATCTTCTCGTGGAATGTGTGTAAATCTTTCTACAATTAACAACCATTTGTATTCACCATTAACTTTCCCTTTGTAAACTTTTGAGATTAGTCCACGAAAACTTCCAGGAGACCGCAATCGTTTTAATGAGTGCCACGTTCAAAGAAAAAAGTCCTATTAAAAGTACCGAATCAACAACGACCGAGTTTCCTCTAATTAGCAATTTCGTGTAGGTACTTCTTTGGAGAAAAAATAACATTTTTAACGCTGCTTCATTAAGGAGTCCTTAGATCGTCCATCAAAATGAAATAACGGTATTAAAAAATGCGCAGTGAAGTCACTGCGCTGACGGTAGAAAAAGATGTCTGACGTTTTTCTGTACAAGTATTTCGTATTTATTTTTGGGACATTTATGGGAGGGTTTTGACGCAATAATTGCGTGGAAGTATTCCAAAGGCAATGTCTAAGCGTTGTTGAAGCTTAGCCCTCGTAAAAACGGTCCGACGCGGATTGTTTGTGAGTATAATGTGAGGCGTAGCCTACGGGGACCAGTGTAGGAACTGAGAAGATCCCACTTTTATTTTATTTTACAAAGAAATCGGAATAAAAGAGCTTTAGAAATAGGCTTAAGTGACAGGATTTCGCACGTTTTATGTTTATTAAAAATAATGCCCGGTCGTTTAGTAATAATAAGCAGTGTCCACTGTATAAGCTTATCTAACTTATTACCCTTCTATATATATATATATATATCTTAAATTCTACAGGTGTTACTCTAATAATAAGTTCAGTTAAAAAATCAGTTTTAATAGTTAGGTTTAAAAGTCAAAGACAATGTTTAAGTGAACGAAGTCAAATATAAGGTACACAATAAACCACTATGGTGTAATGGTTAAGAAGTTGACTATTACACCAAGAGGTCGCGGGTTCGACCCCCGCGCTGTACAAACATTTGTGTGCATGAACATGTCTGTTTGTACTGTTCTGGGTGTTATATGTATTTATTTAAGTTTATTTGTAATACCACTGTTGATTCTGATTTCTGTAACACAAGTGCTTACCAGAGTCAGATCAATGTATGTGATGTTGTTATATTATAAAACATGCTTTATTTACTTTTAAATATTGCTTAAGAATAAGGTTGCCTGGAAAATTCATTTTAACGTAGAAAACATAACAATGTGAATCAAAACATGTATACGACGAAGCCATTCCTATCGGATAGCCCAGTCTAGACTGTAGACTCAATATCGGATTCCAGCAATTGCTCTTGATATAGCAGCCTTTTTATTTTCAACTTAATTTCCAGACAGCCAATTTCAGACGAGTGATGAGGAATGACGGGGTTTTTAGCCGAATGGAATATTAAAAGTGAAAGAAAAAGAACAATGAATTTATTGTTATCGTTTTTTAGATAGATAAGAAAATAATTATGTTAGTATTATTGGATAATTCATGCAATTAAAAAAGTTGAAACATATGATCGTATGATATGATCAATAATGTAATTATTGATATAATTTTTGTTGTTTAATTATGGTGTTGTTGAATTCATGGGATAGCAAGAAATGTTGTCATTATAAGAAAAATAATGAAAATATCATGATGGGCTGTTAATTCTAATCTACATTGTATGTATGTCTTTACACAAGGATACCGTCACAAAATAGGCCACTGTAGTTGCCAAGCTAAATTCCAACCAGTTAGGGCGCGTTCACAACTGACTTCCGTTTTTACAGGATCCTTTGTAACAGATCTGTCACTACTGGAGATAGTATTCACACAGCACAGCACAGATCCGATAAACAGATCAGTATACTGGATCCGAAACACTGTATTTCAATTCAATTAATATATTAATTCAAATAATTATTTTTCAGTCTTAGGAAAAGGCTGAAAAGGACTGAAAGTTATATTTCTAACAAATCAATGTCTTAATTAGAAAATTTCGGGCGTTGATTAAGTTTATTATTAGATTAAATATAAGACGAATGAAACGAATAATTATCTAATACACACCATACTTTAGACACGGTAAGCACTGCGGTATCTTATGCGTTTGTGATACGGGCGACTTGCAACAAAAAAGGGAAGCTTGATGTTCTCACCACTGTACAACAAAAAACTGTATGTAGACGACCTCATAATAGTCATCAGAAAATTCTAAAACAAAAAAAAACATAATCTTCTCGAAAACGGCTGAACTGATTTTGCTTATTTTGGTTTTGAATTATTCGAATTATTCGTGGGAGGTCAGGAAAGGTTTAAAAGCCATCGGGCAGGCCAACGTCTGCCGGGTCTGCTAGTAATAAATAATAAAAAAACATTGTTGTTGCAAAATCGCCCGTATCATAAGCGCATATAATATATGGACGAACATAGACATAAACTGCAAAACTAAAGCCCCGCCGCGACAGTGTGACACTGCCGTGACCAGGATTCGAACCTGGGTTACTACGGCCACAACGTAGGGTCCTAACCACTAGACGATCACGGCTACCGGGGCTGGTGACTTGGTCATCGAAACAAGCTACTATATTCTGCAAGTTGTGACATAATGATTATTATAAGAGTTCAAATTTCATACTCAATGGTACTGCTTGTCGGTAACAGTTAATTTAGTCGGGTATGATCACAATTGGAGCACTTTCACTGCCCCGTGGCGCTTAGTCAGATTGCGTAGGTGGAATAACGAGAGAAGCACAGAAGAATCATATTAATGTTTAAGAAGGAATGAAATGAACACATTAGGTAAGAATTACAGGACTGACCCCAGGCAACCAGGTGTCACCCTCGGTCGTTGCATTTTTTGTTTCTATGAATCTCTGTGAAATTAATTTAATTAGTGGCGACAAAGACGTCTGCTGTTTCTAGCTAAAATTGTCGTACTGATTGGCAGTGTATCAGCCACTTTCGCGGCTAATTTCTGACAGTCGCGGCGACAGTATACTGCAAGTCTGCCCAGTGGGGTGAGCGTGTCGTCCTAACGTCAGAAACTGACAGTTTCCCCATATAAATTGACAAGTCAACTATAAGTCAAGACAACGCTACAAACGATAGTTGTTCGTGCTCACCCCACTGGGCCTTCACATAAGTATATGTCCAAAATAAAAAGCTGTGAGATGGTTACTCTGGTTGATGGTTGGTTGGTAAGGAAATATAATAATTACCTAGGTATAGGTAGGTTACACCTAGGTATGTTTTTATGATTTTCTCTGTGATTCGAAACGTTTTCATTGTTTTTTTTACAGTCGATAATATAAATCAACCTTGATGAAGTTTTCTATGCGGCTTAAAACAAATACGTCTTCTTCTAACACTTAATCGTTAGTATGGTAGTGAAATTAGTTTAGTAATTACATGAACGATGTATTAGTTTGTAGTTGCGATAATGATAAACCCGCCTCTGGCATGGTCATAATATTGCGGATATCTTAGAAATAGAAATCTTTATTTTCGTTTGGTTAGGGTACACTGAAGATGGTCATAGTTATTAATCAGCAATTATACATCCGCTTAATCAACCATTATCAATGGCATGCAAGTCTTAAAGTTATATTGGGATAATACATTTAAATATAAATCAAGTTATTATTGACTAAATCTGAAATAGGTCAATGAATATGCTTTGTTCCCCATTTATACTATAATGAATAATAATAACTAAATACTCAACAAGTTTAAGCACTTGTGTTACAGATATCAGAATCAACAGTGGTATTACAAATAAACTTAAATACATATAATACCTAGACCAGTACAAACAGACATGTTCATGCACACGAATGTTTGTACAGTGCGGGGATCGAACCCGCGACCTCTTAGTTAAGAGTCAACTTCTTGACAATGGTCAATGTGTAATAATGACACCAAATGGTCCATTTGCCTCCAGAGAGTTTTATTATATTTTATTATGATTTAATTTCACTAAAGTTTTTGCGAAGTTAAGTCTAAGTGAGATGTTCGATTGAGTATGATTGATTGAAAATGGGAGACAACCCACCCGTTGGGTGGCAAAAGTGGCAGGGAGGGGCTGGATGCGTTTGGCACGGAACCGCAACACTTGGCGTGCTCATGAAGAGGCCTATACCCGACTATGGGTGACCACAGGCTGAAGAAGAGATTGAAAATGGAACGATTTTCTTTAAGTCTTTTTTTCTAACGATTTTTGTTACAACCAGTTACGAATTTACTTACGGATACTGTTTTTTTTATTTTCCTTACAATAAGTACCTACAACAACATAATTTTAGGTGATGTTTAATTTAAAAAAAATCAAAACCAAAAGCAACGAGTTCATATATTAAAGCACACTTGTCACTCGTATGTTATTTGGCAAATTAAAATTTACATCATTAGTCGGGTCGGGAAACTTTTAGCTTTAATAAACATTAATCATACTTTCCTTTTAGACACATAGCAGTTAATATTATTACAGTTAATATACAGTAGTCTCAAGCACATTAATTTCAATAAAAGTTTAATGTTACATTTTGCGCTGAAGTTGTTTAAAAGTTAGCTAAGCTCCCAAAACGAAGCGGTCACTGGAAGTCTAGCGGGAAACAGTGAAATACGGGTTTGTTGGAAATGAAATGTAATTATGGTTTCTATGGTCGAGCTAGTAGTCAAACGAATTTAAATGTTAATTGCATTTAAGAGGATTACATTTCGGTTAAACGGGATACATTAAATACAAAGCGAAACTTGATATTAAATTAAATGCACATATTCAAATTGACGTTAAATCAAGTACAGTATATAACATTATATACATATAGTTTTTTTATATCTTCGAAATAGGTACTGCGATATCCGAATTGTTCCTCTCTTTTTGCACTCCTTAGAACTTTAAATGGACCCCTAATTAGGGTCACTCACCTCACCACGTGCCGCAAAACGGTTATCTTTGAGGACCTAAAAGTCCAAATTATCTTAACATGTTTCAGAAAAAATATATGTTAAACATTGTTGTATGTTCTTAAGTCTGGCCACTTAAAAAATTCTGGGAATATTAAATACTGCACTAAGAACAACATTGAATAGTAATGATACACTTTCGGGTGCAATGCAATGCACTCAACCACTTCATACGCTTTGACCAACCGCAAGTCCTCGCAAGAGAGCGTCGTTTTCTTCCTCTTAAGCTCCGTGAGGTTATTGAAATTAGAAGACACCCACCCTTATTTTATAAGAGCAGATGGTTGGAAAATTCTACCAGCTAGGGATCCTGTTTTAGCCAAAACTCAAGCTAGTCCCCGCACTGAAAGACCTCAACTATACTGTACTCATTCTTGTGTAGATAGGAACGTAACTTAATATTTTTGAGTGATTGCGTTTAACAATTTTTTCAACACAATTACAACTAACATCTTAGTCTACCTGTGACCACAGACGCTGAAAAGCTCATAATTCATCTTAAACTTGATCATTTTTTGTGAGAAAATAGTTCAGTTTGATGAAAATTATTACAAACTGTATGAGTTGCAAGCGGCCGCGAGAGGTTTCGTGAGGGGGAGACGGGAATAAGTGCTGAGTTGACATTCGAGGGGTAGGATGCTTTTTTTTTGACGGATTTTGCAAAAAAAAACCCTAAGTACGTTATTAACATTTTCCACCCACTGTGTGCCGCGGTGAGATTAATTAATTTTGCCTCTGTAGCTACAGTTAAGCCTCACACTCGTGTACCTATTTATATCAACCACATGCCAAAAAAATGTATTTTTGAAATAAAATCTCTTACTCGAACGCCTGATACCTTGATCACACGTGCCGAGTGGATGGGCGAGACAGTGCAGTGGCTCGGCCGTGTGCTCGCTTCGTGTGAATAGATTTGCACGTGTTTTCTATATAATAAATACTGTCTCGGCCGAGAATCATTTAATGTCTCGCCCATTCACTTGGCGCGTGTGATCAAGGCATAAGTTTCCAAATTCATTCGCGACTCTACTCGTATAAAGTAGATAAATTAATTTCAAAAATGTTATTGCTGACCTCGACAATATTTTTATCGCCTGCTTATCAAAGCCTTGAAAATAATTACGTTAATTTTATTGTTATGGTAAAATTGCTTAATGGTTTAACTAAACCATAACTATCGGATAAGCAATAGAAAACATGATTCAAGGGCTCGTTTAGCCTATGAACAAGAGTACATTGTAATAACTTTGTACGATGTACATGGTTTAAGTTAATTTAGTATTTTAATCATCTTGCACGATTATGAAATTGCACTTTGATACCGCCCTACATTTGGAACAATGACATTACCTGTATGTTGCAGTATGCATTATAACAATCAGTAAGAGCTCGAATAAAACCCATACGGTTAACTTGGGTGCTTAATTTATTTACAACATATTATCCCTCGGGCACTCACACTTGACATTTGAATTGACATTAGTAGCTGATCGTTACAAACTTCCATGCATTTATCAACAGTTTTATACTTATGAAAAATATTGCATTCCTTAATTTCTCCATAAAATAATATATATATATAACTTAGGGCCATCTCCCATTAACCTTATTGCAATATACGATTTTTTACTGAACTGAAATAGATAAATTAGTACGGTAACTAGTGGTAACAAGTGTGTTTTTTTTAACCCTTGTATGTTATGGTGTAATCTTGTTCGTTTAAATTAGAGTAATAACATATTACTTAGATATTTTTAAGGAAGAATAGTAACCCCTGGCACAGGCTTTATCAAGTTTAAAAGGAGATACTGGCCACGTCTTGTTAAAGCTTATCTTTGTAAAAGAAAATAAATATTATGTATTTTTATATTTTGTTCGTGACCTAAATTCTGTAGACGATATTGACAGTATTTGACGGTGGTCAAAATATGTAAACAATTGGTCCATCGTCGCCACCATGACTTCCATGCATACAACAAAAGCATCTTCAGAAACCTTATGTCGTTTTCACTATGGGATTCGTGGAACACTTGAACAAGCATTTACTAGCATTTATTTTATTTTATTTGGGATAGGTTTGCTCTTGACCTAAGACTAAGCTCAACGAGGCAAAGACTGAGTCTACGATGATGCGAGCTCACTCTAGTTTTGAAAATTCCTAGGTTGTAATTGTAGGGAAACATTGACGCAGGAAGTGAGTTCCACTCTTTTGCAGTATGCAGCAAGAAAGTAGATGAGAAGTGCTTGGTTCGCAGATAACAGCACAGCCCATGCATAAAAGCTTCCTAGCGGCGTCCCTAGATATTAAAATCAATGTTATATTAAATCAATAATCAATCAAATTTTACTCCAAATAGCAAATTTCGTGTTTAATTCAGTAGATATTCTGATATTAATCAAAGTAATGAATTCGTAACAAAATGGCTTGGCAAAAATTGGCAGCTATTGAATATTCCAATCATTGTTGGAATTGAATTTTATATTTTTGACTTGGTTATTGAAATAAAAAATATTTAAGGAATTGATCAACAAGTTGTCTATGCGTATTTATATAATATATTTCACCACGCGGTCTCAGTGTGGATTGGTGAAGGGGCGTTTGCAAGGTACCTTACTGTCACCTTGTCGTGAAGCGACAAAGAAAAAAAAAGACCTAGCTTGTCGTGGAGCGACAAGGAAGGGAAAAAGGAAACGAAAAGAATTGAGAAATAACAAACAAATTATATTAAAAGGAAAACAGAGACATAAAAAAAAATAAACCTAGACGAGTGAGAAGAATGAATGTGTGAAATTGAGCGAGTGTAGTGAGTGGAGTGGGCGTGGGTAGGTGTCCTCACAAGAATAGGCGGGTCCGGAGGTGCCGAAGTGAAGTGAAGCGTTCTCGGAGTCAGGTCCTCGCAGTCCCTCGGGCTTAGGAGAGGTTAGTCCCTCACAGTCCCTCCTCGGGCTAAGAGGGGTCAGTACCTCGCAGGCCCTCCTTAGGTTAAGAGGGTTCAGTCCCTCGCAGTCCCTCCTCAGGTTAAGAGGGTTCAGTTCCTTGCAGTCCCTCCTCAGACTAGGAGGGTTTAGTCCCTCGCAGTCCCTCCTCAGGTTAAGAGGGTTCAGTTCCTTGCAGTCCCTCCTCAGGCTAGGAGGGTTCAGTCCCTCGCAGTCCCTCCTCAGGTTAAAAGGGTTCAGTTCCTTGCAGTCCCTCCTCAGGCTAGGAGGGATCAGTCCCTCGCAGTCCCTCCTCTGGCAAGGAGGGGTCAGTCCTCAGTGTTGTAGAGGGTGAGGGCCTTCCGGAGGTAGAGAAGTCCTGGTCTTCCTGTAGTACTTCTTGAAGTATCGTATAGTAAAGAGTTTACTGTTGTATAATCGAAGCTAGGATTCGAATCAGTCAGATATGGATGGTCTGGGCTTATATAGGGCCGGCCGTTCAAATTTAGAGCGTGGATAGAACGCGAAAAAACTCGTGCTTTGCAGAATTTGAAATGGAAATTGTATTGAAACTTTGCTAAAAGTTGTCAATTTTCAGAAAAAAATAATAAGACTCCCGTCACTCAAAATGTCAATCATAGTGTCAAAAAGTACAAAATTCGGAAAAATACTATTAATAAATCGTGTTCACAATAAGAAATAATTATGCTGAGAAGGAGAGGAAAACCATTTAAAAGTTAGTTGTAACCCTTTTTCCCTATTTTACAGCGGAATATCACATTTATATGATACAAACTTTGACGTTTATGAACACGTAATTAGAAATTCCTTATTTTTCAGTAAAAAGCGAACGAAAACAGATTCCACGGAAAAGAATAATAATACACGCAAAATGCATATATTGTGAGAATAAAAATGACTGGAAACCCAAACCGGAACAAATTATTAACAGTATACCAAGTGAGTATGCACGTCGGTACAACCTTACTTTCAGATGTTATTAAGCCGCTCGAGGGCCTCTGACTAGGCTTAACGACTAATATCTATCGAAATTAACCGATACCTACAGCATGACGTGCCTTTCAAAGCACGGAGGTGCTTGTAAATAGATGCTACTTAAATGGTCAGAATGGTCACCCATCCCAAACATGACTGCGCCTGAGGTTGCTTAACTTTTGGTTCCACTACCAAAGCGCTGCAACCACTGTGCCACAAGTACCTTAAAATTCAAACTCAGTCCAACCAAACTTTATTTACCTTATCCTACAACATTTGAGGGCAAGTCTATTAAGATAATTAGTTCCCAACACCGCGGCACAGTTTACCGGAGTACTTCTGAGTAAGAAATTAAGGGTAAGTATGCGTATCCGAGCCGTGTCTCACCCCTAGCGGCTATTATAACGTTGCGATTCACCTCCAACACTCAACGAACCAGCCCGTTAGGGTTGTCAAATTTAGTTAAATACTAAAAAATGGCAAAAACATTTTTGGAATCGTTTATTTTGGAATTAAACCACAGTTTACTCACTCGTTAAGTGAGTTCATAACCCATATAAGTCTCCTCAATTCAGTTCAGAAGCACTAAGCTTTATGTCCGGTCTCTATTAGTCCAGTGTCAGTACCAATATTTTTACTTTCTTGTTGTACGTGATGAGCGTTTGCGTTCCGTTTTTGTTACTAAATGCTAACCCTTTTAGCATAGTGCTTATGTAGTTCATCATGCTGTATGTTTTCATTTATTTTTGATCTAATCGACCAACCTAATTTATACAAAATGACGAGGAGTTGATAATAGCATTTAAATTAAATTAGGGGAATTTTCTACCACTGTAAATAAATTCCAAAATTAACACGTAATATAATACTTTAATTTAGTGACTATTTCTTCTTATTCGCAACAAGCATTTGATTTTTGATTGATCCAAAATTCACAAGAAGTACACAGATTGACGAGAGTAAATGATGACGTCACAACCTATTATCCCCATATTACATAATTTACAGGGATGAAATTTTGAGGGAAGTGAATGGCGTTTTGACACTTCATAAAAAGAACGTCAGCGATTGGTGGTGTCAAATACCCAATTAGCATAATAATCTATCTTTTAGCTTCATTTTTTACCCCCGACGCAAAAGACGGAAGTTACCAGTTTTCGTATGTCTTTTTTATGTGTTTGTGTTGCTGCGTTTTTTTGGTGTGTGTCTGTTGTGGCATCGTAGTTCCCGATAGGATAGATCGATTTCAAATTTAATCACGGTGGTTATAAGCTATAGTCGGCTAAAAAACGTCCAGCCGTTTAATTTTACAACATGTTTTCTTGGCTAATGTCGGGGGTATTTTAAATTTTAGCCTTTGAAGAAAAATGCTAAAGTGGCAACCCTACCGACAACAAAGAGCGGAACCTCGGCTCAGTGATACGCAGGACGGACGGAGTGTGGGAGAAGACAAATGAATCGCCTTATCTATCGACAGAGATATACAGGGTGATTCGAATCAATAGACGAGGCTCTTGAAACGCGCCTCTTTTGTTTGAAGATAAGAAGACGGTCTAGTTTGTAACAAAAGAAAATTCTTAATTAACCACAGATAACGCACACAGTTTTTATAAACAAATCGAAAAGTTCTTTACTAAATATCATCATTATTGGAAGTAAGGATTTCTGCTAGTTTGATTCCTTTTTGTGATGTAGAAAAAAGGCATGTCGTACGTAATCAAAGTAATTATATTTCCAATTTGATTGAAGTGACTGTCATCGTCTGTATTCAATTATTATGCCACCCAAACCATGTTGCATTATTTTTTAGGAATGCTGTGATTCAGTAGGTAGGCCGTTATGATTATACACTTGTATTTTTTAAATATACTGAGATGCTAAATAACACTTGTTAGCTCCAGTTTTTCCAAAAATTTTGCAAGCTGAAGTGGCAGTGGGCTGGCCATGTCTGTCGCAGAACCGACGAGACGTGGAGCAGGAAGGTTCTCGAATGGAAACAACGCTTAGGTAAACTTAGTGTGGGACGCCCCCCGGCTAGATGGACAGATGAACTGAAGAAGGCAGCTAGTAGTGACTGGATGCAGATGGCGGGAGATCGTGCGCTGTGGCGCTCCTTGGGGGAGGCCTATGTCCAGCAGTGGACTGCAACAGGCTGATATGAAGCTCCAGTTTTTAGAACGAAGATTTCAAAATATATCAGAACAGGTTTCCTTATTACTGAGCCCTACATATCGCTTCGAGACAAAACACTGCCAATTTTTCCTAAGAAGACAGATAAAGCGCTGGTAGAGTTCTTTATCAGAGTTCTTATCGCAAAAAGCCTATCATAATTCCGCCTATCGATATATAAGCTAAGCTATAACTCAGCGGGCTAACAAAAGGGTCAATCGTTCCAGTAAACCTGATTGCGATTTACCCGCGGTAACCTCATTTTCGCAAACCGACGCCAGCCGATGGCTTTCTCATCTCCCACAAAATTCAATTACCGTTTCCTAAAAAAGGGAAACGTTTGCGGATTTACACCAATGAAAAAAATTAAGAGCCATATTATATTATATATTTTTTAACACACTTGCTCATAAAGTGGTTGTAATTTCACTGCAATTAGACTAATAATGACACCTATAATCAAACCGTGACTTTTTCATTCCTTTATTTGTCAGTCTCTTTCTGTTGAAGGTGTATTTGGATTTAACTATCTCGCTTCTTTATAAAATTATCTAACAAAATAAGCCAAGTCACTAGTGAGTTATAGATTTAAAAAAAAAAGAAAACTTTAAAGTCCCCATTTTGTACGTGGCAGAATAGGCGCAACCTCTATGCGCGGAAAATAAACTTTTTATCGACTAAATAAAATGAGGTTTTATTGTTATTTTATTCACAAGTGTGTTGAAAAACGTCGTATGATACACGTGTGTATTGATGATTACCGTCCTCGACTCTCTTAAGACCCTCGCCTACGGCTCGGGTCTCAATGGCGCCTCGGCGGTAATCACCAATGTTACCATAAGTACCATAATGTACTATTTAATTAATAGTAGTAGTAATAGTAGTTCTATATTTAAATTAATAGCCGTATTAAAAAAAATTGTCAGTTTTTGTATTTTTTTGTCAAAAACTGGGATTTTAAAGGATAATTCGAAAATTTGAGGCCGCTTTGCTGTAGGAATTTCGTAATTACGTATTTGTATTAAGTTACTATTGAATAATAACTTTATATACAGAACGATGTTACAAATTAGGTTTAACATTGTCTAGCTGTTAAAATTGTGTAAATGGTATTATGTGTTAGATGGACAATGCACATAGTACGGTAACATCGTGACTAAATTCAAAACGAGCGCTTATTCAAAACTAAATTCTATTTCAGTTTAAGTTGCTTGTTACAACGGCTATTAAAAACGATTGTATACCATTATAAATAAACGGACAGACGGAAAAGCAGCGCCTTCTTAGGCCCTGTTGGCCACTGACTTTGGCCACAGAACTTCATGCATTAGTACAGTGAAAAGTAGGTAAACGTTTAGTGGAAATTAAAGCAAAATAATTCTCTCATTCATCTTTAGTCCTAGATTTCCGCAAACCCATCAAAAGTTAGTTAGTTATCAAAAGCCTAGGTAGGTAGTACGGCGCAGTAGTATATCTATTTAATTCACTTGCACCTAACAGAGAACTATAGAAGAAGTGAGATCATAGTTTGCAAACGATGTAAATATGATAGCCTTAACGCAATGCAGTACGTTGCACCTGCAGAGGTGGCAAGTCGTTATATTTTACCTTTTCACTCTGGGTTAACATCTAGCACTTTACGAATGCATTGCGATAACGTTAGGCGAACGGCCAAATAGTATTTTCTCGTTAAATACCTGCAGAGTCAGCCAATTACAGTCGTTACTCCGAGGTGGAACTGTCCCACGGATGACAAACGACTTTAGCTCTGATAAATTCAAGAGAAAAAGAAAACTAGAGTAAGAATCAGCATTTATGTCATGATAATCTATACTAATATTATAAAGAGGAAACCTTTGTATTTTTGTATGTTTGTATTGAATAGACTCAAAAACTACTGGACCGATTTCAAAATTTCTTTTACCATTACTTAGAGGGGTTCTTCCGAATCCGTATAGGCTATATTTTATCCCGGAAAATAGACAGGATTTTTCGTGGTAGTAAAAATTGTGGAGTAAGTCGACGAAAAAACTGCCGTACGTTAACGATTCTCGCGAACGCTGCCTAAACGGTTAGAGATGTATGGTTGACTTCTATAGAAAAGTTGTAGAACCCAATAATGCCTACAAAAAAGTCCGCGATAGTATACACCAAACATTGATATTTTAGCCATTATAACCACTTTTCCATAGAATAAAAGTAATTAAAATTATTAGCCTATGTTATTTGATCATATTATCGTCAAATACTAATCCTTATCCAAATAAACTATTTACTGAGCAAGATTGTTTCAATAGCTATAAATTACTTTTTATTTTATTCTAATCGGACAATCCATTCAGAAGATATTACGAATTTAAGATTGTAATTGGTATTAAAATGAATGATGGCCGCCGGCCGATATGTGTCGCACGACTCGCACGGCGAAACCGCCCGAGCTGGTCCTCAACGGCCAGAAGATTAAGTGGCAGCGAAGTACCAAGTACCTAGGCTGCCACTAGGACCAGCGCCTCACACTCAAATACCAGGTCAAGCACCTGGTCAACTCCAGCCGCGGGGCGCGCGCAAAACTGAGCCCCGTCCTCCAGTCCCGCCTGCCCATCAGAACAAAGGTGGGCATCTTCAAAACGTACGTGCGCTCCAGGCTGACATACGCGGCCCCAGCCTGGTACGCCATGATAAGCGCAGCCCACCGTACGCAGCTCCAATCCCAGCAGAACATAGCGCTCCGAATAATAACAGGGGCCAGGCGCTATGTCAAGAACGCTGTTATCCACAGTGACCTCAAGATGGAGACCCTGAAGGAATTCGTGGTCCGCACATCCCGATGGATGTATAAAGCAGCGTACCACGGGCTATTTTGTGTAGCCCAGGGTGCGCCCTGGGCTATACAAAATAGCCCCACGGTTACACAGTCGAGCAAGAGGCCAACCCCACGACAGGTTTGCTCCCTAAATCCGCCCTCCCATCTACCCACTCCCCAATCCCAACCCCACTCAATTAACTCTCTTCCCCTCCCTAGCCAGAGTCAGCCGCAGTCAGCTTGCCCTGCTCATCGGATCTCCCCGAACGGGGTCTCACCTGATGGGCAGCCCGCAGCGACTGTGCAGCCGGCTCTGGCAGAAGACGAAGATAGAGACCGGTCGTCGCAAGACGGCCGCTTAGGCGGCATCTAATGCTGTGGGCAAGTAGTCCCATGAGAAGAAGCCCGGGGAAGGAGCTGAGGCTCGAACCCGAACCGCCCTGCAGGGCGAAGAAACCCATGGATGGACGGCGAAACCGCAGGGGAGAGGGGTGCACATCTATGAAGCAGGTTTACTCGCGCGGTCGGCTCTCTACGCAGCGGACGCGGCCAAATCGAGTAAATTTACTTAAGTAATTACACTTATTAAAATTGATTTCGGAACTATTTAGGTACTCATTATCAAAAGTTGTTTTCAAAAATACTTATAAATAATTTCATTCAATATTTCTTAAATATATTTGCTTTATAGTCATCTCAAATATTAGAGAAAAAAAATTCAAATTATTTTCAAAAAACTGGTAATTATTTTCGTTTGACGATAGGTAGGGTTTTTTTTAACATAAACCTAAGATAAACAATATGCCTAAAAATAAACGATCGCAGCTATCTGAAAGTAGTTCCCAAGCGAGATTAGCAAAAATACGTCGCAATGGGGAATCTTCTTCAGAAAATTCTGAACGTCTCGCAAGTCAAAGAGAGAACGTTTCACAGTCGCGGGCAAGAGAATCTAGCGGTGAACATTCGCAACGCCTTGCTGAAAATAGAGATAGACTGTCACGAGCACGCACTAGAGAAACCAGCGATGAACATTCACGTCGCCTTGCGGAGCAGAATGTAAGATCGTCGCAGGTACACCAACGACAATCTAGCGCCTAACGTTCACAGCGCCTTGCTGGAAATAGAGACAGACTGTCACGAGCACGCGCAAGGGATGAACATTCTAGCGATGAACGTTCACTTCGCCTGGCGGAGCAGACTGCGAGAACATCACAGGTACGCCAACGCCAATCGAGTGCCGAACGCGCACAGCGACTTGCTGAAAATAGAGTTAGAACCTCGCGAACGCGTGCTCGAGAATCTTTTTTTTTTTTCAGAGAGCTTAAAAAATAAATGTCCACCCGTGCGAAGCCGGGGCGGGTCGCTAGTCTTATATATAAAAATGCATTGCTGTTCGTTAGTCTCTCTTAAACTCGAGATAGGCTGAACCGATTTAACTAATTTAAAAAACAAAACAATAAAAAAAAACAACGAGCAGGACGAAGTCTGCAGGTCCGCTAGTTTTAAATAATAATGTAGAGGTCTACATGCCTTTACAAAAATTAATTTGCCGCATTTTCAGAACACACTTCCAAAGTATTATTACAATGGTATTATTTTTCATCCCATTTGTATTGTTTTATTTCTCGTTTTTCTGCTTATTTTCCCAACCTGAGTGGATTTTGGCACAGCAGTATTTTTTTGAAGTAGCGTTTGTATCTCGAAATTTTACAAAAACACCAGCGATTTTAAAAAATGGCCTGCGCTGCCTACACTTTTTATCTAACGTAGATTTAACAAGGTTTTTTTTTATTGTCTGTATTTGAAGTAAGCGTTTCTTTGACCTTTCAATCTGGAGTCCGGTGTTCTCCAAACTTCGAAATGATAAAAGAAGTAAAAGTTGTTCAAGGGTTGGTCTTTACATCCCAAAGGGGCTGCCCTTAGTCTTAGAAGTTAATTAAACTTTCGCGGGTTAATCCCTTCCTGTGTCTTATGTAGCTGTTAAGTAGCTTTGACTTGGGTGATCTTTTGATAAGATTGGTTGGGGCTTCGTTTTTGAGAATAATTATTTATTTATTTATTCCGACAACAAAAGATCCAAGTAGGGTAGGTTAGTGAACAATACACACTATGTTAGTACCTAATAACTAATTTGGTGTATGTATTTTGGCTTATGTGCCACATTAAGGGACAAACATGTAGTCGCCCTGCAATGACTTTCAGGATACCGTTGGAGCTGTCGCGCATCAGGGATGCTTGTTTCTTTCTGATGATAGCCGCGAAGCTATCTATATGCGCCTCTGCGAACATGGCGGCCGCACTACAGAAACGAGGCAGCTCCAGCAGTATCCTGAAAGCATTGTTAAATTGGAATTCTTAAAAAAGAACAAAAGGTCCCATTAAGAATCTGCGTTAAAGACGCCTTACGAGACTGATTAGAGAAACTTCGAGATTCCTTTAAAGTTCTATTTTCGTATTTCTGATAGTTGAATTAGATTTAAACATAATATCTACTGAAAAACGTTTCGTTACGAGCTTGTAGTGGTCGGTCAGTTCATCAAAAATATAGAACGCCAATCGATTATCTTCACAAACACTGGCCAATACAAACTCATGCATACTTACGAAAGTTATAATGAATACCGCGGCTCCACCTGCAGACGAGAAACTAATTTAAAACTTCCAAACCACTTGTTGCAGCAGTTCAGGCAAAATGTGGCAAGTATTATCTTTATTCTAAACGACCTTAATTGAGAATGGAACAAGTCTTAAAGTCAATTCCGAATTGTTCGCTGCGTAAGAAAAAGTTTGGCTCGCCTTGGTTATTGAAATTGCAAAATGTGACGATGTATAATGAAACGAAGGAATTTCAGGAAATGGTTATGAATTATAAATGGTTCTAATTTTTAAAATCATTAGGTAACTGCATATAAAACAAACCTTTAATGTTGTACCTCTGTCTTTCTCTCTCTTTCTTTCTCTCTCTCTTTCTCACTCTCTCTTTCTCTCTCTCTCTATCTCTCTCTCTCAATTTAAGAGCCTTGCTCTTGTTGGTGGATTATTCGCAACTGTGTTCTGTGGTGCGCCTTTTTCTTGACTTCCTGGTACGATCTGACTCCAACTTTTCATTCAGTTGTTCCATGAAGCTCCTCCTCGGTCTCCTTCTTTCTCTTTTTCCTTTTTTGTATCAAAGTATATAATAGTCCTCCTGGCTGATTTCGACCACGGCGGCCAATCTCAACAGAGATCAGCCAACTACGCAGGAGATATTATAGTGCACAAGTGTGAGCGCAGTACACAGGTGCACTCACTGTTCCATCACTCTCAAAGTTTGGTGAGACGGCAATCCGACATGACCGGAGAGAGATCAGGCGCAGGATCAACGGCTTAACGTGCTATCCGAGGCACGGGGCTGAAACACCGCCAACTTCCCGACTCCGAGCTGTTTTTGAGAAATTCATGACAGAAAATCTCAGAAACAATTTTGGCTCGACCTGGGATTCGAACCCAGTACCTCTCGGATGTAAGGCGGAAACTTTGCCACTACACCAACGAGGCAGTCAATCAAAGTATATATTGAACCTACTTTGACGCAATTGGACAGAAATGACCTCAGTCTTTAAAGCTACGGCTACGAGAAACAACAGGTATCAATTATTGAACTATATTAATAGCTTTTTAGTCAAAACTCTCAGGTATCAATGATACGGTTCTGATATCGTCAGTAATTGGGTCCTCAACAGCCCACATTTAAGTCACGCTGAATCATAGGAAAACGTGTCTCCAACATAAGTCGATTTTGGGAAAATTGCACTTCATTGCAATAGGCTTGTTACCAATGAGAAACTAATATTCAAAAACAATATTTATCTAAAACTATCTGACGGCGAACTTCGTACCGCCTTAGCGTTGCAATGATTGAACAATGTCATCGAAAGACATTGACATTAGTTACGCGCGTTTTTTAAAATATGCAAAATTAAATGTATATTTTTCAATATTTCTGAGAGTATTTCTTAATATTTTTTTTCCGTAAGAACCTTCTCCTAATAATAACAAATACAACAAAAAAAGCGACAAAAAATTCATGCGTGATGCCGTGACCAAGGAAAACGGGTTTCATTTTTATATATATACTAGCTGTGCCCGCGACTTCGTCCGCGTGGAGTTGTAATTTTGGGCATAGACATGTACTGTCGCAGACAGTTTTTTAGATCATTTCAAGAGGAATAATTCTTTCATATTTATATTTTTGGTATCTTGAACCGTTTTCGCAGCGTACGCAATTCAAGGATGGTTTAGTAGATTCTGAGATTCAATTTCCTGCCTGCCCCCTAAGTTCATCGGCGTGATTACTCTCCAGGTGATACTGAGTCAAATAAAAAAAGTCCCGTCAAAATCGGTCCAGTAGATTCTGAGATTAGCCCGGACAAACAGACAGACAGACAGACAGACAGACAGACAGACAAAAATTTTAAAAATTGTTGTTTTGGCTTCTATTACGGTAATTAAGACCCCCTGTAACAATTTTTCATAAAAATCTTCAATGTACAGAAATCGATCTTTTACAGTCTTATTATATGTATATATATATATATATATATATATATATATATATATAGATAATTAATTATTTAATATTTCATTTAGGAACTTTTTTCTGCTGTTCGTAATATTTATTTTTAAGTTGTATGATTTACTAAAAAATAAATCGATAAAAAGTCATGTGCCTTAACTCATACGAACCTCATAGGGAAAATCGTTGTGACAAATAATAAAAAGTACTTCAACGATTAGTAATGTATTGGTCCTATTACCCGTAGAATATTCATAGAAAGTCGCTTCTACTTACGTCTGCGCTGTAGTTTGCAACCCTGCCCTGTCAAGCAATTGCATTGCTGGTGGAGCAAAATATAGATAAATTATAGCAGCAAAAAGTGTTAAATGGAAACCCTTCAAATGATGATAGAACCCATATCACAACAGGTGCGCGTCTAAGCCGGACAGCTCTGTTCGACCGGAAAGCGGCTCAGATTAGTGAAGTTATAGTATGAAAATAGCAAAGTATCGATAAATCTCTGCAATTCCAAAATATGGCGTCATCTTCGTTTGATTGAAGCATTTTTAACATCTGGTCAATCGGACAAAAATAATGAAAAAAAAACGTATGAATAATAATTTACCGTTTTAAGTACTTTGTACCCAAGCCTTTGATGCTTTTCTCTATTCTTTTGATTCTAAATAGAGCTTTGAACACGACGGATTCCCAAGAGGAAATCCTTCGTTTTAACTGACACAGGCTGTAAAAATAAATAGCAAACTCATTATACTTTTCAGAGCACTATATCTTTGATTTAAAACTACCGATACTATGAACAAACGTCCCATCACTACCAAACGAATTGTTACTGAATCGTGAATCACGGTTCGGCGAGGTGAAGTATGGAAGCACCTCGCGAACCGATAGAATTAATGGTATATATAATATTTATAAAATTAAGTATACCTCTAGATGGTTTTAATGGGTGAAGGGTTAAAAAATGGTTGCCCAGATAAATCCTGTAAGTAGATCTAAGGTATGATATAATTTTTTTCTGCAGCCTAATCTCTCACCGAAAAAATGGTAAGAGCTGAATGCTCGTTGAGTTAAAAAAGGCTTAGTGTTGAGCTTGACGTCAATTGATCAATCAAATTAGTTTACTAGTAGCAAGATGAACCGTTAAAACCAATTTAAGATAAATTTCTAATGCCTAATCATTCATCACTCCGCCCAATCAAAGACTAATTCCGATTGGTTGACAATCGATTCATCCCCAATGACGTCATAAGCTCCATGCCTTTTGTTTGCCAAACAAACAGGTAATTAGCCTCATTCACAAAGGGAGAAACAGTAATCAAGTAGCATTCGCAACTGACATTTGGTTGATTAGAACCATAACTACCCAATCAGTTCTGACATACTCTCAGTTAGTTGTGGTTCTAATTAACCAACCGAAATACGACGAACTAACCCAATTCGAATAGTGGTGGAATTTGGCTCGTAGCACCTCATAGTTTAGGTGAGGCCTGTGCCCAGCAGTGGGACGTATATAGGCTGATGAGAGATGATCCCAAATGATATTCCTTCGTCAAATCATGAAATTCACAAGATTCGGGTGAGACCATGTCTGTACTATCACTACCCACAGAAGATTTCATTGTGAATTGCAAACCTTTTGAACTATGTATTTATATTGCGTTTACGATTTCCAAATATTCTACCTACCTTTGACTGAAATTTACAGACAAAACGGATCCTCCAAAATCTTAAGTGTGAAATTGAAGGTCATATTAGACAAAAGTAGATAGAACATTGAATTGAAGAGATTTCACTGATGACAACATCACACCATCAACTGCGGTATCTTTTGAAGTTGCGAATTCTGATAGATCATAATTCGATTTTGCAATCAATCCATTTTGATGTGTTGGAGTACACGTACACGTCAATTTAGAGACACGGGTGAAGAAACCACGTTATTTTGTGGGAACTCAATTTGAGTTGATACGAATGGCGGTTATCAGGGAGTTCTATCGTACTTATTAGACCTTTAGGCTATATATAAACTTTCATTGATAAAGGTTTAGGTTTAAAGTTATTTATTCTCACTAAGACTTAATAACTAGGTCACTTACACGAGAACAATGCTTTTAAAGATTTCAATGCATTCGCCGTGGAGATAACACAATAATGTAAAATAAGAAATTTTTTCGGTACACACACTCATTCAAAAAGTAATATTCTATTTACGCGATAAAGTAAGTTTCATAGGTTGATTAGTTAATCAAGTTATAGTTAACAAGCTTATGTTAGCTTAGGTACGTTTTATTTAACCTTCGTTTTCTGCTTATGATTTGTCGTTTTGGCGTTAGTGAGCTGCTGCGATAACGCTCTTTAAACGACTGACGTTAACCTAGTTTTTCCACATAACATATTCAAGTATCCTTCGCTGACGGTCCCGGTGACGTCACCCATATATCCCGAATTCGTGACAACGGTTCAACTGCAGAACAGTTATAAGCAGTATGGAAGGTAATTTTTTTTTTAAATGAAACACGCACACAGACGTAGGATCCGTTAGGTTACCTAAGCTGGTATTGAAAGTATTGACATGTCTCTCTCACTCGATCGATGTACTTGCCTACTCTCGCCCGCACCGACGCCGGTGTGAATTCAGTGGGCTGCCAACAACCGTCGGACGCGCTCACGACGCACTATAATTATTCGTGTTACGCTTGCGATCAATTTAGTTTTCATACGAACCAAATAAGTAATCTGTGCTTGTTAAACGTTAGCTTTATTTAAGAAAAATGACTTCTGGTGGTGGAAATTTATGTGCTGTTGATGGATGTAGGTCGAATACTAAGAGAAATAAAACGCTTTCTTTTTTTAGTCTACCAGCTAATGAAGAAAATGCAATTATTACCCGGTAACTTAGTAATTTATTTACTAAGTATAAAAATAAACAAATTAGTAGATGATTTATGTTAGGTGAAAAAAAAAAAGGCTGTCATGCAAAGCAGCTGATCTTATTTTGCTTATATTTCACGAAAATTTCGCGTCTAAACTGTAAATAAAAGCTTAATTAATATTATAGAATCCGTGTATAGCAAGCAAAATTGAAGACAACACAAACCCAAAGTGATTTGAATCATAAAATTCAATTGAAAAATTTTCACCTAACCGTTACGTTGTGAGTTTAAAAGTGTGGACAACGGAAACTAAAACCAGGGGAGTATTGTTTTTGACTTACTTCAACGCTTGTTAAGACTAATTACTTATACAAATTTAATCAAAAATCAGTGCAAGAACATATATCTCAAGATACTTTTTGAGGTTATTTTGATAGTAAAAAGTGACAAGTCAACAAAGGTCCAAGTGAATAACTGTTTGCCGTTAGTTTATCGCTGTGGAATACAAAACACTGACACTTCTACTCTGCACAACGCTCACCAATGTGAGCTACGTCAATATTCACAACATTTCGGTCCTGTTGTGCCTCTCTTTACTTGACGTATATGTGGAAGTAAAGTTGAAGATAACAACCTAACGCCGCAGACAAAAAAACACGCAAACACTAAGCAGTCACCTCGTCTGAACCTACTTACACCTACATTTGCAGCGGTAGACATAGCGGTGACTGTAAATTTTTGCACGGTCCTGGGTTGTTATTCTAATAGATTATGTTGAGTAGTCCTTAATGTTTATTGTTTAATCTTGATTCAAATTAAATAAAATAATCCTTATAGGTTAAAATAACAAAGTATAGGTTTAATCTGAAATCAATTTTTTTTTTTTTTCTTTTAAACAGTAAACACTAACATTTAATTTAATATTCTACAAAATTATAAAAAATAGGTATCCTCTGCGTCCCATTGCTTAGAATATTACCAAAGCAACTGTTGTACACTCTTTTTAACAAAAATTTCAGGTGAGATTTCCAACCTTACAATCAAACATGACCTCCCAAACTGGAACCATGACCAGAAGAATGACTGCCCAGGAAACTGCCCTTAAACTAAAAAATGCGCTGGAAGAATTAAAAGAATCTAAGGACTTCTGTGACCAGCTCCTTAGGGAACGCGATGAATGTGAATTGGAAATAAAAAAAACATTCGAAATTAACGCGCAATTAAAGAAAGAATTGGTAGAACTGCATGCCCGTCTCCACGAGGTCACTGAACACAGAGAGGAGCTTCTACATACCATCAGCACCTTCGACCAGTGCAGCAGCGTCTTCGAGCAGACACTGATCCGGAACAATGAGTTGGAAAGTGAGCTGCGTGCCGCCAACAAAACCATACTGCATATGGAAGAAGAGAAACAAGATCATGTTTACTCACAGACCATGAATTTATACGAGGAGCTCATTGGGACCCCTAACGACCAGGTAGCAGTTCCCAATTCATACACAAATATTAACAGCCAATGTGAACATTGTAGTAGGCAAACAAAAATGACAGGTAGAAATAGATTAAAAAAATACATAAAAATTAATAGATTCATAAATAAAACAAAAAACATGATAAAGCAGCAGAAAGTTTATACTAAAAATTTACAGTTAAGAAAAGAAAAAATTGATTTGTTAGATAGCCTTGAAATTTATCAAAATAAGTTACTTGAAAGTAGGTTGCAGTATGATCAGGCAGTAGGGCAGTTGCAGGTAGACATCTCTCGGTTGCAGGAGTCATTGCAATCAATGACATATAAATATAACTCTTCTCAGGAACAAATCTCTGAGCATATCCTAGCTGCAAATAAACTTTTGAACATAAACTCCACTAACCAAATTTATAAATCCCTGCCAAACATTAATTTGAAAACTGTACTGGACTCAAGTGATTTAAGCTTGCAGTTATGTCCATTAGAACAAAGTTTAAATTTAAACTGCTCAAAAACTTATGATGTTGTCTCTCAAAAGCCTACTCACGAATGTGCTAATGTTCATGTATATTCAGATAAGCTAGGAATTGGTTATGGTTCCTTATTGAATAGGTCATTGAGCTGCAAAATTATTAATAACTGTATGCCAGACACATCACTGGATCAAATTGTAAATAGTATACGAAACAGCTCTTTCAATTCAAACTCGATTATTGTATTAATGTTAGGGAACAGTCAAAACGTTAGTAAGAAAAATATTATAAAGAGTTGGAACATTTTGACAAATTTAAATGTCAAAAAAATTATCCTCTGTTCCCTACCATTTTCAAAATATTATACAGCAACACAAAATAACAGTATTCATATGCTGAATACTTTATTATTCAATTTATCTCAGCGTCACAGTGAGTTTTTTGACACAAATAAATTCATTAATAATTCATTTTCTTTGACTGGCAGCTCTTTACACTTGCCTATTAAATTTAAAAAACGAATAGCTACTCTGTTAGCTTATAATATTAATTGTATTTTAAACTCAACCATATCACATGGTTGTCAACATATTAGTAATAGTACTAATTTAGATATTATTAACTTGACAACCTCTGACACTTTAAACTAAGGGGGAAGACAAAGGCTGGGTCTAGTTTTATTGTTGTACATCAAAACATACAAGGCCTAGTTGGCAAAGAATTAGAATTATCATTAGTCTTGCAAGATTTAAATGCCCATGTAATGTGTGTGACTGAGCACTGGTATAGGGACTATGAATTAATGTTAAGTATTGACAATTATAAGGTCGGTAGTTCGTTCACAAGAGAGACTACAACTAGAGGTGGGTCACTTATTCTGTTGAAAAATCAATTTAACTGTAAAGAACGAAAAGATATTGTATCTCTCTCCATTGAGCGAACTATTGAACTTGCAACTAGATCAATATATTGTCATAAGCGTATATAGCCCGCCAGACGCTAATTACCAACTTTTTGAAGACACTATGGATAAAGTCTTATCAAAAGCATCAAAATCAAAAAAGAATTTAGTAGTATGCGGTGATTTTAATATAGACATATTAAAAAAAACACAAATTTCTATGAGATTTCTTAATCTCTTTGAATCGTATAACCTAAATAATGTTTTTGAAGAACCTACCAGAGTGACTCCAACAACGGCTACTTGCATAGATAATATTTTTTGTGATGTCAAAATAACAAATAAATCTATTTTACAATGTCTAAGCTCCGACCATAGAGGACAAAAGGTCACATTTCCGTCTGGTCCGGCCTTGAGCGTAGTAGATATAGTTTATAGACCAGTCACTGCAAACAGGATAAATAGATTTAAGGATAGGATTTTTGATGGTGTGAAAACATTAATTCCAAACAGTAGTAGTAACGTAGACAACTTATACGAAGATCTTTTTAACTTAATTAAAAGCGAATTCGCATCAATTTTCACAAAAAAAAAGGTTAAGTCTAATCGGTTTACAAGTAAGTTTAATGAATGGGCTACACCAGGTATTTATAAAAGCAGGAATAAGTTATATGATCTGTATAGTATTAGAGAACATTCTCAGGACCCACATATTATAGAATATGTTAAAAAATATTCAAAAATCTTTAAAAAAGTTTGTGCCCAAGCAAAGACGAATCATCTTCGTAGGATAGTTTCAGGTTCAAAAAATAAAGCCAAAGCTACCTGGAATATCATAAACAAAGAAACCGGTAAAGATAAAACAAAAGATCGTTCATATTCATTAAAAGACGGAGGTAAACTAGTTAAATCTGATGCAGAAGTAGCTAATATTTTTGAAAAGTTCTTTGCTAATATAGCACCATCTACTACTAAAGAACTTAACTCTTCTGCAGAACTGTCTGAATCCATTCTCAAATCCAATATTGATGAGTGTGATTCACCACTATACTTTAGATACGTAAGCACCGATGTAATTATGAACGCATTCAATGAAATAAATATGAAAAAAACCGAGGATCTGTGGGGAATATCCGTATGTATCATTAAAACTATTATTGAATTCATAGCACCTCTTTTAGCGATCATTTTTAACAAATGTATTGATGAAGGAAAATTCCCAAATTTAATGAAATTTAGTAAAATAGTACCGTTATTTAAATCTGGTGACAAAAATAACCCCTCAAATTTTCGACCAATATCTATCTTACCGGTTCTAAGTAAAATTTTTGAAAAGATTATATTCAATCAGCTACTATTTCACTTCACATCAAACAATTTATTGCATAATAAACAATTTGGTTTTACAAAGGGTCGCAGTACTGCTGATGCTGGAGTCGCTCTGTTGAAACATATATTTGATGCCTATGATAGTAAGCATGATGCTGTGGGAATTTTTTGTGACCTCTCTAAAGCGTTTGATTGTGTTGACCATGAGACCCTGTTGAGAAAACTACGCCATTATGGTGTATCAACTGATGCATGTAACTTATTTAATTCATATCTCACTGAGAGAACACAAAAGGTTTCTATCAATGGAGCAGAGTCTCCTGGAGCACCTCTCACTATGGGTGTGCCCCAGGGTTCGATATTGGGACCCTTACTGTTTCTGATATATATTAATGACCTTCCATACTTTGTCGACGGTGCTTGTGAGATAGTGTTATTTGCTGATGATACTTCACTACTTTTTAAAACTCCAAGGGGTAAAGAATCGTTTGACGATGTAAATGGTACTCTCTCGCGAGTACTTCATTGGTTCACCGTTAACAATTTATTGCTTAACGCGACCAAAACTAAATGCATTAAGTTTACAATGCCCAATGTCCGACAAGTTCCAACAAAGGTTGTTGTTAAGGATGAACAACTAGTTACTTCAAATACTGCAACTTTTTTGGGAATTACTTTAGATGATAAGCTCCAGTGGGGTCCTCATATCATGACCTTATCAAAGAGACTAAGCTCCGCTGCATACGCTGTAAGAAAGATAAGGTTTCTGACTGATGTTGAAACGGCAAGACTAGTTTATTTTAGTTATTTTCACAGTATCATGTCATACGGCATCTTACTATGGGGCTCAGCTGCAGATATAGAGACAATTTTCGTATTGCAGAAACGAGCCGTGCGGGCTATTTATAAACTTAAATCAAATGAAACACTTAGAGAATTGTTTAAAGAAGTTAAAATACTTACAGTTTACTCGCAATATATTTACGAAAACCTAATTTACGTTCGAAAAAACTTACACTTATTTCCTAAAAATAGCGATTTGCATAACTTCAACACAAGACAAAAAAATAGGCTTGCCGTTCCACATTTTAGGCTTCATAAGGTTGGTCGCTCATTTATGGGTAGATGTGTATCATTTTTTAATAAATTACCTGAAAATTTAATTTCATTGCCTTTAGATAAATTTAAAACAGTTGTTAAAGATGTATTAATGTCGAAAGGATATTATAAAATTGATGATTATATAAATGACAAAGATATATGGAAATGTTTAAATGCAAATAATTACAATTATTGTAAATCAATTTTGAAAAGAGGCAATGACAATAGTGACTGAGTTTCTTGCGCCGCTTCTTCTCAGCACTGGCCCAAATTGTCCCGAAGCGGTGGTAGGGTTAATTTATATGTTGGGACGTGTAAAAGTGCTAGTTCTTAGCCTAGTTACAGAAATAAATGAATTTTATTGAATTTTATTATTGGTACCTACGTAGGTAAATTGGATAAATTCAGGTAAATTGGGGATCGGCTTTATTGATTTAAAATGTAATACCTACAGTGAAACATAGGTCAGTTACTTTATCGAAATAATACCTAAGTACCTATTATACCTATTAGTCTACTTTTTATGGGCTGCGCACCACCTACGAACTGTGTGTACCTACCTACCTACCTACTCGATGTGGTGGTTTAGTCGACTAATGACTAATTAATTAGCGAAATGACTAGGTAGGTAGGTAGGTACCTACGTAGTCTTATATATATAAAAATGAAACCCGTTTTCCTTGGTCACGGCATCACACGTGAATGGCTGGCCCGATTTCACTAATTCTTTTTTTGTTGTATTTCTTATTATTAGAAGGTTCTTACGAAAAAAATATTAAGAAAATCTCTCAGAATTATTGAAAAATGAACATTTAATTTTGCATATTTTAAAAAACGCGCGTAATGTCAATGTCATTCGATGACATTGTTCAATCATTGCAACGCTAAGGCGGTACGAAGTTCGCCGGGTCAGCTTCTCGAAGCCGACTGATTCTCGAAGTGTACCTACCTACTAATAATCTACAAACGACAGATTCCACAAATGACAGATTCGTTTTAGGAAGAGATAGCAAGAGTCACAATTAAGTACCTCATAATTCGCTTGTGATACCTTATACAGGCTGAATTTCTTATTTCACATTTGTTATTCAATAATGTTATATTATTTCAACAACAGTCAATCAAATACCATTTCAGAAAAATGTGGTTGAAATATTTTTACCGAAAGTGTCAACCCTAGTTCGATTGTCACTCGGTCTCACGTCACGTGGTCTCGCGCAGCTGCAAAGCAATAGTGACTTTATACTCAGAGCTGCAGGTGCATTATTGTACGCGGCAGAAAAAGTAGTCTATTAACGCTGTAGGTATCGAAATTTTTCTATGGAGTGATTTATCTGTTACGTAGTAACTATTTAGTAATCAGTGGTATTGATAACTTTGATAAAAATACAACAGTGAAAATTTGTAACATTCGCGTCTATCCCCGCACTAAGCATTCAAATAGTAGCCGCAAACAAGGAAAGAAATAGTGCTAACAGGTGGCGAATGAGTAAGACGAAGCATCAGTGCTTGCAATCGGTTTGCTTAGGTAGGCACACAATCACATTTCAAGTAGCATACCTTCCTGTTTTATTTAAATCTAAGTTTGTTACTGTGATGCCTATTTCGGGTCAAGTTGAGCGTCTGTGTGCGTACAGGTCATTTCACGCATTCGTTCCTTGCTTCTTTACTGCTGTAAATTGAATCTATACTGCGGTTCCACCAGCTTGCGGTTACGTGACGTCGCGAGCAGTTTGTCGCGAATATATTTCGGAGCTCACTTGGCTAAACCACCATTCTGTTGAGGTATTATGAATTATTTGCCTGCTGGCAGGCGTGACAGTTGATATGATTAATATCTAGCACTGTGTTGTCGCATTGTGCGACAAATGAACTCAGCATTTTCATGATAGTTCTGTGTTGTTTATAAGCAAGGTAAGAGTTCTTTTTGAGTAGTAGAGACGTGGCCTGAAGCGCGATAATTAATTATCACCAGACGGGTCTGCTTACGTTTCATCACATTCACCGTCTTAGTGCTTGTTCAGACCAGAAGGCGTGGGCGATGGCACGGGCGGGTGCGAGCTCGCTACTGAGGCCTCACTTGCGATTCGATGTGAACACTTGAACGTCTTTCGTTTGATGCGCTCGCGCGTCCTAAGTAATCAAGCACTTAAAAAAAAGAAAGAAGACAAACATAGCGTTGGATATATTTCGACTGAAAGAATACTTATAAACTTTACACAGAAATATGCAAATTGGCAGACAACCTAACAAAGATTGACATCACTGCAAAATGTTTTGTCCAAATCTAAAATCCCTCACTCTGCTTCTCTGTGAGACGCCAATTAGACATTACAGAAGAATATATCTTCGTCAGGCGCAGAATTAACGCATGAGCTAGAACAACGGTGAAACAGCACTTACAAATTTTGGCTTAGGCAATATCTACCTGCGACTTACTAACTGCGTGTCAACAAATCGACGCGCTCGGAATTGTTTTTTTTTAGGTATTCAAGTCTGTAATATTTTTTTTTCTTCAACGGCAGACAGACGAGAGTAGGTATGCTGCAGATGTGGTCTGAGCTTTTCTTGACTTCGGTCTGATCTATAAATGCGATGATGTAACAAATTCAAGGCCTAAAGTCAACTGACCGTTATCACTCTATCTTGTGGAAGCTTATTTATCTGAGAAACATTATCGAGAAATTGGAGTTAGTAATCCTATTTTCGAATTGATTTCGGTTAGGACACGTCCCCGTTAAATTGAATTTGTTTTCCGGCTTCAAAGAGTACCTACCTATCTAATGAACAATAAATATTGGATTTATGTAGTAGGTGACCATAGGGCTGGCAGCTTCCTCGGCCAAAGGATCAGCCTTGCCACACAGAGAGAAAACGCTGCCAGCCTTTTGGGCACCATAACCAATGGCAGCGCTGGGGGTGATATTTTTTATATGTAGTATAAATTCTTGTTTTCTTTTTTTGTTTAGTAGGTAACATTTTCAAGCTATTTCAAAACACAAACATAAAATAGACACTGATAAAACCACATAATCCCCCTCCGCTATCTAGAATAAAAAAGCTAGGAGAACGAGAAAGCGATTATGATAAATAAATATTGTATCATCTAAGTAAATCTGGCTAATCATATTTTAACTCTAAAATAGTAGTGATGTTTAAAAAAAGTTTATTTATAAACCTAATGAGAGTTATTTATTATATTTCTTTGTCAATGGCGAGACAAAAAATAAAGTATTTGTTCGAACACTTATTGTTAGTACCTAAATATTTTACGTAACAAGGTTATTCAAAAAGGATTGATCAAAGTGGTTGAGAAGCTATTGGTATTCCATTGGGATTCCAAGTTCACCTCGTTTGTTCAAAGCTTTTTAGATAATCTACCTTCATTAGTCGAATCTGAATTTACGGATGCCATTTCGCAAACTTTCCCCATCTGAGGTTGCTTAATGTCGATGGACCTTTAACTCATTAGAGGTTTTAGGTTTTAGTTCAGTCTGTTTAATGAACCTGGAAATTGATGAAATTTATCCATCAGTAAGTTTGATTGGGATAATTGACACAAATGTTCATGAGTAAGCGAACGTATTTCTGATCCTAAATGCTATGTTTATAGAATAGTAACGCTAAAATAGTAGATAATACTTAGCTGTCAAAAATTTGTGATAATATGCCTCTTAAGTAGGTATAATTATATGATCAGTATGTACCTGCTTGTAGGTGAGTAATTTATTAACATTATCGTAATGTATTGGTTTCGTCAAAACGTCATAAGCTGTCAGTTTCCTATACAAATTGAAAAGTAAATGTTACGAACACGTTACGATAGTTGTTCGTACACACCCCACTGTCATGGAAATTATCTGCAGTTTAACCCGGCCAAAGTTTTAGTGCTTACCGCGTCAAGCAATGAAAGTCTCATTCTCAACTATTGAGAGTAAGCATCAACTGCCTTCTCGGCTTATTTACTTAGTTGGCCTATTTGAATTTGGCATTATGCTCTTGCCTTAACACTTCTCGAGGAAAATCCTGTAATCTGTACTCTTGGGATCGTGAAATTGATTTGAAAGGTCTTGGGGCGCTTTGGAGTAACGATACTCAGGGAAGCAGTGGTTCGGCCATCGGATAAGTTGTCCCAAGAGAATGAACTGTTTATTTTATTTTTTCTTCTACTACCATGAACTGTACCCTACCTATTCGCAAATAAATAATTTGAATTTCTTTTTTGGAATTTGAGAGAGAGCCGATAAGTTCTCATAAGTCACGGTTAACAATTACTTTTCAAACTTCGGTCTTATCAACGTATATATAATAATATCAAGTTTGATAAGACTTAAGTGCAACCCCGCAACGTAAATAAAGTATATTGGAGTCTTACTTAATCAATAATCATAATAGAGAAAAGTAAATATAATTATTAGTTGATTAGAATTAAGTTACATTTAAGTACAAGTAAAAAGAGTATGTGCTACTTATAATAGAAGAAGCAAAATCATTTAAAGAACCGAGCCTGGAAAACAGGTGGTAAGCTTCAACGGCTGGACGAATTTTGATTAGGCATAGCTAAGAACCACCGTGATTCAATTATCTTTAGAATGAAAAACCGGTCAAGTGCGAGTTGGACTCGCGCACCGAGGGTTCCGTACAAACCTGTAGATAAGGAGTAGTAATTTTGAAATTTTCAAAATTGACAAAAATATTTTTTTTTATATGATGAAACTGAAAATTTACGGTTTTCGTAATTTTTCCTATATCTGTACTATAAGACGTGACTTCGTACTAAATTTCAAAATTCTAAGTTTACGGGAAGTACCCTGTAGGTTTTGATTCCCGTGCGATTTTCGAAAATTTGCGGATATTTGCGGCCTAAATGGCTGTATCTTTTGATTGCGTTGGCTTAGAAGGTTGATTTTTCTACAGCTTCCAGGGACAGTAGACCTAAGTATCATATAGAAATTTCAGTTTGATACCTCCACGCGTTCCTGAGAAAAACGGTCTTGACAGACGGACGGACGGACGGACGGACAACAAAGTGATCTAATAAGGGTTCCGTTTTTTCCTTTTGAGGTACGGAACCCTATAATACACCTCTTTTTCGTCGAGGGTTGAGAACAGATTTATTAATCGAAATTAAAAAAAATAAAAAATTACGGACATTATTAAATGCATGAAAAAATAATAATAATATTAAGTGTGTTATACACTGAAGTTATGAGATTAGGCTCCCTACACGCGTAGCGCCAAATTCGATTTGCCGCGCGAAAGGGTTCCCGTACACGTGACTAATTACGCAATGACGTAGATAAACAGGCGATGTAATTGAGGCTTTTGTTGCTGAAAAATAAGGAATGGAACTTACAACACGGAAGCGAACGTTTCGTATTTTTCGTGTGTAAAAAATTGTTTTCATTTCGTTATTGTTATCGTCGAGTCCACTTTAGGAGCTACTGTGTCATTCGGCGACCTCCGTCGAGTAATTGCTTAAGTACCATTTTCAAGGTGCCCGCTGTCCATGAGGTCCCGGGTTCAATCCCCGGAAGGAGACAACGTTGGAAACCAATTTTCAATATTGTCACGGGTCTGGGTGTTTGTGGTACCATCGGTGTTCTGGTTCCTATTACACAAGTGCTTAAGCTACTTACTTTATGATGAAAATAATTTATGTGATGTGGGAACAACTTATTTATATTTACTGTATCTAAACTAAGACGTTTTTATGCGCATGTGTGAATTTGATTATTTAATGTGGCAACGTCTATCATTCGCCATTACAAGCGCATGCCTAAAGGTGGCAAGCACGACAGTGAGCGCTAATTCGGCTCCATAGGCTAGATGGCGCTGTTAGCCTTGTACCGCACATGAACCGCGGCATACAAAATTGAGATCCAGGATAATATAGTTAGACAAATCAATCTGCCTTGGGACAGACTTATCACTTGGTCCCCAACCATAATTTCCGGTAGGTAGGAAGCGCTTCCCTTCAGCTTCCAAACTCTAAACTTGATGCGCCAAATTGAACATGATCAATTTATCGAACATTGTAGTAAATGAAGTTGATAAAAACTTAGGTCTTTTTTTTCGAAGTTTGCAAATTTTAGGTCACCACATGGTGCTGAGTGTGTTCCAAGCCTAATGTGACTAATCTTAGCGTTTCGTCACGTCACGTCCCCGTAATTCCCGTGACGTCATCACGCCAATCTATCCGCACGACACAGATTAGATAAAGGTCACGTGTAAGGTGAAACGTCACTGCGACATCAGTTTTCAGGTGTCGTTAGAAGTTGACGCGTGAAATACGTGGAATGTGTGTCATCATTACCTAACTACTCATATTTGGGGAAACTTTTATAAGAGCGGAGATGGAAAACACGTATATTAAGTAAAAAAAAAACCTGTTTGATATTAATTTTTAATTTGTATTTGTCTTTTTATTCAAAAAGATTTTGGATTTCTCTTTAAAACACAACGATTTCAAATCAAATTCAGGGTCGTCATAGTCATGCCTTCCCTGGCCAAGGAACTTTATTTTAAGTCAAAAATTCTAGCGAAAAGTGTTGTATGATAAGAATTTTCTATAAATTATGACATGAATTATAGTTTCTAGTGGACAATAAAACAGAAATAACATGAACCATATTATGTCCTTAACCATAATGTTCAAATTCAACATAAAAACGACGAGTATTGGGTCATAATGGCGGGTATTGGAACAAATGTGACGCAAATGAGTATGTTGTTAGTTTTTAATTATTCGTTTTTTTATTTGTGTCTTATGTATGATATTTAATAATAATAATAATAATAAAATTCATTTATTCAAGTGACAATACACTTATCCTATGTTAGTAATTCATACTTAATTAATTTATAATTATTTACTTCTGCACAACTCCTGCCGAGGTTGTGCAGCAATAATTCAAAATTCGACAGTCAAGTCTGCTCGCTATCATAGCCAGAATCATGTTGGGGCTGCTCCTCACTCTGCGCACCAGGGAGCCACACCGTTTCCGCATGGTTGCGTAAAAACAGTCTACCCTCGCTTTTGCAAACATCCCTGATGCGCTACAGTACCTGGGCAGACCCATCAGGATCCTGAAAGCGTTGTTGAACTGGACCCGCAGAGCGCTATACGACGAGCGCGAACAATTAGCCCATAGGCTACACGTGTAAAAAGTAGTACAATACGCCCGGAAGAGCGTAGTTTTTACGTTTAATGAACAACGTGAGGACCTACGAGCCAACATGTTCGCCCTTACCGCAAGCGCTCTGCGTTCCCGCTCAACATCATCATCATCCCTGAGGTCGGGTGTCAAGACATGGCCTAAATATTTAAATTTGGTCACCCGTTTTAACGCACAGCCATTTAAAAATACGTCTGGAAATATATACGGGCGCTTTTGTCCTTCCCCAAAGATCATGACCTGGCTCTTCAACACATTATATGCTAGTCCATGAGATTTTGCGTAGGCCTCACATATTGCAATGAGCTTTCTCATTCCACATATGGATGCGCTCAGTAGCACCATATCATCCGCGTAGCTTATATTATTAACGCACACGCCATCTACGTAACAGCCAACTCTAGTGCTGCTGAGCTCCTCTATTATAGTACATTTTGTAAAAAAATTGAATAAATTGTAATTTTTTTTATGAAATTTTTGTTTTCCCAAGTCTTCTATTTAATACGCAGCAGCATCCCAAAGTCGGTCAAATGCAGAAACCGACGAGTATTGGTATTTTTACCTAATTTGGTTTATCATAAATAAGTGGCATCCCCAGTCTTGAACGGCAAAAATAAATGTTATTCGTCCTAAAATTACACGTCTTACCAACACATACTCATTGACATAAAGTCACGCACACACACTCGTCAACACAAACCAAAACTCCTTTGTTCGCACGCAAGGTGTCTGCAAAGTTTTATGTCGTCATTCTCATTTGCATAATAAAACTGGACCGTAATAGGTTGTAAAAAGAAAAAGAAAACTTTCAACGTCACCTTAAGTATGAGTAACAAGACTGATAAGGATTGGACTATATTCTTTTTCATCGCATTTCAGAAACTCATTTTGTATTCTGCTATTCAAGATTGAATTTTTGCAGCTTTAAAGATTTAATAAACTTATTTTATTAACATGACAGGCCCATATTATCTGTATTATATAGCTTCACATTACAATTGCCTACGCAGAGGTCACGTGTAGTGTTACAAAAAAAAACCGTTTCTTTTTAAAGACATCGGTAGGTGGCTGGAAAAGGCAAGTTTTATAAATAAAAACAAAAAATATCACATTTAATGCTTTAAAAAGGAAAATATTTAAAAAAAAACAATGCCATCTCGGTGTTTCTTAATATTTTTTTTAAAAACTTGAAAAAAAATCATTTTTTCAATCATATTTTGCAAGCGAAGCCTTCTGTCGCTTCGACAGCGCCGTATGCAATTGTAACTTGTCAAAGCCGAGGCCACCTGTTCTTAAAGATTTATTTATGTGTAAAAACTTTGAATTCTTGTTATGTAAAGGTCCACACGAAAAGTTCTGTTTTTGCTTAACGAACGGGTAAACAGTGATGTACAGAAACATACGGGGTTATTGATATTACATTACACTGAAATCCTGCAAAGCCTGGACCCGCGCTTATGGGCACGTAGAGTTTTGACCGTTTCACCGCTGATCTAATTGTTGTTGAGTTGAAAATACAAATGTTCAATATTAAACTAAATGAACGGAATTTGAAACCTTCAGTGCATGTAAACAAATATTATTTTCGACAACTCACATTAATATTATATCTGAGTACCTACCAAGAAACTGAAAAATGACCTTACAACTTAGAACTCCTCTACCTAGAAAGTTATCTAACTTTTTAATCTTCCTTGGTTCTAGGTTCTAGTTCTGGGTAAATGACTACTTAATGTGAAGACAGCAACGCGAATGCATCTTCCATTTATCACAATATATTAGAAATTTGTGTAAGCATTCCTTTCCCACCAGCCTAAGTATGTCTAAAATATTATTGAGGTACCGTTTTAAAGATCTCGCCTGAAAGTAGACTGGGCCAAAACTCTAACATTTGTTCAAACTTGAACGCAGACGAAGTCGCGGGCAGCCGCTAGTTTTTGTTATTTATGCTAGTATCTGATAATATTATCCAGTATAAAACCTTATTTTAAAATTTCAAAATCATAAATACTCTTTGTTAGCGGGTTTTTAAGCTTAGTTTAGGATTAACCAGCACACAGTTTCAATTTAAACTTGCACATAAACCTTGTTAAGGTAGAAAGTTTCCTTACAATTTCGAACAACAATATTTGAAAACTTTGAAAGGTTATCTTTGCAATTTAGTGGAGTAATAAAAGGGAAAAATGTTGCTAAACTTTTAGCCGTTACTTTGCAATAAAAAGTGCAGTCGTTTTCAATTTATTTTTCAAGCTTTTGTGTGACACAAAACTCATAAAGAACAAGAAGAGGAACAGGTCGGACTTCTAAACCAAGGGTCGCGGGTTCGATCCCCGCACAGTACAAGCATAAGCGTGCATTAACATGTGTGTTTGTACTGGTCTGGGTGTTTTCTATGTATAATATGTATTTATTCACAAAAAAAATGTATTTAAGTATGTTTATCCGTTGTCTAGTACCCATAACACAAGCCTCGTAGCTTAGTTTGGGACTAGAGAATTGGTGTGATTGTTGTGAAATAATTATTTATTTTTATTTTATTTATAAGACCAGAAAAATAACGGTTGTATTGAAAACTTCATCCTTTTTCAAGTCTGTTAAAACTAGTTCATCTGTTTGGTGAGCACGAAAAACTATCGTAACGTATTCGTACCGTTTACCTATCGTTAACTTGTCAATTTGTATAAGGAAACTGTCTGTTTCTGACATTTGGACGACACGAATACGGTACTACCTAAATCTAATGTTTTTATTTTTTGTTACGCAAGTAAAGGTTCATGTCTTGCTTGCTATTTTAAATTACTGGTGATAAATCCTTTTTTTTTTAATCTGAGGACTAGACGACGCACTCAGGATTTAACGAGAAGAAAATAAATTTAACTCTTGTACAGTTGCCATTAAAATTGTTATGCCTGTGGGACGATAAACCGGAGTTAAGCTCAGGGTTGCTTGGGAACTAGGAAGTTTCTTAGCCACGTGTAAGGAGTTAAGTTGTTCGTTCTTTTTATTCTTATATCCCTGGAAAATAAAGAAGAATATAGTCCTGGCTTTTGAATGGTTAATTTTTCCTGCTGCGCAAACTTACTTCTTAGGGTGGTAACTGACGCAAGCAAAAATTTACACCTACCGTAGTATACATATAGTAGAATATAATAAAATATGTATGCACCAAAAATATAAAAGTCTGTTAAGTTCAAATAATAATAATAATAATAAATATTTCACATCAATCACACCAATTCTCTAGTCCCAAATTAAGCTACGAGGCTTGTGTTATGGGTACTAGACAACGGATAAACATATATAAATACTTTTTTTTGTAAATGAATACATATTATACATAGAAAACAACCAGAACCGTTACCAATACACATGTCCATGCACAAGTAGGTTTGTACTGTGCGGGAATCGAACGAGCGACCCTTGGTTTTAGAAGTCCAACCTGCGGACCACTGCACCGTCGTCTGGTCTGGTCTGGTCCTCAAAATAAGACGTATATTATAATTGATTGGTTGTAAGATGATTACTTTTGTGTCATTGAAAATTGTATTTTGTCAGAAAACGCTGCAGGAGTGTTGACGCGACGAATGCAATCTTTTTTATTCAATCAAAACTTTTATGCGATCTTAAATTATTTATTCATAACATGCCTCAATTCCCCCAATTCCTGTATTGACAATAAGCCGTAAATAGGGGAAACGCCGTCTTCGTAAACTGACAGGAAACTTTCCCAAAAACTCGGAAGGGAATTTGGCATAAAGCGCCTTGTTTAGCCAACTTTTATTTTCGTTTGCGTAAGTATGAAAAATGATAATGTTTTATTTACATTTTCCTTATAAATAAATGTCACGTCATGAATGATTGTGAATGCTCTCGGCATAAGTGGAACAAGGACAATGTTAAAAAAGGCATTACCTAGGGGATAAGTAAGGAGGGTTTTATGTTTAAAAAAGGCAATGGGTGCAGTGAAAATTAAATGTGAAGGGTAAATTGTGGTTAGTAACGCAAAAAATTGGTTGCCTGTAAAGTCGGTATACGGGCGAAAGTTTTACGTGACAACGACTTTGAGTGGTAAAATAATTTTAATGTGAATATTCGTTCGTATAACATGAACCGGTGTGTATGCCTATCTCTCTCACTCTCTCTCTCGCTCTGTCTCTCTCGCTCTTAGGCGGGCTAACTGTGCTCGAGTGGAAGGGACGCGTGCCTTTCACTTTTTATGTCTGTCTCACTCGCTCTTAGGCGGGCTAACCATGCCCGAGTCGAAGGGACGCGTGCCTCTCACTCGCTCTCATTGTGAGCGCATAACGTGAGCGGAGCGTAACGCAGTTTCTTGAAGTGTCACCCGGCAAACCAATTTATAAGACGTTGTCACGTCAAAATTTGGAAGAGGGTAATGCTCCAGGTTTTATTGTTATTTTCTACTAAATAGTAGTTTTTGGAGCAGAGCCAATAACGAGAATTGCTTTAAGCTTGGGTGTAAAATAATATATACACTTATTTTTACGACTCACAAAAGGAGAGAAGTGGTAGTCAGTGTTGTGGCTGAGTACTTAGTAAGACTTTTTTTTATTTGTTACGCGAAGGAAATTCGTTACGCATACCTACTACCATGAAGACGATAGTAGGTTATGTAGGATTCCTCGACTTCCCGTGACTATTGTCAAGTATACCCACTAAACCTCCGCGAGTTCTCTCATGCCAATATCAGCAAGGCAATGAAGGATCGCTTATCCCATGCGCTTCGTTGCCCGGTTAATCACACCAACAGGTGCGTTACTTACGCCCGGGGGATGCCTCGGAAACCTTGAGACATCCCCACTGTCTGATTGACCCTTACAATGCGGATGGTGGGAGTCCACTCCCTCCACAATTAGGTCTACAAAGAGTCGGCGAGCGATCATAACGCCACCGTCGCGTCAGTCTATTGATAAACACATTTCCTTGGACGCATTTCAGGTGGAGGAAATTATAGGAATATAATTTCAATAAAACTTCTTCGAAACTTGATTACACAACCAGCCACCGCAATATTCTGTCTCAGAATACGACGACGCATTACTTTTTAAGGCTTCCCACGATATCCTTGCTGAACTTAGAAATGACAATGCATTTCATATTGTAGAAAATACAATTTCGCCCTTCAGCGTTATTAAAAAACTTCAACACAACTTCGCAGACTTGGATAAGTAGCGTTGAATAATTTTATTACAAAATAGTTTTTTTCTTCGCGTCTGATTTTGGAAATGAAATCAGCACCGGCTTACTCAAAATGTAAATGACATTTTCCGTCGGTCAATGTAAATTAATATTTTACTAGCTTTTACCCGCGACTTTGTCCGCATTAGGTAGTTTTTTCCGAATAACGCATTCGTTTTTCCGTAATACGAATCTTATCTAAATATAATTCAAATCTTTGATAACTTAGCAGTGAAAGCGATCAGATTCCCCGGAAAGTTTTCCTATATGAATGCGTTGTTTTTTTTTGTTCTTAAGTTTCAAACTATCTCCTTACCAAATTTCATTTAAATCTGTTCAGTAGTTTAGGCGTAAAAGCGATCGGCCTACTTGAATTTTCCCATGGGAATGCGTCGTTTTCCCGCGGTAAAAAGTAGCCTATCAAAATATCCTCTTACCAAATTTTAATGCAAATTGGTTCAGTAGCTTAGGCGTGATTGAGTAACAGACAGACAGACAGAGCTACTTTCGCATTTATAATATTAGTATGGATTGTGGCAACACTGTTGGTAGGTATCGATGTCGCCTTCACTATGATGACGAAGACAGAGGCCTTACTTGTACTTAATATTTAAGGAGGTAAACATTTGTTAAGTAGATATCGTATTACGTAAAATTAATTTTATTTTTGTTGTAAATTATATTGTTTAATAAGCATTACTTTAGAAAATCTTGCTCGTGATAGATAGTCTGAAGCACAAGTTAACCCTAGTTCAGACAGAGAGAATACTTTCTAGCCTAAGATTTTTTTCCCTTTTTGTTTCTAATTTAATTTTCCTTTGTTTATGAATAAATGACTATTATTATTTAGGTCTTGAAACTCCTTACTGTTTGTAGCAATTTGATCCGTATGAAGCACAACCAACCAATTAATCTCGGAATGGTATGTTTATAGAGTTTCAAAACTTGAGTGCTGTAACTCTAACTCGCGTTTAATTCAATCTTGCAAGTTTATCCGGGAATGCAATCAGAGACACCGCTTTCACTAATTGCGTTCTAGTTTCAATTCGAGAATTTGTAAGTCTTACGCCCAGGATACACATGCGGCGGTCTGTCGCAGCGCCTCGCTACTATGAGCGAAAACGGCACGACGACTGGTTAACATGATTTCAGAACGAAGTCGCAGCGACAGAAATTCAGGTGTGCCCTGGCGTTTAACACAAGAAAAACTGTAGCCTTAGAAAAAATACTATACGTGGAAACTTATAGTTATAGAGAGATTTGCAAAAAGAGCAAAAAAAGGGCATTCACTGGCAAGAAATATTTGGCCTAGGATTTGAATAGGAATCCTGGCATAGTGCACCCAATGAAAGATATTTACTTAGGATAATCAAACAACAACTTTGACAACCACAACAAGAAGTCGCGGGTTCGATCCCCGCACTCTACAAACATTTGTGTGCATGAACATGTCTGTTTGTACTGGTCTGGGTGTTATATGTATTTATTTAAGTTTATTTGTAATACCACTGTTGATTCTGATATCTGTAACACAAGTGCTAAAGCTACCTACTACGGAGTCAGATCAATGTATGTGATTTTGTTGTATATTATATTATATTATAACAAACAGATATAATCTACAATATTTAAACAATTCATTTGATGTCTGCTAGTGGTTTTTTTTTTGAGGCACCACTAACTTTGATAAATTTATCCAATTAGCAATAGATTTAATTAAACTTTCCTAGTTAAGTAACAAACGATTAGTTATCTTTGTTAAAATTTCTATATTAATTTGTGAAGTTGATTGTATAAATTAAAAGTTTTGGCAAGCAGATGTTTATTGAATTTCAGATTTAACTTTGCTTTTGATTGAAGCAGCGTCGAATTTACAGGACCATAAAGATAATTGATTGTATAAAGGAGTATTTTAATTGGAATTAACGAAACATTTAATCAAATGTTGCCTGAGCCGAATGTTATAAAATTAAACCTGCGATATTTGTAATGTTTTTTCCAAGAGATAATCTTTGGTGCACCTACTTACCATGTGCCGCTAGCAAAAGGGAACTGTACAACTTTGGTGTAATGGTCAAGAAGTTGAAGTATTAACCAAGAGGCCGCGGGTTCGATCCCTGCACTGTACAAACATTTGTGTGCATGAACATGTCTCTTTGTATTGGTCTGGGTGTTATATGTATTAATTTATTTGTAAAACCACTGTTGATTCTGATATCCGTAACACAAGTGCTTTAGCTACTCACCACGGAGTCAGATCAATGTATATGATGTTGTTGTATTTATTTAAGGACTGCCTCGTTGGTGTAGTGGCAAAGTTTCTGCCTTACATCCGAGAGGTCCTGGGTTCGAATCCCAGGTCGAGCCAAAAATTGTTTCTGAGATTTTCTGTCATGAATTTCTCATAAACAGCTCGGAGTCGGGAAGTTGGCGGTGTTACACCCCCGTACCTCGGAAAGCACGTTAAGCCGTTGGTCCTGCGCCTGATCTCTCTCCAGTCATGTCGGATTGCCGTCTCACAGAAATTTGAGAGTGATGGAATAGTAAGTGCACCTGTGTATCGCGTTCACACTTGTGCACTATAATATCTCCTGCGTAGTTGGCTGATCTCTGTTGAGATTGGCCGCCGTGGTCGAAATCGGGTAAGAAGACTATTATTTATTTAAACTCTACGGATGTATCTTTCAGTGTGCTTTTATACTCTACGTGTAAGTGAGTTTGGGCAGGCAACACGCGGACTGGCGCGTCAAATCGTAAAGCATTAGCAGGCCTCTCTCACTCGACTTGCGCGCGGTAATAGCCTACTCTCGCCCGCACCGACGCCGGTGCGAATTTAGAGGGCTGTCGACAACCGTCGGACGCGCTCACGAAGCACTGAGTAATCTGTTCTTGTTAAACGTTAGCTTTATTACGTAGTGGTTTAGTCGACTAATGACTAATTAATTAGCAAAATGACTAGGTAGGTAGGTAGGTACCTACGTAGTTGAAAATAAAATTGACCGATTCTCGAAATGTACCTACCTACAAACGACAGATTCCATTAATGACCAATTTGCGAAATGATAGTTTTTTTTTTATTGTATTGTATGAAAATAGTAAGTATCTAGGTATTTTTGTTAGAAAATTTAGGAATATGAAAAATAAAAGAAATGGAGATAAAGGATCATTTATTTTAAATAGTTTTCATTATGATCACAAATAATAGAAAAAAGCATGGCGTAGGTAAACATCTTATGTTTGTACGTATGTACACAAAAATAAGGATGATAGATAATATAAATACAAATATTTTATTTCTTCTCTAACACAGATATCATTACAAAGTAGTTACAATCAAAATATTGTTTCCTTAATGCAAAATCTAGTAATAGGTAGACCTACACTTTTTTACTCAACAATAAACATTGTGTCAACCCTAGTTCAATTGTCGCACGGTCTCACGTCACGTGGTCTCGCGCAGCTGCGAAGCAATAGTGACTTTATGCTCAGAATTGTAGGTGCATTTTTGTACGCGGCAGAAAAAGTAGTCTATTAGCGCTGTAGGTATCGAAATTTTTCTTTGGAGTGATTTATCTGTTACGTAGTAACTATTTAGTAATCTGTGGCATTAGCTGTTATCCGTGAGCGACAAGTGACACGTGACAAGTGCGACGCGACACCGAAATATCAAAGCTGAAAAACAGCATTATTTTGCTTTAAATTTCCACTGAACGACGCCAGCGCAGGAACCAAAGTACATCTAACTGTAATCACCTGAAAAGGCTAGAGCTGGAAGTCGCAGGACTTACAATACCTACAACTCACAACGTGACACAGAAGATGCACCTGGAATCACAACACTGACACCAACAAAAGACTCGACGCGTTTCGCCACTACACGTGGCATCCTCAGGACATGTTGTCGCTTCACATCATCTGTCGAAGCGACTTCAAGCTCTAGCCTTTTTAGGTGATTGCAGTTGGATGTATTTTGGTTCCTGTGCTGGCGTCGTTTAGTGGAAATTTAAAGCAAAATAATCGCCTTTTTCAGCTTTAGTTATGGATTCCCGCAAAGTAACGCCTGATTCCATCAATTATAAGCCGAAATATTAATTTGTATACGTTTACGATAGTGTCCTACCTAAAAAAGAGCTATTAACAGCATTGGTCGCATCGCGTCGCGTCGCACTTGTCGCGTTGAGGCACTCACGTGGGACAACGCCTTAGTCACTAAAGTCCCAACGCAAGGCGCGTTTCATTTGTTTGATATTCCCACGCCCGCCGTCGCCACCGCGCTAGGCTCGCAGCGTGGACCCACACTCAGACATCGTCAGCCTACGCCAATGGAATAGAAACGCCTATTCCACAATCAGATCTTGTTACAGAGAGGCGGATCCGAAACGATCTGTCGCAAACGAGATTCCCCGATCCGTTCGGGATTACTTCTTGTTGATGGCGCGAACAAATCACGGGAAAGACGAATACGTTTGCTCTCGGCATGAATAATAAACAAGCTTTTAACTTGTGTGGGGCACATAAGTTAGGCAGGCCAGAGTTTGCCGTATATTATGTAGTTACACACGACGCTATATCAAGCTACTAATTTTCGTTACAAAATCACCCTTATTACGTTAGTATAAGATGCCGCAGTGATCAACTTGTGTACGTACACACGACAGCAAGTCAAGGAATTCGTTGTGGCAGCTCTCTCATGCATTTAGTAAGGGCGGTCTTGTAAGAAGCTAATGCTAATACACCTCTCGAGGGGCCATAAGGAAACAGTGACGCGTTTGATTTGCGCTTTTGTACACTCTCTATTATTAAGGCTCTTAATGTATTTAATAATATAGGGTGTTCCAAAAAATACTGTCTTAACTGAACGGTGTTGTTGTGCTGAACTGAACAACTTTCGCTAAGAAACCTAGGTCGAAATCACAAAAAAATTTTTGAGTCACCCACAGTAAATCGATCAGCCGATTGGCAATTTTGTATGGACGGGTCCGATTTTTTGGGATTTTGACGTAGGTATCTTTGGGAATGTTGTGCAGTTTCCCTGCATAACAATACCTTACAGCTATTACGGTTTATTTTGTTAAGCCTTGTAGATACAATTTTATTTTGTAATTTAAGTACAATGCAGTGCCTCAGTGTGCCCAATTATATTTATCCTTTTCGTTCTACGGTTCTCATAATCCGCTACGTTTCTGACGTGTGAAATAATTTATTTAATCAATTAAATATTGAGCAACAATAATTTATTCATTTAAGTATATTGTTTTTATTTGCATGCCAAATTATTTTTAATAAAAGCGGATAACTTAATACTTAGTCTTAAACTATTTTAAAATATAACAAAATGAGTACTGTAATCCGCACGATTCAATTTGTCGCTCCAATATTTAGTGAAACTATTCAGCACTGTTCAAAGCTTTTCGTTTAAAACGACTAAAGTCTATTTGTTTTCAGCTTAAAGCAATATCTACGAGGGTTCTCTTCTCCTTTCAGTTAAAGTTATTTATTTTCGGAGGGTGTAAATAAAGTTAAAAATGAAAAGATTGCAAATTTTCTTTGAGAATAAAACGGTATTTGCAGAAGTTAAATTTTACTCTGGCGGTGTTAAAGAAAAAAAAATTGCTTTGCTCATAGAAATCGGATATGTGTAGTGAAAATAGGCGAAAACCCCGCCTATACCTGAAGCTCGATGAATTCATTAATTCACACTTCTAATACTTCATTAATTAAAGCATTTGAATGGTGCTCAACACCCGCGAGTTTCATCAATGCACACAATATTATGCACGAGAGCACTTTAAAGCAACGCAAATAGGCTGCGGGCTGAAATAACGCTCGTCGCTTATTTAATTCACCTGTAACATTCATTTAATTTGTTGAAAAAATACAGGTCGTTCTGAAAGCTTCAATTAGCTGTTTCGATGTACTTACATGAATTGATTGAAATGGTAGTTCTATGGTATAATGGTAATGATGTGTGAAGCATTTAACACAGAGAGAACTTTGCTTTGTTGTATTGACGAAAGCATGCGCATATAATGCCAAAGTTTTTACCTTGACATGCTGTCATGTGTACTAGTGTCTTAAAAAGAAAAAAACGATTATTGTTTTGACGGATTTCTTTTCACGTAGTAAGGCGTCAGGAATATATAGCCGGGAGTACAGTGTGCTACTGAAAAGAGCAAGATAAAGACATAACACAGTCCGCCACCTCTATATGACCACAGTATGTTGCAGGCTCGATATTGACTATTGACTGCCTCGATGGTGTAGTGGCAAAGTTTCTGCCTTACATCCGAGAGGTCCTGGGTTCGAATCCCGGGTCGAGCCAAAATTGTTTCTGAGATTTTCTGTCATGAATTTCTCTAAAACAGCTCGGAGTCGGGAATTTGGCGGTGTTACACCCCCGTGCCTCGGAAAGCACGTTAAGCCGTTGGTCCTGCGCCTGATCTCTCTCCGTTCATGTCGGATTGTCGTCTCACCGAACTTTGAGAGTGATGGAACAGTGATGTGCACCTGTGTATTGCGCTCACACTTGTGCACTATAATATCTCCTGCGTAGTTGGCTGATCTCTGTTGAGATTGGACGCCGTGGTCGAAATCGGCCAGGAGGATTATTACTATTATGTTGCAGGCCTTAAAAAAGGAAAATGTTGCTGCAATTTATCGGAGTGTTGCACCACTGAAGGTTTTCATCAGCCTTTGACCGTACTGGAATAAGTCCACGCGTTATGACAAAACTCTCAAACTATCAGTTTCAATATTAAATCACTTCAACAGCGGGAGAAGTTAACATTTTTTAAATATTGCATAGCTTTTATCACGGGCTTTGAGAGCGGTGACCGAATCAAGAAATTCCGTAACAAAAAGTACCTAACACATCGTCTAACGTCGTTTCAGCTCGGCAGACATCGGCACTAAGTTTGTGTGCGTGCGACTAGGCGTATGCGTGTAGACATGCAATAGCTTTACCGCGGCAGTCCACGAGTGCCACACGTCTTTTTTAGCTACTTTTCTCTGCGCCCATTTTTGCACGTGATTGCTTTGTTGGCCGAACTTTTCGGTATTACGCCTCGACTTCTCAATTTATATATCATCATTGTTTTCATCTCGTGTTACCTTATGTCTCATGCGAAATATCGGAGCGAGAAGTATCTTTGATAAGATTGACAGGCCAACCTGCTTTCAGCGTATTAAAATGATGATGACCGTTATTTTATAAAAGCCCTGAATTTGCTTCAGTTTACTATTATCACATTTTAATAGTAAAAATAAACATTGTCTCCTGTAAGTCCTGAAACTTGGCAAGATCGAGGTCACGACCCCAAAATACGATAATTATCCCAAGAGGGGCAAACGATTGTGGCAAACGGGTCGGGTACAACTGTCTGAACTGTAGTCTAATAAATAAATGAGATAACCAGTTAGTAAAATATAGGTTCAATGGGGTACTAAATTTAATATTAAGCCGTTTGTGTCACTATTATTGTTAATCTACAATGTAACATGTGGAACTATTCTGCTAAATGACAAACGAGGCCTTGGAGTTGTTAAATTCTGACCAATGTAAGGTCGTACTATGATGCAATACTGATTATGAAAAGGTATTACAAAGCATCTGTGGCGACCTCTACCGTTCGCCATCACAAGCGCACAAAGGAAAAAGGTGGAAAGCACGACAGCGAACGCTGATGCTGCTCCACAGGCTAGATGGCGCTGTTAGCCTAGTACCGCTCATGAACCGCGGCATATATGATTTAGATCCATTATTAAAGATGATGTCTATAGGCCCTTGGTCCCCGACGATTAAACCCTAACGGTTGGATTCGCTTCCCTCTAGGTTCCTAAATATTTTCGAAAAGACAACACTTAAAAAATTCTTTTCGGATCCGGTCATCGGGGAGGAGTCGAACCCCCGACCTTTGGAAGTCCGGTCCAATGCTCTGACCACTGAGCTACCGAGAACCTTAATTGAGTCGTTGAAGTGCTTTTTAACGCTTTGAGCCAGCGTATGTTTAATCAATGATTGTGGGAGACACCCCCAAATCACCCGAGAGAAATATTTTTACAAATATTTAACAATCAGTTAAGATGAAACAGGCTATAATTTTACTTGTTAAGTATTTTTTTGCGTTTACACCTATCTAAATATTTTGCGCCAAACAACCAAAAAATCTCGATATTGATACTATTCAAAGTAAGTGACAGCCGGTGACAGTGTCGCCCATACTGCCTAGCTGCAAGCTTATTTCTTCCAACTCCTACAACAAATTAAAGTGGAAATGACTTCTAATGACTAAAATAAGGCAGATGACAATCTAGCAAAGAACGATGTCATTTTTCTTCATGTACTATGCAGTGTGACTTTTGCACGGCTCTAGCTGTGAGAGCGAACATGCTAGCCCGTAGATTTGCACGGCGTAACACTGAAGTCAAGCAAGCCCTGCTCAGAGCCTATAGCCAGTCTTTCTACACATGCAGTCTATGGGTGGAGTATACACAAAAGACGCTCTCAGCTCTGCGCGTCCAGTATAATAATGGTTTCAGAATACTGATTGGGCTGCCTCGGTATTACAGCGCTACGGTGTTTACCGAGGCTCGCATAGACAGTTTCCCAGTAGTCATGCGCAAGCGGGTCGCCTCTGCCTGGCGCCGCATCCGAGACAGCCTCAACAGCCTCCTGGCGGCGATAGGGGGTCGCTATTGCTGCCCTACCCTCAGGCACTGGAACAACGTCCATGTTGGTTCGTGACCTGCCTTAGTAAATATTAAGTAGGCCATATTTTGAATGATATCGTGTTGATTTTCTTGGTGATTTTTTTTTGTATTTACTAGCCCTAGCTCGTTATTTATATTTTTTATGTATCAACTAACTGTATATATTATGGAAAGTTTATTTCTGAAATAAATAATAATAATAATAATTTTCCAGGAGCCAGGCTAGCGACCGTCAGCAACCATCGGCGACCGATGGTAACCTTTGCAGCAGTCGAAAACGGTCGCTAACAAGTGGAAGTGGAAGAAGAAATCCTTTTGGCGCTTATTCCGTCGCGCACATATACTCGTATAACTTACAAGCTTTCGTTTTTCTGTCGTTGGATTATTCTGTAAGCTCCCTATCTAAAACAGACTGTGTTTACCTCGATGTAAATTGGAATCTTCGTGCGAAATTAGTTACTAGATTCTAAGCAAACACTAATTAGACCTCGTGCTGAGAGTGTTCCGAGCGAAATAACCACAAATCATGTTAACTAAATTTGTTAACAAGGATTTATGTAGTTCAACACGGTTTTCTGCTGTTGTTATCAATAATAAACTTAGGATCTTTTCGATACCAAATTTTGGATGTAGTCTTTTAAAGAGCCAGCAGTTAGTCGGTAACAAGACGCGTTTACTCTATCATAATAAAAGACATTCGATGAAATGAACCATCGATGTTACGTCTTTCGGGTATACAACGCATCGTTAAAAAAAAATAATCGACTTGTTGTCATTGATGAATTGAAATTCGACGAAACGTTTTTCGAAATGGAGTAGTGATGAACCCGTCAAAATACGCCAGGGTCGTTTCACTCTCTGATTAGCAAAACCTTCAATGATAAGTACGATATTCTGCTCATTTTTGACTGATGTAATAAGACCTTACGTACAGATACAACACATGTTATGCACTCTCCTTTTTGACAATTTTATGATGGCAGTGGTAAGGTACGTTTATGTATGACCTCAACGTATTTACTAAGCTTACAATATTGAGTAATCCCCCTAACTGCTCAAAGCACACCATTTGAAGAAGGTATACTCCTATGTCCTATTTATTAACTAAACCGACCTCTATTCATAAATGGTCGACATTATGCAGGATTGCGTCCATTAGGATTTCCAGCGAGCACCTAATGGTTCGTTGTGGTTTTAATCCGACATGTTCATACGTTGAGTGTACCTATTCAGGTGGATATGGGATCGGAAATGTTGAGCTTTACAACAAGACTTACAGCTAGAAAGATATTAAATAATAGTTTTAATAAAAAGAAGGCTATTTACATGTCTCCACTGGTAGAATTAGAGTACATAAGAAAATAATACCAAAGTATACAAATTTTTGATGAAAATTCACTAAGAGCTAACGCACATATGTGGCATTCTGTCGCCATGACTCGCAACTGTCAGCGTTTATTATTACCTGCGGTGATTAGTTGACACGCATTCCGCTGCAAAATTGCGCTGGTGGTTAGCCCTAATCATAAGTTTCACATCTAAAGTAAAGAATGAGTTGATAAAACTAAAGTTGCAAGCGCACTACTACCGCAATTATCAACCACTAAGGAACTAGATACTGGATATCTGAGCTTGACTTACTGGATAACTAACAGAACACTGTAATATTTAAATAAATAAAATAAAAAATATTTTATTCAGACCACAGGATCCAGAGTGTTAGTAACAATAGCTTATCTCCTATGTTAGTACAATTTAGAAAATACAGTTAGTCGCAATAGATTTCACAAGAAGAATTACGTTGCCAATTATTTAAGACATTGATTCTATGGCCTCAGTCTAAATCTTAGCTAAGGTGTAAGTAACCAGCTACATTGATTTATCTAGTGCTACCACACCTCAAACACCAACAATTACCGAATAAAATACTCAACTGGGCAGCGAAAGCCAACGCTATAGAAATATGGAGCTTTAGGTTAAAAATTCGTAGTACATTCAAGATGAAAAAATAAAGAGTGTAGGTACGAACTTAAACACATTAATTCCAACTTAACTTTACCGTAAACCGAAGTTTGCAATTTCTAGAATTAACATTCCATGTGCATTCCTCAATACAAAGATATTATGCAAGCCGACTCAGTTCATATTGTTGGATTAAGTTCTCAACTTCGTTATTGTTACTAAGTTCACAAGCCGACTACGCGTATAACGTAGATTCTAAGGTGTTAATAATATTCATATTTATTTAGATGTTTATTTATATCTAAGCAAAAACGTAGATACTGCAGCTCAATCATGGGACTGCCAAAACTTAAAATATGTTTGGTTAAGTCAAAATGCTTTAAAACCACGTGTAAACTCATTTGGATTTTTAGCATAAGCAACAGTGGGTGAGCACGAACAATTTCGTAACATATTCGTGTCGTCCAACCGTCAAAAACTGACAGTTTCCCCATACAAATTGACAAGTCAACGATAGGTAAACGCTACGAATACGTTACGATAGTTGTTCGTGCACAGGCTTAGTTTGGTGATATGTTTTATCGTTGAAAGCAGAAACAACATGACATCTGTCACTGAGCGTTTTATCTAGTGTCCAGTCTTGTCCACTGCAGCAAATATTCGTATTTTATAGTTCAGTTATGTTAGTAAGTGAGTGCTATGTGTTACGACAGATATAACGACAGTGTACCCACTTAGGAGCATCTAGAAGCATCCAATTAAGTAATTTGTGTTTGCCACACAGCCATCGGCGAAATCAGAGTAATTGAAATAACGAATAAATATGATGCAGAATTATTTTCTCGTTAATTGTGAGTGCTCATTCGAACATTTTCGAACACAGCGTAGTCGTTAGAGCGCGGAAATTCAAATGTATAAAACAGAAACGTGGCATGTTTGACCTAGATTAGTTTATTTGTGAATAACATAACATAAAAACATTGTTCGATTCAAACTAGGTTTTGTTCATACAATTCAGAGTGCTTTTCAGTTATATTGTTGTTCTTCATTTACGCAAACACGAGACACTGAAAATTATACACTTTTTACAGAATATTTCGTCAGGGTACAATAAAATTTAAAAAAATCGCGAAATAAACCGTAAGAAATGTATCAATTTCTATACTTGTAACAATTTATATAAACTTTCCGATTTCTATGTGCGTGTAAGTCATTTTTTTTGCGCAAGATCCAATGCCACTAACTCAATTCTGTTGGAAATCGTGCTTTACTCGTCTTAGAAAAGAAAATATCGTTAATGTAATAATAACAAGACCTTTATAAATTGAGTAACACCGACCCAATATTCGCTTTTTAGATGAAAAATTTTGGATTACTCCAAGGCGTATCAATCTTCCGCTGTCGACGCGGCAAAGCCTTGTCCGCGATAAGGCATTAAGATAACGTTGTCCTCGGCTCGGGATAAAAATGTATGCCAATTCATTAAGTCTTTCGCTAATAAGTGACCTTTGAATTGATTTCAGAAAAAGTAATCAAAGACATTTAATTCTGTAATTACATTCACTTATGATACATTTTTACACGTCCCGTAAAACCCTACCACAGCTTCGGGACAGTTTGTGGGCTGGCCGAGAAGAAGCTGCGCAAGAAACACGGTCACCATTGTCATTGGCACTTTAGAAAAACTGCTTATTGGATAATGTACATGTATTGTGCTGCTGTGAGCTAGTGCATACATGTTTATCATTTAAATAATCGTTTATTGTGTAGCAACCTTTAGACACTGAGGTATTTTTATAACTGCTTTGAATTTGATAATAGGATAATCTAACATAAACATGATATGCCGTAAGCTCACATAGGTACATGTAAATAACTACAAAAGCTCCTCAAACTTATCTCGAAATAAAACTTTTGAATTGATTAGAATGCCTAGGAACAGTTGTGAATCGGTGTACAATTTTTTCATTGAAATCGGTTTTGTTGATTATTATTAGCTACGTGTCGCGATAGGAACTCAGTGCAAAGAAATAAGTGGAAAACATAAAGTGGTCAGATTTCCAAAATCGCGTCCATCGGAAACATTTCAAACTTTGCGAAATCATAACATTGTAACGCCAAAGTCCTGAAGGGTCGAGGTCCCATTATACAGGGTGTTCGCGACGCCTTAATTCTGTTAATTAACATCAATTATTCCCTCGCTGAATTAATTCTGGGTCCCGGCGTCAAATCATTTTGGATTCTGTGACCGCCGGTATTTTAGGGTTAACGATTAGTTTTGATTCAGAGGATTTACGGCCGGTTTCAATATTCTATCTACAATTCTATTTTATCTATCAATATCTTAAAATGCCTGTTACCTCATATATATTTTAGTATAAATCGTTACGATGGATACCAGCCATTACTCTGTTACACTGTAATAAACCGATGGCCTGTGAGTTTTGATTTTTTAATTTTCTCTGAACATGCATTCGGCTCTAGCTATTATAGCCACAACTAATATTTTCAGCTACAAATAATGCTCCTTTGCCATAACTTTTCAGTAGTTAGTAGCGCTAACAGCCAGATAAATTTCAAGAGGGCGATTTAAAAAGTCATTACCCTACACTTGGAAAGTAGAAACTAATGTCATCTTAAATAAGACCGGCTCATACTAAACAGTCGGATTACTATTTATCTGACTATTGAAAAATTTGCCCTTACTAAATAATATGTTTGGTGTTTTTGAACGAACTTGAGTCCGAATTTATTGGGCTCAGGCGGTTTGTCAACTGGACACTGTCTCTCGAAAAGAAGGGTGCTATTATTATTCCTTTTGATAAACTTGACTCAAAAAATACAAAAACAAAGGTCTAAAAAGCCTTTAGTTACAAATAGCACGTTGAGTTAAAAAATTATTACCTACGCTTTCTTATCTATAGGACGAAATTCGGGAATGCTGGATCCAGCATCCAGCAATCCAGCGCTTTTTTCGACATGTAAAACATATCAAATTCAAAAAAGTTACTTCATGTCTTTGTTAGACGCTTTCCGAAGTAAAAACTTCTTTAAACACGCTTGAATTGGGTAATAAGCGGGTGAATGCATGACGATAGCGTCAAAATCGCAAGCCGACGACGTTACATACACGCATACATATAAAAATGTGAAAATTATGAATTTATTTTGATTATATATTAGGTCCTTACATATGAAATTGGCGTTTTGTCGTACTGGCCACTTTGATCACAAAATTTTCCTATTTGGTTAGGAATTCGAAATTCAAATTTATACAGCTATTTCCACATGTAGTTGTGTTTCGTAAACCGTCATTCATTTGTTTTTTTACTTATCTTTTTTCTGTTTGCATCGCTCAATTTACAAAATGGAAAATTTGAAATATCGCGTTATTTACGAGTACGAGTTCCACCGTGGCACCAGTGCTGCGGAAACGGCTCGAAGGGTTAATGATGTGTATGGCGGTTGTGTCGCAAAAGAAAACACAGTGCGTTTTTGGTTCCAACGTTTTCGTTCTGGAAATTTCGACCTGCAAAACAAGCCCCGTGGACGGCCGGAGACCCAAGTTGATAATGAAGAATTGAAGGCTATTGTGGAAGCGGATCCATCGCAAACCACGTCCGAGTTAGCTGCAGGCTTTGGCGTTAGTGATAAAACTGTTTTAATCCACTTGAAGCAAATTGGGAAGATTAAAAAACTTGAAAGGTGGGTTCCTCACGAATTGAGTGAAGCAAACCGGCAAACGCGCGTCAACTGCTGCGTTACATTACTTGACCGGCACAATAACGAAGGGATTTTAAATCGAATCATTACCTGTGATGAAAAGTGGATTCTCTACGATAATCGGAAGCGCTCATCGCAATGGCTGGACCCTGGCAAGCCAGCCAAAGCCTGCTCCAAGCGAAAATTGACCAATAAAAAGTTACTTGTAAGCGTTTGGTGGACTAGCGCCGGTGTCGTTCATTACAGTTTTCTCAAATCTGGCCAGACGATTACGGCAGATATCTATTGTCAGCAATTGCAAACCATGATGGAAAAGCTAGTTGCTAAACAACCAAGGCTGGTCAATCGCTCTACGCCACTGCTGCTTCACGACAACGCTAGACCACACACTGCACAACAGACGGCTAGCAAATTAGAAGAACTTCAATTGGAATCTCTAAGGCATCCACCGTACTCCCCGGACCTTGCTCCAACAGATTACCATTTTTTTCGAAATTTGGATAACTTCTTGCAAGGGAAAAAGTTCAACTCAGATGGGGCAGTCCAAGTCGCCTTCAAAGATTTTATTGATTCCCGTTCGAATGGTTTTTTTAGTAAAGGGATCAATGAACTACCTATGAGATGGCAAAAGTGCATAGATTACAATGGCTCATACTTTGATTAAATAAATATGCTATATAAAAAAATTTCGACTTTTTGTTCCTCCCATACAAAACGCCAATTTCATAGGTAAGGACCTAATATTTCAGGATCCGCGCGATCCAGCTGTATTTAGGCTAATATTACAAAAATCCAGCTGGATTGAAAACCCTGCTGGATTGCAATCCCTACTTACAACCAACTGACTGCTGTAATAGGCTTATAGTGAGTTTTCATTACAAGAATTAATATCAATCGTGGTCAATCTTCCTAATAGGTCATTATTAACTTGCTTAACCCAAGGGGAGGAGTTCTCGAGATTGTCAAAAGTTTTGTTAAATAACGAGCCGTTCGTGTAGCCAAAGTTTGTGTTATGTTCTATTCTAAGCCAATGGTGGGGACGTTAAATCGTTTACGTTTCAACGTAAAAGTTTTTCCGTAAAATAATTTTCTCGTTTTATACGAGGGTTAGGGAGGGACTTTTTCCAGTATTTTGTAACACGATTTTGTAAGTGTAAAAATATATTTTCAGTAAAATTGGTCGTTATAAAATTGTCATAATTAAGCCAGGACAAAATCATCGGTAGTCATAATTTGTAACTTTGGCATTCGAATGCAGATGTTCGGATTTATGTTAATACTTAGTTCTAAGATGTAGGTTCTAAGACCTAGGATGTAGACGTAGTTATCTACGTAAAAACCACATTTATTATTGTTGTTTCTTATTTATTTATACGGTTTTGCTCTTCTTTTTCCTTGTAACTACGTGATGACATTGCAATATTTTGATACGTAACTTTGGTCGTATATAACAGGAATGAACAATGCTACAAAAGTGCTGATACAAACGAGGCGTGTTTGCCAACTAGGACGACACTATCCATTACAGTGACACGTACCGAACAAACAGAATATCGTGAAATAGATAACTTTTCGGATGAAATATTCAAACTGCGACAGATTAGTGAGATTGAAACATTTTTCTGGGAGCTATGTGCCCAGGGCTCCCACACGAAGGTCGAATTGCGAAACTGCGAATGATCTCACTAACGTCTCTTATTTATAAAAATCCTTTCTTAGAGGATGCCAAATTTCAGCCCCATTCGTCCAGTGGTTTGGGCTGTGCGTTGATAGATTGCTGTCAGACAGTCAGTCAGTCACCTTTGAGTTTTAAATATTTAGATTATTTATTATAATGAATATGGTTTTTATATTCAATAATGCTTAGTAGTATGGCATAAATAAAACAACATTTAGGTCAACAACATATCCAAACAATTTAGCAATGTAGGCAGCAGACGAAAAGACAACGTATATTGAGTGACACACAAACAAGTACACGGTGCTTAAGTATTTGAAATACTGACAAACTACGTTTAAAGGTGACCCTTTAGAAAAAGCAATACCTATAAACGCCTAAAACAAATTGCCCTCAAATGTTTTCGCGTTGATAAACAACCGCCCGCCGGAAGCACACACGCCGTTCGCAAACAACTGAAACAACACAATTTTCATCGGAATGAAAAAAGGGGTAACAAAGCGTAAGGGAGATTTTAGACCAAAGTATTTTTTGTTCCGACCTCGAAGTACATATGCCAGCCCATCACGGTAAACTTTTCTGCTTCTTAACCGCTTTTAATGAGGGTGATTTGGCAACAAAAAAAAACTGTGTGTGTCAGCTCCGACATGCGTCGGAATATTTTTAGTCATGCGACTTGAGTTAACTCCTTAAGAACAGTTATAATAATGATAAATGAATACATTTTTATGATACTTATAGCATGTATGATACATTAATTTTTATTTATTATGTTATTAGTATAGACCTTACTAGGTCTATACTAATGTAGTTGTAGGCGCTCTACTATACAAAGATACATACTATGAAGATTATACACAGTGTATAGTCTCCTTATTACATACATACTACAATACACCTATACAATACTCGGTTGAATGTGTCAGAAAATTACCGATGCGTCTTCGGGTAATATCATGTGACATCGTCGTGTGACATTTTCGTGTAACATCGCGTGACATCGGATAACATCGGGTTTTTGATTTTACTCTATATATATGAAAATCGATTCTTAAGGAGTAAACTTCAAAATGGGTAGGCTGATGTACGTCTTAGGTAGACGACGGTTCATCAATCTACCCATTTCTATCCTGAAAAACACCGAATGTTGGTAAAAATATTGTAACTTCTGTTCCTTAGACTTCATTTGGTTTTATGAATGACTTGAATATAAGTTAATATTAGAAGAAGAGAGATGCAACTTATGTCATTTCACAAGAAAACGAACCTAAACTAATAAATGCTTTACAATTTTATTTCAATGCAATTGTAAACAAACTATGTAGTGGTATTATTATTGGGATCGAGAAATTGTGACGTCACTAACGTCCGCGTCATCAAGCGCTAACGAACAAGCGTCTCATGAGACAACTATCGTAACGTATTCGTAGCGTTTACCTATCGTTGACTTGTCAATTTGTATGGGGAAACTGTTAGTTTCTGACGTTTGGACGACACGAATACGTTACGAAAATTTTCGTGCTCACCCCCACTTGGACGGAGGGCATCAAACTCGTGGTCGAAGTGTTTTGTGTGTCGCCGATCGGTTCGTCTTTTATCTTTTAAGGGTATTTTGTTCCATTGAGAGTGTAGTTGATGTGACTGTAAAAGATCGATTTCTGTACATTGAAGATTTTTATGAAAAATTGTTACAGGGGGTCTTAATTACCGTAATAGAAGCCAAAACAACAATTTTTAAAATTTTTGTCTGTCTGTCTGTCTGTCTGTTTGTCCGGGCTAATCTCAGAATCTACTGGACCGATTTTGACGGGACTTTTTTTATTTGACTCAGTATCACCTAGAGAGTAAACTGGGATATAAATAATCACGCCGATGAACTTAGGGGGCAGGCAGGAAATTGAATCTCAGAATCTACTAAACCATCCTTGAGTTGCGTACGCTGCGAAAACGGTTCAAGATACCAAAAATATAAATATGAAAGAATTATTCCTCTTGAAATGATCTAAAAAACTGTCTGCGACAGTACATGTCTATGCCCAAAATTACAACTCCACGCGGACGAAGTCGCGGGCACAGCTAGTGTGATTAATAAAATATTTTTTGGTGTTTGAATTTAATTTAAATAAACCTTTCTCTTATGATTGCTAAAAGTATAGAATCCACCTACGCATCTCCTGTTTCCATTTGACGGGTAAAGGCCTAATGGGTTGAGAGTAAACTTTCAAAAGGTAACTCAAGAACGTTTGCATGTAAAGCGTGTTAAAGGTCGTGTTTATTCCTAGTCCATTCCCTCTTCCTATCCCATAAAAAATCAGCATGAAGCACCATTAGGTTCTCAATCCCGAATCATTTTTATATTAAAAAATAAAATTAATTCACGTTGCTCCACCGTCGCTACATGAGTGTCAATCAGCAGATCTGGTAACTATAATTAACGTAATATATTATTATATTGATAGAACCCGAAAACCATTGAAGCATATGTACTTATATTACTTATACAGGGTGTTACAAAAAAAATGGTAATGGCTGAAGGGTGTAGATGTGCTCGTATAACTCAGCAATTTCCCAAAGAATCCCAAGGCGATTTCTCCAAAAAAAATGTGGACCTCCCATACAAAGCTGTCTATCAGTTGATGATTTACTATGGGAGAGCCAAATTTTTTTAGAGAATTTGTCTTAGGTTTCTTTGGGAAAGTTGTTGAGTTATACGGGCACAACAACACCCTTTAGCCAGTACTCGTTTTTTTTTAACACCCTATATATGTTACCGCGACTCGCAACTGACAACATGTCAAAAAATGGCCGTGGCTATATTGCAGGCATTCGCAGTCACACGGCCAAATTATTAATAGATAAAGAACTTGTCTACTTTAAAAAAATACCCAGCATCCTGGTTTCACCGCCGTAAGGTTAAAAGGAAAATGCTTTAACCGTCCCGTTATCTATCTCATACAACCTATTTTTGGGCACAATACATTTCGAAGGCATATTTTGCATGTGGATAAATTCCCATTTTCCTTAAGACTACATTACTTATGAAACGTCTTTTAAAAATCCCTTTGCTTAAAGTATGTTTTAGGAAGCATAATTTTATTTTTATGAGAACAAGGTGAATGCCATCGGATGTGTCTCATCGGTTTCAGAATCTTTTTTTGTATGAAAGCATAATGTTTGCCTTCATTTGTTCTGGATGTTGTTGTCAATGTTGGTTGACGATAAAAAAAATATTAAAATGGCGTCCGCAATTAGCTTTGCACGAATTCCCCTCATTGTGCAAATCCGTGACAAATTCCAGCCAACCATTCCAGGGTTGGAATTGCGTCAAATCTGCGGAAATGGCGCATTTGTTTCAAGCACTCTGATAATCACGATAATTTGCCGCCATTAGTGATATCTTCACAAAGTATTTTGCTGCTCACTCAAGAATAGAGCTACAGGTAGTACCTATTCGACTTTTGTATTTTGGGTAGCGGTTGGCATTCAAGTACTTAGTACTTATTATCGAGATAAAGTTAACAAATAAGATACGACGATGTTACGTATTCATTTTCATAATAATTCGCCTTTGCATGGCCTCCTCTTCAGTAAATGTCCAAATAAGCAGACTTATAAAAATGAAATCCCCATCCTGAAATAAATCTTATCATTCAACACAAACACACGACCTAATCCGACATCATATGCGCATTTGTATGAAATAATAAATAAGAAAGTACAAAGTTACGTCTTACTTTTCGCATAAAACATCACGACAAGGTTACACCTTTCCATTGTAAGCTAAACCATCTTGGAAGGAAACAGCTGCACTAAGAAGGCTCAATTTATTTTAGTCGTGTATAACTTGAGGTGATGACGTGTTAACAAGCCTATCCTCGAAATGCGTCTTCTCCGAGAGACAAATTACTTTCGTCATAACGAGGTGAAATGAGTCTCGGAAACATTTTTGTTTTACATTATTTTGTGTAAGAGATAGAAAAATACTTCTAAACATATTTTATGAAGCTGTACTATTACTAGTAATACAAATGATCATCATCATAGTCAGCCTACAGCTGAATATAGGGTGAAAGCCGGATAGTAGCCTCGGAAACATGCCCCAGTTTTAATTTACTATGTCTAAATATATAAAACTCAAAGGTGACTGACTGACTGACTGACATAGCGGTCTATCAACGCACAGCCCAAACCAATGGGCACATCGAGCTGAAATACTCGTAGCTACTTTAATGTAGGCATCCGCTAAGAAAGGATTTCCCGAAATTTCCACGGGAACAGGTCTATATAAATGAAAGTGAATCGCCGAAATATGTAATGTATGCATGCATTACTTCAAACCGACTGCACCTTATGTATTATTATTGTATGGACAAGTTTATCACTTTAAAAATTATAAAAAAGACTTATTTCTTATTTAGTTGCGACTAGAGTAATAAATTATGAAGATATGAAGTTCGCCGGGTCAGCTAGTGAAAAATTAATGAAGATTAGAATTATTTCTACCATAATCATTATCATACCCTATCAATTAATTGGTCGAAATACTAATCACTCTGTATATTGAACCGTCATAGTTTTGTAAGCTTAATATATTAATGACATTATTGACACACGTCGCGTGGTTGGACGTGATTAGACTAATACAATTTGTAATTACGGTATTATAATGGAAACACAAACAATCAGGCTGAATGACTTAATTGGGTCACTTCTAATTAAAATAAACTTGTAATATAATGCAAATAGAATATGAAATAATCGCTTCTTTCATAAGTTCAATATTTTGTTTAAACCCAAAGTATACTTGCGGCGTACTGTCGCAGCGACTAACGACTGTCAGCGACTTGACAACGGTGCATTGGTTGTCACGCTGACAGTCACGATCCGCAGCAACAGCAGCCCGTAAGTGTGCATCGGCGGTAACTATTTTTTAAATGAATATTTAGCACGAAATACAAAGGTTAGAAAGGGCTACGTATATGTATCCAAACGTTCTGACAAAAAATTCAGATGATTGTCACATTTTATCGTGTTTCTTTTTGTCTCATTTCAAGCTTATTTATATAAAATGCGTATTAAAAAGGGTTGAAAGTATTCAAATTCAGAATCCCATATAAAAATGTGTGTTCAATCTTATCAAGGACCCCAAATGTTTGTGCAAAGGACCGCTTTTTTATCTTGTTTCCACATAGGTGGTTAAAAAAATAGGTACGTAATATTATTTTAAGCATAAAATCCTTTGAAAGCTTAGGTCCGGGCAAATAGAACGAAAACAATATCTCGGTTGGACCCGTCCAAATCGTAGGAGTACTTAGCAGGACGTAAATACAATGTTTTTCAAATTTAAAGATAAAAACGAGTACTCAGCGGTGCAATGTTATATCTTACTTAAAATGCAATTCTCTTGCAATCGAAAATCAAATTCGTGTGGTGCTGAGCAATCGAAGATTGATATTCTTACACGAATTTTCTCGTAGCTGTCATGAAATCCACAATAAAAAGTAAATTAGCTGACTTCTTACGCAATATCGTTCAGAAAAAATTCCAATCAGAATCGTACCACTCAAAAACACCATCATAGTAACTACCGTAAAATTCCTCCCGGCCTCAATGATCCCACTTGAAAGCTACTTACGCCTGTAAACAGCAGGTACAATCCATAGCCCCTTGAGGCAAGTTCTCTAGGCTTAAGTGTTTCGAGAGTCTTCAGGAAAAGGCCGCTGGAACGAGCGAGCGAACAAGCTTTTGTGAGACAAGGTGACGAGACAATGCCTGCTTGTGAGAACTTTTTATTTCTTTTCAACCTACCCATGTTGATGGAGTTTTGTGAAGGGCACCTAATTGGAATCCTTGATCTTGTCTTATGCTTCTAATTTTTAACCTCCGACGAAAAAGAGGAGTGTTATCGACGACCACTTTGGTGTAAATGGCTAAGAAGTTAACTATTACACCAAGAGTTCGCGGGTTCGATCCCCGCACTGTGCAAAAAAAATTTGGTGCATGAACATGTCTTGTACTGGTCTGGATGTTTGTATGTATGTATTTATTTGACTTTATTTGTAATACCGCTGTCTTTCTGATTTCTGTAACACAAGTGCTTAAGCTACTTACCACAGAGTCGGATCAATTGTTGTAATATAATAATTAATATTATTATAAGTTTGACCCCTATGTCTATTCGTTTTTTGTGTGTGTCTGTCTTTGGCTCGTAGCTTCCGAACGGATGGACCGATTTCAGCGCGGTTTTTATTTTATTTGTATGATTCTTTTATCACGGCTGTTCCTAGCTATGGCTGGTGTAAATCAGTCCAGCCGTTGTAGTTCACCAGCTTCCTTGGCTCATGCGGGGGTTGTTTATATGAAAAGTAAGTATGATACTTACTTGCTTACTTAGAGGTGCTTGTGGCGCAGTGGTTGCAGCACTTTGGTAGTGATACCAAAAGTTAAGCAACCTAAGGCGCGGTCATATTTGGGATGGGTGACCATTCTGACCATTTAAGTGACGTCTATTTACAAGCATCTCCGTGCTTCGGAAGGCACGTTAAGCTGTTGGTCCCGGTTAATATCGATTGATATTAGTCGTTAAGCCATGTCAGAGGCCCGCGGGCGGCTTAATAACATCTGACAGTAAGGTTGCTCACTTACCTTACACACACCCCTCCACCAATCCGCACTGAGCCCGCGTGGTGGAGTATGGCTCGCACCACCTCATCGTTGAGGTGAGGCCTGAGCCCAGCAGTGGGACTTTATATAGGCTGATGAGAAGTATGATACTAAATTGTTGTGATAAAATAAGATTATGCTTAAGTAAGTGAAAAGCTTAATATCAAAAATTCTATATCTTTACCGAAAATGGAATTAACAAAGTAATTATTCAATGTAATTAGGGAAATGACATGTTTTTTTCGCTCTCCTATCCGTAAAAAGGTCAATCTACAAATATACTTCATCACGTTTTGTCATGATCCCCGCCGTTTGTCACGTCATGTTACTTTTATTTATTCATATAAATATGACAGATAAACTTTGCGTAAGGATATATCACGCTAGAAAACACTAAACCTTATCTCTAGACACACTTCGAGGGTTAGAATGACGACCAGTTTGGTGTAATGGTCCAGAAGTTGACTACTAGCCAAAAGGTCGCGGGTTAGATCGCCACACTGTACTCGTACAAACACTTGTGTGCATGAACATGTTTGGGTGTTATATGTTTTTATTTCAGTTTATTTGTAATAACACTGTTGATTCTGATATCTGTAATACATACAACTGCTTAAGCTACCACGGAGTCAGATCAATGTATGTGATGTTTTTGTATATTTATTTATTTATTTAAATGACAACTGTAAAAAACTATTCCGCTGCGTTGACATTAACAGCGTTGGATTCAAAGTCGGTTAAGGTACAAGTTGAAGCCAGCAACACATGAAGAAGGACCAGACGATGTGTTTCTATGTGTGTGTACTTTCTATTTTACTGTATTCTGCATGACCTTGAGGTTGACTGGCAGCTTCAAGCACTTTTAAGTCCACCCTTTGTACATTTATTGTGCAATAAAGTTTTAAATATTTAAATAAATAAATGTACGAATAGCTACGGAGGGTATTTCAAATGACCTAAATAGACAGGAAGATTTATTTATAAATTGGAAATTAATGTCAGTGTTTGGGCTTTGCTGATTAGCCAATAAATCGCAACAATAACTCTTGTATGCGAAATCCAAAGGTTTTGTTTATTGGAGATGTTTATTTTCAGACGTTCATTCCAATCTTACAAATGTACCGTTATTTCCCCAGGGGTACGAAAAAGGCTCTGTTTGTCTTTGGACCAAAGGGAATAAAAAATCTTTGTCCAGTATAGATAAAAACCACAAGGCAAAACGCTAACTTATCTTCATTTAACATAAGGTCGAAAAAGTCTATATATTCGGAGGCTGTACAACCCTTGTTACAGTCAAGGCTAATCTTTACAAGATTTGGCATAAAGTTTACCTACTAATACAAGGCGGAGTTGCAACATTCTTAGAAATTGTTTACAACTTAGCTTGTACCTTAAGTAGAACTTTTAAGGCGTTTCAGCTTAAAACTTATTTCATATCTTATCGAGTTTCACCGAAATCTTAAGATCCTAATCGGCTTTGTCAGCTCTTTTCAACTAAATAACTTGAAGCCGCATCAATACTTATCAAAAGTATATTTAACCCAAAAACCAACAGAAAAGAGGCGTGTTATACGTTTGACCCCTATTCTGATTATGTGTGTCTGTCTGGGGCATAGTAGCTCTAAAACGGATGGACCGATTTCAGTGCAGTTTTTTTTTTAATTTGAAAAATAATTTAATTACATGTCGAGAATTTTAAACACTTAATTTAATAACCGTAAAAGTAGAGATGAAGACGTCAAAATGTGATTGCGCATCGTATTAGGTAACGTTAGAGTCTATATCAATTTTGTTAGGTCTCTCTGTTCGAATAAACAATATTTGTAACCCAATATTCTGAAAGTACGAGCGGCCTAGTCCTAATATCTTTACTCTAATAGCTAATATTTATTCTAATATCTTTACATATTATTTTGATAAGGCAAATAAACTTAATTTGTTAATGTGCCGTCATAAGAAAAAAGAACGCATCTATAAATTTTGTAGAAATTGACATACATGTTTGAAGTCAGTAAAAAAGGACGCATTTCCTGGTATTTTTTATTATTTTAAAATTGTGGCCTTCTAAAAAATCTGGCTGTTAAAAAGTCGCATTTGCATGTAAAAACAATGATTACTAACAAGAAAAGACGCCTCTGCCTAGTTGTATGGGCAGTATATGCATGCATTGTATATGCATCTTTTATATGTCGCGTCGTCAAGATCAAACCTACAAACGCGTTGCGGACAAAACTAATATGTTCTTCTGACACAAGAAAATAAAACTAGAAAAATAATTAACGCAGAAGTACTTTATGCTAATTATGTACTTTAAAAACTTAAAAAAAAAAATGTCTAAAATAATAACAAAAAAATACATTTGCAAAAATAAAATGATGCCCAAAATAAATATTCCACGCGGACGAAGTCGCGGGCACAGCTAGTCTTCCTATAAAAAAAATGGACGCTGTTTTTTGCAGTATCATAAATTTACTGATATTTATTTTACTACGAAAAAGGAAAAAATACATTAAATTAATAAATAAATTAAGATATAATTTAAACTTGCATAATTCATAAGATGGCTTTAACTGTAAATTTTACATTCAATTTTTTTTTTAAAATATCTTTTTCTTATTCTCAGACCGGCTAACGTGAGACCTGTGCCCAGCAGTGGGACGTATATAGGCTGATCAGATGAGATCACTTCTTTTTAAGCTCAGCTAAATATTTTCGGAAACTATGCAAATGATTTTTTTCTCTATTTGAAGGTTGATGTTTTTCCTTTGATCTATTTCTTATGATGCCAGTTTGCTTCTTTGCCGAAATTGAAACAACGCACTTATACAAAATGTTGTTTTTGGTTTAAAATGTGATTTATATTTTTCCCTTTCCCGTTCTGAACGAACAACAGAATTCTAATTCTAAATCCTTGTACAACTTTTGAAATAACAAGGTCATACGAGATTTTCCGTCTCTCGAGTTGATTTTCAACGAACTCGCGGTTTACAAAGCTTCTGAAATGGTTTAGTTCGCAAAACACGCAAGCCAAACACAAACACAATTGAGAATATTTTCCATTGCTTTCTGTGTACACTTACTGTACACAGAATTTCTGCATGCCCTTTCTGGGTTAGCTGGAAGAGATCTCGCCAGGGATAAGCTCGCCCTTGCTCATCAATGTATTTCTGTTATGTTTAAATGTATTTTCTTATTGCAATAAAGAGTTTATACAATACAATACAATACTGTTTTCCGGAAAAAGAACTAGTGGGAAGAGAAATAGGAAAATATAAGGGACGAGGAACAGCTGCAAAAGCTACCTACTGCTGCAGGCCTACTATGAAAAACGACACGATAATCGTTCTTTCTTTTATATTGCAAATTTGCCCAACTAGATGCGTATAGATGCAAGTAATTTACCTTGACGTGCTGTCATTAGTAAAACGAAAGAACTGGCTGTCATTTTTAGGGAATTCGTTTTTGTTAGTAGGCCTCTTGTAGCTTCGTCCAAATGTTGTCAGCCTAAAGGTATTTCAGTTAAATTGTCAGTGTAAATTCCTTTTTTCTGAGCTAATGTTTGAGAACTGTAGAAGCAATTATAAGTTTTGAAGAAACACTTCTTTGTCGGGCGACGAAATCGTTTCGTGTTATTAACTTTGGTCGCCCGTTTTGTTCATTTCAGCATCCCTGGAAGGGATATACAGTACATTATGATATTATTAGATAAAGACTCTTATATTTGATAAACTATTGTTATGATGTTGTTCCGAAAATATTTACACTAATAGATATTTTCCCAATAATGTATTATGTGGATAAAATACTGACATTAGCTAAAATCGATCACCTTGACTACTTATTCTTTTTGTAACTTTACAAGTTTTATCTTAGTATCTAGAGCCTCGAAGTGAAAATTTCATGATCGTTGTAATACCAGACTACTCTGGAACACCTACATGTTCAAGAAGAATGAGTGATGAAATGGAAAACTAATTAAAAAAGTGCTTTAAAATACTATTGACCCAATTAGTTTTCCATTTCACCACTCATTTCTCTTCAACGTGTAGGTGTTCCAGCACATACATGTTGAAGAAAAATCGATGGTGAAGTAGTCTGGTATTACCTATGATTATGAAATTTTCACTTGTATTTATGTGACTATTGAAAAATGTACCCTAAATCGTGTATACGTTTATATTGTGTTATTCAATAACGAAAGCCAACACAATACCGAACCAAATTGATTGTGCACCTGTCAAACGTTGTCACTCAGTCTTTATCGAAAATCGGCTCCAGCCAAAGTTCAATTGGTCGGCGTTCAACCGCACCGAGCCACCACAATGGATGTCGTCACTCAATAAAGAGTCAGGATAATCTTCGGCCATTGTCGGAGGGAACGCGTGTGATGGCAAATAAATTGTCGTGTGAGAAAATACAAAAAAAAGTCGAGCGCTCAGGGAACGAAGTACAAAGTGCCGTCGGTTAAAATTTTTTCGTGAAAAGTTTTAAATATTATTGTTATGTTTTTTTTAAGACCTCTGTAGTGAGTACAAAAAACAAGTGAAGTCTTTGATCAAAGTTATTTTACCGTACAATTATAAGGTCCCGTAAATATAAAATAAAGGTGTTCCTGAAACTGGCCACCTAATTTCTTATAATTTTAGGGCCTGACTACGAAAAGCGAAATCCGCCGAAACGATCATAGTTATTTTGTCGTACATATTACAGCACGCTAAAGTCAACATTTATGCATCTTATGCGCACGTTATCCCTTATCGCAAAATTGCTCTTTAATTTGGTAATAAAAATTCGCAGATTGATATGGCGTCGGTAAAACGAAAAAATGAATTTCGTTTTTCCTAGTAGAAATCCGGGGTCCAATCAGGTTCGCTTTTATTTTCCTTGTAAAGTCTAGCTAGTTAGTCAGTTACCAAAGTGATCGAAGCTCCATGAGATAAGTTTTTTTTTTTAAATTCCACTGGCATGCCATTTTTTCTTCTTCCAATTCTGTACACAGATTCATACAATGACCGAGCGAACAAAGGAATCGGTCCAATCTGTATGTCATTGAAAAGGGAAATTATAAAAAGAAAAAACCGGCTCATCATTTCCGAGTTCTCAATTGATGCAATCGAGAATTTCTCTTTTTTATTCACTCATTTCAATTTCTATGACCAATTAGAATGGACAAAAATTGGATTTCAGTTTCAGAACTGGCACTAACTATTGTATGCATCAAGCGTCCATTTAGGACGTCGTGTAATATGGACGCAATAGAGTAATCTGTCTTTATGTACAAGAATAATAGATACGGCTCACTCTGCCCGCCATTTTTGCCATAAAAACCTTCATATTGAATCAATTAAAAAAACTGCATCAAAATCCGTTTAGTCGTTTTAAAGTTCTATGGAAACACACATGATACATTATACATCTGTCCCTAGACATACGTTGCTTGTAATTTATTGTACATTACATAGGTACAACGGTTTAAAAGCTAAAATGGACAAGCATCTTCTAGGTTAGCTCGCTCCATCGTCAACGAAGACCCTGCGTGACTTAAACAAGAAGGTGCTAATAAAACGTTAACCTGAAAATTTGGTTTTCATCACTTACGTACTTCGATAGGTTAACGAACCATTTCTTATTCATGTCTTCGTTTGAATACAGTATCACAGAAACTAGTTTTCCCATTTATTGAATACTGAGCTGCAAGTTATTCTGCGTTTGAATCCATCAAATGCAGTTGTTTGTAATTCCGACCACGGTCTTTGTACGGAATGTTTCCATTTGAAAACTAACTCAAACTATTGAAATGTCAACAGAGTTCGTAATGGAAATCCATAAATGGCATGAGACTACATTTATCAATATTTTTACTTCGATGAGAAATTGTAGTAATTGTTATACTTGTGGTGTTGTGGAATGTAAAAAAAGTTTAAACTTAAATAAAACAATAAAATCATTTAAAGCAGGCAAAGAGATAAAAACAGAAATACATAGTCATTGGGTAAAAGAGAAGACAAATCAATCGTGCCTCATAAATTCCAATCACCTACCTACACGAGGATCCTTAGTTAACATTAGAAAACGCACTCTATGAAGTCATTAACTTCAAATTAATGCCTGCACAGTAATTAAGCTGGATATTGAGTCGTCACTATGCATAGTTTAGGCTCACTTAGACAATGCTATGTTGTCTGGTTAGTAAGTCGTACGAAATTAAGTTCGGTCGCCACAAACCGAAGAAGAAGAAGATTAAATTCTCTACAGACTCAAGAGGTTTTCAGTAGTAGTGTAGAATTTTCAGAGTAGAACCAAATAGTTTAAATGCACCCAGCATTTATCCTATTTGGTTCTGCTCTGAAAAATGAGCGCACTGTTTTCTTAAGTGAATAGCTTAAGTTTAGCTTAGCGTAGATGGCCAATACATATGCCTAAATTCAAATAATATTTGTTGTGAATAAGCAAGATTTCATAATTGGTAAAATCAGTCTAACTGTATACGTCTCACTATATAAATAGGTATTACGCACGATGGATTAAGCATAGTTTAAATATATTTAAGTAATCTAGAATTTACTAGCCAAACTAGGGAGTTTGGCTAGTAAATTCTAGATTACTTAAGCTTACTAAAACTATTGCCATTTGTAACTGAGATCCGAACAACATATAGCATTTGCTAAAAAAACATCATCCTGACAATTTTTTTTCAAAATGATTCGTATAGGCACTTAACTAGTACTTACTAATATTCTACCCGCACACACGGGTCACACTGGATGCAGACCGCTTGTGATCGGTCGATGTGGAAAACTATGGGGAAGGCCTATGTTCAGCAGTGGACGTCCTTTGGCTGATAATGATGATGATGATGATATTCTTACCACAACATTGATGAGTCATGGCTGGCTACAGTCTTAGAAGCACTTAAATAAATTCGGACCGACGAGTGAAGTGTCACGGTAGCACAATTGGGAGAGCAATCGCCCTACTTACGAGAGGTGCGAGTTCGAGTCCCGCCTGTGGAAGTCCATTTTTCTTTAAGTGTGTATTAATTTCACATTGTAAAGAAATTTGCACTGTTAATACTAAAAAATGAAGTTACTTAATAAATTAGCTGATTCATCTTTACCGATCGTTAAACAGCTGAAAATGTGTTTCTTTCGAACGTTGTAGGTATCTTACCACAACATTGATGAATCATGGCTGGCTACAGCCTAAGGAGCTCTTAAAGGAACTCGGACCGATGAGTAAAATATCATGGTAGATCAATTGGGAGAGTCAGAATCAATCAATCAGAGTCAGATCAATTCGAATCCCGCCTGTGGCAGTACATTTTTCATTAAGTGTGTTTTAATTTCACATTGTACAATACAATAAGATAAATTTGCCTCAAGAAACTTTGCAAAGGGAAATTTTCTATAAATGGAAATATTTATTGCCGCCAACAATAATGTCCGCTGCGGTGCGCCCTGTTAAGGAAATTGGAATAAAATAGGTATTCGTAGTAAGGCATATGAAGGTAAGTGTAATTCCGTTTAAGCAATTAGAAGCTTTTAAAAAAACTTTCGGTCCCTGATATAAAGATTATGCAAGATTTTTGTATAATTCTTTGGAAGAACGAAAAATAAAAGTGAAAAACAAGCACAAAAATACTGCTTATTTACGAGGTCGTTAAAGTTAACTCAAAACATCTAACCGCACTGGAAAATGTGGAAGTAATACTAACTAGAAATCGAGAATAGCATTTTTAATGCAAATAAATTACTATTTTATCAGTTTGGAAACAGTCACCCTGGCAGCCCTTTCATAACTTGAACTCGATTACCAAAAAATACGTGAAGCATTCCCCCAGATTTTTCCTCACGTATCACCCCTCAATATGGTGTCCCACATGTAGGCACAGTGTCCCAAATTGCGTCCTTTAGATAACCGTCTACTATACGCTACGTGACCGACGGGTACTGATTCACGAATAAATACAACCTTTTAGTTCGGGAACAAGTGACGATTTAGTGGTTAACAAGGTTTCGAGGGTAGTGTGGCATTTCAATAGTTCATTGGAGGTATAAAGGCATGTTTATCTATCAAATAAACAGATACATAGAGCTAAAACATTCAGTTTTAATTGATAACAAAATTAAAGTAGTAATTCAGAAACAAAACCTTAAGGTCAGATTTTTTAAACATTATTTTCTTTTAGGTGTAACAGTGTTTTAAGCTTGCAATGATGAGCGAACTATTGTTGAAACACATTTAAACTTTCTTAAATACTTTTTGTTGAGTTCGGAAATATACGATTATCTCTCTCTATATATATAAAATTCTCGTGTCACAATGTTCGTTCCCGTACTCCTTCGAAACGGCTTGACCGATTCTCATAAATTTTTGTGAGCACATTGAGTAGGTCTGAGAATCGGCCAACATCTTTTTTTCATACCCCTTAGTGATAAGAAAAATAATTTATATAGCAAAACAACGTTTGCCGGGTCAGCTTGTATATTCATAATATATAATGTATATACATATATTATATAAACAATAGTTGCTTGCTAAACAATGCTTTCCTCGCTAAGCGAACGAAGTTGAAGGCCACTAGGTGCCAACAACCAATCAATAGGTTTTACAGTCACCCCCCTATTTGTAACTACTTGCGCCCCCAGTATTACGTCCAACAAATTGGGAAACACTGAACTACGGTGTTGATAATAAAATTGGCAGACACATCGCTCCCTGCGGCCCGATATTTATCGCCCAATCAGGACAACAGACGACTTAATAAACCTATACATTACACGGATACTGCACATCAGACTGTACATTTTTGTTGGAAAATCGCCCCTGTTTCAACAGTATAAGATAAAAGAGTGTTAGGCTTGATGTACTCTCGGGTATTCCCTTTAAGGTTTATTTGTGGTTTCTTTTTCCAACAAGCCATCTCATTTACATTACAATGAGGCATTCGGTGTTTACGAGAATGGATTTAGGACATCGCATAATAAGATTGTCATTCGATGATTAAGAGAAAGAGAGCCTACAAGTTATTGCTAGTGGAAATAAGAATGAATGCATATTATTATGAAATCTACTATAAAAAGCAGCAAGAATATAATTGTAGAGGTATAAACATCAACATAATATACATTGATCTGACTCCGAGGTAAGTAGTGTAAGTAGTTTGTATTTTCTGGATTCTTTTACACATAAAAACTGCTAATACCGTTAAAATAATAAATAACAAAAGGAATAGGTAAATAATAAAAATTACTATCACGCTTTAATAATCATTCGATAATTAAATATTCTATTCAAGATTTTGTAGCTCATAATAAAAGTTACTTTTATGATACAATATATTTTACTCGATGAAGTGTTGTAGTTCTTGAAATTATTACCCAATCAGGATACACGACTTAATATACTTTTTACGTATCAACGGGCGCCGTTGTTAATTGTATCCCTGTTTTAATTAATTTAGTATCTCCGGGCTGATTTCTGATATCTGTAATGAGGTTAAGGCTTGATTATCTAAAGGTGTTGCGATTGATGTTAAAGGTGGTTTTAATTGGTCACAATCGTTGTATCCTCCAGCAAGCCGCACTAAGCCCGCGTTGTGGAGTATGCGTACCACCTCATAGTTGAGGTAAGGCCTGTGCCCAGCCGTGGGATGTACATAGGCTGATGCGATGAGAATCGTTGTATTGATTGAATAAAAACAACAAGTGTTTGTGAGAATATTGTCATGTCTGACCTGAGAGCTTTAATCATCATTTATTTAAGTTAAGTCATTAAGTTGAGTGATATTATCCCCAAAAATTATGAATAATCCTTGTTCTTTTGGTACGCTTCAGTGTTTATCAGTAATTATACGGCTTTATCATATCACCATTATATGTGCAATATTCTTGACCTAAAATACAAACATTAATCACAAAAAATATGACACTCTTACAAAATTACTCACCAAAACTCAAAACGGAGATCGAACCTGCGTCGTCCATCACACCGGTTGCAAATCCACAGTTGTATTCATTTGCTATGCAAACTTGAAGCACTCATTTGTATCTCACTGATCTTATACACTTTCACGTTTATTACATGACTTGCCAACAAGAAAAAATAAAATACGTGTTGTGTTTGTTGTATAGTTTATGAGTTGAAGACGTAACTCTCCTGGGCGGGCGGCTAAGGCGGCGTGCGTCTCCCGCGGCATCCGATCGCGTACTGAAAGCACTGAAATCTAAAACGCAACCGCCCAAGCCTCACAACGTAAACAAAGCTTTTAAGGCTTGGTTTCACCAGCTAATTTAAATGTTATTTATTTCTTGTGAATGTTATCTTGTTCTTTTCGTAGATAAATAACTTATGTCACAGTTAATGAGCTCTGGTAAGCTATATTCTTACCTACTTGTAGAATTAAAACAATGTCATTAAAAAAAAGAACTATCTATTCCCTTTTCGACATTCCTTGTATGTTTTTGTTCTATTTAAGACCAATCCTATGGATATTGCCTATATTGACGACCGCTTGGTGCAGTGGTCCATAGGTCGGACTTCGTACAAGCATAAGTGTGCATGAACATGTGTGTTTGTACTGGTCTGGGTGTTTTCTATGTATAATATGTATTTATTTACAAAAAAAAAGTATTAAAGTATGTTTATCCGTTGTCTAGTACCCATACCACAAGCCTCGTAGCTTAATTTGGGACTAGAGAATTCGTGTGATTGTCGTGAAATATTTATTTAGTATTATTTAGAGATATGTTGACTTACTATTAGTGATTATGTAAACTTTGTTTATAAATGTTAAATTGTGTTCTATGTAAGTGAATATTCGTCTTTTATGGGAATTAATTAATTAATCGTTAACCTAATCTTATTTAATTTTATTTATTTTAGGACAGCCAACAGAGCATACACTTCAGATTCACTAATAACAATTTTATAAACTAGATTCTAATAGTGTTGCCTCAAGGAAAAGCTGCCACGACATGCGTACTAATAAAAGTTAGGAGCAAAGTAAGTCAAGTGATGTAGTATGTTAGTTTAAATCAAGGTAACGGAGACTGGGGTGTTATTTATTTTGTCCCCAGACTGTAGTTTGTTTAAACTTGTGGTCGTAATGTGTTTGGGAGCACAAGGAATGAATTATTTAGCCATTTTAGTTTTGTAGAAGGGTTCTTATTATGAGTATAACTTTAGTGTGAAGCTTATTACCCTCCATTTGTTTGAGAAGCGTACGAATTAACTTACACCTGAGGTCTGCATATCTGGAGGGTATACTGCTGATGAAAACTGAAAATTATGTGGTAACAATTAAAGTAACGTTAAGTTTCTATAATTTTAGCATTAACAATACAATTTCTTAACAATATGAAATAAAAACACACTTAAAGAAAAAACGGACTGCCACAGGCGAGAGTCAAACCTGCACTTCTCGCAAGCCGGGCGATTGCTCTTGCATTGATTAATATAAATTGTAAAATAGCGTTATTTGGTAAAATAACTTATTTCACAAATGTTTCTTTCTTATTTGGCAATGATATGATTTATTTAAGCGTTATATGTTATATCGTAGTAACATCGTACTTTAACGGTTATTCGATGTTAAGTTATTTTATATAGCTGCGTTGTAGATTTCATGGCATCGTAACGCAGATAACGTGACGTTTTTTTGTATGATTTTCTTACAATAATAAATGTCAAATCGCCGTTGTCGCGCTAGCAGTATGACGAAGCCTAAAGTAGGTTAGTTAATGGCTGATCTCAATGTTCTATCTACCTTTGACTAAAAAATAGACAACTATATGTGTCATAGAAACGGCTATAACCTCAGATAGCTTTTAATATGAAACAGACAGCTATCTTACTTCCAATCGGTAGATAGATTACTGTAAACCGTTACGTTACGGACGTTACTTTGTCTGTAACGTGACTGATTTTTGGTGTAATCTATAATGTCAAATGCCTGTAGACGCAATAGCCGTGCAAGGAATCCTTACAAGAGAAAGTAACTATTGAACACGTGTAGTAAAATTGACTGAAGAAAGCTCCATATACGAGTGAATGATAAATAATGCACAGCTTACTGGCAGACACTTTATAGCCCAGATGTTACTTTTATGTGCATCCTTAACACATAGAATGTGTGCTGTCAGCGCTTTCAAACCCATCAAAAGCAAATCATAAATATCTAAGTGCTGCAAGATTGTATGTAAGTCAAGGCCACGAGTAAGTTTATTTTTGACTAGCTGTGCCCGCGACTTCGTCCGCGTGGAATATTTATTTTGGGCATCATTTTCTTTTTGCAAATTATTTTTTTTGTTATTATTTTAGACAATTTATTTTTTAAGTTTTTAAAAGAACATAATTAGCTTAAAGTACTTTTGCGTTAATTATTTTTCTAGTTTCATTTTCTTGTGTCAGAAGAACATATCAGTTTTGTCCGCAACGCGTTTGTAGGTCTGATCTTGACAACGCGACATATGTGTGAAAAGCAGTATTGACGTTAATTCATTCCTATGTGTTTAAATGTTTGCCTCTGTGATTTATTAATTGTAACGGTGAAAGATAGCATAAAAGGAAATAGAATTCTTTTAAAATTAAAAGGTAAATAATTTGTTATCATTGAGGTGTGAGGTATAAGCACTGTTTGACCAACTGCTAAACCAGTCTAAACTATTGCAACCATCACGTTACATATTGCGAAGAAATTAGATTTGAAGTCGGGTCCCGGTGGTTTAAGATTTGGTTTAAGACTTGTGTTCAAATAATTATTTTTTAATTTCGTATACGCAACAGTTTCTCACTCCCAATATTGCACTTTGACACATCCATTGATGATCTTTTTTTTTCTATTTTGCATATTTTAGGGTGAACTCTCGATATAAAGTCCTTAATGTTACTCACTCTTAATTCTTTATCTCGTTCAATTGCAATTTTATTTTCAAAGTGAGGTACTTTCCCGTCTCCTATTAAAAGTAACTTTGAAGGAAAAGTTATACAACCTCCCTACCACTGCCTCGTTGGTGTAGTGGCAAAGTTTCTGCCTAACATCCAAGAGGTCCTGGTTTCGAATCCCAGGTCGAGCCAAAATTGTTTCTTAGATTTTCTGTCATGAATCTCTTAAAAACAGCTCGGAGTCGAGAAGTTGGCGGTGTTACACCCCCGTGCCTCGGTTCGCACGTTAAGCCGTTGGTCAGCTGATCTCTCTCCGGTCATGTCGGATTGCCGTCTCACCGAACTTTGAGAGTGATGGAACAGTGCAGTTTGAGAGTGCACTTGTGTATTGTGCTCACACTTGTGCACTATAATATCTCCTGCGTAGTTGGCTGATTTCTGTTGAGATTGGCCGCCGTGGTATATAATCGGCCTGGAGGATTATTTCTACCTCCCCCGAAATGTGCTCTCATATTTTTAGTTAATTTTAAGATGTTTACAAACTTCCATATTGGGGTAATTTTAAGGCAAGACTTTACAATGTCTGCCCTTGTTCCCCTTACTATTACTGGTACAGTTTTTCGAAAGTCCCCCGCAAACATAACAGTAATTTTATGATGATCATTTTATCACAGCTTCTTATATCTCTAAGAGTCCTATCTAGACCCTCTACATGAGCTCTATGGATCATGGAACATTCGTCCCAGATTATTAAACGCGGTCACCTGGTTTGTTTGTTTTTACTTTATTTGCACCGCCTGAATTTTCTCTGCTTGGCCCTATGGTTGACTGGTAGAGAATGCCTTCGGCATTAAGTCCACCATTTTACACAGAAATTTCTTTTTTTGTGCAGAACTTAAATAAATAAATAAAAAACCTGGTCATTCATCGTATCAGCCGGTTATAGTCCACTGCTGGACATAGGCCTTCCCCAAGGACCGCCACAGTGCCCGATCTCCCGCTCTTTGCATCCAGTCACTACCAGCTGCCTTCTTCAGGTCGTCTGTCCATCTAGCCGGGGGGCGTCCCACACTACGTTTACCTAAGAGTGGTCTCCATTCAAGAACCTTCCTGCTCCACCTCTCGTCGGTTCTGCGACAGACATGGCCAGCGAACTGCCACTTTAGCTTGCTACATTTTTGGACAACATATGTTACCTTAGTCTTATGTCGTATGACCTCGTTCCGGATTTTATCCCTTAATGAGATCCCCAACCTAGACCATTCCATAGCACGCTGAGTGACGTGTAGTCGGTGAGCCAGCTTGACTGTCATGTTCCACGTTTCAGCTCCGTGGGTTAAGACAGTTTAGACGCATTGGTTAAACAACCGGCTTTTTAGGCACTGCGGCAGGGTTGACGTGAAGATATGACGCACCTGGTCATTAATTAAATCTAATGTTGGTTCATCATGGTACCTCGTAGAGCTACACCCCCCTCTCCGCGTCGCTCGCAAGTAACGCCTATCTTCCTTGCAGCGTCATGTTTTGCATATCATGCGGCGCGGGTGAATTTTATATTGGTGTTATTTTAAAATTGTAATATCTTCTAAGATATTCATTGAAATTAAGTGATGTCAAGGACAATTTTGTTCACAATTAAATACTCTTAATCAACAACACATTTATTTGGATAAAGATTAATATTATTACGTTGATACAAATGATTACCACAAAAACGGTGCTAGTGACTTGATCTAGACATACACTGTCGCAGACATTTTTTTAGATCATTTTAAGAGGAATAATTCTTTTATACAAATATTTTTGGTACCTTGAACCGTTTTCGCAACGTTCGCAACGGAAGCCCTCAAGGATGAATAATTTTCCCCGTTTTTTCCACATTTTCCATGATTTCTTCGCTCCTAATAGCTGCAGCGTGATGTTATATAGCCTATAGCCTTCCTCGATAAATGGTCTATTCAACACAAAAATAATTTTTCAATTCGAACCAGCAGTTCCTGAGATTAGCGCGTTCAAACAAACAAACAAACAAACTCTTCCGCTTTATAATATTAGTGTAGATTCTGCTTTAAACAAATACTGCTCTAAATGTTGCATACAGATGATGTCAGTTGTTCAAAACGTAGTCATATTTTAGATTCACAAGTAGAAATGGATAACTAAGCATGCTAACTTTTAGGCACTTTTTTGCGGCCCGTTTTAAGATAGTACTTACTTACTATGACTGAAAGTTAGAAACTGACAGTGTCATACTACAATCTGGCTGAGATTAGAATGAAATCTAACAGATTTTTGTCTTCCAGTCAAATATGGTTATAATATTGAAACAGGCCGATAAACAATAATAAAATGATTTTTATATAATATTGTTGTGATTCATTCTTCCAACTTTTTAGTCACACACAAAAATTTCCTAACGGAAATTTGAATTTAAACTCCCAATATATTCAGATGACTTGCATTTCGGTATGACCTACATGAAAAGGAGCTCGGAGTTACACTCGATTTTTCAGTCGAAAATTAATCTTGATCAATACGAGCAAAACTAATGAACGATCAAATTATACTAAGTATATTGATAATTTTAAAATACAACCGCAATTTTTAAACCTAGATGTATTTCATAGAACTTTTTTTTTAAGTATAAGGTTGAAGCTTAAACAGATTTCGTCTTGCGTTCTTAAAAGAACATAGCGTGTACAGTTTGTGTCATATAATAAATCAAATTTTATCATATTATGTTGAAAAATCGTACTGAAAACTCAATGCACTTAGTGGCCTAGCAAAAGGTGTTCGGAAAATGGAAAATGTTTGCGTTGGTTGTTATTGAAAAGATTTCAATAAAAGCGGCTCGCTCACGCTTCAGCTCATTGCAGTGTGCTGTAATACGTTAACCGCATCCTTTGCATTCAAAGATGTGAAAAGTGATTTTTCAAATAGAGATTTAACCATAACTTCTGAAGCTTTTGATATGAAGTTCCTAAAGGACATAATTATGTATTCAATTCACACGTAATGAAGGCCAGAAACACAGAGCAAAAACTTTTGGAGTGATAATAAAACTTCTTAGTTGATTTTTCATGGATAAAAAGCAAATTATATATATACCGCCTATACCGCTTAGACTGTTTGACAGACCGCGCCGAGTCTAATTAAAAAAGTCGTAACACCACTTTCTTTTATATCTATAGATATCTATATATAAACAAGAAAGTCGTGTCAGTTACACTATTTATAATTCAAGAACGGGTGAACTGATTTAGCTGAAAATTGGTGGAGAGGTAGCTTAGAACCAGAAAACGGACATAGGACTTTTAATCCCATTCGACCGTGATTGTGAATACAAAAATATTCCACGCGGACGAAGTCGCAGGGAGCCACTAGTTATATACTTACAATTTGATCAAACCCCACCTGTTGCAGACCGATTTTTTAAAAGATAATGCAAATTTATTTACAACGTATAATTAAAACTAAAAATAGAATAACTTAATAGGCGTAGGTCTGAGAATCAAGTCAATCTCTCAATCTTTTCAAGTCAACTGCTATTCTTCATTATTCGTTTTACACTGCGCTTATCAATGGAACTTGAACCTTTTTGTTACTTCTTTGTCATCGAAATCTGCTCAATATTTTTGCGTGTTACGTGACCCTCTGAAAGGTCACTCGATGGAGATAATAACGATAGAGGAAGGAAGGCAGCTTTAGTCGATTTAAAATGAAAAGGATATCTATTCTTCTGTTTGGAGAGCTAGTGATGTTACTATTTATTAAATTAGACATTCAATAGGCATCAAACATTTAATCTTGTAGAAATATGGCAATTAATCAGTGTCATAAGTTCATAACTCATCATATCAGCCTGTAACAGTCTACTGCTTTACCAGGCTCTCGATATACTTGCGCGCCGTAATAGCCTACTCTCGCCCGCACCGCCGGCGGTGCGAAATTCAGCGGCTGCCAACAACCGTCGGACGCGCTCACGCCGCACTATAATTATTCGTGTTACGCTTACGATCAATTTATATTTCATACGAACCAAATAAGTAATCTGCATAAAAACAAACATATTAGTAGGTGGTACCTACGTAGGTTAATTGGATAAATTCAGGTAAATTGGGGTTCGGCTTTATTGAATTAAAATGTAATACCTCCAGTGAAACATAGGTCAGTTACTTTATCGAAATAATACCTAAGTACCTATTATACCTATTAGTCTACTTTTTATGGGCTGCGCACCACCTACGAACTGTGCGTACCTACCTACCTACTCGACGTGGTGGTTTAGTCGACTAATGACTCAATTGACTAATGACAATTAGCGAAATGACTAGGTAGGTAGGTAGGTAGGTACCTACGTAGTTGACAATAAAATTGACCGATTCTCGATTTCTAATTAGACATGGAGACCGCTACCAGTCAGTGACGGTTCATGCTCGTAGCGCCATACTCTCACCGTAGAAAATCTCGTTTTAGAAAGAGATAGCAAGAGTCACAATTAAGTAGCTCATAATTCGCTTGTTATACCTAATACAGGCTGAATTTCTTATTTCACATTTGTTATTCAATAATGTTATATTATTTCAACAACAGTCAATCAAATACCATTTGAGAAAAATGTGGTTGAAATATTTTTACCGAAAGTGTCAACCCTAGTTCGATTGTCACTCGGTCTCACGTCACGTGGACTCGCGCAGCTGCGAAGCAATAGTGACTTTATACTCAAAGCTGTAGGTGTATTTTTGTACGCGGCAGAAAAAGTAGTCTATTAACGCTGTAGGTATCGAAATTTTTCTATGGAGTGATTTATCTGTTACGTAGTAACTATTTACTAATCTGTGGCTTCACATAGGCCTACCCCAAGGAGCGCCACAGCGCACGATCTCTCGCCCTTTGCATTCAGTCACTACCAGCTGCCTTCTTCAAGTCGTCTGTCCATCTAGCCGGGGCGTCCCACACTACGTTTACCTAAGCGTGGTCTCCATTCGAGAACCTTCCTGCTCCACCTCCACCCGTCGGTTCTGCGAGTTCATAACTGATCATATGTTATTCTCTGTTTAACGGACTGACTCTAAACAACTTATTGTATATAAAATTCTATCTCATTGTATATAAAATTATTTAAAACTTCATTGTACCGATAGGAATACAATCAGCGAACTTAAAGCCAAAAGGCATTCTGTACCAATCAATCGCGTGCAAATGGCAGACACAAGAAAAACTGTTTTTCCTCACTTATCTGCTCTAAATGCAAAATCTCTATGGCCACAAAAAGGCGTGGGCTAAGAGCATTTTTCGAATCAAACCCAATGAACTGGAATCCGGCGTGATTCCCACATATCGCGTTTAGGCGGTGATTTAATGGGTATGAATGAAATTTGATCGATTCTTGTACAAGCCTTATTGGTTTGAATTTGAACAAAAACGGTATTTGTATCTTGAAATACGAACGTACATTACATTACATTATTAATTCGCTCGTTTGGATTGAAGCCTACCTACAATATATTATGGATTAATTCATTATAAACATACTATACACAAATAATCTAATTTTTATTACCTTACGTATAATATTGAAAGAAAGAAAATATTTTTATTCAGTATCACATATTTTAACAAATAGAAAAACACATACACAAGATACTGAAAAGATGGGCCACTCAGCATGTGTCGAAGCATCTCAGGAATGCCACGACGCTGATCTTCCGTGGACACCCAGACAGAGAGATAGCACTACTTTGCACAACAATTGCTATATATTGGTTATAAACTTCATGCAACGCTTCACATCTAAGGCCGTACTTTCTAACGTTTCGTTCGTATTTTCGGGTCTAGTCAGCACGTTTGCTCACACGGTCAAGCTCGTAAGAGTGACAAGGATGGCGACATCCGAAACTACGGACCACGGCTCAGAGAGTAGGGGGGCAGAAACGGTTTCAACATTAAAAACGTTTACGTATTTTTAACCGTCGATCGTAATTCAGTTCTCGCTTAGTGTTTCACGATTGCAAAATAAATAAAGAAATATACATGATATGGAAAAACATATTCTGAATGTATAAAACTTATTCAGGAATAGGTAAAAACTAAAACCTTTGACGAAACTGAATTCCGGTTGTATCGCATCACATAACTTAGCTTCACATACACGCACATTCTCACACACACAAAACACACACAAACACACACACACACACACACACACACACACAAACACACACACAAACACCATCGGGCTTAAATCTACATAATACAATTGTATGTGTATACAATTACAAGTAGATTTAAGCCCGATTTTGTTTTGTTAATATTCGGTTTCTATTTTTGTTATAAAGAGAGTGAGGTCTCCAATCACAGGCATAACTTGCTTAAATGGAGACCTCAATCAACTATGTAATTAGGAATAAGTTAAAAACGAAATAAATTATTATTTATTATTATCGTCACTCTCAAGCGTGTTTTATCTAAAGCAAAACAAATAACGTTACCCTGAAAAGCGCAGCAGCAGTTATAAAAATAAATCGTAAACCCAGCTCTGTTTTATGGAAAACCAATAGTGTTCTGTCATTAGCCCCGTATACAGACACACTATAAAGAGGACGATTTGAAAACATCCGGCTTTAAGTTCGGATTTGGGACTTAAGCCAACATGTCTTAGTTCTAGTTCGTGCTGTAACAAAATTCGAATAATATGAAGGTTGACAGGTAAAAAATGTTTGCAAGTCCACCAATTATTTGACAAACAATATTAAAATTAATAAACGAGAGTTATCATCACATGTCAATTCTGTCGAAATAAGTTTTCCAGTAATATCTCAAAATCTTTTGATGCTCTGACTAGCAACTTAAAAACTTCAATTACTTTATACACCACTTCTTTTCAAGTACATCAAAAATTTAAATGAAGGTATCATGTTACTGAACATATGTGTGCACAGTCAAAAGTTTGTAACAAGTAACTTGTACCAAAATTATGGACCTAGAGCTAATTCATGAACCATCGAATTTCCCTTTCTATCATATTTCTTGTTAACACGAATTGGAAGACTTGTTCTGTGTTCGTGTTTTGAAGGCTAGATTTCAACTCCTGCCTCCTCCGTTCCATACTCATGCTAGCAAAACCTTACGAATGAACGAGATGGCTATTACCATTATGACCATTAGAAATTAAGCAACCAACATAAGACTTGTCGGAAAATTTTGTGGTATTTATTTTTTAACTTTTTATTGCAGACATATGTTTAGTAATATGTACTACCCCCATTTTATTTTTAGATATACTTAAAAAATAGTGGTCTATAACTTATTCTTTAAAAACTCTAACAACCATTACGACGCTTAAATAACTAGTATTCATATTGATAGGCGGATTAAAATAAAATTAAAATATTAAGTTACTTTGTTTTTTAGCATTAACAATGCAAATTATTTTACAATGTGAAATTAAACACACTTAAAGATAAAATAGATTGCCGCCATGTTGGGACTCGGCGAGAGGTGTTCGAGTCTCGCCTGTGCCAATCCATTTTTTTTTGTGTGTTTTAATTTCACATTAAAATTAAGATTTTAATTTAAAGCAAAATAGATTTTTTTGCAGAAAACAAAACTCTTCGTACATGAAAATACCTTTTTAAACCCTGTTGAAGTCTATAAAATACTTTTCCAATCGACGACATTCGCTTCGCACGAACAGCGCTCTGAAAATCGACGTACTACAGATATCACAAAATAGAAAAGAAAAAGCAAGGACAATAATCTCAAAATAGCGCCACCTTAATTTTCCTAACAAAAAGAGCAAAGAAATATTGGAAACGCCAACACCTTGTTCTAATAAGGGTCTACTTTCTTTGAGCTACATCCCAATTCTTACACTCTATTATTCCTTGGGAAATAGCTTTGTACACAAGTTTCCTACCCAAGCTAGATATTTCCACTGTAATTTGAACCCTCACTTAAATGAAAGTGGGTCACCTGAAAGTTCCAGCATAAAATGGAAATGTGTATCATGTCCTGTTGTCGTTTGTATACGAAAATTTTATTTCCTTTGTGAGTTTACTCCTTTGTCGCCGCTCGCAAGATAATCCCTATTTATTGCGTTTCGCAGATGACTAAAGTAAAAATAGTAGAAATCACATACAAATACAAAAAGAAAAACTAATGAACTGACAGACTGGCTGACATATCCACCACACAACCCAAACAAACTTTATTATAATAATAATAGTCCGCCTGGCCGATTTCGACCACGGAGGCCAATCTCAACAGACATCAGCCAACTACGCAGGAGATATTTTAGTGCACAAGTGTGCTCCATCACTCTCAAAGTTCGGGGAGACGGCAATCCGACATGACCGGAGAGAGATCAGGCGCAGGACCCACGGCTTAACGCCAACTTCCCGACTCTGAGCTGTTTTTGAGAAATTCATGACAGAAAATCACAGAAAAAATTTTGGCTCGACCTGGGTTTCGAATCCAGGACCTCTCGGATGTAAGGCAGAAACTTTGCCACTACACTAACGAGGCAGGCAAACTTTATTAGTATATGTAGGTAAGCACCAAAATAATTTTTGTATAAAAGTTAGTCAGTTTCGGTGTTAATAAACTTAAGGTATAATTATTATTATAATAAGTTATTATTTTACTTTAGTGACAGCATTTATCACAGCTCTCGCATAATCATAATTAAATTTTCGTGGGATCCGTCCTGGCAATACGGATTTTATCAGACCTATATTAAATTATTGGTATGCAACTGTGATTTAAAATAATAATAATTAATATAGGATCAATCTGGTCTTACTTGATTTTAATTTTATTTTTCTCATGCATAGTGACATTTGCGACAATATCTGTGCTGTACGTCCCCACTGGCGATAATTAGGACGTATTTTTCTCATTTGTCAACAGTGGTGATAAGGCTCTGGCCTTACGTATACGAGTAACACATACTTTCCAAACTTTCGTACAAGAAATACTGTAGACAGTGGCAGTGGCAACTGGGAAAGTATGTGTTATACGATACCACTGGTAATAATCGGGATATTTTTTTCCATTCATCCTCAGTGGGAATAGACGGTATTTATCTCTAGCTTCTCGTCTGCGATTGTCGATGTCGGGTTTTATTGCAGATATTTGAAGGTTAAGCTCTATTTACTTCTTCCCCATGCGCATGATAAAAGGAATTGAATTCCCCTCTTTATAGATATGGTTAGCCGGATAGAAGTATTGCTTCATTGTTGTTAACAGAGCCTAATAAGATTTTGTGTCACAAGGATAAGGTAACTAGAATTAGCCTTGACGGACTATCAAGCATCAGGAGGAACTCAGTAGAGCTCTCTCAGTTTAGTCTTTAATTAAATAGAAACTAAATGGACTATTCAATAGGATTGGGGTTTGGAAAATTCCCAAGAATAAGTTAAACTGCATGGCAGCCGTCAGCCTTTTTTGCTGCTTAGCTGCAAGTTTTTTTTTACCTTTAGGATAAATAATTTACCTGCCATACACGACTCGGCAGAGGCGAAATCAACTCGTTATCCTTATCAGACCCCGTTCGTGCAATTTCTCGCCCCGCCGAATTTGGGATTTAACTTCATCCAGACCGAAATTAAAATCAATTTAATTTAAGTCTGGCCGTGCTGTATTCGTATTTTGGGGCCCAATTATTGAGCTATAAATAAAATTTTACTCTTTCTTTTAAATATGGCTGCCAGTATCCAATGCCAGTACCATCAGCCAATTAAGATTATAACTGAAATATGTTAAATGTTACTTTGTTAAGCGCAGTCCTTCGCGAGATGGACTGACTGCCATTTTTGCACCTCAACATTTGTGCAAAAGGTGGACTTAACACCATATAACTCTGCCACTCATACCTTTGGGTGGTTATCGTTTGACGTGGAAATCTATTGAGGAGGCGATGATGATGATGTTTCACGTACTACGCTACGCATGCTCCACATGCTACGCTTTTTCACATAGAACTAGCGGGCGAGGGCGCGAAATTTCGAACATATGACAAGTGTTCAAGTGTTCACACCGAAACGCACATGCGATCTAAGTAGCGAGCTCGCGCCTTCGCCCGCGCCAGCGACCGCGCGTTGCGGTCTAAACAAGCACTGATAAGTTTACTGATCGTTCTGAGGCTGATCGGTTTCATCACGTGGTAGTACATTATGTCAGCACGACAGTCTCTCATGTGTCTCATGTCAGCACATTTTCGAGACAAAAACGCACTTATCGGAACTGCATACGATGCCACATCTATGTGTGATGCGCTATCGTCTGTTCTAATGAGAACGGAATTTTCAAAGCCTTATTGAAAGGGAATCCACCGCCTATGGCGTCGTGGGTTTTGTACGTATGAAAGCTATATGAAACTCTTCTTCTTTCCGCGTCTATTAATTAATTATAAATTGAATGTGGAAATAAAATAAGTAGGTTTAATAAAAGGGTTTCAAGTGCCAGGTAGTTTTCAAATAGGTGTTTTTTGTTATAGCTGATAGAATCAAGCGTTACTGTGCCGTTTACTTTGGCGTTTTTATACGTAGATATGTAGGCTCTCTAATTTCCCATAAAAAAATCCCATGGTTCGTAACGTAAAAATAACCTGAAAACCCGGTTTCTTTGGCTTAAAATAAAACCATTTATGCTCCTGAAAATACCTACCTAATCGTATTTTATAAATTGAAATTAAAATGAGAAGCAAAGGAAGGGTTTACACATTCACAAAGCAAATTCAGAATTACAGAATTACTGTTCTAATTATCAATTAAAAAGGCTACTTAGTAATAAAAATGCTTCAAGCATTTTCAGTTTATTCCAAAGCCAAAGCTTTGGAACTGCTGAACATTTAAAAGCTCTAAAGGTAATTTCTTGAAACTAAAAGAGTTTATTATAACATTTAACTGTGCAAGCTATTTTAAAACTGTCTAGAGAGTCATTTGTTTTAATACTCTGCAAACTGTTGGAGTTAGAACTCTTGTTCTTGAGCAAATATAAATTATTGCAAAAAAAGAAGAGATGAATTTATATTTAGACCCACGAAACCGATTTATCGTAATACTAGATTTGAAATGCTTTCTGTTTTCGTCTATTTTGAAGAAACTCTTAGTGATGCTAGTGGGGGTTAGTAAAAAGTTCAAAATTTAGTATTTCTTAAGAATCATACGTCATGTTTAGAAAAAAAAACTTAAGCCCCGCCGCGACAGTGTGACACTGCCGTGACCAGGATTCGAACCTGGGTTACTACGGCCACAACGTAGGGTCCTAACCACTAGACGATCACGGCTACCGAGGCTGGTGAATGTCTTGACAAAATATCTTGTCGTATTCCAACAACCGGAGTACTTTTGTAAGCGATTCGATACGGTTGCGCAAGCGACGACAAAAAGTGCAGTTTTACGTTCCTCTTTTATATTCTACAAGCTTTACCCGCAACATCGTCCGCGTAAGGTAGTTTTTTTGGAATGCGTTGTTATCCCGTAATACCAATTTTATCCAAATATCATTCAAATAATTAGTAATTTAGGAATGAAAGCGATCGACGCACCTGAATTTTCCCATAAAAATGCGTTATTTTCCTGCGGTAAAAAGTAGCCTATGTCCTTTCTCGGGTATCAAAATATCTCCATACCAAATTTTATGCAAATGGTTCAGTAGTTTAGGCGTGATTGAGTAACAGACAGACAGACAGAGTTACTTTGGCATTTATAATATTAGTAAAGTTAATAGTATGGATTGTTTTATGCACTGTTCTATTGTTTCATTCTTCTTCTTCTTCTTCATCGTGACCGTAGCTGAGGGTCGTGATCACCATAGTTAGCATCACGTGTCAAGGCTCTCTGGGCATTTCTGTTTTGGGTCACATGTATCGCTCTCTGGGTATTGCAGCGCAACGCCTCTAAAATAGCCCGTTCATTGAAACACTTATAAAAATGTAACTTTGTAAAATGTTCTCAATGACTTTTTGTTACAACAGTGTTTGTGATATCCCCAAAATACGTCATTATGATAGTAGGAATGATACTCTCAAACACAATAAATCTGTTGCCAGCTATGATTATTATGAATTTGGAAAATATTTTTGCAGAACAAATCAACTGACAGGGGCAGGGATCAAACCCACATCCATGGGAATCCGGTCCATTTGCCTGGTTTGTCCCAGGCCGCAGATAGTTGAATGCTGCAAAAATATTAACTTAAATTTGCAACGTGAATGCATGCGTATCACGATAAATCATTTAGAAAAATCTACGAATGCTAATTCCTGCAAATACGCTTCTTAATAATTACGAGCATTTATTATGAATTAAAGTGTGCATTAAATACTTAATTACAGTGAAGCCGCTTGCGCAAACTATACGCACCACAGTGAAAGTGCTCCAGTTTCATGAATACGTACAGCAATTTCAAGTGCTTGCTCACCAGCCCCGGTAGCCGTGATCGTCTAGTGGTTAGGACCCTACGTTGTGGCCGTAGTAACCCAGGTTCGAATCCTGGTCACGGCAGAGTCACACTGTCACGGCGGGGCTTTCGTTTTGCTGAATAATACACCCAGCTGAAATAATTCCTACTGCAAATTGTTTAATGACTGCCATAATAATTTAAAAGACTTTAAATGTGTTTTTCCAACTATCTTAATTTTTACTTTTCAGACATTCGCAATGCATATTTGTAGGTAGTTAATGTAAAAATTCATTCTGATTGCGTCAAACGGATTATTTTTCAGTAATTTTGTGTTACTGATAAAGTATTCATTTATTAATACTTCCAATGTCATCCCTGCATTAATACTCTACAGCTAATTATCACCATCACATGCTTATCGCGCTTGACAATGTGACATGGGGTCAAGAGTTAATCTTTTGTTAAAACAAGGGTTGCTACATGGGTTATCATTACCAGGAATAAGCAGTGCCTCCTCATCTTTTGTTAAGCTGATAAAGTTATAAATTACATTTTGTGACTCCCATTTACAACATTTTTGTAACATTGTGGATTGACCCAACACATTCGTTCTCATTTGCAGATTTTAAAATAAACCTTTTTGTCAGACTGATTAAAAAAAAATTTATGGATTATAACCGCAGAGAACATCTAACATTAGGAATTGTGTTGCCTGGTTCATACTGCACAATAAGTTTATTTCATCACATCAAAATGAAGTTTTTATCTTTTTTAATATAAATAAGTTATACAACAATATAACACACATTGATCTGACTCCGTGGTAAGTAGCTAAATCACTTGTATTACAGATATCATAATAAACAGTGGTATTATAAATACACTTGAATAACATGCAATTATAACCCAGACGAGGACAAACAGATATGTCCATGTTTTTACAGTGCGGGTTCGAACCCGTGACCTCTTGGTTAATAGTCAACTTCTTAACCCTTACACCAAAGTAGTCGTCGGATCTATTTAGTTCTAATCTGGGGTTTTGCCTGAAAAATAATTACTGTTGTCGTCTTACATTTTTTGATAACAAATCAATTATTGTTGCAGATATACGTTTCGCACACAATACACCACTTATTAAAGTCGGTATTGATAGTATATTTTACCGCCAGAGCACACCTGCGATATAGGTACTATCGCCACGACTCGCAACTGACAGCGTCTCAGGCAATCATCGCGGTCAAATCGCTGGCTGTCATGAATCGCTGCAACAGAATTCCGCAGGTGTGCCCTGGGCCGTAAGTATATCTATAATTCAGCTCGATATACCCATATTCTCGCGTGCCGATGATTGCCTACCGACCGACAGTTTTTGCGAGCACTTGCGTAAGCGCACGGCTATTACTTCGTTACGAAAGTGGTGCATTTCTCGGAATAAGGTGCAAAGTTTCGACCGCACCGTCACCAGCCCCGGTAGCCGTGATCGTCTAGTGGTTAGGACCCTACGTTGTGGCCGTAGTAACCCAGGTTCGAATCCTGGTCACGGCAGTGTTACACTGTCGCGGCGGGGCTTTAGTTTTTGATGTGTGAAACGTGTGTAAACGTACACCCCACATCAAACCAGTTGTACTTAGTATTCAGTCTTATTTATTTTCAGTAAATAATAAAGGTTCCTAAAATAATAAATTATTTTTTTTATATTTGATATTAAATCTGTTATTTTCATTTCTCAGATGCAAAATGCATTTAGAATTTTTATTTTATTTTATTAGGAAAAGCAAACAACGACATAATATAATAACAAATACAAGCATGCAATTATGCGGTCCACAGCACTATTCACTGATTACTGATCTGAATTGTCGCTAGCTGCCGATTAAAGTTTTATTCAGGTCTGAAGGCTTAGATTTACTTGCTTTCGTAAATAATTTGTTCCTGTAGCAACATTTATTCGAAAACTTTCTCAACGTTCAAATAATTTGCAGACTAACTAAGTCGAAGCATCTCTTACAAGAGTCGTAAGTAATTTGAATACATATAAACCTGACCTTATTCCTCGTTCACCTACTTTCAAATGTTGTTCAGTTTTCAGAGAATAAATGAATGAGTGTTTTCCTGAAGTTTTAGTGTATGATAGCTCTGGCGTCGACTGGAAGCCATTGATGTTTCGAACTTTTAAGACTCAATTCTGTTGTATATAAAAATTCTGTTGCATATAAAATCTTAATAAACATCGATCTAGAGTGGTACAAAATTCTGATAATTGTTATGTATGTATGTAATAAAAATGTGCTAAGAATGGCGTAATAGTGCTAGTAGTAGCTCAGAATATCCTAAATTTCAATCCGTGGCGTGTTCTGAAGATAAGAGAAAAGGGGGAAAATATAAGTGAAAAAATTCAAATAATAACTATAGCTGATTAAAGCTGTTTTATTAGTTAGCTAATAAATTAAGCAATTTACCTTGATCACATCTACCTTAAGTAACAGTTTCACTAAGGTGGTTTTGGTAAACAGCGCAATTCCTTTTTTAGTTAAGTACTTATAGGTCAACAGCGTAATTCCTTTTTTAGTTACTAACAAAATGACTCAAATTTTTCCTCAAGAAATATTTGTTTTAAGATTCCTCGCACGTTGCTTGGACATCACGTTCTTTAGTATCTTTTTCGGAATAATTTATATTACGGTATTCCGAAAACTAAAAGGAGATTTTTATGAAAAAGATTTTAACGAAATCTTTCTTAGAAAACAGTAACATTTTTATTTCCGTTAAAATATTTTTTGTCTTAACGAGATCGAGATTTACCAACTCTTTTCTTATTGAATAATAAGAAGGGGGTTTTCATATATTTTGTTATAATTCATATTGATCTTATGTGTATTTATCTCGGTGACAGGTGCTTACTTAACTTTTAATAATACCTACCCTTACTTCTATCAATTTTATTTCCACAAAACACTCCATTAAGCAAGAAAATATCAACCCAAAAAAAAACCAATACATAGTATAGAAGGTATATAGAATGGCTGTGTTTCACTTAGCGCGGTGTTTACCTGGGCAAATGTAAACACAACTGATAATCAGCCTCAAAAAACGATCGACGTTTTTCGTTAACTTGATGCGAAATGGTTGAGTTTTAATTTATGCTTTATTTGTAAAATATGCAGTTTCTCCGATACGTGATAATTTGTATAACTGATTAATTACTTTTTTACCAAACATAGAGGATGTTCATATCATAATATTATTAACTGTGCCACAGGTACCAGCAATCACTATAATAATTTTGCTTAAAAATAAATAAAAATGTTGAAATAAAAAGCATTATGAATGGACGTAAGTGGATATATGCTTTTATTAATCTAAATATTTGTTATAAATATTTAGGCCGGTAAGATATACCCAACCAAAAATTTTTAACCAAAAATTATGTCACTTTGTGTCGCTCTACCAAACTTTGTCTAAATTGGTATATTATCTGATACTTGATTGTGAGTGCGACTGTACTTTATCCTCATTTATATTGGTAACGAGAAAAGTATCAAATTGACATCGGATCGGATGCAAATTGAATTGATAACGCGACAAAAGCCTCGGAGTGGAAAACGAAATTACTAATGAGAGTAGATTTCGAGTCATTGTTATTTTAGCGCTGGCAAGTTTATCGCATTACAGCTCATTTCAAACAAAAGAAACATGGAAATTCAGTTATTTAAATCGCATATTTGTTTTTTCGGCTTAAGTAAACAGTAGACATTGAAATACGTGATTATAATAGTTGGAATGAGACCTTTTTTACGGATTATTTCGCGAATCATTTACATTTTATTTTAACGTCTTTTCGGACCCTTTTCAGCGTCCGTGGTCACAGGTAAATCTAGACCTAGTCTACCTGTGACCACGGACGCTAAATATATAAAAAATAGATAAAATACGCGAAATGAACTGAAAGTGTATAATTTTAATATTTAAAACGCATTTTGAAATTTCAAAATAAATTACAAATATATATTGCCCTTGTAAATTTTGTAGTTTTTAGTCAGCTATAAATATTGTAAGTAGATAAATACTAACTAGGTACTTCTTAAGATACTAACTAATTGTTGAAAGCATCTTTTCGATGTTATCGCGTCCGTTAGCCACTGTGGACAGTCAGTCACGCAATGCAGTCTCGTTAGTGAAAGTGATCTTATTTCGGCTCAAAACATTGTTGCCATAACAGAAAAATATTCAGTTGATCCGGCTATCAGGCTTTCTTTGAGCTTTAAACTTTGGCAGGAAAATTAGATATTCAAGGAATTTTTAACTTAGATCATATTGAAAGACGTTCATTTTCTTATAGAATTAGTATTTTAACCTTTAAAGTGAGTAAGTAAGTTAAGTATGAGTCATCATTTGGTATCATATCATTGTAACTCGCTAGAATGGTCATGAACAGCAAGTAAAAGATTCCTTGAACTCAAGGATCCTGAATCATCATCAAAGATGCTTTTGGTTCAACAAAACAAAGATAGCAAGTCGTAAAATTTATATGATATGAGTTTGTGTCTTGTTTGTTGTTATAATCGGCGAACTCAGACTATCGTATACTGCACCCTAAGGTAGCACCTATTCTCCTGGAGCAATCCTACTGACTTAAATTGAGTTGTGATTTAATTCGACAAATCTGATGCTGGTTTTCGCTACCACTCTCACCAGCCTCGGTAGCCGTGATCGTCTAGTGGTTAGGACCCTACGTTGTGGCCGTAGTAACCCAGGTTCGAATCCTGGTCACGGCAGTGTCAAACTGTCGCGGCGAGGCTTACTTTTTTAACATCTTGCAAGTACTTTTTGTGGAAATCCTAAATACTAAATGAGAAAAACTTTTTCTTTTGATCTATGACAACGATTGGATCTAATTTCAATGGTAACACCGTATTATAACGAGAAATGGGAGAGGAGAACGCCAGGTCCAGTTTTTTTATTGTATCTATGACATTGTTAAACACCTATTTGGGAAGACTACTTACTAACTACGTAAGTACTTACTCTTATTATCGATTCCGATAACAGCTACGCCTTTTAGCGGGCACCGTCAAACAGTATGCAAATATACATAGTTTATACGTCCTACACCCTCCATGGATTACGTCGGCTGGTTCAACGCGAATCGCCGTTAATAACCGATGAACTCGTTCATATTTTGAACCCAAATACGAGACCAACAGTGTAAGGTCGACTCAGTATTTTATTTTACAAAAGCGCTTTGTAAATTCAATATTCATCAGCAGTGCTGTTTTTTAATATTAACGGGATCTGCTTAAAGGGCCGAAGCTGAAGAAATACACATTACCTAAATGTTGCAGCAAAATAAGGGAGAGATTTTTCAAAAAAAGCTTGTTACGGGAAACTATAATGAACTATCGCATGAATAGTTTTTACATAATAAAGTAACTATGAGTTCATACATAGTTCAGAAAAAAAACTATATTTATTTTCTTAAATTCCTATGTTTTTAGCATTAATAATGCAAAATTCTTTACCATGTGAAATGTTGCGCGTGTGTTTGCGCATGTGTTTTATATTAAACGCGATTGCTCTACCAATTGACAACAGCTGTAAAGGTGTTTCTTTCGGATGTTGTAAGTTTCTTACCACAACGTTGATGAAACATGACTGGCTGCAGCCTAAGGAGAACTTAAATAAATTCAGATGAGTAAGGGTCACGGTAGCTCGTTGTTAGAGCAATCCCCGGCATCAGAGAGGTGAGTTCGAGTCCCGCCTGTGGTAGTCCGTTTTTTCTTTAAGTGTGTTTTAATGTTAATTTTCATTTAACAACAACGAAAACATAATTTTTTTCACCAGTTTTTAAGGTAGCATACTAACATAGTTATTAACCTTTTACTAACAATATGGATCTTAGTTATCTGAAATAAAAACATTTTATTTCATTTTTTTATTATTTTAAATGGCACTAGTCTATTGATGTCTGCATTTAAATTGCAGGGTAAGTTTAACACCAAAAATTAGCTACATAAATTATTCCAAATTCCCAAACAATATTAAAATCCGCTTTGGCAGGCGTGCTTTGTTCTGAAACATTCATTTTTATTCATTTACAAGTTGGCCAAACGATGAAATAACACAGCCATATTTTCGTAGTTAAATTGGGCTTCCATTTTATTTAATAGCATTTTTTCCTGCTATATAAGTACATTGTTAAAATTTACTTTACACATTCTTTCAGATTAGACATTCGTTTTTATCTTTCATTTTGGTATCGATGTAAAAATGCTTAACTTTTTTAGAATAAGGACGACAGGATAAAGTCATATTGCCTAGCTATCGTAGTTCTTTACAAAAAAAAACACACTAACGTATTAACGAATCTTGGAAATGTAACAATCCGCCCTGGACGTGTATATAACTTTGAGTGGGTTCCCGTGTAGAATCGGCGGGACCTTGTCAAAATAATCACGCCTGAACTTGAACTTTTATATAAGAACTTTGAAGCACACATAACTTTTAGACAATGGTGGAAACATTATCTGAGGATATCCGAAGACAGATATAAATCTAAAATGATGAATGAAATCCCAGAAAACTTAATACATAACAATAAAATAGTTGTGGAAGTGTTTTTAGGTGAACATTATTACGCCATCACCAGAACAAAACTAACAACATTATAATCACCCGGGCGTCATGCCACTTAAATGTGCTAGTAGAAACTTAATTTTTTGCGACTATGACAAGATAAGCAACGGAGGTACGTATTTAAAAACTTGCAAAAATTAAAACAAAGTCTATCAACGTTAAAGTTTAAGTCAAGTAAAGGTAAATTTGCCACTGATTATTAGAACTGGTTCTAATAATCTGAATCTCGTTGTTCAAAGGACTATAAATACTCGAAATCATCAATCCGTAGCAAAGAAAGAGCCGTCTACGAAAGTACTAGCGCTCTATGAGACTACGAGACGCTACGAGAGATCTCGTAGTAATTCGTAGACGCTGTGAACGAAAATGCTACGAGTCGTCCTACGAGCTTAAAGATCCTTGATACTTGGCAAATGGTTATAAAATCGATGGGTTTGACTACTAGTAAAAAAAATACCCTTGACCTGTTTTTAACATTATCTATCACACAGACCACGTAGTGACTAATTTCGTTAATCTATTTCTGCTAAATTAAAATATTCATAGTTTCTTTAACTTTAAAGTTACCCTTATCAATTTTAAATTTCGCAAAGACGTATTAAAAACACGTACCATGTTACAGGTTTTGCATGTCGCAATACTGTTTTGGTTGTTGTTAATTCCAAAAAAAAAGTCATCACTATTTGTCAAAAGACTCACACAAGACTTCTAAAGTGACAATATACCGTATATGTGTATGTTGTTGACAGAAAATTGACAGTTAATGCGATAGAGAGGCGCAAATGCAACCTGCAAACAACTGCAATATGTAGGGCTGTCTTTGAAATATATTATGTTAAGTTGTGAACAACGTCACTTTCGTGTGTCCCAATCCAGAGCAAGTGGCCAAAGTAAGAACGTGAGCAGTCGTTTTGATATTAGGAAAACGAAGGTACCGCAAAACCAGCCACCCGCGATATCAAAGAGACCCGGTCAAATGAATTAAATAAAAGGTGTTCATTTCGGACAACTGGGATGCAAATAGTGTAGAGAATCAAAGGAATTTACTCACGCGTAAAGTTAAATCGCAAAGAATAAAAGTTTACCCTCGTCTCTTTATCTTTCTCAAAAAAGGTCTGGTCTGGGTTCTGTGTGACGAAAACGGGCTTAAATACCTGCTTCAGGCATACGTTTTTTATTCAGTTTTAGTTGTGCAGAGCAGGTTGTTGCACGTTATGCCCATTTGCCGTGGTAAAAGGATTCGCCAGCCTAGCCACTCCGTTAGAGTGACTAGCTGTTTCCAGCCGCCGCGGGGAGGCTCTTTTTATGCACCCCAGAGACCCCAGAGACTGATCCGGAGGGCAGCTGATGGGTTGCAAGTTTCTCAAACATAACACTGCCTAAGGCAATTCGTATTAGAACTGCGGTAAGTTCAACCACACCAAATGACGAGTTACGAGGACTAGCGATTTGAGGTAAATATTAAGAATTAAAAAAATAACTATATAAATAACTAATGTGACTCCACTCCTCTCTCAGTGCTTCAACTAAAGGATGCCTTATCAGCATGCCACTGAATGGTGCAATTTCACAGAACGCTTCCAACGACATTTGACAATATTGACAAGCAGACGACTGACTTCGCAATATCGCATGTGGGTCATTCTGCAGTCGAACCTTAGTGTCGACTAATGGAGAATTATCGAGCGATTTAGATCTACAAGAGATTCACGAGAATCGCGAATATGTGGAATAGAAGCGCTGAAATGTTATTGCTGGAGTAAATTTCGTCTTATCGGTAGAAGAGATACTTGTATGTAGGTCTGTAAATTCGCACTGAGTCCGAGTGGTGGACTATGGCTCGTACCGCTTCATAGATGAAGTGTCCTGTGCCCAGCAGTGGGACGTTTATATATATATATATATATATATATATCTCAGTCTATACTGAGAAGATGAAGGTCTGTAAAGTTATCTAGGTAGTTGATAGTGGTATAAATATGATTAAATAATGAAAAATTTAAAAAAAATGTTTCAAAAAGTGGTGTCTAAATAATACTGGCATAAAACTCACAGAGCTTGTAATACACAGAGTATACTGCGCTAACATCATCCAAAATACGGAATGTATACTAAAACATTGCCTTTTCATGCAATTTCATCAAAGATTATTAAATGACATTAGATTACAATAGATATACATTAGGACATTACAATAGCTCATACTATCGTGAAACTTAAAAAAGCTATGCTCCGTTCTAGAGACAAAACATTTATAGACAACTTAAATGATAAGGATATCAGAATATGTAAGATGTATTGATTTTTTAAACCACGAGAATATCCCATCTCTTGTAGTTGTTGCGCTAACAACATGCCTTATACATCAACTCCTCAGAAATAAAAGTAAACTTAAGAGTGCAAGTAGCTATTTCGATGCCTTCGCGAAATTGTATTTTGTGCTGCAACCTAGGTCAGTCTCGCGCCACTCGACAATAACAAGACGGAGGGTTGCGCAATCACGAAAAGATTTTCTGGTAAAAATAATACTCCTCCTGGCCGATTTCGATCACGGCGGCCAATTTCAACGGAGATCAGCCAACTAAGCAGGAGATATTATAGTGCACAAGTGTGAGCGCAATACACAGGTGCACTCACTGTTCCTTCACTCTCAAAGTTCGGTGAGACGGCAATCCGACATGACCGGACAGAGATCAGGCGCAGGATCATTGGCTTAACGGGCTTTCCGGGGCACGAGGGTGTAACACCGCCAACTTCACGACTCCGAGCTGTTTTTGAGAAATTCATAACAGCAAAATCTCAGAAACAATTTTAGCTCGACCTGGAATTCGAACCCAGGACCTCTCGGATGTAAGGCAGAAACTTTGCCACTACACCAACGAAGCAGAAAAAAAAATAGCGGAATATTTACGATATGCAGGTCATCATCATTGGCCACAGCATCTTAACTGATGATTGTTGCAATGTTTCGGTGCATATTTTGGGGGTGGCGTCGTCTTAGGCAACTAAGAAGTCCGATGGCAGCACCACATCTATTGCCACACCTGTCGCAGATGAAACGAGAGTCACGGGGACGCACAGCACTGGCGTTGAAGCCTTCTCTGCTTAAGGTGTACTAGCCAGGCTTCTTTATGCTGTGGCATTCCGAGTTCTATATCATGACGCCACTCCGTTCTCATGTTGGCGCGTTTTTCCAGATTCTGGGATGTATATGGCAGGAGTACCTATAGCGCTTGCAATCCCACACACTGACATTAACTATCGTACAGTAACTTTGGTTTGTGGACGTTCCTTAAGAGAAGACAAGTCATTGAATTCGTAACTTAAATAAATAAATATTTCTCAACAAGCACACCAATTCTCTAGTCCCAAAGTAAGCTACGAGGCTTGTGTTATGGGTACTAGATAACGGACATACATACTTAAATACTTCTTTTTTTGTAAATAAATACATATTATAAATAGAAAACACCCAGACCAGTACAAACACATATGTTCATGCACACTTATGCTTGTACTGTGCGGGAATCGAACCCGCGACCCTTGGTTTAGAAGTCCGACATGCGCACCACTGCACCAAGCGGTCGTCTTGTCTTGTCTCGTCGGTAACTTGGCACAATGAAAGGTCCAAAATTAAGACTATTGGTTCTCATCAAATGCCTTTTTAATTCCCGCTTGCTAATTGCTCCGCGTGTGACGAAGTGCATGCAAACAATTCTCGTTAGAAAGAGTTCACCCGGCGCTGACTGCAACCGTACCGTACCTATTACATTTTTAGCTTGATAGGTACAATGCCCATACAATTAACAACCCTATGAATTGAGAACTTTTTCCAGGGAAATTCACTTGTAATTTTGAACACTTACAATGTGCGAAAGTGGCTCCGCGTCGCTCGGTTTGTTTATTAGGAGTCCCGTCCAAAGTCCAACTAAGTAATGCGGAAAATAAGACCTACAGTCGTACTAGTTACCTCATTAAAATCTTCCGTTTAAAATTATAATAGGTACTTCCAACATGGCTCGTAACGTCTTACGTTTCTATCGCATTGCAAACTTTGTAGCGACCAACCTCTCTATAACCTTTCATCAATAGTTCGTTTATCCCAAGAATGTTTCTTTGTAAACAGTTGCGAAATTCCCGTCGAAGCGCTTGACCCATTTTTACAAACCTCAACAAAGTTTAATCCTTCCCCGCGAGGTGCTAAGAACTAGTCAGGGTTTATGATCCTCGTAAAACCTTCGCTGAAAAACCCGAGCGTTATACAAAATGGACACTTTTTTAAGCTGCTTAACTGAGAAATTTATTACAAACACTTCGGGGAATCGACATTTACGGAAACGGGATTCAATTTGTTAACCTAATCTCATGAAGGTTCTAAGTTACTTTGAAATTCGTAAGAAAAAAATGCTGTGGATCCAAGCTGCAATTTTTTGCTTCATTTCCGGATCAGCCTTCTCCCACAAACAGCTGATTTTTGTGCTGCAACAATTTTTTCTAAGCTTTTTGCCGTATTGTCCTAACTAAAGAGGAAAAATCAACTGTAGATGCTTTAGCAGAAAGCTGATTGAGTATGAAGTAATTTCTCATGTTACTATACTTTGCGTAATGTTAAAGTATTGTCGATTACTGATCAATCTATTCGGTGATTGAATCCGGAATTGTACTCACTATTTCTTGAATGAGTTTGTGTCGGAGATTGGTGTATAACATAAAAGAAGAAGAAGAGTTCGCTTACAAATTGGCCAGGGACGAGCGAACGTTCATCTACGTCGACCCAGCGCGGCGCTCGCCGGAGCATGCCACAGCAAACGTACTAAGAGAAGGTATATTTTATTATTTTACTTTTATTTTGCTCGAATGTTGTCTGGAAGAAATGGTTTTAGGCAATAAGACCGTCTAAATTGTATAACTTCTGTAACTCAAGTTGCAATTGTAACTTAGTCTTGGGCTGTTATGTTTCGGTAGGACTAGGCGATCATTATATTACATACTATAGGATGACCGTAACGCTCACATGTACAAAAGCATATAGATTAGAAAACAATTCAGTGGCATGGAGATCCATGGTTATCCACAATCATTAACTTATTTTGAAAATTCGTCAAACATGACATATCTACTCTTTATTAATTTATTTATTTTAAAACTTCTGCAAATCTTGTGTACATTAGTGGGCTTAATGCTGTTAAGGCCATTCTATCGGTTAACTACAGGTCCAAGCAGAGCAGAGAACATACAGGCGGTGCACGTACAGAGGGAGAAAAATTAAATGCAACTAAAATGGTCATCTACTTACTTAATAAATAACAACGAATAAACATACATACCTACTAATTACTTATATAAATACACACCTACACATTCACATATACATCTACATTATAATAAATAAAAAATACAAAATATACTATATCATTTTTTACTATGGTAGTAGTAGAAGCTTCTTCAGGCAAGCTTTCCTTACTCCCACGGGAGCTTCCCTGTTGGAAAACAAACACGACTTATTAATCCACGACTGCTTCGAGCTACGAATTATCCGCTAAATGCGCCTTAATGGGGAAAAGTTCCGTAGCTAATTTCTTTAGTCGATGATCCGTATAAAGCTCAAACTTTTCGTGACGTTTATATGGCCGCTTTCTTTTCGAAAGCGCCTTATGAAAAGACAAACAACCAAATCACGCAGATGAGAAATTGCCGCTGCAATAAAACAGGAGTAATCAACTATTATTCAGGGGCAAAGTCGAAAGTAGTTAATGAAAGTCGGTAGAAAGTAGACTTAAAAAGCTTTAAGTAATAAGTGAAAACAACTTAGAGTAAGTTTGTGTCCAATTAACAAAACAAATGGGAAAAGTGCTCGCTAATTAGAAAAGTGTAAAGTTTATTGACAGACAAGGGAATCTTGTTAGTCGTTAGCTAGTCTGAGAGCGCCTAACAAATACAATTATTTGTTAGGCATTTGTTACAGTGACTTTTGTTGCTGCCAATGCAGCAACAAAAGTCACTGTAAGTTTGTTGCCTGAAGAAAATAAATTGTTTTAATAAAAAGTCTAGTCTAGATGTGTAAGATTTCTAATTTGTATTCTTTTCATGGACAGTGTAACTAAGATTATGGAAAAACGTAAACAGTTTTAAAGGTAGTCTGAAAATATGGTTAAGAGAAAAAATTGGTTGCCTGTAAAGTCGGTATACGGGCGAAAGTTTTACGTGACAACGACTTTGAGTGGTAAAATAATTTAAATGTGAATATTCATTCGTATAACATGAACCGGTGTGTATGCCTATCTCTCTCACTCTCTCTCTCTCTCGCTCTGTCTCTCTCGCTCTTAGGCGGGTTAACTGTGCTCGAGTGGAAGGGACGCGTGCCTTTCACTTTTTATGTCTGTCTCACTCGCTCTTAGGCGGGCTAACCATGCCAGAGTCGAACGGACGCGTGCCTCTCACTCGCTCTCATTGTGAGCGCGGAACGTGAGCGGAGCGTAACGCAGTTTCTTGAAGTGTCACCCGGCAAACCAATTTATAAGACGTTGTCACGTCAAAATATTTTTACTCAATTGACGAATACTCTAAATCATTTAAATCCCGGAAATTGTAACCCATTAATTTTGCATTCCACTGACTTATGTAATATTATAAAAGAATTGACGTTTTAATAAATTAATTACTTGTTATGTTTTAATTTGCAGCCAAACTCCGGTGAAATGTGCGATCTTTTTGTACTTTTATGACATCTTTGTACCATTTTCAAGCGAAATAAATGATTATAATTCTGACTCTGATTCCGTTATTTCCTCAGAAAACCTACAAGCGTGGTCATTCGGAAATACATATTTTGCAAATGCTCGGTGGGAAGTTTCCTCTATCAACGTCTGGTCTAGTTTTCACGACAATTTAGTCGTGAGCTAGAGCATTACTAGGCTTTTAGGCGTGTAAATAAAGGACAATACTTCATTGATTTAACCTAATAAGACCGGGACATTGTTGCTGCTTTCAATGGTATGTAGATTTGCGCCCTAAATATCTTTTGATAACTGTACTGTTAGGCAATAAATGTGGAACTTTCTTAAAATTTATTTTCGCATCGAGCGGTAAACGTTGTTTGCATACTTTAAGAATATGAGACTCAGAAAATGACTCGGCGGATTATACCTGAACAATTAATGAAAAGGCGCCTGGCGAAAAATACGTTCCGCATTTTTGTTACAAAATAGACGTTGCCACCTCAATATAATCGCCATACCATTTAGATACCTTAATGATTTGCAATCGACTACATAGCGCTATTAATGCTGAGCTACTTAAATAATATAATATATCTAAATAATACATAATAGATTATTATCTAATTATTAATACATAATAGATTATTATCGGATTATTTATATTATCTATTATATTTAATAGATAATAAAAATAATCCGGTTTCAATATACTCGAACTACCTTTTTGGAAAGTTAGATCAGTTTCCTAATAAAAACTAACAAGGCTACAGCAGTTTGTATGAAACTGACAGTTATCTAAGTTTTTTTTCAGTCATCAGTATCAGTAAGATACCACCCCCTGTTTACATGTCAAATATTTAGAGCTTTTATTATGTAAATAAGATAGGAATTAGTTGAATCGGGAGCCCATACTTTGATTTATTCGTCCGATAGCTCTACTGACACTTATTTATGTGAAACGAGACACCTTTAATGGAAACGGATAATAAATAAGAATCAATTTGCTAATGGACCCGTCTTGTCACGGAGAATATGGGGTCTTACTATGTAACGCTTTATTCATGTTGTCTGCTCTAGCTCTAGCTAGTGTTTATTCTGGTATAAGTGACATGATGACATTACCTTTACATTACTATCACCAGCACTAAAAAGTGCACTGTGACGGCGCCCTTCGTAGCACCGTAGCACCTATAAATGGTCTCGTAGTCTGTAGCAAAATCGTAGCACTGCTGAAGTGTTATGTATGTTAGTCTATTACGGAACTACCTCTTTCCCCTTTTGTCATTAGAATTTTGATAATAAGCAGTTTGCATTCAGTTGCATCTCGTTCGATCCTACGATCTTTATGAGGCCTTCATTTCATCTTCTTGGACGTGCCGGGAAAAGGCTTGCGCTTCACTATTATAAAATAGTCTCCATGAAGTAATTGATACAAACAGATCGATTGTTGATTGATTGTTTGTCAAAAATGTTCAATGAGTGAGTGACAGAGGTATGTAGATCGAGTCGGAATCGGATAAGGCATTTCAGAGTAAGACCTTGGGGGCGTCACAACGTAAATATTTTCTAGAAACCTTAAAGTAATAGGTCTGCGCGAGGTTACAAGTCAAATAAAACATTAAATCATTGCACTGATTTATTATTGTCACGCTTACAGCTACGTTTTTACGTTATGTAATTGCAATTTTGATGCTAATTAAAACTTTGAGTAAATTATACCTGCTTTTTGTTAGCGCGATATTTTTATTTCTATTTAATATGGTGGTACTTATTCTCTTTGGGTTCTTCCATCGTAATAATAATAATCGTCGCGTCAAATTTCAAATAAAATGGCAGGCTTGCAGGTTAGTCGTTTATTGGTTTGTTGCATCACAATCTTTGTGCAATAAAGTGCGGCGAGCTTGATGTGCAGGATTTGATCAAGATATTTAGCGAAATCGTTACGAGGCTGGATTTTCAAATTGAAAATATCGAGGCACGATCAAAAGTGTCAAACTTGTCACGTTATCGGATAGAGAACTTTCTTCTTTCTTTAAATTTTGGCTAACCTGCCGAAACAGTTCGGCTATCCAACCAAAACCAAAGCTAGTTTGGCCAATGTGGCCATTGCCATTGCCAGCCAAGTATATAGTCTAAGTGGGTGGTGACGTATTAGAAATCAAAAGAAATACATAGCTCCAACAGCCTCAAGTCCGACAAATCTGCCTCCGATACTCTACTCTTGGAAGTTTACATCATACACCAATTTTACAAAGGCTTTTAATATGTATCCGGATGAGAGCATCCGTCACAAGCCGCCGTAGACAAGTAGAGACAAACGTTAAAGTGATAACTTACGTTTCTTTCACTGAACTTACCTTAAGAATAGATCAGATTAGAATTTTCCAAAATAAATAATAACTTAACTTAGGGATATCCCAACGGATATTCTGTCCAAATCGCGAGGCATCACTGTCAATACAATACGGCTACTAAACATTCCTCGTGTGTTAAATATTAATCGCTAATAAAGAAACTCCATTGGCAGTGTGTTCGCGTAACTGGGTGCATTTCGAGGCGGATTTGAATATTTTAACCGCAACCCCGCTCTACAGGTGCTAGTGCGGCGTTTGAATCACAAATCGCAGCCGCGTCCTGGCTGATATTGAATAACGTGCTCAAGTTTATAAAGAATAAGCTCTTAACACTTAGCGCCGAGCTAGGAGCTACTGCATTTTCCTTCAGCTATCCTACAGCGAAAAAAAAAAACAAAGGCAAACTTTATTTATTTCAGATTTGATCAATTAGAGATTTGTAAGAAAAAATATTTACTTAAAAAATACGTTTCCAATCAATGTAGATATTTTAAATCCATAATTGAATAGACCTTGTTTAGTGCCCTAATTCAATTTTAGTCCAACCACAGATTACTAAATAGTTACTACGTAACAGATAAATCACTCCATAGAGAAATTTCAATACCTACAGCGTTAATAGACTACTTTTTCTGCCGCGTACAAAAATGCACCTACATCTTTGAGTATAATGTCACTATTGCTTCGCAGCTGCGCGAGACCAAGTGACGTGAGACCTAGCGACAATCGAACTAGGGTTGACACTTTCGGTAAAAATATTTCAATCACATTTTTCCAAAATGGTATTTGATTGACTGTTGTTGAAATAATGTAACATTATTGAATAACAAATGTGAAATAAGAAATTCAGCCTGTATTAGGTATAACAAGCGAATTATGAGCTACTTAATTGTGACTCTTGCTATCTCTTTTTAAAACGAAATTTTCTACGGTGAAAGTATGGCGCTACGAGCATGTGACATCACTGACTGGTAGCGGTCTCCATGTCTAATTAGAAAGTTTGATGCTCTATATCGCTGAAATTAAGGTATTTAAAAATAAGTACCTACCTATGTTGTGTTGCTATAAACATTTTAAGTCAATAACTGGGCGGCGCGCCCAGTAGGTATAGGGCATAAGGTATATATACCCTTTGCCCGTCCATTAGTCGACTAAACCACCACGTCGAGTAGATAGGTAGGTAGGTAGGTAGGTACGCACAGTTCGTAGGTGGTGCGCAGCCCATGAAAAGTAGACTAATAGGTATAATAGATACTTAGGTAATATTTCGATAAAGTAACTGACCTATGTTTGACTGTAGGTATAACATTTTAATTCAATAAAGCCGAACCCCAATTTACCTGAATTTATCCAATTTACCTACGTAGGTACCACCTACTAATTTGTTTTGTTTTTATACTTTGTAAATAAATTACTAACTTACCGGGTACTAATTAAATTATTTTTACAAAAGTTAATAGGTACCTTTCTTCATAAGCTGGTGGACAAAAAAAAGAAAGCGTTTTATTTCTCTTAGTATTTGACCTACACCCATCAACAGCACATAAATTTCCACCACCAGGAGTCATTTTTCTTAAATAAAACTAACGTTTAACAAGCACAGATTACTTATTTGGTTCGTACGAAAACTAAATTGAACGTAAGCGTAACACGAATAATTATAGTGCGTCGTGAGCGCGTCCGACGGTTGTTGGCAGCCCACTGAATCGGCACTGCAGTCGGTGCCGGCGAGAGTAGGCTATTACCGCGCGCAAGTACATCGAGTGAGAGAGGCCTGGTCAAACGTCAAAAATGATATTTTACTTCAATTCTAAAGGTTTACCTTTTGTAGTAAACGTAAGATGGTATAACAGAGTCAGACTGCCTCGTTGGTGTCGTGTCAAAGTTTGTGCCTTACATCCGAGAGGACATGAGTTCGAATCCCAGGTCGAGCTAAATTGTTTCTGAGATTTTCTGTCATGAATTTCTCAAAAACAGCTCGGAGTCGGGAAGTTGGCGGTGTTACAGCCCCGTGCCTCGGAAAGCACGCTAAGCCGTTGGTCCTGCGCTTGATTTCTCTCCGGTCATGCCGGATTGCCGTCTCACCGAACTTCGAGAGTGATAGAACAGTGAGTGCACCTGTGTACTATAATATCTCCTGCGTAGTTGGCTGATTTCTGTAGAGATTGGTCGCCATGGTCGAAATCGGCTAGGAGGACTATTATAAGAAATAATTAATAAGTAAATATCTCATCATAAACGATAAAGATAGTTGTTAATTTTAGAGGTAAGTAGAACAAATACAATTTTAAATAAAAACATGAATAATACACTGAACTCCCCTTGAATCGTAAAATTTCGTCACTAACAGTGAATCACGATGTTAAGTTTTGTCTAAACAGTAAAAAAAACTACTTTTTTTGAACTAGCAGTCACGAAAATACTTCACTAACTTGAAATTGAATTAGTGCCTCGGAAAAATACTCGTACTAACTTCTTGGTGAAAACAAAAAGTTGATTCGAGAAAGTTTCCTCATTTTATAAACTGTACTAAACGAGATAACAACATAAAGCGCCATCAAAGCATTAAACAGATAGCATATATTTTTTAAAAACACTGGTTTTGAATTTGCCAGTGACGTCACTTATAATAATAATAAATCTTTATATGCATCCAACATATTATTTATACTTAACTAGGTATACAAAACTTTGTAAAATTTATTTGTAATCAAAAAATAAAATTTAGATTTTGATGTTATAAATAGATATTCGTCACAATCTTAGTCACATGTTAGGCCACAGAAATTAGCATGCAAATGTTACAAGAAATAAAAGTTACAATTCATTAATTAAGCAGATACAATACAAAATGTCCAATTGCTATTGTTATATATAATAATATGTCAAGTCACAATTAAAATAATATAAAATAAGATGACGAGTAATCTTAATAAGAAAATGTAATCTTAATTCAGTAACTGCAAGGTGTTTCTGAGAAGGTATTACAAAGTGCATTATTTCAGGTACTACAAACGGGCATGAGAGGAAAATCTCTGTGCCTTCATAATGAGTCTTGCATGCATGTCAGCAGACGTACCATTTCATTTCATTTCAAAAGTTGTTTATAAACAGAAATCTTAAAATTACAGTGCAAAACTTATAAATATACAGTCATATAGTAAACAGGTGGTTGAACAACTTTGTTAGGCTAGGTAAAGGCGCCTTTGAAAGTTAAATAACATAATATATAGTTCTCATTAAAACATGATATTTTACTTCTTAATTTCAGTTGTCATCAGCCTATATACGTCCCACTGCTGGGAACAGGCCTCACCTCAACTATGAGGTGGTGCGAGCCATACTCCACCACGCGGGCTCAGTGCGGATTGGTGGAGGGGTGTGTGTAAGGTAAGTGACCAACCTTACTGTCAGATGTTATTAAGCCGCTCGAGGGCCTCCGACCAGGCTTAACGAGTAATATCTATCGATATTAACTTAATAAACTAATATAATAATAAATAAACTTAATTTTAAGTACTTGATACAATAAGCAGCAAAATGTTCATACAAATTTATGCCTGATTCATAATGGTGGGTAAAAAGAGACAAATTTGCACCAATACAATATACTCATGCCGTACTTAGTGGTGCAAACGTTAGACGGGTCGCACCGGAGGCCATGAGCAAACGTACCGTTTATAAATAAATAAATAAAATAAAAAATAAAATCATTTTATTTCAGACTACGTGTTTAAGTGATAATAATAAGTGAAATGTCAAATTGCAATTAAGTAAATAAATAAAAACATTACGTTTAAGCCCGAGGGAAGCAATTTTGAATCCTTCACATTTTGGGACAACATATAATATGTCACACGCATACTACTAACAAATTGGTCAGTATCTTAGCCTTGTCTAGATAAAAATAAGACAATCAATTGAAAATTAATACTTGTAACAAAACGCAGACAAAAGAACATAATACTCGTGGTCACCTTAAGCAGTGGCATAGTTTTGGAAAATGTTGGTACTGTTTTAACGAGGAAAAATTATCGGAGACACTTCAAATAAATGTTTGTTATTAAAAGATGGTTACTCAAAGCCACTATACGAGCCATCTTCATCGATACAAATTATTTTCAAAGCTTATACATGAGCAACTATGAATAACAATAATTTGGAACTAAAACTGCAGTGAAAATTTTTTGTTCTAAAAAATTATTTGCCAACAAAATGTCAAACGGCTTACAACTGCGAAGATATTTTTTTCTTGTATTAAAATTCCCTTGAAACATACTTCTCATTTAGCACACAATTAAACTTATATGCTAACTTAAACGAGTGAACAAAAATATAAATTAATGAAGCCCTTTTTCACGAAGAACATATCTGTTTTGTCTTTTGGCGGCAGAATCTTGTCATGAATATTCATCTATTCTTTTCTTTCAACCAACGTTTTTGCCGATTTTCTGCCATGAACTCTGGTCGTCGTAGATGGCACTTAACTCCGGTAACCTAGCTTTATGATGTCTACAATACTCATACAGCTAGATAACCAAAGATAATTAACCTATCTACTTCTCTTCAATTTTCGTTTGCTTCTTCTTATTTCTTCAATTGTTTTTCTTCGTCCCCATTTTTCGTATGAAAACCAGAAGAGATGCAGTCCAACGATGTCTTCGCCGAGTAGTTTTACCGATGCATTGATTTATCGAAACACACATAAGGATCTACGGAAAACACACATAAGCCACAAAATAACTCGACAGTGTTGAATGCTTATTTAAATAATATCCAACCATAAACCATCCAACCAGGAACGTATGCCTTCTTATATCATTTGTGGCATTCACTTTGTAATGGCTGTCTCAAATCTAAATAAGCGTTCAAATGTGCCGATTTGTTCAGTAGAAAGCCTAACTGTGTATTGAGCAAAAACAATTGTTAAGGTTTTCCTAGTCTTTTTAACAATGTCTGCTTATTTTATACAATAAATTATTGCAGAACACTGACTCATTGTCAACATGCGTTTTCTAGAATCACACAAATGTACCGCCAAATGAAATATTTGTATGCATTTTGTATTAGCAAGGTGTGAGTCACAATCACGGGTATCATCAAACTTAGCAACAGAATATATAAATACCTTTGGAAAATAGCCAAGTTCCATTATTCATAAATATCCTCTCAATGTCTTTTATTTACAAAATACATCCAAAAACTGTTAATAATATTTGTATTTTATTTTACATTATAAACATTAATAAAAAAAAACGTGGCTGCGGTGCATCGTTACCTTCCTCACTCAAGTTAAACTAAAAATACGCAACTAAACGGAGCCTTTATGTTATTTTTTAAAACTTAGTTTAAGTTACTATTGAATATTACAACTCTTGAAACATCTATCTACGAGTATATGCCATCAGTTATTCTTATAAGACTGATAGATAGTAATTTGAAAAGTTTTCGCTCCGCGCTCGTTAGCTTCTAAGTGCTTAATACTCACTACTGATTTGACTTTATCAATTTCTCCACGTCCAATTTAGTCGTCGAGTACCGATGTAATTGACAGCTGTCAGCTTGACAGGACCAATTTTCTTTACTTCTTTCCCTGCGTCGGAAGAGAATCCGGAGTCCTGAAAAGTGACGTAAATTTTCTATTAACAATTTTTATTGGCTATTATCACATATCTAATTCAAATCTTCATTAACTCAGTTCAAAACAAAACTCAGATATTCAAACGTAAGCTCTTATAACTAGTCCTGACTAAACTAAACAAGTAGAATAATATGAGACACAATTAAACTTATTATCAAAGGAGTTTTTAATTTAGACTTTAATAACAAAGGAGGTTTTACGCAAACATTTCACTTTGTTAAGCGTCCTCAGGTTGCAATATTAAAAGCAAGCGACAAACGTTTAGCTCAAAAGGACGTCATTATTAAAGTACCACTAAAGTGATCTGTCCCGTGGGCGTTTTAAGAACGATTATATTGAGAAACAAATTTTGTGACAGTAATTTGTTTTCTTTGTTTTAATACACTTTTAAGGGAATCTATGCCACCTAAATCTATATGAAGTGCTCGAATGAGCTCATAGATCTTAATAACATTAGACATATCTAGAGTAAAACATAATTCATTACCTTTCCTGATCGTCGTAACTGTCCACTTACAAAATAGCCTATTGAATTCTATCTAGCAGAAAATGTTGCAAGTTAAAAACAAACTTTTAAAAATAATTCACGTGATCATGTACTGGCCAGCAAGGAAAAACAATAGATACACAGATAAAAAAAGGAAAAGTCATGTTGTTATGGCGCGAAAGGAGTTTCCACACTAGCCCGCCGACCGCAGCCGGTGTGGTCACTCGACTGCGAATGAGTTGTGTAAAGATATTCGTCAGTTCGCGGAACTGTTTGGTTAGGTTAATACACTGTTGAGTAAACAAAGACCAGTCTAACAGAGCTTCCTCTCCCCGCGCGTTCTTAACAAACTCAGCAATACCAAAAAGAAATACTTCAACTTGAGGTGTCTCCTATAGTTGGCCACGGAAAACGCATGACCATGACAGAAAAGACGTTCATAGAGGAAATAGCGCCCTACAAAATGGAGGCTGTCTGTTAATTTTCCTCAGCGATTTGAATGTACCGTGAAGTCCGTGAATCTCCGGCCGGTATTATGGGATTATAATTGAATTAATTTGCAAGCAATTTAGCAGCACAAAACCTTTACGAAAGGTACAAATTTAAATAATAAAAATCAGGTAAGCAGATGATCATGATACGGCGTTTAAGAGATTTTTTTTAAAGAGCTCCGTAAAAGTGGTTAATGACGTAAGTGGACCAATGACTTTGAAAATCATTGCTCTTGTTGCCACAAAAGGAAAAACAAAGTTGTCTGTCACCTTCCAAAAAACCTAGACTCGTAACGAAACGGCTCTATCCAGTAATTGTAAAATTAGTTCGTGACACCGCCATTGACGTGACGTGCCCAAAATGGTAAAAGCCTACGATTACCGACAGCGTGGGGTAAGGTCGGTTTACACGAGACGAAACGAGTAATAACCTTGAATGATCGTTTTGTTTGGTTGTGGTCGTATTTTGGGGTAAGAATCCAGACCTTAACTGACCTTATTGCAGACCGAATCATATTCCCAGTTTCTCAGACCCCTTTTGGTCTGAGTAACATGGTTCGAGCTATAGCGAATTAACTTTACTTTCTTTATTCAGTGTAGTTTTCAAACACTGATAAAAAGAATGAGCGAGCTAAAGTTCTAATAACAGAGTTAAAAAAAATGTGTCACAAAATTGCAAATTTGCCGTTTTTTGTGACAAAATTCATACAACAAACAAAAAAATCGTAGAATGTAGATCCGATTTTAGCGTGGAAGCCAACGACCAACCGCGGCCTTGCCAAGACTGCTGGTTAGACGCTCTTTGTTATATTTGCCGTTTCGTTAGCGTCTGCGTTAGTTTACACACAAAAGATAACGTCTATTTCCATCTCGAATTACTAGTTCTTGCTTCTTTTGACAGTCATGGCATCAATATTTGTTGTTCTACGTTCATTATAAATGTTTAATGATAATATGTCTTCAAAATCTCATTAATTAGATTTTAATAGACTATCGCAACAATCATCGTATCTGGTAAGTATGTATCCTAATAATTAGTACGAGCAAAAATTTTTTGAAACAGCTTCATCATAAGAATCAACAACAGGGCGTCTCTTAAGTGCTAAATTAAAAATGAACGAATGATAAGCATTTTTACATTTTAAAAAAAACCGTAAAACTTTTCTGTTGGCAGAATTCCTTTTTCTCTAGCTTAATACCCTCTAGCCAAATCCCCGACAATGCCAACCCATGTATTTGAATTCCAACGGCCGTATGACGTCATTACCTAGCCTGTCACCCATACAAACTAATAGACAGTTCCCAGTACTAGGCTGGAATTACCACGGCGCCAGCGAATGCTGAGTGAAGACATCATACAAATGAGGCGCGCACCTGACTGGAATCAAGAGCCCTCAGGCCGATGTCTTGAGCGGTTGGGACAGGAATGAAGGAATTGTCGGTAGTGTGTACAATCAAGGGCATAAATTGATGTCTTACATATTGGTTGTGCGGCTAGTATTGCTGCACTGCCGATGTAGCATAGCATCCGTCGTAATTGTTGTGAAAGATAAATAAATAAATATTTCACACAATCACACCAATATTCTCGTCCCAAATTAAGCTAAGAGGCTTGTGTTATGAGTACTAGACAACGGATAAACATACTTAAATTCTTTTTTTTGTAAATAAATTATACATATTATTATTATAATACATTGTGGAAAATAATCTTGAAGCTAACCAATGCATATCGAAAGTACTTTTAGGAACCCGGCTGATCTATACAATGAATGTCTTTTGAAAAGAGGAATCTTAAAACACTTTTGATTTTTCATCTATTCTGAAACTAGTTTTGGGTGCATTTTATGCAAATATACAGTGAAATGGAATCTTCAATCAACAGACTAGCAATAAGCACAACAAACGGTTACAACTTATCAAAATGCTTTTAATTAAATCGTTTAAACGAAAAACTATTTCGATAGCAAAATGAACATGGAATAAAGTCTGTTTTCTAACTATTTTCCGATCTCGATTTATCAACTTTAAACTCCAACGCCTCAAAGCTCCGCAACTTCTAAATTAAAAGTTGAACAGGCAATGCCAATATTAAAGTATTAACAGTAATGCACGTTTGTATAGCTTGACGGTTATGCCTTCTAGTCTATGTATCTATGTGTGAAAATGTATATACCTATCATACCTATGTAATTATGATAATATTTATTTTGAATAAAATGTTCGAAACCTTGCTTGCTTGCTGCTTCGAAAATGCTAGAAACTGCTACAATACTAGGTATACTGTTACAATACTATACATTTTTTCGGCTCATTTGTTATTTCTATAGGACGCTTATAAATCTACTTTAAAAGAATAACTTTTCGTCTTGTTCGTACAAACAAACAGGAACAGCCTGAGTAACGTAAATGTTATCAAATTTTTTGGTACGCTGATTTTGGGTATCGTTTCTATAGTCACCAAATTATTTCGGTCAGTTTAGTATCAAGACGCCCCCTAACGTAACGAACGTTACCCTTGGTGTTCTTGCCGTCAACACGTAACATCACGTCCTCACAAGGCGAATCCGACTATGTACAAACAAAACATTTTATTCAAACGTTTACACATGAATACGGAACGCAGACGGAATCGAATAATCGAATCGAGTTTTGTAGTTAGCTCACGCCTGCCAAAGCTAAGGACGAGTCGTTCGACACTCGTGACGTCCTATTAACGAACTTTCTGACCCTACACTTGACTTTTAAAGAAATTTAAAAATATTATTTAAAATAATGGAGTTTATTTGAAAAGTTAAATTATTTTCCAACGAAGATCACTTAGCAGTGTTAGCAATAAATAGATCATTTAATCAATTTCAACAGCTCTTTCGCTCAGGTTTGCTCTTGACAAGATCTTAAGTTTGAACGGACACGAGATGTTTGTTATTTAAAGATTTCTAATAGTTAGGTATATAAAGAAGTTAACTTAAATGAGCAGCTACTGGCTAAGCTCAAAAATTGAGAACTGCTAGCCAAATTGCAGCTAAAACTTACGTTCAAGCTCAAAATGTCTCGTTTCCATGGCACCAACTTCCGCTCATCCATAAACAGACCCTACTCTAAAAATACGCTCACATTTTCAATATCAAATGCATAATCGGCTATCGCTAATAGTATCAGCAATTACACTCCATTCTCCAAACAATGAATCCAAATAAAACGACAAGATTGTCGGGCACTGCGCAAGCGGCCGACGCGATGCCCATATATGGACATCGTAATTGCCGCAGAAAATCCTGTAATAGCTTATTCAATCGAACGGACCGGGTTGCGAATGTTGCCATACAGGGATGGCTGGTCTAGAAAGAAAAAACACGTAAAATAGCCGCTTTATGTGTTGCCGCAAGAAATAATTCGACGCGTTTTCGCAATGTAATGGAGCGGTGGGCGCTAGTCAAAGTAAAAACGTATTTAAAGTATTAGGGTTATTTAGATAAAAATAAGTCTGTTGCTTGATTCTGTAATGTTTTTTTTTTACGGTTGATACTAAAAACATAGAAAAATCTACCCAGCAACAACTATCGACAATGTTTCAAAGTTGCAGCACTATCTTCCTGGTAAACTATTATTGAACATTACTTTATTGTTAAAGTTAAAGTAAATAGCATGTGGAATCTGATCTCGGTAGTAAAAGGAATCAGAACAAAACCTTAAACCAGGAAATTCGGTCATGGCAGTTACTCGTAACTCCATTTACGCGGCCCCATCACTTGACCTCAGATCAAAAAGGCCTTCGCCACTCGATTTCCACTAAACGCATTATAGGAAGAGCATTGTGTAATCTCTGAGAGCAAAAAAACTGTAGGTTACTGTCAAGGGACTACAAAGATTTTTAGGAGAAAATCCAACTTAGAGTGCCTATCTAATCGCTTTCAAGAGAGGCACTGAGACGTCTTATAAAAAACAAAGAAGATTACTTTAAATATAGTCTTTTGAAAAACATGCGGTCCTTAACAAGTGCTTATGCAATTTTATTCGTTATAACCTTATTTAGTCTGTTGTTAAAATAAAACACAAGTCCACACAAACTTACTTTTCAAAGTGGAAACGCTGTACTCATTGCATTAACGGCGCACGTGTTATTTGTTAAAATCGCGAGCAGACTAAACAGAGAAATTGTGACTGACTTCCACACAAATCTCTCCGTTTGTGAAACAATGCACCTGCGAATTTGAAACCCGAATCTGCCTTTGTTATTTTCGAATTTCAAAAACCACGCGCAACGAATTACTTATTCCCTGATCGAACCCAGAAAGTAAGCCACGATTGCGTTCTGAAATCGAATCGATTGGAGTAGTCGGATTATTTCATACATAGTGTACATTAGCACCGATCGGTCCATTCATTTTCGCGTTATAATCGATTCATTCATTACTCGGCACTATTGCAACGTTGTTATTACTTGTGGCGTCTTTGAACAACATAATTACCATCGTAATTAGAATTTCAGAATTATGATAATGCCACTTTTTGTTCAACGTCTCCGGTGATGGGCACGGTTGTAAATTGACGGTTTTATTTTAGTGTATTTGAATGCGTGGATGTTCTCAGGACACAAAGGGGTTTTCGACAAAGACATAATGGGCACAGGTGGTCGAATGTGAGGAGGGACAGGTGAATGAAATCACACGTGCAAAAACGAACGAATAATGAACTCCATAATGCCGGAGTTCGTTTTCTTAATGTATAAGCACGCATATTTGTCGATGCTATTGTCATTTTAGGATTCATTCATTCATTCCACACCTAATGATCTTATGATTTCGCGTCACAAAAAGACAAATAACATTACTCGTAGTTTTTCCTGTAATCAATATTACATTTTCTTTTATTGGGATCTTTTAAGCCATAAGCAAAGCCTCTGACGCCAAATAAAGTCGACCTCCAACAGACATAAGCTGGCACTTAAAAAATAAAAAAAGCATACCTGAGACCGTTTCGACACAATAAAGCACTTTATCAATACACTTCGGGCCGTGTTTCCCTTACAGGTGGCTGCACAAGACTGGCCAGTCGGATCACGTCTCCCCTGCCCCCCGCATCACATTAAATGCAAGATACCCAGAGGGGAACAGGTACTGATTGCACCAGGTCAAACGAAACAGGTGGCGAGAACCAAGAGCCTTTACTCAGTGAAACGATGTTCGTATTTTTGACTCCTTTCGTCTCTGTCACTCTTGATATACGATCGTGCGAGCAAGCGTGATGGCTACAGACTAAAAATAATATGGGCTGTTTACCTGCCGAAGTACGTACCTGCAATCCTGGGTTCGAAGGATTAATTGCCCGAGACGGCCAGAAGGGTCCCGAATATTCAAATTGTGGTTACATTTGCATAGAATTATTAATGAAGACATAAACAGGTCGGTTTGCGAGATTTGGATTCAAATATGGAGTAGCAGGGCTTTAATCAAAAATGAAATAGAATACGATACGAAAATGAGAATTTAGTCATATTTTAAGATTAAGATTTCAGTTTTGTACAACAAAACAAAATAATCCGGTTTCTTCATATGTGTTCATTCAAAAAGTCGAATGGCGATATGTTTGACGTCTTTACAAAATCCCTGTACTTCCTTACTAGGCAAACAGAACTCAAAATCGGGAGACTATAAATTTTTTGGAAGTTTTGCGAAAACTTCCCAACATACAAACTTGAGAATTTTCATGGTTACCAAGTTTTTATAACATTTACGTAGTTATTGGAGCTCGGAGACTTCTTTCAATTTACAAAGTGTCTTACACTTAAGTAATTGAATCTTAGCAGTTATAAGGTCAAATTAAATTTATCTTTAGTGAACTTAATTGACTATCGAGTATCGCCTATAACTTTTAAAGCATTTCGAAAACTGATCATTTACAGCCTCAACTTTAATTTTCCTGTAGGTACGTTATTTTAAATTGATACCAAGTAATGTTTCAAGTCCGTTAAAAAGCCATAAAACTGCTCATATTTATTTTTACTTATGTGATTATTGAATTTTGTGTTTTTTTATTTACTCATTGCTATATTATTATGAAGTTTTAATACAGGAGCGATAAGTAATAAATATAAACCCACTTCATGATACCTTATGCGCAAGATACACTTGCGGAATACTGTCGCCTTATTATATTACATATTTTGTATATATAAATCTCCTTCTTGAATCACTATATCTATTTAAAAAAAACTGCATCAAAATCCGTTGAGTAGTTTTGCAGATGCATACATACAAACTATGTCAATAGTTTTGTGGGACTATTGTCATTTTAGTTTAAAACGTTGTTTGTTTAATAAATAAATACAAACCTAGACGCAGGAAGCGACTTTGCTATATACTATGTAGTGAAGTATGAGGTGGTAATGATATAACTGACACATAACCAAGTGTTTAACGTCACATACTCATAAATACAACCTAATTATTCAGAAACACGATCTTGAAAATAGCGCCAACGCTTTTCAAACAAACGGCACATGTGCGCTTTCATAATTCAAGAGACTGGTCTCTTTGCACGTAACCTCTTAAATAAGCTTTTCTTTTACGTATAGTTTTAAACAGTTTTTCAAATCAATTAAGTAACATCATATAAATTTATTTTCACCTACTTTGAAAGAATGTTATGAGACTCACTTGCTACTCAGGTATGTTTCGCATTTTCTTAGCGTTTATACACTAAAATCCACTGTTCTAAAGAAGAATTAAACAAGATAAAGCGTAAAGTTTAAAGAATATCAATCACCACAAGTGACTCATCCAGTATTTTGGCTAAGCGGCTTATTGCTTACAATAGTTCGTTCCCATACTTAAAACAATCATTCTACCCACTGAAATCTTCAAGTCGTCAGTCCGTAGTTGGGCTTTACGAACCATTAGGCTTGTTACACAGAGAAATTGACCGTATCAAGGTAAACTCATTTGCATACACGAATACCGCCGTGGAAGCATCCGAAATGTAGAAGTTTCTACAGCATTTTGGTAGCAGGTGGAACCTAAAACTTAAGTAGTGAGTAAAATAATTTATTTTTTTATTAATGGACTCACAAGCCGCACTTTTACACACAGCACTTTTACAGTTTTACAGTAACCATAACTGATGACAAAATTTAAGTCAATAAATACGAGTATGTGCAAAAGTAAGCGAAGGGAGTGTATAATTATAAACGCTTAATACTGGCAACCTCTTTATTATTTTATTTTTTTCTGAGGCGTCATTTCTGAGAGATCTTATTTCGAATTGTTCGTTAAACCTTATTCTTAGTCATCATATACAAAACCTACGTTCAATCAAATTCATACAACAGCGGATCTTGAAAAAATTACACTGAAGACAAAACACAAAATCATTGGTGTAATGAACTTGTAGCAAAAACCAAATAGTGAGACAGATACGAAAAAGTATTTGATCAGCCGTGAGGCGCGTGCTTGTTTTGTGATGTAAGTACCACTGTTTTTTACCTACTAAGTTATTGAGGATTGGATAAAAGCATAAATACTATTGTTAATTTATGCGATCATTTCGAGAAAATACTTCAAATAAAGTCTTTAGCTGTTCGGTATTACAAATATTAACAAATGGGAAAATAATTGTTGTCGAGGATTGGATAAAAGCATAAATACTATTGTTTTATGCGATAATTTCGAGAAAATTCATCAAATAGTTTTCAGCTGTTCGGTATTCCAAATATTTACAACAAATAGAAAACGAAAAAAAAAATTGAAAACGTCTAAACGATCCTAATTATAACAACAAAACGATACTATCTTGGCTACATCTTGCATTTTGAAATATGAAATTCTGAAAACAACCCTACAAAACCCTAATCCTGGTTTATGCTTCTCGTAGAAAATTCTTAAATTGTTTCAAATTTCGTAGTCACAAGCCACAAGAGAGCGGTCAGCGGTGTATTATAATATGTGTGAGTATATAATATTGAGGAAAAACCCAGGCCCGTAAAATTTGCTTCGAACAAAGTATGCAGATGGAGATAGTCACGGCGCACGCCCGCACTTCTCGGCCAAACGTTACGTTTTTAGAAGGGAAATATCGAGTTTTGAACGTTAGAGCGAAAGAAACTAGTGAAAACTGTGGAAGTTATATACGTATATAATGTTATCCAGGGAATCTTCAGCAAGTAGCTATAAAAATGGCTACTCAACGGATTTTTTCTAAGCAAAACCTAATATCAATTCCGTAGTTTTCGAGACGCCAGATACCAACACACAGAGAAACCAGTAGTTTGGTATTATTTTTGTGGTATTCATAATTACATACCTCTCGTGGGCGAGCTAATATCAGTGGTTACGTGGACGTTACCAAAATAAACGCGATTATTCTAAAAGCAATCGAGAAGCCAAGGCTAACTAGATAAGAGCTTTTAACTTATTAATGTTCTCATTTGCATACATAAAAATATTCTGCCTGTCCTACATCACCTAAAATGTATTACGCTATTAAGACCCGCTAATGATTTAGATATTGATTATGTAGCTTCAACGAAAATCACACCTTTGAAAATATGCTAAAAATATCAAAGACAAAATAAAATCCCAGTTTTTTTTATCCCTTAAAATATTCATTCAAATTTCAATTTCCTCTTCACTCCCTTATTTCCTTTCCAGTCTTTTTAAAGCTGAGTATTTTATTTGAACAAAAGGTTTATCTTTTCACAGTGGGAGTATTCGCAGTAAGGGATTTCCAAGTCGCATTTTAAAACTTGAAAATAATCTAGCTACATAAGAAACAACAGTTTTAGTGCAAAAACTCGGACAAAGAATGGACACTTAAGTTCACAGCAGGTAAGCCTTCTAAGAAATAAAACAAGGGTTCTAAAGTTTCGAGTGCCTTATGTTATTTTTATGATCACAACGAATTCTTGGCTTTTGGACAATGAGTAGCTTTTTCAAGCTAAATATTAGCGGTTGATGGACCAGCAAAGATGGTAAAAGAAGTATATTTTTATACTTGTGATAATAAGTACATTTTTGCTTAGCTGCTGGCTGTAAGCCGTTAAGAACAAATAGGGTTTGCAAGTACAAATAATTTCGCATGCCACACGTGTCTTTGATCGTGGCATTGCGAGATACGTAAGTCTTAGCTATTAAGATTAGTTATAAAGATTGCCTAAAAGAAACTACTCTGACTCACTTCGAGCATGTTTAACTTATTCCCAATGTTCCCAAAATGTTCTTAATGTTTTTCCCATAATAACGAAATCTAAAAACCAATAATGGTTAATTCAAAACTTGCACGCATTTATAAGTTTGCAGAATAACATGTGATGCGGAATACTAAACTCAATGACAAAACTAGAATTTTTATGACTCTAAACAAGTCTGCTGGTCACGCACTAATCTAAATTTAGATCACACATGAGAACACTAACACTGAACTTTGCCAAAATACGTGTGTCGTGCATATAACAAACATATTTCATGACGATACACCATTTTTACAGTAACAATCAATTCAACAACACTACGTTGATTAAGAACTCTAAAATAATAAAAGATGTAGGTATTAGTGTCAAATAGTAATGGTACGTGAAACCATCCCAATTCAATGATACCGTCAGTTTTGTTTGTCGCCGTGACTGTACTAACATTTTTAATAATGAAATGTGAGGGTGGATCGGGAAACCGCGGCCGCCCCGAGCAGACGACGCCGCGCGCCACCAGTCAGCCAAAACTTCGAGCAGGTACCTAATTCTCATTTATATATATAGATTTAGACCGTCGTTTAGACCAGAAATCAAGTAATTAAGTTGGGAAGCTAAAATTTGTGAATTTACTAGTAGAAAGAGTAGAGTTGAGTCCTAAAGACTTAACGTCGCCTCAAACGCAATAATAATGTATAAAGTTTAGTTTTCCAGATAGACATCGGGGCGCATCGCTTGGCGTGCGAACGACGGTGATGTCGCGATACCAAGTATACGAGCCGCGAGCGTGACGCCACTTCTAATGCATAGGGGTAGGGAGCCCATGGGATTGCCCACTCAGAGGATAAACCAGGAATGATAAAATGATATAATGGATTTAGGATAGTACGGGAATGACACGCTGATCATCGCAAAATAAATGTGACTACTGATTGACCTAAAGGACTTTTAGGATTTTGAGGGTTTCTCAAAATATAATCGAAAATACAATCTTCTATTTGCATACTTAAGCCTTTAACTGCCGAGAGACTAGACACAATAGAAATAATATTGTTTGGGGTCACCAGTCACCACCATGGCGCACAATGTGTTAAATACAAAAATACTGAAATTTCCAAAAAGGGTAATTTAATTAATAATAAAATAAAAAAAAAATTTATTCGTAACCCTAAACAGTTGACTAAGCTAAAAGCCTATTTTATTTCGAAAAATAACAAAATAAAAAATTTGAATGACAGTTACTAGTCTATTGAATGCTTGCCATGGTTTTCATTACATACCTTCATAACTCACAAAAATAAAATATACATAAAACCGCAAAGATCATTCGCAACACTGATTCAAAACCATAACGTTTCTAATTCAATTTAGTTGTCAGCTCCAAGACAGAATGAACGCTTCGGTTCACATTTCACACGAGAAACTCACGGTCACTGCCTATGTAAATGGGAGACGCACCAATGACTAATTCTCAGTTAGACAGAATACTGTTAGAAGAACAAAGGGGAGATGTGATGAATACCCCAATTAGCGAAGTAATTTTAGATTTGTTGTAGTGCGGTGGCACATTTTAGCGATAGGGCGTGTCAACGCGCAATCAATTCACTAACCTTATATTATAAACGTACATATTAATATAACTGGAATCGTTTTATTGATACGGAAACTGCTAGCCAAATCGAAAGAAATTAAAAATGCTACTCAACAGCTCTGACAAATAAATTTACTCTTACTCAGGGAGAAAAAAGTCCTCTGTGTTTAAGGATCTAAATCATATTTCACAAAAAATCATATTTAAGCTACGTATATCACGTTTGATGTTCATTTAATGTCAAAAGTAATCATAAAGTTTAAACTGTATTAATTGAAGATAATTATTTGAAAAGAAAACATCTGTCCTTGCCCAAATCACGGACACCCTACGGATTGTTAGATTTTTCCGGGCGCATTCTTCGGCGGCTCGGATTCACACGGCGCGCGTTCACGGTCAGTGCCTATGTAAATAGCCGGAGGAACCCTAAACAATGGGGTTCTTGTACCCCATTAATTGGAGCCAATTTGAATTTATTAATAATCATCTGATTAACGCTAGCGGCAAGCCTTTGGGATTACCTAAGTTAAATTTTTAAGAATTTGTTTCGAGTATATTTAAAAAACAAGTATTCCATAAAAGTTTCCCAATCGTTGAGTTATTATTAAATTTATAAAAAAATACATAAACAAAAAAAATCGGAGAAATAAATCATTTACAATGTCTTGTTTTGGTGTTTACCTAATGACAAAATGTACTGGAAATGGATTCAATGATGACTACTCGTAGTCTGAAATGACATTTGGTATTAACTGCACATCCTTATTTAAATGAGGAATTAAGCACTTCACACATTAAATTCATTATTATCTTGGCACCTAATTTAGATTGTCATTATTAAATCGGAATTCAAGTTATATTTTATCGGAATATTCCATTTAAACCAATTCTTAAAAATACATTCAGTTAATTCAACCACTCAACACCAATTTAATGACCATGATATGCAATCGTATTTTCTCTACTACATATTCTTTAATACAATATGACTTGTTACTCTGCTGTTACGAAAAATTGTGCAGTCTCTTGTGTATATCGTAATATACTTAAATAAAACGAAACTGCGCTCACGTTGCCTCGTAATTACAACAATTAGGTACAAAAATGTCCCTGTAAATGAGAAATCGAACCCGACGTTATTAACATTTAGTTGAGCAACGGCTGTGATATGCAACTTATTTGTAAGTGCAGTGGCGAAACCTGCAAGTGCGATGTCGAAAGTAGGTCTTAAGTTGTTAAAGTTTATAAAATGTTTTTTTAAAGAACGTGCGTTGTGTCATTGGGTTTAAGTTGACATCAAATTAATACACACTTGGTACACCATCAGCCTTTTGTGCAAAAATTATTATAATACGGTAAAGTTTCAACAAAAATACTGTATAATTACAACAGTTCTTATTTGGCAAACTGTCATCAATCAATTTTTTGAACATATTTCTCGAAACGCATTTTAAAGTTATAATATTGAGTAACGTAGTTTTTCTGTTGTAGTTCTTGTGAAAGTGTGTTCATCGTCAAATTCACATTAATAAAAGCCGATTACTTATTTCGAAACTAGTCAATAAGCCTACGGCTTAAAAATTTTTTCAAACTGTCTATCCGTTTGATTTACAACAAGAATTTGACTTATGGTATATCAGAGACGTTACTTTACGTTACGACGTTATATATTAATCTTTGAACTTTTAAACACGATAAAGCTATGGATACTTTATAAAGTTAAGACATATAGCCTATTAAAAAGCTTTTGCTTCTGTTATCAACCTTGTATCAAACTAAATATATTATTAATGAAGTATAACAGAAAAAGGTCCTTTCCTAGATAATATTAACGAAACAATATCAATAGCGAGTCGTAAGAATTCAAGATGTGACTCAAGAAATATCCTTGTCCAATAGAAGATATTACGGAATGTTATAATAAAATATTTGTTCGGAGATAGATTTTTTCGCGTACGCTTATTGAGAAAAACGAGGAAAATAAGGGAATATATGAGGTACGGCGAAATTCCTTACGATATTAATTTTGTTATGTGTGCAAAAGTATAGATCGGTAAATTTTGCTTGTCTTGTTTGATATTAGTTCTCTTTCGTAAAGATTGGTAAAGTAAAGTCTCGTTGATCTTAGTTTATAGGAGACTGAATAAATATTTCAATTCATTAACCAAAAACGTACTCAGTAACCCACACCTCATGTCTCTTTCACGGAACATAACTAAATACAACTCACAAGATTTCAATATTTGCTCTATAAATAGGAAAACCGTGTACTTAATGTGTGTACGAATTAAATTATGTATGATAATCCCAACGCGTAGCGGCCCGCCCCCCGCCATACAAAAGACATCAACGCGATACAACACTCCACCATGATTTGTACAAACATTTTATTGAACAGAAAAATTGGTGGCCGAGACATGGAAAATTACAAAAAACAATAAGTAATGTACTTTTTTAACACAATTTGTTAATCCAGAAAAATATTCAGATATTTTAGATTCTAATGGATAGGAAGACTAATAAAATATCACCATTTGACGGAGTAACTACAAATTAAAGTTTTCAGATTAAAAACTATTGTATTTTCTTATTTATAAGGCTACTGGACAGATGGTAATACTATGCAAAGGTAATTTGATGTTAAAATAGTAATCTTATTCAAAAATACCCAAGGCTTTCCTCTACCCTTCTTTACAACACGAAAGCAGAAAAAAATCTCTTCTTATTTTTGTAAGTAACATTAGGGTCATTAGACGCTAAAGCGCCGTCTCCAACAATTTACTAAATCGTTACCCTAGGCTTCTTTACAGCACACAGACTAAAATCTAAAGAAAATCTCCACTTTAGTACCGTATCTGAATCACCCGACGAAGGCGGTGCGAGTTCGCGCCGGTCAAGGCTGCTGGCGGCTACGAACCCGGATGTTTTAGCAGATCATGTTAGGCCTAGCATTCGATACTTTATGCCTTAATAGAGGGCATCGTATATCTTTGGACTTGGTGAAATTCAATTAGCTATCAGATTCAGCTAAATGTGAATAACCGTTTGGGACCTAGCGTTCAATTCTTTATGCCTCAATAAAGAGATTATAGGTTAATTAAAAAGTTTTTAATACTTCTATTTTATTAGTTTGTTTTGACTTGCTCTTCAAAAAATGCTACATTTTATTTGATCGTTTTTACAGACATTAAATTCTAATCATGCCAAAAAAATATTTATGCATTACTCTTGACACAGAAACTATGTTGTTTATCGGTCTTTTTCTTTAGATCGCCTTTTCAATGGAAAAAAGTTAGGAAAAATATTGAACCACATCAATCTACAGTATTCATTGGTCGAAGTATTTTATGTGCTCAACTTTTTTTAAGGATTTCGAATTGCTTCTCGGAAACCGGTTTTCTATCAAGGCGGTATTCTCAAATCGGTTTGCCGCCTAATTGCCGTCCCACGCACCGGAAAGGTGGTTTCGAGAAAACTTCTTTAAAGTGTCAAAATTAAGGGATCAATCAGGGGTGACTTACCATTGGGATGATCCTGAAGACGCCCTGGCGTATTCGGTCCAATAAAGAACACACACTCACTGGGGTAGCCAGGGGAGTAGTATGCACAGACGTTCGGACACGGCGGCGGCGGGGCGCGACTGGCTAGCCGTGCGCGGACGCAGCCGCCCCGCGCGCGCGCCGCCGCCATTGGCCAGCCGCCGGTGACGTCACTACCCCACCGGGGCGCGGGCGGTTGGACAACCGAAACCGGCGGTGGCCAGATATTTAGGGCTTTCCTTTTGGTTGGTTGGAGTTGAGATGTGGTGGTTTGTAAATTTACAACTAGGTGAATTTGTTCTTTATTTAACAATACATAAGCAAGTGAACGGCATTGAATTTGCATCAAATGGCATTATCAAAGTAATTTATGGTCTTAAGGAATAGTATTAACAAATAACAAAAAGAAAATAATTAAACACCTTATAATGCTACGAAATGCTACGAATAGTAAACAGTACGAAAAGTTATCCCAGTTTTTTGTTAGTCTTCAGTGCTCATGATAGTGACACTTTGTACCAACAGCAATAACGAAACCTTGCAGTATAATGTTTATTTTGATCGTTTAGCAATTCGTCAGTTTTGTCTTTCAACCATAAAAGTAATTGTTAATCGTATTTTTTAATCGCCGTTCGATCGATTGCAATTTATACAAATTACTATAGTTTTTCTGACATTCTACGCGACACCCATCCAAAAACCGCAGAAGCTAATATTTGTGTCATCATCAAACTGATTGTTGATGAGATGGATGACACCCATTTTAACATGGCCTATTGCTTTTTTTATTGAGTTATGTAAGTATTTTAAAGTAGAAATTAAGCCTGTAGTCTTTAATCAGACTTGTGCGTTTTTGCCGCCAACATGGCCGAAATTTCGCAATGGCAATGGCGTCTTTCCAAACCGGCTCCGAGGCGGCCCGGCCGGTATCGAAGGACCGGCCAAACCTCTCCGATCTTATGCCCACAAAAAGTAAACTGGCATTTTACATTTTGATTTCTTTTTGTTTTAAAATAACAGAAAATCAAAGAGGTGCCTTTAAAAGTTTTTAGATGTGACACCGTTGAAACGTTCTGTGAAGGTGTCCCCTTTATTCCTTTTATCAACCCCAGTTTAATTTTTACTGTAGCAAACAAAAATATTTGAGAATCTTGGCCCAATGTCTTGCAAATTACCATTATCTGAAATATTGTTGTTTATAGTAAATCAAAATACAGTAAGAAAATGCTAATTATCATATTTGTGTTGTGTTAGTCGTGTCATTGAACTTGACAACGGAAATTGCTCATTTGAAGGTAGAGTAGAGATTATGCAATTCTCCGAGTCGTAGTAAACACTAGCGCCCGCGCACACCTGCGGCGTACTGTCGCCGCGATTAGCGACTGACAGCGTATCAAAATGTCATCCAATCACAGTGGCCAAATCGCTGACAGTTGCGACTCGCTTTTCCAATAGTGTCATTAACATCCCTGGCAAACAAGCAAGATTGAAGTCGAGGTCGCGTAAGCAATATAGGCAAAAACTAAAAGTTATACAGTACTCTTATGAAAAATTTGAAACTAGGCAATTTTAGTTTCTGAGATTTTGCGTTAATAAGTGACTTAACGTTTTTAAAGAAGTAAACTATAAGTAAATTCAATGTAACGTTGACATGTTTAAATCATGCAATCTAAAAACTTCACGATTGCTTAACTTAACTGGCATCGCCATACCGATTGGGCGTTTTTGTTGAAAACGGACGATTCTTGTAACAACTTCATCTAAGTAATTATTCCCGACACGCATGCGGAGGCAGACAACATGTCGGCTAAGTGTACGGAATTCTAAACAAAACGCGGACAGGTGAGGTGAGACGAGGGTCCTGTCATACCAATTATTCGTAGATTCTAAGACCCTGAATACTCTGTGTAGCGAAAAACTTACAGGAAGAGTCACTTTCAAACCAATTTTCGCTCATACTTTCAATTCTATTGATTATCTAATAAATCGAACCGTCTTAAATAGTGATTGGATATCTCACTCGTTGTCTGTTCAGTTTTACTTATGGTTTCATTTTCATCTTAACCTGAGTCTATTACTTAATAACTTAGTTGATAGGTTACATTTACAAAAATAAATTCTTGCCACCTTCAGCTCATTCGTAAAGCAATTAGGAATATGGGAATCTATCAAACTAGGTAATTAATATTATAAGTGAAAAAAATCAGTTTGTTTCTTTATTCTTTTTTCACGACGCAACGAAGCAATGTTAATGATTACTACTGTTGTTGATTAGAGGCTGAAGAGTGACATAGACAATTTTTTGCGCGATAAAACATCTCAATCCCATATAAAAATTTAAAAAAATAAGTCATAGCTTAACAATAGATGACGCCACTCGGTTAAGTTTTGAGGGCTAGGGAGTGTGAAGATAAAGGGTTTCCACGTGGACGAAGTCGCGGGCAGCCACTAGTAAACAATATTTTGGTCTCTTCATTTAAAATATTACTTATGGTTAGCATCGTTGTTCACATTTTCCTGGTGAACAATTAAAAGTTTTCCTAAACGTGAATGCGCTGGCATTTCTTTCGCCATACGACTCGAGCGCTTACCATTTATAATGTCAGCCCCGTCGTGAGCCCCAGTCATGACTTAAACCCGAATGACACATGACTGTTTGACCCCTAAGTAACGATCCTGCTTGTTTTCTATTAGTGGTGAACTAACAGAGTAAAGAGATTTGGTTTCAAATTGATTTTTCGTAAGTTTACACCACATTCACACAACGAATCATATGGCTACATGGGCCTAATATGTAGTGAAAGTATGGAAAAATCTAGAAAATATAGTGACCAAATACATGATGGGTCCATACTTTTCTTGAATAAGTTCAATTTCAAAAAGACATAACACTTGAAAAATTATTTTCGGCTCCGGTCATCGAGGAGGATGATTTTTTAAGTGTCATGTCTATTCGAAATTAAAAAAGCGTTGTAAACGCAAAAAATACTTAACAAAAATATAAGTTCAAGTTTAACTTAAAGATGTTCAAACTTTTCTCATTGGCTGTTCTATAAAAGCATTCGAGTTTATTAGAAAACTGAAAGTGTCTTACAGGTTTCAATCGAATATAGAGTATGGTCGAATAGTAATCTAATAATGTCTTTATATATTTAAATGCTTTAGGATAAAGCATTTAGGTATAGCTCGTTGTTAAAGGGTCATGTTATAAAAGGTTCTGTTTTTTCCTGTAACCTTCGGACCTATGTTCTATAAAAAAAGATAAATGTATCTCATCTTTTCCGAGCTTATTACTTCCATTGTCATTTTACCCTCTCATAATAAGTATGTGTTTCTTAATGCCATAAAACTGCCTCTCTATAATAGCATTATCCGAGTGCCTTCACAAGAGAGACCGCCCGCGGCCTCTCCTTTGAGCAGAACAATACCATACTAGATAACTTAATATTATAGTTGTAAGCACATAATATGGTTAAAGTTGACCTTATTTTGATTGCACGTTCCAAGCTACGTCGAGCTACCGTCTAATTTCTATAAGTGCTACTTATTTCTGGACATCTTCGCAGGCGGGTCTTTGTCCAGTCGTTGTAATAACAAATGAACCCTTTTTAACAAGATCCATCCACAACCACTGCGTCATTTATCGTCGTACTTATCGTCACTTGTCATTGGAAGGAAATATCAAAGAAATCTTATGATAATTAATGTCTTATGATAATTAATGTCCTTCTCCGATATACGTAAATATCGGAGAAGGAAGCTTAGATGGGTTAAGCATCAAAATTTAGTGCTGCTTAAAATCGTAATTCAATGAATCCTCTAATTTGCCATGTCACATACCAAAATCAAACTCAATATATATAACTTATATTTGTAGAACACCGACATGAGCTAAGCAAACAGCTGGTTAGCTTCAACAGCTGGACAAATTTTGACTAGCCATAGTTAAAAACCTCCATGATTAAATAAGCTGTCGAATAACAAAAACCGCACTATAATCTGTCCATCCGTTCATGAAATACAGCATGATAAGTTTATTATTTCTTGAAAGTCTCTTGACTTCCAGGAAAGCCTTAACATCCTTATAATAGTGGCAAATACCCCATGCAAATACCTCTTAACAACATTTTGTATTCTATTTTAAAGCTATTTCATTCTTAGTTAGACCACACCCTATTTTCGTATTGTCTTAGTCAGACAATAGCTAAAGACAATCTAGATCTTGAACTGAAAAAAAACAACTCGAGAACGAAGTTGTGTTAAATGAAAATGTTAGCTTGTAATCATAAAACTAAGTTATCAAGTACGAAATAGATTTCCTAGGGAGGGTGCCGTACATACATGCAGTTTTGGAGACATGAGTTTTTAGTGAGAAGAGCTTCCTAAATCAGTATTATATGAGTTGGTATAGATTTTTGTTGCTATTTCACGCGTTAAAACGGATAATTCTATTTTAACTCGATAAAGTCTAGGTGTTCGCAAAATAAAGAGCACTTACTTACTTGTTCAGAATCCTTCTAGCCGTGGAAGCTCACAGCTGGTTTCCTAGCTCATGTTGACGGTTTTTTTCTTCTGCGATGCGGAACCCTACAAAACAGTTTTCAGTGGACACAATGTAGAAAGCACAATCCAAAAAAAACATGACATTTAGCTTTTCTGCTTTCATTTAGCATAATGTTCAGTTCAGGAGACTAACGCTATGTAACATCCGAGGGCTTAAGGCTGTATTGTACTACCTTTTCTCATAAAAATAAATCATTTTTTAGACCATTGATCAATCCGAGAAAGAGATCCAAGTATGAAAAAAAATACCCGAATGAGCCAAAAAAACAGCTGGTAAAGTTCAACGGCTGGATCGATAGTGATCATCCAAGAACCATTGTGATCTTTCCTTCTGTTCGGAAGCTACGATGCACAGACAGACACACACACAAAACACAAACTTATAACTCCCCTATATTACGTCGGGGTTAAAAATCAATCCGACCTACATTTATCCGGTGGGATAGATTGAAACTTGTATCTGCGTAGTTTAAAAAAAAACATTTATTTCAGGTTACTTACCCATAATAGTGACCATAAAAATTAATACACTATTACTAAATATTTTATAAATTAAATTATATAAATAAATTAATTAAAATATATTAAATTATATAAATAAATAACATAACAGTTTAGCTTAGCCTCGCCCAGCAAATTCTATAGAAAGACAACGCCTGCTTAATATTTTATTTTATTATATTTTCGATAGGTTTGCTCTTGACCCAAGACTAAGCCCAACGAGGCGAAGACTGAGTCTACAATGGACCGTGCTCACCTAGAAGATGCCTGTTCACTCTAGATTTGAAAATTTTAAGGTGGTAATTGCAAAGAAACACTGACGCAGGTAGTGAGTTCCACTCTCTTGCAGTGCGCATCAGAAATGTAGAATATTAATACCACTCGCAAAGTTATTTTTGAAGACAGTACCTACTCGTAGGTGTCCCGACACCGCGGTTAACAGAAGGACAAAGGCGAGCAAATAAAATAAGCACCCTTTTGTGCTTGTGCGATAAGCACGCACAAGGATTCCAGTCCTTACAAGGACTAGGATCGGGCCGTACTATGGGCTTTTAGTACACGGATTAACTTAATATTGAGCCCAAGTTTATCTATAAACCAAACCTGTAGAACAGTGGAGTAGAACTATCAAGAGGGAATTACTTAATGGCTTTTTAGCGTGTATTTTTGAAATATTTTATTTTCATTAGTCAAAAAGAAACAACGGGCCAGCCGGTGCTACAATTAAAAAAAAGTTCTGACTACGACTAAGTTTCCAGTTCCATAGTTGGCAGAAAAACGACTATTTTTTGATAGCTTAAACGTATCTCATAAATCGCCACATCAGGCTATCCATTTTCGTTGCAAAACCACCTTTATTACACAAGCATTAGATGCCGGAGTGATTAACTTGACGTGAGGCCGTCTGCACAATCAAGATTACAGATTACAACCTGAAGTCTATCAGTGACCACAGACGCTGAAAAGGGTCCGAAACTTTAGGTTAAAACAAAATGTCATTAAATCGCAAAATAATCCGTTAACAAGTGTAACATTTCAATACAGATTACAAGTTTACCGGTCGAAGAATATGGTTTTGGCGTTCAACATTCTTTACTTTCCTAAGTGTTAGCTAATTTATTCACTACGAAGCATTCACCAAGTAATAACATTACTTAAACTTTCATAGTACGGCCCCTAGCCCGGAATTCCTTCGTTCTATAAATGTGCACGCACCCTAAGAAGTAGGGAGAAATTGCAACCGGCCCGCGAGATAAGACTCACCACTACAGAACTGAATTTGCATGCGCCACGTTTACTGGGCAAAATTGTTTGATTAATAAACAGAGGTTGCATTTGGCTTTTTGCCTAACATTCTTTAATAATTTTTATTTAAATTTTAGACGAGAGAAAATAAGACACAGGTTACAATCATTTGATGACCACTTTGGTGTGATGATCAAGAAGTTGACTATTAACCAAGAGGTCGGGATTTCGATTCCCACACTGTACAAACATTTGTGTGCATGAACATGTATGTTTGTACTAGTCTGGGTGTTATATGTATTTATTTAAGTTTATTTGTAATACCACTGTTGCTTCTGACATCTGTAACACAAGTGCTTAAGCTACTTACCACGGAGTCAGATCGATGTATGTGATGTACTGTCGCCACGAGCTGAAGTGACAGCGTATCAGCCAATCGCCGCAGCTTATTCGCTGGCATACGCGAGTCACGGCGAGGCAGTATGCCATAATTGTGACTGGCTCTTAGTTGGTTTAATTTGCAATTGCATTGCAACGAATAGTCATCACCAAAGGTTAATCATAAAACGTGGCATCTACTCAGTGGACATAGGTCAGCGAACCCAATATGAATGACTCATGAAATAAAAATTATTATATTGATTTATGAAAAAAGTCTCTGTCACAATCATTTCCGTGTACATTTCTCGGAACTCGCACAAATGAAATTAAACACTCGACGGGTCTACGTCAGAGAAGTGACTTACCGCAAGCGCGCAAATAGTCTATGACATCACCAGAATCACGTCTCTTCGATGGCTAAAGGTACAGTCGTCTGCGCATCAGACTGAACATTTTTGTCTGCAAAATCGGACATATTTCCAGTTAATAAGATCTTGCAGTATTTATCATGACGTGCTGTCATATGTACATCGACACCGAGTTCACGTTGGACCATTATCCGGTGTTAGCCGTGGTTTTAAGGTATATTTTACACCATTATCTATGTAATCTCATCATCATCATCATTATCAGCCAAGGGACGTCCACTGCTGAACATAGGCCTTCCCCACAGTTTTCCACATAGACCGATCACAAGCGGTCTGCATCCAGTGTGATCCTGCGATCTTCACAAGGTCGTCTGTCCATCTTGTCGGAGGACGTCCTACGCTGCGCTTTTGGTCGAAAGGTCTCCAATCCAGAACTTTTCTGCCCCAACGGCCATCAGTTCTTCGCGCTATGTGCCCTGCCCATTGCCACTTGAGCTTACTGATTCTTAAGGCTATGTCCGTAACCTTAGTTCTTCTACGTATCTCCTCATTTCTGATTCGATCTCGTAGAGAAATACCGAGCTTCGTAGAGAAATATCGTAAAAAAATAATGTAATCTACTAAGACATAAAACTATTCTCAAAAATCAAGGTAGAAAGCTTCAGAAAAGAAGATTTTAATACCATACCGTAAGTGGCTTCTAATTTGCTAAATTCTAAGGCCTCTCACAGATTTGAGAAACTCCCGAATGAGCCAGGAAAACAGCTGGTGAGCGTCAACGGCTGGACGGATTTTAAACAACCATAGCTAAGAACCACCGTCATTAAATTTCCTTTCGAATAAAAAAAACAGCTCGTAAATCGGTCCATCCGTTTGGAAGCTGCAATGCCACCTAAAGCTACCTAAAGTTAAGCAACCTAACGGCCGGTTCACACATGTCTCCGTTTTACTGTTCCGTTTTATCGTATACGTTTTTTTTTCGTCGATGGCGTATGTAGTTGTATGAGCGACTTCACACATGGCACAGTACTCTGTATACAGTAAAAAATATCGTTCCGTAAAAAAATTACATTCCGTTTTGTCATCGAATACTGGACGACGGAACAGTAAAAATATACGGATACGTAGAATTTTAACGGATAGGTATTGTGTGCGTGACGAGCGGTGTGTGCGGGGTGTAGGAGGGGGAGTGATGCGACAGGTTTTGACTCACATTTTCTATTGTACATTCATAGAGAACGCGCGCGTGCATTGTGTGTAATAATTATTATAATCACTGATTAACTATGTCAACCAAGGAGTGGGAAAAGTTAATAGACAAGGAAATGTTAATTAGTTTGGTGGAAGATAGGCCAGCCCTTTGGGACAAGACGCTGGATAAATACAAAGACAATACTGCAAGTATTGCAGGTTGGCGCGAAATATGCGGTATTCCAATGGAGGATATTGAGGTTATGGAACAAAGACAAAGACAAGAGTTCGGTAAGTGTCTGTTTTATTATTTAATTACATTCTAAATAGCTTCATCCTGCCATGGAAATGATCCAGCTTCGGACATGAAATAGTTTACGAATTCTGTTCGAACTAAATTGGCAGTATTACCACCTCGTGTTCTTACTTCATGGGGTAGGTTTTCGTAACTAAATTCTTCAGATACGTTATTATCACTGTTTGAGCCCTCCTTGTCCCTTATAAAGTTGTGTAGAACAGTACATGCCTTAACGGTCCATACAGCTGTTGTTTTATCGATGTCTAGAGGCCGATGGAATATTCTCCACTTATTAGCTAAGATACCGAAGGCACATTCAACGTATCTCCTAGCTCTAGTCAAACGATAGTTGAATATTCGCTTATTTTTGTCCAGATGCGTCCCGCCAAACGGTCTTAGTAAATTTTCGTGTAATCCGAAACCTTCGTCTCCAATGACCACATAAGGAACTCTCGTTTCTGAGTCTCTTGTTAATGGGCATGGTGCTGGTATTTGTAGACTGCCGTCTAGCATCATTTTCCAAAATGTTGTCTCCTTGAATATTGATGAATCGCATTCTTTTCCATAAGATCCGACACTGACGTATACAAAGCGTAGTCGGAGTCTACGATCGCTAATAATATGATGGAAAAAAAATCCTTATAATTGATGTACAGTGAACCGCTATTTAGTGGTTTTTTAAGTCGGATATGTTTTCCGTCGACAGCTCCGAGACAGTGGGGAAAATTTGCTTTTTTGTTAAATATATTGCTATCTGTTCCCATTCGTCGACTGATGTAGGAAGTCGCATAAATTTTTCACTTAAATTGTTCCATATGCATCTTGAAACTTCTTTGATAATGTTGCTAACAGTCGATACACCAACGCGATAGGTGTAATGAAGATCTTTAAATGAACACCCGGATGCTGCATACCTGAAAATAAAATTAATTATTTTATTACTTGTTTTAGGAAAACTTGTTATGAAAAAGTGGAGACAGATGAGAGATGCCTGGGTAAGAACACTAAAAGATAAAAAGAATTGCAAGATGTAGGGACACAGTGTTCTATTACTTTTGCCTTACGCGAAATTAGACACTTGTGTAACCTCGTCATGCCTCTACTTGCGTACATGTAGTAGTATATGTTTTTATCGGCAGCTGCGCCCGCCGAGGTAAGTCAGTCGCAAATAAACCTACAAACAGGAAACACGTAGTTCTCATTCAATCAACCTTCTGGACAAATATTTACTGAATTAATTAGTACCTCCTTGCCTTCTACTCAAGTATTCATCTAGTACGTACACAAGACGTCTGGTTCCGCTGTCTCAAACACGAAGCCCTACAAATACCATAATCAGATGCTATTTTTGAAAAAAGTAGTTGCTGCTGGTGAAACGCACGAAAGCGTCTCTGCTAAACAAACTGTAGAACACACCGAAGATGACACCACAAGATCGAATGAACCTACAAAGGAAGATGACAGTGTGACTACAATGACACAACTTGACAATGACAGTCAAAAAGACAAACAAAATCTAACCCCCCCGCCAAAACGCAGAGAACCAGCCAAAAGAAAATTTAATGAAATGGATGCCAAAATGATGTCCTACATTGACTATCAGATAAAACCAAAGAAAATTGAGCAGGAAGATCGCAATCTATCGTTTTTCAGAGGTATTTTGCCGTCTTTGGCGTTGCTTGATGATGACCAAACTTTGGAATTCCAGTCAGGGGTGTTAAACCTATTAAAAAATATTAAACATAGGAGAGTTGGCCAGTCAACTTATGACTGGTCAGCCTTTACACAAACATCTGGTACTAGTCACTATCAATCCCAGTGCACACAGATAGTGCACTATCGCCAGTACAATCTGTATACAGTGATGCTACGTTAGATCTGTCTGAGTTTTAAAAATAAAAGTACGTACCTTAAAAATATCGCTAGTTTTTCTTCTGGGCAGATACTTTTCCTCCAACGAGTATCTTGCTTTTTTAAATCCTTTTCCAATAGTTTAAGAAGTTCATCAAAAGTGGACATTGACATACGAAAGTAATTGAAAAATTTCGATTCATCACCTCGTAATTGACTCATAAGTAAACTGTAATCACCCTCTCTAGATCTTTGGGCCATAAGTGGATGCTGCCAATAACGTCGAATCTTCCTTCTCCGACGATAGTACCAATACAACACGACAGCGTCCATCCTTGTAGAATAACGGCGGTATACTGCGAGAGTTTTCTGTTCACACATCGGATCCAGTAATAACGGATCCGTTGAACGTTATACGGTGCATATGTGTGAACAGAGCATAAATTTATGACGTATCCGTTAAAAACGTACAAGTAAAACGGACTCCCATGTGTGAACGGGCCGTAAGGCGCGGTCATGTTTGGGATGAGTGACCATTCTGACCATGTAAGTGACGTCTATTTACACGCATCTCTGTGCTTCGGAAGGCACGTTAAGCTGTTGGTCCCGGTTAATATCGATAGATATTAGTCGTTAAGCCTGGTCGGAGGCCTAAGGGCGGGTTAATATAATAATAATAATAATAATATATTTATTTGTTTCCTCATCACAACAAAGGGTACATAGTAAAAATATTCAAAATTTATATTAATAGAGAGGTGTACCCAAGGTGCGAGAGGCTGATGCCTGAAATAGGTTACAATAACCGGTTCTACAGGTCACCAGGCCCCGCCCGTAGATATCCCAAAGACTATTATAAAATAAGACTCTTACATTATAACCAAAGGAAAAAAATAAAAAATAAAAAAAAAGGAAACAAAACAAAATTGACAACTATCTAACAAATGTGTGTCGAGCGCGTGAGTGTGTGCGTGCATGGGAGCGTGTGAGTGTGTGCGTACGTGTGTGTGAGTGTGCTTGCATATGTGTGTGCGAGTGTGCTTGCATATGTGTGTGCATGTGTGTTTGTGCATGTGCGGAGTTTGCATGTGAGTGTGTGTGTGTGTGTGTATGGGTGTGAGTGTACGTTACTTACTACGGATTCTGAAATGAATGTTGGGATAGATCAAATTCTAATATATATATTTTATTTTTAATTTTATTTTGGAACTACTAGAAGTAGTTCAGTAGCTTCATAGTCCAGGGTCATGAGGAAGGACATGACAACAGACTTGCATCTGGTTCGAATGAGTGGGTAGATGTTTAATTCCCTATTTAAGTTATTATAGAGATATCCTCCCAAGAAACAGTAAAACTTTTGCGATGTAGCTGTTTTCAGACGGTCTCTGTCACAGACAAGGTCATGTCGACGTTTCACTACAGCAAGGAGTGGGTCGAAGCATAGGCAAGAGTGTTTAATTAAAACTATCTGCAGAATAAACAACTGGCGTACTGTAAGGACATTCCATTTCCTATAAAGATCCCATGTAGGATACAGTATTGCTACTTTAAGGACCGCTCTTTGGGCCCGCTCCACTTGCAACAGAGTAGTTTTATCAGCTCCGCCCCAAGTAGAAATACAGTACTGAACTAATGGCTGACATAAAGCAAAATAGACCATCCTGATAATTTTAGGATCAGCCACATTACGAAGGCTCTTAAAAACAAAAATTAGTTTACGGATCCTGGGCACCAATGACTCCACATAGGGTTTAAAAGTCAAACACTGGTCCACAATGATACCAAGATACTTAATGCTGGGAGTGCGTTCAAGAGGGGCGCAATCACACGAAGAAGCAGAGATGGCTACCGGGCTACATGTATGAGCCGTTAACTGGAGGCTTGGGGGTGGCTGGGTGTTAGATCGCAAAGTAAATGAAATAAATTTGGTTTTGCTCACATTAAGAGAGAGCTCATTACTCCCCAGCCAGGCTGTGACATGATCGATACCTTCTTGGGCACTGGCAAAAGTTTCGATCCAGGAGGTTTCGCTGAAGAAAAGGGCAGTGTCATCGGCAAAGGTGTATATCCTACCTCCGCGCAGCCGCATGAGACAAAGGTCGTTGATAAAGGCCAAGAATAAGGTAGGTCCGACTATGCTACCTTGAGGAACTCCGATTGTGATCTTAGCCTCATCACTAACCCAATCTCCTATCTTGACTCTCTGTGTTCTACCTGTGAGGTAGTCTTGGAACAGCGCAAGCGACAGGCCACGTATACCCAGGTTTTCCAATTTGGTCAGGAGGAGTGGTATAGAGACCGTGTCGAAGGCTTTCGCCAGATCAAGGAAAACAGTCACACATTTACTTCCTTGATCCAGAGTAGTAATGACTGAGTTGACAAGGTCAAGGACCGCATCACTCGTTGACTTACCACGGCGGAAGCCATACTGAGTCGAAGCAAGCAACTTGTTTGTCTCTAAAAACTCAACCAACCCGTCGTTCATTACACGCTCCAGAATTTTGGAAAGAGTCGGTAGTATGGAGATTGGTCGATAGTTATCGACACGATCTCTCTCGCCACTCTTGTGCACCGGTTTTACGAGTGCAACCTTGAATATGGATGGGAATATCCCAGTGGATACTGCTAGGTTGCATCATCTGACAGTAAGGTTGGTCACTTACCTTACACACACCCCTCCACCGCACCGCACTGAGCCCGCGTGGTGGAGTATGGCTCGGACCACCTCATAGTTTAGGTGAGGCCTGTGCCCAGCAGTGGAACGTATATAGGCTGATGAGAGAAATGCCACAGACACACACAAAAACTCAAACAGACGTAGGAGTTAAACTTATAACGCTTACCTTTTTCGTCGGGAGTTTAGACTTAATCGGCTGTTTTAAAAAATTTCAGTATCAATTTACACACTTAAAAATGTCACTAACCAGCCGTTTACTAAGCCAGCGGTAAATCACCTTAGTGAATTCATCACTAAGTGGTTGTTGGTTTCGTGTCAAATGGAAAAGGCAATTAAACAAGACCATTATTCGTTTTGATACTATTGTAATATATGCGTAATGTATGGTGTGGTGGTCTTAATAATGGTAGCACTGTGTTGGTCGAACTCCCGATTAAATAAAACTTTAATAGGCGTTGCGAACTATTTGCTGACATCACTAGTAATAACTAGTTCTAGTGGGCTATAAAAGACGGTGTTTGTGATTTTTATTTTATGGCGTTGTGCTACTTATGTGCTTGGTGTCAGATATATGAGAAATACTAGCTTATACCCGCGACTTCGTCCACATTATGTAGGTTTTTTGAATTCGTTATTTTCCCGTAATACCAATTTTATCCAAATATAATTTCATTTAAATCTGTTCAGTAGTTTAGTGTAAAAGCGATCGGCCCACTTGAATTTTCGCATGGGAATGCGTCATTTTCCCGCGTTAAAAAGTATCCTATGGCCTTTCTCGGGTATCAAAATATCTCCTTACCAAATTTTATGCAAATCGGTTCGGTAGTGTAACCGTGATTGAGTAACGCACAGACAGACAGAGTTACTTTTGCATTTATAATATATGTATGATGTAGTAGCTGAAGGTTCTATTGATATCTACTCGAAATTGAGGTGAGAGCTCTCATACCTGAGTGTGATGTTTGAGGTCGAGGTTGCTCAACTTTTCAGAATACCTAATAATTCGACTCGTTTGTGACTCGATGACGAATCGATTCGGAAGGTTTAGTTTTTTCTAATTAAAAAGTATATTTTCTAATCTCGTTTATTATCCAGAACGTTGTCTGGCTCTTATTTTTACAAGCAGCGTAAATACATTCCACGAAGTAACAAAATGAACTTAACCTAAAATAAAATGTGAACAGTCTCACAGCAGCTCGATACTGAAGTAAATTCTCGCCGTTCAGATGGCTCCGTTAATTAAACTTTAAGTTAACTAATGACGCGCTAATCACGATCTCACTAATGGCCTTTTGTGGAGATCAGCTATCGACCGTCCCGTTGCCTCAACCACAGAATATATACGAGTATAAGCAGAACAAAAACTAGCAACAAACTCCCTAAATGACACGCGCAATTAGATGCACGCCACAACTGAACAGGTATGAGCTTCGCGGGTATTAGTTCTACGAGCCATCCTTCGGGCTCTGTTGGCTGGCGTCTTTACTCGTGTTTGTCATTTTGATTAATAATAATAATAATAAATCTTTATTGTCTCATCACAAACACATTTACAGTTGGACAACAATTGAGATACAATTAAATGAAATGTTTGTGTGAGACTGGTGCCTATGCTAGGTATAAAATACCTGTGTTACAGGTCACCAGCCTCTCACCTCCTCGGACAGTCGTGCAATTAATTATGTAGACAAATGATGGAGAAAAATAAAATAAAAAATGATATATGTACTGTGTAACATTCTAACTTATCTATGTAGTGAATTTATATATATATATATGTGTGTGTGTGTGTGTGTGTGTGTGGTGAGCGTGTGTGTGTGGGGGTATGGGTGCGTGCGTGCGTGTGCGCGTGTTTTGAATTTGTCGTCATAATTATATATATGATTATTGGTTCTTTGTTTCCATACTGCCTAAGCTTAAATCTATATATATACTCGTACTGTGCTTCAACTATGCGCGCTTAACTTCGCAAATCTTTAAGGCCAAAGTTTATTTGGAAAGTCTTCGAACTTTTAGTAGTGTTAGAGGGTAATTTAATGTTGATGCTCTAAAAAAAACTTACGACCTTTGTTGAGTTGGCTGTCCAACCAACTATATGCATTCTGTTTCCCAAATCAGGATTAACACCACCATCGAATACGGTAGTTGACACCACCAATCGTTGACGTACTTTTTATCAACTGTCAAAACGCTTTTCTTCATAGAGCTTGTATGGGAATAACACACTTTGACGTCACCGCGTGCAATGCCGACTGAGTGACTAATTATCATTTGAATTCCAATTAAAAATCAAATAATACGAACTGCAGAAAAATATTAGTGTAAAGGCATCTGAAATTATGAATTATTTTAGAGAAAATCAGTTTTTGAATATTTCTTTCATAGTGGAAAAAAGCCTATTATCTATTTTAAAAATAATTCATTGAAATTATTTATTTCAGTAACCAAAGTTTTTACAACATATTAACAATAATCTAAGACACCTTTTAAGCAAAGTTTGGCCTGTGTTAAGTGCCTTCGCTCATCCATAGCTACAAATTATAAACCTTATTATCTAAATTAACAGGCTTCTAGTTTAAAATAATAATAAAATAACAATGAACGTATTAGTGTGTGTGTATGTGTGTGTACGTATACATGCGACACGTGTGTTTGTGGCTATGCGTTTAAGTATAGACTCTGTCTTATCGTAATCCATGGACATTAGATAATTGTAGAGTATTTATTTATATGAGTGATTTTTATAGCGGCTTTTTTCGAGTGCTTGTAAAAAAAAAGTAAAACACAATCCATTTCCCCGAGGGAAAATAAATAAAAATTAAGTAATCCTGAGCTCCAACAAAGTTTCTCATTAAGCTTACCTTTTAATTCACAACTGAAAACTCGACCCAAACAAGTGTCTAACAACTAGAGCTTCAAAATTTTCTCCTCAGTGGTTTTTGTAAAGGGTATAACGTTTTGCTTGTAATTTTACACACTTCGCCATGTTTAATGGTAATTATTAGTTAAAAATAGCTTGCTTAAATTATAAAGAAATGCTTACCGTTTAACAATGTCTAATTATTTTTAACATTCGATCATTGTATCAAGAGCCTGGTTAATTTTGGTTAATTGAATTGATACATTTGTGGCTTTACAATAACTAATTATCAACTAGCTGTTCCATTAACGAGAATTGAAAAAACAAGGTGAATTCACTCAATATGAGCATTACAACTATATTTTTTTATGTATTTCTGTCTGACTAAACACATGCTAAAATGAATGTAACGATATGACTCTGATGAAAAAAGATGGTAACAAGGCAAAAAAGTAATCACTAAAATATGAATTCACCCATAAGGAAACTTATCAACTGCTTCTATCATCTTTTTAGTAGACGCTACAAAATTCACGTCATCTAATCCGTCTGCTAAGATTTAGCTAAGTCTACAAACATATCCAGCAGTGGAAATGGAACGCTAACATCCGTGGGAGTATTTGGAGCAGTTGTATAGCTAGCTAGTCAGGGCTGCCGGGAATGTATGAAACCAGATCATGATACCAGGGCGTCTTAGTTTAGGTCCCGAAACCGTGTTATCTGAAACCTGGTGTAAGCTAGTCTCGATAATAATAATGATCATTTAATTCTCACCAAAATACATAGATATAAAGGACATAAAATAAATGAGTTTAAACATAATTTATGGTGGGCTGATAACTGAACTAGGATGGTTCCTGTACCTCAGGTTATCAGTCTAGTCCTCCATCGCGCTAGTGATCACACAATTACAAAATAACAGCATTAAAGAAACCGAAACAAATAGCATAAACAGCAAAAAGTTTACATTCTTTCTGGGAGGGTAGTATCAAATGTTTACAACACACCAGCGACCGCGCGCCACGTAAGTAGCAGGAATAAACCGTGTTTTTCAGTATTTCGGTCTTTTACTCCGGTTGCACCTGACTTGACATTTCCAGCATGATTCCGTACTTCTTCAGAAACATACATTACCTGACTCCGTGGTAAGTAGCTAAAGTGTTACGGATATCAGAATCAACAGAGTGGTATTACAAATAAACTTAAATAAATACATATGACACCCAGACCAGTACAAACAGACATGTTCATGCACACAAATGTTTATACAGTTAGAGGATCGAACCCGCGACCTCTTGGTAAATAGTCAACTTCTTAACCATTACACCAAAGTGGTCGTCATATGGACTATGGGCTCTTGTCAGTAGTGTAAGATCTTGCGATCGGATAACTTAGTCTGATACTGCGTTTGTTAACTGGACAAGTTTCTTAAGCCCGGTGTCTACCAAAGCGGAGAAGGAGATTTCGTTATTTCCACATCTCCTCTCCGCTAAGCTTCGGTTGAAATCTATCAAGAGAAGAGGATCTCTATACTATTTGTGTATTCATTTCCCCTACCCTTTCCCACTAGCCTGTGTCGCGGAACTAGGGCCTAAAAATATGATTGAGGTACCGTTTTAAAGATCTTCGCAAGTAGACTGGGCCAAAACTTTAACATTTGTTCGAACTTGAACGCGGACGAAGTCGCGGGCGGCCGCAAGTACCAATCTGATTGTTTATTCAAAACACATTTCCTCTCTTCTTCGCTTTGGTGGAAACCAGGCCTTAAATAGGAAATTTACCGTCTGCTTCGTGTGCCAACCCTGGCGCTCAAGCACGTCCGCTGCCGAACCCGCGGTATGACCTTCTCGCTGGTCGTAATAATCCAAACGGAGGGCATCGACCCCGGTGCAGAGATGCGTTGGCCGTTTCACATGTAATGTTACAACCTCCCACGTGAGCCGGCGTAAGGTATGAGCGGGGGCGGGGTCAGGAGGTTACTATCTTATACAGGATGTACTTGTTAAGTGTGTACAGCCGATTATTCCGAAACTAATTATAGATATCTAAAATGTTTAAACTGATATCAAAAGTAAGGTAAGACGACGTCTGCCGGGTCCGCTAGTTACGTATAATAATAATAATAAACAACAACATCACAAAGACTAATCTGACTCTGTGGTGAGTAACTTAAGCACTTTTGTTCAAATCAGAACAGTGGTATTACAAATAAACATAAATAAATCCATATTACACCCAGGCCAGAAACAGACAAGTGTATGCACACAGTGCGGGGATCGTACCCGCGACTTCTTTGTCTAGTAGACAAGTTTTTAACCATTGAACCAAAGTGATCCTCGTATTTAATGTCTTGAAAATGCCATTGTTCGTTGGAAAATACGAGCTCTCGAGTGGACATCAAGTAATGACAAATGAAAAATCACAAGCAAATGTGCCTGCCTAGCAGCTTTCTGTGGATTTCTTATACAGTAAGAAATCTTAGCATGATAAACATAGAAGTTATAACAACTTGCTTCACGCGACATAGCATATCATGATGCCGGTCAGGATAAAAAGTAAGGGTATTCAACTACATACATACCTACTCGATGGTTTTCGTCAAAAAAAACAAATTTGGCAGTATTAAATGAGTAACATTTGACTTTAAGTCTTTTTTGCTGCCCATTAACATTACATTCATTCATTGTGTGATTGAGTTAGTAAAATAAATTTAATGCAATAAGATGCAAAACATGATAGATAAAAACAAGGCCTAAAAAAATATTTTGGCAAAATCGCTCACGCTTATGCTCTATACTCTGCGCTTTATAAGAAGTCCGCCTACACAATGAGTTTTCGAACTAAATTCGAGGTGATTTGATATGTTTTTTGTTGGCATTCAAATTGGGTGCTCGTTACAAGCTGGTTCGCGCCACTGAGCCACTTACAGCATTCGTAGACGACTTATGTAGAGTCAATTCTATTGTAACGGTTATTTTCTTTTTACAGTGGTTAAAAGTACAATCGTAACCTTAATAGTCAACTAGGGACAAAATCTTTATCCATATTAAATAACTGATCGAAAAGCTTTGCCTATTTTTTACTCTTTCACACCTATAATTGATAGAAAATGAAAAACTTTGTCTATTTTTCACACCTAAACTACGGGTGATGATTTGATTTCAATGTTTGGTATTGGACATTGGTATCGCAATAAATTGCGAATTAACGATTAAAGTTAAATTAATAGGTGATAAAATAAATCTATTACATCCTATACTACGGCGGCTATCTACCTTAATCTCGATAATAAGAACGAAAAAATGAAACTCCAAAATAATAAATGTCAAATACAAATTGTATTCCATCCTCATTTCAAGGAGTTTCATGACTCTGAGCGCATGCGACACATTAAGTAGATTTAAAAAAAAAATATTTCTAGGAAAGCTGCGCCCGCGCCGTGCCCGTTTTAATTAATCTCTGCCCACCTTATCCGAAACGTCAGGTTGAAATGAAATGTAAATAAATCGCGATTAATCCGTAAAAAAAGAGTCTTATTTCAAAATTAAAAATCTTTTGTTTCGGACCATGAATCCATATTGTGTGAGTAACAATTGCCTTAAAACGTTAGTATCAACTAAAAATTGAATTGAAAATCACAAAGTTATTACATTTGGCGGGTGACAAGTGCGCCACCACCCAGTGCCTTAATATGGGACTGTCCTCTCTTAACGCGGTGTTCAGGATGATATTGGATATGATATTGATAGATGAAACATAGATTCTATATTTTAAGGCAATTCAGCCTTCGTTGCCATAACTAAAACTCCTAGTTGTACTGATCAGCCGAAATCATTAACGATACCTGATCAATACATTGCTAATCTTAGTTGTGTACATCTTTAATTGATAGTGAAATTAGCTATTTAGCCTATTTTACTACATTCAAGTCTTTTGTTTGATGAATTGTATCTGTCGCTGGCATGCATAATAAATTATAAATAAAATAAAATTCTTAGTAGTCTACGAAGTACTTGCAGCATTTTGGAACGCAATCGTACCAAATCTTTCGTTACCATCGAGGCATCTGCGAAAAACAGCCACGCTCAAAGTGCTCCGCTAAAATCTATTTTTTTTCTACTATTAATTTCTGACAAAATGGTAAAACAGGTACGGTAGGTACCTGTTTGTTGTGTACCTTTCAGTATACTTTTCAACAACCAGTCTATTATGATTCCATTAGCAATGTTAGGGGTTACTGGAAACCGCAATTGAAAATTGCAAGTTACTGGCGACCGCAACCACAAATAACCTAAAATAAAAGTCTTACAAAAATGCAGAAAAAAAAAGTGCCGGATTTTTTTATACCTTTAAATTCATGGAAATAACTGGAAAATGTTCCGTAGCAAAGATCGATAAGCAATACGGGTGGTTTGTGAAGCTTCCGAACCAGACTACCTAATGCGGTATTGAATAGACGTCATTATAGAAGCAATGCTGAAAAGCAAACTGTAAGCGCGAAGGGAACTAGTCTTCACTATTACTGCTGTTCACAAGACATTTACATAGTGTCTTGTGAACAGAAGTAATAGTGAAAATTACTTTCATTTTACGACCAACAGTCGATCACAAAAATGGCTTTCGACTTTGTTTCGTAACCATATACGAAACGAATGCAATGTTACTTTGTCTCGAATCTCAAGTGTTAAAAACTGCTGTTCACCTAAACTTTATTTTTTAACTATCAGAACCAATATAAATTACACTTTACTCTTCATGTGGCATAAAAGCTGAGACCTTACATAGATCGACCGTTTGTCTAGACACGAATTAATAGTTATTTCCATACTTGTAAATAACGGAGAATTTTATCGTTGATCAAGCTCGGTAGCGGCGACAAATCGTTGTAGTCGCCCACACAAATGCTTTCTACCGTCGTTAACGTACCAACTCATATATTTAAGGTGGCATAGACAAGTAGAGTTCGTTCTTAAAGACTTTGGTTCTTAATATTTTTTGAAGTCAGAGTCTCTTACTTTTAATATTAATAAAAACCTATCCATTTTTTTAAGGCAAGTCGAAATGTTAAGTGTTCCACTGGGCGCCACTTGCACCTCACTGAGTTAACACAACTAAAAGGTAAAGTAAAGTAATGTCACTGTCAACTTCTTCTAGTGTGATAGAGACATTATGACAACCCTATTTTGTTTAATTTGTATGAATGGTTTGTTTATTCGAAAAAAAACTGATTTAATAAACTGAGCATCTTTAAGGTTAAATAATTACAATAAGCAACATTACTAACTAGTAGTACCCGTAGATAAATTGGTAAATTACTCCAATAATAACAATATTTAGGTATTGAGGTCCACTTGGCTTAGGCCCGTGGGTCTCATTTTTCTACCGAGACTGGCAGAAAGAAGACATTTTTTTTTAATTACAATTTATTTATTGCGGGTTTTTACAAAAAAATATAATGCCACCCTCATTGGCTACATTCAACATTCTATCTACGCTTGAGACCTTTATACACCATTCTTGCGGTCTGTCTCGAGATAAAGGGGAAAACATATAAATAATAATAATACTCCATCGTAGAGTCTTTGCCTCGTTGGGCTTGGTCTTGGGTCAAGAGCAAATCTATCCCGAATAATAATAAAAAACTAAACAGAATTCTAATGTTCTACCGACTTTGCTAACACGGCAGTTTCTCAACGCTCACCATGTCCGAGCCTCGAGATAAAGCCGATATAGTGTTGTTTGTTAAGAAACTACTAACTAACCGTTTAGCCAGTCGAACTGACAAGAACAAGATAATGTCCAACTCTGTATCTCGGCGGGGATCGTTAGGTAAAGTTACATTCTCCCTGTAAATGTATTTACGAGGAACAAAACTTGGATACACTTCTAACAGTGTTTCAAGAAACGTTCTTATACACATACGGGTACCTCTAAAAAGCAAAATATCAAAGCAGCAATATTTACTCTTTTTATTTCAGAACAGCTTCATAATTGATGCTCTTGGCAGGTTCAATACTTAATCCAAAATAACCCCCAAATACTTCTTGTAATTTTTGGAAAGTATTTTTCATACTTACATAGAACCTTCCCGGTTCGACCGACATTTTGCCAAAATACTGAGGTCTATCTGCTTTCAAAAGATGAAATTTTAAAGAGATTTTGTTGATCGAGTTAATATTTCACACATTTAAAACTTGACTAAAAGAATGTGATAGACGTGCCTATGGAGAAACTTAACTTTTAAGAAGGATATATCATTTTGATATCCGACATTGTTCCTTGTGGCGGCGAATACGAATATATAATAATAATATAGGTATATAGGGAGCTCTTCAAGAAATTCGAACAGATAGATACCGTGTCACGGTAGCTCAATTGGGAGAGCAATCGCCCGGCTTGCTAGAGGTGCGGGTTCGAGTCCCGCCTGTGACAGTTCATTTTTTAAAGTGTGTTTTAATTTATTACTATCATTATTTGGTGCTTGTGGCGTAGTGGTTGCGGCGCTTTGGTAGTGATACCAAAAGTTAAGCAACCTACGGCGCGGTTATGTTTGGGATGGGTGACCATTCTGACCATAAAAGTGACGTCTATTTCAAGCATCTCCGTGCTTCGGAAGGCACGTTAAGCTGTTGGGCCCGGTTAATATCGATAGATATTAGTCGTTAAGCTTGGTCGGAGGCCCTCGGGCGGCTTAATAACATCTGACAGTAAGGTTGGTCACTTACCTTACACTCACCCCTCCACCAATCCGCATTGAGCCCGCGTGGTGGAGTATGGCTCGCACCACCTCATAGTCGAGGTGAGGCCTGTGCCCAGCAGTGGGACGTATATAGGCTGATAATGAACTATCATTATTTATTATTCAAAACATTCGTGTATATGAAATGTAAAAAAAGCAGACTTAATGCTAAAAGCATATTCTTCCCGTGAAGCTCAAGGTCATGCAGAAAGAAGGCAATAAATAGGTGCAGTGAAAATTTAACGATAAAGGTAATTTCACATTGTAAAGAAATTTGCATTGTTAATGTAAAAAAATAAAGTTACTTAATATATAAGGCTATTACACGGCAAACAATGATGCGTTTTGAGAGTCGAGATGAAGTTTATGGCCGTTTAATTATAGCCTTTGCGCTGCTCAGGGTTGAATATGAATAAACCGTAGAAACATAATGCTAATAAATATTTATTTATTTAATCCTAGTTCAGGTATCAGCCCACCAATAATTATTTTTATACTCATTTATTTTATGTTTTTTATGTATGTATTTTGGTGAGAATAAATGAATATTATTATTATATTATTATTATTTAAGCTTTATTGCACAACAAAACTATGTACAAAAGGTGGACTTAGCACCGTAGGGCATTCTATACCAGTCATACCTTTGGACTACGCAGAAATGATTAGCGGGCGGTGCGAAAAATAAATGAAAGAGAAAACACAAAAATAATAATACCAATAATATGACACCTCAATACCAAATTAAAATACCCAAAGATGTAACAACTTAGGCACTCAGCTAAGCCTACTATTAAAAAAAACAACTTTTAAACCTTCTACCACAATCCCCTTTTATAATAATTAAATAAATACATCAGGCTACCAATTGTAATTGAAAAAACCTCCTTATTAAAACTGAATAAGATACCGCAATGCTTAATTTGATGAGCTGTCGTGTGTACTTAAATATTTTTTTATAAAAATAACAACGTTTGGCGAAACAGATCGATCCTGAATATCATATCGCGAGAAGTTGCCCACCGCCCAATTGATTTAAAGAGATTTCTTTCATTCTTCATCTGTATGATACGATCAATTCGGTGTAATGGTCAAGAAGTTGACTATTAACCCTCTTGGTTAATAGTTTCGCGGGTTCGATCCCCGCACTGTACAAACATTTGTGTGTATGAACATGTCTGTTTATACAGGTCTGGGTGTTATATGTATTTATTTAAGTTTATTTGTAATACCACTGTTGATTCTGACATCTGTAACACAAGTGCTTTAGCTACTTACCACGGAGTCAGATCAATGTATGTGATGTTGTTGTTGTATATTATGATATCTGAAGTTTCTATGCATATTCCGTTTACCTCCTCAGTCTCACCGGACAAAGCTCGATGCAACTGTAACTAGTTAATATTATTGCTATGGAAATTATTGTTGTAACTACTCGGGTTAGAATCTATTATCTAAATACCTAACAATACAGTATGTTAACCGTTTTGTTTCATTTCGCTTTGTACGAGTAGTGCCTACGTCAATAAGATAGTCTATATCTTATATATATTCTCTATCGCTGCCTGCCTCAATAAATATCGTTAAAACTTTTGGAGATATATTATACCTTTATTCGAGATACTAAAACTATTTAATTAATTTGTTGGTACGGGCACAGATTACTAAATAATTACTGTACGGGGCGCTGCTGTCTAAAAACTATTTAAAGTCAAGAATTCAAACGAAGTAGGTCTGTTAGTTCGCCTTGTATGTACGTGGCTAACTAAAACTTTAATTCGGCATGCCATGCTATTGAGGGACATGCTCTTATGGAATCACATATGACGTGAAGATACATGGGAGGTTCGACTGTCATGCCTATGCAGTCAGCAGAGGCACAAACGATGAGAAATCATTGTGTTTGTGTATGAATTCCCGGATAGCAAGACCGCTAGTGCCTCAGCCCAACTTCAAGGCTTGCTGATCTCAACTGCTCAAGCATGGTCTCGAGATCTTTAGATGTATTGGCAAACAGTACGATGTCGTCAGCAAATCGGAGGATTGTGAGCGTTTTGCCTTCGATGGTTACTCTTTTATCGCTCCAATCGTTTGTAACCTGTCTAAAAACCTGTTCTAAGGCACTGGTAAACAGCTTTGGTGACAGTGGATCTCCACGTTTGACGCTTTTATTTATGGTGGTCCAGGTGCATGTAACTTTATGTTGGCAGTGGTTTTCTCATAGATTAGTTGGAGAAGTGTCATATAACCTCAAATGTCACAAAGTCTGTCTAATAAACTAAAACTATGAGTGTAGCCCAACGAACGTGCTCCCGACAAGGCCACTGCGGCCGTTACATAAAGCGCCGAAACGCAAGCAAAAAACGCGGAACGCCTCCACTACTGTCTCGTCACAATTTGGGACTCTATTCTGGTAACCCTTCTAATATATTCCTATATTTAAATATATAAATATACAACAACATCACATACATTGATCTGACTCCGTGGTAAGTAGCTTAAGCACTTGTGTTACAGATATCAGAATTAACAGTGGTATTACAAATAAACTTAAATAAATACATATAACACCCAGACCAGTACAAACAGACATGTTCATGCACACAAATGTTTGTACAGTGCGGGGATCGAACCCGCTACCTCTTGGTTAATAGTCAACTTCCTGACCATTACACAAAAGTGGTCGTCAAATATATTGGTATTGGTCTACCCTTTTCTATTTTACAGAAGTCATTACTGTACATAATTTCACCTGAGCACTTTCAACATACTTACAATATGAATTACTTACAATTAAAACAAAACTATTATTCTCATCTTCTTTTTGTATCAAAGACACTGACAGCTACAGAACAGAATTTTAACTTTGGGTTGAGACTGTGAAGGCTTCTTTAGCTCCGAGTATAACAGCTTTGGAGATTGCTTGAAGCTTGACAGTACCCAACCTTATATATTTTATCCATCAAATTTCTAAATTTCAAATTTTAAAATAACAGAACCTGGTTATGAAAAACTATTAATTTAGAGGCCTAAAAACGAAAATGCCTATAGTGACTCCTAAAGTAGGGCCCTTAACGCTTTATTTGTATTTTTTACGATTCTCAAAAACATTTTAACGGATTCTGGGTCGCGTGGTCGTCTAAGCGTCTCGTCTAGACCGCAGGACATGAACACGAATTCTTTGTTCCATTTCCTCGTACGATTAGTTAGCATTTAGTAACCATTTTCTGGGTGTTTCTATGTATAATATGTATTTATTTACAAAAACAATTAAGTATGTTGATCCGTTGTCTAGTTCCCATAACACAAGCCTTGTAGCTTAATTTGGGACTAGAGAATTGGTGTGATTGTTGTGAAATATTTATATTTATTTTATTTATTTATTTTAAAAACAACTATCCCAAAGTCATTAATGATTTATCAGTATGAGTATACATCATGAGCATTGGTTGAGAAAGGTAAACATTTTATGACACCTACTTAACCTGTAGTTTTTTACCTAATCTGCCCTTTAGATTTCACAGAGCCCGACAAAATTTTAATATGAGAATTTTGTTTTGTATGAGCTGAAGACAACGGCCAAATGCTCAAATGTTGTGTACTGTTTGTAGTTGGTTGTCATACCCAAACTTTACTTGCAGTTAGTCTACCGACCTTGCCACTGCTATTCAGAACACTCCACTTGAACTTACTGACTTATCTTTTCGACGACCACTTTGGTGTAATGGTCAAGAAGTTGACTATTTACCAAGAGGTCGCGGGTTCGATCCCCGCACTGACAAACATTTGTGTGCATGAACATGTCTGTTTGTACTGGTCTATTATGGTTATATGTATTTATTTAGGTTAGGTTTAGAGATGATTTATTCTCATAAGAATACATATTTTTCACTTACATGAGAACATAAATTAAACAATATTAACATAACACGTACCGGCTGGAGTGTGGCGTGAGACAGGGTGGGCTGACGTCTCCAAAGCTCTTCAGCCTGTAAGTGAACGAGCTGATCGTTGGGCTCAGCAGCATGCGGGCGGGATGTTCAGTCGAGGACCAAATGATCAACAACATTAGTTACGCGGACGACATGGTGCTGCTGAGTCCATCGGTATGTGCACTGAGGGAGTTGCTGCGTGTCTGCGAGTGCTATGCCGAAGCTCACGGGCTCAAATATAACAGCAAAAAGAGTGAAGTGATGGTATTCGCGGCGCAAGGCACCTCTCCTGATCACGTGCCTCCGATCAGATTGTATGGTGAGGAGCTGTCTAGGGTCAGCCAATTTAAGTATTAAGGGCACATTGTCACTACAGACTTAAAAGATGATTGTGATTTAGAGAGGGAACGTAGGGCGTTGTCGGTGAGGGGGAATATGTTGGCACGCAGTTTCGCTAATTGCACAGATGATGTGAAGGTCACCTTGTTCAAATCATTCTGTCAATCGTTCTACACAAGCGGCCTGTGGGCTGACTATACCCTTCGTGCTTTCAATGCCCTACGGGTTCAATACAATAATGTATTCAGGATGATGTTGAGGTTGCCCAGGTTTTGCAGCGCCTCCGGCATGTTTGCCGGAGCCCGAGTAGATGGTTTTCACGCTATTATGCGCAAAAAAAATCAATCGGTCCGCAGTATAATGCTGGGTAGCAACAACACTATCCTGAGGGTGCTGGCAGATAGACCCGACAGTGTGCTGCAGAAGCACTGGGTGTCAGCCCTAAGACAACCACACGCTGGGCATCTTTATTATATTAATTAAACTTAGTTCTTGTTTTACTAATGTAGTTATAAGTTGTTTTACTAAAACAAAATGGATCTCTGTTGTCTTAAATAAATAAATAATAATAATAAATAACGCGCGAATTAGGTTTATTTGTTATACCACTGTTGATTCAGATATCTGTAACAACAGTGCTTAAGCTACTTTACCACGGAGTCCAATCAATGTATGTGATGTTGTTGTATATTTATTTATTTCCCTTGTCCGTGAGTCTCACTACACTTTTCCCTCGCCGAGACTAAAGTAGTGAGCGCAACAGCAAGCTCACTGGTAATCTGTAAGGCTGAAAAGTTCAAAAATAGAGACAATTTGACAAAAAAGCGCAGTGACTTACTTAGACTGACGACCCTACAAATATCTGAGGACAAGAATGCAGTACCAACCGAACGACCTGGGGCCAGGCCTATGTTCAGCGGTGGATGTCTTGCGGTTGCTTATTATGATGATGATGTGAGTAGACATATTCAAATCCAAACGTTTCTTCACCTTCAACCTTGCCACTGCCATTCAGAACACTGCACTTATTTATTTATGTTTTTTTTGCACAACAACACTATGTACAAAAGGTGGACTTAACGCCGTAGGGCATTCTCTACTAGTCATACCTTTGGGACTGTGCGACAAAATAAACACTTGAACTTCCTCACTTCTTCCCCTAGTCCGTGCGACCCGTCGTGTCCCGCTACACCTGCGCCCGCGCCGATCTGTGATACGACTATAGTTGAAGCATGGTTGGTGTAATGGTCAAGAAGTTGACTATTAAGCAAGAGGTCGCGGGTTCGATCCCCGCACTGTACAAACATTTGTGTGCATGAACATGTCTGTTTGTACTGGTAAGGGTGTTATATGTATTTATTTAAGTTTATTTGTAATACCACTGTTGATTCTGATATCTGTAACACAAGTGCTTTACCTATGTACTTACCACGAAAGTCAGATCAATGTATGTGATGTTGTTGTTGTATATTTATTATTATTATTATTTATTTAAAGTTAAGTAAGCTAAGGGGGCAGTCGTATTTGGGAGGAGTGACCATTCCAACCTTAGAAATGACATTTATTAATCAGCATCTCCAAGCTTCGGAAGTCACGTTAAGCTGTTGGTCCCGGTTAATATCGATAGATGTTACTCGTTAAGCCTAGTAAGAGCCCTCCGAGAGACATTGTAACATCTGATAGTAAGGTCGGTCACTTACCTTACAATAAAACCCCTCCACCAATCTGCACAGAGCACGCGTCGTGAAGTTTGCCTCGTACCACTTTAAAGTTGACGTGATGCCTGTGTCCAGAAGTGAGACGTATAAAGGCTAATGAGATGATGCAATTCACCTGTTTCATCAAGTTCATCCACTAACCTTCAGAAAATGATATATGCATTTGAGCTTCCTCACGTCTCCCCCTAGTCCGTGCGACCCGTCACGGGAGGCGGCGTGTCTCGCTACACTTGCGCCCGCGCCGATCGGTGATACGACTGTAATTGAAGGTGAGGGTTCCATAGAATACCCAACTAACAGAGAGAATTATATTAAATAAATATACAACAACATTACATATATTGATATGACTTCGTGATAAGTAGCTAAATCACTTGTGTTACAGATATATAACAATCTTAAATTACAACAGTGGTATTACAAAGTTAAAAAATAGATTTAACACCCAGACCAGTACAAACAGACATGTTCATGCACACAAATGTTTTTACAGTGCGGAGATCGAACCCGCGACCTCTTGGTTAATAGCCAACTTCTTAACCATTACACCAAAGTGGTCGTCAATAATATCTGTGCCCAATCTAAATCGAACCGTTTCTTCAAGTTCTTCCACTAACCTTCCCCTGACCCACAGTAATTTAGAACATTGTGCTCCTGAACTTCCTCACGTCTTACCTTTAAGACGTAAGACGTATTTCCGTCTGCCTGCATCCCAAAAATATATTTTTTTACAAACCTAAAAGTTGTTGTTGAGGACACACGCGTATCACGACGAATATTTTTATGTAGGTACTCATCGAACTTTACACAAAACATCAAGCACTTCAGAGCCTTACCCCGATGTCATATGGCTGATATTTAAACTTTATGAAATTTGATGTTTTGGCGAATGTAAAGCCAATCAATTACGAATGCGCATACGCACCAAGCGCAATCGGCACGTTCTGCCCGCGGATCCCCAAAACAATGCGCCGAAAACAAGCTAACTGTTGACTCAACCTTAGTCTTATTTCATGGGGATAAAGTTGGAAATAGTATGTGGTTCAATGAGCCGAAATATGAGCATAATACTGAGGTCGTGGGAGAGCTACCAACGAACAGCGGAACAATGAAGTCCACTCAACTCTTCCGGAACGTGAAATTTCATATAAGATTACTTGTTTTGTTTCATCGCGTACTTTTTTAATTTAAACTTTTTTTAAATAACACTATACCAGCACTATATAAGCTTTAAATGATCGTCATGATTCTACTGACACAATTGGCATGATGACATCCATCTTAAATATTTTCGACGCCATGGGCGTTTAAAAAACATAGCCACTATGAAGTAAACACAACTAGTTTATTTCGAAAAAGCTGTAGAAACCAATTTTTAAACACACAAAATTCAATAAATATTCGGTCAACTGACTCCGATTTCTAACACACTACCGTAACGTCACGTTTTTGTATTCCCACACAAAATCTATGGAGGCAGACCGTTTTGACAGATAATAAAGACTAAGTCAACGATAGGTGGTGTCATCTAGCCTATTGATACATTTCAAACAGGCTGTTATAGCTGTAAATAGCAAATATCATCCTCATAAAATGTATGGTGTTCAGAACGTCATGGTAAACACTGAGGTTTCTTATGCGCTTGTGATACGGGCGACTTTGCAAAAAATAATGGGAAGCCTGATGCGCTAGCCACTGTACTAGTAGTAATTTACTTACTCTTACATCAATTTGTCAACAAGACATTAAATATTTTATTCTAGCTGCACAATTTCCTGGGACATTTACGCCTTTAAAGTAGTAACTGCGTGAAAAGCGAGATATAAGTACATGAAATAGTCGTTTCTTAGTTTATCTCCTAGGCCAGGGGTTCTTAATCTTTCTTAACTCGCAGCGCAGTTTCAAGTCAATTTATTTGCCGCGGCGCCTTACCAAAGCTTGCTACTTGAACAAGAAACAGTTAAAAATATAATAATAATAGTAAAAGTCCTCCTGGGCGATTTCGACCACGGCGGCCAATCTCATCAGAGATCAGCCAACTACGCAGGAGATATTATAGTGCACAAGTGTGAGCGCAATACACAGGTGCACTCACGTCACTCTCAAAGTTCGGTGAGACGGCTATCCGACATGACCGGAGAGAGATCAGGCGCAGGACCAACGGCTGAACGTGCTTTCCGAGGCACAGAGGTGTTACACCGCCAACTTCCCGACTCCTAGCTGTTTCTAAAAAATCATGACAGAAAATCTCAGAAACAATTTTGACTCGACCTGGGATTCGAACCCAGGAACTCTCGGATGTAATACAGAAACTTTGCCACTACACCAACGAGGCAGTCAAAAATATAGGTAGCAACTGTACGAGTTTTTAGCGAACATAATTATTTGTATGGACTCACGGCGCCTCTCTTTGCTTTCACAGTTTGGGAACCCTGTTCTAGGCTATTAAGCTTGTGTTCTCATTTCTAAGACTATGGGCATCTCTCTAGTGCGGCAGACATCAATTGGGTTCAACTATAACTAGGTGGGCACTTCGTGTAATATGAGATCCAAAATGATTGCGTTGGGCGTTTCGACGAGTAACGCCTATTCAAGCAGATTACAACGCTGTCTAAATCCTGAAAATTACCACTTGTAATTAGATTCTTAGTACTTAATTTACGCCTTAAATAATAACTATTACGGAAACCAACCTACTAATTATAAAACAAACGGTTTAGTGACTAAAGTGACTAAATGAACACTACTTGAATCTTCAGAATGCAATTGCCAAATTTTTGCAGTAAATTTCCATTTTTTCATTTTTTATTCTTTCGGTGGTCAATCTGACAAATCAACGCAAAAAGCTGAAGTAAAATCTTTTTTTTTAAAACAAGGCATAGGTGTACAAAGTAAACAAGGTGACGGGTAGGTACAGGACCCGCCATAGCAAAATCTCGTATGGAGGATTTCTGATGGATGGATTTGCTATCATTTTTTTTTAAAGTTCAAGCAGCTTTAACGTCACATTTTGGGAAAATCGTTAAAATGATGAAATAATTACCATATCTTCTTAACTGTTAAAGTTTAGTTAGGAAAAGTAAGCTTTAATAGGTATCAAATTACCTCCTCCATACGAGATTTTGCCATGGCGGATCCTGTACCAGTGACCATGTATAACCTCTAAATGGACTACATCAGGTTTTTTATTCTCGCATTTAGGAATCTCTTGGAAAATGCAATATCGATCTAAGGTCAAAACAATCTGACCCCAGCTCCTCGTGCCTCCCTTTATATTGAACGAGGTAGTTCAGTGGTTTATGAACAATATCAGTAAAAAGAGCTCTACAAAATGTAGTACTGAAGTCTTGTTGTGGCATGTACATATTTTCGGTAATTTGAATGCATAAATGCAACCTAGTCAGGTACTAAAAGGGACACATCTAACCGCATATATAAACCACTGCAAGTTCTGTTTAGTCATTATCTATAAGCCAGTCCCAGGAAAATCCCTAATCTGTCTTAAATCTTAATCTGTTTATTTGGCAAAAAAAAACTATCAATGAAAACACTAAAATTAAATTACTTTTTGTTCTTAACGAGAAAGGGGCGAGGGCAAGCAAATGACTGACAATAAGAACAAAATGCTTTAAATAGATCCTAACGCCTACCACCTACATCAAAAGCGGCACCCCACCGTCTTCGGCCCACTGTGCACACGTAAATATTCCGATCCACGTCAAGGGTACGGTTACCCAAACAATGGGGCAGCATTCAGCAGCATGCGCTTTCGCGAAATAAACTGCAATTGCAGCTATGCATACAATGGCTCAGCCACATCCTAAGCGTAGGCAGAGTCGTGACTCAGTAGGATACTGGCAATCTAAGCTCAAGCTAGTTATACAGTGTTTCTCAAACAATCTTAATTTTTTTTTAAGAAATAAGAATCGGTAACTTGTTTTACAGAGGTGCTAGTGGCGGAGTGGTTGCAGCGCTTTGGAAGTGATACCAAAAGTTAAGCAACCTAAGTGCGGTCATGTTTGGGATGGGCGACCATTCTGACCATTTAAGTGACGTCTATTTACAAGCATCTCCGTGCTTTGGAAGGCACGTCAAGCTGTTGGTCCCGGTTAATATCGATAGATATTAGTCGTTAAGCCAGTCAGATGCCCTCTGGCGGCTTAATAACATCTGACAGTAAGGTTGGTTTGTAACTTACATTACAAACACCCAGCACTGAGCCCGGGTAATGGAGTATGGCTCGGACTACCTTATTGAGAGTTGATCTGTAGTGAGGCCTGTACCCAGCAGTGGGACCATACTATAGGCTGATGAGATGAACTTGTATTATCCGTGACGTCGCTCGGTGAGCATCAAGCTCTACAAGGTGGACCAATTATCTAGTGAAGGTCACGGGAAGCCGGTGGATGCTGGAAGTGCAGGACCAATCGAGGTGAAGATCCTTGGGGGAGGACTATGCTCAGCAGTAGGGCATCAAAAAACTGATATGATGATGATGATGATGAACTAGTATTCTAATGTAACCGTTACCATAATGAAAAAAAACTAAAGCAAATATTCCCACTACATAACTCCATTGAATTCTTATCTACAATGTGCCTTCAAGTTAAAAGTTATTTTGTCTGGGGATAAAGATTCACTTTACAAGTTAATGAATTTTCACATTTTGCCATTGTGTCTTCACATTTTGCCATACAAACATCGTGGTCATATCAGAAAAGCACCTGCTAATTTTGTGGTATTCAAGAAATTGATTATAACAGAACCTAGGCAAACAATCGTTCGAACTTCAACTTCTCATTATGTCATCTAGACTAAAAAAACACGAACACACCAACTACCTAGCCCTAAACTAAGCGTTAGCTTGTGCTATAGTGGCTAGAATAACGGATATAAATACTTAAATACATTTATTAACACCCATAACTCAGGTACAAATGCACGTGCTCAACACACAAACATTTGCCCCTAGCAGGATTCGAACCCGCGACAGTCGGTTTTGAAGTCTGGGCCTCAGACCACTGGACCAAAGCTATCGTCACAGTATAGTCGTTTAAATATAAAACTAATTTTCCAGTCCTAGTTTTGAGAACCAGCGCTCAAAGTTGACCTAGGTGCAGTCAGCTTGATACTAGACGTAGGCGGCGCCTTTCTATCTGACGTAATGCTAGAAAGCTTAATATAAAGTCTAGCCTATACACTGTGATAATATCTGCCCTATAAGGCGAGGCAAGTTTCTCTACCATTTTTGGTTTAAAAACTATGTTAAGCTGTATCTCGTGTCGAGATATGATATGAGATTATTAAATTAGAAAACATAATTGCAATAGTAAAAAATATGCTAAGAATTATATGAATACCTAATCAGAAGAATTCATAAGTTTTTGGGAAAGAAAATGAATTATAGAAGTTACTTACTAGATGATTTTTCACATTATTATCACATTATAGAAACTTCAACAGTTTTTTTACCTTAAGGGTAGTGACTAATCTTTCATACATTTCTGAAACTAGTTTATTAGATTAAATAATGCTGGCAATGTAAGATTCGTTCGTATTATATTATCAGGACAGATAATTTCGATCAACCTTGAAATATGACCTCTTTAGAACCAAAGAACTTATTAACTCATTTTTTGATCTATTTTATCCACGTCCTGTTTGCCTACCAAAACGTGTACCCATAAAATATTAGAAACCATTATAATTAAGCCATTCGATAATATCCGTATTTGGATCCGACGCCATTATACATACGTATGATTAAAATACATCGATGTTCAGTAGAACTAGTTTTCAAAGTCCGGTTTAGTACAATAGTCGTTCTGAGGGCGCAGTCACACCGCAAACAGTAACGGCTGATATCACTCAAAAAATATTCCTCACACTCCAAATTCCTACCATTCTGATTCCATCCCTACCAAATTAGGTATTTCAGAATACATAAATTACATTTTATCGTCCTTAATTTACGATTATTCCTAATGCTATCTGGAATTCGTCCCACTTCCCAGTCCATAGACAAAGAGATATATGAAAGAATTTAATTTGGACTTCGCGTGAAAAATGTATGTAAATTCACATTTGCTTTCGCTAAGTTACAACTTAGCGATAGCGTTTTGGTCAGCGATGTTACTTGTCTAGAAATCCAGATCCCCTAACATAAGCCAGAACTTGACCTCACAAGGCAATCGATGAAAATAGAAAAATTATAAAACTAGTACATATATCTTTATCTGACGATCTCGGTGGTGGTGGTTGAGTACCGGTTTTAAGGTGCGACCATCTATGAGGTCCCGGGTTTGATCCCCGGACGGAGATAATGTTAGAAACAAATTTTAATGTTGTCATGGGTCTGGGTGTTTGTTGTACCTTCTTTGTTCCTGATTTCCATAACACAAGTGCTTAAGCTACTTACTTTGGGATCAGAGTTGTGCCAATTATTTTATACCTTTATTAGCTGACCCGGCAAACGTTGTTTTGCCATATAAATTATTGTGGACAACCCTTATCACTAAGGAATATGAATAATATTTGTAGGCCGATTCTCAGACCTACTCAATATGCTCACAAAATTTCATAAGAATCAGTCAAGCCGTTTCGGAGGAGTACGGGAACAAACATTGTGACACGAGAATTTTATTTGATTGACTTGACGACCACTTTGGTGTAATGGTCAAGAAGTTGACTATTAACCAAAGGGGTCGCGAGTTCGATCCCCGCACTGTACAACATTTGTGTGCATGAACATGTCTGTTTGTACTGGTCTGGGTGTTATATGTATTTATATAAGTTTATTTGCAATACCACACACTATTGCTTGTTATATCTGTAACACAAGTGCTTTAGCTACTTACCACGGAGTCAGGTCAATGTATGTGATGTTGTTGTATATTTATTTAAATAGAGATTTATGCTATCCATGGGCGCGCACCCTTAGCCCGTAGGCGTCCGACCCGAGCTATATTTCACTGCGGACTGGCTCGGCCCGCGGCGTCGCTTGTTTTTCCTTTATTCTTATGAGTTTATCTCTACCTTTCTTTCTCTCGAGTAGTTACGAGCATTAGTTACAAGACAAAAGCTGTGTGGCGAACACGCAAAAATGCTTTTTAACTTTTAACAACATAAGCGGTAATAAAGTTTGGAAGGAACTCTAGATGATCTCAGGATACTTCAAACTGTTATTAAGATTAGGGATAGTATTACCAGTTTCTAGAAACAGTTGCTCTCCTTATAATCTAAATAGATTTATAGATAGATAGATTAACACGTTATTGTACAACACATAACAAAAAAAGGCAAGTAAATGAGTTACGAGTAGATCCAGCAAACATAAAGTGGGTAGGTGTGTAAAATATAGACAAATACCTCTTACACAGATGTGTGACTGTGTGCATGGCAGATCAGTGCAATCTGTTCTTGACTGTATTTTTAGCATTAATAATGCTAATTTCTGTACAATGTAAAATTAAAAAAAGTCGGTATACGCGCGAAAGTTTTACGTGACAACAACTCTGAGTGGTAAAATAATTTTAATGTGAATATTCATTCGTATAACATGAACCGGAGTGTATGCCTATCTCTCTCTCTCTCTCTCTCGCTCTGTCTCTCTCGCGCGAAACGTGAGCGGAGCAGCGTAACGCAGTTTCTTGAGGTGTCACCCGGCAAACCAATTTATAAGACGTTGTCACGTCAAAAACCCAACCAGTTACCTTAAATCTATTATTTAATCCATAGGAATGGCTAGGTATATACGGATTAAAACTCAAGTTCACAGCTATACCTTCTTACCAGGGTTTGTAACCCTTTACTGTGTTCACCATACATCAAAACAACAAATTCTTTCGCCCAGTTTCAAAGGAAAGAGAGCCGTGCCCGGGCATAGAGAAACTTCTGAGAGTGCAAATAATAAAATCGTATTTTCCACTCGAGCTTCAAAAGAAATGACCAGGATTGTTCCTTTCACGAGTTCGTAACAAACCATCTTATTTTATAAAGTTTTTTTATTTCATGTAATCCCAGAATTTTTTCAACTGAAAGTAAAACAAATATGCCTCAGGGAATTCAGTGAAAGTCACTTGAAATTCTTGGTTAAGAAGATATAATTTAAAACTTACTTTGGATTTTTATCCCAAGAGAAAGATTCGACTTATTTCGAGTCCACACCACCATTGTTACTTGTAAAACAATTCGTTACAAAGTAAGGCATGTTTGATTAAGAAAAATCAGTATCAAGATTGATTTTAAGAAGACGCATTCACATAAAAAGACAAAAAAGAGGAAAATCGCTAACTTTTCCTCGTTAGATACCAATCGCTGTTTCCGAACAAATCCGAGTACCATCCAAAGAACCAACCAAGTATCTATTGGTTGAATCGAGTCAAGCCAACAGATTGAACTCCCGCGATAAAATAGCCGCCGATAAAAAAAAACGTAATTTCCTCACGACCACGATGATCTGGCATGGTTCGTTAGTGTTGTATATCATAGGTACACTATGTAAGTGTGCCAACTGCCTGGCTTGTCTCTGCCAAACAGGTCTTGGTGTCGTCGACCCCGGCGGGATCCGTCCACAAAATATTACGATACAGTTTGTGTTCTGTCTCGAACGTTCGGCATCGAGATTGATCGACGACCGTTAATTGATACGAATCTATTTAAATCTTAACACTATACTGTTGCTATGGCATTTGAAGAGCGTGGGTCTGGATGGGCAACTTTGTAACAAACCGCTTTACAAACAAACATCTACACTCAGTATAGCCAACTCGTACCGTGTTCGAAGATGGGATGTGCGCGGATGCGCAAGGTTTTTTAATTTGAAGAATTCTAACTTACTTTCAGAAAGGTAGTCAAGAATCAGGATAGAATATTTTTTATAATTATTTAATTATTGAGAAACTCAACAGCCCTTTTTACAATTAACATTGCGTAGTAAACAGTATTAACTAACTTAGCCAATAATAGAGTTTCATAGCATGCATTAAGTTTCGTACATTTAAAATACTTAAAACTAGTGTTATACAGGCAACAAACTAAATCCACTACGTTCGAACATTGTTTTAAGCTTACATGGTCTTATTATTACATCTGTGCAACAGCAATCCCAATCTTAATAACCCATTTAACAAACATTGCCAGATTTTAACTATGTGAAAAGCCACCAACACCTTTCCAAGTGGTTCACCAAGTGGTTTCCAAAAATAAAGTGAACTGATTATTTTTTGATTACATTGAAAACACTAGCACATCGAATATTTAAATGCGGTTATACCCGTAACAACGATTTATCAAAAGCATTGAAATGTACTAAGAGTTGAGAAACATCGCTTAACCTCGAAGTTAAAAAAAACTGAGTAAGCTGCTTTTGAGGACAAGAGATTAATTAGATCCTTTTGTATCATATCTTGTCTATATACGCAAGAACAAATGGTTAGGCAGTACTAGTTATTTTTGCCAAATCACGTGCTCAGGCTGAGTTGCGCCTACGCACGTCGCATGCGATTGGCTTACGTGCTTTGTGTAACTAAGGCCTTTTTTACCTATTCTATGTACCTTCTAAAACACATGACCGTGTTGAAGGATACACAATCATGAATTTATTGGGTCTTGTTTGTGAAACAACAGATATACTGGTCATTAAAAACATCGACTCACCTAAAATTTACTCGAAAACACATGTTTACACTTCGTAAAAAAAGAAAATGGGAAAAATCAATTAGTTTATTTTAAAAATTACCAGTGTATATTACGGTAGTTGACACCACCAATCGTTGACGTACTTTTTATCAACTGTCAAAACGCTTTTCTTCATAGAGCTTGTATGGGAATAACACACTTTGACGTCATCGCGTGCAATGCCGACTGAGTGACTAATTATCATTTGAATTCCAATTAAAAATCAAATAATACGAACTGCAGAAAAATATTAGTGTAAAGGCATCTGAAATAATGAATTATTTTAGAGAAAATCAGTTTTTGAATATTTCTTTCATAGTGGAAACAAGCCTTTTCTACATACTTGTAGTAGATGGCATTTTTTTATACTACCGTGACACTTACTCATCGGTCCGAATTTCTTTAAGTGCTCCTTGGGGTGCTGCCAGCCATGATTCATCACTGTTGCGGTTACATACCTACAACATCCGAATGAAACACCTTTTCAGCTGTTAAACAATCGGTAAAGATGAATCAGCTAATTTATTAAGTTACTTAATTTTTTAACATTTACAATGCAAATTCTTTTACACTGTGTAATTTAAATTTAATTGTGTTATTATTTTGCATGGTAAAGAAAGTTGCTAAAAAATGAAGTAACTTAATACATCTTGAACCTTAACTTGCCAGTCATTTTTAAAATGTTGTAGGTACACCACTTTCCATACAATTAAAACAATTTGAATCTGAATGGATGGAAAAGACTTCTTCGGCTTCTACGAGTAATAGTCAAACCAGAAACGCATCACAAAAATTGACCGAAACGGAACTCTATTCTAACCTAGAGTAATGATAACCCTGGATAGTGCAAATGGTTCGTAGAAGTCCATCGAATATTCATCGATAGCCACAGGTGGCGGTTCTCTCATTTGCTATCCTCGTAAAAAGACAAAATGGTATGTTAAATCGAGCTCAACCCACCTTAGTGTTGAATGTGAGAAAATATTTAAATGAATAAGTTAATTCTATCCCCTGTCCTGGGACGCGTGGGCGCCTGTCCACTCCTGCGCATAGGAATTGGCGTCTAGATAAATTGGTACTGAGAACGGAATTAAGTGAAGAAATGCATATTTCTCTGTCAAATGCCACTTCACCTCAACAGTTCCCGTTCAGTCTGAATCATGAGCCATTTCAATTAATCGAACACAACCGGACCAGGCTTCCACTCACACGCAGGGTTCAACGACCTCGCGAATTCTCGGTGATCATTTAATTGTATGAGTGGAACCGAACGAAATGTGACAGACGGGGGAGGAGCCAAATGGAAAACTGATTAGGCCACGCCCATTACTCACTCTGATAGATGAAGCATGACAGTTAGCCGTCTACATGACAGTCTTTTTATGGCTGAGTCGTACCTACCTGATTTGCTTGAAACAATGTAGAGAATCTACACAAAAGATTCTATGCGGGGCGTCAAGCGTTAGCGGGGACCAGGTTTCGTAGATATAAACGGTACTTTTTCTCTCGCAAGTTTCATACGGACTCACACCCTGTTTTCCGGCAAGAAAATCACGCACAAAATCGTTACCCCTTATAATTAAGTCCTTCTCAACTACCAGCAGATTAAGATTTCTGAATATGTACGTACAAAAATACGCTACTTGACGTCAAGTTATTTCCTAATTGAATCAAATTTATCAAGGAAAAATATAGCCGTATCGGCGAGAAAAGTGTGCGCACCTGATATTATTCCGTTTCCTATCAAAATATTACCCGACACTAATAATGTTTGCACCCGCCCGCTTGAGGGCCCAAAGTCAACACCAAACTGCAAATAATTCGTCAGTGCCTTACCCGTATTTTTACTTCGGTAACTGGGGAAATGGTTACCTTCATTTGTGCAGCATAATTGTTTGCAAGAAAGAACCCTTTGAGAAATGTCTTGCTTTTCAATTTTTTCGCTTGTAAAATCGATAGCTTCGATGAAGAAATGAGGTTTGTATAATTAATATTTGTGTTTAAAAATATAATATGTATATTAAATAAAATCATGCAGTTTTGATTATATGTTAAGGTCAAAAGAAGAACAGTCCCATTCGATGATAATTAAAATCTACAAAGTAAGGTCTAATATTGCATTAGAGAGCGTGTAATCCCTACTTCAGAGTTCTGCAATTTTTATTTTACAGTCATAAAATCCTTTTACCATCAAATTATTAACTTTAAGACATCTTCATGCTAATAACTTCTTCCCTTACCAGCAGACGGCTGCTACTTCGAAACTGCCTTCATAATTAGATTTGCACATAAATATTAAGACGGAACATTAGAAAGCAATAATCTGACATCAGCGGAGTAAATTAGAGAGACCAGCCAATGTCCCTACGACGAGGAATATCGATAAAGACCAATCGTAAAATAAACTGAAGTGCCAATTTCCAGAGACGCAACTATACGGCCCGTAACTCAGAGCCATCGGACAATGCGCGTCAAGATTTTAATCTGAGAACAACGTGTAGCCATATACAAGCTCACTTAAGATCGTAAGACTCTACCACCTGCGACGTAAAGATGCGAATCGCACGACATTTTATCGCCTATAAAGTACACAGCTCATTGTCGGACACAACCGCGATTATGAGATAGCGAATAAAGATGCCCTATTCACACGCGAGAGATAAATTCTCGGATGACGCCAATGAATACTACAATTATAAATACGCCTAAAAGGATTTTTTTGTCCCATCCATTTTTACTACTTGATTATGCAGTTAAAAAAAGTGTGAAACATCTATCAGTCCGAAGCACGAGTGTAAGAAACCTGGAACGAAGAAAATAATGGCCACTTACATTAGAATTAAAGTCAAGTTTATCAATAACCTCTTAAACGAACCATTATTGATGCGATACTATAATGTGACAACAACCATGAGTAAAAACACAAATTGGAGCAGGCATCGACTTCCTAAAAGCCGAAAATCCTTACGGCAAAACACTAACAGCTCTGAGAAAATGCGTGCAATTTGAAATGCGTGTGCTTGCTGACATAAGTGCTGCGAAGTGCGCTATTGGTCAGTTTAAAATAAGAAAAAGCGTAAAGATAGTGGCATGAGAATAAGTCTTAAAAATTACTCAGTAAATAAGTTTGCATATCATGCTCTTTCATCTGATAAAACCAAAGCAGTTTGCAGTTAGGAGTAAGCAGCATGAGGTTACCCTTGCATAGTTACTAGAGCCTAGATACTTTCTTACATAGTAAGTATGATGATTCCTACGACAATCTGCCTACTACGTTTGGCGTTTTTATTTAAGTTAACATGCTGATCCTAGATAAAAGTTTCCGACGTGGGAAATCCAACTGGAAAAGTACCGTTCGAGGAAAATGCGTAGGTAAGTACTTTATAGGGCCGTCAGAAATGGCGAACACTATCTGAACAGTTAGAGTCATGAATAATCCCCGTCTGGGCTAAGTCGTGCGATCCACTAATAGCACTCGTTATAATATCACGATTCTCGCGCAGCTTTATAGAAAGCCAGGACTAGGCCACGTGAACAGAAGATTACGAGAGAAACATTATAATAAAACCCTATAATGGTCGGAGCCGCAACCTAGTATTTCGTCGAGCTCAATATCTTACTAATCTACGTTATTGACACAAATTACTTTTAGCCTGGGAAAATCACGCAGTGTTTTTACTATGAAGTGATTTTTGGATTATTACACACTAGACGACCCGAAGACGTTACCCTGCCCGATATTTTTAGAAAAAAAAGTTTTATCCAAAGGAAGCATTAAATCGGGATAAGAAGTATCTTATCACACAAGTCAGCTCATACCCTGTCTGTATAAGAAATTTCATCAAAACCCGTTGAGTAGTTTCAGCGTGGTTGATGAACTAACATCCAAACCTCCAAACAAAGAAACTTTCAAATTTATAATGTTAGTGTGATAGTGTGATTTAAAAAATACGTAACTTAGGCTATAATGGTGGTGAAACAGAGTGGGGTGAGCACGAACATTTAGGTAACGTATTCATGTTGTCCAAACGTCAGCATTTGACAGCTTCTCAAAACAAATTGACAATAGGTAAACGCTACAAATACGTTACGATAGTGGTTTGTGCTCACCCCACAGAGCACACTTGTGGCATACAGTCGCCTCGACTGTCAGATATCTAACCACGGCCATTGGTCGACGCGCTGTCATTCGCGGGCTGCACCGACAGTACGTCACATTCATACGTGCATCATCATCATCATCATCAGCCTATAAACGTCCCACTGCTGGGCACAGGCCTCACCTCCACTATGAGGTGGTGCGAGCCATACTCCACCACGCGGGCTCAGTGCGGATTGGTGGAAGGGTGTGTGTAAGGTACCAACCTTACTGTCAGATGTTATTAAGCCGCCCGAAGGCCTCCAACTAGGCTTAATGACTAATATCTATCGATATTTACGGGGACCAACAGCTTAACGTGCCTTCCGAAGCACGGAGATGCTTGTTAATAGACACATTCGTGCGCTAGTGAATAATCCTTAGTAAGAAACCCAAAATCTGTATGTATTTTTCCACAGACTATAAGAAATATCTACTCGACTATCATAAGTTTATGTCAGCGTAACCGTAACGCAAGAACAAAGACACCAGCTGAGCCCAATACGTATAATTATGGCCAGAGAACGAGCCATAAAATCTGATAAAAAAAAACAAAATTACTAAAGGTCAACGCACTTTATAGAGCTGTCAAAACTTAAACAACGCCGCTTGACCTTACAATAGAAACACAGTACAATAAGGACCAGTAGTTTTACTCAATTGAACCACTTGCATATTTATCTGTGTGTCACTATAATATGTCGCATATAATTCAAGAATTGTTTGACAACCTTGTGGCCAACGAGAAAAATAAAAAAGTAAAAATGCATAGATTCTTTTTTTGTATTAGTATACCGTATTCTTGAGCACAATAATTGTCTGTGTTTTATCTCAAAGCGCCAAAAAATAAGGCGATATGTTCTTTTTAACTCAAAATTGACGTTCACAAGTGTTATTTTGTATCCTAGACTGAAAAAAATATTGAAAGATTAATTGATAATCTAGATTTCTAGAGTAAAAAAGAATTAAAAAGAAGGAGATCCTCCTATTTTTAATATACTCCTACTCGTATAATTTGCAAATAAATACTTACGAGATTTTAACCGATACCTCGCGACTCAGATATTTGTATAACGCGTACGTTACACACACCATAGTGCAAATCTGTGAGAAAAAAAGACGTGTGTGTGGCACTCGGGGACTGCCGCGGTAAAGCTATTGCAACACTACACGCAGACGCCTAGTCGCACGCAAACAAACACAGTGCCGAAGTTTGCCGAACTAAAACGACGTTAGACCATGTGTTAGATTTTTTTCGTTACGGAATTTCTTGATCGCGCTCAAAGCCGGCGACAGAAGCTATGCAATAGTTTAAAAAAAATTGATGACTTAAATTTAGTTTCACCACTGAACTTATTGGACCCGTATCTGTTATAACAGAATAGTCTAAGACGAAATTGACCTCATTATGCCACTTTAGATCTTATTATAACGGAGCAAGGTTCGTGAAATGGGGGTGTTTGTGAAGGTGGTATATTGTCTCCTGGCGATATCATTAGCAATTTGAAGCGCTTCACACCGGCAAAGAACACGCGTCTACAGACCACCCCAGTGAGGCTATCGCCACAATGTAGTTGAAAGGAGAATATCCAGAATCTTTGAGCAACATGTGACATTGGCTGTTTGTTTTGAGGTCAAATGGTTGTCCGATTTCTAAATGGTCTTCCAGAGTTTCAAGTACAGGTCAAGTACTTTTGTTTGTGGGTTCTTTCAGTATCAAATCTGTTACAGCTTCGAAATCGTGATAGCATCTCAAATGAAGTGTCCGTTCCTAGGTTTTTCTGACAGTAAGACCTAAAATTTAAATTCAATTTGTTAGAAATAGTGAAAAAAATAACTTTGTTTTCAAGAATTTCATTTTATTTTTATTATTATAAGAAAAAACAAAACGGAGTAACGAAAATCATATTATACTAACAGCCACAAAACAATACATGGTAGGCTGTAAATCAAATATATGTACACAGAAAGTTAGTAGTAACATCTATGCGCATAGCGTAGCAAACATTATACAAATAAAAATTCTTAGTTAATAAATCTTAATACCAGTAAAGGCAATGGCACACGCAAGTTATTTTTGATCGCCTTCAATTAAAAAGTTTTAATTCACAGATGTTACTGCGTGGCTCGCCACTGTGTCCTAAGACTTAATTAAAATAAACTCTGGCGTGCCGCTTTTGAATTAGGCTCGACATCAGAATAATTTACATAATTTACCTGGATTATCCTAGGAATGAGGATGTGCTCTGGGCTACTAAGAACACAAAATTCAGGACCATGGCGTTTATTCAACAACACCCCACCTGCATTTTATTATCGTTACACGGTTTTTGCTAAGTCCCCGAGGGTCTTCATATTGTCATTTGCAAAGTTTTTCAAAGCATTTTAGCCAAACCTGCATCAGATTCTGCTAAGCTTATTTGCGAAATGATTTCGGTGATTCACCAGTGACAGTCACTTCTTTCTTATTTTTAAGTTATTTTCAGTTATTCTTGTTTTTTTATAGCTTGATTGTTAAATTAATTAAGATTAGGTTACGATGGGACTGACATACTCTGTAAAAGTCCCTAAATTAATAAAGAAAAAAAAAAAAAAAAAAAAATTAATAATCGATTCAAATTTGTAGCATCAAAGAAGGTATTTAAAAGAAAATACATATGTTTATAATGTTTGCGAAAATGTGAATCCTCGTACCTAGCTTCTTGGCTATGAACTTTTACAGTAGACGCGGTACAGAAATGCTACGCTACACTTTTTGTATGCGTAAAATAAGCACACTTTCCTAATAATAGTTATCTTGAGCCTAGAAATATGTTAAAAATAGCTATAATATAGTGAGGGGTTACCCACGAACTTAAGTGAGCTTTCCATCACTTTGAAAATTGATTAAAACATTGTGGATGGATTAAACATTATAGTTTTCTTGGGTGTATGTCGGAATATTCTTCAAAAATCGAGTTAGGGAAATGAAATATCTATGCGATGTTTTATATAATTGGATAATTAATAGTACCCACGACGAGTGTGATGAGAGGCGAACCGGTGATATACATAAAGAAATTTCGTGTAAGAATACGTGACGCACTCAGAATATAAGCATATCATCTCCCAACTTTAATCCTACAACATTTTGCAGAACTTTTCTAAATATTAGTCTGCCCGAAATCTAGGATTATGTTTTTTCAATTTGGATGCTAATATAAAAGTAATTTGAGATCGGGCTCAACTTTTTATTAATGGATTTTATGGGTCGTTGCACCTTGGTCGGTTTTTGTTATATATTTTTTTTTAAATGATATAACTACATTTTAGTTATCTATTGTCTTGTAATGATTTTTTAACTGGTTCTCTCTTCGAATTTGATCTTTAATTTGCCTTTCAGCTAAAGTTCATACTAGGTATTTTAGCGAGGGGAATAAGAACATGCGCCCATAGGTAACCTATCATTTGAGTGATCAAGTTTTGCGCTTGACAGGATATGTTTACTAGGTCATTTTAAGTATTTTTAGTCCGAGCAGAAAGGATTTCTTTTCTTCTGGTGGGGGGTAGGGGGCTACAAAGATGGCCGCTGCCGACAATTTAAAAAAAAAATCTCCTCGTATACTTACAGCTATTATAGCGATATTGGTGTCATTTTCGTATAAACCGAAGCCGTAGAATTCATTTCTGATATTTATTTTTAGCACTTTCATACATTTTTTTTAAGAAATAGTAAAAAAAGTGAGAAATTGTATTCAGTATTTTTTGTTTAAGAGCCTGTCAGTGGTACGTTTAATTATAAAAAAGAAAATAAAAAATATGAGAAGAAAGAAAATTTTATGCTGATTCTAAAAATATATACTTTAATAGACTTATCTAGTATTTAAATGTAAAAAAAAATATATTTATGCAGCAGCGGTGATGTGCAGTATTTAAGTTTATCGATCATATCTGCAGAAATAATCGAAATCTCAATTTATTTTTAATGTAACAACTGTATTTATTTACAATATCAAAAGATAAAATATAAACCTGTGTTTGTTAGCTTACTTGTTCACTTATTTTATAACAATTAGTGATATCATAATGAAAGTTACAAAAATCGCTTTCCATATGAAGATTCTCCTCGAATCCTCCATTCCCATTTCATTTTATCTTTTGACATTTGATTAAATGACTATGGGACTATTCTAAAAGCAGCACTTCTGAAACAAAAAAAATAATTATCTAAATCGCTTCAGTCGTTTTCAGTAATCAAGGAACAAATATATTAAAAATGAACGACAGACAGGCACCAAGAAAGATCTTGGTGTCACAATTTAAACCCTTTGACCGCCACAGCTTTAGCAGCAACTTAAAAAACTTTTGACGGCTATAGCCGACTATGGCTGTCAAAAGGTTAGGTAAAACAGTTATGATTAAAGTAAATTTATAGTATCTAATTATTAATATATGAAGACGAAATACATAGTTACAACATAAATCACGCCTTTATCCGTGATGGGGAAGGTAGAGCGGTTACGCTACGTCTGACAAGTTTCAAGGGTTATCTGACGAAAATGAAAATAATAGAAAAATTTGAAAAATAAAAATAACACTGATTAGACAGACCTTAGCAGAGCCTAGTGTTAACATAATCCGGCACAGAAACATAGTTCTGTGCATTTTAAATTTCTTTTTATGCAGTTGCATCTATTTTTGCATGATGTTTTGCATCTGCACCGGGTAAGTTCTAGGCAAACTGTTGCTACATCTGGTAAAACAGACCAGCGAGGTTTCCAGACGTTTCCTTCACGAATCCAACCCCAAGATGACGGACAGGGAAGATTTTGATCGGGAATTAACGTTTGGCCCCAAATATGCACACCTTGGTACATTGCTCTTAATGTGTGCTGATGCAGAGCGCCTTCTGTTGGGGGTATATTTTCCAGCTGTCTGTCTTTCTTTGTGAAAAGATATTTTCGACACTCATTAACGGTGGTACAGGGGCTTGAGCTGTGAAATAAAATTTGCGGACATTGTTTATATTATGTAGGTGTGGATAAGAAATTGATGTTATATAAGAATGAATATAAATTCACTAAAGGTCTCTATAGCGTAGAGGTTGAGCGTTCTTAATTTTACTATTCATACTTACCGATCGTACATTGTGATGATAAATTTCTGAATGAAACTATCTGCTTCTGCCAAGTTTTGTTGTACCAATGCTTTGAACCCAAGTGTTGCTTCCGGGTAGGCAAACCAGGCGTCAAACGCGCTCTTTTTGCCTCTCCCATGAAAAGCCGACACAGTGTCACATCCAGTAAAGGCATGAAACACAGGCAATACTTCAGCCCTATCAAATCCTAAAAAAATATCAGTAATTAAATTTGGGACGTCGATGGGTTGAAATTCAGATTCATAATGTAAAAGAAGTTCAGCGTGTAACACACTTACCAAGTCCATTCGCAATTGCATTGCATGATATGTAGGAGTGGTTTTTCCCTGTGCCCATATGCACCCATAAATCTTTCAATAATGTAAGTTTTTAAGTTGCTGCTAAAGCTGTGGCGGTCAAAGGGTTTAAATTGTGACACCAAGATCTTTCTTGGTGCCTGTCTGTCGTTCATTTTTAATATATTTGTTCCTTGATTACTGAAAACGACTGAAGCGATTTAGATAATTATTTTTTTTGTTTCAGAAGTGCTGCTTTTAGAATAGTCCCATAGTCATTTAATCAAATGTCAAAAGATAAAATGAAATGGGAATGGAGGATTCGAGGAGAATCTTCATATGGAAAGCGATTTTTGTAACTTTCATTATGATATCACTAATTGTTATAAAATAAGTGAACAAGTAAGCTAACAAACACAGGTTTATATTTTATCTTTTGATATTGTAAATAAATACAGTTGTTACATTAAAAATAAATTGAGATTTCGATTATTTCTGCAGATATGATCGATAAACTTAAATACTGCACATCACCGCTGCTGCATAAATATATTTTTTTTTACATTTAAATACTAGATAAGTCTATTAAAGTATATATTTTTAGAATCAGCATAAAATTTTCTTTCTTCTCATATTTTTTATTTTCTTTTTTATAATTAAACGTACCACTGACAGGCTCTTAAACAAAAAATACTGAATACAATTTCTCACTTTTTTTACTATTTCTTAAAAAAAATGTATGAAAGTGCTAAAAATAAATATCAGAAATGAATTCTACGGCTTCGGTTTATACGAAAATGACACCAATATCGCTATAATAGCTGTAAGTATACGAGGAGATTTTTTTTTTAAATTGTCGGCAGCGGCCATCTTTGTAGCCCCCTACCCCCCACCAGAAGAAAAGAAATCCTTTTTGCTCGGACTAAAAATACTTAAAATGACCTAGTGAACATATCCTGTCAAGCGCAGAACTTGATCACTAAAATGATAGGTCATGTTTGTTATTCCCCTCAGTATTTTAATTTAGGCTACCTCAGCATTAACCTCAAACCAGTTAAGTCACCCGTATCGTCAGAGCAGCGCTATGTACAGACAAAAGCACGTCTAGCTACCCATTTTGACGTGACAACGTCTTATAAATTGGTTTGCCGGGTGACACCTCAAGAAACTGCGTTACGCTGCTCCGCTCACGTTTCGCGCGAGAGAGACAGAGCGAGAGAGAGAGAGAGATAGAGATAGGCATACACACCGGTTCATGTTATACGAATGAATATTCACATTAAAATTATTTTACCACTCAGAGTCGTTGTCACGTAAAACTTTCGCGCGTATACCGACTTTACAGGCAACCAATTTTTATTGCAAAACCGATTTATCACAATCGCATAAGATGCCGCAGTGTTCACTTCGATGTGCAGTTGTAATAGCTAGTTCAAGTTGATAGCTATTAGTGAGTTCCGGGTTGGGCTAGCGGGACTCGCATTGAATATGTCCGGCGTGAGCTGAGCCGGCCGAAGTAATCCCAGAGACATTATACTACATGTAGAGTTAGAAGGCTCTTTGAATTGAATGATAGTTTAATTTGTACATAATATCACTTATCAAGAACTATGAATCTATATGAATGTTATGAATACTATATACTTTCTTAAAGTATCAGATATTGTTCGTGTTTTTAATAAAGAAAACTCGTTTAAATAATGGCGAAATCAATTACGTGCATTGCCACGCGGTAGACTGGTAGAGAATGCCTTTTGGCATTAAGTGCGCCAATTGCATTATGGGTGCCATAGATATTAAATTATAAGTATATATAATTATATTACGGCATTATATTTTATAAATTATAAGTAAATAGAATAAGTATAGATTAGTTTTACACTATTGAATTAGGTTAAGACTACCTGTTATAATAGTGTAATGTAAAGAAGTTAATAAACACATTAAAAAAAAACCTTTGTCACTGTTGACTAAAAGCACATTTTGTTTTTATACATTTGGATGTTGTCCTCTTTTAGAAGCAATTTAAATAATATAGCTTTTGTTCTTGAAAACGAATCAATTGGCACGTTTTCAGACATTTTATAAAGATAGAAAGTGAAGTTTCGACTTCACGAAGCTTAGTAGATTTAGACATTATCCTGTTAGTTCAACAAATTGAGTCTACCAAGATTGTTATCAATTGTGTGAGATCTGTTAATCTCTCAGACACCAGAGCCAGTGTTCCACGTGTATTAATAAGTTCGCCACGAGCGCCGGCAGACATTGGTAAGTAGGTTTTAGTATCATCTAAACTCGTACACGTATTGCCTCTGGGCTTCGCTGGCAAGACAAACTAAGGGAGTCGTAAATGTCTCTACTAAACACAAATACTATTACAGAATATCGAATAAATAAGCGCATAGGAAAACCAAAAAGTCTTGTAACGTGTACTCGATTAAATATTTTTTGAATGTTTACTGTACCTGCAGAACTCTCGTATACCACATAATTTCCTTAGATCTGTAACAGCAAGAAATATCGTTAATACTATCATTAGAAACACTACATCAAATATTTCGTTCAGATTAAATTTTAATCTTATGTATTTCATTTGTTACGATTCGTAACTTACTTTCTCCTTATCACCGAAACATCATAACTTAACCAATCGTTATAGGAGCGAAGTAAGGAGTACAACATCTTGTTAACTTGTGATAAAGGTGATTTCTCAACGAAAATGTGTGACCTGATATGCTGCCACCTGTGCCTAGCAAAAAACGCTATTACCATCCACCTGGGATCATGATAACGGCATATTCATGCACCGGCAAACAAACCCGCCATTCCTCGCCAATCAACCAAACTAATTAATTTCATTGAGTTACACGTCTGGCGTAGTAATTACACCTACTCTCTATGGTATAGGGGCAGAGAGGTACTCGAGGTAAGTATATGTGGCCCTAGTCCTATATCAAAAGCGAAATATTTAATTTTGTTGGATCAATGAAAACATTATCAGAATTTCGGATTTAACGCAAACCTGCAAAGTACTGTTGCCGCAACTTACGCCTGACAGCGTGTCATCTAACCGGCACCGCGGCCAATTTAAGACCCACGACTACTTTGGTGTAATGGTCAAGAAGTTGACTGTTAACCAAGGGGTCGCGGGTTCGATCCCCGCACTGTACAAACATTTGTGTACATGAACATGTCTGTTTGTACTGGTCTTGGTGTTATATATGTATTTATTTAAGTTGATTTGTAATGGCTGTTGATTCTGATTTCTGTAACACAAGTACTTAAGCTACTTACCACGGAGTCAGATCAATGTATGTGATAATGATGTATATTTATTTATTTAATTGCTGCTGTCAGTTTCGAGTCGCTGCACAGTTTGCCGCCGTGACCTGGGTCTAAAATGCAGTTGAATGTTATAACGTTAAAGACGAAGGGATTTCAAACGTGTAAACCATAAGCCGAAACAAACAATAAACATAATTTACTCGGGCTAGTTTTTTCAACAACGCTGAAAACTTTCTTCATGCTGTTTATGGGTTTTATCAGTCCTACAGCATAGATAACTAACCTTAAGGCTACTAACGGAACAAGTTAAAACATTTTTTGAATATACATAAATTAGTTAAGGTACTGACTTACTATTATTTAGAAAACTGCCTTTTGGGTGTAGTGGTAAAGTTTCTGCCTTACATCCGAGAGGTCCTAGGTTCGAACTCCAGGTCGATCTCCCCGGTTATGTCGGATTGCCGTCTAACCGAACTTTGAGACTGAAGGAACAGTGAGTGCACCTGTGTATTGCGCTCACACTTGTGCACTATAATATCTCCTGCATAGTTGGCGGATCAGAGATTGTTGAGATTGGCCGCCGTGGTCGAAACCGGCTAGAAAGACTATATTTAGAAATCTCATTCAAATTATTCTTCTAAATCGACAGTCCGGGTCCCCAAGTGGCCCTTAATACGTCCCACAAAGAACCCTTCCTCGCGTCCCCGACGCCTCAACAAGCCCGGGCCAGTCGGGTTTTTCTACCCGCACCACAAGAACCCGAGTGATGAATGATGACGCTAAGAGGCTCGCTGTGTCGTTAGTAACCAAATGCCTCGTGGGATGTAGGAATATTGATAGTGAGGCTTTAGTCGCATAATAGGGGACGGGTAATGTGGCAGAAAAATTCGTGGGATGTGAAAATACCTAGTTATAGTACATTATACTTCAATGAGTTATTTAGGTACGAGTTTTCTTGTGACCTTGTTATTTTTGAGTTTTCGATATTTCGGCACTTCTACAAGTGTCACGATCACGGAGTGCATCGGAAAATACTTGCATTCAAATTATTTGAAGAGAGATTCAATCCAAAGACACTACCTATATGTAGGATTTCATCACGCTGGTTACCATACTTAGCCGTGGAATATGTGAAGCTCTCAAAGGACTTATTTTCAAAACATTTCAAACCAAATTAAACCTAACAAAGTGGTATAAAGATTCATAAATTGATCACTTTTATTCAAAGCCGTAATCAGAAATAATACATTTATTTTTATTTATTTATTTATTTAAGTTCTGCACAAACATGTGTACAATGGTGGACTTTATGCCGAAGGCATTCTCTACAAGTCAACCATAGGTCCAAGCAGAGACAATTCAGGCGTTGCACATAAACTACCGATACTACTTATACTATGTACATTTTATGAAAAAAATAATGTTAATTCATTTGTTAGTTATTCTATGCAAGTACTTCACAATGATTGATTTCGTACGGGGTCGGGGGAAAAGTGGCATATTATATTCATTACGTCCCAAACAAAGGAACATAAATCTATACAAAACTATTACTATTTCTTTTTGGAGTCTACTTCGTGCACATAACGTAAAAGAACTCTTTATTTTGTAACTACAATCTATCAATAACAACCTCCGCCACAGTGTAATAAAGTAGTTAGTAGAAACTTAGGTTCATACTTATCGTAACGCGTAAAAATTTTGAGTAGCAACGCTAGCGAAAATCTGTCTGTATATTTATTTCAAATGTAGTTATTTTTAACGTCTTGAACATGTTCAATCAGTTATCCATTGGATAACATTAAAGTTTAAATACAAACACACAGAATTACATACAAACAGATTCTTACAGTGATAACTTATAAATACTTAATACAAAAACTATATTAAACTATAAACCTTAGAAGCGGATTGGCCGAGATGCTGCTCAGTAGTTTTAATGGTAAGTGATTTCATCCTGTTCTCTGTAACCGCTAGTTTTAGTTATATAAGTCATAGTTCAATGTTTATTATAATTCAATTTAAATAGCCTACTTACTACAACTGTACCTTGACTGTGGCTCTAGCATCTCAACGGCCGTTTCTGTCAGGGCGAGCCGGAGAAAAAATGAGACAAAAAACACGAATAAAAAGCAGACCCAGCCCGTGGTCGCAGCCTCACTCCATCTCACCTATAAACTCTTATTACAACCACCATAAGGTCGGTAATACACAACCTATTGATATCGGCGAAGTTGATCGCACTCACATATTTTTAAACCAAGGTTACCTTTTCGCGAGTCGGCGATACTATACAACTATAGTTCAGTGTTAGCGTATATTGTACTGGCTATCTGGTCGGCTGATCTGATATAAGGCGCGATTGCGGCCAATGGCGTAGATAACTGCCGAGCTTGAACAGTAATCGGCTGAGATTGCGGATTTATTTTTAACATAGTATTATGATTATAACATAGTATAATACCTGATTGTTAAAGCTGAAAAGAAGCTAAGATTTAAGTGTAGTAGTTCATACTCATGTGTTATACTTTAAATAATGTTTTATTTTAATTTACCTTATGTTGCTGTGCCCTGCTGGGTGTATACTTATTTGTTGTACTAATAATAGCCTGCTGTATGTATATTTGCAATGAATATGTTAAATAAATAATATATAATGAAAACATAGCAGAGCTTTGGATGCTACCCGTAATATTAACGTTTTGACTGCCAGTACGTGTATCACTGTGACATGATACACTTACTGGCTTATAGTAAAATATTATTTTGAATGTAATTATTAATCACTAGCTGACCCGGCGAACTTCGTACCGCCTTAGCGTTGCAATGATTGAACAATGCCATCGAATGACATTGACATTAGTTACGCGCGTTTTTTTAAATAATCAAAACTAAATGTATATTTTTCAATATTTCTGAGAGATTTTCTTAATATTTTTTCCTCCTAATAATAACAAATACAACAAAAAAGAATTAGTGAAATCGGTCCAGCCATTCACGCGTGATGCCGTGACCAAGGAAAACGGCTTTCATTTTTATATATCTAAATAAGATTTGTAATAGTGACATTTAATTTAGTCTGACATAAATTTTGTAATTATGTTATTTAGTCATCTGTAGTTAACTGAAATATGAAAAAAAGAAAATTATTGTTACAGAGTTTTCACTTTACACACTTACAGGTATCTTACTCATTTGTTATGCTTAGCTTATAGGTAACATATATAAACTACTCCAGTGGGGTGAGCGCGAACATTTTCGTATCGTCCAAACGTCAGAAACTGACATTTTCCCCATACAAATTGACAAGTTAACGATAGGTAAACGCTACGAATACGTTACAATAGTTGTTCGTGCTCAACCCACTGGATACAATTATCACTTTCTTATTAGCTGTTAATATTTTAATATCATTTTCATTTTAATCCTCGTGAGCTATATGCGAAAAAATGACAATTTAAGTGTGTTAACAAGTACCTTGAGTAAAGACAATTTATTGGACCAATATTATTTTTATCGTTCTGACCCTCGCGGTTAGCTATTATTTAAGCCTTGATCACTGACAATTTAAACTTGAGGATATAGCAATCCGTTTACGGAAGACTTTCATATAATATTGCAAAGTGTTCTTATTACGGCTCAACATTTTATCCTATTTATAAGAACTTGCTAACCATCGCTCTACCTTCTAAAAAACCTTTTTAAGAGGTGACTTGCTTTATTATTATCCAATATTTCAACGCTGATGCAAGTATTTTTAATTGACTGCATTTTTTTTCGATTGTACTGTATCGTCGCATCTACAGCTCAACCAAAGAAGCGTGGGGCTTTTTACTCTACTGTAAAAATATAAATTCTTTGTACTCAGAAATTATTTTCTCATTTTAAGTTAGCAACAAAAGCGTGTTTTGTTTTATTTTTTACACTATTATTTATTTACATTCTTTTAGTTAATTAGGATAATAATAACTCTTATCAAATTATTGCATTGTCATCGGTACGTGTGCAAAGTTTCAAATTAATCCGATTTCCGGAAGTTGGTGAAAATTGAGCTCAAAGATTCCGTAACATACATACGTACATCCCGAGCTAATAAAAGCGTGTTAAAAAGCTGGCTTAGGTATTCTTACATCAAAGTCGCAGTTTAATGAGCTATATAAAAAAATAATTTATTTGAAATTCTTTATTTTTTCTTTAAATTATGCTATATACATAGTTGTGCTTTACAGAGCCTGAGAAATGAGTAACTGTGTCCATTCGTCTTCGCTCATGGGAGTTTTGTGACCTTTCGTATTTTTGTCCGCGTTCGAAATATCTCGGTGATCTATTACGATCGTCTGGCTTCGCCTGTAATGCCATCGGAGTGCACCTGATTGTAATCTGGTAACAGTCTTCTTCAATTTAGGTCAGATTAAGCCGACACGTAGTGAATACGAATCAGAACGCTGATAAAAATTCGAATTTGTTTTCTTTCTCGTTTAAATAGTCTACATTCATAAATAGTTGCTTGAAAGAAGAAGTAAAATACATAATACATATTACGAGTATTATGTACTTTAGTTGCTTAAAAATCTTTCCGCATCGAGGGCTATTCTGATATCTTATTTTCTGAAAATAACAAAATTGACAAGGCAAATGTACTTTGACCCTAAAAAAAGATATATATATATATTTCAGGTAGAGGAAAAATTAAACTATTTTCTAAATGACGACTCTTTCCTGAGTGTTATTTTTCATCATAACCTTGGTACATTGATTAACTATAGATGAGGTAACGAATTCAAAAAGAAATCAAAGGCAAAACCTCTCTATTTTTATTTGAAGTAGCAGCAGTATTTTCTTAAGACTCATGTTACAAAAAAATTGATATCTAAGCAGTTTTTTGCCGAAAACTTGAATTTCAAAGGACAATATCATAAATCGGACATACATCAAAAATCGGAGGCCGCTACGAAGTACAAATACGTTACATGGAAAATTCGCCGAATGGAAAATTCAGTTCAGTGCATAGGTCTGATGATTAGATGCTTTGTACACAAATTTTAGCTTTTTTGTAAAAGTTTTGATTGGTATGGTACATCACCCCACGCAAACGAAAGATATCTAAAACATAAAAAAAACTGTCGAGACTTAATAACGTTTTTTAAAACTGGATTGTTTTTTTAGATCTAGACTTTTTTTGGGACAGAAGGAGCCTTTTCTTCTTAGAGCTGTATTCTTACTCAATACAACAAAATTGATAACTTCTCAAAACTTAACTGCTGCACCACGCGCGCGTCCCGGGCCCCGTAAAAAGAGCACAGACACCGCAACAGGTTTCGCAGCCGCAAACCGCCCTCAATTATACCGCAGACGTGCTATTATTTGCGATTGCGGGGAGGCTGCGAGGTCTGACGAGGTCTGGGCTGGTCGCGTCCAGCTTTTTGGGTTCCAATAAAACATAATAAATAAATATTTCACTACAATCACACCAATTCCCTAGTCCCAAATTAAGCTACGAGGCTTGTGTTATGGGCACTAGACAACGGATAAACATACTTAAATACTTTTTTTTTGTAAATAAATACATATTTTATATAGAAAACACCCAGACCAGTACAAACACACATGTTCATGCACACTTATGCTTGTACTGTGCGGGGATCGAACCCGCGACCCTTGGTTTTAAAAGTCCGACATGTGGACCTCTGCACCAAGCGGTCGTCAAAGGATAAATATTATTTATTTCCCACAAGAATCATACCAATTCATTTATGTATATACAAATCAATATAAGGTAATATTAAAAAACACAGCGAGTAAACTTAGCATAATTCAATATTATTTAAAAAAAATAGTATTTTTAAGACTAAAAGTAGTGGCCAGTCTCCGGTTATTCAAGCTTTGTTTAGCAACATTGAAGTCAAAACCGATTCGTAGGTACTAGCCCTAACTAGAATACGAAACGTACACCGCCTCGGCGACGTCTGACTTCGTCGTCGGATAGTTTTTGAGGTTCGAATGTCCAATAATTCAATTAATATGATACATCCTAGGCCATATCGTCACTTACCATCAGGTGAGATTGTGATCAAATGTCAGAATAGTACAATATAAAAAAAGCTGTAGGTATTCTTCCAGGAGCAGTCGTCCAAATCTTAGATACTTGCTCTAACTAGAAAACGTTATCTGAGTAAGGAGACGTGCATTTATATTTTGACGACAGCTAGTGGTCTGAGGTCCAGACTACAAAACCGACTGTCGCGAGTCCGAATCCTGCTAAAGGCAAATGTTTGTGCGATGAGCACGAACATTAGTACCCGAGTCATGGATGTTTATAAATATATTAAGTATTTCTATCCGTCATTCTAGCCACCATAACACAAGCTAACGATTAGTTTGGGGCTATGTATTCATTGAAACAATTTATTTATTTTATATCCTATTGCGGCCAGGAAACGGCTGCAACGGGCCCGGCGCAATTTCCAACAACAAAGCTAGTCGCTCTTCTTATACCTACATAGTTAGTTCTATATGTAGATCAAACCGATAACTAAAACTAAACTTTATGCAGACTTCGCTTTCATTTTTCTCAAAGTCTAGCTCGCAGTGCAAATCTACAGCCTAATAAAAACAAAACATATATTCACATTCAAAGAACAAAACGAAGTTTTATAAAGTTCCATTATCTCGCAGTAACATACGCAAGGGCATCTAGGAATAGCATTATTCTCGCTGTTGGACTGGTTTTGCTATTTTTAACACTCGACTACACAATTAACTGGTACAAATACCACGGTGATCGGTCCTTATACTATTTTTAAACTGCACATGTAAAAATAACCCTCTGGCTATGGCTGCCAATGCTCTATCAAAACTTTGAAAAAAAGCAAGTTTTTATTTGAGCAAAAAATAGACGCAGCTTTGTCACCAGAATGCATCTTTAATGTGTTTCATTTTATTTTCGATTATAATTCACCTTTTTAGAAAAAGAAAATAAACTCGGTATAACACTCGTGTAAAGCTCAGATTTTAACCGCAAATGGGAAATTATGTTTAAAATTAAAACAGCAGAGTATTCATTTGTTTCCACCTACTTATCTATTTACGAAAAGTGCCCCGCAAAAACCGTTTCAATTTATCGAAATCCGGACTTTTTGTTCCGAAAAAACATTTCAAAGAGACGCTTCTAAGTCGGATTACAGGAGGAATTACAATTTCAAATGAAACCAACATCTCCTTTAACGATCCACTCAAACAAGAAACGATATATTTTTTATTCCGACCGCCACATAGCCTTTCGGCTGTATGTTTTTAAGATGTCGACTTTTATTTTATAAGACTTATTGACCAAAAAGTGTAAATACGTTTGTCTGTTGTATATAAGACTGGAAAACTTATAATCGAAAAATATAACTGGATTATTCTTGGTTTACACATCTACATATATATTGCCTAAAATAAATACATTAATACATTACACATTAGTAAAACCTTCATATAGCGCTGTATCCGAAGGACTTATGACACATATGTCACTGGCTTTAGGAAGTAAGAAAAAATAAAAACATTTAAGAAACATCGTAACCACATATTTTTTCAAAACTTTTCCGACGCCGATTTCTCGGCTGGACCCAGGGACAAATGTTAGTCTGCAGTAAAATCCAAGTTAACCACTTCTTTATAACAGGCATAAATAGTGAGAACAATCCTTCGTTGAGTTCGATCGTTTTGCATCGACGAGAATAGCTATCGGTCCCTGCGAATTAAACTGGGATAAAAAGGGTCTTGAGTATTTCTACGCGAGTGACCAAAGTGTTTTGAACATCTTTTATGTCCTAGTATTCGACTTTATCCGCGTCGAAAAACTTTGTCATCACTTTTTTTTTAATTGCAGCCTATGTGCTATTCTGATGTAAAGGCTATATCCTGGTTAAAAACATGCATGTGTTTTCTTGAAAGAGTATAACAAACATCTATACAAACTTTACGCCCTTTTGATATTCATATTCATATTCATATTCATTTATTTGCCAACTAAGTGTTACATACATAAAGCAGGTCTTATGCTAGACAATTTGACTTATAACTTAGTAACCCTTCTTCTTCTTTACCCACCATTTCGAAAAACTAAATTAGGCTCTAACAGTCCGATCCCAAGACTTTGTAGACTTTATAATAAACATAGCAAATTAATTGACCTATTTGGTACATCCCTCTGTAAATTCAAAAACCAGTTAAGTAGTATTCATTTGGATTAGACTTTAAGTACGTATATTATACGTAGGTCACAATAAGCACAAAACATATTTTTATCGTTAGATAGCTTTTATACCATTTCTTTTTTTAATATTCTTAATTGCATGCTGTGTTTACCTTAAAAAAATTGTACACTTAGCCATAGATAATTGTTTGTATTAAATTCTAATTTTAGTGTATCAATTGTGGGTTAACCAAATAAATTGAATAAAATAACAATAAAACTTTCGCATTGACTATTTAGAGCGTTTTTTGGAGTGTCATATCAAAATTTGACTCTTGTGTGTATGTTTAGTTTTTAATGCCGACATTTAAATGAAGAAAAACGGTGATAAAGTGTGCCGATAAATAAACGGTTCATTGGACTCAAATAAATGCCGTGTATTTTGAAATAAATACCTGCCTTAAATAAATATGTTTTAGTACAGCCACATAAATGAGGCCATTGCTCTCAAACGATTTGTAAGTTTTCTTTTTTTGAGTACCTGCACAAATATTTGAGACGATTTCGATGGTCATTCCGAACGATGACTGTCAAGATGTTTTTGAAATCATCGGAAACCTCACGTCTTGTACATAATTTAGAAAAATTTGGTCTTTAGAAAAAAACGTTGATAATGAGGCAAATCTAACATGAAGTTGGATGGACAAAGAAAATGGGGCTTATAACTCAATTTGATTTATTGAACCAGTTCAAATCTGATGACTTTTTAAATGCCAAATACGAGTAATAACTTGATTACTTAAACTATTTTCACAAATGAAGAAAAAATAGAACCTTGATGCAAATTATTAAGTTGAGAAAAATACATTACTTCAAACGCGAAAGGCACGTTTTACTTATTACAGCACGCCGAACTGTGGCTAAGAGAAAACAAATCAGCGTAATCCGGCCGAAAGTCGCAATACACAAACAGCCCTCGAAACGGAGTTCCTGAATAATGTTTAATCGGATTTACCTCATTGACTGTCCGCGACCCGCCTAAAAGGCTGTGGACTTGGGAAAATATTTATTGACGTGACAACGTCTTATAAATTGGTTTGCCGGGTGACACCTCAAGAAACTGCGTTACGCTGCTCCGCTCACGTTTCGCGCGAGAGAGACAGAGCGAGAGAGAGAGAGAGAGATAGGCATACACACCGGTTCATGTTATACGAATGAATATTCACATTAAAATTATTTTACCACTCAGAGTCGTTGTCACGTAAAACTTTCGCGCGTATACCGACTTTACAGGCAACCAATTTTTTTTGAAAGTATTTTCACCTCATTGTTTGTGGTCTTGTAACTTCACCAAAATTAACTTAAACAATTCTGCGTTTTCTCCAATCACGTTACAATCTCTTTACTAATGCTCTACCAAGATCAGGTACCTTCGGCTGCAGTGAGGTAATTAATTAAGCATACTCGTATAACTAACTGATTTGCACGCCGCGCGCAAACAATGCGTACGGCGAGCGAACAACTGGATACCTCATACCTTGACTTAAGTTCAAAGAATATTTTCTCGGAAAGTTGTAGCCTAAAATTATTTTTGGTTGTTAATATTGTATTGATTTGTACTTATTGTTTAAATATGTAATAGAAAGATAAGTAGTAGTATCGCTTCAGAGTAATTTATTGTACATCTTGTAAATTTTAAGCTCCGATAGCACAAATACAAGCCTTAGTGGTTTTAGTTGCTATCATTATGTTCTTATGTTTTTAGTGTCTTTTATATGGAAAATGAATTAAGAATAAAAAATTTACTAGCTGTATGACGTAAAGCTATCTATTCGTCGCCATTTTCACACTTTCAGTTGCAAAAATGTGTAACGGGAAACCTAACCAGATTAGGTAATTACTACGAGTCAATAATTAAGAATGACTAAGTAACTAATACTTAGTCATTTAAGTCAAGTGTTAAAATACAGGTCCCAATCTTAATGCCACCAGGTGCGTGCGACCACAAGCTCGATACTACAAACAATCCAAATCCGACCCTTTCAGATAAAAAATATGTTCTATTTTCTTTTATCATCAAATCCAATGTGTAATCTAAAATTGCCTTAACTCATCCTTCATTTTTCGGAAGCGTTATCGATAGGCCCCGCTTGTTACAAACTAGGCAAATGTGTCAAACTCCTGAAAAGGGTTGGGTCCCTGAATCCTAAACAAACCTCCTTGGATTTAGTTTGAGTGGTCGCACCGTTTATGACCTGGATTCGGCTCCCATACGCGGCCGCTTTTTATTTTGATTCAATACTTTACTTTTACTACTCGGCTGACCTCCGTCGGCAAACGAGAAAAAAACTCTGAAGGGCTTCGGAGGCTATACCCGACTGCCATGCGGCGACGTTAAAATCGATTGCTTACCATGAACGCCTTTTATCGGTAACTAAATCAGTGTTTTCGTTTAAATCCTACTGCTTTATAAATCTAGTTTTTGGATGGTTTGCAATTATAGGAGTGCGAAAACTATATCAAATTTACTTCAACGCCAACAGAACAAGATCCTAAGATATATTGCTAAAGTACCTTGGTATTGTACCAACGAAGAAATCCACAAGCACCTAGGAATGACAAAAATAAAGGAAAAAACTCGGAGTCTATACAAAATACAAAAAGCGGCTTATCCATCACCCTAACGAACTTGCTCGCCAACTCACCATGGACCACTATATGACACGACTAAAACGTCATCGTATCCTAGAGCTAGAAGACCATGAAACATGAGTAGATGTTTCCAATGGGAAGCAGCTCAGCAAGCCACCATCACAGAACAGATTCGCTCATAGTCTAAAGACTGATTGCAAATAAACACAAAAAAAATATTTTGGCCGCGACGTTGAACTACGTAGTTCCTAAAGTGCTAAAATTAATATAAGTATACTTCTCGTATTAAAAACTAACATACAAGCTTTCTTATTATGGAAATATAGATGATAATAATTTTTTACCAGTTAAATGGTTACGTTGTTCAGAATAAGAAATAATACTTCATTTCTGTTTAGCTCAAAGGTATGACTGGTAGAGAATGCCCTGAGGCATTATGCCCACCTCTTCAAAGCTTTTCAAAGTTGTGTTGTGCAATTTAAGCTGAAATGAAGATATATAAATAATACTTCCCTATGACGAATTTCCTGGGTTAACTGCCGGCAGCTACAGGAAAAAGGTCAGTCTCAGGGTCGAAAATAAAATTTGAAGATTAAAATATAGGCACGATGTGTAATAAATATTATTACCATTTCATCACTTGAGGTAACGAAATATTTCCAAACATCATTCAAACCAGCAGCACAACCTAAAAAAAGCAAGAAACCTCGCCAGCCGAGTATACCCCTACCAACGCGGGGTGCGGGCGCAGGGCGGCGCGCCTACCTGCGCCGACGCTCCCAAAACGAACAAGAGCCTGCATTCCTGCTGCGCCCGCCCCGCGCACCGCGCCCCGCCGCCCTCGCGCGCGATGCGTAGGGGTGCCGATCTCTTCTTTTCTTTATTCGATACGTAATAAGCCTAAAAATGATTTATTTTTGATTCCAAAAAGTGATTATTTTATTTTGTTTTTATTATTTATTTATTTAATCTTCATCATCATAATCAGCCGTAAATAGTCCGGTACTGAACCTCCCTCAAAAATGTTCAAGTCGATCGGGTGTCAGCGGCCTGCATCCAGTATACGATCTTTCTAAGGCCATCTCATTCCTTGTTGTAATACTAATTTAGAATTTCCAATCTAGAATTTTCTACCCCAACGGCCATCATTTCTTCGCACTATGCGCCCTGCCCAACGTGAATCCCGATTCAAATGGGACAACTATCTGACCTGAAATCAGTACTCAAGTCACTTCTGCCATTGGAATTGTCGCAGCTGCAAGTTAACCAAATTAGGAAAGCAATTTAGTTAACATGCCATTTGACAGATTTACTAACCTGGCCCTTTGGTAGGCAGCTGCAAATCAAAGAGACAAGGTATAAATAACTATCGACTCTAGGATTGATTTACGACGAGACTGACAAAGCCGTGATGCCGTAAACTGCTGACGAACATTTCTAAATGGCAGAGCAGAGCAACTACTTACAGGGTGTGAGAATGAATGATTGTATCATTCGAATGTCTTCTGTTCGCGTAACCCAAGAAACAAATGTACTTACTTATAGGGTGACCCAGAACTTTACGTCAAGCTGAAACGGGGTGCCAGGATTGATCGAAGTCATTATGGGAAAAATCTGAAAAAAAAACTATCCCTCGTAGTTTTTAAATTATGGGCGGGCATTTTAAGAAAAACCTAATAATTTGGTCAACCTGTAACCAATTTTGTCCTAGCTCTCAATGAAACCCTATTTTTGCTATTTAACGCTAGCTCTTCTAAAGCGACTTACTCAGTTGAAAGGTTCTATATTATCATAAATGTAAAATTCTGCCTTACATCCAAAAGGTCCCGGGTTCAAATTCCAGGTCGAGCCAAAATTTTTTCTGAGATTTTCTGTCATGAATTTCTCAAAAACAGCTCGGAGTCGGAAAGTTGGCGGTGTTACACCCCCGTGCCTCGGAAAGCACTTCAAGCTATTGGTCCTGCGCCTGATCCACAGATATATATTTACATAGATAACGCAAGTATCACGATTTGTATTGAAACCAAGCGTGCCGACTTTTTAACACCTACTGTGACGTCACAGGCGAAATTTTGTGACGGGCAATCCAAACCGATTGAATTTTTTGAGCTACTGCAGTTAATTATCACGCAACGAGGCATTTTTTAAATTTTTGCGGCCCATCCAGCTGCAACGGAGCGAGCGGACTGAACTTAGCGGCGACCAACCTTGACGTTTGGTCGGGGTTTTGGTCGGGGTTCGGACACGCGAAGTGCATGCATTTGCGTTATCTATGTAAATATATATCTGTGGCCTGATCTCTCTCCGGTCATATCGGATTGCTGTCTCACCGAACTTTGAGTGATGGAACGGTGAGTGGACCTGTGTATTGCGCTCACACTTGTGCACTTTAATATCTACTGCGTAGTTGGCTGATCTCTGTTGAGATTGGCCGCCGTGGTCGAAATCGGCCAGGAGGACTATTATAAATGTTAAATTACAGAACACAACTAAAAAGCGACTGGTATGAACTGAAACATAGTTCAACTCCAAGGGCGTACCTTTGTAGTTTTTTTCCATAAACCTCTAGTACCACGTCAAATACATATTTTCTTAACTATTTTACAAGAGTTGGACTTAACGCCTTAGGGCATTCCCTGCCAGACATACCTTTGGGCTACACAGAAACGAAACGTGGGCGGTGCGACAAAACGTAAAACTAAGTAAGAAGAATTAAGTAAAGTGTAAGTTTACAAATTTATCTGAGCTACATACATGCGATTAATATCCTGCAGTGTTTGCCCTGGACATGCTGTCGTAATTACCGGTGTAATCATACATCCCTGAAATCGCTGTGCGACTTATGATTTTACAAGTTCAGGAAACCTGTTATTGGATTTGTTGTTTATAACTACACACTCTGCCTTTGACTTTTACTGTAATAAGCTGTTGGTTTCTCAAAAAAAAATTACCCCATTTCCCACGTGTGACAACCCTGTGCGGTCCGCATCCCCTGCATCCCGACACAATGCGGACTTGTTGCGCCCGCGCCGCTCGCCCCATACATAATGCAACGCGCCGATCAATTCCAGTACCGATCCAACTGCCAATTAATGAGCAAGAAACTATTGCGTTGCTACACACCTGGGGATGCGACGAGTCAATCAAGAGATATGATGCTAATTTTGTGAGAGGATGTTATAATAAGCGTAGAACACTAGCAAAGCAAAGCTGAACGAGGTTTTAGTACGCTCGCCCGCCAATCTTAAAACTAGCACGATAAATATCTTCAAGACACTTGAAACGAAATAGCTAACAAAATAGAAATAGCTTTAGACAAAGTTTTGAAAATGCTACAAAAGCTTGGCTTAAGTAAGAACCATATATAACCATAATTTTGTCAAGTGCGCGTTTTCATAACAACGCTTGAATTAGAAGCGCGCGCTTGCATGTCTACTTACATTTCAATAGAACTCCGTGGTGCTCGAAATGTGCGTTTTGTTAACGCGCGCTTAAGAGCGCGCCCAATTTGTATTCGCTCTTCATCATGCGTGCATAGGACTGTGTTTGAACGGGAAAATAAGTATATATAAGTACAGCATTACTTTTCACTGACGTTTTTTGAAGTTCCATTCTTCTAGTTCCGACAATAATCAAATCTAGACACCAGTTTCATATAACATAACACTGCGCAAGAAATCCAAAAGTATCCTGTAATCACAGGGAACTTAGCGTACTCAGCAAGTCATCGCCAGTATCCCTGCCTAGTAACGAAGTTAGATCCTGGTGATAAATGATAGGCTTATTTTTTAACGATATTTTTTGCTCAGAAAGGGTCATGGTGCCTCATCGGGACCCAAGAACCTACACTAAATTGAAAACTTTCAACTAGTGCCATCTCATACGTTAGCACAGCTAAGATGGCATGAGAGACAAGGACGGTTACATTGGAAAGTTAGAAGCTGACGAAGTAGGTGCTTTGACCGCGTTGATCGATGTGATGTGTGTTCACCATTAGCCGGGATCTTTGTTTTAAATTCCTTTCAAAAGGAAGGTTCTTAATGGGAACTGTCAAGGCTGTGGATGGCAGGAAGAGGAGAAATTGGATTTATTTATGACCATAAGTGTGTTAGCCGCTGCCTAAATACGTTATAAGCAAATTATTAAAAAAAATGATAACAGCAGCTTGCAGGAGGTTACTTCAATGATATATTGACTGCTTCGTTTCTGCCTTAAATCCGGGGGTCCTCGAATCCCAGGTCGAGCCAAAAAATTGTTCTGAGATTTTCTGTTATGAATTTCTTAAAATAATCTCGGAGGTGAGAAGTTGACGGGTTACACCCCCGTGCCTCGAAAAGCACGTTAAGCCGTTGGTCCTGCGCCTGATCTCTCTCCGGTCATGTCGGATTGCCGTCTCACCGAACTTTGAGAGTGATGGAACAGTGAGTCCACCTGTTTATTGTGCTCACACTTGTGCACTATAATATCTCCTGCGTAGTTGGCTGATCTCTGTTGATATTGACCTCCGTGGTCGAAATCGGCCAGGAAGACTATTATTACTTCAATTATAGCCACTATAAATCCGTGATAGTTATTACTACTAGTAAACAGATGAGTAGAAAAAGCTTCGGTTTTTTTTTAATTTCTTTTCCTATATGGTGATCTACCTACCGTTAATATTTCACGACGATATAATGGGCACCGTTTAGAACTATGACAAATCTGCTCTCATAATAACGACCATTCAGTGTCAGACTAGTTCTTGGACAGCCATTTCCAACATGCATCATGCATACCGTATCTGCACCGGAAACATCAGGTACCTACTACAAGTGCTTTATAAACCTTTTTTATAACAATTTCTAGTAAGACATGCTGGTGCGTGAACATTGCCTCTTCTTAACAAGACAACTTATGACGTTATTTATCGTGATCGATCCAGCTTACGAAACAAAAAAAAATTTTAAATGCAAGGAGGATGCAACTTTTTTGAGCCACATGGTAATCAATTTTCTTAAAATAAAAGCAAACATCATAAAAATGATATTCATTAAAAAAACATAAGCAAATTAAACGTCGTAGGTACACTGGAAGATTGAGAACCGCTGGCCTCCGTAACTTTCTAGCCGCCCTGCGCTCGCGCAGTAAAATCGTATTTATATCTGAATAAATTTGCAGGCAGGTTTCACTGCCGACTTGTTCTAGGTCCCGGTCTAATTTACTGCGATTGCGCGGAAGATAACGTCGTCATCCAGGAAAAGATTGTATTTAAGTGCAATAATAAAGTCCGATGGCTTTTGCGGGTGTCGCTTGTCTTTTGAATTTAGTGCGAGCTATAAAAGCTGAGTTAATATCGCGATTTAAATTTCTTACATAATTTAAATAATGTAAGAGATTTTTTTGATTTGTGTTTTTGAAAGATTTATTGGGCGCATGTATGATTACTGCAAAACATTCATACAACAAGCAAAAAAAACACGTCTGCAAAGTCTAAGACACAAGAAATAACCGTATGACATTGTTTTTTTATTTATTTATTGAGAAACCACACAGCATTTTGATAAATATGTATACATAATGCTAATTATTTACCAATAAATAGGGCCAATTACGAGAACAAGGTTTCCTTATTTGTGTAATAGGTTACGCATATTATATTTGACTACCAAATAACAAAAGTTACAATTAAAATGACTGTCAATGTAAAATATGTATTACAATACATACAGAAGGCGATAATAATGTAAGTGAATCTTAGACTTTGTTGATATGTGTAGTATTACGTAAATACTTGCAAGTTAACCTTCCAGGTTCTATGTATTTTTCTTAGTATGATTTCTTATTAACTATCTTATAATATGACTCGTTTTTTTGCACTCTTTATAGCATTAATAAAATGAAACAAATATAAATGTTTATAACTAAATGTACGCGCCTAGAAATTGCGCGCGCAGGATAGCGGGGGGCAGGGCCGCCCCCGCTTCGCAGCGATCACCGCGAGCGCCGCGCCGAAGAATCTCCTCTCCTCCTATTTGGCCTCAGGCCGGCGCGCACGAAGGTCGATTCCACCCGCCCATATACATACTCGATATAATTACTCGGTGCATATTATATTGTACTTACTTCATTGCAATAAAGTGAATTTGTTACGTCGTATCATTTTCCTCTCATTAACACTAAACATAGCTGAATAAGTAGTTTTGATGATAGAATATACTCTGCAATCGTTTGTTCAGCAAACACGTGCAACGGATATTAGAACCAAATCGACTCCGCCCTATTGGGTTGACTGAAAATCAACATGAATAAAAATACCAACTATTGCTGCGATTTTCTGATACTAAAAATATTTATTTATTACAATATTTACGAGGCAAACGTCACGAGAAACGCAGATAAATCACGTTTCAGACGGGATTTTATCTGGCGCAAAACTATGACCAACGCAACCGCCAGCTGCCATAATATATTTTATTTAAATAAACTGAAGTATTTACAATAAGAAGTAAGTTGTAAATATAACTTTTTATTAACAGGGGCTTAATATTAAAACTCTTATTTCAGTTATATTTTATTGGAATAAATAATAACAGGAAATAACAACGAATCACTATGCAAAAAGTATTTAGCACAACAAGCACTTACTTTACTTTTATCTGTAAGAGCAAAACCCTACAGTTACAAAAATAGAAGCTGACTTATTGGAAAACTTACGATCAATGAGTTAGACTAAACATTAAAAATGTGATTGCTTAAAAGTAATCGGCTGTCGAGATTGAGGGAAACTCATGAGGAAAATTGCGAAGTACAAAAGTAATTACGAGAACAATCCTGTAAAGCTTTGTTGAGATGAGACGAGTAGACATTGTTATGTATGTCTGAGGCTCTGAATGCAAGGCTATTTTTGCTCTCCTCGACTGAGCAAACCCCGCAAATGCAATTAGTTTTTTCAATGAGCTCAAACGTGTATGTGTAGGGTAGGTATATAACAAAATATATCTAGGAAGTACACATTCAAAACTCATAAAAGGATAATAAAATGAATAATAAAATAAAATAAATAAATATTTCACAACAATCACACCAATTCTCTAGTCCCAAATTAAGCTACGAGGCTTGTGTTATGGGTACTAGACAACGGATAAACATACATAAATACTTTTTTTTGTAAATAAATACATATTATACATAGAAAACACCCAGACCAGTACAAACACACATGTTCATGCACACTTATGCTTGTACTGTGCGAGGATCGAACCCGCGAACCTTGGTTTAGAAGTCCGACCTGTAGACTACTGCACCAAGCGGTCGTCAAATCAATATTAATTTTCAAATGAAATGCCTTGATTTGAACCTAACCTCTAACTTACTACCATAATCTTTAGTTAGCCGTGAATCTTTATGACACCATGCGCCCCCATCTTAATATACGTTGCACTAAAAGTGTGTGGTGACCTCTGCCGTTTGCCATCACAGGCGCATGCCGAACGGTGGCAAGCACGATAGCGAGCGCTGATACGGCTCCATAGGCTAGATGGCGCTGTTAGCCTTGTACCGGCCTAGTTCCGCGTATGAACCGCGGCATATAAGATTTAGAGTCTCAATAATACATATAGATAGACAAATCAAGATGATGTCTATCGGACCTTGGTACCCGACCATAACACCCGGTCGGTAGGAAGCGCTTCCCTTTAGCTTCCTTCAGTTTCGAACAAAAAGATCCTCAGATAGCTTTTAATATGAAACTAACAATAGCTAACTTTCAGTCCGGCCATTAGTGTATATATTTGTAATCTTATCCCCTCTTTCATACCAAGTCAAACTCTCTACAAATATAATAATAAAAACAATTCATTTATTTCTTAAGTTTTAGCTACATAATGTCTCCGAGTATACCATTAAGTGTCAAAACACTTGTATTCGGTATGTCTCGCTTTTCCCCTTACGGTTAGTTAAGAGACTAAAGGTAGGTAAACTAGTATTTAATATTAACAAAAAGTCTCATCTTTTATCCGCATAGAACCAAATCGCGTGGCCACCGCATAATCTGCGTACGCGTTCCCTTAACACAATTAATTCCAATTACACGCACAACGGGCTGAGTGACGTCTCGTCTTGTCTTCCAGTGGGGGGCCACCCCTCCCCCTTTCATAGGTTTGGAGATGAGATTTCTTTTATTTTCTACAGGTGTACAGGTACACTTGTTTCTTTGGGTAGGGAAAGCATGGGTTGGAGAAAATAATCGTGAGCACTTACTAAATAGTCTATGCTTTTTAAATAATACTGTTTTTAATTGAATTCATAAAAAATATTACTGCTACCTCATACATGAGGTGAGCACTGTCCCCAGCACTGGGACGTAAATAAGCTGTAGAGAGAGAGATGGAATCCTTATGAAAAAGACCATTTACACTTGCGAATCGCTTATGTAAAAATGATTCTCAACTTCTTTGCCTTATTTTTAAGACTGTGTCATTGTAAATAATGGAAGCATACCCCATAACATTTCAACGCACAAAACCTTTTACTGTTCGAGATTTAAAAACTTACATTTACCAATTTCCAGGAATACTAAGACCACAGTTTTGCTGCAGGTGCAGGTTTTTCTTTTTTTTTAAATATATTACAACACTAGTGGCCGCCCGCGACTTCGTCCGCGTGGAAAGCCTTTATCTTAAAAATTCTTTATGAATTGTAGCCTATATGTTATTCTGATGTATAAGCTATATTGTGGTAAAGTTTCATTCAAATCCATTCAGTAGTTTTTACGTGAAAGAGTAACAAACATCCATACATCCATACATCCATACATCCATACATCCATACTTACAAACTTTCGCCTTTATAATAGTAGTAGGATCACATACATTGATCTGACTCTGTGGACACTTTTGTTACAGAAATCAAATACAACAGTGGTATAACAAATAATAAATACATATATACACCCAGACCAGTAGTAGCAGACATGTTCAAGCACACAAATGTTTGTACAGGGCAGGGATCGAACCCGCGACCTCTTGGTGTAATAGTCAAATTTTTAACCATTTACACCAAAGCGGTCGTCAAAGTTTCCGCCTTTCACTGAAATTTCAACAGCTGAGCAGTTTTTGGCTGAAAACTTGAATTTCAAAGAATAAATAAGAAATCAGAGGGTGCTAGATCCCAGATCGGTGAACTGAAAGGAAAATTAGTTCAGCGCATCGATCTGTACATTGACAATGTTTTAACGCAATTGATTACTTAATATGAATCTAATTTTAAAGATTGTACTTCGTAGCGACCGCCTTAAGTATTCACCGGAACTCTAGCAATTACCTTACAGGATGAGTTTGCTTAGATTCCATAAGTAGCAAGTTGTCTTGGGTTGCTAGATACTAGCAATAATACTAATTACTTAACTTTTTCAAATTCACTTAAACTAACTACCTTTATTGCTTTTTAAACGATTAGTTAGTTTCATACAAAATTGCATCGGATTAAAAAGTGTGTAAAGCCTTTGTTACACAGAACAGGACGGGAAATTTATACATTGTTATTTTTTTTTTAAATCTGCCGTCAATATCGCGTGGTGCTCCGTTGCGCTACATATGTGACAAAGCCTTTAGTGGTAGTCCTACAATATTTTTCTGATTTTCTGAAATGTCTGATTTATGACTAGAAATTCATGACATAAGAGAGGGATGTAAATTACCGTTCCTTCTTTGCATGACGTCCTAGACCGCCGAAATTTTACATCCGCGTTACCACCTCTATCTAAATACGATCCTTCTAGTGCGAGCAAAGAGTTATCTATCTTCTTAAGCAGCATTGGCGATTACAACATAGACAGAGCCTAGACAAGGTAAGGCAATCTCGGTACAATCTCAGGTGCGATCGTGACTGACCCAGGGCTGAGCTGGGAGCCTTCACGTGGATGAAATTTGTCTGATCCTTATCTGGGAGATAACCGATATGGTAGGGTAGAGCTGTATTATTCAAGAGCCTATTTTTTTGGAGCTGCGTACGAGTGTTGAGCAGAAAAGTTACCATTTCAGTTTTTGATATTTCGTTTTCCCTTGCTTCTTGATTGCGATGTTTGCTGCCCAACCCTAACCTATCAATGCAAAACAAAACAGCTTTACATTGTAAATAGTTAGCTAGTTTATTCTATGAGTTCACGGTCGATTCTTTTGTATCTAACCTCGACACCATCCAAACTCCAACGAACCAAAAACCATGGATGAGAACTCAGTAGAACAAATAGGATGACCTTTTGAATGGAGAGTTACTATTGCCTTTTTAAACTTACGTGTTAATCACTTCGGCATGTCCCTGGTCAAGACCCTGATCTGATACTATGGAACTCAGTATTACGGTATAGTTTGCTACCAAGAAACGGCCACCCGAGAGCAAATTAAGAAGTTATGGCAAAGGAGTCATAAAATAACTTCCTCACAATAAATGGCTGCAAAATTATGATTCCAGTTAAGATTCACAATTAAATGTTGGTATGCGGCCAGATAAAGTGCCCAATCAAACTGCTTGAAGTGAATGACCCAGCAGAGGAGCTTGAATACTCGACAGCTCATTTATTTATTTAATAAACTAATTATTACTTATTTCACAAGAAATGTACAAAGGGTGGACTTAATGCTAAAAGCATTTTCTGCCAGTCAACCTTAAGGTCATGCAGAAAGAAGGCAGTGGGTGCAGAGAAAATTAAATGAGAAAGGTAAATTGTGGTTAATGACGCAAAAATAAATAAACATCATAAATAGATATAATATCATAATATCAATAAATAAAAGTAAATATTAAATTATATTAGAATATGCAACAAAAAAATATCAATCAATTAATTAATATGGATGAAAAAAAAATATGAATATAATAAACATGCAATCTATTCATTTAATTATTTAATTCGTTTGTTAAACATGTACCATGCGCCACGGTAGGTTAAGTGACACGGAGGATGAAATCTAAATTAACAAAAGTTCTGCCTCCCTTCTCTCTATGCCGGTGCCCATGAACTCGGATTTTTATTTTTTTTATTTAATTTTATTTATTCATGGCTCACAAAATAAGTAGGTAACAGTCAGTGAATAATAAATAAATAAATAAATAAATATTTCACGACAATCACACCAATTCTCTAGTCCCAAATTAAGCTACGAGGCTTGTGGTATGGGTACTAGACAACGGATAAACATACTTAAATACTTTTTTTTTGTAAATAAATACATATTATACATAGAAAACACCCAGACCAGTACAAACACACATGTTCATGCACACTTATGCTTGTACTGTGCGGGGATCGAACCCACGACCCTTGGTTTTTTAGAAGTCCGACCTGTGGACCACTGCACCAAGCGGTCGTCAAATAACGAAAAGTAAAGCAGTAAACAAAGCTAGACTGAAACTCTAAGCATGTAAGCACAATTTATTCTAGCTTTAGCATGACTAAAGCTAAAAATATTATTTTGCTTTAAATTTCCGCTCGTAGTCTGTCGAAGCGTAAAAATCTCCTGAGGATGACATGTGTAGTGGCGAAACGCGTCGAGTGGTTTGTTGGTGTCAGTGTTGTGATTCCAGGTGCATCTTCTGTGTCACGTTGTGAGTTGTATTGTAAGTCCTGCAACTTCCAGCTTTAATTATTTCAGGTGGTTACAGTTGGATGCATGTGGGTTCCAGCGCTGGCGTCGTTTAGTGGAAATTTAAAGCAAAATAATTCTCTTTTTCAGTTTTTGTGTATGTCTTGTCAACTGCCATGCATATAAATACACAATTGACAAAGCACTGAACAGGCTCTCATCACTGCTTTCATCCAAAAAGACTCGTAACCCCATCCCTTTTAAATGTGCAACGGAGACGCGACCAAACTCGTTTGAACATTTAAGTTCTTACACGTACAGTACACATGAGGACCACAATGATACTTATTGAATCGTCCATAAAGGCTTATTTAAACAGCCACTTGCGTGGATATCTGTCCATATAATCGGCTAAATGTTATATTGGAGTCAGCGCTTGCGCTCCGCAGTTTCGGCCAAATTTTTTTTTCGACAAGTCGGATACAATTATCGAGATTCGAAATAAGTACAGTCAGGAACACATAACTGAATATAAAACCAATAACGTCTTCGCTAATATAGCTCATGTTTTTCATGGATAATTTTTATATTAGTTTCGGAGCCTATTCAATTAAAACAAACAAACAATCATTTTTTTTTCGGAATCTTTATATCTGTATTTGTGCTTTTCTTAGTTAGCTTGGATACTCTGCATCTGCCAGAAATGTTATAGAATCTTCTAGTAAAGTGGAATAAGAGATTGGAATTATTATACATCTTGCTTAATAGTTTCTGGATTAGCAAAAACGGTAAAAGCTTACATACGAACGTGGGGGCATTTACCTTTACCGTTTTTGGGTGAAAACGGATTAATAATGTGAAATCCATCGCTTATAACGATTGGAAGTGTAGGTGCTATTTCTTGCTCTCCTACATTCTCTCTTAAAGGTACTTTACCAAGCAGAAGAGTTCGAATGGTTCCCAATCCAATAGGTACCGAAAGTATTGTGGGGTACCTCATTTATCACACTAGCTTAAGGCGCGTTCTCATAAAAAGTCCGTTTTTACAATTCCTTTTTAACAGATTTGTCGCTATTGGAGATAATATTGACACAGCCTTTGTAAGATCCTTTTTAGCGAATCCGCCGCAACTGAAAATGAAAATATTGACACAGTACTAATTCGATAAATGGATCAATATACTGGATCCAAAATACTGAATTGTATTGTATGTGAACTGCACACACGACGTGCTCACGCTTATAACACATACGTTTAAATGGACCTGTAAAACGGATTGCTGCTTATTGTGCCGGATGGATATTTAAGTGAGAACTAGCTTATATACGAGTAACTACATGCGCACATAACATACATGTACAAACGGACGCGTAAACAGACGTAATATATGAACGCACCCTTACATACCCAAGGTATGTGGTGCATTATCGAAAACTCGTGTGGGAACACGGCGAGCCAGGAAGGAGGTTGCGAAAAAACAGACCGGTCAGGCAGAACCGGTCCTCGCCAGCCGCCGGTGTAGCTCGACCACTTTGTGCTGGTCACTTGGACATCTCCTTAAAACTAAATAACTTGTATTTAAGAATAGTGCTGTTGCATACATTTCTTATTTGAGAGCCACTGAATCGCCAATCCAATCGGGTTTTGCTTGATTTCGAAGTCAATTAGATATTACCGCCAATTTGTGCTAAATAAAAAATCTAAATCTTTATATATTTACGAGTAAGTGCAATTGATTTTCTACAATCATTCATAATTAATGGTTTAACTAAATAAATAAAATATGTGAACACACTATTAGAGATAAAATTTTTAGGGGTTATTTCGCGTGTTATTCACATTTTATTTTAATCTGACGATTCGGACCTTTTTCAGCATCTGAGGTTGCAGGTAGACTAAGGTGTTAGTTATAATAATAATAATAAATTCGTTTATTTCCAAAAGTATTTTTACATAATGTTACTGAGTTTTCCCGGTAAGTTGTCTGTGACACTTGTATTGGGAATAACTCGCTCTTTCCCCAATCAGTACAATGTTATGAAAATTTTTAACTACCATCACTCAAAAATAAAGAGTTACGTTCCTATAGTCCTAAACGTCCTGAGGTCTTGCAGTGCGGGGTCTACGAGCATAACAGATACTTTTCTATTTTCTAGTTCGTAGCGACACAGCCAGTGTTGTCAGCCTATACAGTGGTAGCGCCCGATGCAAATTGAAGTTCGATTTTTAAATTCAGCGAGACCGTTAAAGTTTTCGTGTTTCGCAAAAGCACGCGCCCGCGCTGCGTGGTCATCGCGACGGAAAGAGGTTAGTTGGTGTCGTGAAATGCGCCGAGATGCGAAAAACATGTTGCATACTGTGAATTAAGGTCATAAATTACATACTAATAGTATTATAAATGCAAAAACTACTCGTTCTGCATTTGTCTGTGTATCTGTTATGCTTTCACGCCTAAACGACTGGTCAATTGAAATAAAATAATGATTAATGCAAATTCATCGAGGGATGATAATATAGTGGACCTTGGGAACGTTCATAGAACAGTTTTTATACCTGAATTTCGCAGGTAAAGTCGCTGGCGGGAAGCTAGTACTTACGAGTAATTAATTATGCCAAATCGCGTTATTTTGCTTTGTAAAACAACAATGCACCAACAATAATGTTGCGCTTACGACGTTCGGTTCGAATTAAGTTAATATAATAAGAAGAGGAATATAAAATGAGTCAATTAACAGTCTTAGGTCAAGCAGTATCATGATTATATTGGCCATCAAACTACCTATCATACTAAAGTGCCTTTAAAATGCTTTCATGAGATAGAAGCATTTTTGAGTTACTTTATAACTAACTAGTAGACGCCCGCGAACTTCGTTCGCCTACATTTGGGGTTTACGTATATATGTAGTTTCATCCTCAATACAACTTCATAAAACTATATTCCGGAACTTTATCATAATCATCATAATCCTAATTTTTATTTGCAAAAAAACATGGTACATATTTATAGATGGTACATACGAGTACAGATAATTAGTGCACATGTTTTGCTATCACAAACAGCATGCAAAATTTGTACATTGGGATAGTAAATGTAAAAAATGTCATTATTAAGTACAAATTATATAAAAAATAAACATACTGAAATCATACATAAATTGAAAAGTGTCATATTACATTAATTGTATTAGGATTCATCACTAAAATCTTTCATGTCATAAATTCTTTCATTGATTGAACTTTGTCTTTCTTATATCAACAGAAAGTGCTTAAGGCGTTATGTTCGTACCTATAATGTTAAGCTGGAATGCTAGTGTTCCTACACATTTAGTACTACAGATACTAAGTTATTTTTTTTTCATCCCATCTATTCGAAAAAGACGATTTTGGTCGCCTTTAAGTGCGCCCAAAGGTGATGCTTCTAAGCGACATAGGTACTATTACTCTACTCTTTGCCACAGACTGTCCAGCGGGCAGAAATGAGATTTTGGTCCTCTTTATTGAAATAAGTGCGACCAAAAATTCTTTTGCTCGCACTTATTGAATTTGGAACATCTTAGAGTTTCCCGCCGAACGCAAGAGACTGGCTGGTTAGACGGCACGTCCATCGACCATCGCCCCGCCGCCGCCGCTAGCAACTATGTAAAAAAAAAAAAATAACGCGCGAACTACGGCCCGCGTTTTCATAAATTTTCACATTCAAGTTCTTGGTTTTGATAAATTATATAAATATTATTATTCAATAATTAAATTTTATTAAAACTGAGCCGCTTTTTATTTTCTCATAGAGGGTGATGAAAAGTAGAGTGTATCATTTGGACGCAAATATATTTTTGGCTCGGGCGACGTACTTTGAATCCCTCGCTTCGCTCTGAATTCAAAAAAGCGCCCTCGCCGTAAAAATATTATTTTGCTTCCTCATGATACAATCTACTATTTGTATGGAGATAAATTTCATGTTACATTAAACAATTTTTTCCGAGGTTCTATATTCATACTCCTTACGGTTAGGCTGCCGACGTGTCACATCAGATCTTCATTTTTGATATGGAGACAGAAAGTTTTCGTCACGCTGAACTGCTTTTCTCAAGACGTCATATTTTTATTATTGAGCTGAGGTGCTTGTGGCGCAGTGGTTGCAGCGCTTTGGCAGTGATACCAAAAGTTAAGCAACCTACGTCGCGGTCATGTTTGGGATGGGTGACCATTCTGACCATACAAGTGACGTCTATTTACAAGCGGCTTACTAACATCTGACAGTAAGGTTGGTCACTTACCTTACACACACCCTTCCACCAATCCGCACTGAGCCCGCGTGGTGGAGTATGGCTCGCACCACCTCATAGTTGAGGTGAGGCCTGTGCCCAGCAGTGGGACGTATATATAGGCTGATGATGACGATTATTGATCTAGTCTGCTATGGTTCAAGGTTCAACATTAGGTATTCAGATCTTAATTTTTGTGACATGTGCATATTTTCTTGTGACATTAAACCATTTTTCCTTAGGCACTATAATCATACTTCTAACGCTTCAGCTGGGCTCCTGTGTATTATATCAGGTACTTCAGATCTTCATTTTTGTTTTTACTGGGACTACAAGTGCTCGTCATGTTATTTTTTCCTATGCCGTCATATTTATATTTACGGTTAAGCTTGGCTGCAGCTCTCCACCTCAGATATTCAGATCTTCCAAATAAATTGTAGTCTATAACCTGCCTGGGATTTTCTGGACAGATGGGTTAAGTTTTTATTGAAATCCATTCAGCCGTATTCAGGTGATGTGCCTACCCATAAACAGACAAAAATAAAAAGTTGCGGAATGTGTTCTGTAGTCGATTCTAAGTACCCTAGCCATTTTTTTATCATCTCCTAAGTACAGTCTTTTTCCTCTTCAGCTTTATTATAAGTATGTATAGATTGCTAAATAGTTTAATCAATCAGTAAACATTTTACTAGTAAGTAAGCACATAATTAATAGTTTATTAACCGTTAATTACGTCCACACACTACCTTTAAACTGACTACTAGAGAGACACCAATCAGTTTATGGGTTTTCGGTGCTCATTAAATAATTTCAATTCAAATTAACTTTCAATTTTAATCAAATTGGTATTCTTAACCAAGGGGGTTATTCCAAAATGTTTATAAGCATCAATACAGTCATCACAAATATATAACGCAGCGTAAAACGTTATTATTACATTATTTTTTTTTAATATAAAGGTTGGGGTAATTGGGGTAAGTTTATATTAAAATCATTTTTTTGTTTTCAGTTCCAAAATACCTATCCTTGACTGACGCATAATTGAAGTTTCTCTGTACCTATCGATAAAAAGTCTAATTGTAAATGAAAAGAATACCATCGCGAACAATAATTACATAATATAATATAAAAAAGTAACTTTTTAAAAACACTCATTTGGGCTTAACATTTTGTTTGTAAAACTACTTAGATAAACATTTACTTAAGAAATGGACTTTACACCAAGTTGCCAATTTAAAATTTATGTCAACTATTAACATAAACTTCTAAGTGGCTGTATTACGTCTATTTTTGACGTGACAACGTCTTATAAATTGGTTTGCCGGGTGACACTTCAAGAAACTGCGTTACGCTCCGCTCACAATGAGAGCGAGTGAGAGGCACGCGTCCCTTCGACTCGGGCATGGTTAGCCCGCCTAAGAGCGAGTGAGACAGACATAAAAAGTGAAAGGCACGCGTCCCTTCCACTCGAGCACAGTTAACCCGCCTAAGAGCGAGAGAGACAGAGCGAGAGAGAGAGAGTGAGAGAGATAGGCATACACACCGGTTCATGTTATACGAATGAATATTCACATTAAAATTATTTTACCACTCAAAGTCGTTGTCACGTAAAACTTTCGCCCGTATATTTCTGGTAGATAAGCTTATTAGTTATATTAAACGGCAAGTGATTAGCTCCCTAAGAAGCCGCAAGTCAGCCGACACCCGCTGTTCCCGGCGAAGAGAGAAGTGGTCGTACGAATGCTCTACCCATCGTAACCCTCGACGATTATTTAAGGACAATCGTGCAAATTGCTTTAAACTATTTTAGTGCTGTCAGTATCTGACAGCAATGTGTCCCAGAAAGGGTCGCAGGGACAATTTTTTACGGGACATAAATTTGTAAATAAATAGTACATACATAGTGTTTAAAATTGACTTCTTCCAAGGGAAAATCACACTATTGTCAACTATCCACTGAACAGCCTGAATTAAGGGAAAATCAATTTTCAGGGTTCTTTCGGTAACCAGCATATACAAGATATAAATATAAATATTTCACAACAATCACACCAATTCCCTAGTCCCAAATAAAGCTATGAGGCTTGTGTTATGGGTACTAGACAACGGACAAACATACTTAAATACTTTTTTTTTGTAAATAAATAAATATTATACATAGAAAACACCCAGACCAGTACAAAAATACATGTTCATACACACATATGCTTCTACTGTGCGGGGATCGAACCCGCGACCCTTGGTGTTAGAAGTCCGACATGTGGACCACTGCACCAATCAGTCGTTGCTGATTGCTGCTGATTGCCGCTGAAGATGATGTTTATTTTATTGCATACGCTATAGGGCAACAAATACAAACTGTATATAGATGGTAATAATTATTTAAATATCTATACTTATATTATAAAGCTGAAGAGTTTGTTTGTTTGTTGAACGCGCTAATCTCAGGAACTTGGAATTGACCAATTATTGTTGTGTTGAATAGACCATTTATCGAGGAAGGCTTTAGGCTATATAACATCACGCTGCAACTATGAGAAGCGAAGAAATAATGAAAAATGTGAAAAAACGGAGAAAATTGCCTCATTTGTATTGCAATGCAATAAGCCAGTCGGCCTAAAGAAAATCACTTTTCTACCTCGACTTACACAGCCTTGTCCCAGTCTCGTCTCATTCCAAGCACTACACTATCGCCGTTAGTGTTTCTCCCTCATGCAATAACGCGCATTGCAATTCCTAGACAAGACAAGCGTATTTGCGCCCAGCAGTGACTACACACAATTACCGGCCATTCCGCTGTGTCGCCTGAGCTTTATGCTCCCTTATTAACTCCGTAATGAGGAGAAACGGGACAAGCTGTTTGCAGACGTCCTTACTCTTCAATTGACATGACCTAATTAATTATATTGCATGTGAAATACTCAAATGCGTAATTATTTAAATTAATTTCACTAACGTAAAATTGTTGAATAACGACTTTAATATGTATGTTGTATGCCCGTTACCCACATTTGTGACTGTAATTGTGATCAAAAGTAAAAGTATAGTTGTTATTATTAATTTATTATTCCGTATTCCATATTAGTGATTATTTTCCTTTCTGAATAGTAATTTCCCAGTGTAACTGTTGTGTTGTTGTATTAATCTAATTTTATTTTAAATATGTTAACTCGATTTGCATGCTGTGTACACTTGCTTTTGGAGCTGCAATCAAATCTGTATGTCTAACTAGTTTATGTTAATTGTTACGACTGTGTCTCTGTTATGTGTACCTATCAAAATAAATAAAATTGATAAATATACACTTAGGTAAAAGCCAGCGGACATATGCGGCAGACTGTCTTTGCTATTACTAAAATCATTGTAAGACGTTGTCCTTAGTGAGCAACGGAACGCGACAAGTGCGAAGCGAAGCGATGCAACCAATCCTTGTGTCAACGTCAATCGCGCTTCGTCACGTAGGACACTATCATAAACGTACAGTGGCCAGCTCGTCACTGTAAACAAGGTATCTTAAACGCATGTGATAGGGGCGAATTTGCAACAAAAATGGGTAGCCTTATGTGTTGGCCACTGTACATACATATGATACTAGCTTTTACCCGCGACTTCGTCCGCATTAGGTAGTTTTTTTTTTGGATAGTAGTATGAAAAAAAAACTGAGCTGTACTTTTTTGTACGTATGTTTGAATTGTACCGAGATGGGATCCTCATCCCAGTTTGCGTCTAACGTTGAGGGCTTGAGGCATGTGGCGCGCAAAGACCGCGTTATACGTCTATGATAAGTTTAACATGTCCGACAACTTATTAACTTGACGACCACTTTGTTGTAATGGTCAAGAAGTTGACTATTAACCAAAAGGTCGCGGGTTCGATCTCCGCACTGTACAAACATTTGTGTGCATGAACATGTCTGTTTGTACTGGTTTTGATATATCTAACACAAGTACTTTAGCTACTTACCACGGAGTCAGATCAATGTATGTGATGTTGTTGTATATTTATTTATTTCATAAGGGTTGGGAATGCGTTGCTTTTCCGTTGTACCAATTTCATCCAAAAGATTCAATTCTTTGGTAATTTAGGAGTGAAAAAGATCAGAGTCCCCAGATAGTAATTTTGTAATGTTTTCCATCGGAATGCGTTGTTTTTTCGCTATTAAAAGTAACTCATGTCTTTTCTTAAGTCTCAAACTATATCCTTACCAAATTTCATTTAAATCTGATCAGTAGTTTAGGCGTGATTCAGTAACATACAGACAGACAGACATAGTTACTTTCGCATTTGTAATATTAGTACCTATGGAAGTATGGAAAGTCGCGCCGCGTCGCACTTTTGGCGTCGCACGTTTGAATCTCAAGTATAACAACGACGGGTCTGACACTGACATTAACGAGTAACTATAAAATCTGAATATATCGAATTCGGTGAAGTTCAAAAATCGGTTGTCTGTAAAGTCGGTTTACTGACGATAGTTGAACGTGACAACGTTTTTGTCATGTTACCTCTTTGTCGCTCGTTCCGCGCTCTCGCTTGCACTGCAAGCCTTGAATGGAACGCCTCAGAGGGAGGTAACGCCGCATGCGTCATGTTTTTTGGTGCGTGCAGCCGGCTCCATCAAATTATAAGAGGTTGTCACGTCAAAAACATTTCGGTATTGGCTGTCTCAAATGAAATTACAATCTACAACTTCGCTAGAAGAAATAAAGTTACTTTTCTCCTCATTTGTTGTCCCTGTAATTGGTTAGAACAGTGATCGAGTTTGCCTCGAACAATTAGCTTTGTCTGCTAGTTTCAGTTGACTGGCTTGATTGTCTAGTAGATGTCCCACTTTCTTTCTGCCTCTGAAACTAGGTTCTTTTAACGTTTGTTCTGATTCGTGTTAGATTTTCTTCATCTAGAACTCGTGCCTGTTGCAAGTTTTCTTATCAATGCAGCATCATTCAATGTTTCATTGTCAGAAAAATCTAAATAAATAACGGTATGAATTCATTCCACTACATTCCACTGCTGGGCACAGGCCTCACCTCAACTATACTATGAGGTGGTCCGAGCCATACTCCACCACGCGGGCTCAAAGCGGATTGGTGGAGGGATATTTGTAAGGTAAGTGACCAACCTTACTGTCAGATGTTATTAAGTCGCCGGGAACAACAGCTCAACGTGCCTTCCGAAGCACGAAGATGCTTGTAAATAGACATCACATTAAATGTTCCTCTAACCGAAGGTTGTCTGGAAGCGATCGCTACAAATGATTAGACCGCCTAAATTGTACATCTTTATTTGTTAAACTTGTCTGTAATTTTGTCAGAATGATCACCCATCCCAAACATGACCACACCTTAGGTTGCTTAACTGTTGGTATCACTACCAAAGCGCTGCAACCACTGCGTATTTTATTATTATTTTATTTTATTATTTTTCATATTCATCATCATTTTAATCGGCCGCAACAATGCGTCCTTTTCTACCCCATCCAGGTCAAGTAGGTAAGGTAAGGACACAAGCAACTTGCATCATGTTCGATCTTTTCATCTCTTCATCTTTTCAAGGTCAGGCCCTCTGGCCTGGACAGAAGTGTCCAAGTTTAAATCTTAAGTTGAAATAAAATATCAAAACTATATAGGCAACTCGTTTCAAACAAAGACACTGATTAGTAATCTTTCCCATCTATATATTTCCTTGTCTATTTTTTTAATTCTAAAACGACAATCCCTTTAAAGCACAGCAATCTGATCTCACGGCGAGCTAGTGGGTTCGATGTTACTCCCTGTAATCTGTACACGTGAACGGAACTTAACGACAAGCCCCCGCTGAACAAACAACTAACTATGGTTAGGGGTGTCTCTCTCGAGTTCAAAACTTGTTGGTTAAGGGTCGTGATCGTTAATTGAAATAGATCAACAATTCTGATCCTAGGTAGTACTATAGTTGTTTGAATTGAAATTGTCTTAAACTTAACGATAACAAACTCTAAGTGTGCAGGTTTCTCCCTTTTTGTATTACAGGTTCTTATAGTTACTTTAATTTTGTACATACTCAGACCAACAGGAGGTTAATCGATTCACTTGTTACGTCCTCTAGGCTGAATAGCAAAACATGCCTTCAAATGCCATGCCAAACCACAACTACCGATTTTGTATTTGAATGGCCAGCTAAGCATATTAGTTACACAGCCAAGGATATACTTTGTTAATCACTATTGGTATTCATGATTGTAGAACAAATATCCAAGTCATATTTTTCTTGTTATTACGTCATCAATCAGGTTGCGGCATACCGCCACTATTTTTGTCATTCAAATATAGAACATTGAAACGTGCACATCTTTTATTTTTCACTGCCCGTTTTTTCTTCAGGTTATGGGCATAGCTACGTTAACCAGTGCGTAAATATACTAAAATACAATTTTGTGCTGTGTTGTCAAAATGGAGGCGCGATCGAACAAACGAAATATTCAACAATTCAATGGTGAAAAGTATAGTACATGGAAATTCCGTATTAAATCACTGTTGGAGGAGATGCAAGTGTTAAGCGTAGTCGAGGATACCACACCTACTTCTCCTGATGCAGATTGGCAGAAGAAAAATATGCTTGCTAAAGGTACGATTATTGAATATTTGGGTGATGCCTTTTTGAATTTCGCCAAGGGCTCCGCAACTGCTAAATCTATATTAGATGACCTTGACAAAATTTACGAGCGACGAAGCTTGGCTACGCAATTAGCACTTCGTAAACAACTATTAAACCTCAAGTTGCAACCCGATTTAACATTATTGCAACATTTTATGCAGTTTGATAATTTAATCATTGAATTGATTTCTGCTGGTGCTAAACTAGATGAGATGGATAAAATAGCTCATTTATTGCTAACACTACCCTCATCTTATGATGGTGTAATTACGGCTCTGGAAACACTTGGTGAAGACCAACTGAATTTGGTTTTTGTGAAGACACGTCTACTTGACCATGAGGTTAAATTGAAAGCTGAAACAACAACTGAGCTTAAGGCCCTGCATACTGGTACAAGACGAATCAGTAATCATAATCAATCTGACTTCTTTAAGAAAAATAGGACACAATCTCAAAAGAAAAACAACTATAAGCCAGGAAATTCTTTACACAAAATATCGAAGATGTATTGTGATCATTGTGGACGCCGAAACCATTTCAAGAAGGATTGCCGCTTCTTTAAAAACTTACAGCAAAACGGCTCATCAAACAACAACAAAAAGTCTGTCCACGCCGCGATGACGTCCAACAACGCTGATCCCTGCACCAATGACGAGGACGGTTTCGCTTTTATGTTTTCAAAATGTAAGTTACCCAATGCCGTCGATAACAGGTTAGCTAAAGATGAAGTTTGTTTTCTTTTAGATTCTGGCGCCACTGACCACATCGTGAACAACCGCGAAGTATTTACATCTTATACAGAATTATCTACACCGCTAAAAATTGGCGTGGCAAAAAACGGGTCATCCATTCTTGCTTTTGGTAAAGGAAAAATTGAGGTAACAACAAATTTAGGAATAAAAGGATCTATCGATGATGTTTTATATACGCCCGAAGCGAGGTATAATTTACTTTCAGTAAATCGCATACAAAAAACAGGTATGTCGGTTGTTTTTGGCAATAACGGGGTTCAAATCTATAATAAAGATAACAAGTGTCACATGACTGGTGAAAATACTAACAATTTATTCAGTATAATTTTTGAAATTAATAGATCAAAATGTAATTTAAATGTTGCTTCAAATAACTGCAGTGACCAAGACTCCGTAAATTATAAGTTATGGCATGATCGGCTAGGTCATATAAACAAACAAAAATTTAATTTACTCAAAAGTTTTATTGACGAAAGTGATAGTAAATTAATTAAAGACATAAAGCCAAATGATGATTTATGCGAACCTTGCATTCTTGGTAAACAGTCTCGGTTGCCTTTTGCGAAACGTAAGGAAAAGTCTGACAAAAATAACCGACCATTGTTCATCGTTCATTCAGATGTTTGCGGCCCAATTTCTCCTACTACCTTAGATGATAAAAAATATTTCGTTACGTTTATTGATGATTTCACACACTACACAGTTACGTATTTAATGCATTCAAAGTCAGAAGTGCTAAAATGTTTTCAAGATTTTGTCAGTAAAAGCGAGAACTATTTTAATTATAGAGTGACGAACTTATATTGTGATAATGGTCGAGAATATCTATCAAACGAGTTCAAGGAATTCTGTGTTTGTAAGGGAATAACCTATCACCTGACAGTACCTTATACGCCACAGCAAAATGGTGTAGCTGAGCGGATGAATCGTACGTTAACCGAAATGGCACGAACCATGGTTACAAGTGCGAAATTGGACAAATCGTTCTGGGGTGAAGCTATTTTAACTGCCACCTTTTTAACGAATAGACTACCTACAAAAGCGCTCACAAACAATAAAACACCATATGAAATGTGGCACAACAAGAAACCCAAAATAAGCATCTTAAAGGTATTTGGTTCTACAGCTTACGTTCATGATAAGACTAGTAGATCAAAATTTGACGAAAAGTCGTTTAAAGCTATTTTTGTGGGCTATCACCAAAATGGTTACAAATTATTTAACGTCGAAAAAAATAATTTCTTTATTGCCCGGGACATTGTTTTTGATGAATCAAGTTTTGATACTTCTAGGCCTACATGTACTGGACCAATTGAAATTCCCGCCGAAATTCATAAGCCTGGCACTGAACCGGCAAAATTAATAGGCAACAAACACAGACTTCCTTCAGATGATAACTCAGAAGCTGTGCTGTCATCCAGCAAACTGAGACGTAGTGACAGAATACAAAATTTACCCCCAAAAGATTATAAAAAATTAAATAATCCTGAATATTATTTATCGCTAACAACTACACAATCGTTGCCAAATTGTTATGATGACATTTTTAATAGGGACGACACTGATAAATGGTTAAAAGCCATACAAAGTGAAATTGAGTCACTTACTAGTAATCGGACATGGAATCTCGTAGAACGGCCAAATAATGCAAATTTAGTTAGTTGTAAATGGGTATTTACAATTAAAAACAATGAACACGGTGAACCCACGCGGTATAAAGCGCGATTGGTTGCTCGTGGTTTCACTCAAGAATACCTCAAAGATTATGACGAAACGTTCGCTCCAGTAGCTAGAATTTCAACTTTACGTTTTATTTTAGCACTCGCCAATCAATTTGATTTATCTGCGCATCATATGGATGTTAAGACCGCGTTTTTAAATGGAATACTCAAAGAAAATATATACATGGAAGTACCAAAAGGTATTTCTGCTGAACCAAATTATGTTTGTAAATTAAATAAATCACTTTACGGCTTAAAACAATCCTCCAGATGCTGGTTTGAGCGTTTCGATCACACTCTTAAAGCTATTGGTTTTAAAAATTCAAAAGTTGACCCATGTCTATATATTTTAGATAAAAATAATATGAATGAAAATGTATATATAATTTTATATGTAGATGATTTAATTCTTTGCACCAAAGATGAAAATACTATGCAAATGTATAAATCCTGCTTAATGCGAAAATTTAATATGACAGACTTAAATGAAGTTAAATTCTTTTTGGGTATAAAAGTAGAACGTACCAAAAACACATTAACGTTAGACCAATCAGCGTACCTTGAAAGTGTTTTAAGCAAATTCTCAATGACCGACTGCAATCCTTCTAAATCACCTTTTCCATCTAAATTAGATCATGCCGCTTTAAATTCTGATACATATTATAACGCTCCTTGCAGGAATGTGATTGGGTGCTTGATGTATGCAATGCTTTGTACACGGCCAGACATATGTGCTGCGATCGGTATTTTAAGTCGGTATCAAAGTAAAAATAATGAAGAATTATGGCAATGTTTAAAACATCTTTTAAGGTACATTAAAGGAACAATAAACTTAAAATTGACCTATCAAAAATCTGAGTACAAACAATTGATTATTGGCTATGCAGATTCAGATTGGGGTGGCGACCCAATTGACAGAAAAAGTACAACAGGGCACATCTTTCAAGTGTTCGATAATTGTACAATTTCGTGGAATACACGAAAACAAAACACTGTCGCTGCATCCTCAACAGAAGCCGAATACATGGCTTTATTTGAGGCTGTTAGGGAAGCGATTTGGATAAAGTCATTGCTTAATAGTATTTCGTTTCCTGTAGACCAGCCAATAATAATTTTTGAGGACAACAACAGTTGTATCAATATTGCAAATAATCCGACAAGTCACAACAGATCGAAACATATCGACATTAAATACCATTTTACGAGAGAGCAAATTACCAACAAAGTAATAAAGCTAGAATATATTTCCACAGGAAACCAACTAGCTGACATTTTCACAAAAATGGTACCTACAACCAAGTTCCTTGAATTACGAAGAAAGTTAAATATAATGTAATCATCATTAAAATTGTATAATAAAAGATATACAACCCTCAGTAATTAATGAATTGATAACAGTTATGAACTTAATTGATTAAATAACGTTTTTTTTGTTAAAATCAACCATGATATTGGAATTTATTTGTTATGTTTTTCTCCCAAATCAATGTTAATTATATCTATGTTATTGATATAAGTACTTGAATATTTGAGGGGGACTATTGGTATTCATGATTGTAGAACAAATATCCAAGTCATATTTTTCTTGTTATTACGTCATCAATCAGGTTGCGGCATACCGCCACTATTTTTGTCATTCAAATATAGAACATTGAAACGTGCACATCTTTTATTTTTCACTGCCCGTTTTTTCTTCAATCACGTATTAATAAAGAATATAAACATTTATTTGTTCAGTAAAGCTTTATTGCATAAAAAAACTATGTACAAAAGGTGGACTGAAGGCCGTAGGGCATGCTTTGCCAATCATACCTTTGAGCTTTGAGCTAAGCAGAAATGATTAGAGGGCGCGGCGTAGCGACAAAATAAATATAAAAAGAGAAATCACAAAAATAATAATACCAATAATATGACACGAAATGAAATATAAAATATACAATAAACATCTTTATTTATCTATAATTTTAAGTTTTAACCAAAAATAGTTTGAAGAAAACTTATAATTTTAAATACCGCGTATCACTTATCGGGATACAACCCTAACATTGGAAACATAGAACACAAACTATCGAGTGAATTGTACACAAAGCATCTCCACGAGAAACCAACAGATACTGTATTAGTGCCAGAAACTTTGCGCAATGCAATAACAGGAAATCCCTAAGGAAATCCAGCGGTCGACGTCGAAATTATCATTTAAAAAGTCACTGCAGTCCCACTACAGGAATGAACTGTCTCTCCTGTCTCAGTGACACTGTGTTCTTACCATGTGTACCATCCTTATTATGTATACGTAACAATGTATTTCTATGAATTTTTATGTATTTTTATTTAATTTTATGTAAGTAATTAGTATGTATGTTTATAATTTTATTTTGTACTTAAATAACTTCAGTTAACTTTTTACTTTACTTTTTACTGCATGTGCACCGCCTGAATTTTCTCTGCTTGGCCCTATGGTTGACTGGTAGAGAATGCCTTCGGCATTAAGTCCACCATTGTACACATGTTTCTGCAGAACTTAAAATAAATAAAAAAATAAATAAAAACAGCATAGAAACAGCAACTATACTGCAAAATAAAATTTTGGCTTGATCCGTATTAAATATTTTATTTGGTCGAGTACAAAAACGGAAGAGGTTCTTCTATATGTTTGTTTTATCATACGACCTTTATTTTAAAGTTCTTTCTAATGTTTCGCTTGGCTCACACAGTAAGAAGCACTATTCTACGAGTAGTCTCAGTTACTCACTGGCTTGTCAAATTACAATTTTAGTCTTAGACAAGGCATCAAAGCAAATTGTATCGTAGGTACTAATTTACGAAACTGCGTTTGCATGTGATGTAACTTGATTTAAAATCCAATTAAAACCATTGCAGTTATGTTAAATTAACGTTGAGATAGTTCAACAGAAGCCGAGCCTAGACAAGCCTCTTCAAATCACATAAATCACTCGAGCCGCTACTCCAGCTTTCGTAAATCAAACGCGCGTGAAATACTCGCATTCGGAACACGAGTAATTCCGTTTGAAACAGGGCAACCAATCAGGGGAGGTGTCCACTAACTTACTGGTACTAAATAGGGCTCGTCGGTGACCACATCGCGGGCTAACGAGGTAATTGCGTGTACGCAGAAACGTTACTCAGAGGGCTTACTCTAACGGTCGATTACAATATTTTGCTCAAATTCCCCATTCCTGTTAATTAAATGTTCTTATAACCGAATGTTGTCTGGAAAAAATCGCTACAAACGATAAGACCGCCTTAATTGTACATCTTTCTATTATTATTTCAGAAATAAAAAAATCCATATAGTGGGTTGGTAGTTACAGAAAAAAATTCTTACAAGCTAGGGTTAGTTAGTTCTATGTTAAACTTGTCTGTAATTTTGATTTGTGTTGTACAGTAAAGTGTTAACATCTATCTATCTTTTCTGCCTACCCTTGACTAAAAGTTAGATCACAGTCAGTTAAAGCTGAAAAAAAGGATTATTTTGCTTTAAATTTCCACTAAACGACGCCAACGCAGAAACCAAAATACATCCAATGTAATGACCTGAAAAAGCTAGAGCTGGAAGTCGCAGGACTTACAATACCTACAACTCACAACGTGACACAGAAGATTCTCCTAGAATCACAACAATGACACCAACAAAACACTCGACGCGTTTCGCCACTACACGTGTCATCCATCAAAATTGGGAACTACATTTATCAGCTTGTATAATCATAAGTTTCCTATATTTAGATCCAGTTTTATTGTAAGACCAATTTTGAGAAAGAGAAATATAGACATTATCATTAACTATATCACGGTCAGTTTCATACTCAAAGAAATTTAAAATTACAGTCATTAAAGTGACAGCAATCTGACTTTCAATCAAAGATAGATAGAATATTGAAACGGGTCACACGCCGTAGTGCCTATTTTCTGATGAAGCCATACATGTCACTCCCTCTTAAATGCTTGACCAAACGAACCAAACGCACTGGCAGAACAAAACGTTCGGAAGATAAGGCCTCAAATTCATAGGGCATACGCAGTTTTCCTTAGTTTTGAATGTAGCTGTCTCTATCACACATGCTATTGTGTCTATGAAAGCATGAAAATGGCTTAAGTTGAAAAGCGAATCCTCTCAATAATTCTACTTTGTCCGTACGAGCAACCGGGATTTATTTATTTAGTGTATATAAGTATATATTATGTGTATTTTTAAATATGTAATCTAATATAAATTTATTGTATATTTTATCTCATGTGTCACGCCGCCGCTGTACCTACGCCGCCGCTCTGCGATGAATCACCCGCCCGGCCGATACTTGCAGTTGCACATTCACCGAAGTTGAGTCAGCGGTCGAGTGACATAATAAGCGATCAGTTGTGCCCGTCTGCTACTAAAAGTGTGCAGAGTATAGTAATCGCAGGTGAAAATATAGACAAACAAAATGAATGGATTACAGTAACTACCAAAAAGAAGAGCTCTAAGCGATATAGCAATAAGATAGGGTCAGCAAAACAAATGGCGAATTTCAAATCAGCGGATTTAAAAGTGCCTTTATTCCTGTCAAATGTGCACTTAGATACTAAACCAGAGGCAATCAGTGACTACGTATACAAACAAACGAATGAGAAAATATCATTAATTAAAATATCACAGCGCAAAGAGAGAGGATACAATGCATTTAAGATGTTTGTACCCCGGCATAAATTATATATGTTCCTAAATGAAAAAATGTGGCCTGAAGGAATAATATTCCGTCGATTTATGGATTACAATTCGCAAGGAATGAATCGTGATGAGGCTAGCAAACCAGACCATAATGGATATGGACAGCAATGATAAAAGTACGTCGTGTAACAGTATTGTTACATTTAATTGCAAATCTGTGAAGAGATCACTAGAGGGAATTCGACAGTTATGTAAGACAGCTGATATAATAGCCCTTCAAGAAACGTGGCTAATGACACACGACCTGTCTTACCTGGCGTGTATCGACACTGACTTCGGGAGCACCGGGACGTCTGCAGTGGACACTACGGCTGGAGTACTGGTTGGGCGACCCTATGGAGGGGTTGCACTGCTATGGCGAAAAAGTATGTTCCCCTCTGTTTCCGTTATACCGTGTTCTAGTGCTCGAATTTGTGCCATTAAAATCGATCTAAGTAATCAATCGATAATAGTGTGTAGTGTATACATGCCTGTTGACTGTAATGAAAACTTAACAGAATTTACGGATTGCTTGGGCTACCTAAATGCTATAATAGAGGAGGGTGAGTGTGAGACAGTGTTTTTACTAGGTGACTACAATGCACACCCAGGTCAGCCGTTTTATAATGAGTTGATTACGTTTTGCTCTGAACAGAACTGGATTTGTGCTGACGTGAGTAAATTAGATTGTAATTCATTTACCTTTGTTAGTGATGCTCACGGGACGGGGAGATGGTTAGATCATTGTATGGTTACTGAGTCAGCAAACAAATTGATAACTAGCGCGAAAATTTTATACAATGTATACTGGTCTGATCATTTCCCTCTCCAGATTGAATGTAGGCTAAGTTGTGTTATACCTAAGGTTGTTTCTAGAAATATAGCTTGTAATAAAGTTAAATGGGGCGTCAGAACTGATGATCAGATAAAACACTATACAGAGTTGTGTAACAAGAATTTAAAATTAATAGATTTTCCATCTGACTTTATTAATTGCAGCTATGGCTTTTGTAATGATTTATCTCATAGAAATATAATTGATAACTTATATAAAAACATAGTATCTACTTTATCATCTGCGGCAATCGAAAGTAACAAGGGCAATGTTTGTAGAAATAAAAAACGAGCTGTCATAGGCTGGAATAAGCATGTCAGTGCGGCCCACAAAGAGGCCAGATCAAAATTTACGATGTGGGTTGTGTATGGTCGGCCTAAGCAGGGGCTCATTTATGATGAGATGGTAAACAGCCGTCGCATTTTCAAAAGTAGACTTAAGTGGTGCCAAAATAATAATGATCAAATCAGAATGGATATTTTGGCTACTCACCATTCTAAAAACGATTTTAAAAAGTTCTGGAAGTCTACAAACCAACTTAACACCGGACCCGGCCTCCCTGAAGCGGTGAGCGGGGTGAGTGACGTAGAGCAGATTGCTAATCTTTTTAGGGATCAGTTTATGGTCTCATCACCGTTAGGACCATCGTCAGTTCCCATGCCCAATGCTGAGACTAAGCGTGACATGAGTGTGGTTACCAATGGAAAAACTATTTCAAGGATTATAAAAAATATGGTAGCTGGTAAATCGCCGGGCCACGATGGTCTCAGTATTGAGCATTTGAGGCATGCAGGTATACATCTGCCCAGAGTTTTGGCCTTGCTTTTTAATATTTGTTATGCACATTCTTACCTGCCCGCTGACTTAATGAGAACCACAGTGGTTCCTATTGTAAAGAACCGCACAGGTGACGTGTCGGACAGATCAAACTACAGGCCAATCTCCTTGGCAACGACAGTTGCCAAGGTGTTTGACAGTGTGCTTAACTCAGTGTTGGAAGAGCATAGTACGCTCCATTATGGCCAGCATGGCTTTACGCGGGGTCTGTCGACGGAGACTGCAATACTGAGTTTAAAGCACACTGTCAAATATTATACAGACAGGAGTACACCAGTGTATGCCTGTTTCTTAGATCTCAGCAAAGCCTTCGATCTGGTTTCGTACGACATCCTGTGGCGTAAGTTAGAGAAAGTAGGCATACCTAGTGGCTATACAGATTTGCTTAGGTTTTGGTATTATAATCAGGTGAACTATGTGAGATGGGCGAACAAATATTCCGAGCCGTACAGGATGGAGTGCGGGGTGAGGCAAGGGGGGTTGACCTCCCCTAGGCTCTTCAACCTGTACGTGGATGCACTGATCCGGGAGCTTAGTGGCATGCGCGTCGGCTGCCACATCGGAAAAGTGTGCGTTAACAACATCAGTTACGCCGACGACATGGCCCTGCTGGCGCCCTCGGTCGGTGCACTAAGGTCGCTTCTCGCTGTTTGTGAAAAATTTGCTGTCTCACATGGTTTGCTATATAATGCCAAAAAGTCACAGTTTATGGTGTTTAAGGCTGGCAGTAAATGTCCAAATGTAGTACCCCCTATAAAACTCTACAATCAACCCCTAGAAAGGGTCTATAGTTTTAAGTATCTGGGACATATTGTTGCTGACAGTCTTAAAGACGACAGTGACATTGAAAGGGAACGCAGGGCGCTGTCGGTCAGGGCAAATATGTTGGTACACAGGTTTGGTCGCTGCACGGATACAGTTAAAATCACGCTTTTTAAAGCATATTGTGTATCTTTTTATACGTGCAGTTTATGGACCAACTATACCAAAAAGGCCTACAGCGCCCTGCGTGTCCAATATAATAACGCCTTCAGGGCGTTGTTGCGGCTGCCGCGCTTCTGCAGCGCTTCTGCGATGTTCGCGCTGACAGGAGTAGATAGCTTTGAAGTTATCATGCGCAAAAAGACCGCATCATTGCTGCACAGAATACGCGGCAGCGGCCACAGCGTTCTGAAGGAGATGGCCGATAGTGGGGATTGTCCACTGATTGGTCACATGATCCAAAAAACTTGCTCCATTCACAAAATTAATTACTAACATAGTCATTAAGTCATTCCATTATACTAACACTCTGGATCGCAGTTGTCCGAAATAAATACTTTTTATTTTATTTATTTTTTTATTTATATTATTGGTATTAATATTTTTATGTTTTCTCTTTCATTTATTTTGTCGCACCGCCCACTTATCATGTCTGCTTAGTCCAAAGGTATGACTGGTATCTCTACCAGCCATAAGGCGTTAAGTCCACCTTTTGTACATAGTTTTGTTGTGCAATAAAGGTTAAATAAATAAGACAGCAAGAGTCGAAAATACGGACGAAGCGTTACAGAGTAGGACGCTGATCGGCATTTGTCCGGATATATGTTATGGTTTTATCCGTGCACTGATAGCGTTACTTGCGCTTTAAGAATCTTTTAGATAGTTGGTTTAGGTTAAAAAACCGCGATAGTTGGTTAATGGTACAAAAAGGAAGGAAATAAGTATATTTTTTTTTAAAAACGAATGTTTAACTAGCTTATAGGAACGTGTATGTTAGTTATAGAATCAGGCGTTACTTTGCGGAAATTCTGGATACCTGAAAAAGAGGGTTATTATTAGACATCGGATTATATGCACTATCAATGTGCCGAAATATGCATGCAAATATGCACTAAAAAAGGGCGAAATATGCACGAAAAACTCCAAAAATGCCCAAAATATGCACAATCAAAAACAGTTTACGTAACGAAAACAGGAGAATCTTTGTATATGTATTAATCCAAATGTTCTTAACAAACTTGTGACGTTTCGCGTTTGTCATTTAATATTTATGTATTTGTAAATCGAAAACTTCCTGCTACCTACTGCTCCTGCGCACACCTTCCCCTCTTTCTTGAAAATAGTTGTACACTACCTGAAGGTTGTATGGAAAGAGACGCCTTAATTGTACATATTTCTATAAATATCTACTGTCACAAAGTTTTCTAGTTTGCTTGCAATAAAGAGTTTATTAAATAAATCTATCGAGCCACGTGTTCATCACCTTTACCGCGATTTTCAGATCAGCGCGGCAGAAAGTTTGCCTCTATTTTGAAATAAACAATGTAAAACAGATCCCAAAGATAGGTTATTTGCGCTACAGCTTGTCTAACCAAAGATCGCGCTAAGTCTGAAGATCCTTTTACCTAGTTTTCACAGTTTTTTTGGCGAAATATGCACAATTGGGGAAAAAAAGCCAAAATATGCACTAACGCCGTATTAATAGAGTTATATGCATTTGCATATGCAAATATGCAAATGCATATAATCCGATGTCTAGTTATTATACTTCAAATTTTCACTATTAGACTGTCAGTTGTATTGTAAGTCCTGCGACTTCCAGCTCTAGTTTTTTCAAGTAGTTGCAGTTGGATGTATTTGGGTTCCTGCGCTGGCGTCGTTTAGTGGAAATTTAAAGCGAAAAAAATCCTCTTTTTCAGCTCAACTTGCATCTTATCTGTAGATAGGTACCCATTAACAAGCCGAGTCGTAACTCGGTAACTCACAGGTACTAAATAGAACTCGTCGGTGACCACATCGCGGTAATTGCGTGACGCAGATCACCATTAGCCCGACTATCCGATATGGCTTCATACGCACAAACACATTCACATTGTTTAATTGCTTTTTATGATACTTATTTGTGTTAGATTTATTATTTAATAAATTTTGCACTAAAGGTGGACTTAACGCCATAAGGCATTATTTATCTACTAGTCATAATACCTTTGGGTTAAGCAGTAGTGAAATGATGACGGAATGGAGGTGACTTTAACATATATGTAAAAGAAAGTGGTGTTAGTCACACTATTTACAACTCAAGAACGGAGGAACCGTTTTGGCTGAATATTGGTGGAGAGGTAGGTTAGAACAAGGAAACGGACATACGATATTTTTTATCCTGTTCGACCACGATTGTGAAAACAAAATGGATTCCACGCGGACGAAGTCGCGGGGGGCCACTAGTTAATAATAAAACGAAATAGTTTTTTTAAATCTTTTGGTTAGCGCTCTTAATTAATACGACCGGTATTTTTAAATAGAGGCTGAAGATTTATTTGGTCAAATGTAAAGATTTAAATTAACTATGACAAAGGTGGAAAGTATTTAATATCAAATCAATCAGTAACCAAGCCTCCCAAGACATAAATACAAAATCAATCACATTTATGCAACTTCGTAAGATAAAGATTTACTCTTTAATTTTTCGATGTTAAATTATAAGAGACTCTTAATATAAAGAAAAATCATGCATTGAGTAAAGTTTTGCCTTATGTAGTAAAATCAAGACTGATCATAATAAAAGTTAAAACATGGCGAATCAGTGAAGCAAACATTACACTAATAATAATAATAATAATGGCATAATTGTATGATCCTTTTGATGATTGAAATAAATGACATTATTATTATTATTACATCACAAGGCATTTACAAAATCTTAGTGGCATACTTTAAGACAACCTTTCCTTAAGTGTAAACCCTGAAGCCCACACATTGGTAGTTTGTGTAAACTGTTCACACTCACTGTTTGACATTAGCTTTTCGCCACTAGGCAATTTACAGCCTTACTCCAAATTGATAAGACTTAAACTGGTATTATGAAAAGTGTATTAGAATCGAATTGTGTTTGGTGCAATGATGTGGCATTTCATATGGCGTATGGTCAAATAGACTTTCATTTTTGTTGTCATATCCCTTTGGGCTTATTAGCCGTGTTTACAAATTGTAGAGAGGTGCTAATAAGATCACCTACCGTCTTTTTATCATCTCTACGAGCTCTTGAGCACGATTGTGTACTTTCAAAGCACATATTGCAGGGCGTCTCTTATATCACTAAGTTAAATAATAACTTTATTTCGTTTACAAAGTTTTTATGTTTGAACAAAATGTAATTTAAAATCTGAAATAATGGTTATGTGCGCGTCTAAGAAACTTTTAGGTATCACATTAACTACTTTCAGAAACTTGGTTTATTACAAAAGATTAATATGAGTAGCGAACTAGAGATGTTTTTTGAAGAATATAGTTTTTGAAGTAACGATCCTTTCAATTACATTCAACAAGAAATTGTCAATTACTGTGCTTTCAAAAGCGCATTGTTTGTTCGCCTTCAAATATTCGATGTCGTCGTTATCTATGACAAAATTATTTACTTATCTACAGCTTGTTGCTTAGGTACAGATGACAGCTGTACATAGACACACTGCGACATTTCACAAGCTTGTAATAAGGGCGATTTTTCAACAAAAATGGGTAGCTGTGCTGTTGGTCGGTACTTACAGCACAATGTGCTATAAACTAGCCCGAGCAAATGTATCATTACAGTAACTCCGGCGGGGAATATACAGGGATATTCATTTAAACGGCCCGCGAGTGTGTTGCATGTATCTAGTTTGCATACCGTCTGCAAGCCGGGATATTGTTTGAGGACCTTACACACGCGCGTCTAGACGTTTGGCTCGTAAAAAATTGTTTTTCGAGCGAGCGCGGACGTTATGGGTGGAAAATTTGTGCAACTAAGAATCGATTACGAGTAGCATTATAAAAAAAAAATTAAAAAAAATGCAGCCATTTTAGAAACTCCTGTAATTTTTCTGTTTTTTTTATGAGTAGCTTTTATTTGCAAAAGGTTAACATTTAAATCCGTTCTGCCATTTTCAGGTGATGCACGTACATATACGCAGACAAACAGAGACACAAACAGACAAAATTTTTAATAGTAGGTATTTTTGATTGTGTGGTGATTGTTATATTATCTACTAGCTTATTGCTAGCTGCTTCGCATGCGTGGCTTTCGGTCCCCTGATAGTATTAAGCATGTTATTATACACAAACACCTTCCTCTTGAATCAAAAATCTTTTTAAAAAATTGCAACAAAACCCGTTGAGTAGTTACAGACCAGACATAGGGTCAGACGCAATTGCTTTAACTAATTAGTGATCACTGATTGTCAGCAAGCCTTGAGGCGTTCCGCCCCATCGATTTCTTATATTTCGTCACCGTCGCCAAATCATGCCACATTATACAGGGGAGTCGTGTACAACCCATTTTCAGGGATGTCGTGTACCGACAAATCCACATTTCTTATTCTATACTCTCCTCTGTGGTAGGTTGTTGAGCTGGCGCATGTGTTAGCCTCTTCGAACAATACAATGTACAATAACTAACATAGAGTCGTAAGAGTAAATCTGACTGGATGTATATCCAGTATCCGTATGGATATTTGTTCAAACGGGCCTGTTGTCGCTTCGCATATCGTCTCGAGAATACAAACTATGTCTACAACTCAAGTCTTTTATACAATACTCAATGAAACTGCTCTGTTTACGAACCTTAATGTTTTGCATGATATACTCGTATTTAATTAAATCTCTATAAATAAAAAAATTGGTTGCCTGTAAAGTCGGTATACGCGCGAAAGTTTTACGTGACAACGACTCTGAGTGGTAAAATAATATTAATATGAATATTCATTCGTATAACATGAACCGGTGTGTATGCCTATCTCTCTCTCTCTCTCTCTCGCTCTGTCTCTCTCGCGCGAAACGTGAGCGGAGCAGCGTAACGCAGTTTCTTGAGGTGTCACCCGGCAAACCAATTTATAAGACGTTGTCACGTCAAAAATGAATCGCCAAAATGTATGTGGATGTACACGCATAACTTTGGATTAACTGCACATTGGACGATTCTTGTATGTGTTCCTTAATGTATTTAAGTACTAGCTGACCCGGCGATCTTCGTACCGCCTTAGCGTTGAAATGATGGAACAATGTCATCGAATGACATTGACATGAGTTACGCGCGTTTTTTAAGATATGCAAAATTAAATGTATATTTTTCAATATTTCTGAGAGATTTTCTTAAAAAAAAAATCCGTAAGAACCTTCTCCTAATTTAATAATAACAAATACAACAAAAAAGAATTAGTGAAATCGGTCCAGCCATTCAAGCGTGATGCCGTGACCAAGGAAAACGGGTTTCATTTTTATATATATAGATTTCTATCCGTTATTCTAGCCACCATATCACAAGCTAACGCTTAGTTTGGGGCTAGGTAATTGGTGTGTTCGTTAAAACAATTTATTTATTTTATTTATTGTCGGGACAAGGTCTTCATATCAAAAAATGTATTATATAAAAAATATATTTTTTCGTTTATAAAGGTTAGACAATCGAGGGAAGGTTTCAATTATGGGAAAATATGGACAGGACCGCGCCTGCCGGGTTCACTAGTAGTAAATATAAACTTTCAAGGCGATGCCGAAGGTATGGTATTTAAAAGCCTTCTCTCTAGCCACGGCCATGTGGGTATTAATCCTACGATTATGATAATTTTCTTTTAGTCATGCATTCTAATTGATTTGAGTGGTGAGTCTTCAACGCTTTATGCTTCAAATCAACCGGTAAGATTGTTCCTCCAGTTCTACTTAGATTGTTTTTCTTCAGTTTTAAACAAGGTAGCTGGGAATGTCTTGGAATCTCGGCCCCTACAGAGGCCGACGTCGACCAAACGGGTCTCAAAACCCCTAAGCCGACCCAACACGGCCTTCCGGCCCCCCGTCCCCATTCGCCTCCACAGCCCCCGAGCGGGCTGGCAAGTCGGGTGCCCAAGGCCCCGATCTCCTTCTTGAGGCCCCAACCACCCACAGAGGTACTCCACGGTATCATCCCACTGCAAGCAGTGCTCCAACTGCTGCACGCCCTGCTGACCCAGATCAGGCAGGGGATGGATCCATGCGCGGCGATTCTCAACGGGCTGTCTCAGCTCGTGATGAGTCACCGCGCGTGATACAGGCAGCAGCAGAGGACCTGTCGTCGCGAGACGGCCGCGCACAAGCGGCAACAAGTACCGTGGGCCAGTGGGCCCACGAGATGAGGCCCGGGGAAGGAGCGGATGCTCGAACCCGATCCGCCCAGTAGGGCGAAGAAACCCGATGATGATGATGTCTGGGAACCCGGAAATCATATTATGTAACGCTGTTAAGGTTAAGGTACTAAGCTTTAGTAAAGATTAGGATGTAGATATAGCTCTAAAGAGGAAAAAATTAAAAGAAAACATAGCCCAGAACCTGTTTTTTGTCTGTTTGTGTCTCTGTTTGTCTGTGTATTATATGCACGCGTATCACCTGAATATGGCTGAACGGATTTAAATTAAAACCTTACCAATCTGTCAAGAAAACTCCCGGCCAGGTTATTATGGGCTACAATTTATTTTGAAGATCTGAATATTTGAGGTGGAACCCCAGCAGCCTAGCTTAACCGTAAGAGTTATGAATATGACGCCATAAGAAAAATTGTTCAACATGATGAGCACTTTTCGTTCTCGACATAGAGAGAGAGCGTAGGGCCTTGTCTGTGCGTGCTAATATGATTGCCCGCAGATTTGCTCGTTGTTCGAGGGGCGTCAAAATCACTTTGTTTAGAGCGTTTTGTACGTCCTTTTACACGAGCAGTCTGTGGGTGAGCTATACGCAGAAACAGTACAATGCCCTACGTATCCAGTACAACAATGCTTTCAGGGCGCTGTTGGGGCTGCCCCGCTTCTGTAGCGCGTCAGGGATGTTCGCCGAGGCCCGAGTGGATTGCTTTTATGCAACAATGCGCAAAAGGTGCACATCCCTGGTGCGCAGGGTGAGGGCCAGTCGCAATAGCGTGCTGAAGGCATTCGCAGAGCGATTTGACTGTGTTTACCTGAACCATTGTGATATGGTTCACGTGACCTCAGTAAATTATTACTTCTGATTATTATTTGATTATTATTTTTAATTCATATTATTTTAACTAATTTAATACCATTGTAATTGTATGATCCTTTTGATGATTGAAATAAATGACATTATTATTATTATTATTATTAAAAAAATGAAGATTTGGAATACTCGTTCCTGATGTGACACACAGGAACCCAGCTAAACCGTAAGAAGTATGAATATAGCGCTTAAGGAAAAGTTGCTTAATGTCACGAGCAATTTATGTACTTCATGAAAAAAAAGAAGATCTGAATATCTGATGTTGAACTCTAGCAGCCCAGTTCAATAATAAAAGGTATAATTATGACGTCTTAAGAAAAGAATTTCGGCGTGACGAGCACTTTCTGTCTCCATTATCAAAAATGAAGATCTTATTTGGCACGTCTGCAGCCCAGCTATACCGTAAGGAGTATGGAACTCACGCACTTACGTATTAAACCTAGAAAAAGTTGTTCAGCGTTACGTGAAATTTATCCTCATTTAAAAAAAAATATTAAGATCTGAATGCGAAATACTAGCAGTCTAGCTTAACAGTATGAAGTACGGACATACGTCTTCAGTACTTTGAATTGAGAAAGATAAAGTTCCAGGAGTTTTAAGAATTAAATTTTATAGATATGTAAGCCCCAAATGCACGCGAACGAAGTTCGCGGGCGTCCACTAGTTCGTAATAAAATCCTGTATTATGAGTGAGAGAATTAAACCAAGTCAAAAACGTTCAGTTAACAAGCTAACGTACCTGGTATCTTATCGATTTGTTTTACAAATTGAATGCATTTATTTTCTCTTTAGTTACACAGTGAGAAATTTACTAAAATAGATGAGGGGGCTATCAACTCTGATTGCCGCAATCAGAATACTTTAGAGTATGGAAATGCGGCGTTTCGACGAACGGGTGTCGATGCTGGGGTGTCGTCGTCTACTTGTCACTGTCACAAATAGGCCACATGACACCACCAATCGTTGACTTACTTTTTATTATCTGTCAAAACGGTCTGCCTCCATAGATTTTGTATGGGAATACAAGAAAGTGACGTCACGGTCATGTATCAGAAATCGGAGTCAATTGACCGAATATTTATTGAGTTCAGTGTGTTTAAAAATTGGTTTACAGCTTTTTGGAAATATACTGGTTGTATTGACTTCATAGGGGCTATGTTTTTTAAACGCCATGGTTTTGAAAATATTTAAGATAGGTGTCACCATGCCTATTGTACCTTTATTTTGAACTGCGGGTGATTCATTTGAATTGAAACTACACTATGGTGCCTTTGTAAGTAGGTAACTTGCAAGCCGTGGTGTTCACGAATACTTGTCACAAATACGCTTTTTGTAAACATGACGCAACTTTTGTGTTTCATAGCTGCGTGTGCGTGCGCAAACCATTACGTCCGACAATTATGCACTTTTGGTGCAATAAAGTTGGACATACTTCCAATCCTTCCATCTTACTGAAGAAAAGCTATGTAGGTAAGTAATTTTGGTGTTTCTACTAATGAAGATAAATCATACATGGATCTAGTAGTAGTAAAAGTAGTCCACCAGGCTTACAAACACGATAGCGTCAATACAGTTAAGACACGTAACTATTTAAGATCCATTGTTACCAAAATTTTAAAATTAAAATATTCGCATAGCTACAGTCTCTTTATCATGCTCCATGCTTTTGCTTTTGGTCATTATCTTATATCGCTAGAGATAACATTATTCGCTTTTTTATGAAAGCAATAAGTTGCAATCTTGCAATTGACATACCTTACAGAGGCTTCGATACAACACTTTACTCAAAACGCTATCTGTAACACGTCTCGTCTATCCCCGACCACTTTTCACACGGTGGAAATTGAAGTCAAACTGGCCATTTGCATTCGAATCGGTGTAGCTTTTTCACGTGTAGAAACGATAGCGTGATTTATGCACGCCATTTCACAAAGTGTGCCTAATCTAACGACGTGCTATTAAGGGGATGCAATATCGTAAGTAATATGTAAACGACCGATGCACAAACATTAGTGATGTGCCGTCTAAATTTCACGATGGACTCGCCAGGTGAGTCGCCAGCACTACATACTAATTTAAATTGACTCGCCAAAAAAACATGGGTAAAAATCTTTCTTTTGTAATTTTTATAAACCTTCCCTATCTAATCTACTTTGAGAATAAGTTTTGTATTTTTACAGTTTCATATATGAAATAAATGTAAAATGTAACTTGTAATTATACAACAAAAAAAACAGTTTTTTTCATGTATAAATATACATTAATGTATGGTGTTGTAAAATTGAAAAAAGCATAACCTACGTTAATTGTAAGAAAAAACCTTTTCATTCCACCATCTCGGAAAGAGTCATTTTGCTCTTCAATATCTGAGTGGAAAAGCCGTTTTTATTCACTAGAGGTTAAAGTAAATTTGAATTTAGAACATCGTGTGCACCAAGTTTGTGAATTAAAAAAATCATTAAACCTATTTATTGCTACCTCTATGGTGCCAAATATATCATACAATTTTTTTTTAATTTGTCAAAGGTCAAACTCGGAACCTTCTTGGTGTTCTTTTTTCAATTTGCTTTGTTGGCGGTTCTTTACGCGTCATTGTTTCACGTCATTGTTAAACCTTATATTAAAAACAAGAAATTTGAAAACAAGTGAAAAAACTAAAATGAGTGATTCTAGCGACGAGGAAGTTTGTTTTACGCCAACGGAATTGACTGAAACTATTAATAATGCGCAAATGATCTTTCTCCCTCAACAATCAAGCGAGAAGTATTCAAAACAGTACGTTATGTTCAATACGTGGCGACTAGCAAAAGGAGCCAAAACTTTCTCAGAAAACGTTTTGCTGGCATATTTTATAGAATTATCCGAGAACAAGAAAGCAAGCACTCGAAAAACAGTACACAAGTGACTAACACCAATATTAGGTACAGTACCCAACAAAAATATTATCACACTCAATTTAAATAATAATACTTACCTGTCATAATGTAGTAGTTAATACCTAAACTGAAATAAAAGTAGCTATCTTGTGATTGTCAACGGTTTTATTTGCATTTAGTCATTTCCTCGCTGAGGTGGAATGAAAAGTTACGTGTTGCACTCGAGTGCAAAGATTTTTCACCTCGTGCTCTTTTGATTCCCTCGCTAACGCTCAGGATTCTAATTTTGAATCACTCGCTGCGCTCGTGATTCAATTTTAGAATCCTTCGCTTGCTCGGTCATCAAAATTTAACACGCAGTTAAAAAGCAACTTTGCACTCTTGTATAACAAATAACTATTATTTCATTGAATTTATTTTTTAGAAACTTAGAGTATCAAATGTATTATCTTATATATAAAAATGAATTGCTGTTCGTTAGTCTCGCTAAAACTCGACAACGGCTGAACCGATTTCAATAATTTTGGTCTTGAGATATTCGTGAAAGTCCAGGGAAGGTTTAAAAGATCAGAAATTTTAAAAAAGCAACGGGCAGGACATCGTCTGCCAGGTCCGCTAGTCTTATATATAAAAATGAATTGCTGTTCGTTAGTCTCGCTTAAACTCGAAAACGGCTGAACCGATTTGAATAATTTTGGTCTTGGGATATTCGTGGAAGTCCAGGGAAGGTTTAAAAGATCAGAAATTAAAAAAAAAAGCAACGGGTAGGACATCGTCTGCCGGGTCCGCTAGTCTTATATATAAAAATGAATTTCTGTTCGTTAGTCTCGCTAAAACTCGAGAACGGCTGAACCGATTTGAATAATTTTAGTCTTGAAATATTCGTGGCAGTCCAGGGAAGGTTTAAAAGATCCGAAAATTTTAAAAAATCAATGGGCAGAACAACGTCTGCGGGGTCCACTAGTCTTATATATAAAAATGAATTGCTGTTCGTTTGTCTCGCTTAAACTCGAAAACGGCTGAACCGATTTGAATAATTTTAGTCTCGAAATATTCGTGGAAGTCCAGGGAAGGTTTAAAAGGTTATAAAGTAAAAAAAAAACAGCGGGCAGGACAACGTCTGCTTGGTCCGCTAGTAATCGAAAAATAATAATTTTACTTTTGTGATTTAAATACATTTTGACCTTTCAGGCCTTACCTTCAGGTTTACCGACAGTTTATGCCATTATTTTATGACATTATTCATCTTTACTGTAATGTTTTTACTATCGTACTAGCGACTCACTCTTGCTTCGGTGAGCGTTAATCAGTAAAATTCCATAAGAATGTAGGTATGTAATCATGTACATAAACCTTCCTGTTTAATTACTCTATTTATTACAAAAACGCATTAAAATCTGTTGCGTAGTTTAAAAAAATTAAACATGTATAGAGATAGGGACAGAGAGAAAGCGACTTTGTTGTTAACTATGTAGTGTTTTTTATCCTAGCGGGTTCACGGAATTGCAGAATGCATTTTTTTTCTAAAGTTATCAAAATTGTGTATACATACGGGTCACAGTGTTAATGTTCCTTTTAGCGTTTGTTTAGTCCACACTTTGATTTTCAGTAGAAAATACGAACGCGTTTTGGAAATATTGACGAAAAACATTGGACTCGCCAGGCGAGTCGCCGGCACAGGAACAAAATTTATATTGTCTCGAGAGGCGAGTCGTTGGCATCGAACGTGTTTACTGAAGTGAAATGTCTTCGTGGGCGATATTATTCGCTGTCGTCTTGAAATTTTCATTAATATTTACCAATTTTACTGGCGCTCTCCACCGTATTCTATATAAGATACATTTATAGAATAATATTGCAAATGAAACTGCTATCGAGGATTTCTATTGACAACAAACGAACGCTTTGGGAACTGAATATTTGATTAAAACTCAGCAAAACTGCAGCGCAGCCAAAGTATTTTCGCAGAACTAGTAAAATACATCGCTATTTCACACTACGAGTACAGATAAGATCAAATCCGACCCAAGTTACTGGAATATACACCAATACTTTTCAAATATATTTAAAAATAAAATTATATCAGTACATGTTAGTGAACATGTGTGTAGTCAAGAATAAAAAAATAAATACACGAAATTTTCCAACGAAACCCATAAATGTTGGTTGCTTAATACATCTCCTGAGAGTATTTGCCGAGCGCTTTGACTGCCAGTACGTTTATCACCTTAGCAAGGTGCATGTACTGGCTAATGCTAAAATATTATTTTTAAATACCATTAATAACCATAGATTTTTTTTATTATTCAATAATTGCAATGTCTTATTAATTAATTATTTGTTTGTGGTAAACTTTATCAAATTATTATTAATTGTATGTGGTTCTTAAAAGGCTGAATAAATAAATAAATTATTATTATTTATTTAATCCATTTATCCAAACCATTAGATTTTCATCCATTCTATATCTTCTCAATATCAACTAACTCTTATTTCACCCCGTCAGATTGGTGTTTCTGTATTCAGATACCAAGAAAAATACCGCAGACTATGTTGTAACTAGAGATGGGCCGAGTACTCAGATAGTACTCGGTACTCGGCGTACTCGGTGGTTTTTTTAATAGTCGTACACGGCCGAGTAACTCGGTTCAAGTGACGAGTACTCGGTTATGTAAATTTAATAAACAGCATGTCTGGAATAAGTTTGCTAGTGGCCAACTGGATGAATTCTGTATATATATGAAATAAAGTATGTACATACCTAAATGACCACAGTCAATGAACAAGCCCCTAACCTGACGTTTGTTAATTCTTATTGGTTAATTATAGGACAGCTAGGCCGCTGCGGATCGACAAACTGTATGTAGTTCAAAAGATATATCATAAAATCAAATACATATTATGTTGATTAATGAAGTCATGATTTATTAATTCAAAATTACAGTGAGTAGGTATTGCTGGCAGCGCGTTGCGGTCATGTTTGATTTAGTTTTAGGACCTCAAATAAAACCGAGTAACTCGGCCGAGTACTCGGTACTCGGTTAAACCACTACTCGGCCCATTCTCTGGTATTAACCAGATGGCAGTTCAGACACAATGGGCTTGTGTTTTCAGCATTCGACAAGCGACTTAAAACCTATTACATTTGTCACGCGCTCTAGTACCCTTATAACAGAACGTGACTCGATCTTGTATAGATGTTTTATAACCAAATTGGAAAATGATAAATAAACAAAAATTTGTTTAACAAAGAAATGGAAAAATTGCTTAAGATCGAAATAAATCGTTTATTGGTAGATCAAGTGGAACGGTTTTCCATCGACAGTTTTTTTTAATATAAATCGCAAGAGATTTAGGTCCTATCCGTCTCGAGTTATGAAGTACATAGTTTTAAACGCTCTTAAAATTATATGTTGTCAAAGACAAAACTATTGTTAGCCATTGCGTTTATGGAACTCAAGTAAATACTTTACGTCCACAAAAACGTTTTTTTTTAGATTGTGAAAGTACGTACCCGCATACTCGAGTATAAATTTCCGGTTCATAGCTGGCTGACACATACGGTGATTGATGTCAGTATAATGAGGTATCTCCCACGTTTTTACTGGACGCAAATGGGCCGGCTCCTGACCGCAATCTACGACTTACTAGTTACGAGAAGTTTATAACGTAGCGGTCAATCCCGAAAAAAAAATGGCGGTTGGGATTCCATCTTTTTTGAGGCAGCGATGAAAGCATCTGTTTTATAAGTAGCAGCTACTAGACGAGAGATGTTTCGCCTGCACTAAAGTATTATATAATATGTACCTTACTTTTACAGAGTATTTAAACAAACCTATAATGGCTTAAGTGTGTTGTTGTGGCTGTAAAACTGAACCACTTTTCCAAAGAAACCTTTTTTTATGGTCAGGGAAATGCTGTTACGCATACCTGCCAGCCGCGGGGGCAGCTGGCATTTCCTTTTTTTTGAAACGCGTTAATCTGTTCAACCGCAATAATAACGTTTGTATTTTGATTGGATTTTCTTATTTTCAGGCAGAAATAATGACAAGTATAATTGTGCCAAGGTCCTATGAGTCCTGAGTTTTTCACGAAACTATATTAAATAGTAACCCTCAGTGCAAAACTGTCTTACTGCATTATTCAAAAAGAAAATCGTATTACTGATATCTAGTGTCACTAAAAAAGTTTTACAGTTCTCTGATTGGCTTCACATTAGTATACGCTAATTCTATTTGGTACGTAATAACGCCCTCTGCAACGAGGTTTGCACTAAATCATACTATACTATAGATCGTTATTATACAGGGTGTTACAAAAACTACTGTAATATCTAAACGGTGTTGTTGTGCCCGTAAAACTGAACAACTTTCGCAAAAAAACCTACGTCGAAATCTCAAAGAAAATTTTGGCTCGCCCATAGTAAATCGATCAACTGATTGGCAATTTTGTATGGGAGATCCGATTTTTTTTTTGAGAATTTGACCTAGGGGACCTCTTTGGGAATGTTGTGCAGTTTTACGGGAACAACAACAACCTTCAGTTATTACGGGTTTTTTTGGAACGTCTTGTATAGCCAAAGTACCGTTCGGTAATACGGGCCCTAGATCCGAAGCGGCGAAGTAGCGCTACCTATAATTGCAATAGAAGTTTTAATTACCCTTAGTACCTACAGATGGGCAAGTGATTTCAAAGGTAATTGAAAACTTTATATGGGCACTCCGGAGTTGGGCAACAGTTGGCCAATGAACGCTGGAGATATTTATCTACACTCGATCCAGGGAGATGTTGCTGGTAGGAAGTTTGGCTCAGTTCAAAAATGGGTAAGGTTTAAGATATTTTCATTTTCTCAAAGAATAATAATACAAATTCACTTACAGATAAAACCTTACAAATGTATAAGAAGTTGAAGGTCAAGAAGTTGACTATTAACCAAGAGGTCGCGGGTTCGAACCCCGCACTGTACAAACATTTGTGTGCATGAACATGTCTGTTTGTACTGGTCTTGGTGTTATATGTATATATTTAAGTTTATTTGTAATACCACTGTTGATTCTGATATCTGTAACACAAGTGTTTAAGCTACTTACCACGGAGTCAGATCAATGTATGTGATGTTGTTGTATATGTATATAACAATAGTAAATAAAAAGCAAGCGCATACAGATATTTAAACAATATGGTGGGTATGTCAAAGTTACTGACGCGTTCATAGTAGCAGTTAGCAGCCGTCAATCTTGTGTACCTTCACCGTGCAACCATGGATGTAGAAGTTTTTTGAGCGTACTTGGTATCCTAGTTTTATAACATATGTATTTTAACAACAAGAAAAGTAGGAAAATATCGTATTTATTGTGCGATTTGTACATATCAACGTTTTGTTCTGTTTACCATCGTCGATTCTTTTATCATTGAAGAAGTTATTATTTACAGGAGTTAAAAAAAAGTCCGTATTGATTTTGAGTTTCCCATATTTTAGCCCTGTTGCAAGTACCATTATCACGGAAATCCTTCTTTTATCTGTTAAATATTATTATTTCTATACATATAATCCTCGTGTCACAATGTTCGTTTCCGTACTCCTCCGAAACAGCTTGACTGATTCTCGTGAAATTTTGTGAGCATATTAAGTAGGTCTGAGAATCGGCCAACATCTATTTTGCATACCCCATTAGTGATAAGGGTTGTCCACCTTTAACACTTTTATAGCAAAATGACGTTTGCGCGGTCAGCTAGTTTAATCTAAAAATGTAATCTCTTGAGCCATGAATGACAAAAACGACATTATGTTTAAATTTAACATTATGCCTTTAAGGAAATCTCGTATCAGACCTGCTAGAGTGCGAGTGTGGCCAATGCCATGCCGGCGCGGGCGCAGTCACGAAGCCTTCCATATCCAACTACAACTGGAATACATTTACTACCCTAATGCTGTTAGATTTCATCGGGAAATAAACCGTGTTGCGATTGGTCATTAAGTTAACAGAGAAATCAAACTTATATTATAAATGTGAAAGTTTCTTTGTTTCAATGTTTGTCTGTCAATCACTCTGAAACTACTGAACGCATTTTGATGTAATTTGCTTTACAGACAGGGTTTTTATTAGCTGACTTAGGTTATAGGATAGATTCTTTCTGCAGGACCTTGAGGTTGACTGGCAGAAAATGCTTTTAGCATTAAGTCCACCCTTTGTACATTTATTGTGCAATAATTTTTTAAATAACATAAATAGAATATCTTTTATCCCAATTAAATGCTCCCTTGGGATAAAACAGTGAACACATTTGCGCGGACGAAGTCGCTAGTAAAATGATATTAGTGAATATGAAATAAGTTGGAAGGGTTATTATATTATATCCTTATAGAGAGCAGGCAATGAATAAATAATTAATTTTCTCATTCTCCTCATCAGCCTATAAACGTCCCACTGTGATGGAGCGAGACACACTCCACCACGCGGGCTCAGTGCGGATTGGTGGAGGAGGTGTGTTTTGTGAGGTAAATGACCAACATTACTGTCAGATGTTCTAAACCGCCCGAGGGCCTCTGTCCAAGCTTAACAACTAATATCTATCGATATTGACCGGGAGGACCAACAGCTTAATATGCCTTCCAAATAATTAATTTACATAAAATAATGTTACTCAAATTTTACCGGCTTCACACAAATGAATCAAAAGTTACAAATTAAGAAATAGCCTAAATAAGGAAATAACAAAAGGCATAAAAGCCGTGTAAAGGTGCTAAGCCTATTTTGAGTAAAGGCCACCGTGATCTTGACTTAAAAATCAAATGTACAGTAGGCAGCACGTCACGGTAAACACTGCGGTATCTTGTGCACTTGACATACGGGCGATTTTGCAACAGATGTGCCGGCCACTGTACATCCATACTAAAATTATAGATGCGAAAATAAGTCTGTCTGTCTGTTACTCAATCACGCCTAAACTACTGAACTTAATTGCATGAAATTTGGTGTGGAGATATTTTGATACCCGAGAAAGGACATAGGATACCTTTTACGCAAACTCCAACGCATTTGTTATATATAAAAATTAATGGCTGTTCGTTAGTCTCACTAAATTCGAGAACGGCTGAACCGATTTCAATAATTTTAGCCTTGAAATATTTGTGGAAGTCCAGGGAAGGTGTAAACTATGAATATTGAAAAATTACGAAAACAGCGGGCAGGACAGCGTGTACCGGGTCCACTAGTAGTAGATAAAACATAATATTTAGCTACGTTACTATCATAGATGAACTAACCATAATAGTAAGCTGTGGTCTCTGGCAGTGAGAATATTAAGTTGGCGGCAGTAATAATAACATTTAGCGTGGATGATTCACAATTTCACATTAAGCAAACTGGTTGTTGCAATTTAGATAACAATTTATTTTTAGAGTAACGTTAGACATCACTATCATGATTTGCAAATCAAATCAAATCAAATTTATTTATTGTGGAACACAGGTACAAAAAGCTCTTAATTAAAGTGACGTCTCACTGTGACCTGTTTTTACAGACATACAATATTTAGTTATAGTTAATTTCGTTAATTTATAGTTAATTTGCTCTGTTCTGTTATTCTATACTTGGTGAATAGAACCAGTAGATTATGTAGCCTCAATAAATACCGACGACTGCCTCGTTGGTGTAGTGGCAAAGTTTCTGCCTTACATCCAAGAGGTCCAGGGTTCGAATCCCAGGTCGAGCCAAAATTGATTCTGAGATTTTCAGTCATGAATTTTTCAGAAACAGCTCGAAGTAGGGAAGTTGGCGGTGTTACACCCCCGTGCCTCGGAAAGCACGTTAAGCCGTTGGTCCTGCGCCTGATCTCTCTCCGGTCATGTCGGATTGCCGTCTCACCGAACTTTGAGAGTGATGGAACAGTGAGTGCACCTGTGTATTGCGCTCACACTTGTGCACTATAATATCTCCTGCGTAGTTGGCTGATCTCTGTTGAGATTGGCCGCCGTGGTCGAAATCGGCCAGGAGGACTATAAATACCGACGTTGTAAAGGAAGTTGTATACTGTTTTTCTAAATTAACGCATTGCTTTTTGTACAACTTTTATAGAGCTGTCGGGCAGCGAAGTTTTTTCTAATCTTCACAATTTCTCAATCGAGATAAAAAATATTTACTTAGAATTGTAACAGTTTTTTTCCAACACTAGTATTTGTTAAGTAGGTAACCATTTCTGCTTAGCCCAAAAGTATGGCTGGTAGAGAATGCCCTACAGCGTTGAGTCCACCTTTAATACATAGTTTTGTTGTGCAATAAAGCTTATATAAGTATGCGCATGCTTATCTTAACTGAACATATACATATAATAATATAATTAAGTCTGTTATTCTGTTTGATAATATAGCATGTGGTGTTTACCAGTAAATAGTTTCTGTATTTAGTACTTTTAAGAAATAATGTATTTTTAGTTTAAGACTTGTATCGATGCATGAAACTGTTGGTAGACCTAATAAAAAGAATAAAAATAAAAAATTGGTTGCCTGTAAAGTCGGTATACGCGCGAAAGTTTTACGTGACAACGACTCTGAGTGGTAAAATAATTTTAATGTGAATATTCATTCGTATAACATGAACCGGTGTGTATGCCTATCTCTCTCTCTCTCTCTCTCGCTCTGTCTCTCTCGCGCGAAACGTGAGCGGAGCAGCGTAACGCAGTTTCTTGAGGTGTCACCCGGCAAACCAATTTATAAGACGTTGTCACGTCAAAAACCACTCGGTTATTTATTCACTACTACCACCTACCCAGGTGCAGAACTAAGTAGTTTTCAAGATAAACTATAAATCTTAACAAAGTTATTATTATTATTTTTAAAACTTTTTATTTAATGTGTCCCAACTGACAGGTCGCTTATCGCTCCGTTCTCGCGGGGCCTATTCCGGCAATAAGTGATTATAAATGAATCGCGTCGCGATTGTTTGAGCGGGTCGGTGACCCCGCCCAAAAGCGATGCTGCCCGCCGGAGCCGCGAGTGGTCTGCGCTCGCGATGTGAAAGGTGTGGCTGGAAATACTAGCGAGTTGGGACAAAAGTTGAGCATGTCTAAATACAAAATCCCACCTATTCTTATATATTAAATCGTTGTCCGTTAGTCTCGCTAAGTTTTAGCGACACTAACGAACGAGAACGGGTGAACCGATTTCAATATTTTTAATCTTGAAATATTCATGTTAGTCTAGGAAATGTTTCAAAGGTTAGTAAACCAAAAAAAAAGCAACGGGCAAGACAACGTCTGCGGGTCCGAAAAAAGTTAGAATCTAATTGGGCCGTAGACAAACGTACGCATCATCATTAAACGACATTTTTTTAATGAGGTTCGTTGTTTGTTTGTTATTATAAATACAGTGAACGTGATTGGTAAGTGTTTGGTCTATGGAACCTGATTCGAAGTAATGAAAAGACGAAGACGCTGCAATTTGAAACCAACTGGAACTATTTTTTTTAAAAACCACAAATTTTCTACAAGTAACATATGCATATTATTGTAGATCTATTATAAAGTTTATGGATCCCGAAAGAGTTTCGACCAACACATATTAATTAATAAGGCGGTGAAAGAAAATTCATTACGTCCACTTTAAGCTCTTGATACATATGGTTAGAAAAGTTACGGCAAAATTGTGCAGTGCTTCAAACTTCACCGAGTCACCCAGCACCTACACGATATAAAAGCTTATACAGATATCAATACACGCATACAGCCTATGGGGTATCTCAGAAGACCGCATTCCAACCTCCCGTCCCGCGCCACCCGCTACATGTGACTACGGCGACCAGACACATTTTCCACTACCCTACTACCTTGTACCACCTTATAAAGTTCGTTATAAGGCTGACATTTCAGTAACAAAAAGTTAAAAAGTTGGCTATTGAGCTCATGTTGCGACGATCGGTCGTTTTTTAACCGCCACGAAACCACGGAAGGATTAATTCGAAGCAAATAAAGTGTTATGTGGAAACGTCGGTACAAATATCGTTGGTATAACGCTTTTCTGTTCATTCAACAAGAGATTAATTTCGCTAAGCCGATTTTGCCGCGCCATTTTGGTTGAGAAAATTATTTATGTGTGAAACTTTTGCAGTGTTGGATCGGTAAAGTATCAAAACTTTTACTCGTTGTACAATATGATATCGTTAGAGTTTGTTGCTAAAGCTCGTATTTTAACTTTGTTATGATTTTTATTATGGGAGACTCAATAGGCATGATGACACATATCTTAAATATTTTCAAGTCCATGGCGTTTAAAAAAACATAGCCCCTATGAAGTTAATACAACCAGTAATTTCAAAAAAACTGTAGAAACCAATTTTTTAACACACAAATTCAATACGGTAGTTGACACCACCAATCGTTGACGTACTTTTTATCAACTGTCAAAACGCTTTTCTCCATAGAGCTTGTATGGGAATAACACACTTTGACGTCACCGCGTGCAATGCCGACTGAGTGACTAATTATCATTTGAATTCCAATTAAAAATCAAATAATACGAACTGCAGAAAAATATTAGTGTAAAGGCATCTGAAATTATGAATTATTTTAGAGAAAATCAGTTTTTTAATATTTCTTTCATAGTGGAAACAAGCCTATTGACTCCGATTTCAGATACAATACCGTGACGTTAAGTTCTTGTATTCCCATACAAAATCTATGGAGGCAGACCGTTTTGACAGATAATAAAAAGTATATCAACGATTGGTGGTGTAATCTAGCCTAATACGGTTTTTATACGCGTAATTCTTGCATTACTTAGTTAAGAATACAGCTGCTGCAAACAGTTTATTCTTAACATTCATCATTCAATTTGTTTCAAGAATAAGACTGCGAATCACGACTTTTTTACTCCCGACGAAAAGCAGGGTTGTCATAAGTTTGATCTATGACCCTATTCTGTTTGCGTTTTTTTGTGAGTATGTTTGTGTGTTTGTCTGTGGCATCGTAGCTTCTGGACTGATGGTGCAACTTCAGAGCAGTTTTTTTTTTAATTTGAATCTTTTTTTAAAATTTCTTAATTTAATCGCAGTAGTTCTTAGCTATGGCATTTCAAAATCTTGAAGCTTACAAAGTGGTTTTGGGGCTCATGTCGAGGTTTTTTTTAATTTTAGTTTGGATTATGTTTATAAGCACTATTAATGTTACACGTTTAGGTGTTCTTCATTTTACTGTACGCTCATTAAAGCTGGAAAGTGCAGTAGGTAGAGTCATAAGCGCATCGGGAAGCCCTTTAGTGCGTCACGAACACAGCTTAATTTTACATAGGACGGGAAAAGCAGTACGGTAAGTAAGCTCCATACAAAACTTTGATTTGTCCTAAGAACTAAAGACAATGTATCAAACACATGTTATATAAATATAAATTTAACATAACAACATCACATACATTGATCTGACTCCGTGGTAAGTAGCTAAATCACTTGTGTTACAGATATCAGAATCAACAGCGGTATTACAAATAATCAAACTCAAATATATTATACATATAACACCCAGACCCGTACAAACAGACATGTTAATGCACGCAAATGTTAGTATAGTGCGGGGATCGAACCCGCGACCTCTTAGTTAATAGTCAACTTCTTGACCATTACACCAAAGTGGTCGTCAATTGTGATAACGTAACTACAACATAATATCATACACATATGATGATAATATACACGAAAGAGATTTGTAGGCGAAAGAAAATCGGCACAAACACAGATTTATGTGTCTGGAATTATACGTCTGGAGTACGGATTAGAAAGTTTTGGCGCTGGTTTATAACGAAGGTTCATCTTGGATCTTTGTCGAGACGAGATTTAACTTCTTGAAATCTCACTTTGTTTCCTTAATGCCATCTTTACTACGATTAACAACAATTTAATGAGGCGATTGTCTTTACAAGTTACAAACAGTTTTAATTAAGAACCTACTTTTTAAAGTTTTTTTTCTAATTGAATTAAATAATATATGTATATATATTGCAACAAAAAAATCAATATATTAGAGTCGACAGAGACTTCCTTTCTAAACTCTATGGGTTCTTAACCAAATTAACCACCCGTTTAAGTTAGAATTAATGTTAAATAAGAGCCGTGAGCTGTAGCCTACGTTTTATCCTACTTTATACATTTGATGCCTAAGAATTGAGTCAGTGTTTGTGCAGAAGTGCACCGTCATCGTCCAGTAACGAGCAAGTATTTGTGGAGGCTGGAGTGCTCTCGAGGCAGCGCCCAGCCCTCGGAGTACTCGCCAGTTTTCAACAAAGAACGTACTACTTGTGGATACAAACTTATGTTTTTAAGTAGGTTTGGTACTTGTTAGTGCAGGGACTTGTAGTGACTGACATTTAATCATTTCATGTAATCAAGAGAATATCTGACTTTTTCATCCGAGAATATATAACGTGATTAATAAAGGACTTGAACGTTCAATGTCCAAGATAAATATCAATTCATGTATTACTTACAATTTTATTTCAATGTTCATTTTTACCATTTCTACGAAGGCACGTGTCTCTTACACAATTGAAATGATTGTAAGTAACTCAACCTTACTCGACCAGATAGAATTACTCTCATTCCATCCAGATAGGACAAGGACAAAGTTTTTATAACAACTTACATGGCTCAGTATTATCCATAGCAGTTTCTCCAAACGATACTTTAAATTGGATATGTAATTATAAGACTGTACCTAACAACCTCTTAAGACATATTTATATTCCAATATCATGTAATTTTTGTTTACTACTTAACCAATTCCCTGTACTTGTATATTTGAGTGCTGATAGGCCGAATATCAAAATAACTGATATATATTCTATGCGGGTTCGATCCCCGCACTGTACAAACATTTTTGTGTATGAACATGTCTGTTAATTTGTAATATCACTGTTGAATCGGATATCTGTAACACAAGTGCTTTAGCTACTTACCACGGAGTCAGATCAATGTACCTATGTGATGTTGTTGTATATATTCTATGTCACAATTAGGTTCTGCAATTTCTACATCTCACTAAAAAAATACACCGATAACTTGCATAGAGATGAGGCAAAAATTATCACATTTGTCTAGCCCCGCCCACAGTCGGGTCAGCTGGGTCAACGTATCTTTTATTCAATAACTTTTGATATATTATGAGCGGCGGATGAGTGCGGCGAATCGCGAGTCGTGCCGGCAGGTCGTCGACCCCGCAGGCATGCTAGATCAGACCTGAATACATTCTAGACCAGCGGTTCTCAATGTTTGTGGCGTCATACTTTGTAAAGGATAAACTGGAAAACTCAATGTGATTTTGATGGGTTTTGTGGTTTCATTATGTCAAGAACTGAAAAAATGTCAGTAATCTGCTTAGCTGTAAAATTACTGAACTGTGTTGTTGATACTTAAATAGAAAGACATAGAAAGACAGAACTTCTATTAAAATCTTATAGATAACAGTTTCCAAACAAAAAATGACTGTATGTAAATACATTTATGTTCGTCGTCGACGAATTATCGTATGACATCTAAAAGTACAAAAATATTACTTAATTTAAAAAAAACAACGGCCTAGACGACGTCTGCGTCAACGTCTTCTAGGTAACGATAATTCAATATAATGAACTTTCCTGAATTTCGACATAGTTTTTAGCTGACTGCACTAAAAGCTCAAACTGAACTATAGGTTTGAGAAACAATGTTAAGTTTATGGCATAAGTTAGTTGGCTGACGTCATAGTTTACGTATAATTGTAGTTATGGATATTCCAGTCCCGTGATTAATTTAAGGTTATATTTCAATTAACCACAAGTTCAAGGCTGGCTAAAATGACATCACTATTACCATAAATTTTACATAAGCAATTAGTTTTTCATCTTTTGCGAAGAATAAAAGTTATAAAAGGCTTAGATAAGACAAAAATTAGCGTTTGTTTAGAATAGTTAATGTTTTTTAGAAAATGGTTAAATTATGTCTAAATACGAGTATATTAAACAAAGCTGACATTTGTTTAAGCACATGGTACAAACCAAGGGTACAGCCGACCATTCCCAATTTCTTTGAAATAAAGAGCAAACCTTTCACAAATAAAAAATAAGAAATAAATAGCTACTGGAATAAATAGCTAGGGAAGGTCCTACATGAAACCTAGGCTCCACAAATGCCCCGTGACAGTTCATGGGACCTATAACGTAAAAGTGAGACACTTTTTAGGGTTCCGTACCTCAAAAGAAAAAAACGAAACCCTTATAAGATCACTTTGTTGTCCGTCCGTCCGTCCGTCTGTCAAGACCGTTTTTCTCAGAAACGCGTGGAGGTATCAAACTGAAATTTCTATATGATACTAAAGGTCTACTGTCCCTGGAAGCTGTAAAATATCAACCTTCTAAGCCAACGCAATCAAAAGATACAGCCATTTAACCCTCGGTGTGCGAGTCCAACTCGAACTTGACCGGTTTTTTAATAATTTACAATGTAATATTTGTCCAAAGTTATATTTTTTTTTTTATTAATATGGGTTCGCTCTTGACATCATTCTCCCTCTAAGAGGTAAAGAAGATGTCGACGATGTAGCGAGCTTATCCAGAAGGTGCCTATTGACTAAAATGGTTATCCTTCGACTTGTTAAGCCAGGTATCTTCATTAGCAAACAAAAACTCGCCCTTAATAAGTCAAAAGGCTAAAGTCGAAATGTTGCCTCTTTAGCCCATACAAAAGACATCAACGCGTACCTGCGCCAGCGCACTGGGTCTTTCGGTGCCTTATAAAACGATCCGTGATTTGGCGTGTACAGTTTTATTTTACTTTTTTGTTTATTCAATGGTCACCTTAATCAGTTGATTGAGTGGCGGTTTTATAAAAAGCACCCTTTTTTGCTACATTTACTAAGAACTTTTAAAACCCAAGCAGTGTTTAGTTTTGCTTGCACACACACTTAGTCAATATAATATATAATTCGAAAGTAAATGTCATTTATCTTGTAATTAATCACTATCTTATATTTATTTAAATTACCTTTTGTATCATCGACACAAGTCAACGTATGCGAATTCATGTAAGTGTATTTGTTCGATATTGTGGTTCTGTGCTTCGCTGACTATCTTTTTTCAACAGATTTTAGACGATTTTAGTCTCGGTCTGGTGGGTGTTTTCTATGTATATATGTATTTATTTAAAAAAAAAAGTATTTAAGTATGTTTATCTGTTGGCTAGTACCCATAACACAAGCCTTGTAGCTTACTTTGGGACTAGAGAATTGGTGTGATTGCTGTGAAATATTTATTTATTTATTTGTTGTGATAGTTGTGTAATATTTTACAGGGCTCGCATGATCATAGCTCGCGTGTGTGTCCAGTGCCTTACTCGAGATTATTTATCGACTCGCGTAACCCGGTTGCTTGTTGTGTCGTGTGTGCACTGGATAAGGGCCGGGACAGACGATCGTGACTGCGTCCCCGTTCTCAGCGACGCTCTAATTTATTCCACGAGGCACCAGCGAATCCAGGTGACAGCCACGTATGGAGTAGCGAGTACAAGGCGCAATTAGAACTACGGTACGAGCATGGCAACATTGTGGTAGCAGTGTTGCTGAGTACGTTTAAAATGAACTTAGTCTTAAAACCCTCGAGTGAGCCAGGCAAACCTTCTGGGTAAGCTCGCTACATCGTCGACATCTTCTTTTCCCTTTTAGAGGGAGAATGATGTCAAGAGCAACTCACAACCTCAGATCATTAGAAACAAGACATGAAGCTGTCAAAATGTTTAAAAATGCTAATTGGCTGTTGTAACCCGACCCTTACTCGGAACCAATCACGAACTCAGTGTCAACTCCTCAAAATAATGACGTCGTGACTTGATAAGCGGAGACGGAGGGAACGCCGACTGATTTCCATAAGAACAAAGTAACTCAGAATCCAAAGATCGAATAAGTTAGTTTGTTTTTAAACTGAGAACGACAGTATTGAGGCTGTACACGTTATGTCTTTTTTCCCTGTGGGGTGAGCACGAACAACTATCGTAACGTATTCGTAGCGTTTACCTATCGTTAACATTTCAATTGAATGGGGAAACTGTCCGTTTCTGTCTTTGGACGACACGATTACGTTACGAAAATGTTTGGGCTCACACCACTGGTCAGCAAACGTAAAACAAAACTCAGTCACAATAGAATACATTTCCAGGAACCTATCTTTTTTTAAATAAATCATATGTAAGGAAGATAGGTACACATGTCTATCAGTCTTTCGAGAATTTCGTCTTTTCATGTGGTGTAAAATTCAGAACTTATCTAATGGCATTTCATATTTCATTCCGGATATCTTCACCCGAGTAAAAGGAAATCGAAATTTGTATGAACGGAACGGCGAGTAACCGCCAGTAATCTATGAGTAAACTCAATGTTTTTGTTGCTTTAATCAATTATGTACACAAACGAAGCAACAACAAAACAAAGTCAATATCAGATTTCTTCGTCCCGAACAATAAGTGTAAAAGTTTTAATTTCGCTGCTCGGGTTTCGGTAGGCCGGTTGTGTGTGCTGAGTTTCCAAGTTTTCTGCGCGAAAACAGTGTTTAATTTTTATTATTTCCGTTTAAGCTTGCCTAATTAATGCAGACAGTAAAAAAAATATTCCATTAGAGTAATGTACGTACGTAAGCAACTTAGGTAATCTTGATACACACAGGTATTAATATTTTTAATGGAGGGTTGAAATATTTGTCAGTTTTCCCGAAAAGAGTTCAGTTTTCTCCGGGTTCTCGTAATTATGGAAATCACATTTCTCCCCGGCCACGTTTTCCTCCTACCTACTTTGTTATTGGGTTGTCTATTGAATCACGTCATTTTACATGACTCTATTATAGTTTTGCGTACAAAAAATCTGAATACAAAAACCCGTTCCAGGAATATGTTTCATAATATTCTTCGCTTTACTACTCAATAGTTAGGTTCATAAGTCAATTATCTTCGATCGTTATCTAGATTATCGTGCCTATCATTTTAAGCATTGCGCATAAATCAATCTAAAGTGTAGTAAAGTAAACTTTCGCAAAAAAAGGTTTTACAGTCGCGATTATATGAACCATTGCCACATGTATTGCTTTTGACGACCGCTTGGTGTAGTGGTCCACAGGTTGGAATTCTAAAACCAAGGGTCGCGGGTTCGATCCCCGCACAGTACAAGCATAAGTGTGCATGAACATGTGTGTTTGTACTGGTCTGGGTGTTTTCTATGTATAATATGTATTTACTTACTCAAAAAAGTATTTAAATATGTTTATCCGTTGGCTAGTACCCATAACACAAGCCTCGTAGCTTAATTCAGGACTAGAGAATTGGTGTGATTGTTGTGAAATATTTATTATGTATGGCATCGCTTCCTATTGTACGTAATCCATTAATTGACGGAATCGAAAGAACTTTTTGTCCTTTTTTTATTGGGAGGGCACCTGTGCCTTAGAGCGGTCCGATGACTGGTTATATTTGGATAAATAAAACTATTAAACACGAAACAACTCAAACTGCACCTTAAGGAAGTATTGTAGGTTTCGTTTTTGTAGAACGAGCAGTGATTTTAAGAATTAGTCCTTTAAAATGGAGGGTGAGAACCAGTGAGAACACTCGGCCACTGACAGCCCGGGGCAAGCAGGTAGAATATCGATTGTTATTCGATGTCAGTCTGACGCACAGTAAGATAAATGCATTTTTTTTAATAAGTCAAAAGTATTTTTGATACAGACAGCTGGAGCAAGCCTATCTGTTAATAACACTTGGATACAACAATATAGTCACGATACTCACAATGGTTCATAAGTGAATCTTTATTCTAACTAATTATACACAAATCTAAATTAGTTAGTATTTGTGCAGAAGGCAGCACATCAGGCTACTCATTTTTGTTGCAGAATCGCCCATATTACAAACGCACAAGGTGCCTCAGTGTTGAACGTGACGTGCTGGCTACCGAACTAATAAAAAAAAGTAAGCGATACTTTTTTTTTTAAAACTATATTTCTAAAAAGGTGGACATAATACTAAAAAGCATTTTCTTACACTCAAACTTTAGGTATACTTACGTAATCCTTCTAATTTTTGTTGAACAATCACAGAAATCTACCCGCACACCCATTATTCATAACGAGAATCACCGTGGGCGTAGGAATCTAAGCATTCATACCCCGACCACGACTGTAGGAGACATATTTCACAGGAATATCAAGAGACCATCTAACCGTGACCCCTGCTAATCCAACCCTTTGACATCGGCAAAAATGGCCGGGATTTAGATTCACTTATCGCATTACTCATGCCGTGCTCTTCACGGCTATTCCCATCTGATTCACTAATATGATAAGTTATGTTTAATAATAATAAAATAATAAATTGTTTCAACGAACACACGAATCATCTAGCCCCAAACTAAGCGTAAGCTTGTGCTATGGTAGCTAGAATAACAGATATACTTAAATACATTTAAAAACACCCATGACTCAGGTACAAATGCGTGTGCTCATCACACAAACATTTGCCCCTAGCATGATTTGAACCCGCGACAGCCGGTTTTGTGGTCTAGACCTCAGACCACTAGACCAAAGCTGTCGTCAAATTTACTGAGAAAGTTTTAGTTTTTAACAGACTCGAAAACATCTAGTCGTTTGTCAATTTTGTGTAGCGTAGGTCAGGGGTCACCAATCACATTCATTAGGGAGCCGTTTAAATGCTTGACTGTCGAGACCCGTAAGTTTTGTATCTGAAAAAACGTGGCGGGTACCTTTTTCTTCTTAAGCTGCGTGCATTTTATTGGACGGAGCAAACGGACCTGGGTGCGTCTGTTGGATGCGACTTATCAATGTGAACACCCGGACGCGTGTGATGCTTGGACGCGACTGAGCGCAAACTTGAGCTTGCCACCACGAGCTCACTTTCCAGCAGTATCACGTGAGCAGCATTTACGGTTTAAGTATTGGGGCATTGGTAGAGATAAATAAAATTACTCGTGGATCTCTTGTAGTGAATCATAACAGAGTATAGTATGAGAGCGACTCACTTTCGAAATCTTCACAAGTCCTGCGCCACGCCACGACATTAATAATCAATTATCTGCGCTCGCGCTTGTCACGGTTCTCCGGGACGCGGGAAATTATCCGCCATTCATTTTGTAACTACCCGACAATTATGCGAATAAAGAGGGCACTACAGGGTGGTATACAAGGAATTTCTACCTCGTAGCTATTCCTACTTGCACCGGTTCGGTTGCGTTAAATTAGACTTTCCAACAAATTATAACAGTAGATTGTATTTTGTGCCAGAAAGATTTTATAGCTTATACTTTCTGGCACAAAAACACAATCTACTTACTAATACTAATTAGAGTCAGAACTCGAAAATGTATGTTTTTGCTTTTTTGATAACATAAATTTGACATTACAGCACAATCGATATTATTCTCGAGATATATTTACGCTCTCGAGAGTAAATTAATGCTTATTAATCTTTGATACTTATTTAAATCAAAATTAAATAAATGGTACACCCAAAAATAGACTCCACACTTCCCTGACCAAGAGCTTCCAAATTCGTTGCACAATATTACCAGTTTTTTTTTTTTTTTCTATTTATTTAGGACAAAAAACAGTCTTACAATGTTTTATTATTAATACGGTAAGTAACAGAATGTAATTTTATTGTAGGACCAACAACATTGTCCACATATTAATATTATAAAATTAACGATGTTAAGAGCAAACAATACAAAATGTGTAAATGGTATTAAGAATGCATAAGAGAAGTTAAGTTAATGAGTTCAGAATTGAAACAATCTCACTCTTGAATTTGCTTAGTTTTAAGTTGTGTATATCTAAGTCATTAAATTTAGTATTAAATATTTTGAATAACCTATTAAATGGCGAGCGTAGGCCGGCATTGGTACGACAGTTTAAAACGATAATGGCCCAATTTATCATAATAGGCGCCGAGACGACACCGCGTGATATTCGTCGTAATTAAAAGATTCGGCGATGACGATAACGAAATACAATAACGAGTTCCATTCGGCTGGTTCAATTTGGCGGCAGAGGCTGCGAGGGGCGCAGCCTGCGTCGCTGGACCAGACACGATCCGGCTCACAGTGGGTTCGAACAAGGAAAATATACGAAAAAATTACCAGTCTAAAGCTTAGAGTCTAAGCCGTTGTCTTTAGTTTCGAATGTAGCCATCCCTATTACTCTTATACGCTTGAGCGCGCGAGTGAACGCGCTGGCTAGACCCGAAAATTCGAACGAAACGTTACGTTTTAAGAAACGGCCAGCTTTTGACACCATATCAAACGCAAGTGAGGGTTTGAGTCGAGTCGGGTGTCGGCAATGGCTGAAGTGGAAATCTGCGAAGTAATAGGCGTTGTTACCTATTTTGCAAAGACTGAAATGTAATCGTTAAATATCTATGATTATCCGAAGAAAATCTCTGTAGGTACTTTGAGGGGAGATGGGTCGATGCTCTTTTGCTATATCTTATCTAGATCCAGCTTATAACGTCCGAGCCTAGTGTTATTTACAAATACATACAAGTAACCCATAGGTACCGCAGGTGTGTATTAAATGCCAAGGCGTGACATACGAGTATACTTAGTTCTTGTTTAATTTCAATGACACATAAATAAAATCATGATTTCGTCTTTTTTTCAACTGCAGTGAAAACGATTGTTGTAAAATCAAACAAACTACTCGGTTTAAGAAATTATCATCAGCCTTTATACGTCCCACTGCTGGGCACAGGCCTCACCTCAACTATGAGGTGGTGCGAGCCATACTCCACCACGCGGGCTCAGTGCGGATTGGTGGAGGGATGTGTGTAAGATAAGGTTTAAGAAATAAATAAAATAAATGCAGGACATTTTAAAGTTTAAAACCGTCGGGCCGGATCGCTCGCTGATCAGACAGAAGAAAGTGCGCGGGCTCGGGATGATAGCGGCCGACCGCCCCGACCGGTTATGCTAAACCCAATTGTGGTCAGTTTTTGTATTCCTCACCAACAACCGACGGACACCTCTAACACCAGCCCTATAAGGATCACAATCCCACACGGCGCAATGCAGCCTCCAACGCAGAGAGCCTTAGACAGAAACTCCTGCGCTCTTAATTCGTAAGCCATAAATGCTGAAATTAAATAACAGAAGGGAACTTTTCGGCGAGGTGTTTTTCCAACTTCAAGTGATTTGGGGCATATATTTATATATATATAAAACAAAGTAAATCTTACTCGATAAAACCTGTAGGAATAGCGTACAATATTGCAACTCTTAATTCTATGCTATAATATGAGTTAAACTTGAAAGCGCCTTCTTTCATTATATTTCTAATTTTCCTTTGAATGACTGAATGATTTACTGGACTTTTGATTTGTTTGCTATCAGACAAATGCAGCTTAGCAAAAGAGTTTACCGCGGTGACAAGTGGAACTCAAGTTTTTTTCATGGCAACACTGCTTCGCTGTCAAGTAGTAGTCCTCTGAGGTTCTAGTCTCGTTATTTCAGACGTAATTTTCTTAAACGTATTTTTTGGTAAACATTTAAGATTTTATTCGAATCAATACATGTTGTCTGGAGTCGAATTCCTCGATGAAGAGTTTTTATACTCTGAGTTATTAAGTGTAATGTGAGAAACTAATCATTTTTTATGTTCTTTTCTTTTAAAATACTTACTTAACGTCATACAAAATAGAATTTAATAACAATATCGTCGTATTTGTTGCTAAATGCAATTTTAATATTGCGAAAAAAATCTGTACATTTATTTAGTTATTGGCGTATGTACCTAATAATGCGAAATTTCAAATCAATCAGATAACGGGTTTATAGTTACTTACCTACTTGACTCAAGTATTTACTAACAAGCGAAGTTTAATAAAAGCTTTTAGAATGCAACAAATTAACAAGTATCAAAACCTCTTAGCCTTCACTTTTTTCGTACTCTTTCTTGCCAAGCTGTACTCGTACATACCTAATTTAACAAATTCAATCAAGGCAAGCAAATTACCAAAAAAAACACAAACTACCTTCATTAGGTAATGGCTAGGTTAAAGTTACTAGCGCCATCTATTATTGAATTTAAACATTTTTGTGCTGCTTTTAGAAGCTACCAACATGAAAACAAAATCTTCAATGGCCATAAACTACAGAGTTATGACGTCATGTCAGGCTAATGTCAACCAACTGTCAGATTTCGTGATTTCGGCACAAGGTTGATGGAAATGTCAAAAAATGAATTTTTGAGGTGCTTAGCCGATAATATTATTTGATTAACACATTTTTATAAACATGGGCGGCTCTCAAAGCACTCGAAAAGTTACGGTGGATAATGAAAATGCCATACAAGTGTCTCAAGAAGCTCTAGATCGGATACAGTCCCAATTATCCGCAAAAGTAAATACGATTATTTCATTACATAATTTTAGGCCAATGTCATCTGCTTGTAGATAGTAAATAAAAAAAGTTGACACCAAAAAGCTATTTAGTCATATGCTATACGAAATAATGTGTTGTGTGCAATTTATATGACCTCCCATGTTTTGTGCTGTTCACTTTCTAGGTTAGCTATTATTCATTTATCACTAAAACTACTTCATAAATCACAGAAATCTTGTGACCTAGCGTTTTTTTGCGTTGCAGCAAGCCGAACAGCCACAGCCGCCGCCCCAGTACGCTCCATCGCCCCCCGCGTACGACCAAAGGCGACAAAACGAGAACGCGGCTGAGGAGGCATACTGGGCCCGACGCATTGAAAATTTGAAACGTGCACACGAAAAAATTAACTCCAGCATGCTCCTGGAATACCAGAAGACATTAAAGGAGGCAAATGAGCTATTTGAGCTAACACAGTCTGATAAAGTTGTAACAAAATTACCCCCTTGTCAGGAAGAAAAAGCTAAGGTAAAACATTAACTTGCATTTATAAGTAGATAATAAGTATAAATGTTCAGTCCTGTAATTATTGAATTAAGTTCAGAAAGGCTGTAATCAATCAATAATTTCAAATGATTGATCTCTAACAATCATGTGCTCTAATGCTACACTTAATTATTTGTTATGTATATTTGTTTTTCAGGTCCTTGAATGCTACAGTACGAATCCCAACAAGTCACTCTCGTGTTCAGTGCTAGTAAATGAATTCAATGACTGTGTCTGCAAAAGCCGAGTCGCTGCTGTATCTGCATCCTCCTGAACAAACCAAGTTGTGTAAATAATAGTCGCTGCAGACTTAAAGCAGTACTATCAAACTCTACGGAACATATGGGATGGCTGGCTCTGAATGTAGATTAATAATTAATAAAGCTGTATGAATAAACTGTTAATTTAAGACTGATTTTTTTTAATATGCTGAGGTCCATAGGTGTGTTCCTCGTATGATTTTTTATCTTGCAGTATGGTCATTTTGATTGTAAATCTAACTTTTTTGTTCATATTTAATATCAATAATATATATTTAACTCTATAGCCTGTTTTAAAAAGTTATTGTTGCCATAGTAACATCAAAATGTCAGTCTGTTACCTATGGATGGATTTCTTGACAACATTTTGTGTTCAATACTAAAATAAAAAGCAAACATGGCTGCACCAGTTACAGAAGAAAAAAAACGAAGGATACCTCTTTATCCGGGTTTCCCAGAACTAGCTAGATCAGATGTCAGCATCTACCCTTCATATTCAAAACTTGCCTTGGCCTAGTGAGTGTGAATATCATAAATCATGTTTGTTATGTCCTATTTTACATAGAAATAATAATATTATTGAATTTTATGATTGCTGTGCTCTAATATATTTGTAATTAAAAGTAAAAGTTTGCTTACAACACATGATTATTGTAGCATTGTGTTCCAGTTTATGTATACATTTGGCTAATGTGTGATGCATAAATTCACCTACTTTCAGCCGTGTGGTCTGCCGTCACCGCTACCACTGGGCCAGTGTAGCCCAACGGAAACAGTTCATGAGAGAACTGCACAGCTTTGAAAAACTACAGCCTAATGCACTGGACGGTGTGAGAGTGCACCGCGAGTTCTCCCAAGGCATTCTATCCCACAAGATACCTCCCAGGCGTTACATACAAAAGTTGACACCAGACCCCTTGAATTCTCATCAGAGAATGAGGGTTGAAGAGATTATAAGTGGCAGGGTCAATTTTAGTGAGAAGTAGTTGCTGAAAAATTAAATATTGTAGTCTAATATTTCCTTGCTTTTTCTGTTTGCGATTCAATGCTCATTAAAATGTAGATAACTCTAAATTCAAAATAAAGTCACTGACCTACAAATGGTATATTATTTTCAACCAGGGTTTTATAAAGATTAAAAACTTTTATTTACACTTAATTTTATTACTAAGAAACTATTCTGCTTCAGCAGCTTTTCTCTTTTTCATTTTCTTGCTCTTCTCAACATTTGTCTGCAAGTAGTGAGCCTCCTTCTTAGCTTGAGCAATTTCAGCCCTCAACCTCTGTTTGTAGGCAGCTCTTTCATATGCAAGCCTCTCACTCAAATGTATCCACTTGAACCTGGGTATGTATTTGATGTTCCAAATCATGTCATAGTAGCGAGACTTTTTTCTAGACCCAATCTTAGTATTGTTGAGCTTTGTGGCAACCTCTTTTGCCACTTTCTTCTTTTGAAATTCCACCCAACCTTCTGTAAATTGATTGGGTACACGCTTACGCTTTTCCCCCGGCTCTGTAACAGGAATTTAATGTCATTTTATTCATTGACATTCTTCTACATAATATTTACATTAAATAACATAACCTAAAAATACCTACTGGCACTGGGTTGCAGATAAATCCTTCCTACGTCACCGAATTGACCAAATATCTCACGCACTTTAGCAACATTCATGTAAGGAGGGATTGTAGACAAGTAAATGATGCCTTTCTTTCTAATTTTCTTCTTCTGTACCACATTTTCGGAATCGGATAAACTGTCTCTTGTACCACAATCTGATCCATTTTCAGGGACGCGATTCACGTCCACGGCAGGAGTCATTTTACTATGCGCGTAGCAATTATTTTACCAATATCACAGCAACTTCATTAATTTCTGAAAATCACACCACAATGTGGAGTGGATTTGTTGACCATATTTTTGACATAATGATGCTTTTTTTGTTATATTAGGAACAGGCTAAGGTCTTGCACCATACTGCCTAGTCATTGGTTAGGTGTATTTCTTAAGTAAGTAATTAATTCCTATACTTACTTTCTTACAACTAAGTACTACTTACAAACTAAGCCCTAACCTAACTCATTGAAATGCGAGGATGGTTCACATTCAATGCTCAACAAATGGAGTTTTACGCGGGAATATCGATCGGATCAGTATGGAGCACCTTACTCTATTTCTTACATTTCCTCCATTGTTTTCCTTCAGTAACACATTATGATGATAATTCCACCTCACTATCACAATAATAAATAAGCCACGAAAAATCAATTGAGAAACGAGCGAACACAGCGCCACCAGAAGAAAATAAACACGGATCTCATTATATAGGCTATGAACAATGGTACAGTTTTGTTTAATAGCGACGTTTTAACTGAAAATAAAACGTTTATTTAACATACCTACCTTATTCAAAGCCTACTTTTACTACTGCCTAGCGACCTTAGACGCAATGCAGCATTTCTATAAGCTGCCGCTAGTGTCTCACGTGGAGTGTTGGTGGCCGTTAACGGATCACGTGACCAGACTAGTCAGACAAGTACTAGAATCGACCAGGAACTGGATACGTCACTCTCATTATATAGGTTTTAGGCTTTGAATAAAGTTACTACCTAATGTTTAACTCTTTGACGGACAGTAGACTGCTATAGCAGTTATAACAATAAAACATCTATTGTGTCTGACAAACGTCCGTTATAGTGTTAATAAACGTTTTATTTTCAAGTAAAACGTCGCTATTATATTCACCTACAGCCACATTAATGGCAATGACTTTAAAAAAACACATTAATTTTTTATTTGACAGATGATTACTGACATTGACAGATGAATGACTCACTTGCACACAATTCACTCACAACAATTTTGTTCGTCATAGAGTATTAACATAATTATTCGTGAATAGTGTTATTCTTGTGTTCGTGTTACTTTTGGTACTTTTATTGATTGGTATTGTATTGTAACATAATACTTAATAATGGGTTGCGATGGCGGTACTATACCACGGCGAGACGAACTTGTTCGGTTGAAAAAGAAGCCTGAACAGGTATGTAAACATTCCAATAAAATTGTTTTTTGTGTATCCCATAAAAATAATGAGCACATCATGGTGTTTAATGTTATTATTGTAGAAAGACAAGGATGCGGAGCGTACGTTCAAGTGGCGTAACTGCGCTCTGTCGCAGCAACCTCTGCAGGAGCCGATCGTGGCTTGTGGTCTCGGAAGACTGTACAGTAAAAGCTCTGTACTGGAAGCATTATTGGACAAAGAAACTAAGCCAGAGTCCATTAACCACATTAAAAATCTTAAGGTAAGCTTTGCATTTGTTGTAAAAATGTGTATTATCCTATGTGGGCCTCTATACTCACATGCCTTAAAATCAATACTAAAATTAGATTGAATACCAATTGATACAAGAAAAATAACCCTGCACTAATCTTGTAAAATAGTAAGTGATTTTTTGTTCTTTTGTTTCCAGGACATCAAAGACTTGAAGCTAGTAAAGAACCCTGCCTATGTGGCCACAGAGCACACAGATGGTGCAGTTGGTGAAGGCAGTGCCCCTTACATCTGCCCCATTAGTGGTCTTGAGATGACTGGCAAGTTCAGATTTGTCTTCTTATGGAACTGTGGCTGTGTACTTGCTGAGAGAGCACTGAAGGAGGTTAAACAGAACATCTGTCACATGGTAAGAGCAATGCTGTAAATTTTATCAATGTTCTTTTACATTATGTAGAATGATGGCTAAGATTAAATTCAATTATGTATTTGTTAACTTAAATATTGCCTGGTACCAATAATATTCCTTCTGAAAATAGGCCTGTGTGTGGCCTTACATACCTGTGTATGTAATGAAAGTTATTTACATTCCTTAAATTGTTTCCATGTTCCATAATTTCCAATAAAATATCAATTTAATAGCCCTGTTATAAATGTGTTATTTGTATACTTACATTTCACAAACTCTTTACAGTGTCAACAACCATTCACTGATAATGATGTTGTAGTACTGAATGGAACTGATGAAGACATTGAAAAACACAAGGAAAAAATTGCTGTGAGGGTCGCTAGCCGCAAGAGCAGCAAGAAATCCAAAGTGGACAAAACTGACAAGGCTGAAATTAAGGTTGAACCTTCCACACCATCAACATCTGACATGCCATCCACTTCAGGCACAAGTCAAGTGAAGATTGATAAGGAAATCAAAGAAGAACCTACAGCAGGACCAAGTCAAAGTCTTGCCACAAAGAAGGAAATAATTGACACAATACCATTGTCTTTGCCCAAGTTTAACCCCAACAAGCAAGCACGGGGACACTTTGGATCCAGCAAGCGGGCCCACCCTACAGAACTGGTTGAGGACCCCTCATATAAAAAGACTAAGAAAGCTTACAGTATAGCAAAAGACCCACAATCAAGTGAGGTGTACAAATCTTTATTTACTTCACATAAGAATGATCAGGACCAGAAACGAGCTCACTGGGTGACATATAACCCATTTTATAATTAACTTAATAATTATTTATTTTAGCAAGGTGGCAATAGGTATAATTCAGCTATTTACACAATAAAACTTACAATGAATTTTTCTGTATTTTTATTTCTTAATCCAAATCCAAAACAACAAAAATATTGCACTAAGTATTGCACAAAAAATACATTCAGAGCTAAAACAAAGCCATCTGAATGCAACTAAAATCATAAAATTTTTCAGTAGATCACTATGAATTCAAAGATTCTCATGTCTAAACAGGTATTTTTCCCCTTGTATTTTTAAACATACAAATAAAGATTTGTGCTCTCTTTGGTTTGATGAACATAAGTAAATAAATACGGAATGTCTATAATCACGCAGCTACTTAAAAGTAGAGCATAGCTTATCCATGAAAGTACGAATGAATGGTTAAACTAATATGAATTGCGATATTCAGCTGCCTAAAACCTTTTTAACCCTAGTTTATAAAATACACTTACTTGTACTACAAGATTACATTTATTTTTGGTTGAGTCCTTATAACAAAATTGTACTGAAAACATCTCGGTAACTTTGGCAAGAAATGGGACAAAATTGGTCATGAAGATGATATAAAATCCATTCACAAAAGACAAATTAGTATAGCTCCTGAAAAATATTATTATTTTGCTTTAATTCGATAATAGTGCAGTAACCCAAATACATCCAACTGAGCGCTCACTCTTAGTCTGTTGAAGAGACATCTCTTGAGGATGCCACGTCAGTGTTGTCAGTGTTGTGTTTCGAGGTGCATTCTCTGTGTCAGGTTGTGAGTTGTATTGAAAGTTATGCTACTTCCAGCTCTAGTTTTTCAAGTGGTTACGTTTGGATGTATTTGGGTTCCCGCGCTGGCGTTGTTAAGTGGACATTTAAAGCAAAATAATTGTCTTTTTCAGCTTTAGTCATGATATTCCGCATAGCAACGCCTGATTCCATCACCTATGGCTTTAAAATCTGCCGACCTATCTGTACTAATATAAAAACGGAGCCGTAAAAATTTAGATCCTATATAATGTTAATTAAGTACTTATACCTTTGGCTTTCTACCTCATCAGTCAGCTAAATGGTTAATTTGAAGTAACCTTTACGCAGCAGTTTCCTTTTGAACAGACGCTAGGGTCGCTTCTATGATGAGGTTAAAATCCAGCTCATTGAGACTAGCTTTAGCCGTCAGTAGGTCCAGGAATGTGTCCAGTGGAGACAGCCGTTCGCCGGACGGTAGTGCTGCTATTCCTGTAAAACAAACATGGAAGCTATAGGATCAATTAAAAGAAAATGGACATGAACCGTTAGAAAAATCGACACACATATTTTTGCAATATTTCTCTCATGGAACGATATGTTCATGTCTTTTCTTGTAAAATACGGGTGGGCCGATTTTTTTGTTGATGATCCATACGCCACTCCTTTTTAAGTATATCTAAAAATAAAATGGGGGTGCATGTTACTGGACATATGTAACACACATTTGTCAAAATTTAAAACATAAATACTCGTACTACGAAATTTTTCGACAAAACCCTTAAATGTTAGTAGAAACAGAGGTCTTACTAAAGCTTTACCAGAAAATAGCAATCGCGTTCATTCGTAAGGCTAGCATGAGTGACAGGGTAGGCTAGATTTAAAAATACGAACACAGAGTAGGTCTTCCGATACGAGTGAGCAAGAGATACGATAGAGAGGGAATACGGTAGTTGACACCACCAATCGTTGACGTACTTTTTATCAACTGTCAAAACGCTTTTCTTCATAGAGCTTGTATGGGAATAACACACTTTGACGTCACCGCGTGCAATGCCGACTGAGTGACTAATTATCATTTTAATTCCAATTAAAAATCAAATAATACGAACTGCAGAAAAATATTAGTGTAAAGGCATCTGAAATTATGAATTATTTTAGAGAAAATCAGTTTTTGAATATTTCTTTCATAGTGGAAACAAGCCTATTGCGATGATGCATGAATGAACCATTTGCTCTACATCCAAAATTTAGGTAAAATTCAAATTTCTTTATTCTGCATAAATATTGGTACACACACAGATGGCAATAAGAATAAAAGTCCCTCACAATTTACCAGACACTGGCTTGCAAAATGAATATAGTTAAATGTCAAATGTCAATTAAATCCAAAGTAGTTAATTATTTAAAATTACTTAGTAGTTAAAATTTTAGTATACAAACAAACCTTCGTTTTGCGACTATCTTAGGCATTTAAAAACTTATAACTGCACACATATTATGAACAGTAACATGAACGGATATCCCCATTTGATTTTTAGATACACTAAAAAAAAAGTCGTGTATACTTTTGTAAAAAAAAAATCGCGCAAAGAACTTTTCCCCGCAACGCAAAGCCGTACCATGTGCGGAACTGACTTTGCCGAAAAACAGGGCGACACACGATCGAGGACTCAGGCGGCTTGAAATCTTAAAGATGAAAACGATTACCCAGGTGGGTACCTGGTGGGTATTACCAGTGTGCACGGGGCGGTGGCGCGCGGGCTCGCGGGCATTCGGTCCCGCCGATCCACTTAGCAGTGTGTGGGCGTGGTCTCTCGCGCGCAGTAACAGCGCGGCGCGGTGCGGCCAGGCAGCGAGGGCTCGTCTTGCCCGCCCCTCCCCTACGAGTTGGACGAGACGGAGCTTGTTGTTCACTGTCGTTTTGTTGTCGTCGTCTTTCGCTGGAAAAGATTTGTGTAGAAGTCAATTTTGCGGATCAGAGCAGTTTTACTGAATCGTATCTTAGAAAATAACGATGCTTAGAATATATGTATATGCCCTTTCTCCTAAATAAGTGCAGTGCGTTATGCAATAGGCTTGTTACCTCTATGAAAAATATATTCAAAAACTAATTTTCCCTAAAATAATTCATAATTTAAGATCCCATTCATTAATTTTCTGCAGTTCATAAAATTTGATTTGTAACTGAAATTCGATCAATAAATAGTCACTCAATCGGCATTGCACGCGATGACGTCAAAGTGTGCTCCCATATAAACTCTATAAAGAGAAAAGCGTTTTGACAGTTGATAAAAAGTACGTCAACGATTGGCGGTGTCAACTACCCAATTGTTTAGGATGATTAAGTGGACGACACGTTTCTTGAACGTAGCGACAGCGTACGCTACCAGAGTTATGGTATTCTGACAATCGAGTCTTATGTTAAGACTCAAGCTTTAGAATACTCCCTTGTCCCACCCATCAATACTTACAAGCAATAATAGCCTTCATCACGTCAATCTGCAGCTCAAAGACGTTCCTATGCACGTACACCACGAACGCGTGGAACGGCAGCGTGCGGTACCCGAGGTATGTGAAGAACGAGCTGAACCCCTGCGGCAGGGGGTACGCGATCGAGTCCGCGGCGAGGTAGTACTGCTCCAACACTTTGAACACTATGAACGCGTGGCTCGGCTCCATCTCGTCACTGCAACGGAGATGGATGGTGGTCAGGCATAATAAATAAGTTCAGTGACTTGATGATGTTGATGGGATTTTAAAAGTACCGATTATTTTGGTTCAATAACACTTGGATTTCATTAATAATTTTAGCATAACGGCCACTTTGCAACTTTACACAATGAGTGAAAAAATCACAGTGTTTACGTATGTATCGCTAGCTTTACGCCAGCCGCTTTAGTACACGTGGAATTCGATTCTCTAATATTATTAAGCATTTCATTGTACATATAAACCTTCCTCTTGAATCACTCTATCTATTTAAAAAAAATGCATCTAACTCCGTTGAGTAGTTTTAAAGATTTTAACATACATACATATTACAGACAGAGACAGACGCGGGAAGCGCGTTTTGTAGTATGTAGTGAAGATGGGATATTGCAAAGTATAAAGTGAGATTATTTAAACAGTAAAATATTTTTAAAATATCCAAACCATATGCTATGTTTTAACCCATGTGAAGTGTATAAATGCATGACGTTTCAACCATTCAGATGCCCAAATGTATTGTGCTTGAATGGAAAAATAATGATGTGTATTTATTGGTGCTCACTTAAATGCAAGCTAGGAAAACAACACCTCAACGTGAAATATAAAATAAAAACTGCATGAAAATAAACCGATCAAAAACCACACATAATAAATCCTGCAAATAAATTAAACCAAACAACAAAACACTCGAGGAAAACACCACCGACAGCTAAAACCAAAAACCAGAAAATAACCACAGCACAAATACGAAGCAAAAACACATAGGCTAGTGACTACAAAATTTTGACTAGGGGACAGCAACGTTAAGATTATCAGTATCATTTAACTGACTGCATCAATAGTCATTCAGTATCCTAAGTTATATTGTAAAACTACATACATAGATAAATTGCCGAAAGAACAAGACGGGAGAAATGCTTTTACAGTACCTATTCTATTCCAACTCCGATAACTTTCAAAACGAAATGTGATACCTCTTCGCGACTAAATTTTTTTGAGTAGTTAATCTATAAATTTTCTTTAGTATTTTTCGTTTTCTACACAACTCAGCATTGGTATTGTTTGTTGGTTTTCAATGCACCTATTGCCTTCTTTCTGCATGACCTTGAGGTTGACTGGCAGAAAATGCTTTTAGCATTAAGTCCGACCTTTGTACATTTCTTGTGCAATAAAGTTTCAAATAAGTATTGTTAAAAGCACTCGTCTTAAAGTTAACATAAACGTTGCCGACCCCAATCAAAACGAAGAGAACAAACAGTACATGAAAGTGAATCCTCTCTGCTGGTTGTGCGCGGGCGCAGCGGCGATGGCGCGGCACAGCGCGCGGCACAGCGCCCGGCTCGCGTCGAGCTGCGCGGCCGCCCAGCGCGTCGCCGCCGCGTGCACGCCGCCCTCCCCGCCCCCGCCCCCGCCACCCGCACCGCCCGCTCCGCCCGCACCGCCCGCGCTCGCACGCATCAGGTGCACGCTCACCTCGCGCAAGTTCTACGGCACACGCAATCTGTTACACCTACTTCCCACTTTGTCGGGTGTCGGATCCGTATATAGATCGGATGTCGGCACCTTTATTCAAGCTTAGTATAGTAATCGGACCACGATAAACCACGGTAAAAATATATTATGGTTTGACGGCCGCAGCAAGCGACCTAATTGCCGGCACGTGAGCCGAGTAGATGTTCGGTTGCGATGCACCGAACAACTGCCAAGGCACTACGCGAGACTGCTTTGCTCGATGGACGAGAAGTACACGATGAAGGGAGTAGCGGGGACAGTTAGTCAGCGCCGATACCGACAAACCGGCAAAACACTCGACATTTACTGTCAGCGCCGACACAAAATCTGTTTCCGATAAGTGAGAACAGCTTCATATAAAATGCGCTGCCCTTGGAACCTCCTTAGTCCCACGCATTCGCACTATTGTGCTTCTTATATCTGTACACATGAGGTACACGCCGATCCCTCTGTCCTTGGAACCTCCTTAACCGCGCGCGCTCGCACTATTGTGCACCTTATATGTGTATAAGGCAAACGCCAATCTCTGCGGAGCCCGCGCCTTTCCCCCCGCTATAGAAAGCGCTATCTACTATTGCGCTCTGGTCCATTGTGGTACGAAAAATAGGCGAGGCAGTACATCCCTTTGAGAGAGTTCACAAGCTGTCATCGAAGCGACTTCTTTAATATTCACCAAACTTTTTTACTAACTAATCAAACGTTTATTAATAAAACTTATTATCTACTCGATCAGTTTCTCTGTTATTTCTACAAAGTAACACACTTTGCGGAAGTGCAAATACAACGTGCGCATATTTAATATGGCACCCGCACGTTGTATCAGCACTCCCGCTATCTGCTATCACTGCCACTTACCGCGGCGATGACGTGCTCCTGCTTACTAGCAGTGCACACGTCGAGTTCAAAGAACGGTAGCAGATCGTTGCCCGTGGCGGACGCGCGGCGAGTGGGGCCCGCGCCTAGCGTCAGCGCGGTCCCGCCGCCGGTAGGGGACAGCGGCGTGCTGCAGCGGGATACCGCTTCTGGCTGAAACAAAAAATGGTTGCTTTGAAAATAATCATTCATGAACGGGGCAAAAGGGAAACGAAACGTGACTGGACACTAACTCGCTTTGTATAGCAGAAATATATACAGGGTGTAAAAAAAACCTTAACGAAGCCGTGAACCACGCGTTCAGTACATCAAACCAAATCGTATGAAAAATAAATTTTGGCTGGGAAACAACTTTTATTTTTTGACATCAAAAAAAATAATTATATTCTAGCCCGCAATGTACAGCGCGCACGCGAAAAAGTCACCGCGGAGCGTGTTGCTTTACGCCGCCGCAACGCGGTTCGGTTCGAGTGTGCGCTGTTCATTGCGGAGTGTGCCATTTAGAGGCTTTTTATGAAAGAACTAGTGAAAATTTGTATCATGTTTCTTTGGAAAAAAGTTCAGTTATAACGGACAGAAGTCATTTCTGTAAAAATAATCAATTTTTTTTTCAAACTTTAACCATCAATATCTCAGTAACCGTTAACTTCCCAGGCATGGTGTAAAGGAAGAAAATGATCGTAACAATTGGTAGAATATGTGGTATTCGGCTTCGTTAAGGTTTTTTTTACACCCTGTATAAATAATCAATAACTTAAATACAGGCGGAATAATTTGAAGAAATACATCATAGTTTTGCTTCTTTGAATTTTCTTCTAACACGATTTTCCAGATTGTTACTTGGAGCTAACTTTGAGTTATTTCTTGGAGCAAAAGACGTTGACTAAGAAGAGGTTAATTTCATTATGTCAGCGAGTACTATATATGTACTACCTCGCCCTCGCACATTTTTTTGTATCATCAGGGAAATGCTGTTACGCATACCAGCCAGCCGCGGGGGTAGCTGGGGGTAATGTGAGACTCCAGGCCTCAAAAGGAAACCCGCCTTCCCACTAAAATCCTGACGGTGCCATGTGAGTCGGAGACATGGCGGGTTCACCGTAGGCTGTGAGGCCACATGCATTCACCGCGAATCCCCGGACTCAGCCGACTCACTTTGCAGCGAACCCGGTTGCGACGAGGGAGAAACTCGACCCCGTCACAGAAACAACAGCCGCGCGCAACGCCGTCTCGGGCCCCCTTTAGCGGGCGACACCCCCGTGTCTGAAGCCCGTAGCCCAGGAAGGGCAAGTGGAGAAGGAAATTCCCTCTCCGGTGCCCATGACGACGGCGGTGGATCATTGGGGCGTCAGCAGAAGCCTCTCGCTCCCTCTTCGCTGCTTCCTTCTGCAAGATGATTCGCAGGTCGCCATCCTTGGCACGATTGCTGCCAACGACAGGTCACGGCCCACAAGAGCGACCATGGCTAACCGGGTCGGCACACGAATTTCAGTAAAAAATATTTTAGGGGTATTTCAAACAGTATGTTATAGGCAGCCCTGAGGGTCGGGTACCTGGTAGCAGTGCAGACAAACACGAAGTTTTTTAAGCACGTTCACAAACACCAAACTCTAGTCCATGCGTCTTCCGTGAACTGTAATACGTCCTTAGTTATTGACACCTACTTGGTAGCAGTGCAGGCTGACGCGCAGCTTCTCAAGGACCTGTGCGGGCGCGAGGCGGGGGGGCTGCGTGGCGTGCAGCGCGCACCAAATGCGCGTCCACGCGTCTTCGGCAAACTGGAGAACGCGCTGCCGCGGCGCGAGCACCACGGCCGAACCACTCCATAGCTTCTCTTGGCTGACTGACACTACCGTGCCGCCCGCCTGGAACAAAAGAAAGGCATTAATAAATAATAAATATTTCACAACAATCACACCAATTCTCTAGTCCCAAATTAAGCTACGAGGCTTGTGTTATGGGTAGGTACTAGACAACGGATAAACATACTTAAATACTTTTTTTGTAAATAAATACATATTATACATAGAAAACACCCAGACCAGTACTAACACACATGTATATGCACACTTATGCTTGAACTGTGCGGGGATCGAATGGAGTTTCCCGCTGTTCACTGCGGTCGCCCGCCAACTGACCGCCGCCACAAGTGCGGGACCGCGACCCGCGCACGCCAGGACTAGATGACCGACGGTGCAGCGGGGGTCGCAAACAACCGAAAACTCCGCGGTAAATTGGCATGATGACACCTATCTTAAATATCTTCAAGACCATGGCGTTTAAAAAACGTAGCCCCTTTGAAGTTAATACAGCCAGTATATTTCCAAAAAGCTGTAGAAACCAATTTTTAAACACAACTCAATAAATATTCGGTCCATTAACTCCGATTTCTGATGCGTGACCGTGTCGTCACGTTTTTGTATACCCATACAAAGTCTATAGAGACAAAACGTTGTGACAGATAAAAGAGTATGTCAACGATTGGGGATGTCATCTAGCCATTATACACAGAGGGCACGGGTGAAAACCGCTTCTTTTTTTATTTATTTTTATTTTGGAAAGGTTTGCACTTGACCCACGACTAAGCCCAACGAAGCAAAGACTGAGTCTACGATGGAGCGAGCTCACCTAGAAGATGCCTGTTCACTCTAGCTTTGAAGATTCCTAGGTTGTAATTGCAGGGAAACACTGACGCTTCGTTAGACATTGACCAATTGGTCCAAGACCAAGAAGTTTGCGAGCGACCTTCCTCGGAATATGAGATAAGGCAGGAACTAGGTACCTATCCCAAATTTAAGCTGAAAGCTAGAGGAGAAGGACAGTAGGTCCTTCGCGCAAAATTTACGTCAGTTGCCGGCCCGAAAACAAATCGGTGGATGACGTGATCTCAAGCTTTCGCGTCTTTAATATATTCGACAAGAGGTTAAAGAATACACAAGTGTCGGTTATGTCGTGTTGTAGTCGCAGTCACATTAAAAAATGGGAAGACTTTTAAGAGGTGGTTCGATCTCGAGTAGTCTCGACTCGAATACAACAAATTGCATAGCTGCATTTGATGTGTTGGCTGGCTGTCAGTGGAGCCGCTATCAATCAATGTGATACATTTCTTCTGTAGTTACCTTGACATCAGCAAACTTAGCGTGCAGCGTGAACGGCAGCATCCGCATGAGTCCCACCGCAGACGAAGGCAGCGAGCGCCGTGTGAGCGCAAAAGTGGTAGCGACGAGATATTCCTGCATTATACGCTCGAAAGCGCCGAGCCCGTCGCGCTGGTTTACGCACATCCACGAAATAAGCTGAAACAAAACGATTTGTTATCTTAAATCTGCATTGTCAGTCAATGACTGATAGATGTGTTTAAAGACATGTATTTCTCATAAGAACTTAAGAACTGGTTTACTTTTAATGAGATTTGACTTAATTTTTATTCTTAAAAGTAATTAAAATATTGATTTGCCTCTGTAACAGCTTACTGATAGATCAATTGAGATACCAAAAACCTGCATACTACTTACAATAGGAATCATACACTTAATCTTACAGTTTAGATGAACTTTATTCCTAGAAATCTTTTATCACATTTCAAAAGGTAAGCATAAGAGTTAATGATTTATGTATACTTTCTTATTAAACTTTGTTCATAATCGAATGATGAATCACGAATAAATTAAGTGCTTAGGGTTAAGTGCTTAAGAAAAGCAATTAGTTAAGCTACAATTTAAAGCTCACCTCCTCGGCCAAGTCCAAATTGCCCTCGTGTAGTATCAAGTAGTGCATAATCGCCAGCTTATTCTCAATAACTGTTCCACTTTTGAACGTGGCCGCCAGGTCTTTCTCCTGCACTGTCATGGTCACCACATCCAACGTCTTCAAGTCCACCATAGCGTGGGGACCCCAGCCCAGCAGTGGGGCGAGACTGGGACCGTCTTCAGACTCTTCTAGAGGTAGTACGATGTGGCAGCAAGGCTCGTGGTAAAGGCTTATGTCGATTAGATGAGTGAACAGCATTGGAATGTTTACTAGGAGGTGGTTATCTGAAAACGGTTTATATGGTTTGCAGTTGCTCATAAACTTTAAGAGCTTCAATGCTGAAGTTTGTAATCGAAAAGAATAAGTTTGTGCCTAATATTATGGTCCAATAAATAAATAAATAATTTATTTCGTTTTTAACTTATTCCTTATTATGTGTGACATTCTGATACTTAAGTATTTAATAGGACTTACTACCTTTTATTTACTCCACCAATCCGCACTGAGCCCGCGTGGTGGAGTATGGCTCGCACCACCTCATAGTTAAGGTGAGGCCTGTGCCCCGCAGTGGGACTTATACATATAGGCTAATGAGAGACTACCTTTTATTAACGAGGGTTTAAGGAAAGTTATTTAGCTACGTTTGCGAAGAAGTCATTAATTAAAGCTGTATTGCACAGCATACTTTGTACAAACGGTAGCCACCCAATGCTGTTGTAGCGTTGTGGTGAAGTACATTCATTTGGTCATTCATTCACTCACCTCCGTAAAGAGTGTACGACGGCCGAAGAGACTTGGCCTTCGCCCAGGGCAAGTCGGGCACGACGCTATGCACCACACAGCCGTGCTGCAGCAACGTGATGGAGTACGCGAAGTTCACGCCCGAGTCCTTCAGGTCGGCACTGTCTTCGAGTACTAGTGATGTTGTGGAGTCATCTAGAGGCTAAGAAATGAAAAAAGAAAAACACTTTTATTTAGTTAACATCTTGTGCATAGAGACCCACAATGGTCAGGATAGAGATTGGATACATGTATGAATTATAGAAAAATACTTTTGCACGATTGAGGGCTTCTGTTTAAGAACCCTCTGAACATAGAAGATTATTTCATGAAATCTAAAAATAAGTATTTATTTTAGTAATGGAGAAAGTCAGGTTCTTCTAAGTAAAATGTCCTATTAGAAAATTATAACAATACAGTGCAGTGAAAAAAAAGTAGGTTTTTTAAAAAAAATGGTTTTGGCTGACTCATCTCATCGGCCTTTATACGAACATAACTGCTGGTCACAGTCCTCACCTCAAGTTGAAGTGGTATGAACCACTTGGCTAACACAAGGGATTAATTAATTTTTTATGCTCAAAAAGCATTCTTTAAAATAAAAATAATCCGCTCTTCTATGGGTCCACTTTTAACATTTGAGCTGTTTCAATTGTGAGAAAGAAACAAATAAACAGTGCGTAGTTGCCTACAGCAAGGCTCTATAAAATGTATAATATATAAAATACACCACATATAGTGGGGTGATCCACTGTCCCCCAAATTATTCACCAGCGCCTTGCAAGAAATATTCCTAAAGCTGGCCGATCCCTGGAGAACTATGGGCATACAAATTGGGGATAAAAAACTCACAAACCTTCGCTTTGCCGACGATATCGTTCTTTTCGCCAACACGTCGTCAGTACTTGAAATAATGCTCGGACAGCTGAGCGCAGCAAGCCTTGAGGTTGGGTTGATGATGAATAGGTCCAAAACCAAGGTTATGACCAACGCCGCTGACCACGACATAGTGGTGGACGAGCAGAAGATGGAGTATGTTGATGAGTATATATACTTGGGCCAGATAGTCTCCTTCGAAAACAGGCAGGACAAGGAAGTCTCACGTCGGATTGATAACGCCTGGAAGAGCTTCTGGTCCATGAAAGCGTACATGAAGGGAGACCTTCCAATCTCGTTAAAACGCAAACTCATCGACACCTGTATTCTGCCCGTTCTAACATATGGAGCGCAAACATGGTCATTGACTGAAAGTCAGAAATCCAAACTGAAGGTTTGCCAGCGAGCCATGGAAAGGAGCGTGTTGGGTATTAAAAGGATTGACAAAATCCGAAATACCACAATACGCTCCAAAACTGGCATAATGGACGTAGGCGAAAAGACAGCAAAGCTGAAGTGGGAGTGGGCGGGTCACGTATGCAGGATGCAACCGGATAGATGGGCGCAAATCGTCACACAATGGATACCAGCAGATGGCTATCGCCGTAGAGGTAGACCCAAAAAAAGATGGTGTGACGATTTGACGAGTTTTCTGACAAACTGGGAATCTTTAGCCGCCAATAGGGAACAGTGGAGGAGTTTGGGGGAGACCTTTGCCCAGCAGTGGGATGAAATAGGTTAATAAAAAAAAAAAAAAAAAAAATACTAGTGACCCCCCGCGACTTCATCCGCGTGGAATTTATTTTCACAATCGCGGTCGAACGGGATAAAAATATATCTTATGTCCGTTTCCTGGTTCTAAGCTACATATCCACCAATTTCCAGCCAAATCGGTTCGTCCGTTCTTGAGTTATAAATAGTGGAACTTACACCACTTTATTATATACTAGCGGCCGCCCGCGACTTCGTCCGCGTGGATGTTAGTTTTTTGCGACCGGGCTTCATACAAATTCGCAACCCCTATTTTATCCCTTTGGGGGCAGAATTTATCATATGTAATATTATTTCTATCCTTCTTTACCTTCCAAGTAATGTTGAGTCAAATAAAAAAAAGTCCCATTAAAATCGGTTTAGTAGATTCTGAGATTCAATTTCCTGCCTGCCCCCTAAGTTCATCGGCGTGATTATTTATATCCCAGTTTACTCTCCAGGTGATACTGAGTCAAATAAAAAAAGTCCCGTCAAAATCGGTCCAGTAGATTCTGAGATTAGCCCGGACAAACAGACAGACAGACAGACAGACAGACAGACAGACAGACAGACAAAAATTTTAAAAATTGTTGTTTTGGCTTCTATTACGGTAATTAAGACCCCCTGTAACAATTTTTCATAAAAATCTTCAATGTACAGAAATCGATCTTTTACAGTCTTATTATATGTATAGATATAGATAAGAGCTGTAAGTTGTGATGTAAGGATGTTGTACCTTATAGAGGTAGTGGTGGCAGATGCACAGCACGCCGCGCTGGTCGCACAGTATCTGCAGGTCGAGGCTGCAGTCGTGCACCCGCAGCGGCGCCGGGTCGTCCTCGTACGCGCCGCACGCCGCGCCCTCGGACGAGCTCGGCACGTGGGGCAGGCTTAGCGGGATGTTCAGCTAATAAAAATGATTTGATCACACTTTAAGGCAAACATAATTTAAGGGCTCGTCGTCGCTCGTAGTCTGTCGAAGCGACAACATCTCCTGAGGATGTGGCGAAACGCGTCAGCGTTTTGTTGGTGTCAGTGTTGTGATTCCAGGTACATCTTCTGTGTCACGTTGTGAGTTGTAGGTATTTAAGTCCTGCGACTTCCAGTTCTAGCTTTTTTCGCTGGCGTCGTTTAGTGGAAATTTAAAGCAAAATAATCCTCTTTTTCAGGTTTTGGCTCGTCCCAACCCAACTATTTCCACTTTCTACTCTACTATAAGATCATCTAGATAGCTGGTGAATTAAGTACAAAAACCACAGACTGACTAATTGCGATCGCAACACTTGGTACAGTGATGTTTTTGTATTTAAACCCTGGCCATGCAAACCTCTTGTTTCAGAGATGTACAAATTTAAAAATTTGAATACTAGATTTGAGATGGAAACAGTTTTTGTTTAGTCTTAACATAATAAAAATAAAGTTTAAAAACTAACACCCAACTACTTAAAAACACGCTCTAAAAAGTACGAAACAAGAAAACACTCTCCAATGAAATTACTTAGTATGTACAAACTATTAAATATTTACCGTTATTAAATAAACTAACTTACACATATTATTATATTTTAATATATTTTCAATTTATAATATTGATAGAGAAATGTTTTAAGGATAAAGCCGTGGTCGTATACCACTTTTTTTATTTATTATTCTTATGGCATACGACCACGGCTTTATCCTTAAAACATTTCTCTATCAATATTATAAATTGAAAATATATTAAAATATAATAATATGTGTAAGTTAGTTTATTTAAGTAGTCGGGTGTTAGTTTTTAAACTTTATTTTTATTTAACATATTTTGGAGTTCTAAATAGGTTAATCTTGGGTTCATTGATTTCTCAATCTTTCCAACTCCTCGAACGATCTTTGGTCATGTGGATTCTTTAGTAATTTGCTAGATTCCAGTGAACTAATCCATAATCCATCTATGGATCTTACTCTGCTAAGAGCCACATATATAGTCGGGTAAAAAAGATGTGAATTATATACAATCAGCCCATGAATACAGGTAAAGTCACAAGCAAATGCTAGTAATATATATATATATTCAAAATGTACAAGTAAAGCGCTTTCAAATGATACCAAACACGGCATATTTATCTTAACTTTATTTTTTTACTTCGTATGTTTTGTCCGCCAGAGGGCGCCACATTAGATTTTGTGAAATCCCATATAGCCTATAACCAGCGGACAATTAAGACGCTTCTAATGATATGTCATTTGTCGAATTCTGATAAGTAGTTTAGAAGTTACGAGGGAACAGATGAACATCCATACCCACATACATACATACAGGTCAAAATCATAACCCTCCTTTTGCTTCGCCGTAGTCGGGTAATAAATAAATGAATGAATGAAATTGAATGAATGAATGAATGAATGAAATTGAATGAATGAATGAAATTGAATGAATGAATGAAATTGAATGAATGAATGAAATTGAATGAATGAATGAAATTGAAATGAATGAAATTTATTATCTGCTCATGAATAAGGCACACAAAACAATTCTTAAGAATCAGTTATCTATAAACATTAATTATTTTATAAGCTACCACATTTATAAGAGAAAACACTACGTATACAGACCACTGTCTCATGGGGCAAGTCAGCATGGAACTGCAATGCTGACAGTGTTGGGGTCATTTCTGACGGCGACTTCACTTCTTCTCCTTCAGCAAAACTCTGGGATGGTTTCCGGTAATGGATGTAGTATAGCACCTACATAATAAAAATATTTCACTACATGTGCTGAGGTCACATAAATTTTAATACGAATCATTCCTTGGTTTTACATTATGGTACTAGTGTGTAACATTGGTGATTACCGCCGAGGCGCCGTCTTAAGAGAGTCGAGGACGGTAATCATCAATACACACGTGTATCATACGAGGTTTTTCAACACACTTGTGAATAAAATAACAATAAAAACTCATTATATTTAGCAGATAAAAAGTTTATTAAGAAACTATTAGTAAATGTGCAGTTAGTAAAATTATAATTAACTGCTTTTGATGGCATAGCGGTCCCATCAGATAGATTATTTATTGAAATACTTTCATGTTCTATTGTAATTTGAGATGGCTCATTATTCGTGTAGGCATAGCTATAACTCACTAGTGAGTTATAGCAATGAAAAAGTCATTATAAGTCTAATTGCAGTGAAATTACAACCACTTTATGAGCAAGTGTGTTGAAAAATTAATTTATTTCAGATAAACATTATTTGTGGATTAATGTAGATTTAGATTAATATTATTATTGAAATGTATTACTGTATTATCTGTGGTCACAGGTAGACTCACCTATCTGTGACCATGGACACTGAAAAGGGTCCAAAACAAAATGTAAATAAATCGCGAAATAATCCGTAAAAGTGTCTCATTTCAATGTCTACTGTTCGCGTTAACCGAAGAAACAAATATTATTATTATAATTGGTGGGACCAATCTTGGATAAAGAAAATATAGCTTACCTGGTTGACACAATCCCATTGTGCCCATGAGAATGTCTTGACAATGGTCTCAGGTTCTGTGTAAATGCCATCAAAGCCCCACTTATCAGTTCCATCATCACATTCATTCAGAAACATTGGGGTGCGGTAAATCTTAATACCTTAAAGAGAAAAAAGTTATATTTATTGTCCTGCCTTTAAGCTTAGTATATATATATATATATATATATAGTCCTCCTGGCCGATTTCGACCACGGCGGCCAATCTCAACAGAGATCAGCCAACTACGCAGGAGATATTATAGTGCACAAGTGTGCGCGCAATACACAGGTGCACTCACTGTTCCATCACACTCAAAGTTCGGTGAGACGGCAATCCGACATGACCGGAGAGAGATCAGGCGCAGGACCAACGGCTTAACGTGCTTTCCGAGGCACGGGGGTGTAACACCGCCAACTTCCCGACTCCGAGCTGTTTTTGAGAAATTCATGACAGAAAATCTCAGAAACTATTTTGGCTCGACCTGGGATTCGAACCCAGGACCTCTCGGATGTAAGGCAGAAACTTTGCCACTACACCAACGAGGCAGTTAAGCTTAGTAAAGAAGTTGTGTTCACGTAAATTTATACCAACATTCAAGATGTTTGAAGAGCAGGAACCTATCATTCCTAATGCCAGGGCTGTATTTATTGCTTTTCCCATAAACATATTGCACCATAATCTGCTTGGTAGAGCTCTCCTCAACCTCGACGGGCACCTTGTCCTTTTCATTCAAAAGGCAAATAAGATATGGGCAGTACAAGGGCTCTTTGATACCATTTTCATCATCAGGCAGCAATTTTACCACATACACCAACAAACTACGCGTAGCATTCACAGAAGCCTGTATTATATTCAGTTTCTCATCAAACGTGTGAAGAGTAGTCAACGACTTGTTTTTGTTTGTATAAACGCCGATGTTTAATACTCCTTTATTGTGGTTATCTTTAGAAACCCATGTCAACATTTGAGATCCATCCTGTTCCTGGCCAAGTAAGCGCCACTCTTGTGCAGTTACTTCTGAAAATTACGTGTAACGTCGCTAATTACAAAAATAACGAAACAATCAAAATAAAATACATGAGCATATTGTAACGAGCATACCTTTTTCCGACAGTGCCTGGAGCACTCCACATAACTTTACTGCAATATTTTGTGCCGCCATCTCGTTTTGTGGTAAATAGGTCACAAACACCTGTTTAGTTTAGCATTTTACTGAAATCGTTACTTATCCACGTTATCAATCAAAGAAATAGCGCACCTTTATTGACTTTTCTCGCTCATTTTTCTATCAGCTGGCGCCCAGCTGTAGTATGACTTGAAGGTAGCTTTTTCAGGCTAACCAACTTAACAACACTAATTTCAGATACCAACGCCATCAATATGGCGCTGCCGATAGATATTGGCCAATCAGGATGCAGAGATGCATTCACATGTAAATTCCGGTCTACGGAATAAATAAAATGTATAAATCATTTATTTTTAAATAAATTATTTTTATAACTGTAAACGTGTATTTTTAAGAAAAATCACGTACTCAAAAATATGTGTGAAATTATATTTACATTTTTCTGTGTACTTGGTACATATGATAAGTGGGAAATATAAATTATGCCTTTGATTGAAAGTTATTTATTAGTAATTGCTATTCCAGATGGAATAGCAATTACTAATAAATAACTTTCAATCAGTACAGATGTACTTGATTCAGAAAAAAAAATGTAAATAATATTTGAAAAAAGTTAAAAGATATGCGTGAATTACAACATCTGCGTAAATAGGAACATTGTGGAAAGTGACATTTGATTTCAGTAGAAAATAACACTGAAGTTAGCCAATAGTCCACTTCATAGGCACCGAAGTTTTACCGCGACATTTTCGCGCGGAAAGCCGGGCGTTATCCAGCCGTGAAAGCCTGAAAAATCATCTGTAACCTGAAATAATTACCTATGTGCAAATTAATTGTTCTTGTTTAGTGTTGCATAAAGTGAATGCGCAAAAAATATAGTAAAAATAGCTTAAATTGTGGCTCAAGTAACGTCCTCGTATCTAGTGCCTAAGGAAATTTTGTATCGTGGAATTTGATATAATTTTTGAATGACCAGGTATGATTGGGTTTATTATTTTAAATTTAAAGGATGTAAGTAACCTTTTCTCAAATAATGGTGAGATATTTTCGTCATTCTTTACAATAAATTTAGGTTATAAAGCTTAGGGGGGTGATAAGCCAAGCCAATTATTCGATCAACGGTTTTGCTACTGAAAAAGCTTGAAAATCGTTTCAGAGTGCTTGATTTTAATTTTAAATTAGTTTTGTGAATGTGTCATGTCATCAATGTGCTATTTTTATCAATATCCAAAAGTGGATGGGGCGAGAAACCCAAGCTATCGACGTGTCTAATGGCGCTGACGGAGAATTTCGCGCGCGATTGTGACGGATTCGTGGCATTTTTTCAGACAGTTGATTAGCCTAAACTTACATATCAGTGGATTTAATCGATAGTTTAGTTATTCTAGTGAACGAAGAATACATTAAATATTATATTTTACTCCAATATCGTGTCCTAAAGTGCTCGTGAAAAAATCTCCCGCCAATCAGCAGGGGGCACGCTGAAGGTTTACGCTTTTGCCGGACTCATTTTACCAGTAATTTAACATGTAAAGTGGAACTCTAGAGTACCTCAGGTATCTATTATTATACTAGGCAAACTCAGTTGCTGAAAAACAGGTGATTTGTGCTCTTAATATCGTTGTCAAGTGACATAACCCTATTTGCAATGTGAATACGACATGCGGTAATTTTAGGTCAATAATCCTTATTTATAAAGTAATTTGATAACATAATAGCGACAAAAACCTAATAATCACTTTGTTTTAGGCACGAGAAGTAAAGTGCCAGCATACTTGTCCCACCTACAATGGCACAAACTGGGTATGTAACCAGCTGATAGCTTACACATTAACTAGACGACCTTGATAAGTTCTTGTTTACATAGTCTTGTCACCAATTGTTTGCAGTTCTTCCAGTGAAGACAATGAGAGACGTATGAATTTGAAACATAAAAGGAACTCCTGTGATGATGAGGTTTGTGTTTGTTGGCTAAGTGATTATTACTTCAAGCTGAACTATTAAGTATTCTTTTCAACATTTTTTAAAATTTAAGGTTGAGAATATGCCACCCGTGAAAATCTTACAAAAACTAGAAGATGATCTCTATGACCAACCTGCGCACAATGTTGTGGTGGAGTCTTCATCATGCTCCAGCGATGATGAGGGATACAGTAACCTAGAACAGCCTAGGAGTGTTTATACTGACCTGGACTTTAATGCAGACAGTCTGTTAAGCCCGCAAAGTATACCAGAACTCCCCAATTGTGTGTTGAGTCCACTAGAAAATGTTGCAAGAGGAGAGTCTACTCCTCACTCAAATAAAAGACCTAGGTAAGTCATATCTAACCCTTGAATTGTACTCAACATTCTCTTGTGTTTGTGACCATTATATTCTATGTCTATGGTTGTAAAAAAAAATCCTAATACAATAAACAAGAATTATCTTTAAAAAAATATATAAAAACTACTCTGCCTGTCTAACAGGAATGAAACACACCTACCACCCTTTGCATCCAGTACAAATAAATCAGACAGCCCCTTGCCAAAACGGAAATGTCCCTTGCCTGGGTTGTCCTGGGCAGACCCAGCAGATGTGTGGAATGGCATGTGCGAGTGTGATGCCAGGTCTAAGACCAAGAAGAACCCCAACATGTTTGACAAGCACCCCAGCCTGCAGCCACGCATGAGAGCCATACTCCTGGACTGGTTAAATGAGGTATGTAAAAAAAAACTATCAAAAAATGTAGTGTATGTACTGACTGCCCTCAAGCCATAAGATAAGTGACCATTGTTGATCAAAGATCTTATCTTAGTAATGTTATACCTTTAACATTTATTTCATATTTTATTGCATATTTATATTAGGTACCTATGCAGTTATTTTTGAAAATTAAAAATTATCATTCATTTCATATTTTATTGTGTATTTATATTAGGTAATGCAGTTATTTTATAAATTAAAAAGTTATGGTAAAAAAATTTGTTTCCATGCTGCTCTTAAAAAGCCTGGGAAAAGGTAAGTGATATTTAAAGTTAGTTAAGCAACATCACTATCGTGATACTAGCTCCGAAATCTACTGACTTAGCATTTTTCGCGAAAAGTCGCTTAAGATATGTAATGACTAGAGACCTGATTATATGCATTTGCATATTTTGTCTAATCTTAACAGTCATTGCATATTTGGCCAAAAATCTCTTAATGATGCAGAGTTTCGCAATATTTACAGTAATTTTTGGTAGGCAAGCTCAAAATCGAAGTGTCAAAACGCACAGTAACAAAAGTGTATCGCATAATATTTTGCAGTGGGGCAGATTTGAACGTGCATAAGAAGTACATGAGTTGCGAACGTACGAACGTAGAACGTCCTTTGCCTTAAAGTGATAAAACTGAGACTTTTGTAAAAGTTTTTGTTAAAAAACGAAATTAATTATGATTTTTCTAAAAAAAAAATTTGCTCATTTTTGATGCATATTTTAGGCGTTTTTGTGCATTTTGGTGCATATTTAAAGCAATCTTCTTGCATATTTGCATGTATGTAATGGCTATTCTATGTTGCATATAATCCGTACTCTAGTAATGACGTAATAGACGGGTCATTGACCCCCTTTTTTACAATGTTCAATGACCCCTTCAGAACCAACGTGTTTGGTTCTTCACTGGCCCTAGCTAGCCATTCATTTGTTGATTTTGGCTAGCATTCCTAGTTCTAATGTTATTTATTAAATAATGAATGCAGAACCACTATTGCTTAAATGGCTTTTTTAATCCGTCCACAAGTTTGTACTATGGACTGCTTAAAATTAAGAGGTCAATCAGTTAAATGCGAGCTCTGCCGTTTCATGGATTCTGTAGATCATTATGAAATAGATATGATGACGACTGGAGAATAAAATGTGTTAGTAGGTAATACATGATAAACACATGTTAGGCACCCATTGTTGGCGATGTCACGCTTAGTCGGTTATAAATTTGAGCAGTTTAGGTAAAGAGATGCCTTGTCCTTGTCTCAAGGGGCCGTTTTGGTCAGGAAGTGGTTTAGTGCTAGCGATTTTTATTCACGCCTCCATGTTTCGCGTACCCTCTTCGGGCCTCAGTGCTTTATTGATTTGAGTACATTCCGATAACTATTCATGACCTGACTCGAACCGGGACGACTGCGTAATGTCTGGCCGTTTTAACTTTTCAGGTGGCGTATTCCTGTCTATTCTATTTCTCCCAACTTTGAACTACCTATATCTCAGACTAAATTATTATTTGTCTGAATTTGACCCTGGTTTCGGGAATACCTAGTCTCGGTTTTTTTTGGAAGATCTTGCGGTTTGCGAACTCTTTCTATAAACTTACGGTAAATGAATGATTTGAGCTTATTAGCAAATTACTGGTGAATGTTGACGACATCTCATTAATTATTTTCAGAAAATAATCTTCATTTAGATACATTTTCCTTAATTATCGATATTTAAGAGAAAATACGTCATAACAAGCAGGTGTTATTCGCCAAAATGGAAGTGGAATTGATTAATTAATAATGACTGAATGTTTTATTAATGACAAGATAACAATAGAAATATATCAAAACAAATTAGAGCTGTTGACATAAAAGTTCTTTTAAACTGGGTCTTGATGAGTAGGTACCTTACACCATTATATTTGGCTTTGGCACAAGCTACGAGGGTAAAGCTACTTTTTGTTCCAGTACAAAAAGTTTCTGAGCAAATTGCGATCGTGTTGGAAAACCTTGGTTCGAGGAGTATCTAATACTCCTACTGAGGTCTTCCTGAAATGACGGGCATACGCGAATAAGTATTTCAAGTTCAAAAATTGCTTTATTGTACCTCTTTATATTCATATATTATGTATTATATTCATATTTAAAATATTTTGAGACTGCTGGAGCTATTTCCGAAATAGTATTGGTTTCGAGGAACCCACACACTAAAATTACGTCACAAACAATGCCTGTCTCTTAGACTAAAATATAACGAAGTCAAGGTCAAATGCATATCTTAAACTTCAACTAAAATGCAAAACGTCATGAAATTATACCGATTACAATATGTACGTAGGTACCCAATATTTTTTATCTCGAAAAGAATTTTAGAAGGTATTACTTTTAACCTTGTTGGTACCTACCTATAACCTCCATTTATTGACAATGCTTTTCAAATGAGTACCAACTCAAAAAAGTACCTAATTTAATTTGCCAATGTAGCAATTTCCCGTGCTGATTAATTAGTTGGGCCACTACATGTAAATTTTCATGAAACCCTTTAATCTGCTAAGTGGGCCGTGCGTCTTTCTCCAACTAATGATCACGATATTCACGAAGTTCGAAGTGAAGAACACGTCTGCCGACGTTCTAGACCAGGTCACGAACTTCTCAAGAAACTTTAATTGACAACTTTTTCTGAGGATGTATTAATTTAGGAGAAAGTTTTGTGTCACTTGCTGCAATACCTACATTTAGTTTTGTGGCGCAGTGGTTGCAGCGCTTTGGTAGTGATACCAAAAGTTAAGCAACCTACGGCGCGGTCATGTTTGGGATGGGTGACCATTCTGACCGTAAAAGTGACGTCTATTTATAAGCATCTCCGTGCTTCGGAAGGCACGTTAAGCTGTTAGTCCTGGTTAATATCGATAGATTTTAGCCGTTAAGCCTGGTCGGGGGCCCTCGGGCGGCTTAATACCATCTGACAGTAAGGTTGATCACTTACCTTACACACGCCCCTCCACCAAACCGCACTGAGCCCGCGTGGTGGAGTAAGGCTCGCACCACCTCATAGTTGAGGTGAGGCCTGTGCCCAGCAGTGGGACGTATAGGCTGATGATGATGATGATTTAGATTTAGAAACCATCCCATTATAAGACAACCCGTTTATGAGAGGGCAATATCGTCGATAATATGTAGGCAGATAATTAGTATCAATGTACAGAGGGAAATGTACAATTACATTGACATAAATAAATTAAACTCTTTAATTTTATCGGTCGCATACCGGACGATATACGGGCTGGGTAGTTATACTGCATTCACCTGAAGTGCACAAATACTGCATGGCGCCCGCAACGATAATACTCGTACGCACCATTGATATGGCCCTCGTTGTAAAGAGTTGGTTACACTGGGAATTTAGTTTAAAGTTTATAATTTCCCAACTTCACAGAAGCCGTTCAGCCAAATTAAAAAGGACTTTCAAACTGCATTAAGATCTACCTTGTAATATGACCTTTTGACTCATATAATATATGTTTATTGATTTGAAGTTGCCTCCTCGTCGCAGAGTTTGGCAGATCGTAAAATAAAAAAACCGGTCAAGTGCGAGTTAGACTCGCGCACCGAGGGTTCCGTACAAACCTGTAGGTATATAAGTAAAAGTTCACCCATCACGGGTATTATAGACTTAAGTATTTAATTTATCAACGCGTTCATGAGATAAGGAGTGGTAACATTGAAATTTTCAAAATTGTCAAATATTTTTTATATGATGAAACTGAAAATTTACGGTTTTCGTAATTTTTCCTATATCTGTACTATAAGACGTGACTTCGTACTAAATTTCAAGATTCTTAGTTTACGGGAAGTACCCTGTAGGTTTTGATTCCCGTGCGAGTTTCGAACATTTGCGGCCTAAATGGCTGTATCTTTTGATTCCGTTGGCTTAGAAGGTTGATTTTTCTAGCTTCCAGGGACAGTAAACTTAAGTATCATATAGAAATTTCAGTTTGATACCTCCACTCGTTCCTGAGAAAAACGGTTTTGACAGACGGACGGACGGACAACAAAGTGATCTTATAAGGGTTCCGTTTTTTTCTTTTGAGGTACGGAACCCTAAAAATAAAAATGTTTATTTCAGACTATGAAGCGTCCATATAATTGTTGGTAACAAAAAAAAGCTTATTAATCTAAGTTAGTAAGAATTAGACCTATACTTCGATTACGCATTTACGGGACGGAACTCTAGGCGCCAGGAATTCATACTTCCTTTACTACCTCTATCTAGTGTCGTTCTTTTTTATCACTGCTCCTTGCTAAGGGCCCTTGTTAACTTATATGTACATATTTAAAAACCGACAAACGTTGGTTTACTTAAACTGACTTACATAATATAAGGCCCTTTGGAAGTTAAAAAGCTCTTTAGTAATGCAATGTTATGTACTGTTAAACAGTGCATAGTCAGTGTTCCTCATGGGGTTTCTATGCAGATTTTTTTTTATAATAATCATTGATTTGAGTTCGTAACAAATGCCTTTTAGTAGTATTGTTTTTTCTACTAATTGAAATTTTTCATTGAACAGCCTTTCGTTTTGATAATTAATAGGACCAATCGCAATTGTACGGTGACTTCGACCCCCGAAGTCTCGGGTTCGATGACGACGCGGAACTAACGGCGACAAAGTGTAAAGAATCTCATTTGTGCTGCACAATGACACCTAGCCGCGTCTGTCTTCTATTCTCAGCTTTAATTGGTATTGTCGTTGAAATCATTAGCCCGCTTTGTCGCTCTTAATTTATATCCGTGTTAAATTCTAGAAAAAATAAGAGCAAGTGTGTATGTAGGCACTTCGAGTGACTCGTCGTATCTTTCAACGACATTTCGACTTTAAAGTTCACGCTAATTTGTTGCCAAAAAAAAATAAGAAGAGGGCTTTAACGTTGTCGCCAGCTTTTGATATGCTGTTTTTTATTGATTAAATGTCAATATTAAAATCAAGTAATATTAAAAAACTAATAGTCTAAACTGCCATAACGTTGACTAAAATATGACGAATTAAGTGTTCCAGCAGTCTTTTAGGGGGCCGTTTTTCCTGAAAAGAAACGGCTTTTTGGGCTGGTCGTATGAGATGAGTCTAATGAACTTAAAAAAAACCGGTCAAGTGCGAGTTGGACTCGCGCACCGAGGGTTCCGTACAAACCTGTAGATAAGGAGTAGTAACTTAGAAATTTTCAAAATTGTTAAAAAGATTTTTCAAAAAGATTTTTTTTATATATGATGAAACTGAAAATTTACGGTTTTCGTAATTTTTCCTATATCTGTACTATAAGACGTGACTTCGTACTAAATTTCAAGATTCTAAGTTTACGGGAAGTACCCTGTATGTTTTGATTCCCGTGCGAGTTTCGAAAATTTGCGGAAATTTGCGGCCTAAATGGCTGTATCTTTTGATTGCGATGGCTTAGAAGGTTGATTTTCCTACAGCTTCCAGGGACAGTAGACCTAAGTATCATATAGAATTTTCAGTTTGATACCTTCACGCGTTCCTGAGAAAAACGGTCTTGACAGACGGACGGACGGACGGACAGACGGACAACAAAGTGATCTTATAAGGGTTCCGTTTTTTTTTCTTTTGAGGGACGGAACCCTAAAAACAATTAAAATAATGTATGTAGTATGGATCAAACACACGTGATAGTCGTTTTACCTAAGGTCTCTTTCCCCAGGTGTGTGAGGTGTACAAACTGCACAGAGAGACGTTCCACCTAACAGTGGATTACGTGGACAGGTACCTGTCGAACACAGAAGACGTACACAAAGGCCAGCTTCAGCTTATAGGTGAGTGGATGAGAGATATATATAAAAAATACATGTACATAACTGCAAAACTCCACCAATGCGCATAGAGCCCGCGTGGTGAAGTAATGGCTCGTACATCTTCCTAGTTGAGGTCAGACCTAGCAGTGGGACGTTTATGTATAGGTTGATGAGATGAACTGCAAACAATCTTAGATCTACATAATAGGATTTAGGGTTTCATGTCCTAACTTAAAGCATTCTAATATGCTAAGGGGACACATTTAAGGGCATTTTTAATAAAATGATTGTTTACCCGAATCTCTGGAAGGGATCGCTGTTAGAAATAAGACCTTACAAATGCATCATTCCTTGTAAAACATTTTTGTGTTTTTTGTTTTCTGTGTTATACAGTAAAGAGTTGTCCGCCTATCTTTCTTTATTTTATCGTCATATCTACAAGTAACTTGGCTTGAATTAAAAGCCATACTTTTTAATTCCATTAAAATGAGTTTTTTAAAGTATTTTAATCATTTGTAATGTGCTATCATCAGTTATACGTGAAGAGAAGTAAACCGCAAATCGACGTTTTGTACCGATATGAAAATTATTTTAATCCAGTTAAATCCGCCAATGATACTGAACTAAGTTTAGTTTAAAAAATATTTTGAATTCAAAAGTTGTTGGGTATAATTAATCATGAATTAAGTTTCACCAAAACTTCAATAAAAGTAGCATGAATCGTTGTGTATTGTTATAACAACTGTGTCTTTCCCAAAATTATTAAAATTAAATGAATTCAAGTATTTTAGGGGGGGGCGTTAAAGTATTACGTAATGCAATTACGGGGTCTCGTAAAACGTTACGGTGCGTTAAAGTTGCAGGATGGAGTCTTTCCAACGACACGTTACGTAACATAGTTTTTTTTTTAAATAAAAAATTAGGAAAACTTATAAATTAGCTACCCTCTTCGTTTTCGTTTCTCGTTGTTTACGGGTTTGTTCTCGCAAGTTGGCAATTTTTATAAAAAAATATTCTTGAACGCTCCCTTATGTTTATGTCAAGGTTTATCACACTTAAAAGCTTTATAGCTGAAAGATTAAATATAGTTTATGCGTTTAAGTAACTTCCGACTTATCGCTAGTAAGTAGCAAGCTGAAGCAGTAACATTATTATCACTAACGCGAATGGTTCATTCATACGATAACGCATTTTCTATTAGCGCCTATCGTTCTAGCTGTGATTTTGAACTACATCCGCTCGAAGGGAACGTTCCGTGCGGTGTTTACATTAGTCTTATGGTGGCCACACACGATACAGGATACTTGCTAGTATACTATATCGCGTGTGGCACCCATTTCATTAACTCTAGTAAACTACAGATTTTAATAGCGATACTTAACTCCTGAAATCTTAAACTTTACTAAGAATCGGCATAAAATCCGCAAAATCATTTCTTGTTATATAATTGCTTAGACCTATGGTTGACTGGTATAGAATGCCTTCGACATTAACTCCACCATTGTACACAAGTGTGCAGAAGTGTCAAAATAAATAAATAACTTACGAGTTTTGACAGACTGAAGGAAATAACTATTGCCCTAAATACCATCAAAATCAGCATAAGGCCGTCCACTGCTGTTCACAGACTTCCTCCATAGATTTCTTTAGATGTATTTTTATTTCATTTTATGTAAGTAATTATTTTGTATGTTTATAAATTTATTTTGTACATAAATAACTTTAGTTAAATTGTTTGTTTTTACTTTCTACTTTATGTGCACCGCCTGAATCTTCTCTGCTTGGCCCTATGGTTGACTGGTAGAGAATGCCTTCGGCATAAATGTGTTTTTCTCTTTCTTGTTTTCTTGAGCCATTAAAAATACAAAGTATCAAGCTAATTTATTCCAATTTCCCAATGCTGCCAAAAAATTATCCCGATTTTCATGAGACTCTGGTGACCCTATACCGGGTGCTTGCGTGTGACAATTCACATTTGACCACTTAAAACCAACCAAAAACCCCTTGAGGGACAGAGATAGGTATCGTACAACCCCAACTCTTCCTTCCAGGAATAACATGTCTCTTCATAGCGGCGAAAGTGGAAGAGGTTTACCCGCCCAAGATCGGCGAGTTCGCTTACGTCACGGACGGCGCGTGCACTTCCGAAGAGATCTTGGCCGAAGAGCTGATCATCCTGAGGCGGTTGTCTTGGAGCATAACGCCGATAACCATTAACAGTTGGCTGAATGTGTACATGCAGTTAGCTAGCGAGGGGCGGAGTGCGAAACGCAGGTAAGAGTATATTAGTTAGTGTTAATGTTATCATAAGTTAGTTATAAGAAAATTCAATAGTTGGCGCTGCCTGCACTTGTTTCGCGGTAGTAGGTAGTGTCAACCAACCAGTTCCTAATATTAACAACAGATGGCGTTGTACGCTCTTAATTTACAGCGGTAAAGTTTTTGTCTGAGTACATATCAGACTGCGAACATTTATTGAATATAAGCTTCTTAGATCAAGTAAGTACTTACGGTGGTTTTATTTATACACATAATTACCCCTATAGTACTCATAGTTCAGCACATAGTGCAATTAGGCCAACCAGTAGTGCAACTAATTAAACACTAACTGTTTAACTACTTATGTATTCAATATATTCTAGTATCTTCTTATGTATTCAAGTTGTTGAACCTATCAGGTCTATCTTGACCTGCACTGTTTACTCAATAGACGTTACTAGCTGTCCCAGCTGCAGGCAGATATCGGTCCTTTTGAATTTGCGAAACAGGGACACTATTCCATTAGAAAATGAGATAGAATAATCATGATTTGCCTGTTGATCTCACCTTATAGGTCGATGTTGTCACTGATATTGAAGCCAGTTTGTTGTCAATTTAATTTATTGTAAATTAACAGCTTTCGAAATCTGTTGACTCACCAGCTTAAATATCCGAACCTTTAAGTTACAAAAAATGCATTGCAATATTTTCTTTGTCAATCATTTCAGTATTTAAACATGAGCAAAAAAGAGGATTATTTTGCTTTAAATTTCCACTAAACGACGCCAGCGCAGCATTTTAGTTCCTGTGCTGGCGTCATTTAGTTGAAATTTAAGAATAATCCTCTTTTTCAGCTTAAGTCATGGATTTCCGCAAAGTAACGCCTGATTTCATCAACTGTATTTAAACATGTTTCTAAGTGTAAGGCTCGTTACTGTTCATGTCAGCGCAATAAAGTTCAAATAAGTTTGAATTAAAGAAACCTTTATTGACTAGGGACATGACAAACACAGAACAACATCAGAAATTACGTATGCTTTGTTAATTTCTAGACTAATAGGCGAGAGCGAAGTCGGTGCGCAAGCGCTGCGTGGCTACACGTTCGTGTTCCCGCAGTACTCGTCGCTCGAGTTCGTGATCTGCGGCCAGCTGATCGACCTGGCCGTGCTGCACGTGGACGTGAACCAGTTCACGTACAGCGCGGTCGCGGCCGCCGCCATCGCGCACTCGTTCAACAAGGAGCTAGCCGTGAGAGTGTCGGGTGAGTTATGCAGCTACTTCCCGCAGTACTCGTCGCTCGAGTTCGTGATCTGCGGCCAGCTGATCGACCTGGCCGTGCTGCACGTGGACGTGAACCAGTTCACGTACAGCGCGGTCGCGGCCGCCGCCATCGCGCACTCGTTCAACAAGGAGCTAGCCGTGAGAGTGTCGGGTGAGTTATGCAGCTACTTCCCGCAGTACTCGTCGCTCGAGTTCGTGATCTGCGGCCAGCTGATTCGACTTAGCCTGCACGTGGACGTGAATTAATTAGAATAGAATAGAATAGAATATTTATTTATTTCAAAATGACACAGAGTACCAAAATACAATTAAACAGTCCTTATTTATTGTAGATACTAATTTCGTTACTAAATTACTTAGGGCTTCAAAGTAACTACGTGTAACAATATTTATCCTACTATTAAAAGTGGGCTAAGGGCTGGCCTTTATCTTATGTTTAATAAATACAAAACTTCAAATATTACATAAAATAACTTAGAAGACGGTACCCAGGTAAAGTTATTCATTACCTTCCGTGCTAGTAAAAACTGTGTTACGGCAAGGTAAGATTCACGCTCTGGAGTTCCGAACTATAGATAACAAGACATAAGGTTTTTTTTATAATGACGCTTAAGTATAAAGATGCGTACGACGGCTCACAATACCGATGGGTCCGGTGGCCGACAGATAAGGAGTAGCCGAGCAGAATTTGCGTAAACAACTGTAGTATACGCAAAATTAACAGAAACTTTAGCAATACAATGTAGATAATTAAAAAAACCGGCCAAGTGCGAGTCGGACTCGCGCACCGAGGGTTCCGTACAAACCTGCAAGGTTTACAAAGTTCGTTCATTCGAACAATCGAGTCATAACTATGGTATTTTTATTGCAAAATGAAATTCATAACATTACAATGGGGAAAGATGGAGGAGCATAAGACAAAGATCTCTTTATCGTTTAAGTAATCCTTTATTTTATATTAACACATATCATATAACTATAATATTACTGAAACACTTATAACCAACAATAAGAAATATAATAATGTCATAAATTTTAAGCTTTTCGGAATTTTTCTGTTACCTGTGCTGTAAGCTATTGCTTCTTACCAAATTTCGAGATTCTATGTCAACGGGAAGTGGTCTTTAGGTTTTAATTCCCTTGCGTGTAATTGCGAGTTTCAAAATATGCGGTATCAATGGTTGTACTTTTGCGTTTTGCGTTGACTTAGAATTTTTTTTTTCACGGGTTAAAGGCAATTAGATCTAAGTATTTGATATGAATTTCAACTTGATAGCTCTAAGCGTTCATGAGGAAAAAAGTAATAAGTTTATATTTATTAAAAAATATATATATTGTAATGTAACTAAAAATTTAAGGTTTTCGGAATTTTTCCTTTATGTGTGCTATAAAACGTTGCTTCATGCCAAATTTCAAGATTCTAGGTCGACTGGAAGTACCCTTTAGGTTTTGCGAGTACTTGCGAGTTTCAAAATATGCAGCTTAAATTGCTGTTTCTTTTAATTGCGTTGACATAGAAGTTTGATTTTGTTACAGCTTAAAGGTATTATAGACCTGAGTATTTGGTATGAATTTCAATTTAATACCTCTACGCGTTTATGAGGAAATGGGTAGGAAGTTTAAAATTATTAAAAAAATATATATTATGTGATGTAACTAAAAATTTATGGTTTTCGTAATTTTTCCTTTATCTATGCTATAAGACGTTGCTTCGTACCAAATTTCAAGATTCTGAGTTCACGGGAAGCACCCTGTAGGTTTTGATTCCCTTGCAAGTGTCGAAAATTTGCGGCATAAACGGCTGTATCTTTTGATTGCGTTGGCTTAGAAGTTTGATTTTTTCACAGCTTCAAGGGACAGTAGACCTGAGTAATTGATATAAATTTCAGCTTCATACCTCCACGCGTTCCTGAGAAAAAGGGTCTTGACAGACGGACGGACGGACAGACGGACAACAAAGTGATCCTATAAGGGTTCCGTTTTTTCCTTTTGAGGTACGGAACCCTAAAAATAGCAGATTTAAATAAAACGTATGATTAATGTTTAAAGCAGCAAGCGGACGTTATCGTCCTCATAAAAAAATAGGTATCTTATATGCTTACCCTATATTCCAGCACCAAGAATTAAAATTTATACAAAACAAAACTAGTAACAAGATAATCAAATGAATTAATTTAAATTAACATGTTCAGATTAACAACACCCAGTTACTAAAATCATATGACAAATTATATAGTGTATAAAAATATAAAATAATATAAACATTCAATGTATACATATACATATTTATTTATCAATCTTTAATAAATCTTCAGTCCGCTCAAAATCTAAGTCCCTTAGAAAATTATCCAAAGCTCTTCCGCAAACAAAACGTGTATAGTTTTTAAGAATTGTCTTTTTACTAATACGATTATATAGAAACGGTGCCAAGAAAAACGAAAAACTATGTGCAAAAACAGTTCTGCACGCAGGAACTTTATATACTTCATGTGATCGCCTTTTTGGTTTATCAGTTTCAGGTGGTGGACAGGAATGTATTCTCAACAAAGTATTCTTAATAAATAGTTGCCGGACGTTTAAAACTTTGCTATCTCTATAAAGCTTGTCTGTTGGATACATAAAGTGTTTGTAATTTAGTACTTTCAAAATACATCTCTGAGCTCTTTCTACCTCCAAAATTGTGTTTTTACTCGTCCCACCCCAAGCTGAAACACCGTACGATATTAAAGATTGGCATAAACTCAGGAACACAATCCTGTTAGTACGCTCGTCATTAAGGTTTTTTAATCTTTTAAAAATTGGTATAAGTTTCCTTATCCGGTTTTTGAGAGCATGGACATGTTGTTTCCACTTTAAATTTCTATCTATTTCAAGTCCTAGGTATTTAATACTTATGGTAGAAAGTAATGGTAAACAGTCGCAATTTGAACCATCAAGACAATCTTCACTATGTACTTTAAGGGCAAAATCAGGAGCTGGCTGCTGATCTTCTGTTATGCTAAAGGTTGAGTATTTAGTTTTACCAAGATTAAGGGTTAGCAAATTTAGGTCCAGCCATTTTTTCAGTATACGTAACCCATTTTCCGCTGCTTTTTTAACAGTTGGCCAAGTTTTTTTACTAAAGAGAATGACTGTGTCGTCAGCAAATGTTATTATTTTAGCGTTCGGTATGTGAGCATTACAAAGTTCGTTTATATATACCAAAAAAAGGGTTGGTCCAAGCACTGAGCCCTGGGGGACTCCAAAGTTAATCATTCGTCGCTTACTCATAGTATCTCCTATTTTGACTGCTTGCGTTCTGTTACATAGGTAATCTTTAAGGAGATCAAGAGGAATACCCCTTACTCCAATTGACTCTAGCTTACGAATTAATAGCGGGACGGAAACAGTATCAAAAGCTTTGGCTAGATCAAGAAATATACCAATACACTTCTGCTTTTGATCTAGCCCTGTAGCTATCCTAGTAACCAAAGACTCAATAGCATTCACGTACAACCACCGCGTACCCGCGATGTACGCGGGCGCCACTACGCGCACTCGTTGTCGCGTCGCAAGGTGCGACAGCGATAGTCTAATTAGGCCATAAGAAATACTTAAATGTCGAGGCGTGGATATTCTCAGAATCTAGATTCAGTTTGTAAACTGTTAAGTTTCGTGGTCAGCTATTCGCGACGCCTAAAATGTTCCAGGTCACAGCTGGAATCGTATTATTACTGTTTCAGGCTACAACTGGTCGGCGCTGGAGGCGTGCTACGCGTGGCTGTCGCCGTTCGTGCGCGTGCTGCGCGCCGACGGCGCCGTGTGCGTCGTGCGCGGCGGCGACGGCGAGTTCGTGCAGCGCGCCGCCGACCTCGCGCACATCTGCCCCGCACTCAACCGCGACGAGTCGCACGCGGTGCAGGCGCACAACGTCTCGCTCGACATGTTTGTGAGTACACAATGCAGGCGCCGCGTGCGTGGTGCGCGGCGGCGACGGCGAGTTCGTGCAGCGCGCCGCCGACCTCGCGCACATCTGCCCCGCACTCAACCGCGACGAGTCGCACGCGGTGCAGGCGCACAACGTCTCGCTCGACATGTTTGTGAGTACACAATGCAGGCGCCGCGTGCGTGGTGCGCGGCGGCGACGGCGAGTTCGTGCAGCGCGCCGCCGACCTCGCGCACATCTGCCCCGCACTCAACCGCGACGAGTCGCACGCGGTGCAGGCGCACAACGTCTCGCTCGACATGTTTGTGAGTACACAATGCAGGCGCCGCGTGCGTGGTGCGCGGCGGCGACGGCGAGTTCGTGCAGCGCGCCGCCGACCTCGCGCACATCTGCCCCGCACTCAACCGCGACGAGTCGCACGCGGTGCAGGCGCACAACGTCTCGCTCGACATGTTTGTGAGTACACAATGCAGGCGCCGCGTGCGTGGTGCGCGGCGGCGACGGCGAGTTCGTGCAGCGCGCCGCCGACCTCGCGCACATCTGCCCCGCACTCAACCGCGACGAGTCGCACGCGGTGCAGGCGCACAACGTCTCGCTCGACATGTTTGTGAGTACACAATGCAGGCGCCGCGTGCGTGGTGCGCGGCGGCGACGGCGAGTTCGTGCAGCGCGCCGCCGACCTCGCGCACATCTGCCCCGCACTCAACCGCGACGAGTCGCACGCGGTGCAGGCGCACAACGTCTCGCTCGACATGTTTGTGAGTACACAATGCAGGCGCCGCGTGCGTGGTGCGCGGCGGCGACGGCGAGTTCGTGCAGCGCGCCGCCGACCTCGCGCACATCTGCCCCGCACTCAACCGCGACGAGTCGCACGCGGTGCAGGCGCACAACGTCTCGCTCGACATGTTTGTGAGTACACAATGCAGGCGCCGCGTGCGTGGTGCGCGGCGGCGACGGCGAGTTCGTGCAGCGCGCCGCCGACCTCGCGCACATCTGCCCCGCACTCAACCGCGACGAGTCGCACGCGGTGCAGGCGCACAACGTCTCGCTCGACATGTTTGTGAGTACACAATGCAGGCGCCGCGTGCGTGGTGCGCGGCGGCGACGGCGAGTTCGTGCAGCGCGCCGCCGACCTCGCGCACATCTGCCCCGCACTCAACCGCGACGAGTCGCACGCGGTGCAGGCGCACAACGTCTCGCTCGACATGTTTGTGAGTACACAATGCAGGCGCCGCGTGCGTGGTGCGCGGCGGCGACGGCGAGTTCGTGCAGCGCGCCGCCGACCTCGCGCACATCTGCCCCGCACTCAACCGCGACGAGTCGCACGCGGTGCAGGCGCACAACGTCTCGCTCGACATGTTTGTGAGTACACAATGCAGGCGCCGCGTGCGTGGTGCGCGGCGGCGACGGCGAGTTCGTGTTTTGAAGGACTGGTGGTCGATAGAGCAGACGGGACCTTGAGTGTCTGTGGCGTGTCGGGCGGCGCGGTGTGAGGCGACCCGCGGCCTGATGGTCCCGCGACCTAGTGGCGTTCGCTGGTTGAGGCTGAATGCGCAGCCGAAGTGTTTGTGCACACGACGCCCCACCCCCCGCCGCCGCACCGCCCCCAGCTGTCTAAGCGTATTTTGCTATCGCATAACACTGTTGCATATACATTGCTGATTGCGGAGATCACATGTGACACTAAGCACTAAACAAACCAGCAATGTATGCCACAATATAGTTGATCGGTAAAATTACGCTTGGACAGCTCGGTGGCGGCGCGGCGGCGACATCGTCTGCACGAGCGCGAACGCACACGTTCAGCAGTGGACGAATATTATTGGCTGATATGATGATGAAAACATCTTAAGTAAAACACACTAAGTTCGCGTATGGCTCGTACCACCTCATAGTTAAAGTGAGACCTATGTCAAGCAGTGGGACGTATATAGGCTGATGAGATGGCGATGAAAACATTTTTATCAATCAATAGCGCCATGGTAAAATAAGGTATAACCGAGATATTTCATTTAAAAAATATATTGTAAATTGTTAACTATTGTAGCTTTTTTGCATAATAGCTCATCTATAATATAAAAATGGAGCGCATAATGTGTTAGTGAGCGCATTACTCAAAATTCCCCAGACCAATGTAGCCAATTCTTTTTTTATGATAAGTACGGAGATGGTTCTGACGAAGAAAAATTTAAAAAAATAAAACTAGGGACAGGACATCGTCTGCGAGGCCCGCTCGCAGACGATGTCCTGTCAGCGCCATTATTATTATAACCTAGCATAACAAGCCCTCAGATGCATAAAATCCCAGCCAGCAATCTCAAACGATTTTTTTCCAACAGGACAAAGTGTACCAGCAACTCCTCGAGCAAGCGACCCCGCAAACCGACACTGGCCCCTCCACATCGCAGCACACTGAACACATATACCCGCCGACCCCGCCGCAGTCCGACCAGAAGAGCCCCAAGACCCCGACCACTAAAACCCCCTCGACCAGGCATCTCGACGCGCCCGACATACTCTACACCGAGGTGGAGTGAGACACGATCTGTGGCGCAGTGCAGGTGAATAACGGTAGGTCCACTTCTACAGGGGTTAACTATTTTGCGGTCACTACAGACACAATATTGGTACAACAGTGTAACGTCCGCGAATGTGTTAAGTTGTATAAGAGACAAGATAAGTTTGTTTAAACTTACAGTCACGATCACAAATATAAATAAGAGTGCATTTTATTGCAAACCTTAAATTCATGTCATAAAATTTCATTTTTCATTTTTCGTGGCCGCTTAAGCTGACAACCGAAAATTACGCGAATTTTAATCAGTTTTAAAAGATTACAATTTAAATACAAATTCCCAGTAGACAGTGCACCCTCTGGGCTTCATCTCTATTTTGCCTTTGGTATCGTGTTTTATTCCCCTGTTGTTGTTATCGCTTATAAGTACAGCTGTGTTGTAAGGATTTGAACTCTATTCCAATTATATACAAAAAGTATATGTAAATTTAAGCCGAGACTAAATATTAACAACATGACCATGGCGACGTTCTTACTTTGCCTTCGCGTATTTATTCCTTGTTTAGATGTAGTCTAAATAAGAAGAAGGTTTAAGTATAACTTACCTCATTTAATGCTGACAATTCAGTGGATATATTTTGTGAAACACATGTTGTATTGATGCATAATTCTATTGATTATGCATTTATGAAATCTGTTGTACATACAATTATCCATGAATAAAATACACCACCAATTTTTGATTTGAAATGAAAAATTAAGGTAATTTTGTCCACTTACATTGATTCATAGGTTCGATTGAACACAAATTAAATCATCAGTTATTCCTCGCATGATAATGAAAAAGGCATAATGAACATCGTAAATACGTGTCTGAAACCAATTTTTACAGATATCTCAGATACCTGCAGAATAACCAAACTCTTTTCTAACACTTTGACATGTGTTTGAGTGCTGCTTACTAACAAACTAATTTATTTACCTGCGAGTTAATGCATGGTACTAACACAAAATGTGGGTTGAAATATCTGGTACTATATCTAGTCTTATTTACTCGACAATTTCAGAGACGAAAATGCATGCCAGTTGCAACGTATATTTCATGCAAGCTTAAGTAAATAACTTACATTTATGAAATTTAGAACCCGCTTTTAAAACCTGTAAGTGGACAATTGACATTTTAATCGTACAAAGAATTATTTAAAATTCATTCAGACTGAACGAACTACTGAATTTATGATAGGCGTATAATGTATATTCTAATATGTACAATAATAATTGTTCCTAAAACAAGGGAGGCCACATGGAATATGTTTATTGGTTAAACAAAATAACTTCTGACTAGAATTTGGTTTGACTGCCAAGTGTTGATTACATTCCAAATGTTTGCAATGATATTGTATGTTTTTTTTCTTATGCTACATTGTTTCCTCAGTGTCATGTAAATCCCAATCTCAATAACTTTTCTAATTATTCTTTGCGTATTTTTTATATCACTTTTTGTAAATAAAAGTTACGAGTAGAATGCATTGCAATATAAATCAGTTCCCAATCGACATGTATATTGTTATCTGAAAGAAAATGTATCAACTTTAAAAAAAAATTGTCATTCTAAAAACTTAATCTAAGACAAAAATTGTACTTTGTTTTTTATGTTATAAACCATCAAACAAAACCTTAAAATACATTTAGGTTACTATAATTTTATTTGTTAATGCAAGTTGTATAAATCAATTTAAGTTTATCTGAATTAATTTAACAAGAAATATTCATTTCTATCAAACTATCTATGATACTCTTGTACTGTTTAAGGTTTTTGGTTTTCTATATTCTTGCTTACCCTGTAAATATAAATTAATACTTAATTTATCACGCTAACTAAATGAGAACACATTGTTCGCGAGACTGATTAATAAAAGTTAGAAAATACATGAAAATATGTTTTAAATTTTGTAGACAAATAATAAAATGCCGTTTATGTGATTATCATCGTTTTAACCAAAGACCTAGGAGAAAATCTTAAATTGCTAGCTAATTATCGATGAATACGAAAATGGTAAAGAATCCCTTTTATGATTTTACAAAAGAGGTAATACGTTTTAGTTTTGTTAAAGGGTACTTTGGAAAATATAATCTCGATGATTAATATTATTTTGATATAAATGACTCGCAAAATAATCGAAGAAACACCATATGTAAGGATTCCTTGGCGTCACAATTTTATGCATATTTAATTATTCAGGTTTGAATTCGAAGGTATTGTAGGCCGGTATCAGCAGAGCGATCAGCGGGAAATTAATAATTTACAAATGTTTTAAATATTACTTTCATTCATAATTGCAAGAATAATTAATTTCAGGCAAGGAACCTTCATTGCTAATTTTTATATCTTATGAAGACTATGAAACGTGGTTAGCAAAAACCCTATAAAATCTTTTCAATTTTATGCACAATGCACATCCTTAATAAATTATTTATGGCTTGCTTCTACTTGCAAATATCCTTCGATGAAAAAAGGACAATAAAATTAACATACCTCAACTTGACAAACCACATTTACATCTTGATTAATTCTGGAGTTTAGCACCCAAATTAGCTCATTTCCATCCAAGATAAAGCAGAGTGTGGGATAGTGGTGGTAAAACTGAATTCATCAGTGTTCTCATTATCTGAAGGAATCATTAAAATTTGGAAAAAAAAACTAGTATGTCAACAATCTAATGTTTTAAGCTGAGTAATTGATTCATAACTACATACACTTAAGCTGGATATTTTGCATTTTAAGAGTAAACTGATGATCATAGATTTAAGGCCAACGATTACGCTTATCTTTTAAGGCAAACTTTCGCCTTATAAATAAGACTTCTAGAATTACTTTATATGAAAATAATTTAAATTGTAACTATATTAATTAACTTCATAAGACGCTTTTAGATTTAAGTTATTTTATATATAAATTTGAACTAATATAAAAAGTAATATAGTATAATTTTCAATTGTAGGTATTCCCGAATATGATGTGTGTGATCTCAGACAGCTCGACAGTAAGCCATAAACCTATTTGTTCAGAGTCTTATACATATTTTGTCACGTGTGCAATAAATGCATTGATCACATTTTGTGCGTCAGGTTCAATGTGTGAATGATTCGAAGTTATATATAGTATTACTTAAAATATGGTGTTGATTGATTGTATTTCTATTTTCTAATGAAAAATAAAACAAGTTTTAAAAATTTCGTATATTAATCAATATCCCTAATATTCTTATAAAAAATATAAGATACTGCGGTAACGATGTGCGGGTGTCAAACACCTTTAAACATTAAGAATTACTGAGGTAATTAAAATTAATGTCACTCACTAGTGATCACTATTGTAATGCTTAAAAAAATAAAATCACTTTTGTACTTGAGGGTCCGATGTACTAAGGACGTGGATCAGCCATTCTGTAAAACAAGAATTCAAAAAATGATTTATGACACGAGGCGTAATGTCTTGTTTGTCGCTTGGCGTACAATCTAAATATAAAAAAAAACTCATAGGTGAGACTAACTGACATAGATAGATTAACACTATACAGGGTGTAAAAAAAACCTTAACGAAGCCGTGAACCACGCGTTCAGTACATCAAACCAAATCGTATGAAAAATAAATTTTGGCTGGGAAACAACTTTTATTTTTTGACATCAAAAAAAATAATTTTATTCTAGCCCGCAATGTACAGCGCGCACGCGAAAAAGTCACCGCGGAGCGTGTTGCTTTACGCCGCCGCAACGCGGTTCGGTTCGAGTGTGCGCTGTTCATTGCGGAGTGTGCCATTTAGAGGCTTTTTATGAAAGAACTAGTGAAAATTTGTATCATGTTTCTTTGGAAAAAAGTTCAGTTATAACAGACAGAAGTCATTTCTGTAAAAATCATCAATTTTTTTTTCAAACTTTAACCATCAATATCTCAGTAACCGTTAACTTCCCAGGCATGGTGTAAAGGAAGAAAATGATCGTAACAATTGGTAGAATATGTGGTATTCGGCTTCGTTAAGGTTTTTTTTACACCCTGTATTGTACAACACAAAACAAAAATTACAGACAAGTTTAAGAAAGATGTACAATTAAGGCGGTATCATCGCTTGTAGCGATCATAGTGATCAATCAACACAGCCTAAATAACTGGACGGATCGGACTGAAATTAGACATGCAGGTAGATATTATGACGTAGGCGTCCGCTAAGAATGGATTTTGATAAATCCCAAGGGGATAAAATATGGGATGAAACTTTGTCAATTTGAAACCGATCGGGCAGACTTTACATGCATAGGCAAGGTGTTTTTTTTAAATTCCACCCCTAAGGGTTGAAAATAGAAGTTGCAAGTTTGTATGAAACTCGGTGGCAAAAAACTAAAGTCCACGCGGACTAAGTATCGGACGGCCGCTGACATTGAAATAAATGTCGTAAAAAGCTCTCGACTTTGCCTGCCATTTAAAAAAAATAAAATTGAGAATTACTAACCGGTGTATAGTGATCGTGGGCGTGGCGTCGATGGCGGAACTATCCTGCGGCGTCAGGAACACGAACTGGCGGCTCTTGTTCTTATTCGCGTGGTCTATTAGAAGATCCATCACGATCTTCCGGACCACGTCATCCTGTCGATAAAATCGAAATATTAAAACGGTTGACAAGAAAGAACTTGATTTCATATTTATTGAACATTAATTTTACGTCTACAGCTTCCCTTAAAAAAATATCTTGATTAAAATCTTAAGGCATTAGTGACGTGTAATGATCCGGACGGGACAGGATGTTTTTGACTTCTGCGCCTAATCCATACACACAACGCACCATGAACACGTCGAACTCGTCCATGAAGTAGAAGGGCAGCTCGACGCACTCCCACAGCGCCATGATGAAGGCCACGGTGCAGTAGGAGCGCTCGCCGCCCGACAGCGAGGACGTGCTGGTGGCGCGCCGCTTCCTCGCCTAATCCATACACACAACGCACCATGAACACGTCGAACTCGTCCATGAAGTAGAAGGGCAGCTCGACGCACTCCCACAGCGCCATGATGAAGGCCACGGTGCAGTAGGAGCGCTCGCCGCCCGACAGCGAGGACGTGCTGGTGGCGCGCCGCTTCCTCGCCTAATCCATACACACAACGCACCATGAACACGTCGAACTCGTCCATGAAGTAGAAGGGCAGCTCGACGCACTCCCACAGCGCCATGATGAAGGCCACGGTGCAGTAGGAGCGCTCGCCGCCCGACAGCGAGGACGTGCTGGTGGCGCGCCGCTTCCTCGCCTAATCCATACACACAACGCACCATGAACACGTCGAACTCGTCCATGAAGTAGAAGGGCAGCTCGACGCACTCCCACAGCGCCATGATGAAGGCCACGGTGCAGTAGGAGCGCTCGCCGCCCGACAGCGAGGACGTGCTGGTGGCGCGCCGCTTCCTCGCCTAATCCATACACACAACGCACCATGAACACGTCGAACTCGTCCATGAAGTAGAAGGGCAGCTCGACGCACTCCCACAGCGCCATGATGAAGGCCACGGTGCAGTAGGAGCGCTCGCCGCCCGACAGCGAGGACGTGCTGGTGGCGCGCCGCTTCCTCGCCTAATCCATACACACAACGCACCATGAACACGTCGAACTCGTCCATGAAGTAGAAGGGCAGCTCGACGCACTCCCACAGCGCCATGATGAAGGCCACGGTGCAGTAGGAGCGCTCGCCGCCCGACAGCGAGGACGTGCTGGTGGCGCGCCGCTTCCTCGCCTAATCCATACACACAACGCACCATGAACACGTCGAACTCGTCCATGAAGTAGAAGGGCAGCTCGACGCACTCCCACAGCGCCATGATGAAGGCCACGGTGCAGTAGGAGCGCTCGCCGCCCGACAGCGAGGACGTGCTGGTGGCGCGCCGCTTCCTCGCCTAATCCATACACACAACGCACCATGAACACGTCGAACTCGTCCATGAAGTAGAAGGGCAGCTCGACGCACTCCCACAGCGCCATGATGAAGGCCACGGTGCAGTAGGAGCGCTCGCCGCCCGACAGCGAGGACGTGCTGGTGGCGCGCCGCTTCCTCGCCTAATCCATACACACAACGCACCATGAACACGTCGAACTCGTCCATGAAGTAGAAGGGCAGCTCGACGCACTCCCACAGCGCCATGATGAAGGCCACGGTGCAGTAGGAGCGCTCGCCGCCCGACAGCGAGGACGTGCTGGTGGCGCGCCGCTTCCTCGCCTAATCCATACACACAACGCACCATGAACACGTCGAACTCGTCCATGAAGTAGAAGGGCAGCTCGACGCACTCCCACAGCGCCATGATGAAGGCCACGGTGCAGTAGGAGCGCTCGCCGCCCGACAGCGAGGACGTGCTGGTGGCGCGCCGCTTCCTCGCCTAATCCATACACACAACGCACCATGAACACGTCGAACTCGTCCATGAAGTAGAAGGGCAGCTCGACGCACTCCCACAGCGCCATGATGAAGGCCACGGTGCAGTAGGAGCGCTCGCCGCCCGACAGCGAGGACGTGCTGGTGGCGCGCCGCTTCCTCGCCTAATCCATACACACAACGCACCATGAACACGTCGAACTCGTCCATGAAGTAGAAGGGCAGCTCGACGCACTCCCACAGCGCCATGATGAAGGCCACGGTGCAGTAGGAGCGCTCGCCGCCCGACAGCGAGGACGTGCTGGTGGCGCGCCGCTTCCTCGCCTAATCCATACACACAACGCACCATGAACACGTCGAACTCGTCCATGAAGTAGAAGGGCAGCTCGACGCACTCCCACAGCGCCATGATGAAGGCCACGGTGCAGTAGGAGCGCTCGCCGCCCGACAGCGAGGACGTGCTGGTGGCGCGCCGCTTCCTCGCCTAATCCATACACACAACGCACCATGAACACGTCGAACTCGTCCATGAAGTAGAAGGGCAGCTCGACGCACTCCCACAGCGCCATGATGAAGGCCACGGTGCAGTAGGAGCGCTCGCCGCCCGACAGCGAGGACGTGCTGGTGGCGCGCCGCTTCCTCGCCTAATCCATACACACAACGCACCATGAACACGTCGAACTCGTCCATGAAGTAGAAGGGCAGCTCGACGCACTCCCACAGCGCCATGATGAAGGCCACGGTGCAGTAGGAGCGCTCGCCGCCCGACAGCGAGGACGTGCTGGTGGCGCGCCGCTTCTGCGCCTCCTCGCGCCCGGTGCCGCGGATCTCCAGCGTGCCGCGCACGTGGTCGATTATCAAACTACCCTGTAAGACAAATAGAGCTAATTTATCATTCGCTAGCACATTATCGCTTTTTGATGTACCGAGAGAATCTTAAACCTCAAAAACTCTTTTTGCGAGTCTGGTAGGATTTCGTAAGACTTAAATTATGCAAGCTTTTCAAAAGGCCCACAGCCACCGCAAGGGCGCCAACAAAAACTAGCTATGTGCGCGGGTTAAAACTTTCATTGCGGGAAAATAGACGATTCGTAAAAAACACGAAACGCCTTTGAGCTCAAGCGTGCCGCGCACTTAGTCAATTATTAAAATACCCTGTAGTAAGTCAAATAGGGATATTTTTTTTCAATTATCCCTTGATTCTCATTACCATCATATTATCTGTCTCATAATGTTCACAAGTAAATATTGATTATTATTATAGGGCGCGTTCCCATATAAGGACTGTTTTTTCAGGATCCCTTTCAACGGATCCGACGCTACTGAAGATAGTATTCAAACAGCACAGCACAGTACTCATCCAATGAACGGATCAGTATGCTCCATCCTGATCTGATACAGTATACTGGATCAGAAATACTGTATATATTCGTTTATTCTCCCCTTTTTGTTTCTAACTTTATTTCTTTTGTTTATGAATCAATGATTATTATTGATTATACAATTACATACGCTAATAACATACACGTTTAAACGGACCTGTTGAATGGACGTTATATGTAAACGCGCCGTAACAGGTCACACTATGATTGATAAGGAATTGAACTAAATGGTGTCTATGCGCAATAATTAAAAATAGTAATTTAACTTACGGAATAGTTTCGGCAGGTCAAAATACATTGGAATGAAACTTGGACCCTTCTTGCGATATGTTTTTGCAGCCGGTGGCAATACTCCAAATGTTGACTTGCCGTGTTTTGTATCTGCAACGAAATATAGTCTTAATAATTCGTTCAATCAATGAATCTAAGACACAAAATATGTAAATGTATTTGGTCGTCTATCCGGTTTTGCTAAACAGCCGAAAACTTTGCAATTCAATTCAGTTTCTTATTCACTCTTTCACGATTACCAAAACTTTTTTTTTATTATTAAAAATTACAACCAAAGCACGGTAATATTATGTATATATTACCGTGACCAAAGATTCTTTGGCCCGTGCCTTTTTTTAAAGTGTTTTTTTTTGTGTTGATGGAGACATTATTAATTGCTCCGCGTTAAATGACGTTCATTTCTTTAAAAATTTGTAAAGGATTTTTGGAAATGGGAAGGTAAGATAGAAACTATTTGATTAATAAAAGATTAATGAAACTGGAGCGAGTTACAATTGAGAAAATGTAGTATTTAGCAACAGACTTGACACGTGGACTTAGTTTGCCAATTAGTGGACAGTCCCCACGATTGGCTATAGCGTTCAGAACACTATTGCGGCTGCCGCGAACCCGTTTGAGCAAAGAACCAGCTTTTTTGCGCAGTATTGTCGGGAAACTGTCGACCTGCGCATCCGCGAACATGCCCGATGCACTATGTAATAAACACATATGTATAAAACTCACGTCATCGATGAGCTTCTTGAGGTATTCGAGCATCTGCTTGGTGCGGCGGTACTTGCGCTCCACCTCGAGCAGTTTCTCGGCGACCTGCGCCTTGGTGAGCCCGTCGCTGCGGATCGAGCTCAGCTTCAGCTGTGTCTTCTTCAGCTCGTTCGTCACGACCGCTAGGTCCCTAAGTTGCAGAAAGAACATTTCGTCACAGTAGGCATGATGACACCTATCTTAAATATTTTCAAGACCATGGCGTTTAAAAAAAACATAGCCACCATGAAGTTAATACAAGCAGTATATTTCCAAAAAGCTGTAGTAACCAATTTTTAAACACACAAAAATATAATTAATTAATAATTATAAATATTCGTTCAATTGACTCCGATTTCTGATACATTACCGTGACGTCACGTTTTTGCATTCCCATACAAAATCTATGTAGGCAGACCGTTTTGACAGATAATAAAGAGTATGTCAACGATCGGTTGTGTCATCTAGCCCATTTGAGGATAATTCAGGAGGATCTCAATAACAAATTGAGGTTAAACGATTGTAAGGTGATGCAACATGCGTGTTCTTCTTTCAAGCTCAAGCGTTAACAGTGTCGTGTCACACTTTATGTGAACCCCCGAGGGTGTTTGACGATGCCTAATATTAGCGGTAGTTTACCAGTGCCCTATGATACTCGGAATCATATTCTCTCATGAGAACGACTCCAAAACAAATTGGCATTAAGGAACTACGTGGCGACCCGAGCTCTGCTACATGGCGATGGCTGAACGCCACATAGTTTTAAGGAGTACATCCCGCCGTTTTCAGGACACAGCAGCGCGGGCTGGACCAGTCACATGAAGGTTTCATGAAAATAACGACAGAAAACAAAAAGCACAATCTGTCAAAGCGCTTAATGTAAGTTAAATTGAAGAAGCAAGTTGTGGCTCAACGCTTTCGATCAATTTAGAAACTCTACGGCTCATTCCAAAAGACTTGGGACACTAAATCCGTAGAGAAATGCTGGAGTTTTATTGGGACCTTGCCCTTTCTATGAAGAATGGTTATTAATAATCACGGCAAAGCGAGCGAGGGGTCTTTTTAAACGATAATAACTCTTGAAGTGATAGACCTAGAGCAGTGATTGCTACATCAATTTATTGAGTAACTCAAATACTATTAAGAAATTAGAAAAAAAGGTATGTCAATGGCCTCGTTTTAGTACTATTTTAGAATAACTTGCCCGAATACGTAAAAAAAAACTTTCTCCCTTCGGCAATTGAAGAAAGGAGTCATTTGATAGCATATTTTTACTGTATTAGTTACACCACACCTTATTGTTTAAAATAACACCAAAATCCAGGCCCTATACGACGTGGGACTCAAACCGCCGTAAATTTTCCTAGTTGGGAGATTTTTGTAAATAAAAACAAAAGTCACTGCAGTATGGTGGGGTTTCGGAATTGACCCCCCATATGGGGTACTTTCGTCGATAAAATATGTTGTAGATACTGCTCCTGAAGTTTTATTACTAAATCCCTGGACAGATTGTATAGGCTGATGACATGAGTGAGAGTGAGAGAGTAGGACAGAATTTCGCGCTCACCTAGGGTTGTCAACTCGTGCGCACAGCTGGCTCGCGTTGGCGACGAGCTTGTCTACGTGTGTTCGCTTCTCCTGCAAAACTTTATCTACATCGTTGAACGCGCGTTGCTCTTCCTTGAGCTTGTGCTGGAGTGTCAGCCGCTCGCTGGCCCCTTGGGATAGCTTCATCTGCTCTTGTTCTATCTCTTCCTGGGGGTTGGAGGCAAAAGGTTTGTGGCACAAAAAAAAAAAAAATTAATGATCTCGATAAAGTGGGTGGAACCCAATCATAAATGCAGGTGCTTTTTCAGGTAGAAACTTTCACAGTTTTAAAAAAAAGTACGAATGTCTATGGTGTGGTGAAACTCAAACGCACATATTTACGCTAACAAGGAGCGAGTGCTCTTACTCGTAGCTACGGAACAGTAAACTACAAAGACAACGTATCAGTGAAAATTATACGCTGCATGTTTCATCAGCTATAAGCATAGAAACACAAGAAAGAACAGTACCATACGAAGTGATATCATTTGCTTTGACTTACTTCATACAGAGAGAATGACAGATCGCTCCATGTGAGACTGCAAATGATTTTAGTATCACGATTTTAGTATAACGTTTGGATAACGACGACCTTTTGACGATTTTAGTGTAGTTTGTTGAGTACCGGATTCAACGTGCCGCCATCTATAAGGTTCTGGGTTCGATCCATGCTGGAAACCCATTCCAATGTTGTCACGAGTCTGGGCGTTGTGGTACCTAGTTTGTTTCTGATTCCCATAACACAAGTGTTTCAGCTACTTACTTCGGGATCAGAGCATATAGGTATGTGATTTTGTCCCAATTTTTCCACCGAATTTCTGTAAAACTTGCAACTCCCATTTTATCCCCTTGGGGGTAGAATTTATCAAAATCTTAGCGGATGCCTACGTCATAACATTTACCTGCACGCCAGATTTGAGCCCGATTCGTCCAGTGGTTTGGATTGTGCGTTGATAGATCTTTATGTCAGTTAGTCAATTACACACCTTTGAGTTTTATGTATTTAGATGACTGAGTGAGTAGTGTTATAAACGTAATATATTTCATGTACAGGATTGACCTCTCTTCAGATTTATTTTAACTATAGATTTATAACGAATGCTACGTCGCAAATGTACATAGCAGTTTACAAATATTATACTCACGCTCAAACTCCGGCAAACGGCAGACACTTCAGCCAGCTTGTTCTTAGCCCTCCGCATGTTGCCATCGAGCTGGTCCAGCTTGCCTCGCAACTGCTGCTCTTTTTGTGAGCTCGCAGACAATTGCTCTTCTAATGTCCGGAGTTTGTCCTTGGAGATGTTGAGCTCGTCCATCTGTGAAGATTTAATTATTACTAGCTGTGCCCGCGACTTCGTCCGCGTGGAATTTTAACTGTTACCGCCTTCACCGCGTGGAGGTACTCCCAGCCTATGCTACTGTTTAACATGACCCAAATGCAGGCATACCTGCGACTCTATAACAGGTACACACAATGAGTTCCCTTAGTTAGGTAGGGTGATTAATTCATCCCAAGTTTAGGCCAGTTAACACTTAGTCACTTGGCGTCAGTTATTATATATTTCACTGTCTAGGTAAAACTCAATTAAATGAAAAAATCCCATCAAATTCAGTCCTGTAGTTTCTGATATTCAATTTCCTGCCTACACTCTTAGTCTATTGGCGTGATTATTGCAAGTGATGCTGAGTCAAATAAAAAAAGTCCCATTAAAATCGGCCCAGTAGTTTCCGAGATTCAATTTTCTGCCTACCCCCTTAGTCTATTGGCGTGATTATTTCTATCCTTCTTTACCTTCCAAGTAATGTTGAGTCAAATAAAAAAAAGTCCCATTAAAATCGGTTTAGTAGATTCTGAGATTCAATTTCCTGCCTGCCCCCTAAGTTCATCGGCGTGATTATTTATATCCCAGTTTACTCTCCAGGTGATACTGAGTCAAATAAAAAAAGTCCCGTCAAAATCGGTCCAGTAGATTCTGAGATTAGCCCGGACAAACAGACAGACAGACAGACAAAAATTTTAAAAATTGTTGTTTTGGCTTCTATTACGGTAATTAAGACCCCCTGTAACAATTTTTCATAAAAATCTTCAATGTACAGAAATCGATCTTTTACAGTCTTATTATATGTATATAGATTTATGGCGTCTTAATATTCTGTCTCTCTCATCAGCCTTTATACGTCCCACTGCTGGGCACAGGCCTCACCACAACTATGGGGTGGTCCGAGCCATACTCCACCACGCGGGCTCAGTGCGGATTGGTGGAGGGGTTTTTGTAAGGTAAGTGACCATCCTTACTGTCAGAGAGCCGCCCGAGGGCCTCTGACCAGGCTTAACGACTAATATCTATCGATATTAACCGAGACCAACAGCTTAACGTGCCTTCCGAAGCACGGAGATGCTTGTAAATAGACGTCACTTGTATGGTCGTAATGGTCACCCATCCCAAACATGACCGCGTCTTAGGTTGCTTAACTCTCTACACTCTACAGACCTCTACAGACTCTATAGACGACCACTTTGGTGTGACACGAGACTGTTAACTCTTGAGCAGAGAAGAACACGCATATTGCATATTTGTACAAACATTTGTGTGCATGAACATGTCTGTTTGTACTGGTCTGGGTGTTATATATATTTATTTAAGTTTATTTGTAATACCACTATTGATTTTGATATCCGTAACACAAGTGCTTTAGCTACTTTCCACGGAGTCAGATCAATGAATGTGATGTTCTAAAAAATAATAATTTAAAATATAATACTAAAAGCTTTCAGATTTATTTATCAATGTGACAGTTAGATATCAAACATAGTCAATGGTAGATAGGATAGAATATTAAAACCGGCCATTAGTGTTCTCAATTGAATGTATACCAATGGACTGTTACCCAGGGGTAATCTTAACAGACATGATCACACTTGAGAAAGAGTAAAATTAAAAAGCACCATCTAGAAAAACTAGCACACTAGCTTGATGGTCGTTTAATAAGCATCAATTAAATGCGATTGAAGGTACCCGTTCAGTTGATATTTTATTCTGGACGGTCAAACCTTTCCGTCTCTACTTCTCGTTAGGCATCATTTGATCAAGATTTGTACCCCAATAAAACGATTAACAAAAAAACCTTAAATTATTCAAAAACCAAGACATCGTGACGTGGCGTCTGAAGCTGTTCCAACGCGGCATTAGCCTTTCTCGCGGCTTTTTCTTTCTAGTGTCCTTCTCCGCCGAGCGCTTGAAGAATCCTACTGTCCACATTCGTTGTTGTTGTCCGCTTCCTAGCCCAATAAAAGACAAACCATAGAGGTAAAACGAACTAAACATACCAGCACAGCATGATGTGGCGTCTGAAGCTGTTCCAAAGCGGCTTTGGCATTTCTCGCCGCTTCTTCCTTTTCGTGTCGTTCTCCGCCGAGTGCTTGAAGCATCCTACTGCCCACGCGTTCGATCTGTAGTTGCTTTAAAACAGCTTTAGAATTTTTCGCCGCTTCTTCCTTCTCGCGTCGTTCTCCGCCGAGCGCTCGCAGCATTCTGCTTGCAGCGCGCTCGTTCTCTCTGGCCTGGCGCGCTTCCTAGCCCAATAATAGACAAACCATTGAGGTAGAAAGAACTAAACTTACCAGCACAGCATGATGTGGCGTCTGAAGCTGTTCCAAAGCGGCTTTAGCATTTCTCGCCGCTTCTTCCTTCTCGTGTCGTTCTCCGCCGAGCGCTTGAAGCATCCTGCTTGCCGCGCGCTCGGTTTCTCTCGCCTGGCGTGCTTCTTGGGCTAGTTCCTCGGCTTTGGCTTCTAGCTGTCGCAGGCTGGCTTCGACTTCTTGTATCTCGGCTTGCACTTGCCTGTTTGAGGAAAGTCAGAATCAAATGGCAAAAGTATAAAAAATAAATATCATTTATTTCACATCAAATAAAAATTAAACACAGCCCTTGTGTGGTCAGGGTCATGATGAAACACGGCGATCGAAAATAAGCGACGTATCGTGCGAATTTGTGCCGAAAAAGAAGTTGAACTACGTCGCTCGTTACACGAAGTTGCTAGTATGTCACATGTATTGCGGGACATGCAATTCGATGACGGCGTAGTCGGGAAAAGTGAAATTAAAACAAACTTGAAGAAAAAATCGAACTGCCACGGGCGAGACTAGAACCCACACCCTCTACCAATTGAGCTTACGTGACACTTACTGTACGAGCAAGCAACGTACAGTTTTAGTTAAGTCGTCAATTTACACGATGACTTCATTTACCTGTATTCATCATTTTTCACTCGATCAAATGAGTTCGCATTTAGCCATCAAGAGCGCCGCGCGGACTAATTTATTTTATCATAAGTTCCCTTTGTACCAAGTTTTAGTCTCCAAATCCAAATGTACATCAGTTTTATCATAACCAAGTTTTATCATTTATCAAAAGCAACGGTAGTTGGGCGCGGTGTAGTAGTCGCCGCACTCCAGCGTCACCACTCGCGAGCAGTTCTCAACAGTGTCTGCCAGACGGACGGTACGGTATAGTTACCTCTTCCTCTCGGCCGTGCTGACCTGCAGGTAGCGAGTGGGGCGTGCGACGCCGCCGTAGCAGCGGTAGTTGGGCGCGGTGTAGTAGTCGCCGCACTCCAGCGTCACCACTCGCGAGCAGTTCTCAACAGTGTCTGCCAGACGGACGGTACGGTATAGTTACCTCTTCCTCTCGGCCGTGCTGACCTGCAGGTAGCGAGTGGGGCGTGCGACGCCGCCGTAGCAGCGGTAGTTGGGCGCGGTGTAGTAGTCGCCGCACTCCAGCGTCACCACTCGCGAGCAGTTCTCAACAGTGTCTGCCAGACGGACGGTACGGTATAGTTACCTCTTCCTCTCGGCCGTGCTGACCTGCAGGTAGCGAGTGGGGCGTGCGACGCCGCCGTAGCAGCGGTAGTTGGGCGCGGTGTAGTAGTCGCCGCACTCCAGCGTCACCACTCGCGAGCAGTTCTTGGGCACGTTCTCGACGGTGTCCGAGAGCCGGACCGCGTCCTCTGAACAGAGACAAAATGATAGTCAGTATAACGACACCTTTGTTTTAGTGGTCTGAGGTACACACTACAAAACCGGATGACCGGGTCGAACAAGTCGAGCGCGTGCAGCGCGGATATAAAGCCTCTTACTTGTTAAATCAAACTACTTATTTACTGAACACTTAGTTACTATCAATCACCATACCCTTCCCCCCTTTCTTTTCACCCTCATGTTATCTATCTCCTAAGTTGGCGACGACCAGCGGACACGTCGAGCGAATCCTGCGCGGACGTGAATCCGGCCGCGCGCACTTTGTTGCGTCGCACGTCGTGTTGCTGGCTAGTCAACTCACTGGCTAGATGCTGAAGGTAAGACGCTATGAGCTAACAGCACTCACCATGCGTAGGCACCAGCAGAATGCTCTCCACCCTCATGTTATCTATCAGGAAGTTGGCGACGTGTTGCTATCTAGTCTACTTACTGGCTAGATGCTGAAAGCAAGACGCTATGAGCTAACAGCACTCACCATGCGTAGGCACCAGCAGAATGCTCTCCACCCTCATGTTATCTATCAGGAAGTTGGCGACGTGTTGCTATCTAGTCTACTTACTGGGTAGATTCTGAAAGCAAGACGCTATGAGCTAACAGCACTCACCATGCGTAGGCACCAGCAGAATGCTCTCCACCCTCATGTTATCTATCAGGAAGTTGGCGACGTGTTGCTATCTAGTCTACTTACTGGCTAGATTCTGAAAGCAAGACGCTATGAGCTAACAGCACTCACCATGCGTAGGCACCAGCAGAATGCTCTCCACCCTCATGTTATCTATCAGGAAGTTGGCGACGTGTTGCTATCTAGTCTACTTACTGAGTAGATTCTGAAAGCAAGACGCTATGAGCTAACAGCACTCACCATGCGTAGGCACCAGCAGAATGCTCTCCACCCTCATGTTATCTATCAGGAAGTTGGCGACGTGTTGCTATCTAGTCTACTTACTGGCTAGATGCTGAAAGCAAGACGCTATGAGCTAACAGCACTCACCATGCGTAGGCACCAGATAATGCTCTCCACCCTCATGTTATCTATCAGGAAGTTGGCGACGTGTTGCTATCTAGTCTACTTACTGGCTAGATTCTGAAAGCAAGACGCTATGAGCTAACAGCACTCACCATGCGTAGGCACCAGCAGAATGCTCTCCACCCTCATGTTATCTATCAGGAAGTTGGCGACGTGTTGCTATCTAGTCTACTTACTGGCTAGATGCTGAAAGCAAGACGCTATGAGCTAACAGCACTCACCATGCGTAGGTACCAGCAGAATGCTCTCCACCCTCATGTTATCTATCAGGAAGTTGGCGACGTGTTGCTATCTAGTCTACTTACTGGCTAGATGCTGAAAGCAAGACGCTATGAGCTAACAGCACTCACCATGCGTAGGTACCAGCAGAATGCTCTCCACCCTCATGTTATCTATCAGGAAGTTGGCGACGTGTTGCTATCTAGTCTACTTACTGGCTAGATTCTGAAAGCAAGACGCTATGAGCTAACAGCACTCACCATGCGTAGGCACCAGCAGAATGCTCTCCACCCTCATGTTATCTATCAGGAAGTTGGCGACGTGTTGCTATCTAGTCTACTTACTGGCTAGATTCTGAAAGCAAGACGCTATGAGCTAACAGCACTCACCATGCGTAGGCACCAGCAGAATGCTCTCCACCCTCATGTTATCTATCAGGAAGTTGGCGACGTGTTGCTATCTAGTCTACTTACTGGCTAGATGCTGAAAGCAAGACGCTATGAGCTAACAGCACTCACCATGCGTAGGCACCAGCAGAATGCTCTCCACCCTCATGTTATCTATCAGGAAGTTGGCGACGTGTTGCTATCTAGTCTACTTACTGGCTAGATTCTGAAAGCAAGACGCTATGAGCTAACAGCACTCACCATGCGTAGGCACCAGCAGAATGCTCTCCACCCTCATGTTATGTATCAGGAAGTTGGCGACGTGTTGCTATCTAGTCTACTTACTGGCTAGATGCTGAAAGCAAGACGCTATGAGCTAACAGCACTCACCATGCGTAGGTACCAGCAGAATGCTCTCCACCCTCATGTTATCTATCAGGAAGTTGGCGACGTGTTGCTATCTAGTCTACTTACTGGCTAGATTCTGAAAGCAAGACGCTATGAGCTAACAGCACTCACCATGCGTAGGCACCAGCAGAATGCTCTCCACCCTCATGTTATCTATCAGGAAGTTGGCGACGTGTTGCTATCTAGTCTACTTACTGGCTAGATTCTGAAAGCAAGACGCTATGAGCTAACAGCACTCACCATGCGTAGGCACCAGCAGAATGCTCTCCACCCTCATGTTATCTATCAGGAAGTTGGCGACGTGTTGCTATCTAGTCTACTTACTGGGTAGATTCTGAAAGCAAGACGCTATGAGCTAACAGCACTCACCATGCGTAGGCACCAGCAGAATGCTCTCCACCCTCATGTTATCTATCAGGAAGTTGGCGACGTGTTGCTATCTAGTCTACTTACTGGCTAGATTCTGAAAGCAAGACGCTATGAGCTAACAGCACTCACCATGCGTAGGCACCAGCAGAATGCTCTCCACCCTCATGTTATCTATCAGGAAGTTGGCGACGTGTTGCTATCTAGTCTACTTACTGAGTAGATTCTGAAAGCAAGACGCTATGAGCTAACAGCACTCACCATGCGTAGGCACCAGCAGAATGCTCTCCACCCTCATGTTATCTATCAGGAAGTTGGCGACGTGTTGCTATCTAGTCTACTTACTGGCTAGATACTGAAAGCAAGACGCTATGAGCTAACAGCACTCACCATGCGTAGGCACCAGCAGAATGCTCTCCACCCTCATGTTATCTATCAGGAAGTTGGCGACGTGTTGCTATCTAGTCTACTTACTGGCTAGATGCTGAAAGCAAGACGCTATGAGCTAACAGCACTCACCATGCGTAGGCACCAGCAGAATGCTCTCCACCCTCATGTTATCTATCAGGAAGTTGGCGACGTGTTGCTATCTAGTCTACTTACTGGCTAGATACTGAAAGCAAGACGCTATGAGCTAACAGCACTCACCATGCGTAGGCACCAGCAGAATGCTCTCCACCCTCATGTTATCTATCAGGAAGTTGGCGACGACCGGGTCGGACACGTCGAGCGCGTCCAGCGCGGACTTGAAGCCGGCCGCGCGCACTTTTTTGTATTGCACGTCGTGTTGTTTGGAGAAAAACTTGCTGGAAGTGACCGCTGGTTTGGCCGAGCGACCGTATACCTGGGAACGAAGTATCTCTTATCATGTCCAGATCAATTCCAATGTCGATTTTGAACCGCCGCTTTCGTGAACTTAGCTAGGATATTACTACACTAATCGATTTAGATTAACGTCGTTCAATTGGTTTACTAGCTTTTCAACGTATAAATTATAACTCAGAGCACTAAGAGCACCTTACTTTATTTCTTACATTTACTCCATTGTTTACCTTCAGTAACACATTATGATGATAATTCCACCTCACTATCACAATAATACGCCACGAAAAATCAATTCAGAAAATTAAAAAACAGAGCCCATCTTACTCCTTTCGTTTCGCGCTTAAAACTCAAAAGAGAGTTGACAGTGGACTACTTACTATACTTTACAATGATGACATTGACGGCTAGGGAGATGATGATGATGCAAGAAATGCAAAACAGCGCGGTGCCAAAATTGACTACGGAACCCTACTTTATGCATGGTCCGACACGCACTTGGCCGGTTTTTTTTATTGCCACGGCTTCAGCCCTAATCCCAGGCGTTGGTCGAACTTGGCCAAATAATCTATCACCCCAACGTGTGGCACTAGCTTCGCCATAGGATACAAGTTCATTCCAAGCTGATTCCATGTGACAGTCGGTGCGTTGAAGTAGAAAGGGGGTTTGATATTTCCTGAAATACGAGGGGCGGCTGATAAGTTCGCGGCCTAAGGTACTTAACGATGACTAATCATCTCACTAATGATACTGCTGATAGCGACACTCATTATTAGTATAAATAGAGGGTGTTTTTAATTTTTTGTTCATAAACACTTTACCTGTGAAACAAGCAACAACATCATGTCAACAGAAACTGGAAATTCGCGTAATTTGGAGCATCGCGCCGTGATTAAGTTTCTCGTTAAAAAAGGAAAAACACCTAAAGAAATTTTTGAAGAGATGTCATCAGTCCTTGAGGACTCTGCACCTTCATACACGATGGTTAAAAAATGGGCTCGGTTATTTCAACAAGGCAGAGAGACATGTGAAGACGATCCTCGTCCGGGACGCCCTGTGACCGTCTTGACCGAAGAAAACGTCAAAAATGTGGAAAATTTAGTTCTAGCCGATCGTAGAATTAAATTGTGGCAGATAGCTAAAGAGTTACAGATAAGCAAAGAACGAGTCGGAGAAATTTTGCACAATCATTTACACATGAAAAAAATTAGTGCGCGTTGGGTACCGCGAATGCTCACACCGCTCGACAAGCAGCGACGGTTAGAGAGCTGTAAAGATTTTTTGGAGTTGTGTCAGCCCGATTTGGATGAAATTTGTAATCGTATTGTGACCGTTGATGAAACGTGGATCCGTCAATACGATCCCGAGTCAAAACAAGAGTCGATGCAATGGATAAAAAAGGGAGAAAGGCCACCAAAGAAGTTTAAAGTGGAAAAGTCGGCATCGAAGCTTATGGCTACCATTTTCTGGGATAGCGAGGGAATTTTATTGATTGATTACTTGCCTAAGGGAACTACAATGAACGGTCAGTATTATGCTAATTTACTGGCTCAGGCACGTGAGGCAATCGTCGAGAAGAGACGTGGGAAGTTGGCGCGCGGGGTGTTGTTTCTGCAAGACAACGCGCCCGTTCACACCGCTCGAGTTGCGAAGGATGCCTTAAAATCCACGGGATTCGCAGAAATTGACCACCCTCCCTATAGTCCGGACCTGGCACCCAGTGACTTCTTCCTTTTTTCAAATTTAAAAAAGGAGCTACGGGGACGAAGATTTTCGGATGACAATGAGATGAAGGCGGCCGTAGATAGTCATTTTGAGGAGAAAGAGAAAAGAATATTTTTTTGGCGGTATCAAAGCACTATATTCACGTTGTGAAAAGTGTATATCACTTGAGGGGGATTATATTGAAAAATAAAAAATATAAAGTTGTATATTTCTTTCATTAACTACCTTAGGCCGCGGACTTATCAGCCGCCCCTCGTATATAAGGACATGGATATCGCCAATTCATGTCCACTGATCAGCAAAATAAAAGAACGAGCGCAAGGTAGTTTCGGCGAGTGTAGACTTAATTTCATAAATTCTACACACCTGCAGTCCCAGTACCTATACTTCTGTATAAAAGATTTCCGACGTGCAATTTGTGGCCGTGCACTGAGAGGCTGCAGCGTACCTGAGCCCATCTGCACCTGCTCGTCGCACTTTTACAACCCCTTTTTGGGGGTTTTTTCATTGTTCTTACTAAAAATACCTGCCACGGTTCTCGAGGCCTGTGAGATACGATCGTTCTTCCACCAGCGGCAAGTGACCAGTCTCCGGAATCTGTTCTCGGCTCAGACACCTCAGGGAAGTACCTTTTACTATTGTGACGCGGCTCTCCGCGTCTGGTGCCCAGTTTTTACTCCACTTTGTGGATACTTTACGTTGAATATTACAAAATTTATTGGTTGTTCCAAAACATATTTTGAAAACAACTGTTTAACGGCACCGAGCTCACAACACCTAGTGCCCACTTTTAACCCTAGGTTTGCCAGTTTGGCGTAACTAATTTAGCGTTAGGAAGCTAAAAGAAAGCGCTTCCCACCGACCGGGTGTTATGGCCGGGAACGAAGGTCCGATAGACATCATCTTGATTTGTCTATCTATATTATTCAGAATCTAAAATCTTATATGCCGCGGTTCATGTGCGGTATCAGCGCTCGCTGTTGTGCTTGCCACACCAGTGATGACCTATAGATGTGAAACGTGGTCTCTTACTATGCATCTCATATGAAGGCTCAGTGTTGACCAGTGAGCGATGGAGAGGGCGATGCTTGGCTTTTCCCTTCGCGAACTAATCAAAAATGAAGAAATACGCATGAGAATTAACTCGACCGGCATTGGCTCGTAGGACTGCTCAGGTGAAGTTGCAGTGACAAACAAACAAACAAACATGACAAAGCAATTGGAGGTGACTCAGCTTGTGCCAACTTGGGATATGATCCCAAACAGTGGGTGATTCCTATGACTGTTGGGGTGGTGCGTTTCTCTCTGACTCGCGCGTCGTGCCGGACTGAAAACGCTCCTTGGGGGCCATACGATCTGGTGAAGGCAGCGGGAAGCCGATGGATGCAAGAAGCACAGGATCCACCGCGGTGGAGATCCTTGGGGGAAACCCATGCTCAGCAGTGGGCGTCGAAAGGCTTATATGATGATAAATTTTCATTTCCATCTGTATATCCAGCACGCTATCGAGACATATGGTTTTAAGACTGCATCGAACACTTAAAAGGCAAAAAAGCAACATACCTCGCCCATAATTTCAAAGAGTTTCCTAGAATCTTCTGGCGTGTTGACGCAGAAGGACGACAGTTGGCCGCCGATGATGTGCTCCATCACGCCGCCCCAGCGCTTGTCCTTCACCTTCAGGTACGAGCCTGGAACAATACAGGCAATGTCATTCAAAATGTATAGCTGCTGTAATATTAGGTCCTTACATATGAAATTGGCGTTTTGTCGGACTGGTTGTCGTTTGATCACAAATTTTTCCTATTTGGTTAGGAATTCGAAATTCAAATTTATACAGCTATTTCCACATGTAGTTGTGTTTCGTAAACCGTCATTCATTTGTTTTTTTACTTATCTTTTTTCTGTTTGCATCGCTCAATTTACAAAATGGAAAATTTGAAATATCGCGTTATTTACGAGTACGAGTTCCACCGTGGCACCAGTGCTGCGGAAACGGCTCGAAGGGTTAATGATGTGTATGGCGGTTGTGTCGCAAAAGAAAACACAGTGCGTTTTTGGTTCCAACGTTTTCGTTCTGGAAATTTCGACCTGCAAAACAAGCCCCGTGGACGGCCGGAGACCCAAGTTGATAATGAAGAATTGAAGGCTATTGTGGAAGCGGATCCATCGCAAACCACGTCCGAGTTAGCTGCAGGCTTTGGCGTTAGTGATAAAACTGTTTTAATCCACTTGAAGCAAATTGGGAAGATTAAAAAACTTGAAAGGTGGGTTCCTCACGAATTGAGTGAAGCAAACCGGCAAACGCGCGTCAACTGCTGCGTTACATTACTTGACCGGCACAATAACGAAGGGATTTTAAATCGAATCATTACCTGTGATGAAAAGTGGATTCTCTACGATAATCGGAAGCGCTCATCGCAATGGCTGGACCCTGGCAAGCCAGCCAAAGCCTGCTCCAAGCGAAAATTGACCAATAAAAAGTTACTTGTAAGCGTTTGGTGGACTAGCGCCGGTGTCGTTCATTACAGTTTTCTCAAATCTGGCCAGACGATTACGGCAGATATCTATTGTCAGCAATTGCAAACCATGATGGAAAAGCTAGTTGCTAAACAACCAAGGCTGGTCAATCGCTCTACGCCACTGCTGCTTCACGACAACGCTAGACCACACACTGCACAACAGACGGCTAGCAAATTAGAAGAACTTCAATTGGAATCTCTAAGGCATCCACCGTACTCCCCGGACCTTGCTCCAACAGATTACCATTTTTTTCGAAATTTGGATAACTTCTTGCAAGGGAAAAAGTTCAACTCAGATGGGGCAGTCCAAGTCGCCTTCAAAGATTTTATTGATTCCCGTTCGAATGGGTTTTTTTAGTAAAGGGATCAATGAACTACCTATGAGATGGCAAAAGTGCATAGATTACAATGGCTCATACTTTGATTAAATAAATATGCTATATAAAAAAATTTCGACTTTTTGTTCCTCCCATACAAAACGCCAATTTCATAGGTAAGGACCTAATATTAACTTTATTTGTATACGAGTATTTGACATACTGGTTAATTGGAAGTGATATAAAAAAGGTTTGCTAATATTAAATGAGTGTTACTTTAAGGCGAGGGTCCACAGGCCGAAATCGCAACCTTAGACGCATCGCACGCAACATCATAACACAACAACAGCGTCCACGCTCATCGGCAATGCCTACATGCGATGCGTACCACAGATATATATCTGTGATGCGTACCGATGACGTCATTCGAGATGCCGATTTTCTTTTGAACTTTTATTAAGTTTAAAAAAGAAATTCATAACTTGCCGCAATAATAAGTGATTGTTTTGCCTCGGCATTATGTCATCTTTTTATAATTTTATAGTTTCACATATTTAATGATTCCAACAAAATTTTAATTGGTTTACTCTCTGTATTATTTAAGCTGAGGAAACTTAATTGCTTTATGTGTTGTTTTAATTACCTATTTTGTTATGTAATGGTATAACTTTCTTTCCCAAAAATTAATAAAATAAAAATAAATAAAATAATTTATCCGATTCAAAGAAACTGCCGACACAAATTAATCCTTTATGGGTAATCCGATGGGTAAACGCTAGCCTTAAAGTAACACACAAATCACTGCCAATTTAGTTCGCGACTTCTTGGTTGGTGTCATTCTCTGCACACGTGAGCCAAGACAAGGTATCCTATATGTTAGCGGAGCTCTGTTTCTTGGTCAGTCGGAGATTTCATCATACTTACGGGTGAACCAATCACGTGGTACCTTGCCCGTGTCACCACGTCTTGAGGCAAGAGCCTCGATCATGTACTGTTTAACGACGATAAAAGGGGTGTTATAAATTTGACCCCTTGTCTGTTTGTGTGTGTATATGTGTTTGTCTGTGGTATCGTTCCAAACGGATGGACGCAATGCAAGGCGGTTTTTTATTCGAAAGATAATTTAATCACGGTGGTTGTAAGCTATAGCTGGTCAAAATCCATCCAGTTTTTGAAGTTCACCCAGCTCCTTTTCTAATGGCTAATTTGGGGGATTTTTAAATGGAAAGTTGATTTAACTAGCTCTTCCGGCTCGAAGGACCAAAAAAAACTGTAGGGTGTGTCTACAGTTTTAGGGTGTTGAGTGGTAACGACTTGAGAGGGTAAAGTTATTGTTAGATACAAGCCCGTTGTATGCAGTTCTAACACTGACGGTTTATATCTGTTTTATTAATGCTTGTGAAGTTGTATTTGTAATAAAGTTATTAATTGTAAACAAGTAAAGATATGTAGATGTGTGCCGTCGGTGCTCGTTGAGGGTCAATCGGCCAGCCGCTGTTTGTTGGTCGCTGACGCCACTCCGAGGTTGGGCAATTTCCATGTACGATGCTAGCTCGTACATATTGGCAGCTCCAAAAGATGAGGAAGATGTTTGCCGCACTCGTCTCCTGGCGAACGCAGCTGAAGTGTGGATGGATCCAATGTATGGCATGGCTGGTACAGATATCTGAGGTTCGGATATCTGTGTGTATGCATGCGTGTTTGCTTTTTATAAGTTTAAGTTGATCTCTCACCAATAGGTCCTCTAGGCGGGGCGCTGAACTCGCCGCGAGCGACGGCTTGCTTAACGCGCTGACACAGTACAACCATGTTGTTGCCGTATACAGCCAGAGAGTCGTTGCCACGGGACTCCAACTCGCGGAGCTGCTGCTTCAGTTGTTCTGTGTAACGAATGAAAAAAAAATAGCTTAGCTCAGAACGCCTTTATTTGGAACAGATAAGCCAGTTAATTTGTCCTGTTCAGAATTCACTGGTGGTCCTCGCTGAGAATCAGTGTCGTGGTATGCTAGCCATCGGCTGCCACGACGTATACTGAGCGAAAACCGTTTAGTTTAGGCACTGTGATTATTATTTTTAGTTGTAATTTTTAAGTGACAAATAAATAAACTCTATTCTAAATTCTATATATTTTATTCTAAAACATAACTAAAATTGTAGGTTCTTTTTCTGATCTTTGACTGGCATAAAGAATGACAGGCTAAGGTCTGGCACTGCAAATTTGGCGGAAGTAGTACTGGCTCTAGACTTTAATGACAGGAGATTGACTTTTAAATCAATGTACTAAGCCTCCACTCTATTTTTACCACATATGTCTATGTGTGGTAAAGATAGAGTGGAGCAATGGATGCAAGTCCATTGCTTAATTATCTATTTTCAAAAGGAAACTGAAATTATTTCTCATAAAATAATTTCTTCGACTCAATGGTTATTCATTGTTTGTTATTTTTAAATTCTCTTCATTGTTTTATTATTCCTTAAATTTGACATTTTCCTTTTATCAATTACTAGCTGACCCGGCGTACTCTGTTCCGCCTTAGAAGCAATGAATAAGCAGACTGGATTTTATTTAACTATTTTTTTAAAGAGATGAATAGTGTCGTATGTCCGTCTCCTCGTTTTAAGAATACCTATCTACCAATTATTTTGCCAAATCTAATCGATTACTAATCCGTTCTTGAGTTATAAATAGTGTTACTAGCACCATTTTCTTTCACCATGTCTATTTTTATTGATTTATTGTATTTTATATTTATACTCAATTTTAATGATATGTTTAAAGCAATATGTATTTTGCTCTGAATAAATAAATTTATGACTTTATAACTTGAAATCATCTCACTCAGTTGGTCCCTAGCGCGCTGCGCGGCGCTGGCGGCCTGCTCGTGCTGCGCGGCGGCGTGCTGGTGGTGCGAGCGCGCCGCAGCCGCGTCGTTCTGCGCCGTGTCGTACCGCGCCCGTGCCGCGCCCGCGTCGCTCGCCGCGCGCGCTGCGGCCGCTTCTAGCTGTGAGCGTTGGCTCGCCGAACGCCCAGTGCTGGGAGAAATGCATAGGTACGTAGTTTAGCCGAGCGTGATAAAATGAGAGCTATTACCATTTATTCAGGCCAAACAGAAGCTCTGCGATGGCGCTGTTAATCTTTATTTTGCTCTATTTTTTTGTAATAGTAATTGTCCTCCTGGCCAGTTTCGACTACAGCGGCCAATCTCAACAGAGATCAGCCAACTAAGCAGAAGATACTATAGTGCACAAGTGTGAGCGCAATGCAGTGCACTCACTGTTCCATCGATCACAAAATTCGGTGAGACGGCAATCCGACATGACCGGAGAGAGATCAGGCGCAGGACCAACGGCTTAACTTGCTTTCCGAGGCACGGGGGTGCAACACCGCCAACTTTCCGACTCCGAGCTGTTTTTGAGAAGTTCGTTCTACTGGCATACTTTGAAACTCTACTACTAAGAAAAACACTTGAAAGCGATAACACGTATTCGTAAGTAGATAGATAAATATAAATAAATATTTAACAACAATCACACCAATTCTATAGTCCCAAATTAAGCTACGAGGCCTGTGTTATGGGTACTAGACAACAGGTAAACATACTTAAATACTTTTTTTTGTAAATAATTACATATTATACGTAGAAAACACCCAGACCAGTACAAACACACATGTTCATGCACACTTATGCTTGTATTGTGCGGGGATCAAACCCGCGACCCTTGGTTTTAGAAGAACGACATGAAGACCACTGCACATTGGTGCAGTGGTCTTCATGTCGTTCTTCGGTCGTCAAAGATGCTGTTATAAAGTCACTCACTCAACATTATTGATCTCGCGCTCGATGTCGGCCACTTTTCTCTTCTCTCTATTGAGCAGCTCGCCGTGCTTGCTGGCCTGCTGCTGCGCGGAGCGGACCGAAACTTGGACGTCGCGAGATTCACCTTCTAGCGCGCGAAGTTCTTGTTCCAATGCGGTCTTCTCCAGGGTTTTTTCGTCCAGTTGGGCTTTCAATGCACTGGGGTAAAGAAATTAGAGTTGTGGCTGTGGAAATACATATTTTTTTCTAACATGCGGTTCCGTAGAACATTTGTTGTATGAAAGTTTGTACGTATACGGATAGATTGTATGGCTGTTTGTTAAGTCTTTCACGTTAAAACTATTGTATGGATTTTAATGTAATTGTGAAGATAAAAACGAAATCGCGGGCGGAATGATTTTCTGTTCCACTGAAAATTATGTGTTTAAGGCATTTTTTGAGAACGAAGAGGTATTGCAACATTAATGCACGATAAAAAAACATTAACACGAACAAAAAGCATAATGTGAGGAGTGACAAAACACTTACTCTATGGCCTCAGTGCTGTTCCCAAAGTTATCCTTCATCTTGCTAAGTTTTGCCACAAGTTTATCCAGCCTGGCTTTCTGCGTGTCGTACTGGGCTTGCACCACAGCAGCCTTGCGCTCGAAGTCGGCTATCTCACTCCAATAATACTCATTCTGTAAAGCTTGCTTTTGGGCTTCAATCTCGTCGCGGGACTGGAGCTGCTCATGGCTGGTCTTCCACTTTTTGTATTCTTTTTCTAATTCTTGACAGGCCTTGTTACGTATAGTAAGAAACATTTATATATCAATTTGTTACATAACTTATTTCTTGTTTATTAAAAAGTTTTTAACAATTTCACTTTTAAGATAGAGAGCAGCATAGCATTATAATAGCTTCATTTATTTAGTATTTGCTTAATTGGATGTAGTTATGCTACAATGTTCCAATCCACACGCAGGTCGTACTGAGTAAATCGCGTTTTTGTAATTTTGTGGTACGCTTTTTTTTGGTAGCGAGTAGAACTAATTAGTATGTATCACTTCAACTAAATTAATAAACATTATTTTATTATATATTTGTCATTAAAATTAATTAATATTTCTCATACAATTTTTTTAAATAATGCACTTAGAAAGTTTTGAAAAAAGGCTTTTTGTATGAAAGTAGTTTATAACATAATTTGCAAAAACATTCCAAAGTCTGAAAATTGGTATATTTTGGTAGTTAATATATATATTTTTTTAGAACACAAGTATAACAATGAAACAACATTATTAAAAGAATATTTATAAAGAAGTGGTAGCAAAGCAAGAAAAAGCATCACAATTTATACATCATCTAGATCGAAATTTTAAAAGGTTCCAAGTTGATTGAGTCATTATTTTCATTTTTTTCAGTCTAAAACGAATTAAAATAGTATGAATCAAGTGGAATGTCACATTTGAAGATGAAAAATTAGTTAGTTTTAAAATGTTCTAAGTTGATTGGATTCTTATTTTTATTGCATTCAGTCCAAAACGAATTAAAATAGTATGATCCAAATAGAGTTTGCACTTTTTACGATTATAATTGGATCTCTTGGTTCGTTTAATCATTTAGACCGCTTAATTGTTTCAATAGTTATTGTCGTAAGAGAGTCGGTGTCTTCAGCACTAGATAGGACGATCAAAAATACCTAGCTTGAGCTCAAAAACTCAATTTTGACCTGCGTGTGGATTAGAACGTTGTAGCATAACTACATCCAATTAAAATAAATAAAATTTTAAAATATTATACAAAAAGTGTAAAAAAGGTGGACTTAAAAGCATAGTCTGCCGGTCAAGTCTAATTATAAAAACACTTACATCATTTTTCCTGCTCCAAATGTTATTTGCTTTTTGACAATTCTCAAGAGCTCTCATATAATTTGCTTCTGCTTGATCTAAGTTGGTGGCCTTGCGGAACAATGCATACTTCTTTTTTGCATCTGCTGCGTGGAAACTTTTAGCATCATCTTGATTCAGCACCGAGATTGGGTTGTCCACTTGTATGTCATGGGCCAAGATAATGGAATTGACTTCCTCATACTTTGTTGATATAACTTCTCCTAGACATTGAAATAAACAGAGTAATTTTGTTTATTGTAATAAGTATTCACATTTCCAACTGCCAGAAGATATTTTTTGCAAAATGAATGATCATTTGATTAATTAAAACATAACATGCAGTTGTAAAGTTAACAAAACTCTTGTGTTGAATTTGTATGCTTTAAAAACAAATAGAAACATTTGAAAACTATTTTTAAATTTTATTTTTCAATCTTTTTCACCCTGCAACTGTCCAGTTTTTAATTTACAGAACATTTGATATGTTTATTGAAGTGTTTGATACAGTAAATGATTTAGATTGTACAAGCAGATTTGAGCTAGGGGATAAGTCCATACCTGTCCTCCCTGACTTGACTTTATAGCTGGAACCCCCTGAAGCATTGATTGTCCTGACAATAATGATGGAGTCCCCATAGATGTCAGGTTTGTAAGCTTGAGGGCTGCTATTCTTTATTTTTATTTCCACTACAGCAGAATTTGTGCCCTTCTTAATAAAAGCTGGAACAAATAGTTGTTATGATATTAGGATTTAGTCAGGAAAAAGGGGCAAGTAGACAAGAAGAGACCACAGCTTGTAGTGTTTATGTTCCAAAATCATGTCAATAAAACTATGTACTTTTATTTTTATTACACACACTTAAAGAAAAAAGGATTGCCACAGGCGGGACTCAAACATGCACCTCTCTCAAGCTGAGCGATTGCTCTCCCAATTGAGCTACCCAGACACATACTCATGGGTTCAAATATTTTTAAGCACTCTTTAGGCTGCACCCAGCCATGACTCAAAAATGTTGCAGTCATACATTTGAAATTTTGAATTTCTCAGTGCAATACCTTAATATTTTTGTTTCTACATTATTCTCTTTAAAGAATACATCAGTTATAAACATCAATTCCAATCGTTTCAATAGGTAGGTAGGTAGGATAATGAAGGAAATGTAAAGTTAAAGGTAGGGTTCTAATTTAACAAAGAAAAGTTACTCACAAGTTAGGTTACTCCCACGGTTTGTTGCCGAAGCTCTGCCTCCTAACCCAACAACTAAGGCAGTTAAAATTGCACTTTTACCACTACCATTTCGACCAACGATAAAATTAGCATTTCTGTTAAAATTTATCTCCAAGTTTTCGTGACAAAAGAAATTCCGGACGTGTATACTGTGAACGCAACCGTCAATATCTCCTTGAAATAAATGTTCTTCATCCATTTCTTTAATTAAAACTACTCAAATACCGCGAAAATAAAGCGACCAAACAAAACAACATTCCAGAAATTTGTCTTTCCAAAACCAGTCTTTCCAAGTGTCAAACTGACATATAACAGACTGATGATCACTGACAGCCATTACTACCAACAAAAGAAACGAAAGCACAGTATGGATGGAAGCTAAAGCAGTAAGAAAGCAAAGAAATAATGCTCGAAAATGAAATGACTGACACGCATGGACACAGACGTACCTACACCTCAACAACCTTTTGAACCTTTTTGACCCTTTTTTTGTATTTTAAGTAAATAATTGTTATTGTATAGTTAATTTTAATTAGTAAGTGTTGGTTTTTCTTTTGTTAAATTATTTGTGTTGTCAATGAAATAGCGATGCTCGATATACATCGATGCATCGAAAACATCGATATTTACCATTTGATACATCGGATCCGTTCGATACATCGATAATATTCGATGTTTTACGATGCATCGATGTATTTAATTCAATACATCGAAGTCATTGACAATTGAATTTTTATTATTTAGAATAATATAATAATATCACATCACGTAATAATAAAATAATTTGCACTGACAAGGCTGTATATGACTTTATTCCTTTGCTTGCCAGACAATGTAAAATGTGAAACAAAATATAAGTATAGATTGACCAAGATATTTAGCCGTGTTGTGGAAAATGGAACTAACGCCTTTTCTATAAAGACGTCCTGTCACTCCAAACAATAACGTCCAATATACTAGCACCATCACTCGCACGTCAAAATATCTTGGTGTAATTAAAGTCACATAGTTAAATAATCTCTACAGCCGACTGCGTATGTGTTTGTTTCGAAATTTAACTTTCGTTGGAATACTTGGATTGCACTATTACAGGATATTATTTTGATTGTACTAGTACTAGCGATTTTTGAAATGTGTACTTAGAGCTGTCAAAATTACTATGAATGTTGACAGATTCTCATATAAATTTTGATAAATCGAGGGACACTGTTACATCTGAATCCGTACGCAATATTATTGTTCCTTTATATTTTCAGCGATGCATCGAAAACATCGATGTTTCAATCCGATATATCGAATAACATCGATGCATCCTTTCCGATTGATGCATCGCATAAAATATCGATGTATTTTTTAAATGAACACCCCTACAATGAAATTCTGACACCTGTGGAAACGGGCGTCTGTTGTGTGCGTTTGTCAATTTGCGCATCATATGTTAGTAATTTGGGAAAAGAGTTTGTTAGAAACTGGGAGAAAATGAACATAAATATAAATGGACGCTACCTGAGTCATCTCAGATTTGCGGACGATATAGTTATGCTATCAGAAAACACAAAGCTACAACAAATGCTAAACTCTTTACATGAAGAAAGTAGTAGAGTGGGTCTAGAAATCAATCCCAAGAAAATATAAATATCAATGTAACTTATTCACGTATCACGTATCAACCTAACTAAAACTAATGTCATCATGACGAACCATACTAAAAACTCCATTATATCTTAATAATGTTAATTTTTCCATGCATTCAGTTTTTTGAATTTGTACTTTTAGCAAGAAATAAAAGGCTTTGTATTTTATTTTATTTATGTTACATACTAATTTCAATTCTGCTGAAAGCAGCATATTATTGAGCTGCGACTTTTAAAAAAAAAACAATTTTGCATTACTAGCAACATCGTTTCAAACGCCATTTTTGCTTGAAAATCACGTCACGAACTCACGACACGAGAAATTAGTTGTTCCGATTTGTTGATGCGTAAATTAGTGATTTTCTGAAAAGATTAACTGGTTATCAACAACAAACAATTGTTTAGTATTTATCTCCAAAGTAAGGAAGGGTCTAAGGAAGTCAAGTAACCAATATCAAGGTAAACAACTTTCGACGTATGATTGTGAAGAAAACAAATTGTTTCGTTTTCGTTAGGTACTTGATCTTGTAGTGTATTTAAAATTGTGGTTAGTATAATTTGTGACTACCAATTTAATTAGTACTCTTTCTAATTTAGGTAAAAGTTCTGGAAACATTTAAGTACAGTACAGAGGGTATATTCCTACTCACCTACCTTCCCTTTTTTCAAGTAACCAATCTGAATCAGGCAGGGGTTCATTACAGCTTTGTCCTAATAGATTATTTACAATACATCTATTAAATTTGTACTACCAGGGTTTTATTTTGAACAAAATTTTCATGATTGAGTATGGTTAGCATTTGTGACTTAATTTTTTAGTAATGTGCATTTTGTACACAAGCAATGCTCAAGCACTGAATAAATTGTTACATGCAAAAGGTGCTCAAGTCACTGAAATTGTTAGACCTCACGGACTCCATAAGTTGACTTTCACAATGACCTTACTTACTTTTTAAATATCTCTAAATATGTGCTAATTTTAAACATGATATTCTTTTAGGCACCAAAATGAGTGATTCTATAGATCAGAATGAGCCACCAAAAGATGTAAGTTGTCTAAAATTCATTAAAATACACTCTACCAATATGATTCAATATGTATGTCATTGCTTTTCTTCACCTGTTTGCAGCCTAAAGAATTGGAGAAACTGGAAGAGGCTAAACTGAAGGCAAAGTTTCCAAATGCAATATTAGGCAAAGGGCCAAGTGGCCACTCTGCTTTCCTGGCAAAGAGGCTGGCTAAAGGGGTAAGGCAATTTGTAATTTGATGATTTTTTGCGTTGACTCTATTCATTTGTAATGAGTTTGAATTAAACAAATATAACAAAGTTTCAAAAACACTTACATAATTATATTACAGCAAAAGTTTTTTGACTCTGGTGATTATCAAATGGCCAAACAAAGGCCTGGAAATCTTGCTGCCCCCTTTAAGGCACCTGCTGTGCCTGCCAAGCTGCCTACTGGTGATGCCATTCCCACCCCAGAGACTGTGCCAGTAAGGAAAACCTCCATCATCCAACCTAAGTTCTCAGCTCCGAGCCAGACATCTTAGCCTCGCCTGCCAGCCATAGGCATGAGGCGTGTCACTAATTAAATTCACTAAATGTTACTATTCCAAACATCATTTTGCTAATGCATAGCACTAAGGCATTGCTTTTAATTTCTTTAATTTTACACCTTTTTAGTAGCTTCTTTGTGTTAGTTTAGTTTTTCATCACATCATCTTGGGCACTGAGACATTATTTTCACTTTGGTTGTTCATCATAATTAGTAATGTATGTTGAAATTTGACAAAACTTTTATAAGAACAACTGTTATTGTATAAAGCAATTAGGTGTAATGTTGCATGTTTGAGGTGTGAGTATTGTATTTACTTGCAATGTGTGCAGGTATGGCACTTCTGTTGCTGGCTATTGTTGCTGCTGTTTAGTGTCTTGATTAAAGTGCACACATACTTGCCATAAATTGCAACTAGTCCAGTCAGATATTTAAAATTGACTCTTAAAACTCCAAATTAATAATTGTATTGTGTGGTACAAACAACTCCTTACATTTCAGTAAAGGAAAACATGAACCTATGTTATATTCAATTGTATCTGCTGTACATATCCAAACCTATATTCATGCTATGACAGCAGCCAAAATATAAGCAACATACAGCTTCGCAAAAGAGAGTATGAAATAAAGGGGTGCTGTTACCATGCAAATGACAAACCATACACTATAACTAAGAGGTTTTGATACTTATTTGTTACATGTCATTAAGTACAATGTTTGAGACAAGTAATGCAAGTCACCTTGAACCTGTTATCTGATTAGGTTGAAATTTTGCATCAGTACCTGTGGAGTCCATATGCCATTAAATAAATAAATATACAGGACACTTTTTGCAATATCAAAATTGCATTTGACAAAAAATCTTGCCATTAAAATGATACTGTTACCAAATTGTATTCTGCATGATGATAAGTAAGTATTTTTATAAGAAAAGAACGAAGTTTTTTTCTTTTTTATTTAAATCCAATTAAAGTTGATAACTACTCTAGTCTAAAAACTCTGCATCGAGGTATTCGACTCCAGATAAATTGTATTGGTTAGAATAAAACTTTTCATGAATGTTTACCACAAAATATGTGTATTAAAAAATTACGTCTCAAATATCAAGACTAGTACTACTAGTACTAACTAATAGCGAAGCAGTGTTGCCATTTAAAAAAAAACATAAATTCTACTTGTCACACCGCGTTTTAACTCTTTTTTGCCAAGCTGTACTTGAATAATATCATGATCATTTGTATTACATGCCATGAAATAAGATGTAGGTGATAGTTATTAAAACTTTAAACAAAATTGGAATATTGATCAAGCCATGCAATTTATAATTAAGTCCAATTTTTTTGTAATCCAACTACCAGATACACACAGAACACAATCTTGGTCCCAGTATTCATAAATTTGATGGAGGTATGAAAAAGCATAAATTCTGATAGGTCTGCTCGTGCGGCGCTTAAATACACCAACTACGATACCTACTAGTTTTGTGATAGCTAGTATGTAAACACTAGATATAATGGGAATCTTATTTTTTTATGTAATCTAAGACATAATTGTCTGATTAAGTGGTCTACCCATTTCTTTAAACATTTCTGTCAGTGTAGATCCACATTGATGTGTAGGTTATCCTGAACTTGTAGTGTCTTAATTTTTATTTCATCATTGTTATTTGAGTAGATTGTCTTGTAAACTTAGTGGGCACTTTTTTCGGCAAAAATAATTGTGATGTTTCTGTAATATTTTTTGAGAAAACAACAGTAGTGAAAGGCAATGTACCTAGATCAAAGCAAATAAAGTAATCTCAGGACTGCAATTATGTTTAATTATATGAAATGTAAGAAAGGCATGTGGAAAGACAATGACTTCATGTACAAACCACAAGAGTGAATGCTCACACAAGTGATAAATGTATGTGTATACAACAGGTGGTATGTTGAAGAGTTAGTGTTTATTATAAATTAAATTCTTGATAAAAAGCAAATTCTTTTATTTCATCTTCTCGTGAGTACACCTTCAACTTTTCACCATTAACATTAATTATTCGAGGAATTAATAGAGTAACAAAATGAGATTATTAATTATAACAAAATGGCACTGGTTAAACAAAAACCTTAACAACTGTAAGTGCGTTCTCCGAACTCGCCCGATTCCCACTTCGCCTTCTTCAATACTGTTCTTTCTTGTTATAATCTTAGTTCCAATATTTACAAGTCCATCAACTGTTATATTTGACTGCTTTCTGAAATAAACAAATAATCAAAAATTAGTGTAACACAATGTACAAACATTTAATCGAACTTTTTATTTTAAGTTCTTGATCTTAAATCCACCAAACAATGGGCAAGAAACGTTTCGTTTTCTCGTCATACACTGGGCAATCATCATAGGGCCTCATCTCTGTAACGGTCACCACACTAGACTATATACGGGTCTAATTGGTAGTGGAAGGGGCGTTGGGGGGAGACGTTTTGCACGCCGCATGTCCGAGCCATCGCGATGCCATCGTGAGCGGGATAGCGGCTGCTCCCATGAGCAAACTCCTGTCATCATGAGCATTCTTTTAATTTGGCGCGACTTATGCCTCGTTCGGTAAGGCCACTACAGCTGCTGACCAGGGTTCCAGTGCACGTAGTCGGGCGTGGCGGCGGCCTGGTACTCGCGCACGAGGTCGTCGACGACGGCGCGCGACTCGTCGAACTCGTCGAGCGACTCGCGGAACATCGGCTCCTTGCGGAACACCTCCAGGAACGCCTCGCGCTTGCGCAGCTTGTCGTACTGCTGGAGGCAGCGGTCGAATAGCTGCCGGAGATAAAGTACAATAGATATACCAAAAGATATTGAAAAACAGCTCTAACAATAATTATGATTTTACTAAAATGACAAATCGAATTATGGGTACAGATTTCTACTAGATTTTTTTTAAAAACAAGACCCTACCAACAGATTAATTTTTGTCTACTTCAAAAATATTTTGTATGTTTATATGTTTGCAACGAATGCTTATCAGGATTAACTTAACACAAATTGTTTTTGTTTTTTGTTATTTTGATCTTGAATCTGTTTATAATTTTCATTTCGTTCTGTGTATGTGATGTCTTTGGACAATATACGCTTTGAAGACTACAGGATGCTGATTCAAACGCTTTCACACACTTAAATGGTTTATTTCCGAAAACACGTGTACAATCAATTCAAAGCAAAGCGACATGCACTCGCGCCCGAAGATGCTTACAGACTGGTTCATGGCGCGAGGCGAACCGCGCTCTTTACATTTTAAAACATTGTAGGTAACAAGTAAAAACTATGAACCAAACTTATATAAAAATACCGTCACATTTAAAATAAAACTATTAAGAGTGAGCCATCGTCAACACCCCCCACCCCAGTGCTGGATCAGCACTCCAGACTTAGAGGAATAGGGGCGACTCGCGCCGCGGACCTACGCAGCACTCCACGAGAAGTTCGAACTTCCACGACACGTACTCGCCAATCCTTACCTGGGAATACCTTTTGTATAACGCCCCGAGGCCAAACGTTTCTTGGACTATCAGGATCTGCAATAAAAACTAAATCATTTACTTTAAGATTAGTCTGTTCCTGGTGCCACCTAGGTCTGGGAATCAAGGTTGGCAAATACTCTTTGAGCCATCGCTCCCAGTACATGTCGGCAAGCCTCTGTGCCTGCCGCCATTGTTTCCTAAGATACAGGTCCGAGTTGTCAAATTTACCTGCTGTTGGTAGGTTGGTAGATGAACCAATAAGAAAATGATTAGGAGTCAATGACTTAGAGCTTCCTGGTTCAACCGAGACGTGCGTAAGTGGTCGGCCATTCACTATGTTTTCACCTTCAACTAGGAGGGTCATCAGGACTTCGTCCTTGGGAGCTCGTTCTTTGAGTATAACACGAAGGGAGGACTTGACACTGCGAATGAGCCGTTCCCACGCCCCACCCCAGTGAGGGCTAGCGGGGGGAATAAAGTTCCACATGGCTCCATTGTTCAGAGCTTCCGTTTGCAAAGCCTCGTCATCCAGTTCCTGCATGGCTTTACCAAGCTCAATGTCGGCCCCTCGCAAATTGGTCCCGTTGTCCGAATATATGTGTCGTGGCCAACCTCTTCGACAGGACATGCGTCGAAGAGCCATGATCAGTGAATCAGTTGAAAGAAAATGTACCAATTCGATGTGGATTGCGCGAACAGTGAGACATGTAAACAAAACACCATACCTTTTCTCTCTTCGTCGACCTACCGCGACCTCCATTGGACCGAACATATCTATGCCGCAGAACGTGAAAGGCCGCTGATGATGGGCCATCCGGGCCTCAGGTAAGTCTCCCATCCTAGGTGTGCAGGGCTTAGCTCGTCGTAATCTGCAAAAGAAACATTGGGACGCGACTTCTTTCACCGCAGGTCTTATCCTTATCACCCAGTACCTCTGCTTAAGGTTGTTAACCACTGCCTCTTGATTACCATGTGCAGCCTTCACGTGATAATGTCTAATTAACAGTTTAGTGATAGGGTGCCGTCCGTCCATTATGTAAGGTCGCTTAGTCTCCAATGCAACATTAGAAACTGCATCAATACGACCCCCTACACGAAGAAGCCCTTGTTCATCCAGATAAGGTGATAAATTACGCAGTCTACTGTCGCGCGGTATGCACTTACCATTTTTAATTAGATTAATTTCTAAACTAAAGGAATCTAATTGCGTTTTTTGCAGTAGCAGATACTCCGCTCGCTTCATCACAGTGCAATCATCAACAACGGTAAGTTTTTTACATTTATTTATGAATTTCAGGACAGCAGCTGTGGACCTCAGCAGCCGAAGCCAGGAAGAGAATGCCTTCGCGTCGGGAACAGGTAAGTCAGAGGTATCACATGCAACCCCAGTACAATTGTTGACTAATCCGACTATATTCTCATTCGCAGGTGCTACTACATCGTGAGGCCAGCTTATATTATCCTCATACAAGAATGAAGGCCCTTGAAACCAGTCATTAACAAAGCAATCGTAATTAAAAACATCTCGCGTAGCTATATCGGCTATGTTTAATTTTGTAGGTACGTATCTCCACTCAGAAACACAAGTTAGTTCGTCAATCTCTCCGAGCCGATTAGCTTCGAACGTTTTATATGTGCGTGTGTTATTACGTAACCAGTGTAATACGGTGGTTGAATCGCACCAAAAAAATCTACGTTCGGGTTTCAACTTATGCTCCGTAACTACCGTATGAGCAAGCCTTGCCGCCAATAGTGCAGCCTGAAGCTCAAGACGAGGCATCGTTACGGGTTTTACCGGCGCAACTCGACATTTGCTTGCAACCAAAGCAACGCGAACCTTATTATCGCTAGAAACCCATCGCCAGTATGCGGCCGCGCACAGCGCCTTTTGTCCAGCGTCACAAAATATATGTAACTGTAGGTTGCCATAGCTTTCGTTGCGCGGTGGCCGCACATGCGGCGGCGAATGTCTCGTAGCAACGTCGTAGCATTTGGATTCGTAGTCGCTTGCTTGCGCAGGCGCACCCGTAGATATTTTCGTAGCACTGGCTACGGCACCGGAGGCTATATCTTCCATCTCGCTCACACTTACCTGGACTCTCTGATAACATCGCGGAACGCGAATTTTATGAATTAACTGGAGCAATTCTATCCATTTAAGCCACTTCAAATATAAATCTTGAGAAATATGATCGTCCCAGCCAATTTTCGACCGCCATGTGTCCTGCAACATTATTTTACCCTGAATCGTAAAGGGAGAAAGGAACCCGTACACATCAAAAATTGACATAACTACCCGAAGCATAATTCGTTTTGTTGGCTTCTCCTTACCGTGCATTATAGCTTCGGGAATGCGCTTAAACGAGACATCGAACCCTAACTCGTCCGTACTCGGATACCAAATTAGTCCCAACGTACGCTCGCCGTCACATTGCTGTTCGACTTTAAACTTGACGGCCTCGGACCCTAAAGTTTCTTTTGGCAGGGAGTCTAACACAGCTACACTGTTACTAGTCCAGTTTCGCATATGAAAACCGCCTTTCTTATGTATATTAGAAATATCACGTACCATATCGATAGCTGTCTCCTCATCTGGCAAGCTTTGTATGTAGTCGTCCATGTAATGGGAGTTAATTATGGCATCAACCGCTGCGGGCATCAGGGTCTCGTACCTCTGCGCGTTCTTATTCTTTACAAACTGTGCTACAAAGGGTGAACACTTCGCACCAAATATAAGTGACGTCATCGCGTAGGTACGAACTGGATCCGTGGGGCTGTCCCTCCACAGAAATCTAAGCGCGTCCTGATCAGATGATAAAATCTTAATTCTGAGGAACATATCTTGAATATCACCTGTCACAGCTATACGATTTTCTCTAAACCGTAACATTATTCCGAATAACGAATTGAGTAGGTCCGGCCCCTTTAGCAAGTAATCATTTAAACAAAATCCCTCGACTGCATTAGCAGCGTCAAACACTAGACGCAATTTACCTTTGTTCGGGTTATCAACGCCAAAATGTGGCAGGTGCCACGTCCTTTCTGTGCGTTGTGTGTCCTTAAGCTCCCGAGCAAAGCAGTTTTTTAGTAAATGATCTATTCTTTCGTTATACCTTTTGGCATACCCTGTATCTTTAGTCATCTTGCGCTCCACCCCTTCTAACCTTTTAAAAGCACTAGGAAAGGTATCGGGCATGGAAAACTTAGAATCTTTCCAAGGCAGGCCGACATGCCACCTGCCGTCAATCAGTTGGGCGGTTTGCTCCAGCTGCTCGACTGCGCGAGCATCATCTATGTTTACTCTGGGCTTACCAGCCACTCCCATAGCCTCAAACGAAAATGCACGACTTACCTCTTCATGCAGCGACCGCAGCTCTTGCTCCTCAGAGCGCAGCTCGGAGACGTGCAGCACAGCGCTGACGCCGCTCGCTGCCGGTGCGCTGGCGCATGCCGCGCCGCGCGCCCCGCCTTTTATGTGTACACTACCGTGAATGCTCCAACCCAAGGGGGTGAGTGTTGCCGAGGGCTCATTTGATTTACCTAACAATACACTAAGAGGCAAAAGTAAATGACAATTATCTTGACCTATCAAGATTTCAGGCTTAGTATCTACGTTACACAGTTTTTCTTTGATGTTTTTTAAATGACCGAACATATCGTAGTTTACTATAGACAACTTTTGTATCGGCAAGTTTAATTCTTTAACACTACGAGCTTTAACACTATGCACCTTATTGTCCATACCCGAGATCTGCAAGTCCACGACAGCTGTTTCGTACACAAACTCGTTATCACTCCACGGCCCGCACACACGCATAGTCTCACGGCGGCCGCAAATCCCGGCCCATTCTGCAAGCTCGGCACTAATCATTGTCACCGTCGAACCGTCATCTAATAACGCACTTGTATTGATAAAATCGCCGTTTTTAGTACACACGCGTATCGGTACGACTTTTAATAACACTTGACGAACACTCGCGTTGACATGCGTCACTGCCTCGATCGTAGACGTCCCAGCTGACATAGACGGCGAGATTTCAGTGTCTTGTGGTTGCTCGTTCCGCTCCGTGTTAGGTTTATTTGGATAATGAAGCAAGACATGATGCGCTCGGCCGCAGTTATCCTTATCGCAGACTGGCGCAAAGCAGGTTTCTCGCCGGTGTTTCGATTCCAAACATTTGAAACATATACCGTTGCGCTTAATATTAGGTCCTTAAGTCCTTACCTATGAAATTGGCGTTTTGTATGGGAGGAACAAAAAGTCGAAATTTTTTTATATAGCATATTTATTTAATCAAAGTATGAGCCATTGTTATCTATGCACTTTTGCCATCTCATAGGTAGTTCATTGATCCCTTTACTAAAAAAACCATTCGAACGGGAATCAATAAAATCTTTGAAGGCGACTTGGACTGCCCCATCTGAGTTGAACTTTTTCCCTTGCAAGAAGTTATCCAAATTTCGAAAAAAATGGTAATCTGTTGGAGCAAGGTCCGGGGAGTACGGTGGATGCCTTAGAGATTCCAATTGAAGTTCTTCTAATTTGCTAGCCGTCTGTTGTGCAGTGTGTGGTCTAGCGTTGTCGTGAAGCAGCAGTGGCGTAGAGCGATTGACCAGCCTTGGTTGTTTAGCAACTAGCTTTTCCATCATGGTTTGCAATTGCTGACAATAGATATCTGCCGTAATCGTCTGGCCAGATTTGAGAAAACTGTAATGAACGACACCGGCGCTAGTCCACCAAACGCTTACAAGTAACTTTTTATTGGTCAATTTTCGCTTGGAGCAGGCTTTGGCTGGCTTGCCAGGGTCCAGCCATTGCGAAGAGCGCTTCCGATTATCGTAGAGAATCCACTTTTCATCACAGGTAATGATTCGATTTAAAATCCCTTCGTTATTGTGCCGGTCAAGTAATGTAACGCAGCAGTTGACGCGCGTTTGCCGGTTTGCTTCACTCAATTCGTGAGGAACCCACCTTTCAAGTTTTTTAATCTTCCCAATTTGCTTCAAGTGGATTAAAACAGTTTTATCACTAACGCCAAAGCCTGCAGCTAACTCGGACGTGGTTTGCGATGGATCCGCTTCCACAATAGCCTTCAATTCTTCATTATCAACTTGGGTCTCCGGCCCTCCACGGGGCTTGTTTTGCAGGTCGAAATTTCCAGAACGAAAACGTTGGAACCAAAAACGCACTGTGTTTTCTTTTGCGACACAACCGCCATACACATCATTAACCCTTCGAGCCGTTTCCGCAGCACTGGTGCCACGGTGGAACTCGTACTCGTAAATAACGCGATATTTCAAATTTTCCATTTTGTAAATTGAGCGATGCAAACAGAAAAAAGATAAGTAAAAAAACAAATGAATGACGGTTTACGAAACACAACTACATGTGGAAATAGCTGTATAAATTTGAATTTCGAATTCCTAACCAAATAGGAAAAATTTGTGATCAAAGTGGCCAGTACGACAAAACGCCAATTTCATATGTAAGGACCTAATATATTGCCATCTCACTTTGCACAGCGATTTCTTGAATTTCTTGCAATCCGCTATCTTATGTTTTGATGCACGACAAAACGGGCACTGCGTATCATCGCTTTGTTTTTCAGATTGAAACAGAACAGTATGTGATCGCGTGTTACTGTTATCAGTGTGCCTTTGTTTAGTTTATCTGACCGTGCATTTAACGTGTAAATATTAGAGGTTGCGGATACTTTTACAGCTTCGGCATTCAAAAAATCTGACAATATTTCTAGCCGTGACTTAGTAGATTCAGACTGGACAATAGGAAAGCTGTAATCTGACCATTTCGAAAGGAGTATCGTCGGCAATTTAGACAGGATAGTTGACACTGTATTCATACCTTGAATATATTCTTCTCTGCCAACGGCACGTACAGCTTCCACAAAGTTCTGTACTTTAACAGAAAATACCACAATGTCCTTCTGGTAATCTTGCGATACAGGTTGTATTTTCTTTAGGTCTAGGGTCAAGCGGGACAAAATATGGTCAGGGTCGCCGAAGCGGAGCTCAAGGGTAGATATTATGCGTTCAGGCGAAGTTGCGCTGATAAACAGAGCTGACACGGCTTCTTTTGCTTGACCGCGTAGGCATTTTCGTAATCTCCATAGATTTTCTTTTGGTGTGAAATTGCACAGTGTCGTTGACTCCTCATACGCTTGCTTGAATTGAAGCCAATCTAACGGGTCACCTGCAAAGTCTGGTAACTCTTTCGGTGTGCATAAGCGGCTTAATAATTTGGAGTCCGACTTAGCATGAGTGGGTGCGGAGGTGAGGTTTTGCACTGCAGCAGCTAGCATTTGAATTATGCCATCCTTAGTGCCGGTTGCAACCGCCGGCGTGTGCGGGAAGCCTATTTTAGGTTCATCATCGCGGGCTTCCTGCTTTTCAAATTCATGCTGGCTTTTCTCCAACCAGTTCTCCACATCCCTGTGTGCATCAGATTCACTACCATCTAGTGGACTGTTTCTTTCTTCTTCTAGGTTAGCTAGGTCTGCTTCTCAATTAGTTGCATCTTAATTTCAGCTTTTTTCTTTTCAGCTTCAAGCAACAATGCCTTCCGTCGCGCTTCGAATGAACTACATGATCGCTTGGAACAGCTTGACATGGCCTTTGATGGTACTTTAGGTGGTGGACATGACTCCGCCTTGAAGCTGTTGGATGGGCCCGCTTTACATTCACTCGAAGCTATCGGAGGCCGGTATGGCTCCGTCTTTATGCTGCTCGGTGGATCCGCTTTGCTTTCACGCGTAACATTTTCTAGGTAATCTTTTTCACGACGGTGGGTACTACGCGTGTTAACCATTTTCACTGGCGTGTGGTGAAACATCTGGATCCTGCTCGGAGGACCAGCTGAAGACTACAGGATGCTGATTCAAACGCTTTCACACACTTAAATGGTTTATTTCCGAAAACACGTGTACAATCAATTCAAAGCAAAGCGACATGCACTCGCGCCCGAAGATGCTTACAGACTGGTTCATGGCGCGAGGCGAACCGCGCTCTTTACATTTTAAAACATTGTAGGTAACAAGTAAAAACTATGAACCAAACTTATATAAAAATACCGTCACATTTAAAATAAAACTATTAAGAGTGAGCCATCGTCAACACGCTTTTTTTTCTTTTAAAACCCAAAAAAAGGTCATAAATAGCCACATGCTCGCTTATAGAAGTTGTTATGCGGTACAAGAAAATATCGTAAGTTAGTAAGTAAGTTAAACCGTGTGGACATAGATACGTGTTGAGTATAACGAGGTTTACGAGGGTGAATCAAAAAGTTCTTAGAAGTGCATATATATGAAAACTTTTTGGATCAAGTTCGATATTCAAATTAAAGAGTGTCTATCACACTATATTTATGCAGACTGTCACTTGTTTTTGTCAGTTCCTTCGCATGTAATAAATTTTTTTGTGCAACGAGTTGCTAAAAAGTCAAAATAGGCTTGTTTCCATATTCAAAAACTGATTTTCTCTAAAATAATTCATAATTTCAGATGCCTTTACACTAATATTTTTCTGCAGTTCGTATTATTTGATTTTTAATTGGAATTCAAATGATAATTAGTCACTCAGTCGGCATTGCACGCGATGACGTCAAAGTGTGTTATTCCCATACAAGCTCTATGAAGAAAAGCGTTTTGACAGTTGATAAAAAGTACGTCAACGATTGGTGGTGTCAACTACCGTATTATGGATAAAAGTGAGTTACGTGCGGTGATAAAATATCTCAGTTTGAAAAAAATGTCTACGAAGGAAATTTTTTTTGGACATTCAGCAGACATTAGGGGGTGATGCTGTACCCTATTCTACGGTTGCGTACTGGGTGGCTGAATTTAAAAGAGATAGATCAAGCTGTAAAGATGACCCGCGTTCTGGGCGGCCTTCAACCTCCGTTACAGAAGAAAATGTCAAAAAGGTTGAGAATCTGGTTTTGGAAGACAGAAGAATGACTATAAAACATATAGCTGAGATCCTAAAGATATCTTTTGGTAGCGTTCAATCCATTTTAATTGATTCACTGGGGTTCAAAAAAGTGTCTGCAAGATGGGTGCCAAGAATGTTAACCGACGAAAACAAAAAGCGACGTTTGGAAATTTCCAAGCGTAATCTCGAAATGTTCCAGCGTGATTCGGATAATTTTTGCCGTCGTATTGTCACCATGGATGAAACGTGGGTCCACCATTTTGATCCTGAAACTAAAAGACAAAGCATGTCTTGGAAACGACCATCCTCTCCATCCATTAAGAAATTTCGAGTTGCTCCTACCGCTGGCAAAGTTATGGCCTCTGTGTTCTGGGATAGTGAAGGAATCCTTTTTATTGATTACATGCCAAAAGGCCAGACGATTACTGGACCCTATTATGCAAATTTAATCCCGAAAGTGCGTGAAGCGATTAAAGAAAAACGTCGTGGAAAACTGTCGTTGGGCGTGTTGTTCCTTCAAGATAACGCTCCTGCTCATCGATCGGAAGTTGCGCTCAACGCAATCCGCTGTGCTGGCTTCAATCTCCTTGACCACCCACCATATTCTCCGGACTTAGCCCCAAGTGATTTTCACTTATTTCCAAAATTAAAAGAGGAAATTCGTGGAACAAAATTTCACGATAATGACACGGTTATAGCTGCCGTAGAGGACTTTTTCGAGAGTCAAGAAAATAATTTTTTTTTCACAAGGAATAAGGAAGTTAGAAACGCGTTATTCTAAATGCATTGCATTGGAGGGAGATTATGTAGAAAAATAAAATATTATTATTTAAATCTTTGCATTTTTTAATATTGATTCCAAGAATTTTTTGATTCACCCTCGTATCTTCAGGATTTTTGTATACTTACTAGCTCGTCGATGATATTGTTTAACAAGGGCTTGTCTCATTTATGTAGGAAAAAAGAGAACAGTCCACTTACCGAGCATATGTTAGTGTGGTTGGCGAGCAGCAGGCCGGAGACCTTGTGGCTGGCGTGCACGTAGGGCGAGCGCCGTGACAGCGCGACCTGTATGGAGGCCGGCCCCCACGGGATGAACGACGCCAGCTTGCGCTCGCGGATGCGCTGGAGGGACTTGTGCACCTGCGACGGGTCCACCTCGCCCTGGTAATAATTAGGTTTGAGTCATTACATAACTCGTGTCATAAGCAAGGAATTCAGGTAGCTAATTTAAATTCTGTTCTGACCAAATCTAGGCTTACTCATAATCACACGACTAGAATATTATTTATACTTTATACTAATATTATAAAGCTGAAGAGTTTGTTTGTTTGATTGATTGTTTGTTTGTTTGAACGCACTAATCTCAGGAACTGCTGGTTCGAATTGAAAAAATCTTTTTGTGTTGAATAGACCATTTATCGAGGAAGGCTATAGGCTATATAACATCACGCTGCAACTATTAGGAGCGAAGAAATCATGGAAAATGTGAAAGAAACGGGGGAAAATATTCATCCTTGAGAGCTTCCGTTGTGTACGCTGCGAAAACGGTTCAAGGTACCAAAAATATATGTATGACAGAATTATTTCTCTTGAAATGATCTAAAAAAATGTCCGCGACAGTATATTTCTATCTTTTAAGATTAAGTCACTAGAACCGTTTTTATGGTAATCAAATTTGATCGAAAAAAAATTCATTATTTGTTAAGAAGTGTATCAACGTAATAATATTAATCTTTATCAAAATAAATGTGATGTTAATTAAGAGTATTTAATTGTGAACAAAATTGTCTCTGACATCACTTAATTTCAATGAATATCTTAGAAGATATAACAATTTTAAAATAACGCCGATATAAAATTCACCCGCGCCGCATGATGACGCTGCAAGGAAGAGAGGCGTTGCTTGCGAGCGACGCGAAGAGGAGGGTGTAGCTCTACGAGGTACCATGATGACCAGTTGCGTCATATCTTCACGTCGACCCTGCCGCAGTGCCTAAAAAGCTGGTTGTTTAACCAATGCGTCTTACCAGTCTTAACCTACGGAGTCGAAACGTGGAACATGACAGTCAAGCTGGTTCACCGACTACACGTCACTCAGCGTGCTATGGAAAGTTCTATGTTGGGGATCTCATTAAGGGATAAGATCCCGAACGAGGTCATACGACATAAGACTAAGGTAACTGATGTTGTCCAAAAATGTAGCAAGCTGAAGCAGCAGTGGGCTGGACATATCTGTCGCAGAACCGACGAGAGGTGGAGCAGGAAGGTTCTTGAATGGAGACCACTCTTAGGTAAACGTAGTGTGGGACGCCCCCCGGCTAGATGGACAGACGACCTGAAGAAGGCAGCTGATAGTGACTGGATGCAAAAACCGGGAGATCGTGCGCTGTGGCGGTCTTTGGGGGAGGCCTATGTCCAGCAGTGTACTGTAACAAGCTGACACGATGAATGACCAGGTGACCGCGTATAATAATCTGGGACGAATGTTCCATGATCCATAGAGATCATGTAGAGGCTCTTGATAGGACTCTTAGAGATATAAGAAGCTGTGATAAAATCATCATCATAAAATTGCTGTTAAACATAACAGGGGGACGAACTTTCGACAAATTGTACCTCTAATAGTAAGGGGAACTAGGGCAGACATTGTAGTATTGCCTTAAAAACACCCCAATATGAATGTTTTGCATTACAACAAAACATATATTATGTGTCGAATAAAACATGCAGCGTTAGGTGAAGAAGCAGTCTGTGAAAACTGTCCTTAGTCTATGAATATACATAAAACCTTACCAGATTGTCGATGGAATGACAGTTTCTCGGCCAATCAAACAACAGCAAGAGCGCGGTTTGGCGCGCTGTCACTGTCAAGTGTCATAGCGTCTTCACCACCAGCAAGTTTTAAACTGCAACGCTGCATGTTTTATTCGACACATAATATATGTTTTGTTGTAATGCAAAACATTCATATTATATGTCTTTCTAAAACATGCAGCGTTAGGTGAAGACGTGTTTGATATCTGCTGGTGTAATGGAAACACAAACGCTATGTGAAAATTCTGAAATAATTTTAATATTATTAAATTATGAAATAAAATTACAATATGCAGTTTATTAAATTGAACCTGCACATTTACTCAATGTATTAATCAAACTAACATGTGCTGCCTTAGATAACACCAAGGTAATTATATTTATCTTCAGTCTTATTTGCATGACACAGTACTAGGAACTTAAAAACTCTGTTTTCTAATAAAAATATGAAACAAAAACCATAATAAAATTATTCTCCTTCATGCCCATAAGTTTTAAGGTAATTTATAATTAACTCTAACCATAGTTATTAAAACATTAAGATCAATAAAATAATTGTTTAAGTTAAATTGCAAGATAACAAATCAGACTTCTCCTTATCCACTAAATGCACTGGACGGCAATAAATTTTTTTGAAAGTTTGTTCACTACGCCAATTTCCTCTTTGCAGTATCTCCTCTACTGGTCTATTTTCCAGCCAGCCTTTAGACGCAACTGCTGATCTTATACTACCAGGAGGCGCTTCTATTCCAGCTGCTTTAAAGATTGTCTTTATCCATCCAGCTATCATTGTCTTTGAAGCTGGTTTAATCTTTCCTGTTATTGATACAAATAATTTATCTATTTCTTCTTCTGCTCTTCTCTTCTGTGATGACTGAATTAAAAGCTGGATATGTCTTACTGGACAAATACTGGGATCAGGATGTTTCGACAACTGCCAACCTGATTGTTGGAAAGTGTCGGAGTTTGTCTTGGAGCCATATTCAGGCCACAGTATAATATCTGTGTCTCTCTGTATCAATTTATCATTAGCTATATTCAAAAGGGTAAGATCGTGTATCCGACGACCTGATGCTAGGAGTAGGATTAATGCAGTTCTTCTCGAAATGTCAAATAAGGAATTATTCATTGGAGTTTCTTTTAGCCAGGTAAATAGAAGTTTAATATCCCAAATTGGTGTTTTGTTTGATTTTGGTTTTGCAGCACTTATTGCCTTTAGTACTTGGTGAACAAGAAAGTTTGATGTAATTTTTTCATCTGTATTATTTGCACAGTAGGTTGAAATTGCTGACTTGTGTAACAGGATGGTACTATATGCAAAGTTTTGATCTAGATATAATCTGGCTAGAAATTGTGCAACATCTTTTCCATTGGGGGATTTAGAATCAATGCTATTTGTTTCACACCAAGTAATCCACCTCCGAATTGGTGGACCATATGTTGCTAATGTAGATTTTCGCCAACTACTTGTTAGTAGCTGTTTTTCCTTCTCTTTCCAATGAGCTACTTGACTTGAGCACCCCCAACCTTCCAGGCTAGAAAAGTTAGGTCCTTTATTTGTGGTGGAGGTAGTTCTGTTGTAAGGTCTATCAAACTCGACTCTAGGTTGTGTATTCGTAAGGGGTCCGCCAGAGCCCTCGCCTTCAGGTCGGGGAGCCAATAACATTGCGTCCATTGAGGAGCTATTACAATGTACTTGCCTTTGGCATTGTTCAGATGTGCTAGCACCCGTGGTATTAGGTTTGGAGGTGGGAACACCCATGCTAGCTGCCAATCCCACTGGCGGCTGAAGGCGTCGCAGAATTGCGCGTAGCCATCTTGTGAGTCCAATGTTACGTACTTTGGAACTATGGCACTTCTTTTTGACGCAAAAAGGTCGATTTCGGGCACGCCCCACTGACGAAATATGACCTCTGTGGCCTGGGGCAAAAGATGCCATTCGGGTAGAGGACGTCCTCTGGACAATCGATCCGCTATTCCGTTCAACCTCCCCGGGAGGTAGCACGCCGACAGCGTCACGTTGAGCTGATCGGTCAGGTGAAGTAGCCTTGTTGTCAGATCCAGAAGTGCTATTGATCTGGTCCCTCCTTCGTTTCATATGTATGCGACAAGAGTGCGATTGTCCGTCTGAATTAAGATATGGGCATCTCTTAGAGTGTATTGGTGACTGGCAATCGCACCATACACTGCAAACATTTCTTTGACATTTGAGTGCCACTTTTGTTGGTGTCGACTCCATTGACCTGACAGGTAGGACCCGTTCAGGTGCGCTCCCCAGCCCGCATCCGCTGCGTCTGTGGTGAGAAAATGAGTGACTTGGGTCTTCTTTAGTGAGGTTGTATTCTTCTCTACAGCCCTCAGCCACCATTCTAACTCTCTCACAGCTAGTGGTGGCAATACTCTTCTTTCCCTTAAGCGACCCTGATTGAACATCTTGAGGAACATCTGGAGTCTGCGACAGTGTAGACGGCCTCTTTGAACTGTTAAATTCGCAAAGTTTAATAGTCCCAAGACGCTTTGAAGCTCTTTTAAGGTGCAACTTCCCTTGTCTTTTAATTGGGTAAGTATTGCTCTTATATTTTTTACCTTTTGATCTGGTAATGTCATAATCATTTCTTGTGTGTTCCAGGTCAGGCCAAGATAGTCCAGCTGCTGTGTGGGTTCTAAGATCGATTTTTGGTAGTTTATGTGCCACCCCAGAGTCTCCAAGGTACTCACGGTTTCCGCAACCTGAGTGATTAACTTGGAGCGGTCCTGATGGACCACCAGGTAATCGTCCAGATATACCAGAACACGAATACCTCGGGCTCGAAGGATCTCCGCGATCCAATTCGAAACAGCCGCGAAAATATGGGGGCAGATGACAGGCCAAATGGTAGGGCGGTCAATTGCAACACTTCCCTGTTGTAAATGATGCGCAGGTAACGGCGATGACTTTCGGATATTGGCAAGTGAAAGTAAGCCTGGTGAAGATCTATCTTCACCAACCAATCCTGGTCTTGAAGGAACTCCATCACTGTCACCTGCGACACCAGTTGAAAGTGGCTGGTTGAAACAAACTTGTTTAAGTTTCTCAAATCGAAAATTGGCCTGTGGGAGCCATCTGGCTTCTTTACCAAAAACATTTTTGAGTAGAAACCCGCATCCTGGACTTGTGGTTGCTCTAGTATCTTCTGATCCTTGAGTTTCTCTATAGTTTCTGACATGGCCGGGGTCATCTTGGTTAAACAACTGTTTTGTACTTGTTGATTTGGAAAGCAAAGAGGTGGTTTGCTTGAAAAAGGTATGCGACAATTGGTTATAGTTTTTAAAATGAACTGATTGGCATTGAGATGAGTCCAGGCCATAACATGATTTTTTAAACAACCCCCCTGGAACACTTTCTTCGAGTCATTTTTGGGCGTCTTGGTTGTTGCCGGAACCTCCCCGAAAGGGCTGGTTCTTCTTAACATTAATATTGTATTTTGACTTTTTCTGTGATTTGTTCATTTTTGTACTTTGATATTTTTTATTAGGAATTGCCCTATTTTGATATGAAGTAGATGGTATTGATGATGTGGGGGCCTGTTTTTTCAAATAGTTTGGGGTATTAAGCCAGACTTGAGATCCGCCTAAAGATTGTATTATAGGCAGTAAAGCATCTTTGCTGAACAAAAATTCGGCACTTGGGGGTACATTTCTTAGTGTTGTCTTTAAATTAGTGTTATTTACTTGTTTTAAAACATTGTCACGGTGTATCTCTATGCATTCTGATCTTTTTCCACATATAATTTGCATGGTTTGTTCGGAGTTTTTATAAATAGGTGTTTCTGGTCCAAATGTTTTAGATATTTTATCAAAAAGAGTGTTAGGGTTAAGTTCTTCTGGACTGTTTGAAGCCCAGTCAATGATTGATTGTAAACCAAATTGTAGCATTTAGCGATGCTCAAGGATGGCATTAGATAACCCTGCCAGTACTTGTTCAGTAGAAGCCAAATAATCCTTTGATGTATTTAGGTGGCAAAGTTCATCATTAATTTTTAATGGTGTAAAACCTGGAGTGGCCATGAAAGCCTGTAAAGTCTTCTTGTACCTAATGCCTTTCCAGGCAGGACACTCAAATTGTTGAAGTCTGTTCAGTGTGGCTAGACGTTCTTTATCCGCCTGTGGCATGATCTTGTTGTTATCGAAATCTGTATTTAGTTCGCCAAGACTCACTTGGGGTCTGGGTAGCCGATGGATTGTTAGTGGTTTGGGTGTGGCACATCTGCGGCTGCAAACTGCCCATGTACTGAGTTAAAAAGCTCACCTGAGCGATGAGGCTCTCTATGCGAGGGTCGTCCCGACGTTCAACGGGCGATCTCGATCTGTGAGGTCGCCGAGATCTTTTGTTCGGAGGAGGCGACGAAATGCCCTCCTCCGACGAATCCGACGAATCCGACGAATCCGAAGAATCCTCCGACGGAGGTTCCGGAGGTACATTTTCACTTTCACGAAGCTCAGTTTCACTTTTCTCACTCATTTTTGTTACTACTTTTGAAAATAAAGTTTAAACGCATCCACTTGAAAAAGTTTTCACAAACGCTATGACACTTGTCAGTGACAGCGCGCCAAACCGCGCTCTTGCTGTTGTTTGATTGGCCGAGAAACTGTCATTCCATCGACAATCTGGTAAGGTTTTATGTATATTCATAGACTAAGGACAGTTTTCACAGATGAAAGTTTGTGAACTTAAAATTTTAAAATTAACTACAAATATGAGAGCACATTTGGGGGGAGGTAGTAATAGTCCTCCTGGCCGATTTCGACCACGGCGGCCAATCTCAACAGAGATCAGCCAACTACGCAGGAGATATTTTAGTGCACAAGTGTGAGCACAATACACAAGCGCACTCTCAAACTGCACTGTTCCATCACTCTCAAAGTTCGGCGAGACGACAATCCGACATGACCGGAGAGAGATCAGGCGCAGGACCAACGGCTTAACGTGTGAAGCGAGGCACGGGGTGTAACACAGCCAACTTCTCGACTCCGAGCTGTTTTTGAGAGATTTATGACAGAAAATCTCAGAAACAATTTTGGCTCGACCTGGGATTCGAACCCAGGACCTCTTGGATGTTAGGCAGAAACTTTGCCACTACACCAACGAGGCAGTGGTAGGGAGGTAGTATAACTTTTCCTTCAAAGTTCCTTTTTATAGGAGATGGGAAAGTACCTCATTTTAAAAATAAAATTGCAATTGAACGAGATTAAGGATTAAGAGTGGGTAACATTGAGGACTTTATATCGAAAGTTCACCCTGAAATAAGCGAAATAGAAAATAAAGATCATCAATGGATGTTGCAAAGTGCAATATTGGGAGTGAGAAACTGTAGCGTAGACGAAATTGATAAAATAATTATTGGAACACAAGTGGCCTTCCCCCATATTCCCTCAAGTTAAAAATAGGTGCCCTAATAATTTTACTTAGAAATCTTAAACCACCGGGACCCGACTACAAATCTAATTTCTTCGCAATATGTAACGTGATGTTTGCAATAGTATAGACTGGTCTAGCAGTTGGTCAAACAGTGCTTATACCACGCACCTCAATGTTTCCAAATTATTAATCTTTTCTTAGTAAGCTATCTTTAACCGTTACAATTAATAAATAAGTCACAGGGGCAAACATTTAAACGCATAGTAATTAATTAACGTCAAGACTGCTTTTCACACATATGTCGCGTTGTCAAGATCAGACCTACAAACGTGTTGCGGACAAAACCAATATGTTCTTCTGACACAAGAAAATAAAACTATAAAAATAATTAACGCAGAAGTAATTTAAGCTAATTATATTCTTTAAAAAACTTAAAAAAAAAAATTGTCTAATAGCAGAAAAAAATAATTTGCAAAAGTAAAATGATGCCCAAAATAAATATTACATATTGCTATTTGCACGCGATTGGAACCTGCGTCGTATTCCCGCAGTAAACGCTTATTATACGGGTTTACAACAAAACAAACGCGTTTAGGACCCACGTAATACGCACAGGACACGCGTAACATGCACAGGACTCGCGTAACACGCAAAGGAGACGCGTAACACGCACAGGATCTGCGAACCACGCACAGGATCACACGACTAGAAGTCACTCCGAACCAAACGCGTACTCGTCATAAGAATACAGCATTTTTTTCCAATATTTAACATGGTGTTATATATAAAAAATCAATCGAGATTAATAGAAGATATGAGCATAATATTATTCAAAAATAAATTTTGGTCCTTCGAACCGGATTCGAATAAAACAGTACCTAGAACAAAAAATACCATCTACCTGTATAATGTTCAATATCGATATGTAGCAGTGCTGATTCGTCCTGTCTGGACTCAGGGAGACCATCATATTCTTGGGCTGTAGCAATCTCTGCATCACATCTAACACTGTCGTTTTTCGGATTTTTGGGGCCTAAAAGAAAAAAAGTAAATTTAATATTCAGTGCAACAACGTCAGAGAGCGGCAGTCAATGAGGCGTGACTTTTTAACTAGCTATAGTATTTTTTGTTATGAAATAAGGAGGTCTACTAATTAGGTAATGTTTAATTATTCAGAAGTAGAGTGTTAGTAGGTACGTACAGTATTTAGTTCGTGGTCGGCTGTGAGCGGCGTGTAGCCCGTCATGAGGAAGTGCAGGCGCGGCGTCGGGATCAGCGGCGCCACCAGGCTGATCAGATCATTGTTCATGTAAGACGGATACCTGCAGAATGCCAACATTTAGCCAATCTTCTATGTTCTCTATACTTTTTAATTTAACTCTTGTCAGTGACTGGACTTGCTAGATTCGATAATAAGGATAACGCGATATTGAGTAGGGAATCCGATTATTGAACTCAAGCGGTAGCTCCAACATGGCACCAAGCGGGTGGAAGTGATTGATGTTGCAGTAGAAGTTTTGAAAGAAGATAGCGAACTATTTAATAAAAGGTGCAGCATCCATTGGCAAAATGGCTACTGGCTGACCTTGTAAAAATGCAGGGTGCTTGTAAAAGCTTGACCAGGAAGTTTATGGGGATAACTTTGTTCAGCAGTTGTTGATTACTTAGTCTTATAAACCGACTCTTGAAGGTTTTGCCTCTTTTTATATATAAATATAAATAAACAACAACAGCACATACATTGATCTGACTCCTTGGTAAGTGGCTTAAGCACTTGTGTTACAGATATCAGAATCAACAGTGGTAGTGGTATAAACTAAAATAAATACATAAAACACCTAAACCAGTACAAACAAACATGTTTATGCACACAAGTGTTTATACAGTGCGAGGATCGAACCCGCGATCTTGGTTCATAGTCGACTTCTTGACCATTACACCAGCCAGGTTGACACCTGATGTTCACAGACCTTAGCGTGGCAGTACTGGCGCTCATAATGGTGGACACGAGCGTGTTGATCTGCGCGAACGAGGGGTTCTGTATGTGCAGACGGTCGCTGGCGATGCGGTTGAGCGCTGTGTTGTCCAGCACCATCACGCAGTCCGCGCTCTCTGTTAAGCGTTTTAGCGTGAGGAGCGAGTTGTATGGTTGGACTACTACGTCGCTGGAACAAAAATCATTTGGGTATAACTAGACCATTAATGGATAGAGCAATAGCACGTGTAATTTAGGGTGATTTAGGGCGAATTTACTAAGCGCAGTAACGCGCATACTATGCTCTTCAAGTTGCTATTCACACACGATTGGAACGTGCGTCGTATCCCCGCAGTAAACGAGAATGCGTCCCGGAATTAAGTCCGCCACTGTACACAAGTTTGTGCAGAAGTTTTTTAAATTAAATTAAACGCTTATTATACGGGTTTACAACAAAACAAACGCGTTTAGGACCCACGTAACACGCACAGGACACGTGTAACATGCACAGGACCCGCGTAACACGCAAAGGAGACGCGTAACACGCACAGGATCTGCGAACCACGCACAGGATCACACGACTAGAAGACACGCCGAACCAAACGCGTACTCTTCATAAGAATACAGCATTTTTTTCCAATATGTAACATGGTGTTATATTTAAAGAATCAATCGAGATTAATAGAAGATATGAGCATAATATTATTAACACGGAACACGTACAGGACACGCGTAAGAAATGCGCAACATATTTCTAGACCCTTAGGCTTACTCAATCAGTTATGTGTCTGAACATGCTTCAGTGTGAGCCTATCTGGTTAAATCAATCAGCTCAGTGTGCTCACATAATAATATGTTTAGCTGGGCTTTTATAAGAAATCTTGAAACTAATTGTTTTATCTTATTTTACTATCACTGACACAATTCTTACCTTATTTCATCCAAATTGGGGAAGACACTGTATGTCTGCACCAGTTTCTTGGGGAATCTGTCTGATAGGTGTTCCAGTATGTACGAGCCCATGCCTGAACCGGTACCACCAGCTATCGAATGGCACAGCACAAAACCCTGCCAACATTAATTGTTTAGTTACTATTTTATATCTTTGCAGTAGAAAAATCTACTGTGTGGGGTAGGAATCAAACCTGAGTTCTACCTTTGTACAACAAGTCACATCAGCTCATTGTGCCAATTGCACAGTGGGTATAGTGAACACTGATTGATTGGTACAATAAAGGTATAACTGTTTCATTTTCTTCAATTGATTAATAACAATCTCTTCACTACACTATGTAGTACCCAATGTAGTACTTATGTACTACATAATAAATGGCAAAGTGGAGTCTGTTGATTTTTTATTAGTAAAACAAGTGGGTGTCAAATCAATATGGTTTGACACCCTTGTTTTTTTGGACAAAATATTGTGCTTTCAGATGTGTTCGAACACTCTCATCTCTCCGGTTGAATGCTCTCTCAATTGGGAGAACCTCTCACCTCCAAATTATCACTGCCATCAGCTTCTCTGTTGATGATATCAAACACTTCTTCATTGAGTTTCTCACCCTGAGCATAACCAGATGCCCAGTTGTTTCCTGCACCTCCTCCATGTTTCGACAAGTATACATTTTCAGGATTGTATAGCTGTAATTGCAAAGCCAATATAAGTAAGTAAGTCCTTTGTTCCAAATTCCCATCAGAGGTTAAGGACTATATTTTATAGGTACCTTAGCATAAGGTGAGTTCATAATTGTGTGTATAACGCGAGGTTCCAAGTCAAGCAACACAGCTCTCGGTATATAGTGGTCATCATCAGCTTGGTAGAAGAATACATCTTTTCGATCGGATCCGGCGGAAGCAAACTCCTCGAGGATGCCTTCAGGTGATATGCCATGTTCTATGCATAGTTGTTTCCAAAATTCAAAGCCAACTACAAAGTAAAAAATAATTAAAAACGTGTTTCAATAAATAATTTCAACAACCAAGTAGGTAGGTTGAAACTTACTCTGATTGCCGCATTGGCCAAGCTGCAATGTAATCATTTCACTAGGCATTGTGGTGGAGTTCAATTTTATTTATCTGGCTACAGAATTTTTAAAATTTCAGATGTTTTAAAAATTGAAATACAAACAATCACATCAACACAACCGCCTTCTATCACAACAAGTCTGTTTTCATTTTCAGCATTTTGACGTTTTGCTGAAAAAGGTTTAACGTGATTGGAGCATTTTGCGCAAATTACGAAGTATACCAATCAAAATGCAGGATTGAAAAAAAATGTGCCACAGAGAACAATGACTCAGTTTACGGTCGCGTTCACAAAATGTTAAAAAAAATCTTTAATAATTGTAAGCATTTTTAACAAAATAATATGACAATGTGCGGGTAGAGTATGGTAGAATGGTTAAAAAATACAGTTGAGATTTGAAATTTTCATTACCACAATTTATTAGGAACTCCGAAATGTAGAGCAATTTTTTTCTTATGAACGTGTCCAACTCGGGTTGACAGCAGATGTTGACAGATAGCCAGCCAGCAATGACAGCTCCGAAACGTCAAAAAGTTTCTTATGTCGTCTGTGGTTTCTTCCTTGCCTCGATCAACTTGTCGAAGTTTTTTATTTTCCGATTAAAATGCTAAATTAAAATTCATAAGCTCTTTTTGTTAATTAAGTTACAAATACGTAGATTGAGGAAACTTATTGACATTGATTTGTGGCGCATTTATCATTTTATCCACTTATTTCATGTGTTTGAGGTTTGTACTTACTTTAACTTGGCATGTTGATGGCCTTCGATTAGCATATTTCTTAACTTTGTCGTCCACTGCCTACGACGTGAGAAGTTTTGAGGATAATGTCAACGTGGGTGTATCTTTCGTTATTACAAGGCTCCCCGATCACTCCAGCTGAAAAAGTAGTTAAGTTTTTATACAGAAATATCGAAACTTCAATGGTCATGTAATAGTGAACGACAAAGTATGCGGATCACACGCGTTTGTTTAATTACATAATTCTTCTATTAGCATAAACAAACATTTGAGGTGTCTTTTTCGTAGGAAGTCCCAGTTGCGCTGTGAATTCATGTGTAATTGTTGGTGAAGTGGTTCCTAGTTCGCGCGGCTGCAAGCAAAAATGCCGAGGAAGCTGCTAAAATTCCTTATCGTGTTTGACAACACGTCATTATTATATTTCCCTGGACAATTTCTGTCTGGGAAAGTGTTAATGGAATTGCAGGATGATACTCCTGTTTTAGGTATGTTGTAATCAGTGTTGTTGAACTGTTTTTTTTTTCTTAAACAGACAAGTCATTTTGAAGATAGCTTGTGATATATGTTTTCTAAGAGAAGTTCAAGTAAACACAAAAGAAAGCCCTCTAACATAATTTATTTATTTTTAGGTCTACATTTTCATGTAGTTGGTGAAGGAGTAGTGAGAGTGGGTTCTGGAAGACATGAGAGACTTTTTGATAAAGAAAATTATATTGATTTTAGGATGAGGTTGCTCGGAGAACCAGGTAACTTTATTTAAAAGCCTTCCTTTTTATTCTAATGCGGTTTGTCTTCATATAAATAGTTTTCTTACAGGCCATGGAACTTCAGTTCTATCTCCTGGCATCCATAGCTTCCCATTCAAGCTGGGTCTGCCCATGGGCCTGCCATCCACCTTCCTCGGCACACATGGTTGGGTGCAGTACTTCTGTAAAGCAGCCCTGAGAGAACCCAATGGCTTGACACACAAAAACCAGCAGGTGTTCATTGTTATGAACCCTATTGACTTGAACATGGAACCACCTGTGTTGGCAGTAAGTGCTATTTCTATTACACCAGGATTATCAATATTTCTACTTTGAATATAAAACCTAGACAACAATATGGGCAATAATGATAAAGGGATTGAAAAATGAGATGGTAATATGATGCAAATAATACTGCATGCATTGTGGATAAAGTTTCAAGGTGTGACTATATTACTATGCTATGTATGATCATTGAAAAAGTATACTGTTTATTGTTCAGTGACTGTGATAATTGTGTTATATCACCCCAGCTGCCTGAAGTATGTGATAAATAGCAATTGGCCATGAAAATATTGTACTGTACTGTAGATTACACATAGATTTTGTTTGTAATATGCTTGTACAAGTTGTCACTATCTAACTACTGTTTAAACAATTTGTAAATGAGTACTTCAAGTACTTAAAGGCAGTTTAAACATTGCATACAAAAATATGGTAGACCAATGTTGCAATGTTTACTTTTCAACAACATGACCTATTATTTATTTCAAAATATTTGAATTACTTTCGAGTTTTGTGAAGTTGTACTAAAATATATCTAGAAACAGCAGGTACTTTTCTTAGTGTGATAATTTAACAATTACCTACACAAACAAGGCAATCGCCTGCCAAGCAAAAGATGCTACAAATTTCGGTCAAAATTTTGAATCCAAGAAATAGTAAGAGATATTATTTGTTATCTGATTATCTAAAGTTTATTTCTCTGTATGTAAAATCCACAGATGCATTTACTACTACATTTTGCATCATACGATTTATATCCCTGACAATGAGACTCGTAAAAACTGTATCTTTAGTGTAAGTGATTCCTCAACATTTTTCAAATAAAATAAAGGAAAAACAAATGTAGCATGGATGTGCATGTGTGAGTGGTGTGTGTGTGTGTGTGGTGTATGCTTTTGTGTTTGCGAAAGTGTTTGTGTATGTAAGAGAGAGAGGGAGAAGCTTAAAATAGGTCCTATGATGGCTATTATGTATAAAGAAGATTTTCAGTTTCTGAATACGATATCTTCAGCAGACAAGCTGTGGTTATCTGTTTAAGTATCGAATACCTAAACAGATAACCACAGCTTGTCTTTCTTACCATATACAGCAAGAGTTCGAGTGCAGCATCGAGCACCGGCTCGGCGTGGGCTGCGTGGGCGGCGGCGCCGTGGTGTGCCGCGTGGCGCTCGACCGCGGCGCCTACGTGCCCGGCGAGAGCGTAGCGCTCACGGCGCAGCTCCTCAACAACTCCAAGACCACGATAAAGGCCACTAGGGCGGCGCTCACTGAGGTAGGTGCTGCTGCTACTGCTGTCATCTTTACTACTCATGTGCCAACTAAGACGTTTTCTGCTCTTGTGGTGTGGGAGCGGTATATGTCGGTCAGCGCATGAACTCGCATTCCAAGCCGCTGTAAAATGAAACTATTTCTTCCCTCTTCAATCAGTAAACGCACATTAAATTAGGCGCTCACCAAGCCTTTGGTGCAGCAAGCTCATACAGAGAGCCGAGCTCACATAGCAATTTCCATTTTAGATGTCACTATCACAAGCTCTATGTAGGTGCAAGACTAGGCATAATAACAATAAGATTATGCGATTTTTTTTTCGAAAAATAATGAAATCTCTGTGGTTCTTAGCTATATAACGGATCAAAATCCGTCTATACTTTGAAGCTCACCAGCTGTTTTCGAAGCTCATGTCAGGGTTCATTACCTGAAAAGTTAGTTACCAGATTCAATTTTAATAATACTTTTCCAGACAATCCAATACTCAGCTCACGGGAAAGTAGCGGCTAAGGAAGTACGAGAACTGGCGTCGCGCGCGCACGGCAAGACGCGGCCGGGCGACGCGGACTCGTGGCGGAGCGAGCTGCTGTACGTGCCGCCGCTGCCGCCCACCAACCTGCGCGGCTGCCACCTTATATCCGTGCAGTACGACGTGCAGGTGAGTGTGCATTAGCCACTAGGTACAGGAACCGAAGACAAGACGCGGCCGGGCGACGCGGACTCGTGGCGGAGCGAGCTGCTGTACGTGCCGCCGCTGCCGCCCACCAACCTGCGCGGCTGCCACCTTATATCCGTGCAGTACGACGTGCAGGTGAGTGTGCATTAGCCACTAGGTACAGGAACCGAAGACAAGACGCGGCCGGGCGACGCGGACTCGTGGCGGAGCGAGCTGCTGTACGTGCCGCCGCTGCCGCCCACCAACCTGCGCGGCTGCCACCTTATATCCGTGCAGTACGACGTGCAGGTGAGTGTGCATTAGCCACTAGGTACAGGAACCGAAGACAAGACGCGGCCGGGCGACGCGGACTCGTGGCGGAGCGAGCTGCTGTACGTGCCGCCGCTGCCGCCCACCAACCTGCGCGGCTGCCACCTTATATCCGTGCAGTACGACGTGCAGGTGAGTGTGCATTAGCCACTAGGTACAGGAACCGAAGACAAGACGCGGCCGGGCGACGCGGACTCGTGGCGGAGCGAGCTGCTGTACGTGCCGCCGCTGCCGCCCACCAACCTGCGCGGCTGCCACCTTATATCCGTGCAGTACGACGTGCAGGTGAGTGTGCATTAGCCACTAGGTACAGGAACCGAAGACAAGACGCGGCCGGGCGACGCGGACTCGTGGCGGAGCGAGCTGCTGTACGTGCCGCCGCTGCCGCCCACCAACCTGCGCGGCTGCCACCTTATATCCGTGCAGTACGACGTGCAGGTGAGTGTGCATTAGCCACTAGGTACAGGAACCGAAGACAAGACGCGGCCGGGCGACGCGGACTCGTGGCGGAGCGAGCTGCTGTACGTGCCGCCGCTGCCGCCCACCAACCTGCGCGGCTGCCACCTTATATCCGTGCAGTACGACGTGCAGGTGAGTGTGCATTAGCCACTAGGTACAGGAACCGAAGACAAGACGCGGCCGGGCGACGCGGACTCGTGGCGGAGCGAGCTGCTGTACGTGCCGCCGCTGCCGCCCACCAACCTGCGCGGCTGCCACCTTATATCCGTGCAGTACGACGTGCAGGTGAGTGTGCATTAGCCACTAGGTACAGGAACCGAAGACAAGACGCGGCCGGGCGACGCGGACTCGTGGCGGAGCGAGCTGCTGTACGTGCCGCCGCTGCCGCCCACCAACCTGCGCGGCTGCCACCTTATATCCGTGCAGTACGACGTGCAGGTGAGTGTGCATTAGCCACTAGGTACAGGAACCGAAGACAAGACGCGGCCGGGCGACGCGGACTCGTGGCGGAGCGAGCTGCTGTACGTGCCGCCGCTGCCGCCCACCAACCTGCGCGGCTGCCACCTTATATCCGTGCAGTACGACGTGCAGGTGAGTGTGCATTAGCCACTAGGTACAGGAACCGAAGACAAGACGCGGCCGGGCGACGCGGACTCGTGGCGGAGCGAGCTGCTGTACGTGCCGCCGCTGCCGCCCACCAACCTGCGCGGCTGCCACCTTATATCCGTGCAGTACGACGTGCAGGTGAGTGTGCATTAGCCACTAGGTACAGGAACCGAAGACAAGACGCGGCCGGGCGACGCGGACTCGTGGCGGAGCGAGCTGCTGTACGTGCCGCCGCTGCCGCCCACCAACCTGCGCGGCTGCCACCTTATATCCGTGCAGTACGACGTGCAGGTGAGTGTGCATTAGCCACTAGGTACAGGAACCGAAGACAAGACGCGGCCGGGCGACGCGGACTCGTGGCGGAGCGAGCTGCTGTACGTGCCGCCGCTGCCGCCCACCAACCTGCGCGGCTGCCACCTTATATCCGTGCAGTACGACGTGCAGGTGAGTGTGCATTAGCCACTAGGTACAGGAACCGAAGACAAGACGCGGCCGGGCGACGCGGACTCGTGGCGGAGCGAGCTGCTGTACGTGCCGCCGCTGCCGCCCACCAACCTGCGCGGCTGCCACCTTACATCCGTGCAGTACGACGTGCAGGTGAGTTCACTGCTCAGCGTAGGCCTTTCCCAAGGATCTCTACCGCGATCGCTCCATCGCTTCCCACATCCAGTGGATTATCGCGACGTTGACCACTCCTCTTTATTGAAACTTCAACCTTCTTTTCTTCATTTGCAGTTTATAATCGAGCCGAAAAGCATGGAGAAGCCGGTGAAACTACAGCTACCTGTTCTAATCGGCACGTACCCGTTCCGCGAGGCCGGCGCTGACCCGCCGCCCGCCATCTACCCCTCAACGCTGCCGATATTCCGCCCCTGGCTGCACGACAAGCCTTCGCACTGATGACTGTGGAAGGACTTGTTACGTGTGAAGGGTAAGGCCCTGGGGTCTTATTGTGATGCTTGCTTCTCACGCAAAAGAAACATAGAGCCCTTCATCACCGAAACCTGTGCAGACTCGCCTCCCGTCATCTACCCGTCTACGCTGCTGATACTCCGCTCCTGGCTGCACGATAAACCTTCGCACTGATGACCGTGGAAGCACTTGTTACGTGTGACGGGTAAGGCCTGGGGTCTCATTGTGATTCTTGCTTCTCACGCAAAAGAAACATAGAGCCCTTCATCACCGAAACCTGTGCAGACCCGCCTCCCGCCATCTACCCGTCTACGCTGCCGATAATCCGCTACTGCCTGCACGATAAACCTTCGCACTGATAACGGTGGTGAAGGGGTCAAGGGACGGTGTGTACCAATTACTTATTGTTTGGACAGGCCTGAGGCTCTTCCTTTCCGTTTAATAACAAAGCTGTTATTGATAATTATATTATCAGACAGCGCTGCTGTTGATCTGAAAGCAGTGAGAACCCAGTGAAACTTAAACTGCATATCTTTTCCACGGAGCCCCCATCTACCTCTCCACGCTGCCGATATTCCCTCTCTCTCTTCAGCCTCTGGCTGCATGACAAACTTTCGCACTGATGATAAAGAGCTGACAAGGCATGGTACTTACCTACTACAAGCGCGTTTTCATCTAGAAGTACTAAAGTTTCGAACATTCCGTCCAAATGAAACGTTAGGTAATTCTGCGATAAAGCGACAAACTAGCAGCTATTCTCTCGCACATTGAGCTCTTGTATCATTCGGCAATAGGCCGGGCCTATTGACAATAGTGACTGAGTTTCTTGCGCCGCTTCTTATCAGCACTAGTACAGACTATCCCGAAGCGGTGGTAGGGTAAAAGTGCTCCTTGCGAGTCTCTTTACAAAAATAAATTAATTTTATTGGTGGTATGCATGGCTATAACAACCCACAGTGCAGCCCTATTGTTATATTGATCCATACACTTTTATGTGACTAGTATTATCCTTATTTGTAAAATAGGATATGCATGGCATTTACGGAAGCGAGCACTTATTCATTAACACAGCTGTTTATTAGATTAAAAATTATATAAACGGATGTATTATTACATGCATATAATAATATACCTACATATACTTATGATTTTTACTGTTAGACAATATTATCTCTAATAAACTTTTATGTTAAGAATATTCAAAAGCAGGAGCAGAGCTTTTTTCATATATTTTTGTACTTTTTTACGATAAGAGTAACTTAGTGTTAATGGTACTGCATATCGGTTTTAAATTAAGACAAGTATTCTATTCGGGTTCTTTTATAATTTCTGGGATAACCTTTATTTGAATTTGAAGTCTCTGAGAAAAAGGGTAAGTTACTTAGCTTAGGTTTTTCCCCAGAAATGTTGAAATAAAACACTAAAGCTCTCAGCACACAGATAGCGAGCATGGCACCTTAATAAGATGCTGGCTGGGTTTTTTTTTTCTATGTTTCTATGTCCTTTTTCCAAGCAGGACACATATTGTCCCGTTCCCACTCGGTTGCCCGCTGTGTTCCGAAAGCTTCAACGTACCTATATTTATACTCGTATTTATGCAAGGTAAGATAATCTTTATCTCTATGTAAGGAGCTTTGGAGTGAGCACCTACAACTATTGTAACGTATTCGTAGCGTTTACCTATCGTTAACTTCTCAATCTGTATGTACTGTCAGTTTTTGTCGTTAGGACGACACGAATACGTTACGATAAAGTTCGTGCTCACCCCACTTAGCTAAAAAGTTTTGTTGTGAGAGATTAAAGGAGAAACGAATCTCATAGTCTGTGAATATGAACTTTTGACGCTGTATTATTGTGAGCTGGCCAGTATAATTTTAGCGGTGCTGTTGGGTTACCTTTGAAAATTCCTGCCAGCGGATAACTTGCTTCGTAAGTTTTGGATTGTGTTCATAAAAATTACATATCGGTAATTTTAAAATGCACCTATGTAATCGACACTCACCATATTAAATGTTTATAAACTTATTTTAGTGCCATTCAATAACAACTTACAAGAACCAATTTAAAGAATTCACGAATCACGGATGACCCTCATCATGATAAATAACTATAATAATATTTTGTACTTAATTTTAAGAATTGTATAAACTAACCTGTGATATATCAATCCGTCCATTCTATGCTATAGTTTTACAATGAACTTTACATAAAATTACTATTTTTGTATGAAATAAAAAAAGTAATTATTGTATTTAAAATGCGTGTATTTTTTTACCAATTGCACTGGGACTAGCAAGAAATACTATTTTCACATTTCATGTATATTCAATTGATGCCAAAGTAATGCATGGTACATAAGTGAAGACTGTACAGCCTTGGCAAAGAAAAGAGTAGGACATAGTTATTGGCCAAACACTTGAATGTTGGTCGGTTTATTTGAATTTAAAACATTATTTATTGTTATTTAAAACATTAGATAATACGTCCAAGTGGGCACGAACTGTATAGCTTGATCATAATATGTATGTGGGCACTAGAGAACTCTAAGTTCAACACTCCCGATGTTAATATAAAATATTTACACAAACAGATGGATTCAAGTGAACATATTATAGTCTATTTTTTAACACTAAGTCCAAAATGTAAACATAACCTCTGCAAACAATTGAAGACTTACGGAACGTACGATTATGAAACCTATTGTAAGTCATAAGAATACCATCCCCATACACTGCTTCACAATATTAAACCCTTATCTGTGTTTTCAAATTTTGCACTTAAAACGTGAAAGTAAGCCGCCATGTTTGTTTACATTTTTGACTTGGTGATAATGATAAAATATTGAGTTCTGGCTTGAGTGTACGTTATCTAGAAAATAGTTCACAAAGCTTTACTTATGTATGTTTAAAATTATTCCACGGACTAGTGGGGTGAGCACGAACAACTATAGTAACGTATTCGTAGTGTTTACCTGTCTCTAACTTGTCAATTTGTATGGGGAAACTCAGTTTCTGACGTTTGGACGACACGATTACATTACGATAATGTTCGTGCTCACCCCACTGGTGTTCACAACGCGCGGCGCCACATAATCCTGCCTTCATATACCCCAAATGTGTTAAATATTTGACTATGACCAGAACATATAAGAAAAAAGGATACGGGCGTGTGGGCAGATTGACTTTACAGCTGGCTGGTTTTGATACCTTTGATTTAAAAAAAATGGCGGAAGAAGATCGTACATTGGACATTTTTAATAATAAAGGTCCATTTACTTCCACATAGTAAACAAAATATAGAAGTTAGCTTAATTATTTTAAATTCATTATCACACTAATATGTGAAAGTTTTATTTTTAAGATTTTTGGCCGTTAATGACGCTGAAACTACTGAACGGATTTTAAAGAAATTTGGTATACAGACAGAGTATTAGGTAACTTAGGTGATAGGATAGTTTTTATCCCGATTAAATGCGACGAAGTCGCGGCCGCTAGTTCTATATAATGCAAACAGGGTACGAGCAATCCACTGCCACTTGGAGTCAACCACAGATATACGATAAGACTAGATACCACATATTCACTAATAGTATGGGAACCGAGCGTGCCATTTTTTAAATACCTACTATGACGTCACATTAGCAATTAAGTGATGTACATAGAGCCAACAGAATCGCATAAATCGTCTTGATCGATCGAGTCAGTCAGTAAACCTTAAAGACGGTCAATTGTTACTAAATCCAACAATAGAATGGTTTGATACTACAATTTTTTGTAATTAATTTAATTTATTGTCGGTAATTAATGTCGTAAAATAAACTTTCTTATATGGTTTTTGCTTTTTTTCAAATTCGAATGATTTGCAAGGTTATTCGAATAATTCGAATGACTTCTACAATCGAATAATTCGAATAATGTCATTCACACACAATCGCGCATCTTTAGCAAACCTACACACTTCGACGAGAGAGGACGTGCGTGCAGTCTGTGAAATATTTTAATGTAGGATAGCATTAAAGCTTGGTGTAACTTAGTTTTTACATGGCGAAAATTATTGACTACAAACATCTTATATCTGTAGATGAGACAGATGATCACCTAATATTGGTACCTACCTATTCAACATAAAACTCGTCAAAACATGTAATGTATTGTGTGCCTATTATTATCATTATTATGATGTTTATACAATATATATTTATGTATACAACAACAATAATTTGCATAAAAATATTTAGAAATGTCACCGAAAAAATAATACGCTGTCCAGACAGAGTATAATTTCTCATTGTCGAGCTAAAAAATGTTGATGACTAATTTTCTATAAAAGCAACATTATAAATTTCATTTTAAGGCGTACAAAAATAGATGATATACTACTATTTATCTACATACCTCTTCATTTTCTATACAACACAGCACCTGGACTGTCGGATATGCTATTTCATGTAACCTTTTTGCGCCTGCGCTTTTGTTCCTTAAAATGTGCGGTAAATTATCTCTCATTTTCCTGTCAATTGAATGGAATATCGATTAATCGTTAAATCGACTTATTTAAACAAAATATACATCACTATTTGCTTCATTTTACAGGAAAATGATAAAAATGCCGCTACCATGAACATTGCTAGATTCTAAACGTTTGTATCGTTTGCATTTCATTGCTTGCTCGCTAAATACTGAGTTGTGATCTTACCTAGTAACAACGTTAATGTAACACGTGTAAAAAAAAGATATTTAAATGTGAAATTATCGAAGTAAGGTATCAAGAGTAATACATGCTATCGTTTTAAATGATTTTAAATTAAATTACCGACTCTTGTGCAATAAAAATACTTACCGATGAAATGAAATACCTCCATGAACACGACTCAGTAGTTTTGAACAGCTTTCGCAATTAATTATCGAACAATTTCGAATTTTTCGAAGCATTTCGAACACTTGGGCACACGACTTGTCGCAAGCGCGGTTGAAACGTGTCGGAGAAGTAAATGCGCGCGATGAGTGATCGGCGCATATCGGGGGCACGCATGGATGGTCGATATGAGGTATCTAGTCTTATCGTATATCTGTGGAGTCAACGAAGACCTTATTTCAGCGGCCCGATGACCTCTTCCGTTTTATTATTTTAATCAAAGGTCGATACTAAGATATTTACTAAGTACACACATAGTTGAACCTAAAATGTTATACGAAGTACACGCACGAAATCGAGTAACGGACATGACATGGTGCTTATCCACTATGAGCAATTTGTTATCCCATTCTATTGAGTATTGTAAAATAGTAACAATCTCACTTGATTTCATAACTTTGAAAGCAGCTAGTTTTATAAGAGTAGTAAAAAATTACAAAAAACGTTAGTGATTTTGATAATTTACTGGCTGCATCCCACAATTCTGCACCAAATCTTATGGTGCAGAATGCTAATCTCTCTTTAAATCAAATATTATGTTTTAGTATCTTTACCAGTTACCACTCATAAAGTTACAATTACGTAAAAAAGTTACTAAGTTCCAAACATCTCCATACACAATCGCGTTTAAAATATTAATAATAGGATGTATCGATAGCAAAATTACATTTTCAAACATGTACAGTCAAGCCAGTCTTGTCTTTCTGTAAGCGTAGCAATGTAATGTGAACAGAATTTCGACTGCAATTCTAAACCCTAACTTTACCGTTGGAAGGACATATCAGCGCGGAACGTTAAACAGCGTCCGTTACATATTATCGCACGGAACCAATAGAGCGGTGCCGCGTTTTTTTTGTCGCTTGTCGTTTGTCAGTTTTATAAAGTCTACTAACTACTTCTTGCCTGTTCTATATGAATTTGACTATGATGATCTCTTTCTTTAGTAATGATTGTGATATTGTGCGTCAAAAGAATGCACGCGGAGCCGTTATGGATATGTATCTGGCGTTTAATTGAGATCATAAGGGAAAGAGATAGAATCATATCCTGGTTCAGAACTATACCCTGGCTAGAATATGCAGTTGACTCTTGACGTAAAACTATAGAACGACAGGCGGAATAAACGCGATACAGCTGTTTCAGTTCACGGGAAATGTGACGAGCGTTAAGGGTCATATCAAAAAATTAGCTAAGCAGTTGTACATAAATGAACTTTCCATTCAACCCATCGTATTGTACATTGACAATTTTTTTACGTAATAGATTACTTAATATGTACCTATGTAATTACGCATTTCCGACTTCGTGGCGGCGTCCGATTTTCGGTTCATCTTTTGAAAACCAAGTTCTCTTATTACGTAATTCCGACTTTGTAGTAGCGTCCGATTTTTGATTCATACTTTAAAAGCCAAGTTTTTGGCAAAAAACTGCTTAGCTGTTAAAATTTCATGATATGCCCCTTTAACAGATGGTTTCATGTCCCCCCTGTTCAATCCCGTCGGTCATATTCACGCAACGTCCAAGTACCCGGGGTGGCAAGTCGAGTCGAAGTCCGATTCACACTCACTTGGGCGTGTGTGCGGCGGGCGAGGGGTGCGGGGTGCGCTACGCCATCTTGTTGGCGAGCGCCTTGTGCAGCGCCTGAAGCTGCGCGGTCCACTTGTCGGTGGCGCCGTAGCGCGCCGCGCCGCCCGCCGCGCCGCCCACCAGCTCCAGGACCGAGTTCACTTGGTCGATGCGACCGCTGATTGTGCTGGAAACAAATCACGACATATAGTAATAGTCTTCAAGGCCGATTTCGACCACGGCAGCCAATCTCATCAGAGATCAGCCAACTACGCAGGAGATACCTAATATAGTGCACAAGTGTAAGTGTAATACACATGGTGCACTCACTGTTCCATCACTCTCAAAGTTCAGGAGAGAGATCAGGCGCAGGACCAACGGGTTAACGTGCATTCCCAGGGCACGGGGATGTAACACCACCAACTTCCCGACTCCGAGGTGTTTTTGAGAAATTCATGACAGAAAATCTCAGAAACAGTTTTCGAGACTCGACTTGAGATTCGAACCCGGGACCTTTTGGATGTAAGGCAGAAACTTTGTCACTACACCATGAGGCGGTCATATACACATACACACTTAATAAACCTTAACGAAGCCGAATACCACACAATCTACCAATTGTTACGATCATTTTTTTCCTTTACACCATACCTGGGAAGTTAACGGTTACTGAGGTATTGATGGTTAAAGTTTGAAAAAAAAATTGTTGATTTTTACAGAAATGTCTTCTGTCCTTTATAACTAAACTTTTTTCCAAAGAAACATGATACAAATTTTCACTAGTTCTATTATAAAAAGTCTCTAAATGGCACACTCCGAAATGAGATGTTTCCCAGCCAAAGCAGGCCTCTCTCACTCGATGTACTTGCGCGCGGTAATAGCCTACTCTCGCCCGCACCGACGTCGGTGCGAATTCAGTGGGCTGCCAATAACCGTCGGACGCGCTCACGACGCACTATAATTATTCGTGTTACGCATACGATCAATTTAGTTTTCATACGAACCAAATAAGTAATGTGTGCTTGTTAAACGTTAGCTTTATTTAAGAAAAATGACTTCTGGTGGTGGAAATTTATGTGCTGTTGATGGGTGTAGGTCGAATACTAAGAGAAATAAAACGCTTTCTTTTTTTAGTCTACCAGCTAATGAAGAAAATGTAATTATCGTCCGGTAAGTTTGTAATTTATTTACAAAGTATAAAAATAAACAAATTAGTAGGTGGTACCTACGTAGGTAAATTGGATAAATTCAGGTAAATTGGGGTTCGACTTTATTGAATTAAAATGTAATACCTACAGTGAAACATAGGTCAGTTACTTTATCGAAATAATACCTAAGTACCTATTATACCTATTAGTCTACTTTTTATGAGCTGCGCACCACCTACGAACTGTGTGTACCTACCTACCTACCTACTCGACGTGGTGGTTTAGTCGACTAATGACTAATTAATTAGCGAAATGACTAGGTAGGTAGGTAGGTATCTACGTAGTTGACAATAAAATTGACCGATTCTCGAAGTGTACCTACCTACTAATAATCTACAAACGACAGATTCCACAAATGACAGATTCGTTTTAGGAAGAGATAGCAAGAGTCACAATTAAGTAGCTCATAATTCGCTTGTTATACCTTATACATGCTGAATTTCTTATTTCACATTTGTTATTCAATGTAATATTATTTCAACAACAGTCAATCAAATACCATTTTAGAAGAATGTGGTTGAAATATTTTTACCGAAAGTGTCAACCCTAGTTCGATTGTCACTCGGTCTCACGTCACGTGGTCTCGCGCAGCTGCAAAGCAATAGTGACTTTATACTCAGAGCTGCAGGTGCATTATTGTACGCGGCAGAAAAAGTAGTCTATTAACGGTGTAGGTATCGAAATTTTTCTATGGAGTTATTTATCTGTTACGTAGTAACTATTTAGTAATCTGTGGCCAAAGTTTCTTTTTCATACGATTTGGTTTGATGTACTGAACGCGTGGTTTCGGCTTCGGTAAGGTTGTTTATTTGTAAGACTTCTGTTGATTCTGATATCTGTAACACGAGTGCTTAAACTACTTACCACGGAGTCAGATCAATGTATGTGATGTTGTTGTACATTTATTTATTATTTATTAATCTTACTTTCAGTCAACAGTAGATAGGATATTGTAATCGGCCATAGATGGGTTACCGTAAACTTTGAACTCCCTACATGTAATATAGATTTTGAAGCCTTTCTCTCTAAAGCGTTGTCCGTAGTTTCGGATGAAGCCATCCCGTCACTCTGCTAAAATTATTAGAAACGATACAAATAGATTCTAAAATGCAATGGCGTGCATTCCATACAAGCAGTTAAGCAGTGCCTACCTCATCATTATGCCCATTTTTCAATTCAATTCAAATCATTTATTTCAATCTCTTGGACCATAATGTCATAAAGATAAATTTCATAAACACAATCATAAAAATAATTATTTCACAAAACATTAAATCCATATTACAATATAGCTGCATAAACTAAGCTACAAAACCATTTTTATGTACATATGTGAAAAACTCGTCAATAGGGTTGTGGACTATTTTTGGGAAAGTGTTTAAAACCATGTATAAGTACCAAATAGAGCCCAAACTAGTTGTTTTTATTTTTTAATACAACTAATACCTTGAAAATAAGTTATTTAAAATTCCATTCCAAATTTCGCGCCAAAACGTGGAAACCTGTCAAACGGCCGCTGTAACGTCACTTGTTGGCAAACATTGTCGAAGTTGTATGTAATAGAAAGTTATTTCGTAGTTTTGAGTTAATAAGATGGATTCTACATTTTATAAATGTTTTGCGGTGCCGTAGTGTGAAAGTACTACTATTAAAACACCTAAAATCTATCTATTCACGTTCCATGTACAAAAACGATGCGGAAAATGTGGCTTCAACTAGCCCGTCGGGATCCAGCACTAGTAGTATCTTGTGTCTGTGATTTTCATTAAGGTACTTTTAATAATAAAGGAGCTGGCTTTACTAAAAAATTCTCACAGTCAGCATCCTTGTATTTCAAGCACAGTTGGTCCATTGAACACATTATAACATAATCTTTGTTGAAATCTGACTGGTGTTTCAACAACTGAACATTTTTAATTAGTTTTTATTTCATTCCTTTTCACATGATGAATGCCACAGCATGTTTGCAACCTCCTTGAGAAGCAGAACAATCATGACACTCGGCACTTACTATTACACCGTTTTCTTTATCCACAACCATAGTGGCTGAATATGGTTTACTACAAATTTTATACTCCGGGCAAATTTTGCACTTAACTGTGCACAATTTTGCATCTCGTCGAAGTTGTATATATCCCACAGCATCGTCTCCAATATGACTGCCTGCTGAGCAACTAAAAAGGAATGAAACAATTTGTTAAAAAGACAGAACCTCAAAATCCTATTATTTTATATAACATTCAATTTTACTTTTGGACTTCATAAATACCTACGATTACTATTGTAGTGTATCCAGAGTAATACTGAGTATATTACTTACATAGAGGTCTTCACATTTCTAAAATCAGCAGAGCAGAAGTTACTATTTGTTGCGAAGAAATTAGCCACCGTAAAGCAATCAATTCATGGCAAATTTGAACTATCTGCCTTAATATATCCGCTTACCATGATAGGAAAGCCTTTAAAAATTGATTCAATAAGATTGAACGAATTTCGAAGAAATTTCACGGGAATCAAAATAATAATATTGTCCAAATATCAACAAACACATAGTACTTGACAGTGAAAATTCTTGTTTGGCAACAAGTGACGTTACGCATTTTGATTGGCGTTGATTGTCACGTGACTTGAGGGTGAAATATTTAATTACATTTTATTAAATAAAAAAATAATCCTTTGGTTTTTGAAGAAAATATTGTTTTTTATTATTTTTATTATAGAAACTACCTTTTAATGGTAAAATTATAGACTTATTTGAGTACAGTCCACATCCCTATTTATACGCATTAGTACCACGCGCTCAAGTAAAAACCGAAAATAATCAGGCAGTAGGCTGCCGAATGATTGCTTGCTAGATACACGCACACATTTGAAATCCCGTCTCATACCTACAACGACACACATACAAATTAAAAACCCGAATAAATTAAAAATGACACATTGTTCATACAACTCAAGGTGGCAGGTGACAAACGCATTTTATACACTTAAAGTAGGCATGCATACTATCCTCTTTCTCTGTCAGTTCACTATTGAGAAGTATTTTTGTCCTACTCGTGCAGCGACGTAGAATACTTCGAAATCTAATCAAAACCGCCATCTAGTATCGGGTAATTGAGCTAATAGTTACAACCCTTTAATAGTAGCTACCCGATACTAGATGGCACGACTGCAGCTGTTTCCTGCGCCTAGAATTTTCTTACTTTTAATGAAATAAAACTTCACAAAAGATTTATTTCTATGATCAAAATAAATGATAATTTTATAATTTAAATTCTAAGCATTTTCTTGTGAATTAAGTTGTGCTAGTATGATTTTTTGTTTAAAAGTAATGCACAAATTTTATTTGTTTTTTAGTATTTTTCGCGTTTACAACGCTATATTTTTTTTAATTTCGAAAAGACAACACTTAAAAAATTCTTTTCGGCTTCGGTCATCGGGGAGGAATCGAACCCCTGACCTTTGGAAGTCCGGTCCAATGCTCTGACCACTGAGCTACCGAGAACTTTACTGGAGTCGTTGAATTTTGTAAGTGCTTTTTAACGCTTTGAGCCAGCGTATGTTTCATCAATGACTGGGTGACACCCTCAAATCACCCGAGAGAAATATTTTTACAAATATTTAACAATCGGTTAAGATGAAACAGGCTATAATTTTATTTGTTTTTTAGTATTTTTCGCTTTTACAACGCTATTTTTTTGTTTTTTCAAAGGACGGTGGTTCTTTTCTTCCCCGATGACCGGAGCCGAAAAGAATTTTTAAGTGTTGTCTTTTCGAAATGCAAAAATTGTTTTTAAATAAATTTTTCGCCGGCCATTTTTTTTTCTATGTAGTTGCTTTCGACTTCATCTTCGCGAGTGTTTAGAATATTGTAATTTACTAAAGATTCGGTTATTAGGTGCTTTCCAAGTGTAGGAAAGTGTTTCTAAGTTTTGTTTTGCATTCGAAACGATGGAGAAACTGCAGTTTACAAACGAAAGTTACGTTATGACATGTCATTATGTATTTATTCATTCATTTCCTTGATGCCTGTGGTGGTAAATTAAATCATCAATTAAAGAACATAAATTGCACAGATCAAGAAATCTTGGTAAGTCATTTTTTGTTTTGATGGTGTTACGCCGTCATTTCCCAGAGCTGTTACTCAAAATTTGTATATGCCTACTTAAAAAAAAATTCAATGCGCGCCCCTGCTAAAATGCGAACAAAACGTTACGGAGCTCAGCCTCTCATTAGTTTCAATTCGTACTACGTCAGCTGATATATATTATTCCTCGATAACAACATGCGGTGCTAACGTTTACGTAAAACGAGCACAAAATTACGAGACGCGAAAATTAGAGTTTTCAAATAACTTCTATTATGTTCTGAGCCCTGAAATTTGTAACTCAAAATTGGCATAACTACAGATATATGAGATACAGTTTGCCAAGAAGACCATTTAAAAAATATCTTAGTGATTATGATTATGCCTAAAAATTCGTAAAAAATATAAATTTTTCACTTACTTGTCTAAAATACAGGTAACAAGCAGATTCTCGACTTCCTTCTCATCGATATTCAGCTCCTTAGATATAAACGGTATATGAATCCTGGTGTAGGGGCCTATCAGTTTGATCAGCACTTGCGTTCTGATGTTCCTGAGCAAATCTTCTATGTGTTCTCTGATGAAGGGATCGTCCATGATGTTATTTCTGTTGTGCTTGAGGATGGATTCAAATTCGTTGATATCGTTGTTCTGATAGGCCATCACTAGGTTCGTCATGGCTAGGATCTCGGGGTCGTTCTTGTATGGTTTCGCCTCTTGAGAGTCGAATGGATTGATGCCAGACTTCATAAGCCTACAATCAATAATTTCTCCATAAATGTATTAATATTAAACTTTTGCATGCTATTTTATATGGCTTAAATAGGTCAAAGCTCTATTTTATGTAATTACGACCACATTTTTATGTTATGTACCCTATTTAAAAGCAAATAAAGAAATTTGAATTCGAATGAAAGAGCACAAGTAAGGATTTATAGATGACATTTTAAGTCTCCTACAACCGGATAGAAAGATACAAAATCAGAAAAAACAGCTCAACTACCCAAACAGTGGTTTTGATTGCATTATACTCGGACAACATCGCGTGCGACCGTCCTGCAAATTGACATTAATGAGATAATTTAGAAGTCGGTAGGGTGAGCACAAACAGCTATCGTAACGTATTCGTACAATTAAATATTCGTTAATTCTTGTCAAATTGTTTGCGAAACAGTCTGTTTCCGACATTTTCACGATACGAATCGTTACGATAATGTTCGTGCTTACCTATGTACAAGCAGATTGTTCAGAGGATCCAGTATCAGTTTTTGCATCACACCAATATGTATGAAGTTGGCTCTCGCTCCTTCACCCCCGAGCGTATGTCACCCAGTTTTCTACGGTTCCGCACGAAATTTAATATTATGATTAGTCTGGGTATATTTTTGATGTAAAAAATAGGCATACTTACATATTAGCTAAAACTAAATATTTCAAACAAGTTGTTCTCCTCGGGCTGCCAGACTCGTCGTAGTTCTTGAACGCCTCGAAAAAGTCTGTGTGCGCCTTCTCAAATTCGCCCTCGCGCAAGTGCATTTTGCCACCACATTCTACGACAAGAGGTTTTTATGTAATTTAATATCCAACACCCACGAGAAATATCACCACAGTCGGAGCTACTAGCACAAAGCGTAAAAGACTTGTTTCTATGAATTAGAAATGAATTTTACAATACAACTAAAATATCAAACAAACAGATAGGGAAAAAACTGAATATGTATATGTACTGCAGAAATAATAACATAATTGCTATTTTATACTATAGTTGAATGCTTACAATGCTACATGAAATATGAAAGTGTTTTGGGTATGGAATTGGTAAGTGATACGTCCTCAAAATAAGCAATATTAATAACATTTAATATAGCTTCATACTAAACTATTGTAGACATACCTCTAATGACACCCATAATAAGTGGATGTGGTATCGCCGATTTTATGTGAAGGGACTGTTCATAGAGAGCCTTTAGCTTTTTGTTATTCTTCTGAGCAGTATACATTTGAATCTCCAAGGCATATATTTCTAACAGTTGCGTTCCTTTCTTGAGGTCATCTTCACCTTCGTCTGTCTAAAATAAAAATAAAAAACAATGAATGATTAAAACACTTTTATAAGCTCGAGTTGTATGTATGTAACGGAATCTTTGAGCTCAATTTTCACCAACTTCCAGATATAGGATTAATTTGAAACTTTGCACACGTATCAAGTACCGATGACAATGCAATAATTTGATAAGAGTTTTCGATTATCTGTATTAACAAAAAAAAAATAGATTAAAAAACTAAAAATAAACACGCTTTTATTGCTAACTAAAAAAGAGAAAATAATTTCTGAGTACAAAGAAATTATATTACAGTAGAGTAAAAACCGAGGAGTGCTTGGTATAGTATATATTAAAATCATTCTGTTATTGGCAACTATAAATATAGAACTACGAACATGACATATAGTGCACAAAAGCGTATTTACTTTTAGTTTTTTAAACTATTATTTATTTTTATTATACAAATAAATAATGACTAGTTAAGTATCCTACCTGGCTAATCTTTACAGTTCTTTAAGCATCATTAAATTATGTAAAGTTTGCAATACCCCAGCTGCACTGTATTTATCTTTTTGTCCACAAACAGTGTACACAAGAGACTTATTAAAAAGTACAACAAAAGATATGTATGCTATTGGTAGATTTAATTTTTGAAAATGTGTATAAGGGCTGGCGTAAACCAAACAGGGAAACTACCAGATTTTAATATTTTGGTAGGAACATGTTCCTTAATGATGCCATACAGCTGGGGTTGCCACCCATACTTTATAATAAAGCATTGTACGTTATTTCAGGCAATTGTATGTTGTACTTTATTTCACATGATTTGGTTTCTTTGTGATTTTGAAGTTGAAGTTTAGTCGTAAATATTAATATAATTCTACTTAGGAAGTATAATTATTTGTTAAATATGTTTTTAAATGTAATAATAAAGAAAAATAAATTGTACTTTGTTTCGATACTATGTACTTTATTTTTTGTACCAATGTTCTATATTTGCAAAAAAAAAAAAGGTGGCAACCCTACATACAGCACATCATAAAACCTCATACCAACTCATTAGCAGATTTGTGATCAAATAAAATATCCTAATAATTTGAAGGTAACATAAGTTTATTGTAAGCTTTTGCTAGAAATGGGACAGTGAGGTGTTTGTATAGATTACGGCCAACAGGCACTGGCCTAGCTCACTGCGCAGCAATAAACGAGCCATCACACCGAATGCATGTCGTTTGATTCCGTAGATAGAACACCTACTCACCTACCTACCATATATATCAGACGGACAAAGATAAAAACACTTACCTGGCAGCTTTGATGCAGCTGTTTTAATATTTTAGCTAATTTGTTGAAATCTCCCCGATCGTAGTACAGCTTGCCCAGTTTCGTATTGGTCTTGAACCACAACCTGTCGTTTTTCGCGTCTTTTAAAGCTTCAAGTGTTGTCTCATAAAAGTCTTGTAATAATTCCATCTACAAGAAGAAAAAATGATTTTAAGTTGCACTTATGCATCAATAGAAATAAGGTATATCCATAGAGTAAAATTGAACATACATTTCTAGATGTTGAAATGTAATCCAGGATTGAGTTAATAGATTTTTCAGAGTGGTTCCTTGTGACAGCACTCTTGATATATGTTAGAAGTTGCTTGTACCTTGCCATCATTTCTGTGAAATTATTCTGCAAAAAAAAATATCACTTGTGAGGGCACTTTCTTGTACTGTTGCAATCACATCAAGGAAAGTGTGTCTTATCTTATATTTTGTCTAATAGCAATCGACTGTTATTAATGAGAATAAATAATCTGTTCATGCAACAATTTGAAATAAGGCTTTATCTTCTATCACAATGCACAGTTTTTGCCATAAGCTACAACTGCAGACTCTTGGTCCGCACCTTTTTTATTTTGTAATTTATTTGTTAGTTTATTAAAACTTTAACATATCTGCTATAAAATGTAATATAATTTATGATTTAAGTTATATATAGTATAATAATCTCGTCATATATGTTAATTTGTTTTATATATATGCCATAAATGTAGGTCCAATCTCCCCTCTTCCTCCTACAGTGTTACATAACTTTACATAGAGTATGTAACAACTGTAATTTAAAACTTGGTTTTATATTTAAGACATTTGCATTGGTATCTATTTTGTTACTTATTATAAATAAATAAATCAAATAAATTGTTTAATATAATTAAATAAATAATTAATAAATTTTAATAAACAAATAACCTAGCCCCAAACTAAGCGTTAGCTTGTGCTATGGTGGCTAGAATAACTGATAGAAATACATAAATACATTTATAAACATCCATGACTCAGGTACAAATACTCATACACATTTGCTTTTCATAATTTTGTACAAATACAAAGTAAAGTTTTGCATAAGTACATACCAATTTAAAATTAATTTTAATCATCTGTTTCAGTGCTTTGAACCCCCACTCGCCCTTATCACCGCCCTCAAGTTCTAGTACTTTCTGGAAGCTGAGCAGCGCGGCGTGGGGCTCGTCCTCCTTCAGCGCCTTGCTGTTGTAGTACTGGTTCTCTAGGTCCACATCCGGCTCCGAGTTGCTGTCCTCAGAGTATTCCTGCAACATGAACATTAAGATATTAGATAGTTCTCTGCATCATAAAATTTTGATAGTTACATGTACTACTAATCCAATCAGACTACTATAAAATATATCCTATCAGAGATATATATTATAAAAATAATTAAAACATGTGAACATTTTAAACAAATTATTCTTGCTTTTGAATCTGTACTTATTTCTAAGTATAATCCAATCATTACAGTAAGTTTACTTGGGAATTCAAGTTACCCAAATCCTTGCTAGTCGACATCAAAATTAATATGGCCACCAATTTAGAACCATTGATAAAAAAAAACATTTTTCACATTTAAAAAAAAATGTATATTATTTTTTCCCTTAATGGGTTGGATATCATTCACTGGATACACTGTATATAAAGTATTTACTACCAGAGACTCCAGTTAACCTGAGGGGAACCGATGAACGCACACTCTCGCAAAAAAATTTAACAATATTTGTAGAGAATTTAAAGTGAATAGCAAAAAAAACCATAGAAACGAGATATTTACAAAAAAAGACCTAGGAACTTGCAATTTAATGGTTGCATACACCCTACCATATGTAAGTTTTGAGACAACTTTAAAAGTGTCAATATACAAGTATTTACATACTTACAGCTGGGTATCTCAAACTCCAAGATTCTTACCACATTTAAGCTTAATTGACTGGAGTAATACTACGTGGCCAGTCTACAATTGAAAATCAATCAAATACTGTGATAAAAACAGGCAGTCATACCATATGAGTATTCATGACTGTAATAAAATGAATTTTGAAAATACAGTCTAAAAAATAAAATGATGACTTAGTCAATGTTTGACACACTTTTTTTTTTAAATGTACACTGAAATGGGCTTAAGTTTCCGTAACGGACTGCAACTTTGACCAACTAAAATGTCAGGTTGGGTAAGCTTATACTTTTTGAGAAAAATAAAATGAAGAATTCGTATTTACTATAGAAATATCCATGTCCAGTATGGAAACTTTTACCCTGAAATGCTTTGGGATAACTTTGTATATAAATACCAGATGTAAACTCCTTTGAAACTAAAATAAATCAGTCTTATTTATGTACCCTATTGTGTGGTAACAATTTGTGAAACAGATTATATCTTTGCAAATAAAAACACATACTAAAGTATGTGTCCGTAGGTACATAAGGAGTCAACACTGAACAGATTGTAGGTTACTTTACCATGAAAACAGACATGATAGCGTCTATTATACATAGTAACCAGCCTGTAAGTGTTAAAATTATAAAATTCTTTTGCTATTATTATATTGAATCTATTTATAAAGCCCTTTCACCGGGTAAACATAGTCAACAGAGAAAGAAGTTAATATAGGGTTATAAAGTTTACCAAGCCATAGTCCTCCTCTTCCTCGCACATGTTATAGTCGTCATCGTTATCAGACATATTTTATGATTAAGTTATACCCCTAAAATGCAATATTATGCCGATAAACCCTAAAATGCACCGACGATGATTGGTGACGGCAAACAGCAAAATTCAGAAAGTGACATTTTACTTTTGCTAATTATAGTCTTGCAAAGTGCTCAATGGTCACAACTCATATACAGCCTAAGAAAAAAAAGTTTAATTATTAACAAAAAAATGTTTTTGATACAAAAATATTTAAAATAAAAAAGTTGGTAGATTTTATTGTGGTGTTTTTAGACTCTCGCGGTTTTCATTTGTTTCGACTCGACAGGAAATTTAGGGAATTTTTATGTGTACAGCGTTATTACGAAATGTGGTATTTTGGCCTCTCGGCTGTAATTAAAACCTGATCTCGTGATGGGTTTCATCCCTTTGGCTTTGAAATGAAATGTATCCACTACCAGATGTTTGTAGGGCATGTGTGGTGTGGCAACCATGTTCATGTTCAGCAGAACAAAACTCAAAGTAAACCGCGTTTCGTCTCTCTAATTTTACTAATATTTCTGATTATATGATTGGCTAAATGATCAGCCAATGATTCGTAAGAGATTCCGATGTGTTTTACGCGGGAAATAACTGTTAAGAAAATCTAGCCAGAACATTAAATAAAGAGAGTGGTAATACTTGAAACAAGATAAAAGGTATCTTAAAGAGCACTTAAAATATTTTTGTAAATTTTTAGACCGTTGTGATTCTTAATTACTGCACATTTTCCTGTTACATGGTGGGAGTGTTTAATTTCCCGCTAATACTATAGGAACAGCTGTAACTGGTTCAATGAACTTTGAGGTCTTGTTCCGAAATTCCTGGGTACCGTTATCCGGAGAAATTTAAAAAGATGATATAAAATGTAAAATGTATTCATTGAACATAGTAAGACATAACAGTTCAGTCTTAAATATATATTTTATTATTGGAGATTATTTTAAAACATAGTGTGACGAAAACTGTATTATCTTGTTACTGGTTGCTATTTAATTAGTGATAAATTCGGAACGTTTACGATTTCCCGCCAAAATATCGTCATTATTGAAAGCGGTCAAAACACTCGTCGACAGTCGACTGAAATTCGTTGTTTTATTCGTCCAGTGAAATAAAATTCGTTGCACTGGCATATTGTTCCAGCAAAGTGGCCTAGCAGAACGTTCTAAGTATAAATATTTGCTTATCTTGTGGACAAATAAATTCTACAAAATGTCTGTGTTAAATGACAAGGAAAATCTCACGAACGGAATCAACAATGTGCACATCAAGGTTTGTTATTTTTGTACCTACAAATGTACAAATATGGTAACAACGCTATGTTATATATCTATAAATTTAGTGCAATGCGGTGAAACTTAAATATATTTCACATTGTATGTTTTGCGTCTTGCACCTACGATTTTTTTTTTCATCGCGCTAACCTCTTAGGCTCTAATTGCATGTCTGAATTTTACTATACGGTCTGTATTTGTAACGAATTTATTGGTTACAGTCTCCAGTGAAAAATAACATTCTGACTCAACGTAACGAGAACGTGTCTGATGATAAAATGGAGATTGAAAAGGAGTCTAAAGAGGCCGAGTTCGACCCCCAGCTGGAACCGCTGCTGCGGGAGAACCCGCGTCGGTTTGTTATCTTCCCCATCAAATACCCTGACATCTGGAATATGTACAAGAAGGCTGAGGCTTCCTTTTGGACTGTAGAGGAGGTCGACCTATCTAAGGTTAGTTGACCTTGTTTTTTAATGTGGTGTGATATTTTCCATGGGGTTTTATGTGGGAATTTTCAATCAGCTGATCTTGTTGATGTAAATAATGCTTCAATTCATGAATAAAACAAGATCTAGTATTATGAATACTCATGCCGAAAATGTTATATACAGGACTTATCTGACTGGGAAACTTTAAAGGACTGTGAGAGACACTTCATCAAACATGTGCTGGCTTTCTTTGCTGCCTCAGACGGCATTGTCAATGAGAATCTGGTAGAGCGCTTCTCGCAAGAGGTGCAAGTGACCGAAGCAAGGTGCTTCTATGGATTTCAAATTGCTATGGAGAATGTACATTCTGAAATGTACTCTTTACTCATTGACACATACATCAGAGACCCTAAGGAAAGGTTTGTATTTCTTGCTACTCTGATTTCATCATTTTTATGTTAAATTGTGTAATTTTATAAAAAGGTGTTAGGTCACTAGTTTCAACAAGTTTATTGTTGCATGAAAAGATAATGACAACAAGTACCTATTTGTGCTAATGAATGCCTGAGTGTGTACCTATGTATGAGTCATACATATTAAATTACATTGTATTTTTTCTCTAGGGATTTCCTTTTCAATGCTATTGAGACGCTACCCTGTGTAAAGAAGAAGGCTGACTGGGCACTTCAATGGATTGGCAGCAAGACAGCAACCTTTGGTGAACGTATTGTGGCATTTGCTGCTGTGGAAGGAATTTTCTTCTCTGGCAGTTTTGCATCCATTTTCTGGCTGAAGAAACGTGGTCTGATGCCAGGCCTGACTTTCAGCAATGAACTTATATCTAGGGACGAGGTGAGCTTTCTTATCTTGTTGTGTTAGCACTCACGTAGTTGTTATCAGTGAAGTGCTGTGATAAGAACTTAGGTATTTACGCAAAAGGCTAGATGACACCAATCGTTTATTATCTGTCAAAACGGTCTGCCTACATAGCTTTTGTATAGGAATGTGATGATTCAAATTCAAATTAGAGTAAATTGACTGAATATATATGTGTGGCTATGTGTTAAACGCCATGTTCTGAAAAATTTTTAAGATGTCATCATGCCTATTGGGTCATATTATCTCGATGAGCTCTTAAAGCATTGATTCCCTCCACAGATTGACTGCCTTAGGGCTTAACATGGCTAAATAATACTTACTAGTTCTATTTACTTTGCAGGGCCTGCACACAGACTTTGCTTGCCTCATGTTTAGGCATTTAGTTCAGAAACCGAGCAAGGCGCGTGTGCTCCAGATCATTAAGGATGCGGTTGTCATTGAGCAAGAGTTCCTTACAGATGCCCTGCCCGTTAGGTTGCTAGGCATGAACTGCGAGCTCATGTCGAACTACATCGAGTTTGTAGCAGACAGGCTGCTTGTGGATCTTATTGATGAGAAGGTTTGTATAGACATTGTTTTGTGGTACATAATCATACAGATTTTTGTAATAAATACGAGTAATTTTTGCCACTATTTAACATTACTGTCCTGTTTCAGCACTACAACACAAAAAATCCATTTGACTTCATGAATCTCATCTCCCTGGAAGGCAAAACTAACTTCTTTGAGAAGAAAGTAGGAGAGTACCAGAAATGGGGAGTCATGGCAAACGCTACTGACAATGTATTTACTCTTGACGCTGAATTCTAAATCTCCAGTTGTAAAATATTGTACATTGACATTCAACAGACTTAAATCTCTGATCTGCAGTATTATGATCCCAATTCCAGTTAATTGACTTAATTTCTTTGACATACTTATTTCACATAGAATAAGGGATATTTTAAATATCGGTTGACCCGTAAATACTACTTAAAATATTTTCTGTATGTTATGACAGACTATTTCTCCTACTTTTGAGAGGAAAGCGAGTACCTGTGAGTGACTGCTTTGATAAATGAGAAGAGTGCTTTTATTGTGTTATTATAACATGTCGTAATGTATTTTGATATGAAGTGAATAATACACTTGTGTACTGAAGTGCCTGCATTTAGCAGAATACAATATTTTAGGTTATTTTTTTTGCACTAATTATAATTTTTAGCAATATTTAGTTGTATAAAAATCATTAAAGAAATGAAGAAAATGTGTGATAGTAATATAATTCTATAAAATTAATCTTTTATAAATAAATATGTTTATCTGACATAATAATCCTTGTTTGTTCTAGCATTGTCCTCCCAAATAATATAATCAGGATAAAAATAACATTCAAACACCCAAGTTATTTCCATTAAATCACATTTTATTAAAATACGATTAGGAAATGCGCTCCTCTTAACAAATATTCACAATGGACGTGTGGGATACAAACAGTGTTACAGAATCGCGATTCAAATTACACGCACACGGCATTCACGCATCTTATTTCAACTTTAAATGATTGCACTAATGCTATACATGGGAACCTTGGAATAAATTACTTAAAAATTGGGCCCATATCGCCTCGAGAATAGTTGATGTAATAAAATTGTTGCTGTTATTTATTAACCAATTTGATCAGTTCATATTACAACATAGTAGGTAGGTACTGTGCGTTTATCAAAAGGTTCCCAGTAGCGTCGCCTAGCGCTGCTTGTTGGCGACGAGGCGTCGCAGCAGGCGGTGGCCCGACAGGAATGTGAGTCCACCGAGCGGCAGCAGGTAGCGCAGCGTCTCGAACATCGACAGCTGCAGCCACAGCACGTAGTACAGCAAGAGAGACGCTGCAATTAAAGAGAACGGTCAGATCAAAGCTATTTATGCTGGATATGCTGGACAAATAAAATGTCCTTGATAAAATTAATGTAACGCACTCATGAAGAGTAGGGTTTTAAATTAGACGACGACTATGATATTAAGACTCGAAGCCTTAAAATCGACGCATTGTTCCATTGCATTGATGTGCTTCAACTCGCGCCAAATGACATTGTTAACGGAATTTAAGTGGATCCCTATTGGATCACAAATAATTAATTAATAATAAAACCATTTATTTCAGACACATAGTTCATACAGCAAAAAATATAAAAACTAGTTTAGAGTCAGCACACACAATACATTTGTCACAACATAGGCAATATATTTAGCTATACTATTATGCAGCCGAATGCCTTTTATGCCTGCATTGCAATTAAGTACAAGCAACGACTGCCAAAATGTTAAGGATGTCACGATTTTCTGCAAGTTCCCAGTTACAGTTACCAGCCAGCTAAAAACTCACCTCCAAGTGACAAGTGGAACACGATAGAGCTGATCGAAAACGGGAAGTTTGAGAAGTTGATGCCGATCTTGAGCCACAGCACGATCAACAACAACAGCGGCGCGGCTGCGGCAGCGGCGAAGACGTCAGACACTGCGCGCGGCGGCCGCGGCTCGGGCGCGCGGAACTCGTGGGCAATCTCCGGTCGCGGCCCGCGGTGCGGGGCTGCGCTGTGCGGGAGAACCTCGCCTGTGGATAGAGATAATTAAAACGTTTGATAAATAGTAAAATAAATAATTCACATTTACAATGTGTGTTACAATTTATTTCTCAACAATCACACCAATTCTCTAGTCCCAAATTAAGCTACGAGGCTTGTGTTAAGGGTACTAGACAACGGATAAACATACTTAAATACTTTTGTTTTTTGTAAATAAATACATATTATACATAAATTATAGAAGCAACAGCCGGAGGATCGACAAGAAGCGTAAACAACTTTATAAAACTAATTTATTTAAAATTAAAAGTTACAATTAGAATTATACTAGAGTAGTTGACCCGATCGATGTGAGATTCGAAGTGCGCGAGATGACGATACTCGGGGGCTCGGTGGCGCGGTCGCGAGGTCACGTTGAAACTGCACGAGCGCGGAGTCAGCGTTTCCGTGGTAATGCAATAATTCGGCGTTCTAGATTTGAGATCGAGATCGTCGGCGATATTCTTATGAGCGATTGCGTAATTCATAGATAAACAAAATATACAACAACATCACATACAATGATCTGACTCCGTGGTAAGTAGCTAAAGCTCTTGTGTTAGCTAAAGCTGTTGTTGTCTTCTACTAAATGACTATGCAAGGGGTAATACATATTTCTTGAAAAGTAGCAAAAAATCGTGATTTGGTAAAAACTGCCACTGTCTGGAACACGCTATCAAAAGTTCAAGACATTAATTCCTTAACAGCGATGCAAAATCTGACAGAAGTGCGTAATCTTCTATTCTAGTAGACATACCAATCACAAATTTTAATACAAGTCGCGTCAAGTAAATAGCGTCATGAAAGCCAGTTCAGGGGATGTGTTTGCGTACAGCTGTACAGATGGGTGCAGCATTTGCTTTCGCTTGAATAGGCATGGAATACAGGCGTATTGCGCTCGTACTACCCCCCGCCCCACTTCGTACCATAAATTTAGAACCTTGATATCGTCCACTGTGCTGGTTAAATCAAAGATTTTTTACGTAACGTAACCTTTACTCACCAACAGCGTTGGCGTCGCGGCCGTAGCTGAGGAGTACGTCGCCGAGTGCCAGGCGACGGGCGCGGCCGCAGCGCTGTCGCCCACCAGCACCGTAACGTGACCTTTACTCACCAACAGCGTTGGCGTCGCGGCCGAAGCTGAGGTGTACGTCGCCGAGCGGCCAGGCGACGGGCGCGGCCGCAGCGCTGTCGCCCACCAGCACCGTAACGTGACCTTTACTCACCAACAGCGTTGGCGTCGCGGCCGAAGCTGAGGTGTACGTCGCCGAGCGGCCAGGCGACGGGCGCGGCCGCAGCGCTGTCGCCCACCAGCACCGTAACGTGACCTTTACTCACCAACAGCGTTGGCGTCGCGGCCGAAGCTGAGGTGTACGTCGCCGAGCGGCCAGGCGACGGGCGCGGCCGCAGCGCTGTCGCCCACCAGCACCGTAACGTGACCTTTACTCACCAACAGCGTTGGCGTCGCGGCCGAAGCTGAGGTGTACGTCGCCGAGCGGCCAGGCGACGGGCGCGGCCGCAGCGCTGTCGCCCACCAGCACCGTAACGTGACCTTTACTCACCAACAGCGTTGGCGTCGCGGCCGAAGCTGAGGTGTACGTCGCCGAGCGGCCAGGCGACGGGCGCGGCCGCAGCGCTGTCGCCCACCAGCACCGTAACGTGACCTTTACTCACCAACAGCGTTGGCGTCGCGGCCGAAGCTGAGGTGTACGTCGCCGAGCGGCCAGGCGACGGGCGCGGCCGCAGCGCTGTCGCCCACCAGCACCGTAACGTGACATTTATTCACCAACAGCGTTGGCGTCGCGGCCGAAGCTGAGGTGTACGTCGCCGAGCGGCCAGGCGACGGGCGCGGCCGCAGCGCTGTCGCCCACCAGCACCGTAACGTGACCTTTACTCACCAACAGCGTTGGCGTCGCGGCCGAAGCTGAGGTGTACGTCGCCGAGCGGCCAGGCGACGGGCGCGGCCGCAGCGCTGTCGCCCACCAGCACCGTAACGTGACCTTTACTCACCAACAGCGTTGGCGTCGCGGCCGAAGCTGAGGTGTACGTCGCCGAGCGGCCAGGCGACGGGCGCGGCCGCAGCGCTGTCGCCCACCAGCACCGTAACGTGACCTTTACTCACCAACAGCGTTGGCGTCGCGGCCGAAGCTGAGGTGTACGTCGCCGAGCGGCCAGGCGACGGGCGCGGCCGCAGCGCTGTCGCCCACCAGCACCGTAACGTGACCTTTACTCACCAACAGCGTTGGCGTCGCGGCCGAAGCTGAGGTGTACGTCGCCGAGCGGCCAGGCGACGGGCGCGGCCGCAGCGCTGTCGCCCACCAGCACCGTAACGTGACATTTATTCACCAACAGCGTTGGCGTCGCGGCCGAAGCTGAGGTGTACGTCGCCGAGCGGCCAGGCGACGGGCGCGGCCGCAGCGCTGTCGCCCACCAGCACCGTAACGTGACATTTACTCACCAACAGCGTTGGCGTCGCGGCCGAAGCTGAGGTGTACGTCGCCGAGCGGCCAGGCGACGGGCGCGGCCGCAGCGCTGTCGCCCACCAGCACCGTAACGTGACCTTTACTCACCAACAGCGTTGGCGTCGCGGCCGAAGCTGAGGTGTACGTCGCCGAGCGGCCAGGCGACGGGCGCGGCCGCAGCGCTGTCGCCCACCAGCACCGTAACGTGACATTTACTCACCAACAGCGTTGGCGTCGCGGCCGAAGCTGAGGTGTACGTCGCCGAGCGGCCAGGCGACGGGCGCGGCCGCAGCGCTGTCGCCCACCAGCAGCGACAGCGAGAACGCGCCGCGGCCCGCGCGCACGTGCTTGCTCAGCGAACCCACGTTCTGTTACAAATATGAACTCAGTGTCAATATAGATAGATACAATTCTACTGGTCAACTGTACTGTGCATCTTGTAACCGAGTCTTTAAGACAAAGTTTGGTTTTGCCAGTCACAGCCAGCCAGCAGGGCTCATTTTAATAAAGATTAAACTGGAAAATTTGAAGGAGTCGCCGTCACCGGATACGGTGAGGACGACAATATAGATAGATAGAGTAACTCATTATTGGACAACACAAAACGGGTACGTATTATAATACCGAAAGTTCATAATACCTTCAAATGAAATACCTACGCCTGAAACGTCGAAAATCAAAATACCGAACGATTGAAATTCCTACACCCAATATACCGAAGGTCAATATGCCGAATTTTAAATAACCGAAAGTTCAAAATCCCGAAAGTTCGAAATCCCGAAAGTATGAAATACCGAAGCCTCAGCCGCTCCAGCTCGCACGGGAGCCTGAGATTCGCTACAGCGGGCGAGGGCTGCTGTCCCTCCGCGCCTCCGGCTTTTGAATTACACTCTAGTATCGGGCAGACTAGTACCACGGCGAAGGACCACGGCGAGTCGGGGTCAATCAAAATTTGTTTTTCTTTATGAACCTCAATCTCAATGGTATACAATTTGTTTGGCGTTTCGTTCACAGGTCTTGTAAAATTTGTTATTTTTAATCATCGGGTTTTAAATTTTTCGGTATATTAAACTTTCGGTCATATAAACAGTCGGTATATTGAACTTTCGGTCATATAAACAGTCGGTATTTTAAAATTCGGAATTTTAGTATTCAGCATTCCAATTATAGGTCTTATAAGATTCGGTATTTTGTATTTTCGGGATTTCAAACTTTCGGTATTTAGAACTTTCGGTCTGTTGCGTATGCGCTGCGCCGCTACGCCCCGCGCCCCGCGACTCGTCCCCGGGTCGCCCTTGCCAATAAACGACAGTGCGCTCTAACCTGGCTTTTACTGCACACGTCTGTAACACGTCCCCGCCTATCGCGTATTTAACACTGGCGACTGGTTTTCCTACCCGCGACTAAAATAAAAAAATGGCTCATTTCGGAATTTTGTCATCTTTTGACCATAATTCACAGTGTTGGAAAACGTACAAGAATAGAGTGAGCCAATGGTTTATCGCGAATGATATCGGGGCGGCAGAGGATCCTCAGGGTACAAAAAGAAGAGCTATTCTGTTGAGTGCACTCAGCGATGGTACATATAAATTGGCTGCGGATTTGGCCCTGCCAAAAGAACTGCATGAGGTACCATTCGAAGACATTATCAAGCTGTTAGATAATCATTTCACACCGAAGAAATGCGGATTCGGCGAACGGTACAATTTTTACGTCGCAACACAACATCAAGAAGAGTCTTACAGTCAATGGGCGGCAAGATTGCGCGGTCTTACGGCTTATTGTGGTTTCCTCAACGTCGAAGAAGCACTCAGAGATCGCTTTGTGATGGGGATGCTACCGGGACCAGAGCGTGAGAAGCTATTCGCGCAGGACTTGAAGGAGTTAACACTCGCTAAGGCGTTGGAACTGGCGATGAGCGTGCGTTGCGCGCGTCAAGGAGCGGCGTCATCAGCGGCAGCGCATGCGCCTGCGGAGCAAGCGCTGTATAAGATAAGCCAGGATAATCGCGTAAAAAGTGCTAGTGTTAACAAGACCCAATGTTCGGTGTGCGGTTATAAAAATCACACGGCATCCGAGTGTAGATTTAGTAATTATAAGTGTAAAAAGTGCAACACTAAAGGGCATTTACGGCGGATGTGCAAAAAAATTAACTTCTTAGATAGTGCCACGGGAAACGAGAGCGAGGATGACGACGGTAAGTCAACCTTGTTCAATATTCGATCCTGTCGCGGCGAACCAATGTGTGAAACAGTTTTCGTTCAGGGGGTGAGCATGAAGTTTCAAATTGATAGCGGGTCAGCGGTCACGGCCATTTCAGATAAAGTTTATAAGTCTCATTTTCAAAACCTACCATTGACATTGACTAACAAGCATTTATTAAGTTATACCGGGGACCAAATAACCTGTTTAGGTATTCTACGCTTATCATTTATGTACAACAATATGTCGAATTCACTTGATGTTTACGTCGTGCGTCATGGTGGACCTCCGATACTAGGGCGAGACTTTATTTCACGATTTAAACTTGAATTATGTCCTGTTAATTTTTTATCGTCGAACGACTTATTGAAACAATTACAGTCACGATACCCTACTGTATTTTCGGACTCGTTGGGTGAATTTAATAAATATAAAGTAAGCTTACAGCTCAAAGAAAACGCAAAGCCTGTATTTTTTAAGCCTCGGCCAGTTGCTTTCGCCCTCAAGGGTGATTTAGATGCGGAAATTGACCGGCTAATCAGTATTGGTGTTTTAAAATCGGTTCAGCATGCATCTAAAGGCTTGTATCCATTTGAGCATACTCAGGCGAATGAGCCGCTCATTCGCCTGAGCATGCTCAGAGGAACAAAATGAATGTTTTGGTCGAACGAGCCTCAACATTGAAAAAGCTGTGCTCAGGCTGCTCAGTATATGCTCGGCTCCGTCATGTCTTCACGTGTCCGTGTAGCTGCTACTGCCTTTATAATCATTCATACGCATCAATTAATGTTAAACAAGTCTCGTTATCCCACAAGCGACTCATTTTTCAAATAACAGAAAAAGTAAACGTAATTAAACTATATCAAACTCGGGGAACTCTACGCGCTCGCCTCAAACACAAAACAACCGTCCACACTGAGCGCCGAGCGAATACTGAGCGCCTTTGAGCACGGACAAAAACCGACAAATGCCGGCTCGCCCTGAGCGCGCTCGGATATGCTCGGGCCGAGCGTGCTCAGGCGTCTCCACTTGAACGGCTCGGCCAAATGAGCCGCTCATTCGCCTGAGCATGCTCATGTGGAAACAAGGCTTTACGCTTCACCTATTGTTCCGGTACTCAAGCGCAACGGTTCAATTAGGTTGTGCGCAGACTACTCTGTATCTATTAACAAACAGCTGGTCGTCGAACAGTACCCATTGCCCACTGCACAGGAACTTTTTGCTAGGCTACACGGAGGTATTCAATTCAGTAAACTAGATCTGACACAAGCGTACTCTCAATTTGTTTTAGATGAAGAGTCGCAAAACCTCACGTGTATTAATACTCATCGTGGCTTATTTAAATACACCAGGCTTGTGTTTGGGCTAGCGAGCGCGCCAGCTATCTTTCAGCGGGCTATGGACTGTTTGTTGTCAGGCTTGGACGGCGTGGTCTGTATGCTTGATGATATTTTAATTTCAGGACCCAATAGATCTGTTCACCTTCAAAGACTGAATGCGGTACTTGAAAGACTTCAGGACGCCGGATTAACGCTTCAACAGTGTAAATGTGAACTCTTTAAAGATAAAGTAGAATATTTGGGTTATACTATTGATAAAAATGGGCTTCAAAAATCACCGCAAAAAGTTAAAGCCATTTTAGAGGCCCCTGTTCCCTCTAACTTAAATAAACTTCAATCGTTTTTAGGACTCATCAATTACTATCGAAATTTTGTCCCTAACGCATCAAGTATTTTAAATCCACTTTACAAATTATTGCATAAAGGTAATAAATGGGAGTGGAACAAAGAGCATGACTATGCATTTAATTTAATCAAAAAGTGTCTGGCGTCGGATCGTGTTTTGGCTCATTTTGACCCTAAGGCAAAAGTTATTTTGACAGTGGATGCATCCCCTGACGGGCTTGGGGCCATATTGTCGCAGGTGGGGAATGACGGAATAGAAAAACCTGTTTCCTTCGCTTCTCGTACTCTTAATGCTGCCGAAAAGAAATACTCCCAAATTCAAAAAGAGGCCACCGCTATTATTTTTGGAGTGCGACGATTTCATCAGTACTTGTACGGCAGATCAAACCCCTTCATTCTTCGCACGGATCATAAACCACTGTTATCAATTTTTGGCCCGCAACGCGGTATTCCCGAAGTATCGGCTAATAGGTTGCAGCGATACGCAATGTTTTTAAGTGGTTACAACTACATAATTGAATATATACGCAGTAATGACAATAGCGCTGACTACTTATCGCGCGCCAGTCTGCCGGAGCTCACAGAAGCGGCTGCGCGTGCACACGCCGCTCAGAGCTGCACCCCCGATGACGTCATCGACGACCGCGCATCATATGTTTATTTTGTAACAGATGGCACCTTGCCGGTTACACTTCGTGAAATACGTGAATCCACTAGTAGGGATGTAGCATTATGTAAGGTTGTAGACTATATACTCAACGGTTGGCCACCCAAAATGCGCGATCCAGTTTTAAAGCCATACTATTTATGTAGAACACAACTTTCTTATGAAAACGGCTGTATTATGCGCGGGCATAAGATAGTAATTCCGGAAATTTTGAGACGTAAAATTTTGGCAGAGTTGCATAGATCTCATTTAGGAATAGTAAAAAGTAAAGCAGAGGCACGTTCTAGATTTTGGTTCCCAGGGGTTGACGAATCAATAGAAAGAATGATAGGGGGTTGTAAGGTTTGCATTCAATTAAGGCCGTCACCGAATCGCACGCCACTGGCGGTATGGCCGCATCCGACTCAACCATTCCACAGAATACATATAGACTTCTTAGGTCCCATCAATAATCACACGTACCTTATTATTGTAGACGCTCATAGCAAGTGGGTCGAGGCTTACCATATGAAAAATACTTCTTCAACCGCAGTTATAGGTAAATTACTGGAGTTCGTTTCGAGATTTGGGTTGCCACGAACGCTTGTCAGTGACAATGGTACAGCATTTACTTCACAGGAATTTGATACTTTTTGCAAATCTAACGGTATCTCTCATGTGACGTCACCCGCATATCACCCGGCTAGCAATGGGCAGGCGGAGAGTTACGTAAAAGTTGTAAAACGGGGTATAAAGTCATATATTCTGGGAAATAGTAACATAAGAGATGTTAATAACAAATTACTGAAATACCTATTTGATTATCGAAACTCAGTTCATTCTACTACAGGGTTTTCGCCTGCTCAGCTAGTGTTCGGACGCAAACTTCGTTCTCGCTTAGACTTGATTAACCCGCGGGCTGCTCCGCCGTCATCCGACGCTCTCGCTCATAACGTCAAAACCAAACAGTTTTTGCAGAGTAAATATTACGGTGGAAACAACAGACAATGTTTTAGTGAAGGAGATACTGTTCTATATAAAAAATTTCACATTAAATTCTATAAATGGAACAAAGGAACTATTGTAAAAAGGATTGGTCAGGTTACATATATAGTCAAAGATTGTATAACGTCACAAACATGTAAAAAACATAAAAATCAATTGATTCTTTATAGGGGTACAGATCATCAACCGGTTGCTGAAGACTGTTTAATAGAAGCAGAAGATTTTACTAAGTCCACCTCACCCCCAAGCGCCTTACCAAACGACAGAAATGAAACCCAGCCTGTAGAAGAACACATGCTTTCACCACGGCGCACACAAGATGAAGAGGAAGAATTCTACGATTCAGCAGAACTTGGAGGGGAGAATGGGGCAACTTTGGAATCAGACCTTACGTCGACTGAACAACTCCCAGCTAGCAACAGAACCGGAAGGTTGTTACGACCTGTACCCCGAGTAGATTATAAAAAGTTCTTTTGTTTAGATGTCTAAGAATATTATATATTGTAAACTATTTGGGGAGGAACTGTTGCGTATGCGCTGCGCCGCTACGCCCCGCGCCCCGCGACTCGTCCCCGGGTCGCCCTTGCCAATAAACGACAGTGCGCTCTAACCTGGCTTTTACTGCACACGTCTGTAACACGTCCCCGCCTATCGCGTATTTAACACGGTCATATAAACATTTGGCATTCTAAAATTCGGCCTTCCGTTCGTAGGACTTCTGAAATTCAGTATTTTAAAATTCGGTATTGTAATACGTACCCACACAAAACATAATGACAGACAAGTTTAATAAAAAGGATATACAATTAAGGCGGTATCATATCTCTTGTAGCGATCAAGATAATGACACCAAACCTTTTTCCAAACATTTATTTCCACTATACTTTATTTAAGGCAATAGTGGAATTAAAATGCAGTGAGGGATGAAGCTTTTTTAACATAAGTTACTAAATAAATCCCAATATTAGACATGGTTGCACTTTTGTTTAAATTCATCAGAAGAAACAGATTTGTAATGATACGATCGCTGATACGATCGCACGATGCAAAATAGTTCGTCAATAAGATATTATGAAATAATGTGAAGTGAATTTGGGTAAAGTAACTAAAAAAGTTAAGGAGACAGTAAACCATAATTTGAGTAACATTCCAAAGTTTATTTTAACGTATCTCAAAATATTTCATGACAAACTTACATAACATAAATATATAAAAAAATATACTGAAACACATGTCGCAAAAGTATTCGTCTATCACTGGCTCTCACGCGAAATACGAGGGTGAATCAAAAAGTTCTTAGAAGTGCATATTATATGAAACCTTTTTGGATCAAGTTCGATATTCAAATTAAAGAGTGTCTATCACACTATATTTATGCAGACTGTCACTTGTTTTTGTCAGTTCGTTCGCATGTAATAATTTTTTTTTCACTTCTCATGCTCGAAAAAGTACTACTTTATGCAGGATCTAGGCGACATAAAGTTGAATTTTATGCACTTGTGCATAAAAGTAGCTTTTTAAATGTGTCTACACTAAGGCAGTGACCATTTAGCTCATACAGCCAAAAACAATTAATTGTACATGGATAAAACTTGCCAATTTATAATATTTCCTTCCCTATTTGCATTTTTGATTTATAATAAGATAATACGAAAAAGAAACTAAATATCAAAACGTGTTTACCACAAAAAAAAAACATTATTCCAAAATAATTTAAGAATAGGCTGTATATTTTTTTTCTTTGCCCGAAAATTATGCAGGAAAATTAAAAAAAGTAAAGTAGCGGGAAAGAAGCCGTGAACTTTTCGTATTGAATTTTCTCAAATTATTGTTTTATTTCCTCGCAATCGAAGTGAAAAGCAGAGTTTACAACTCGTGCACAAATCATTTTTATCCTCGACTTCATCATCTGCCCTCGCCCTGCGGGCTCGGGCATATAACGATCTCGGATAAAAATGACTTGCTTTATGCACTCGTTGTAAAATCTACTATTGTGCAACGAGTTGCTAAAAAGTCAAAATTATGTATAAAAGTGAGTTACGTGCGGTGATAAAATATCTCAGTTTGAAAATAATGTCTACGAAGGAAATTTTTTTGGACATTCAGCAGACATTAGGGGGTGATGCTGTACCCTATTCTACCGTTGCGTACTGGGTGGCTGAATTTAAAAGAGGTAGATCAAGCTGTAAAGATGACCCGCGTTCTGGGCGGCCTTCAACCTCCGTTACAGAAGAAAATGTCAAAAAGGTTGAGAATCTGGTTTTGGAAGACAGAAGAATGACTATAAAACATATAGCTGAGATCCTAAAGATATCTTTTGGTAGCGTTCAATCCACTTTAATTGATTCACTGGGGTTCAAAAAAGAGTCTGCAAGATGGGTGCCACGAATGTTAACCGACGAAAACAAAAAGCGACGTTTGGGAATTTCCAAGTGTACTCTCGAAAAGTTCCAGCGTGATTCGGATAATTTTTGCCGTCGTCTTGTCACCATGGATGAAACGTGGGTCCACCATTTTGATCCTGAAACTAAAAGACAAAGCATGTCTTGGAAACGACCATCCTCTCTATCCATTAAGAAATTTCGAGTTGCTCCTACCGCTGGCAAAGTTATGGCCTCTGTGTTGTGGGATAGTGAAGTAATCCTTTTTATTGATTACATGCCAAAAGGCCAGACGATTACTGGACCCTATTATGCATTTTTTATCCCGAAAGTGCGTGAAGCGATTAAAGAAAAACGTCGTGGAAAACTGTCGTTGGGCGTGTTGTTCCTTCAAGATAACGCTCCTGCTCATCGATCGGAAGTTGCGCTCAACGCAATCCGCTGTGCTGGCTTCAATCTCCTTGACCACCCACCATATTCTCCGGACTTAGCCCCAAGTGATTTTCACTTATTTCCAAAATTAAAAGAGGAAATTCGTGGAACAAAATTTCACGATAATGACGCGGTTATAGCTGCCGTAGAGGGCTTTTTCGAGAGTCAAGAAAATAATTTTTTTTCACAAGGAATAAGGAAGTTAGAAACGCGTTATTCTAAATGCATTGCATTGGAGGGAGATTATGTAGAAAAATAAAATATTATTATTTAAATCTTTGCATTTTTTAATATTGATTCCAAGAATTTTTTGATTCACCCTCGTAGTTCGTCTACCACTTAGTTATGTCGCCTTTGCTTTCGATTACAGCTTTAATGCGAAGAGGCATGGTCGCAACCAACGCTGCACACTCGTCGGTCGTAATTGACTCCCACACAGCCAAGAGTTTAGCCTTCAAGTCGCTCTTCGATCTTGATGGATTATTGCGAAGGACTTTCTTCATTTACCACCATAGGGTCTCAATCGGCGATAAGTCCGGGCTGTTGGATGGCCACTCGATGGTTGCAATGCTTTTTGACAGCAGCCATGTCTTTGTTGTCCTTGCAGTATGGCAGGAAGCACCGTCTTGTTGAAAAATGAAAGAATCTTGATGTTGTGACGGAATGGAGGGCAGTAGACTTTCTTTCAAAATATTTTGATATCTTGTTGCATTGATGGAACCATCCACAAACTGCATCCCACCAACACCTTGCGCAGACATGCAGCCCCAGATCATGAGAGACGCTGGAAACTTAACTTTTCGTTTAATGCAATGAGTATGAAATGCTTCATGTTTATTTCGAACCACTTTTTTTCTTTCATCGCCGACTGTGACTTCAAATTTAGACTCGTCACTCCATAAGATACTACGCCACTGATCAGAAGTCCAATTTAAGTGATCACGAGCAAACTTCAATCTCTAAGGCACTGTTTTTTCTTCTTTAAGGCAGTCAATAGTGGTTTTTGCTTAGCTGTGTAAAATCCGTAGCCCATTCTTTTTAACACTCTTTTGCAGGTATCAACTGAAACATCTTTGTCAATCATGTCTCTCCATCGCACCGTTAGTTCTCTAGCTCGAGCACGGCGATTTTTTTAAACAATTTTCTTAAGAATTCTGTTTTCTGCTTTACTGGTGATACGGGGTCGGCCAGTTTTCTTCAAGCAAAAAGTATTTCCATTCTTTTTATAGTGCTGAATGATAGATTGCACTGTAAATCTGGGCAAGTCTTTTGAGATTTGGTAACTTGATTTGCCCGCCTCAATCCCACAAGCTATTCGCTTTCGAAGTTCTTCTCCCACTGGTTTGCCACGACCCATTTTTACTTGAAAACTGAAGAAATTAACAGAATTTTTCAGAATTTATACGATCTCACTTGTCAAAATGACTAATAATTACTTTTCCAAACTTAAATTTTTAAAAATAAATTTTATAAAGGGAAAAAAATATTTAACTCAATGATAGACGAACTCTTTTGCATTGATTAGCAACTAGATGAACTATGTTGCTTACGATTTGCTCAACTTAAAAGCAGGTTATCTCTTAATTTAAAAGGATGAAATAGTTTATTGCTTCAACAATGAATAGTGCATAAGTAACAGAACATGAGATGGTAGAATAGTTTTTCTGTTTACGTAACTGGACAAAAATAATTAAGTTAGAAAAAAACTTTGTACACGTTTTTCGTCCTAGACGAACTATTTTGCATCGGGGCTCGTATACATCAAAGATTCCATCCCTAAGCATAACATCTTAAACATAACAAAAAGCATCAACTCATGTCTGACAAGACAAGACATGCTGAGCTTATACCTATTTATGAGGTCATTATTGTTACCATGTTTTGTGCAAATCAATATTTCATTCATTCATTCACTCACCAGGTCCACCTTGTACGCCTTCGCGTTGTCGGGCTCCGCGACGAAGATGATCTCGTCGTCGCCGGCGGCCACGCGCACGAACGCCTGCTGCACCGTCACCGGCTTGTTCCACTTGTCGCGAACGGTGAACTTCAGCGTTACTCTGTACATCATACAAGTTTTTTTTTGTAATAAATATACAACAACATCAGATACATTGATCTGACTCCGTGGTAAGTAGCTTGAGCACTTGTGTTACAGATATCAGAATCAACAGTGGTATTACAAATAATAATAATAGTAATAAGCTTTATTTATTCCCATATAAAGAGTAACTAAAAATTAAAATTCCAAATAAAATAAAGTGACACTAATTAAATTAACATGATTTTATATGAATAACTAATAACTTAACGTATAATTTTTAATTGTATGGACCCACTCAGGTTAAACGCCTACGCCAGTATTACAAATAAGCTTAAAAAAATACATATAACACCCAGACCAATACAAACAGACATGTTCATGCACAGAAATGTTTGTACAGTTCGTGGATTGAACCCACGACCTCTTGGTTATCAGTCAAGTTCTTGACCATTACACCAAAGTGGTCGTCAAAGTAGTTAAGTATTGCTGATTTACTGCATTATAAGATTCCATTTTTCGCGAACTTAAACGTCACCAATCACCATGCACATTACACTAGTTGTAAATAAAGTGTTACTGCACTATGCATCTATATAATAATCCTACTGGCCAAACAAGAGTCTGGGACGACAGCATATGGACCGGAACAATTTCTACCCATACCACATACCCAAATAAAAACATGGCTGCGCGAAAACATCATTGAAACCCGTCTATCAGATTGAAGAAACCATGAAGGATGCAGGCAAACTAAAAATGCAATTCCGGTGGTATCAAAAAGATTTGCAAGCACTCATAAAACTTAACAGGGACAAGACTTGCAAATTTATAGGAATCTTCTTCTTAGCGTGTCGATGGAACACGAGGAGTTACATCGTGGCAGCCCAGAATTCAGTAACTTGTATTGCGGATCGACTGTAGTTCATTAAATCCGCTGGCGTGCCCCTGCACGGAGGAGGACGTCTGCGGGGAGGCTCCTTTCTTGCACCCCCTGGGTGCAAGAAAGGAGCCTCCCCGCAGACGTACCAAAGCTTTGTACGTCGGCTCTGTCGTCCTTTTACCACGATGGAATCAATCGTTATAACAAACGAGCCTAAAAATGGTGAATGTCAGAACCGCGGAACCATGTCAAATATTTGCATGTTGATTAGTGTAAGTAGTTAATCCTACATTAGTACTACTTGGTACCTTTAATTAAAATGTTAGGACCTTCGTATATTTTGACTTATTATAATATTTACATGGTGCGCCAACCTGACGTCAGGTCCGCGGAACCACTGCTGATTTACGAAACACCAAAAGATTATGGTATATCTGTCAATGTACCATATTCAAAAGCAAATAAATGATTCTGATTCTGATTCGGGCGCATCCCGGGCACCAGTTGGCGATTACCTTACGCTAACTGGTGAATCCTTTTACCATGATGAAACCCACAAATGGATTTATAGGAATTATATGAGGACATTGCCCCTCAAACAAGTACCTATTTACAATAGGTGTAACGGATAGCTCTCTGTGCAGGGGTCGCATGGAGGCGAGTGAAACGCCACATCACCTGCTCATGGAGTGCAAAGCAGTGGCCGAACAACGGGGACTCTTACTTCAATCGCCAGCAACACTCCCGGAGGCCTGTAATAATCCAGCAAAGCTGCTTGCTCACTGGGAAAAACTGAGTTGGTGGAAGTAGGAAGAGAACAATCAAGCGGCTAAGTGCGGAAACAGCCCTGCTAAATTAAACTAGTAATCTGACTATGAGGGCAGAGTGCAGCACTAACGCCAAGTCTATATTTATAACTAGCGGACCCGACAGACAGGTCGTCCTACCCGGTGTTTTCGCATTCAAAAAGAAAAATAATCTAACCGTTTAAACCTTCCCTGAACTTCCACAAATAATTCAAAACCAAAATTAGCAAAATCGGTACAGCCGTTCTCGAGTTTTAGCGAGACTAACGAACAGCAATTCATTTTTATTTATATAATAGATAATAGATAGATAGATGGTAAAGACTGGACGATAAAATGCTATAAAACTACATACAAAAATTGTTAAAATGAAAAGGATACAGGGTAAGGAGGACGGTTAAGAGTTTAGACGGTCACGATTATATCATTTATGTAGATATATACCTTTACGCTCCAAGCATTTTGAACCTACATTCATGTTGCGTACGGCTAAGGAGTGGAATTCGCTGCCGCCTGAGGTGTTACCCTTAGATTATCACTTGGATCTTTTCAAGAAAAGAGTGTATAGGCTGCTAATAAACAGACATGATCCATCCTCGGCCGCAATCGCATGAGATTGTGGCCAATTGTCTGTCTCGCAAAATTATCATTTTATTTACGCAAAATTATTATTAAATTATTGCCGAAATCACTTTCGGGATTTAAGCATAACACACTCTTTAAAAAAAACATTACAGCATGACTTTACATAATAAGAAACCCACACGTACTCGTAACTTCACATAAATCTATCGGGTGTCTCTATTCTAGAGGATATTGTTCTCTATAAGATTCATAGTAGGTTCAAATAATATAAAAACTCACTTCTGTAGATGATCAGCCTGCAGCTTCTCCGTGAGCTTGTTGGGGTAGGTGACGGTGGTGACCTTGGGGCTGGTGGTGCCGTCTACGTCACCCACGCCCACCTCCACGGAAGGGACCTGGATCTCGCCGAGTACCGCGATGTTGAGGTTCGCTGTCTTCCCTGCCGCACTGATGGAGAGGACGGATGAGATTAGATTTGTCAAATTAATGGTGTTAGTCACGGCAAATATAAAAGGCACAGATGACAGTGGTTTGCGCATGGCAGCAGTCGCTATTTCATTCATTCATTTCATTTCATTTATTCACATTTGCATATTAGGTGTATTTACATTATATAGATGGTATTTGGTATTTTGGTATTTCACTCTCTAGTGGCAGAGCGGACGTGTGACGCGCGTAAAACCCGCTCTTTCCCCACTTCGTTAGACCAATACCCTTACCAACCCATATAATATCGTCTCTTGCACAGGTGACCGTTAGCATCCTTTTCATATATCATGTGAACAATGAAGGTAAAAATTAATAGACACACATTGTCATGACAGCGAAAGGTGCGAGTAGAAAACTTTCGACAAAAGTCGCCTACGCTCGTTGACTATCGCTGTATAAACGCAGTGAGGGCTAGAATAAGTAGACACATCATGTTGTACGTTTTTAGGGTTCCGTACTTCAAAAGAAAAAAAAGGAACCCTTATTAGATCACTTTGTTGTCCGTCCGTCCGTCTGTCAAGACCGTTTTTCTCAGGAACGCGTGGAGGTATCAAACTGAAATTTCTATATGATACTTAGGTCTACTGTCCCTGGAAGCTGTAGAAAACTCAACCTTCTAAGCCAACGCAATCAAAAGATACAGCCATTTAGGCCGCAAATTTTCGAAACTCGCACGGTAATCAAAATCTACAGGGTACTTCCCGTAAACTTAGAATCTTGATATTTAGTACGAAGTCACGTCTTATAGTACAGATATAGGAAAAATTACGAAAACCGTAAATTTTCAGTTTCATCATATAAAAAAAAATTGACAATTTTGAAAATTTCAAAGTTACTACTCCTTATCTACAAGTTTGTACGGAACCCTCGGTGCGCGAGTCCAACTCGCACTTGACCGGTTTTTGATGAAAAAAAACCCCCGAATGTGCCGGGAACACAGCTGGTGAGATTCAACGACGGCGTGGATTTTGACAAGCCATAGCTAAAAATCACCATGATTACATTATTTTAATCAGTCCATCCATTCACGCGCTACGATGACACAGACAAACACACAAAAACATAGGGCTCAATCTTATCCTACACCCCTCTTTTTAGTTGGGGGTTAAAAATTCAAATAAACTGATTCAAAATACATTCCTTAGCACAATCTTGTAAAGTCCGTACTGCGCCTTAATCTTGCTCCAGTTAAGTATAAAAGTCGTGGGTTCATTACGCTTCTGCGTCAGCAGTTGTTAGGGCACGCGAGCGAGCGACTGCTTCCATGCGCAAGCTCCTGTTATTCTGCATTATTTTTATTTGGCGCGACTTATAACTATCACGGTGTTGTATTTCATCCAGTAGCAGTTGTGCCTTTGCAAGAAAATTGAACAAATTTCTGGCTAGCAGCGCTGCGTTTAAGCGGAAATTAACATCGCAATACGGCCTCCCATATCGCAGATGGATACTGGATCCTGATGATGGATCACCAAAACCCAAATCAACATACCTAAGAACAATCTTGTAAAGTCCATACTGCGCCTTAATCTTGCTCAAATTGAGCACAAACGTGGTCGCTTCATTTGGTTTCTGAATCAGCGGCTGCTTGGACAGCACCACCACATCGTCAGCCAGCCTCGTGCCGGACTGCGCCACCACGTCGTCGGCTCGGAGACCGGGCACCGCTCGCCCGACCAGGTCGCTGATGGAGACCTCGATGCTGTCCGACTCAGATGTGATGTACTTCTTGCCTTTGATTGAGATGCTGATTGGAGTGGGCTGTAGGGGGAAAAGATTTATAGTTATGGTAAAAGGTGTTGAAGTTCATTTATTTATTTAAGCTTAAACATTAGGGTTAAATGAACTGAAAAAGAAAATCTGATAATGCCTTTAATTTTCAATCCGCAGCAGGCATCACACAGTTTCCTGACAATATATACAAGGTTTTAAAAAAACAAATGAGGTAGGTAAATTTCACCTTTAAGGTTTAAATTTGTTGCCTTTACAGTCAGTCACAAAGAATAGTCGCGGTATCGCCCTCACACTCATCCAATGCTGATGGGGTTTATTAATTAAATATATTTATGAAAGTACATAAACAGTTTTCAACTCTTAGTTTCTCGTGCATAATAGTCGAGCTTTCGCCCGTAGCAGATAACCTCTACTTAGTTGTTTAAACTTATTAATTGTCAAAAAGACATTACACTTATTCTTTTCGGCTCCGGTCATCGGGGAGGAATCGAACCCCCGACCTTTGGAAGTCCGGTCCAATGCTCTGACTACTGAGCTACCGAGAACCTTAATGGAGTTGTTGAATTTTAATAAATTGTGTTGTTATCAGCAGAGACAAAACTAACCTGGTCATCAGCCAGTGCGAAGGCCGCGTCGAGCAGCAGCGAGGCGCCGCGGGGCGACGTCACAGAGCGCCGCGAAAGCACGTACTCTGCGAATTTCAGTTTCTGTTCTTCGCTGAGAGGTGACGCCTTCTTCTGTTGCTTGTATGTCCTGGATGATAAGAAGGAACACACTACAGTAAAGGTCGCATTTACTATTGGATAATGTTAATTATTAGCTGGATGCATATGTTTGTAAGCATGTGTTATTGATTACTTTAGCGGCATTTTGTAAAAATTCTTGACAGCAAGTGGGACACACTTTAAGGGCCTTTAACATCAAAACAAAATAAACTGGCATTGATTTGTAGAAGGTCACACCTTATATCTACTTTTTTTATAAATAAATCTGTCCAGTAGCCGTATGATATTTAAGCGGCTGTCCATAGTTTTGGATGAAACCATGGTATGGTTTCATGGTCACTATGGTCACTCATGCAAGCTTAAGCCTGTTAGCGATTGCCCTGGCTAGACTCAGAATTGCGAATTAAATGTTAGGGAGAAGGGCCTATTATTTATAAGGGAATGTTAAGGATTTGCTTAGCAATCTCACAGCAGCAGTTCTTCGTTGTAGCTGAACATAACCATGTACTCGCACAACCCGGACACATAGCTGGAGCTGTAGCAACACTAATAATAGTCCTCCTGGCCGATTTCGACCACGGCGGCCAATCTCAACAAAGATCAGCCAACGGCGCAGAAGGTATTAAATTGCAAAATTGTGAGCTCAATATATAGGTGCACTTAGTGTTCCATCACTCTCAAAGTTTGGTGAGACAGCAATCCGACATAACAGGAGAGAGATCAGACGCAGGACCAACAGCTTAATGTGCTTTCCGAGGCACGGGGGAGTAACACCACCAACTTCCCGACTCCAAGCTGTTTTTGAGAAATTCATGACAGAAAATCTCAGAAACAATTTTGACCTGGGATTCGAACCCAGGACCTCTCGGGTGTAAGGCAGAAGCTTTGCCACTACACCAACGAGGCAGGCAACACTACTGTGTCTACCTCTACACTCACCTAGTGATAGTAGTGAGCAGCAGAGCAGTGACGGGCAGGCCGCCGTCGAAGTGCAGCGCGCGCGCGTCGCTCTCGTCTGCCGCGAGCAACACGCCCTCCGCGTGGCTCACCGTCCACGCGCCGCACCCCATGTGCTCGCACAGACCAAACACATAGCCGTAACTAGGGAAACACAGTAGGATAAATAATCTTGCTATATCAACATGTCATTTCCTACCACAATTTATGTTTAACTTTCATGAAGATCTAAAATAGAGTAAGAACAAACTTCAAGAGGTATTTATGGGTGGTTTTGAAGATAGTGTAAGTAACTTTAAATTGATTATGGTAATGATCTAAGTGGAAGAACTTGAGTCACTAATTTATCTTATTACATTTGCATGCCATTACCACAGTTGCCATACAAACAAGTGCTTTCCACACAAGCAATAAAACTAAAGCATAAAATTTATGGAGAAGATACTCTTTATCTCACAGTATCTAGTGTCTACAGTACATACATAATTTATAGCGTTTCTCATCACAACTCAATACTGAAATTGAATTCTCACTGAACCCAGACTTACTTAGCAGGAGAATCATCCTTCTTCAACAACTGAATCAGATTTTTGAGCCCATCCTCTTTGTCATAGACGGAGCCTTTGCCCAAAGCCTTCAGTGAGTACACAGCATAGTACAGCTCTGGAATGGTCACATCTTTCTTGTCTAGCACCTGGGCTGGTGACTTGAGGATCTCAGGGCCTAAAGAGTTCTGGCACCCTGATAAGGCTGCCGCAGAGGTCAAGTAGAACACTTGCTCTATATTTTTGGGATCATATTTGGCAGTTTTGATATCCTGCAAAGATGTTGTAAAGATAAATGAATGAATAGTTTAGAGCCTGCCTTTTTACTAAGGCCACTGAATATTCAAGCAGGTAGGTAGCACAGGTTTGTCAACATACCTGACAAACATCAGGGATAGAAGCTTTGAGATCTTTCAAGCCCTTGATAGAGTAATACAGTGATGTGATATCCTTATTCTTGAGACCATCCTGAAGGATAGTTTGCAGGCGCTTCAAGTCTACAGTGCCTTGAAGTGTGTTAGCACTGCTGTATCCAACCAGCAGTAATAAAAAAACGCGACTGAGCACTGGAACAAAAACAATGTGAATTTAGGGATACCTATGACTTCACATCATTCCCAGCGTTAACCAGGAGTATTTATAAGGTCGATCTACCTATAACCTATAGAACCAAACAGGCCGGCGACGCGTCAATCAATAGACTGACGTGTCCCAACAAATATCGTTGAATTACGCTATGAATGTTGGTTTTAATGTATGAGGTACTGCGTACAGTAAAATTAACCAATTCTTGTTCTCAATCAAGATTTCATTAGAGATTGATACAAATTACCGAATGATTTGCACCACGATGAAGTTTAACTATGAAGGTGAAATTTATATGTTTACTCACTATTTAAATGCATCTTTTCGACACGAATGATCAGATGCAAGTCTGATCTTTTAGTTATTACTGTGACAAATACAATATCCCTAGTTATGCTAAAAAAACATTGGGAAAAATAATATTTTACTGCAGCCGGTGCCTCTTTTTGACAAATTTAATTTGACAGAAGTGATCGACGTAGACAAAAAATGTTGCCAGTGTAAATAATATAAGTATAATACCGGTCAAGCTCGAGCCGACCGGTATTTTATTAAAAAATCATACTTCTGACACCAAAAAATGTTGAGGATGGCCAAAATAAAACCCGGATTTCCTTTTATGACCAGCTCACTATCGTATTTATTTTACACTGTTTTTGACATAAATATTTTGAATGGTAAACAAAAGGTACAAAACAAAAGTATATAAAAGAGAACTAGAATTTCGAAATATTGTGGCCAAAAAGGATCTTGCGGTGCAGGTCGCCAACATGACCTACTGCAGGTGACTGAGAGACGTGTAAATAATAGAAGATTTTGACAGTTCATGATCACCGTCCGACATTTTTTCCTAATTCCAAAATCGAATTTTTTCGATCAAGTTTGGAGCTGGGTGATATTAGTTCATTTGTTATAATTAATTAATTATAATGGCTGCTGCAGCTAAAATACCAGCACTCATCAGCTGTGGGTATTCTTAATGAATCTTTATTTGAAAAAAAAATAATACGTCAATTACGCGTATTATGTAATTGGAATAATATTCTATGTATTCTTCTTTACCCAACGCAATAATGTGTTCATCAACGTGTTTTTTTTGGTTGCAGCCGTACCTTTCCTCTATTTAAATTAAAACATTAATTGAAGGCCTAATAGTATTTATTTCATGCATGTTTTTAGGTTATGTTCGATACTAACTTTTAAATTTTATTTCAGCGGCGCTCGCACAGGCCCGCCCCAAATTCAATATCTTCATGAAGTATGCGCGAGTTGAACTGGCCCCGCCCAAACTGAGCGAGATTCCACAGATCAAGGCTGGCATTGGCAAGCTCATCTCGAGTGCTAAGTCAGGAGCCTGGAAGCAGCAGACAGTCAAGCAAGCGACCCTAAACACACTAGTCGGCGCCGAGGTGCTGTTCTGGTTCTATGTCGGAGAATGCATTGGCAAGCGCCACCTGGTCGGCTATGATGTTTAAGTCTCCTGTTAAGTGTAAATGTGTAGGATAATCAGTGAATGAAATAAATTATCAAAAGCATATCTATTTTTTTACTCTGTTTACATCTGATATTAATTTTTTCACATCCTCTTTAAATTGTCTATACAAAGATATCTTTGAAGAAGCAAGAAACTGTTACAATAATTAAATATATGCAAATACTTTTTTGTAGGTATGTATTCAGTTGAAACAAAAAATGTTGAATTTTTCCAAAAGCAAGCTATCAGAAATTGTTATTTAAAGCAAAGTCATTATAACAGATACACATAAATTTTCAAATTATTTTTTATTACATTCTAAAATTGTACATCTACTTTATAATGGGGCACACTGCTCCATAAATTTGTATGGGTTGCATGCACTGGTGAATTTCAGTTCAGTTTCGATTTCAGGTGGGCCTCTTAGCCATAGACGGTCTCTGTAATAACTTGCACAGGATAGAAATTCCTTTTCACTGTATCTTCCAACTTCCACAGGTACAAATGGGTCTAAATGTTCAAAACCCTGAAATAAAACAACAGATCAGCAATATTCTTTTCAAACTGGTATGTTATGACACTGAACACAAAAAACAGTACATATTAACCTTTTTGTATAGTAAATATCTTGGCAAATGGCTTTCATGATGATCATCAGGTACAGCGAGCTCATCTACAGATAACAGGATGACACCATTTGTCTGAAACATAAATAGAGCCCTTGGATAACCCATACTTTGTAGTCTTTACTTTGAGACAACACCATTGTGATCATGAATGAAAGATAGGTCCATGTTTGTGATAAGCATCATAGAAACTAGAGTACAATAGTACATATAGGCTGAGAATATGAAAAAGAAACTCTTTTTTTTACCCAATCATTCTTTGTGAGTTCCATGAAAGTTGTAGTGAGAGTGACTTCTTCTGGTTTTACTTTCTTCTTGGTTGGTGTGCTTAGTCTTGTCAGAGGGTAAAAGAAGCTATTAAATCCATCTATCGCCACAAATGTTTTGCACCTATAATAATAAAAAAGTTAAATGTTATCCTAATATTACACTGTTCTTTATAAGTAACTATACTAAGGCTAAGTTGACTAAGACCCTGCAGCCTGAAGCCTGCAGCCGTGGTGGACTGCAGGCTTCATATCAATTACCTAATAGTATTACTGGCTCCTATAATCAGAAAGAAGAGTAAATATGCCATGCTAATGACAAATAGAAAATCTGACTAAACAGCCTATGTATTAGGAAAGCAGAAGCAAATGTCAACAGGCTTTGCCATGACTAGGTGGGGCCGAGTGGTATAGGCAAATGGGCTGGATTCCCATGGACGCGGGTTTGATCCCTGCCTCAGACAATTGATTTTTTCTACTGCAAACATATTATCTTCAGTACTGCATGTGGCTGATGCCCTGCTCCATGAGCGCCTTCCCAGCCTTGGTCTTCTCTCTTTTACTCCAAACATGCTCCTTCGTTACTTTTCGCTTAAAGGCCAGCTAAACTAGCAGCCTAGGGGGTCTGTATCAGTACAGTTCGTCACCCCCAACGAACAAAACCGTAATAGGAAAAAGTCAATTTTACAGGATCAACAAAAAACTGATTATCTTGATAACTATCACACTTATTAAGTTCATTTTATCACCAAAAAAGGGTATTTTTTGGGTTGAATTTGTGATGACATAATTTATCAATTTTTATTAATAAAACCAATAAAATAGTAGAAATGTATTTTAACAATCAATGCTATGGATATATTATACGTAAAGACACTTTACCATAGTGTTCGACGGAAATCCTAAAGCGGTGTTAAACCAGTAAGCGCGTATTGCAATGCTGTTCATTGCTAAATACGATTATACGATGCTATCATATATATTTTTTTGCTGTTCTATTCGATGGCATGTCTTACATATACATTACGGTAAAGACATATTACCTGGTTCTTTAAGTAATTATGTTTATGTTACTGAATAGGTACACTGTCTGTATACTAACACTGTCCCTCGCGTATAGCTAAAAAGAGTGGGATGCATCTCGCGTAAAATATAACGATAGTGTATTTTCACGCGAACAATATTGTAATAACGTATTACTATAAAAGTTTGCCTGTTACGGTTTGGTAATATGTTTTTGTGTTATTAATCGCATAAAGTATCCTATTTAGTTGTCTATAGAATAAAATGTTAAAGATCATTACTTAATTGAGATCTCGGAATTCGAAAAGTAAGCATCACTCAGCCCTGAAAATATTCTCATAGATGTAATAGGGTGCGTGGATACCGAATCCGCAATAAAACCAACTCTATGGTAATGACTACTACCATAGTGTTTGTCGAGGGTGACGAGTTACTCACTGTTTGTTATTAGACAAGACTTTGATCTCGTTGACGAGCGCGTCGACGACGTCGCAGGCGTACTTCACGCGGCTGATGCCGTGCTCCACGAGCGCTGCGAGAGGCGACCCAGCATCGGTCTTCTCTCTTTTACTCCACACATACTCCTTTGATACTTTAAGCTGAAAGGGAATAAATATTTTTGTTGGTAACTTTAATAGGGATTTTATGGTTTGGTAATCCTGTGTTCTTATTGATTTGAATGGACTAGGGAGCTTTAAGTAGCCTTATTTATTAAGTTTTTAATCATCAAGAAAAACATTACCAAAATTATAAAATTCTTTTCTAATTAGTTTGAAAGAAAAAATTACTACTTTTTCATTTTTTTATTTATCAAGCAGTAAACGTGAATGTATGAGGTCTGAACATAATAATCATCTTTGTTTGGGACATACAAATCTATTTGTTTTAAAACTTACATCACCAGTCTTCAGGAGATGCTGGTTTTGTCCTTTGAAGTGAAGTAGCCATGATGCTGCATCAAGGGGCAGGTCTACAAAGCCTTCGTGAGTGTGAGAGTTTGACATTTCCTTGCTCCTAGGCAACCTCCTTAGCCATTCTGAGACTGTAACATATCACAGTTGATGGTATGGTAAAAATAATGACAGAGTAGTCAAAGGAACCTGCCTGCCACTGCAGATCAAAGCAAATGACCACCAGGCCACTCCAATGTACCATCACCTATAATAACAACTATAAAATATAAATTTTAAACAAATTACCTATTTGAAATATCACTATGTTTTATGCTAAATATAAAACATTTACAAGCAGTTATGCTTTACAAAAGATCCAAAATAATGGAATGAATGGATCATACAAATGACCTGCCTGATGGATAAATACTGGATAACTACACTTACTTTTAATGGTAAATAAATATTGAAAAAAGATTCTTACCCCATGGGATGTGTACAATCAGGTAACCATCATTGTGTGCGTAGTGAAGGAGATGTGCCATTGTCAAGGACTTACCAGTGCCCTTTTCACCATCTGAATTTGTGCTAAGGAACTTAAGATTTGTCATTATTGTTAGCAACATTATTATTTGTAGTAGAATATACGCAACAAAGTTGAAGAAAGAGCAGAGTCGTAAAAACACACATTTAGAAAAATATTCAAAAGGATACACAGTACATATCGGATGGCTGGCTTGTCTAAATCTGAGGATTTGATGCAGTTTATGAGGTCAAGCGCAGGTTGCCGGATCATTAAAGAAGTTTCTGTAAAGGTTTTGGTCTGTTTTTGAAAACTTTTTGGAAGTCCACCCTGGCTAAACAATTGCTTACAAGTCTCTTGATTCATCGTGTAGAAAAGACCGATTTGCTTTTCATTCTGCTGTGCCTGATAAAATAAGTAGGAATAGCATGAAAGTATCAATAATACATATTAACACTTTAATGGACAGTAGACTGCTGCAGATAGCAGTTATAACAATAAAAACATCTATTGTGTCTTTCTGTCTGTCTTTCGTCCGTCAAAGTGTTAAAGACATTACGCAAAGTTTTATTTATTAATTATTATTTGCTAGCAAAGCAAATTGAATAAATAAATTATGTTCTTACTGGAGAAACTTCACTGGTTCTGAATGTTACTGCTTGGGAGTAGCGTCGGCATAAATGTATCCAATTACGGGATAACATTTTAAATAGTGTAATTTGTTATCTTTATTTATATTTTGCAGGAATTCGCGAGAGGGATACTACGTATCAGACTGCCATCTGTCATACGTTTGGTGCAAGTGTTACGATTTCCGAGCGATACTGACATTAATAGTTTTAATTTTTTTTTTTTTTTGCCCTTGCTCTGGCTAGCGTGATGGTGTGGCTACTAGTGCTATAATATTTTTTATTTTGTTACCAAGGTTTTAAATGAAAGAAATGTTTTATTTATTTATTTTTTTATTTTTTATTCTTTTTAAATATTTTTCATAAGCCAGCTTCTGGTAATATGGCAAATTTTTACCTTCTAGCCTCACAATATCAACACCTTTCAAAATTTTGTTTATTGTGTTACACCAATTATATATTGTGAATCGGATGACGATCTGCAAGAAGTATTGGTGCACGAAATCTTTGTGCTCGGGACAGTTTACCAAATCAATAGTATCTATTTCATTTTTGATATTTTTTAATAAATCTTTTGTATGAGCATTTTTTTCTAAAAACTCATTTGTTTTATTTAATACTGTCCCGAAGCACCTAACAGCTACTCCGGATGGGTAACTCAGCTTGCGGCTATTATTGGAGGCTTTAAATTCTTTGTAGCTTATCCAATTATGTATTGTTTCATTTTCATTGCTTGTCAAAGATTTTTTGCATGAGGAACAAGGGTTCTTTTCTAAAATTTTTCGAATTACCCATCCAGTCACATAAGCCTTAGAATGAGTACTAAGTCTCTCCTTTCGTGCTTGCTCCAATATTCCTTGAGATTCTGGTTCGGAACGACCCAGCAGAACATTATTTTGTGTCTCTTGATGTAGACCTTCGTTTTCATCTGTTTGAAAAAGACATTGAAGATTGATTAATTGTTCTGCTGGGTCATCCTCACAATTAAACCCATCTGAGTGAAATTTAATCACGCGAGTGATGGTCAACGCCTTGTATGTATTTATAAAATTGTGGCAGGTAGGGTCTGTGTTACGATAATTATACGCCCTTACCTGACCAAAATAATTTTCCACAGGGTCTGTATTGAAATACCTAGGGCGCATAATTCTTAAATCATTTGATTTGAATACCTGCCACAATCTCATGTAACTGTTTAGTGTTGTCACAAAATTTTTTAAGGTGGGCACAGACTTTTCACGACCATTGTCCATGAACTTAATTTCTTCAAGATTTTTTATAGCATCTACCCAAAACTTGTGGTGCTGGGTACAATCCTTCACTGCGGTCCGCAATGTTTTACCCTTCGCAGCTTTAGCTGTGGCAGCTGCACCATTCACGGAGTCAAATAAGTCATCGAAAAATGACACCGTCTCCGCAGTATTTTTTAATGTCTCACTGACTGGTGTTCCGTCAACATAAGTAGCTGTAACAACAGAATTGTATGTTATTTTATGACTGCATTCTGGAGCTCAAAAAGAGCACCTATAAGACGTAGGTAGCTACTTGCATAATTATATTGCTGCCTTTAATTTTAAGACATGTAAATCTTTAATAATGTTGCTAGCAAAGTGACATGAGAAAGTATTTATTTATTTATCATAAACATTGTTTAGGGGTAACTTACAGAACTGTGAAGTGTAGGAAAGTGCAGCAGCTACAGATTTGCTGAGCACGCGCACGCAGTTCTTCACCTGGAAAGCAAGTAATTTGGATTTTAAATTATAAATAAAATGATAATAAATTATGCAAACTATTTCAAAAGGTTTAATAGTTTTAGGTACTATCAGTGTCAAATAAAGGCACCTTTTGAACAAAGAAAACTAACTCGCATGATATCCATCCATTTGACAGCAATCGTGATGCCACAAACAGATACATGCAGGACATTTTCATAGTGGGTAAAAATTCTGAAGACTTACATTCTGATTTAATAATAGGTTTTGATTTAAATAAAAAAATCTTACCTTCATTTTTTTTATTTTTGCTGGTATGACATGCTCGTCATTTAATTTATGCAAGATTCTTGATTGTGTGTGGCTGCAGTCAGTTTTGTAAACGTCTACTATATCTTGCCACTTTGAAATCTTTCCTTTCCATTTTATATCTTTGGAAAGAAAGTTATTTCTTATCCCTTTAATGAGGTGGGATGGGTCATATATGACACTAAGTTTGGAGTATCCAATGATGACAGTATCATCTGTAAAATACAGAAAATTTCTTTCATATACTGAAATATTGAAAATTACATGCTATTGTTAATATCATCATCATCATAGGCCTTTTCCGTCTTTTTCAGACGATTAAAATGCATTAACGCTAAGATGTACACTTTTTAGTGTGGCTATGCAAGCCAATTAATTTATTGTTTATATATATTAAATATGAATGAAGCAGTAGTAATAACTAGCTTTGTAAAATTCTGACCTGGCTCTTCATTTCTAAGTAATTGCTCTCGCCTCGTGTCTTCTTGTAAGTTACGTACAGCAGATTGGAAAGCTGTGCCTTGGTCGCAACCAAGGACTATTGGTTTCAAACCAATATCAGCAATAGCCGATACAACATCTTTTATAATCTTTTTTAACTCTGGCCCAGACGTAGCCCCCTCACAAAAATAATATGCAATAGGCTGCTGCCACTTATGGACTGCTCCACGTGCCATAAAAACCAAAACATGGTCAGCGAATTTATTTTTTCTCTCAGTCAGGTCGACAAACCCATGAATTTTATCTTCTTTTGAATTATATGATAGTCCCATTCCCAGTGCCATTTCATCGAATAGGATCGAACAATATTTTTTTGAGTTCTCCCAGCTGTCAACCTGAAATAAAGATTTTTAAAATATTAAATGTCTATATGTATTCAATCAATTCATGGATTGGTGGCTTTATGCGTTATCGCACAGTCTATATGTATCTACATGTGCATTTTTTTGGACCTATATTGTAAAATAAATACATAAAAATTATAATTAAATGTGAAAAATTATATATTTAAAATTTCATCCATCTATTGAGATAATAGATACTTTATTATATATATACTTTCTTTTTATAATATTAAAATCATATAATTTTTAAAAATAACTAATGTTTTTAGATAGTTACCTCCTTTTTCATAAGAGTGAAAAATTGGGGGTTGATACCAGCCTCAATCTTTAATCTGGATACCATCTTATTTAAAGTTGATGAAGATGGTAAAATGAAAATTTTGTGCAAAAAACGGTAGCATTTTGGGCTTTGTTTCATTATAGCCAATGCTATCAGTTTTTCCTCTAATGTGAATCTGCGACCTTTTTTCATTTTCGTGCACAGGTTGATTTGCATTTCAATGATTTTCTTAGCATATGGGTTCATTTTGTCTGCCATTTTTTCAAAAGAATTCTCCTTTGAAAATTTTATAGCTCTTTTAGCCCGACGATGATAGTCAGCTTGATTTTTGGCTTTTGTGTATTCTTTGTAGATAAGCTTACAGGTGGGTGTTAACTTATTAAGTGTGTGAATTATTCTTTTCCTTCCCGACTTTTTAGGGGTTCTTGTAATTGTATTCTCATTTTTAGCTTTGCAAGCATCTGAAAAATTATACCATTAAATAATAAAATGACAACTCTGTATATTATATAACTAAAATCTTAAGATGTTGAATGACTTCATGTAAAAAAATTATCTAGTGAACTAAAAGTTAAAAGAAAAGATGAAAATAAGAATAAATTTATTTTATTAGTTTAATATTAGCCTAGACATAGTAAATTTATTTATAAGCAGGTACTCACAATTACTACACTACACTAACTAAATTACATACATACTTATAGTGAATTTTATTTGTATTATAAACTAAGTAAAAATTTACCTTTATCTGTGGCATCAATGCAAACCATTTATTTTAAATCTATTTTGGTTTCTTATAACAAAAGTGTATTTCTCAAAATACTTCATGCAAAGAAAATGTTAATTAATAGATTATTACAATTTAATTATACTAAAATAAAGATTAAGAGAATTTAAGATTTGTGGCTCATAATAATTAATTTACATGATTTCAACAAACCTGTAGTAGGTGTTTGAGAACGGACTTCAACTCTCAGAATATTTCGTGAAGGTTCCTTATTCCCACTGTCCGTGACATGAGTAGCATCGAGGGGAATGACACCATAACTTTGTTCACTTGATCCTGGAACACCTAAAAAATTAACAAGATTAGATTTGTACAAAGAAGTATATACTTTTATTGTGTTAAAGAATTTCAGTTTAAGAGAACTTACTGCTTTCAGGGACGCTTAGCTCGATTTTGTTCTTAGTAATTGTTTTTGATTCCAATTGTTTAGGTATAAGAACCTTCCTGAAATTCGAAGCATCTGAAAATAGACAAAAAGATTCTTTCAATTTTAGCAGCACATTAAGTTGCCATAAATGCAAGGCAATTGATTTATTATATTATGATATTGAAAAAGAATAATGAAATACTGCTACTGACCAGAATTTGATGTTGGAGGTAAATCTTTGGCATATGTGTGGTCAATGTGCCTCTTCCTGCTGTAACTGTGATCAACTTTTGGATCCACATTTTCTGGAAATAAAATACAATACAATATTGAGTGTAATATATTCTTATAGCCTCATAAGACCAGTCAGTAACCGGTTGTAATTTCTGAGGAACTATTTTTAAAGCTAGATTGCGGAGATAAGGATCCAGAACTCAAATGTAGACACAGCGTTGATTCTCATATAGGATAGGTACCATAATAAATACATAAAAACCTACTTTGATATATGAGTTTCAACTCTCGGTCATAGTGGGGGCTGTCTATTTGTACCTGGACCATGATTTCTCACAAAATTTATAAAATTTTAAATCAAAATGTATGGCAGCCCGCTTGGGTGCACCCAGGCCCAGATATCAATAAATTTAGCTTTGAAATGAAATATTGGAAACAAATGCAAATGAATATGTACATACTACGTACATACCAAAACGGAATTGTTTTAAAAACACCATGTGATGATTTTCTTAGGGAAAGAAGATTTAGTTGTGACTTGGGTGGGACATCAAAAAGGTTTAGCAAAATAATTAATATGTCACGGATTATTTACCTTTACATTCTGGAACTCCAGTTCTGATTTCAGCAGGTGTAAATAGGGTCGGATATGCATCATACAACAGACGCGAGTTCTCACGAACGAATCTTCTTTCAAAATGTTTGTGACATACAAACAAATTACGAATAGAAGATATGTTTAGATTATCATCATTCAGGCACTGAATCCACTTTGACAAACGATTTTCGTTACATGGAAATTTATGTAACATAGCGTCCTTGCGCGTGCTGCTACAATTACGTACACAACACTTAAAGTACATGATTAATTAATAGCGTCCAGTTCGCAAACAAATCTCCAAATACACACAATATACATAAATAACGCGTACGGGCACGGAATAAAGAGTAAAGCAGAAAATTACAGTTAAAGTGGAGAGAAAGAGCACTCGATCGACACAATAACAGTAATGGCGGCGGCTGGCGGGCGGCGGCACGTCACCTACGTCACCAAAACGTCACTTTGCGTCTGGGGTGCGAGTGGGCGGGGGGAAGGGCAACTGTCAGTATCGCCTGGAAATTTTCAATATGGCGTCGCTTAGTACGGCATGTTTTTTTTGTATGAAGATTATAGGCCGTGCGAGTAACATACAAACCTAACCTCGAAAATTTTATGTCAAATTAATTTGACGTCAGTCGGCACGTCAATCAATATGAGTTTTTTTATACAACAGCTTTGGCACTAACATTTAAGCCCTAGGTGGGCTTCTTGCCCATCTTGCCGCTTTTAAATTGCAAAGCCGCGTTTCCACTAAGCAACATAATGTACAATTTGTTGAAAGTTAGTATTTATATATTCTTGGGTTATATGACGATATAAATAAATAAATATTTCACAACAATCACACCAATTCTCTGTGGACCACTGCACCAAGCGGTCGTCAAATGATATGTATGTACTGTTTTCCTAGCGTCAAATCTTACATAATTAATTGAACGACGCGCGCAGTTTTGCAATTTTGCCAAACATTTTGAATGGATTGTAAATTTTAATCAAACAAAGAAATAGTTAGGGGCAAATTTTATTAACATTATGACTTTTTCAGCAATCTCTTTTTTTTAAACAGACTTGTTGGTCTTGCTTCAGAGAACTCTTCTATGTTCCCATTTTGATCTTTTCTCTCCACTATATCACGGATAACTATTGTTCTATTTATATTAGGAGTCTCCTCATCATCATCAGTTTGCATAAAACTAACTGTTTTTACTGATGGACTTTCCATTTCACTTGTCAATATTTTTTTCTTAATAGTTTTTTTGAGTATAGATGTTGCTTCACTGCTAAATAAACTTTTGTATGCACTATAAATATCACTGGGTTTCTGTATTCCTTTGTTTGAATCATATGGTTCATTAGATGGAGGCACATCACTGTGTTTGAATGTTATCTCTAATGTGTTACTGTCATCCTCATCTGCAAAAGAAACACTGCGTTTGATTTCTTTTGCTGGTATTTTGGTAGTGTCATCATCTTCATCATACTCTATGTCTTCATCTTCAATTATGTCATCCAACCTGGAATAAAATATTGTAAAATTATCACTATTCCCCAATAATACTGCATAATGTGTATAAATTACATGTGCACTTTACCTATCCATTTCATCTTCTAGTTCATCCAGCTTCTCCATCTCATCGAGCCTGCTTATCAAATCGTTCTCAGTTTTACTCTTACTCCTCTCCTTGTATTTGAGTTCTTGTAACTTTTCTTCCAATTCATTTTGTCTGTCTATGACTTTTTGCAATAAATCTAATTTTGACACTGGTGGTTTTTGTAATTTAAGTCTGCCTTGATTTGTATTTTTTAATTCTGTTTGAACAGGTTTTATAAATTCCTCTTCTTCAACAAATATGTTTAGTGATTTGCCATTTTCACTCTCATCTTCTTGTCTTTCCATGCTGAGAAGTTCATTCTCTAATTCTTCTTGCAGTTCAAGTTCTTCAAGCCTATTCCATAGTTCTTCATCTGTAATTTTTTCTTTCACTTCTTCTTTGCCTTTTGATTGTGTTTTATAATGCTTTACATTTTCTCTGTGCTTTTTCCTCCATTCTTTTTCCTGGTCTTCGGTGTACTCCTCCACTATTTCTTGGCCTCCTGAGTCTAGTATATTTTGTTTTCTAAACAATAACTGGTTTTCTAGATAGTCTTTTTCCTTTCTGTATATATTGACTTTAGACTGGGCATCTGAAAGATGTAATAAAAAAGTTCATTTTAGTAACATATATAATGAATTTAAACTTTTGTGTTACATTTTAACACTAACTACTGGTCTAAATGCGTATTAGGTACTCACTGCTTGAAGTTTCGGTTGGTTGCAGCTCACATTGACAGTCTGCTTGTGACCACGACAGTCTGCAATCCAGCAGAAATGTCAAGATGTGAGTACCTAATACTCATCAAAATAAATCGCTTTTTAGACCCAATAACCAGTAATATATGATAATGACATTATTTAATGGTGAATGATATGACCAGGGTTGCCAACTTTTCCAGCCGCCATAAACGGACAACAAATTTAATCTGGTCATACTTGGTCAAAATCGAAATAAAAACCATTAACACGAGTCTAATGAATTTTATTAAGATTTAAGAAAAATACAGATGTCAGCTAAAATAGAGTTTGAAGAATTTCTAGGAACATTATTTTTTCTTAAAATTATACTTGGTCTCGCTTTTCACATTTTTGACTAAAAATTTTCCTGCATCTGTTCTTAGAAATGTTTCAAACTCTGAACAGATGAAATTATAGTTAAACATCACCATCAATTCTGCCTTCACCATTTCGACCTTCAGACGATTTCTTTTGTCCTGCCAAATATTTTTCATGACGCTAAATATGCGTTCTACAAACGCATTTGAAGGTGGAACCGCAAATATGGTCTGTAATATTCTTAGAAGATTTGGGGCTTTAGTATTTTTAAAAAACGCAGCCCACAATAAATCAGCTCTTTTTTGTTAAGAATAGTTTTATAACAAAACCTCTTTTGTATTGTTTTTGATAACCTTTTAACTCATTGTTACCTAGCAACCGTTGTTGATTAAAAATATATTTGGCTGTCACAAATCTACGATCCTTTTATTTAATTTTATTTGATAAAATTAAGCTCTAACATGGTAGCAGAGCGTGAGGAATCGAAGTGAAAGCTTTAAATAAATAGAGTGGGTGATAAACCAAGTTTTAAACCAATACGAGAAAGTCAAAGATTTCAAAATGCAATCAAGTTGCAAAATTGACATTGGACTCTTGGAAGGAACAAAGAACTGGTGTACATGGAAATTTAAAGCCACATTGTTACTTAGAGGTATGTCCGGAGGATTAGACGCAGTAAGCGGTATTCTCCAGAAACCAATGAAACCTACTACTAGCGATTCGCAAGAAATTTCGGAGTATAACAAAGCCCTCGATTATTACAACAAAACAGATAGTTCCGCATTACTATTGCTTACTGCAAATATGTCAGACGAAACTCTTCAAAAGATAATGCGCTTTAACTCATCTAAAGAAGTTTGGGTCGAATTACATCGTTTATTCGACGGCAAGTCTGAAGACAAGAGTTACGCACTTTGCATGGAGTTTTTCGGCTATTGTAAAGATCCGTCACATGACATCATAACTCACGTCTCCAAAATCAAAACCATTTGGGCAGATTTGAAAACCGAATTGATGAAGGTAGAAAAACAGATTTACCAGATATCCTGTTAATCTGTAAAATTCTAGATACATTACCTGAAGCATATTTTTCTTTTAAATCAAGCTGGTTACTGATGTCAAAGACAGATAAAACAATAGAAAATCTCATAACGCAACTTTGTCCAGCAGAGGCTCTAGCAATACAGAGTAGCAAAGAGAGAGATAAAGCAAAGAAGAAATGTGGATACTGTGGAAAAGTCGGGCATAAAGTCAGACAATGTTATAAATGGAAAGCTGACGGTAAACCAACCAAGCCAGAAAATAATCAGAGATCAAGCAATTTGAACCTAATGTTGCTGGCAGTTACTACGGATGTAAACTCAACGCTAACGAACTGTGATACAGCTTCTTGGTTTGCTGATAATGGAGCAACTAACCATGTCACGTGCCGGAAAGATTTTTTCTCCAGTTTCGAGCTTTTTAAAGACACCCGTACAGTGACGACTGCTAATGGTGCTAATGTCAAAGCTGTTGGCAAAGGTACTGTTGACTTGAGAACTTTAATCAATGGCAAGGAATCCAGAGTAAGCCTCTGTGATATATGGTACGTACCTGATATTATGCGAAACCTATTTTCTGTACTGGCCACTCAAGACAGACTAACCAATAGTGTTTTTATGTCTGAAACGGAACACTGCTCGCTGAAAGTTGATGGACACGTGATTCTGACTGGCACAAGAGCCAAGAATGGGGGCTAATACAAGCTTAACGTAGAGACTATTACTAAGTCCACAAATGCTTTGTCAGCAGATAACCTTTTTTTTTTTTTTTTTTTGCGTCAGGAAATGCAGTTACGCATTCCCAAGGCCCTGGGTTCGGGACACCTGGGATATGTGGGACTCGGAACTCTTGGGAAAACGGAGACCCCTACCCACTAAAACCTGACGGTGGTCATCTTCGGCGCAGTATGGAAGGGAACCGGGATCCCCGACAAGGGACTCTTCACGGGACCCTTCCGTGCGCAAGGCCGCCTCGCAGCCAGCCTCGGGAGGAGCAAAGCTCAACTCCAGTGCACGATAACACAGACCACTGTGTCCGAAGACACGCGTTACCGTCTTCCTCGGGATCGCAAACCGAAGCACAAGCAGGCCCCCCCGCGTGCGTCTCGCGACCCCAAGGGCCCTTTTAGTCGCCTCTTACGACAGGCAGGGATACCTCGGCAGTATTCTACTCCCCTAACCGCAGGGAACCTCCGGGGTTAGGCACCGTCACCCCGGCGGCGTCGCCTCCTACGTCGGGCGGGATTGTCCAGCTCGCGCTGGCGCTCGGCGCTCACCTTCTGCGACACGACGGCGTCGCAGAAGGAGAGCACCGCATCCCACGAGCTCGCGCTCGCCACCATGGAAGAAACCACGGAAGGCAGCGAGAGGTCGCGCCCGATCACGGCGATGAGCGTCTCGCGCTCGTTTGCCCAAGCTGGGCAGACCTCCAGCGTGTGCTGAGCCGTGTCCTCACTGGAATCACAGTGGTGACAGGCATCGCTCGCCTCCCGTCCGATCCGGCACAGATAACTCCCGAAGCAGTCAGCAGATAACCTACTACAACTTTACCACGAACGGTTAGCTCATCAGAATAAGAAACACGTTAAAGGAGTTATTGAACGAGAACTTGGAATTAAAGTTCGTCTAGATTCAGAATTATGTACCGGATGTATTTATGGAAAAACTCACCGAAAAACATTTGGAACAAGAGAACGAGCTAAGGAACCCGCAGAAATTATACACGCTGATGTTTGCGGTCCATTTCCTCCTTCTTTCAATAAATTTCGTTACTTCGTTCTGTTCAAAGATGACTTCAGCAAGTATCGTCACGTTTATTTCATGCGACAGAAATCGGAAGTTTACTTGAAGCTCCGACAGATGTTACAAGAATGTAAAGTGGCTGGACATTCTGTCAAAGAATTTCTGAGCGATAATGGAGGTGAATTCGACAATGAAAATGTAAGATGCATTCTACAAGAAGCTGGGATAAGGCAAAGGCTCACAATGCCTTACACGCCGCAACAAAATGGGCTTAGCGAGCGTGAAAATAGAATCCTAGTCGAAGCAGCTCGTACAATGATGTATGCTCATGAAGAATTACCCCGCGCTACTTGGGCAGAATTGATAAATACTGCTACATACGTTATAAACAGAACTGGTCCAACTCTTGTAAATGGCAAATCGCCATTTGAATTGTGGTTTAAGAAAAAGCCAGCAATAAGTCACCTTAAAATTATTGGATGTGAATGTTATGCTCATATACCTCAACAAAAGAGAGTGAAACTTTCTAAAAAGGCTGAAAAATGCATCATAATTGGATATGATGGTGATGAAGGCTACCGATTACTGAGTGAGAGTGGAAAACTCATAAGGTCAAGAGACGTTACATTTAATGAATTAGTACTTGCACCGTGTGGCTTAGTTGATTCGGAAGAACAGCACTCAGCTGAAATCTATGTTCCACTTTCAGAACCACCGACGTGTGATGCAAAGGGGGATGATCACACTGAAAACAGCTCGGATCGCACTACAAGTAGCACTGATGAGCTTAGTTCAACTGTACTCCCTCCCACATCGTTGGATCGTGTTGATAGTCAGGAAGATGGAAACCAACAAGAATCATTTCAACCGTCTACAGAAGCATCACTGCCAGAATCACCTGTTTATGATGATGACGATGATAATGATGATGCTTATAATGATTCTGAGGCACCAAGGAATTTGGATGATATAGCTGAGATAGCAACAAGAATGACTCTACGTGACAGAAGTCAGATACGACGACCTAATCGATTTCAAGATTGTATTATGATGTCGGCTGATGTTAATGAAATCAATGAACCAAAAACCTATAATGAAGCAATTTCCAGTCCGCATAAAGATCAGAGGGTCAAAACAATGGAAAATGAGGTGAAGTCTTTAAAGGAGAACAAAACCTGGATACTGGTTGATCTTCCAAAAGACAGAAAGCCCATATCCTGTAAATGGGTTTACAAGGTTAAAACCAACGCCGATGGCTCTCTAGACAAATTTAAGGCGAGATTAGTTGCTCGTGGGTATACACAGAAAAAGGGCATTGACTATGATGAGACTTTCAGCCCAGTTGCCAAGATGACGACAATTAGATCTGTCTTAAGCGTCGCTGCAAACGAAGGTTTGAAACTCACACAGTTTGATGTGTCAACAGCATTCTTGTATGGTTCACTAAGTGAAGAGATCTACATGAGTCAACCGGAAGGCTACTCTGATGGATCAAAGAAGGTGTGTAGACTCAAGAGAAGTCTATATGGCCTCAAACAAGCACCTCGGTGTTGGAATAAATGCATGGTGGATTATTTAAAGACTATTGGATTTAAACAAAGTGATACTGACCCATACCTATTTATCCGAAACCGTGGGAGTAACAAAATCATTCTCGCTCTCTATGTAGATGATGGCCTGGTTGCTGCAACAAATCAGGAAGATTCTGAGAAGTTTCTTAGAGAGTTAAAGAGAAGATTTAAACTCACTATTAAAGATGCATCCTATTTTCTAGGATTAGAAATAAAATACCAGGATGGTGGTATTAAAGTATCACAAAAGCACTATGCTGAAAAAGTTCTAGATCGTTTTGGTATGAGCGATTGCAAACCTGTTACAACTCCTATACTTAAAGATGGATTGCCTGATCTGGATAAAGAGGTGGTAGAATCAACTTTGTTTCCGTATAGAGAAGCTGTGGGAGCACTTGCCTACTTAACAGTTGGAACTAGACCTGATTTGGCATACGCTGTAAGCGTTGTATCCCGAACTCTAGAAAATCCTTCGAAAGATGACATCCAGAAACTGAAACGTGTTCTAAGATACATCAAGGGAACTTTGGAATATGGAATAATCTTCAAAAGGAGATACAATACTGGAATTTTGGAATGCTATAGTGATTCCGATCATGGTGGAGATAAAAGTACCAGACGATCGACGTCAGGTATATTATGCTTATACTCTGGTGGAGCAATATCTTGGGCGAGTCGACGACAAACATGTGTTGCCATATCCAGTACCGAAGCAGAACTGGTTGCTGCCAGCGAAGCAGCAAGAGAAATTGTTTGGATAAAAAAGACTCTTCAGTGAAATATCTGAGTTAAAGGAGATACCAAAACTGAAGATTGACAATGATGCAGCAATAAAGATCTCACATAACCCAGAACTTCACAGAAGAACTAAGCATATTGCTATTAGACATTTTTATGTAAGAGAACTCGTTGCTGATGGCGAGATATGTGTGGAATATGTTCCCAGTGAGTTCCAATTGGCGGATTTTCTGACCAAGGCACTACATAAGCCACGGATTGAGTCGATAGCAATGAAAATTGGTATGGTCCGTTAAGGGTTACCAAAAAAGGGAGGATGTTAAGAATAGTTTTATAACAAAACCTCTTTTGTATTGTTTTTGATAACCTTTTAACTCATTGTTACCTAGCAACCGTTGTTGATTAAAAATATATTTGGCTGTCACAAATCTACGATCCTTTTATTTAATTTTATTTGATAAAATTAAGCTCTAACATTTTTGGGTTTGTTTCCTGACTCTGTTGGTCCACAGGTTCCACTGGTTCCACAGTTTTTTGGTTGTTTTTTAGCTCCTGAACTACTGTATTCAGCAAACAAATTTCTGAGAATAGTTGGTCGCCATCAAATTTAACACCTAGCTTCTCCGCAACCATGACTACGTCCGTGAATTCCAGCTCTTCGTTCAAATTGAATGGAGTACACAGTTTATAAAAAGAAGTGTTGCTGAAATCAAACCACTTCGTCAAATATTGTAATACTCGATCATACACATTCTGCGCGTCATCTATAAACTTGATGCGATCTCCGGGCGAAATTTTCGACAGTGATTGCTGTATCTTGAATCCGTAGAATTGTTTTTCTTTTCTGGCGGCGATTTCACTTCGTAAGTTTTCGAAGATCGTATACACTTCTGTTATTTGGACATAGTTACTTTGTACGATATTTATATACTTGGTTATGAGTCCCATTATGTTGTGCACAAAATATAAGTATATTTCAGGGAGCGACAGTTTGTTACAAAGCTGGTGAAGATTATCTTCCGCCGCCGATTCTTGAGAAAGGAACATCCAGATCAGAGAATCCTCTGTCGACTTCGTCTTTTCCTTGCTCTATGAAGTATGTTTTTACCGCCGGCCAGTCTAACAAAAGTCTATCTACAGCGGGGAATAGAGTGCAGAATCTTGTCGGAACATGACGGAGTAGATTTTTGTATTCCACATCTAAAAACTCGAATATTTGCTTGAAGTGCGCCAATTTCTTCGCACTTGATGAAAACTCATTAAACACTTTTATGACGAATGATTCAATGTCATAAGGTAGCATCCTTAGCGCAAACTTAGCAGTGTTATGCAAAATATGCATCTGACAATGTCCAGCCACAAGCTCTGGTAGATTCAACGTATTCTTTAGGTGGACAAATACAGATTTGTTTTTTCCATAGTTTACCTAACAATTATCAGCTCCATACGAAACTAAATTACTTGGGTCAAGGTCAAGTTTCTTGATGCACTTTATCATATTTTCGGCTATGGCAGCGGAAGTCTCATCTGAATCTTCGTAGAAGTCGATGATAAAAGATGTCGTACCTTTGGCTGCATTGAAGAACCGAATTACAACAGGATATAACTTGCAGTTCCCCTTGTTTGAAGCGTCGCAAGCTATCGAATACGGTGCTTGGTCTACATCTTTTAGAACCAACGATAGTGCGTGAGGTGCGAGTACATTTTCAACGATCGCTTCAGCCTTTGTACGACCGTATTGAATTTTCGGAGCGATTTTAGAGTCTGGAAATATACATGGTAAAAGCTTATTTTCACAATCTTGAGATAAATAGCTATGATGATGTTTTACACCATGATAGGTTAACATCAGCTCCGCAAACGCGACTCTTTCTTCTTCTGCACTACCAATCTTAGTGAAGAACTTACTTAGAAGCGACGACTGACTGGCTGATTGGCACTTTCGAACATGTCCCATAGTCTGCTGATGGTGTTTAATGGCTTTCACCCCATCGTGTTTAATAGTAAAAGTGGTTCTATACATTTTACAAAAAGCTGTTGTATCGTCTTCTTTGCTAAGCCACTGAGAAAAACTTTCGTCCGTTAGCCATTCGTCATGAAAACAACAATATCTTTTTTTAACTTTTGGAGGAGTTTCACTCATTTTGGCATTGGCAGTCAATATATCTATCACACACGTACAGGCAGTTAATATCTATTAGGTATTAACACACTACTACTAAATTAATTAGGAACTTAAAAAGCAAGTCTTCAAATCACAACACGATGAAACGAAACAAAAGCGGGCGTTACACTTGACGAACAAAACGAACTGATGCCGCCCACTCGCCCGCGCCGCGTCGCCGCGCCCGCCACCCGCCACCCGCGGGCCCCTCGCGGCCTGCATGCCTACCTGCCTGCATGCATCCATCCATTGCCCGCCGTCGCCGGTGAATTAGCAACGTCGCGTTCATGATTTTATCTGACCGGACAAATTGCATCCGGTCGGAAGTTTGCGACCGGACCCAACAATTCCGTCTAAAACCCAACAGTCCGGGCGAAAACCGGACGGTTGGGAACCCTGGATATGACATATGATTTTTTATGTTTCGAAAAACTCATTGCACTTTAACCTCATGTCAATCAATAGGACGATATTGGCTAACGGGGATTGAACCAGCGTTAGTTTGTGCAAAAATCATTACCTTTAATTCTGTGCTGTCGTAGTATTTCAGCCTGGGCAATAGAGCATTTAGTGAAGTAATCAGCTCCCATCGCCACTGTAACCTCGTTGGTGTGTTTCAGCTCGCCTCTAAACAAGATCCTGCTGCCGATCGGGACTAATATAGGGACGGTCAACTTCTCCGCATACTGATGGAGGTTCAGAGACTTCAAATTGTTCAAATAGTCTTCCCAAAACCGCAAGTTTCTTGCATTTTCCAAAACACTCTGCAAACGGTAGATTCACGTCATAATTAAATATCGAACTTAACTAAGTACAAAATCAATAACAACCTAAATGTCACCTTAGAATATATATTTTCAAGGATATTCATGTTGTTCAAAAGGATATTTTTCAATACGAAAACAACAACAAATTAAACACTCAGGAATAAAAGTAAGCTCAAGTAATGTTTGAGTTTGCGTTGCGTCAACATGACAGCATGAAAAACTGACGTTTGACTTAACTGATCGGAAATTGACTAATTTATCAATTACTGCCCATTGATTTGTTAAAATTTTCTGATCTTTCAAACCTTCCCTGGACTACCACGAATATTTCAAGACTAAAATTATTCAAATCGGTTCAGCCGTTCTCGAGTTTAAGCGAGACTAACGAACAGCAATTCATTTTATATATAAGACTAGCTTTTTCCCGCGACTTCGTCCGCGTTAGGTAGTTTTTTTTGAATGCGTTGTTTTTCCGTAATACCTATTTTATCCTAATACTAGTTGACCCGATAGACGTTGTCCTGCCCGTTCCTTTTTTTTATTTTAGATCTTTTAAACCTTCCCTGGACTTCCACGAATATTTCAAGACTAAAATTATTCAAATCGGTTCAGCCATTCTCGAGTTTTAGCGAGACTAACGAACAGCAATTCATTTTTATATATAAGAGAAGAAGAGAAAAGAGATTAACGGATCGAAGAATTTCAGAACGGAAACGTATGACGTGACGTGACATAATAATTTTAACATTTTACTAGTGTTGAGGAGTACATGAGGAGTTAACACTTATGTCGATAAAATTCTTCTTAATTCGATAAGCTCTGTTAATTTTTTTGATTTATCTCATTCATAATAAGGTTGCTTCACTTGCTTTGTGTACACTGCACTGACCTCTATTACTACACACTGGACAGGCTGTTCCATACAAATGACGGCTAATTTTGTGTGCTAATTTGAAGCGCCACTGCGAGTGTCCCGAGAACTAATTTTGACGTTTATTGCAAATGGCCACCGTAGAAGATTGCAACAGCGTTGAGGTTTTTAAGTATTTTAATTTTATTTCGTGGTCTTTCATATCATATAGTGAAAGTTAAGCTAAATAATCATGAGTAAATGTGTGTTTTGTAAAACTCGCTACAGAAAAGGGAGTAAAACGTCACTAATTTTAGTTCCATGGACACTCGTATCTGCCTACAGCGCCAAAATGGCGACACTCAAATAAGCACAAAAATATTGTGACAGCAGCCAGTCCAGTGTAAATAGAGGTCAGTGGTACACTGTCATAAGAGCGGATTCTAATAATTATTAACTAATTTATAAAACTCCTTCTCCTTTAATTGAGTATTGAAATTGACACATAAAAGCAGACCTCCTGTCTTTTTGTTTAAATAAAGTTGGTATTCTGGAATCCGATGTGTCTCCCAGACGAACAGTTGTGTGGAACATGATTAAAAATACAAAATTTGATATTATATCGACAATTATATATCACTTCACTACATTTGTCAAAAACATATGGATCGATAGAAGACAGACAGTGCGAATGCGATGCACTAACAAATATCTTGTTTGGAAAATACTGTATTGATCTAGTGCTTTCATATCGCTCTACCTAAGTCTACGATATCCGAGCACAGCTATTGATATTGGGGAGTGCGAGCTGGCAACCGGCGGCCGCTTTTGTTCCGTGTTGGAGTCTACTTGCCATGGAGGAAACTAAGTCCATTCTGCACGAGCTCTATGTGTTTTCCGAGTGGAAACCGGAGCCGGAATACTTGGTGAGTTCTTGGGTGTTCTAATATTAGTCAATATTTTATCTAGGCATCATATTAAACGACCGGCGTCAGTTGCATGTAGTCACTATGTAAGTGGCATTAATGAACTTAAGATGGATTAATTCAAGCTTGCTAATGCTAGGTAAATTTTGTATGCTACTGTTACCCATTCTTTTACTATACATTACTAAATGTTTCAACTGTAACATAAAAAAAAAGAATTATGTGCATACTTAAGTACCACCATGTTTTGACCAGCAAAGTATGTTGGCAATATTAAATCAATAGGTTCTTTTTTACACTATTTATTTTGTTAGTGATATTTTTGTAAGTACTACTGCAAATGCGATTCCTTTGTATTTTTTTAACTGTATGTTATTTTTCAGCAAAAACCTGATAGTCTATTACCTGAACACATTTCAGCGCTATGGCGATGGTTAAAGTTTTTTGGACCTAAGAAAAGTCTTATTGATAGTGTGACAGGGTTAGTATTAAATTTCTTGAATAATATAACTTTTTTGACTGCTCTTCCTATTATTGCTATTCATCGCTCCAGTATATCACATTTTACTGATGAGCTATAAATTATTTTTATTATAAATCATATTTTACTCATCTCCGTGTTGTATTGTAGCTACAAAGAGCGACAGCAAAAATGGCACATAGCGCTTGGCGATGAGGGCAAAGTGATTGCGGTGCTAACAGATAACATACTTGAGATCCGAACAAAGAGATCCGAGTATGCCACAATTGCTGCCAGAACTACAGGTTTGTAATTTCTTGAAAGTTCCTACCTATTTACAATAAAAAATAAACAATTAGAGTGTTAGTGACTACTTAAAGTTATTCGAACAAATTGATTTGTGCAAATCCTACTGCCTACTAATTTATTATTTATAAAAGTAAAAGTTCGTATGTATGGCTGTTTGTTACTCTTTCACATAAAAACTACTGTATGGATTTTAATGATATTAAACCAGAATATAGCTAATATATCATATTAACGCATAGGCTACAATTTATAAAGAATTATGGAGGTAAATGGTTTCCACGCGGGCGAAGTCGCGAACGGAGACCAAGTAAATCATATTTGACTAAAGGGTCTTATATAGTATAGTTTTTAATGATTTCCAAGCATAATGACCATCTTTTGAAGTGAATTATTGCATTATATAATCATTTTAATTAAGTCATACATTTGTCGATGCCCTAATTAACGCGATGCACTGTGCGCATGACGAATGCACCTTGCAGTAGCGGGTCAAAGTGGACACGCCCTGTAAATACATATCCATGCATATTACACTTGCAACAGGTGAAGTACATACCCCACGCTCAGTGCGTCATGCGAATGCGAGCCGGCAGTTGTTTCCTACTCGCCACAGGCCCTGCTGGTACCTGTAGCGAAAAGTAACATGACAAAACTACAATTGATGCATTTCTTAATTTAACAGAGCATTCATTTTAATTTAAAGCATTTACGTTGGATAATAAGATGAATTTATGTGACACCGAAGATGCGGAACGGGCACTATAAGTCCTACGGACAACCCAGGACAGGAAGACCTGGCGCCTTAAAACGAAGACGGCCGACCCCAAAGATGGGAAAAGGCAAGGAAGAAGAAGAAGAATACGATAAATTTATCACGCCTAGTGAATTTCAAGATGTAAATCTTATCGTGAATCTCGCAAAACTAGCTCTTTTAGGCGGGAAAAGTTGTACTCCATTTGACCCGTTGTCCTAAGTGAGTGAGAAACGCGACACACGTGACGCGACAATATCAAGTTTGTCTACGAGTATCATGCAAAGTGTCTATAGACATTAAGTAAATAAAATTTATAGCACAGCGTGACCTAAACCCGCACTTTACGCACGCTTTTCCGGGACCTAAGTTGTCTATTTCTGCACGGTGCGTAAATGAATCGACTACCTTCGCATATGTATAAAAAATGAAACAAAACCCTTTGAAATGTCATTTGAAGCTTGAAAATGCACAGGAATTCAAAAGCAAAATACTTTCAATTTTCCGTTTTGAATGTTTTCAATGTTTGATCCAATGAATGATCCTATGTTTCAATGTTCGATGATCCAAATACTGGTTTCAATGTTTTTTAGGGTTCCGTACCTCAAAAGGAAAAAACGGAACCCTTATAGGATCACTTTGTTGTCCGTCTGTCCGTCCGTCCGTCTGTCAAGACCCTTTTTCTCAGGAACGCGTGGAGGTATGAAGCTGAAATTTATATCAATTACTCAGGTCTACTGTCCCTTGAAGCTGTGAAAAAATCAAACTTCTAAGCCAACGCAATCAAAAGATACAGCCGTTTATGCCGCAAATTTTCGACACTTGCAAGGGAATCAAAACCTACAGGGTGCTTCCCGTGAACTCAGAATCTTGAAATTTGGTACGAAGCAACGTCTTATAGCATAGATAAAGGAAAAATTACGAAAACCATAAATTTTTAGTTACATCACATAATATATATTTTTTTAATAATTTTAAACTTACTACCCATTTCCTCATAAACGCGTAGAGGTATTAAATTGAAATTCATACCAAATACTCAGGTCTATAATACCTTTAAGCTGTAACAAAATCAAACTTCTATGTCAACGAAATTAAAAGAAACAGCAATTTAAGCTGCATATTTTGAAACTCGCAAGTACTCGCAAGGGAATCAAAACCTAAAGGGTACTTCCAGTCGACCTAGAATCTTCAAATTTGGCATGAAGCAACGTTTTATAGCACACATATAGGAAAAATTCCGAAAACCTTAAAATTTTAGTTACATTACAAAATATATATTTTTAAATAAATATAAACTTATTACTTTTTTCCTCATGAACGCGTAGAGCTATCAAGTTGAAATTCATATCAAATACTTAGATCTAATTGCCTTTAACCCGTGAAAAAAAAAATTCTAAGTCAACGCAAAAACGCAAAACGAAAAAGTACAACCATTGATACCGCATATTTTGAAACTCGCAACTACACGCAAGGGAATCAAAACCTAAAGACCACTTCCCATTGAAATAGAATCTCGAAATTTGACGGCGTGCGACAATCGTAAAGTAAACATCTCGCGTGCTTCGTCCGCAAATAATTAATCAAAAGTGGTGTTTGGAGATCTCTGATTTGCCTGTGATTTGTGTCATCACGAAGCTTGCTTGTTGATCCGCCTGTTCGTGTTATTATATCGCAGAAACATCAAGAATTGAGTGAATAATAAGCAAAATCAAATATTAAAATTTTTGCTCATTGCACTACCTTGACCTACGACAACCCGCGGCGAGCTCACTGTGACGTAGTTGTTATATTGTCGGCAACTGACCGCTGTCTGTTACTTACAGTCGTCTTGCTATTGCATTGCTTTTATTTTGTGTAAGGCGCTAATTGTATAATAAGAATCAGTATGGATGACAATGTATGTGGAGGTTGCAAAACTACTATCAAGGACCAACAGTACATTAGTTGTCCTGGATGCAAGCAATCATATGATCTTCAGTGTGCAAGTCTCTCTCCCAAACGACTGAAGAAGATGAATGCTGAGAGTAAGCAAGCATGGCGTTGTATGGAATGCAAGAGTAAGAAACCAAAGACCGACAACACAAACACGCCAGTGCGTTCATCCGCCCACTGTGCGCCTGCACCTGCAACATGCGAAGAATCGGACTCGGAATACTGCTCGGACAGCAATGTAACGTTACGGAGGAAGCCGAATCTCATAACTGACCAAGGGCTGAAGGATATTTTGAAAGCTGAGAGGGTTGAAACAAAAGCGATTATAGAAGCTTCATGTAAGGGATTATTTGAAGAATTAAAAGGCATAAATGGGCAGTTTACTAGTTTTCAAGACTCTTTAGCTTATATAAATAATCAGTATGAAGATCTGAAAAAGGAAATTACTGACCTGAAAAAACTGCTCAAGACAACGTCTTCAGAAGTGAAATCCTTGAAGCAAGAAAACAACTCTTTAAAAGAGGATCTCGCCGCTTGTTCTGCCCGAATTAAAGAGTTGGAGGTAGACAACCGCAAACAGCAGCAATGGCAAAGATTACAAAACTTGGAGCTTGTAAATATTCCTGAAAATAAGGATGAGGTACTTCTGGACATCGTGCTGAAAACGGTGAATTGCGTTGGTGTTGCTCTACAACCCACTGACATAGAATTCGCCCACAGAGTACAGCCGAGGCGCGCTGCCAGCGCTTCTCGGGCGCGGCCGATCATCGTCAGGCTGAGACAGCGCTCTACAAAGGACCGAGTGATCGCGGCAGCTCGTAAACATCGCAACATTACTACCAGGGACATTGGAATGGGAGTTGACGAGAGTCGAATCTATATCAATGAACATCTCATCAGGGAAAACAAAATGTTGTTAGGTTCTTGTAGACAAAAGGCAAAGGAAACTGGATACAAGTATGTATGGACAAAAAACTGCCGAATCTACATCAGAAAGAACGACAACTCAACCCCTTTTGCGATAGACTCGACAAGCGATCTTGGAAAGATAGTGTAATTAAGGTTCTATTTCTCTATTTAGGTTATGGGAAACTCACACACACACATTTATTAACATTAATAAAACTCTATTATCATACTCTCACACAAACTAACACTTTTTCAAAAAATACTCTTAATCGTTCTCAAACGTTTAACTGCGTAAACTCGAGTATGTTGGGATTTTCTGCGAACTATAATAGTAATAATCCTTCTTTTAGTTTTGTATGTCTAATTCCAAATAACTACAACCATACACGTGTAATATATATGTTTCAACACACCCATTTGGGTCGAAATGTATGACAATAAAGTTGGTATGAAAAAAATAAAAATACTTTATCAAAATGTAAAAGGTCTTAGAACGAAAACGAATGAGTTTTTCAATAACATGTTAGTGCAAAACTCAGATATAATAATGATAACTGAAACATGGCTTTGTGATGGCATCTTTGATGCTGAGCTGTGCGATGATAGGTTTACAGTTTTTCGTAGGGACAGGGGGGCGCTGGGAGGTGGTGTTATGATAATGTGTGATACCAAGTTACAGGCACGTGCCAGACCTGAGTGGCAATCTAGGGATCTAGAAGCTGTGTGGGTTACTATTCCCGCTACAGCAATCAAATCCACCAATAACTTACACATTGCTACTGTTTACATACCACCTGATAAAGTCAATCCAACAAGGTTACAACATTTTTTGGATCAATTGTCTGTAATAAAAAGTCATCACGGCAATGATCACTTTTTAATAGCGGGAGACTTCAACCTCCCTAATATAAGATGGCAAAACGGTAAGCCGACGATGCTAAAGAAAGGTACAATTGAACTTCAGAACGCAGCATCAAACCTTGTTGCCCAGTGTACCTACTTTGGTTTTTCACAGTTTAATAACTTTGTAAATAAGTGTAATAACACATTAGACCTTGTTTTTTCAGATTCATCTATTGTAATACAGAAAACATTCCCATTAGTAAAAGAAGATCCTATGCATACTACACTTTCTATTACACTTTCCGACATTCTTATTCCACCAATCAAACCACCATGTCGCACAAAATATCAATACAAACGAGCTGACTTTGATGGTATGAACAGAGTGCTGAGTAAGCAGGACTGGAATTTTATTTTCGCAAGTAGAGACATAGAAGATATCATAGCTGAGTTTTATTCTGTTCTGAATTCTACAATACAAATTTTCGTGCCACAAGTTCGCTGCTCAAGTACCTATGTTTATCCAACATGGTATAATAGAGCACTGATCCAATTAATAAAAGAAAAAGATAAAGCTCATAGAAACTGGAAGCGCCATGGTAACCCTAATGATTATGCACAGTTTAGCATCCTTAGGCGAAGTATTAAGAAACTACAGGCCGAATGCTATCAGTCATTTGTTGACTTCTCACAACAGATAATTAAAACCAATCCAAAATATTTTTGGTCTTACATTAAGTCAAAGAAAAAAGTTGGATCAACCTATCCTCAACAAATGACCTATCAGCAGAGTCTGTTAAATTCACCATCGGATATTTGTTTTGCATTTAATAACTTCTTTGAGAGAAATTTCAGTAAACCAGCAGATCAATATCCAGATAACTCACCCAATGAATGTTCCCGCACAAGCCTAGATGTTATACATACCATTACTGTTAATGATGAGTACATTTGCAAATTGCTTGAAAAACTTGACATTTCAAAAGGAGCCGGTTGTGATGGTATTCCACCTGTGTTTTTCATGCAATGCGCAAAGTCACTGTCGGTTCCCGTGTCATGGCTTTTCAACAGGTGTCTTCGGGATGGATATTTTCCCAGTATTTGGAAAAAGGCACATATAGTGCCAATTCATAAAAAAGGTTTGAGAACGTCAATTGAAAATTATCGTCCTATATCTATTTTGAACGTGTTAAGTAAGTTGTTTGAGAGAGTTGTCCATAGTTTTATCTACCCTGTATTATGTAAATCCATACCATTTGAACAGCATGGGTTCATTAGGAGTCGATCAACTGCTACCAATCTGGGAGTATTCGTAGATTATTTACTTAATAGCATGGATGGTGGATCCGCGGTTGATGTAATTTACACAGACTTTGAGAAGGCGTTCGACCGCGTGGATCATGTTATTTTATTACGTAAACTATATGAATTGGGAATCCGGGGCAACTTGCTTAGGTGGTTGGAGTCCTACTTGTGCAATCGGTCTCAGGCTGTTGTTGTGGGAGGATTCCGTTCGGATTTTAGCGCCATACCCTCCGGCGTTCCCCAGGGATCTATTCTTGGACCACTTTTGTACGCTGCATACTTATATGACGTCGGTACTTGCTTCAAACATGCTCAGTTCCTCATGTACGCTGATGATACTAAAATTTTTATGAAAATTAAAAACGATATGGACCGCGCTGCCCTTCAAACAGATCTTGATCGCCTAGAAAAATATTATAATAATAACCGAATTGGTATTAATATAAGTAAATGTTGCTTTATATCATTTACTCGGAAAAAGCATCCATTCATTTCTGAATATTTCATCAACAACACTAAAATTGAAAAAGTATCATCAGTTAAATAGTAAAAGAGTTTTTAAGAAAGAAGTTATGAGGGTGCTTGAGGAAAATGTTTAGAACACAAGACTAATACACACATACACACACACACACACACACTTACACGCACACGCACACACACACAGACACACACACACCCACACACACACACACACACACACACACACACACACACACACACACACACACACACACACACACACACACACACCCACAGGTAGTTATATCGTGTGAGAGATAAACCCACTTATTAATTAAAGATTATATTATTAATATGATTGTCGTAGATTATAAAAATTGTAAATTAAAATGTAGATTCGTTATTGGCTGTAAGTTTAGTTATTAAGTTGAAACATAAATGCTATATTAGAGCTGTGAATCTTGTAATAAAATAAAATAAAATAAAATAAAATGAAATTTGGTAAGAAGCAATAGCTTACAGCACAGGTAACAGAAAAATTCCGAAAAGCTTAAAATTTTCAGTAGTTATACCACCAAAAAAATTGTGATTGTAAACATAATTGTAGTTACAGCAATGACCGCGAGTTATTATAAACTACTCAAAACAAAATAGGGCCCACCCTGTTTTTGTTCCATACTTTATTGGCATACAATTTGATTTGGTTTTTTTGAATAGGCAATGTTAATTTAGGGTTTCAGTCGTTAAGTAAACACAAAATAACGCTACAATCGTTTAATTTGATGACATTACACAATAAAACACGTTTTTTAGGAATTTAAGACTTAATGTACTGTCAATATGAACCTTGGATATTTCTGTTTCTTGCCATCAATTTGACGGCATTTTTTTTCTTTAGTAACGAGTAGGGCTTCCTCTGCTCCGTATGCACTCTCTGAGCCTGTGTGGAACACTTTCGATCAGATGAGTAATGGTTTGATCCGATATTCGTTCCCAATAGAGTTTAAGTGCGTTTATGAGCTCCTGTCTACTGTTGACATGAGTATTCGTCTCTTTGGACTTCTTTTCAACTGATCCCATAGATGTTCAATAGGATTGAGATCGGGACTCATCGCTGGCCAAGGTAACACCGAAATATTGGCCTCAGAGAGTGCTCTCTGAGTTACTCGAGCTGTATGCGCACGATCATTGTCTTGCATGAGAACAAAATTATTGCCCACTCTGTGCGAAAATGGGATGACGTGAGGTTTGATTACCTGCTCGACGTAACTGGCAGCAGTTACTGTCCCTTCATTTCAGATTACCAGCTCAGTTTTGCCAAACAAGCTTATGCCACCCCAAATCATTACACTTGGGCCGCCAAAACGATCGGTTCCATGCATACATGGTTCTGTAAAACGTTTTCCTCTCTTTCTTCAGACACGTACCCTTCGATCATCGCTAAAAAACTTGACCTTACACTCATCTGTAAAGAGTAAAGTTCTCCAATCGTCCATAGTCCAGTCCAAATGCTCATGTGCGAACCTTAAACGTGCTGCCCGATGAGCCCTCGTCAACTTAAGACGGATAGCACGCATTCTGGAACGTTGTTCGTCCTCATCAAGTCGATTCTGAATGGTTTGATCACTAACGCGTGTGCCAATTGATTGCCATAACTGAGTTTGTAAGGTCCGGGCGGTCACGGTGCGGTCTCGGCGCGCAGTCAATTGAATGTACCGATCCTCTTGTGCAGTTGTTGCTCGAACTCTGCCTGACCCACGGCTTCTAGCCACACAACCTGTCTCCTGGAACCGTTCCCACACGTTTCGAATAGCCCATCGTGACACACCAAGCCGATTTGCAACGGATCTTTGCGATTCGCCTTCTTGGAGCAAAACAACCGCTCATGATGCAGTTTCCACGTCCATATGACGACGAGAACCTGACATTGTAATCTGGAATAAAGACAGAATGAGAGACAATCGTTAAAAAAACTGTGTTCAAAGTGCTGCGTTTAAAACGAGACTGAAAACGCAAACGAATGGACGTTTGTGAATAGGGTAATTTTAAGCACTTAACTTTGAGATCAACACAACTTGAGTTCAACACAAAAATTAAACACTCAAACATTCTTATGAACTCATAAACATGTCTACTAGAAGTTGTAATGCTTCATTTTGTCAATGATTACTTTATAAGTTATAACTAAACACAATTTGAAACAATGTTGTGGTGGGCCCTATTTTGTTTTGAGTAGACTATGTATGGGGAGGGCAACATTTTTCAAACGGCAAAGACGACCTCACTCATCGTCATTCAATCCCGATGTTTTGGTGAATGTAGCTGTATAATCTAAATGCGTCCTAACTGCTTAAAGTGTTATACTTATAATTAAATTCAATGACATTATTATAAACGATAAAGAGATCTTTGTCTTAAATTTATGCTCCTTTTCATCATCCATCTTTCCCCATTGTAATGTTATGAATTTCATTTTGCAATAAAAATACCATAGTTATGACTCGATTGTCGTAATGAACGAACTTTGTAAACCTTGCAGGTTTGTACGGAACCCTCGGTGCGCGAGTCCGACTCGCACTTGGCCGGTTTTTTTCAATAAATCAATTCGAAATCAAATCATTTCAATGTTTCTTTTAAAATAGCAATCTCATCCCTCGGGAACCCCCCTGCTGCCCCCCCCCCCCCCCGCCATCCGTCCGGGGCGGGTTTAGGTCACTTGCCTATTAATGCACGGCGTTTAACGAACTTCGCGAACTTCACGCCGTGCAATAATGGACAACTTAGGTCACTCGTATCGTAATGTACTATAATTTATTCCAAAAATAGTAGGTACATGCACATTATTGAGATACTTACATTTTCAATAACATACAAATTATTCTTTCAACAACAAGCGTCGTCAATTTTTACATAAGCCGCTACACACATTGTCACTACCACAATAGATTCCCACTCTGCGCCCCGCCCAATCCAAAGGTTCCCATTATGCTAGCAGCATTACCACGTTGAATAGCTATGGTAACCTGCTGAACCAAACAAGACCCAGAGCGGATCGTTACCCTTATCCCTCAAACGTCGTCCCAACTCTTTGAATAGCTCACGTGCCTCATCACCCCAGGACCCAGCCGTCTCCACAGCAATAGGAACAAAATAAATAAATATACAACAACATCACACACATTGATCTGACTCCGTGGTAAGCTAAAGCACTTGTCAGAATCAATAGTGGTATTACAAAAAAAAATACATATAACATACAGTACAAACAGACATGTTCATGCACACAATTTTTTGTACAGTGCGGGGTCGAACCCGCGACCTCTTGGTTAATAGTCAACTTCTTGTCCATTACACCAAAGTGGTCGTCGCCACAAGTATTGGTCGCATCGCATCGCGTCGCGTCGCACTTGTCGCATTACAGCATTTACGTAGGACAACACCTGAGACATCTATATTTTTTAACGTTTACCTAATACTATATCCCTATTTATTTGTTTTTTTGATGTGCATTATTTATTTTAGTGAGTCGAGACGCATACGCGCAGTGGCGCAAGTTAGTTTGGAGTCCGGATTGTGCGTTTATCGTAGTCGCGTATGGAAATGGAATTGTCAGCTTTTTCGATCTCACCGCGTCGAACCTCTTCAACATTCCCGCTGTAAGTATAAACTTCACCCTTCAACTGTATGACACCCGACCGACTGTATGGCAGTCGGGACTATAGCTGACAAATTGTGTTTTCATATTTGTTAACTGCCTCGTTGGTGTAGTGGCAAAGTTTCTGCCTTACATCCGAGAGGTCTTGAGTTCGAATCCTAGGTCGAGCCAAAATTTATTTCTGAGATTTTCTGTCATGAATTCCTCAAAAACAGCTCGGAGTCGGAAAGTTGGCGGTGTTACACCCCCGTGCCTTAGAAAGCACGTTAAGCCGTTAGTCCTGCGCCTGACCTCTCTCCGGTCATGTCGGATTGCCGTCTCACCGAACTTTGAGAGAGATGGAACAGTGAGTGCACCTGTGTGTTGCGTTCACATTTGTACATTTTAATATCTCCTGCGTAGTTGGCTGATCTCTGTTGAGATTGGCAGCCGTGGTCGAAATCGGCCAGGAGGACTATTATTATTTGTTTACCTCCTAGAAAATCGGGACTGAAGGGGTTAAACCAAATTACGCATCATCAGATGAGATAAAAATTTGAATTATATTGCTAAATGAATTAAATGAATTTATGAGTACGATGATTATAATATAATAATAATGCGAAAGTTAGTTAGCCCTCAAAAAATTGCTATGCCCTGTGCAGGGCTTGATGTAATGTGACATGCAATAAATGATTTGAATTTGAATTTAAAAGGTTAGTGCACAAATCTTATCGAACTTATAATTTTCAGGACTGCAATAGACCTGGTGGTTTGGAATGCACTGACAACACGCATGCAGTTGCTGAAATCATCTTTATGCCTTTACGTGTGAAGGACAACAAATGGCAAGTATTTTATTTTATTTCCGACTAGCAGACTCGGCAGACGTCGCCCTACCCGCTGTTTTCGCCGTTTTTTTTTTAATTTTCTCACCGTTTAATCCGTTCCCTTACTTCCACAAGTAATTAAAAACCAAAATTTGCAAAATCGGTACAGCCGTTCTCGAGTTTTAGCGAGACTAACGAACAGCATTTCATTTTTATATACAGGGTGTAAAAAAAACCTTACCGAAGCCGAATACCACATATTCTACCAATTGTTACGATATTTTTTTTTTCTTTATACCATAGTAGTAATAGTCCTCCTAGCCGATTTCGACCACGGCGGCCAATCTCAACAGAGATCAGCCAACTGCGCAAGAGATATTATAGTGCACAAGTGTGAGCGCAATACACAGGTGCACTCACTGTTCCATCACTCTCAAAGTTCGGTGAGACGGCAATCCGACATGACCTTTATACCATACCTGGGAAGTTAACGGTTACTGAGGTATTGATGGTTAAAGTTTGAAAAGAAAATTGATGATTTTTACAGAAATGTCTACTGTCCGTTATAACTTAACTTTTTTTTCTCCGAAGAAACATGATACAAATTTTTACTAGTTCTTTCATAAAAAGCCTGTAAATGGCACACTCCGCAATGAACAGCGCACACTCGAACCGAACCGCGTCGCGGCGGCGTATAGCAACACGCTCCGCGGTGACGGTGACTTTTCCGCGTGCGCGCTGTACATAGCGGGTTAGAATTAAATTGTTTTCTTTGATGTCGAAAAATAAAAGTTGTTTCCCTGGCAAAATTTCTTTTTCATACGATTTGGTTTGATGTACTGAACGCGTGGTTGACGGCTTCGGTAAGGTTTTTTTTACATCCTGTAAAAGAGAGAAGATAGATAAAGCTCGCTTGTCGCTCAATAAGTCCTTTTCCTATTGTTTAAATATACAATACTAATTTGTACAGTCGCCACTTGTTCTCTTTTAAAACTGCATAGATCCCTTCGTTTTTTTGCTTGATTATACTTGTAATAGTCGTCCGTATCATAATTCTTGTTTATGTTACACTAAGTACTTGAATTCGGGTCTAAACGTCATATATTATAATGAGTATTAGGTATACACTGCTCGACGTTTCGGCTGGATTGCACACAGCCGTGGTCACGAACTGACTGGTGGCGTGCGGCGTCGTCTGCTCGGGGCGGCCGCAGTTTCCATGTCCAACCTTACATTTCCATTATTAACATTTTTAGTAAAGTCACCGCGACAAACAACCAACAAACAATGGTGTCACTTTGTGTCTATGGTAAAACTCGCGGTTTGCACTTATCAATCACTGGATTCCACGCTGATAACATTTTGTATCCGTCGTCCCGATTGAAATTTTTGTATGTCTTGATTTCAATCGCTTCACGTACTATCCTAGAATAGTAATAACGATCGCTGGAGAGGAGTTTTGGATCGTGTAGTTCCAACTTTTATAACACCTTCCAGTTAATGTGTTACAATGCAACGCGCAAATTTAAAATCATATCTTGTTCATGTGTGCTAGGAACTGGGAGGTGCTAGTGGTGACGTATGACGGGCGCCTGCGAGGGTACCTGGTCTCGCAGACGGACGGCTTCAAGCTTCACCACACGTTCCGGTTCGCGGGTGGCGTCAGCGCCGTCACGTACTGCGCGCGACACTCCATTCTGTACGTGGCCGGCTTGCCTAGAGGATCCGGAAAGGTAAGAAGTACAATTGGCATGATGACAGCTATCTTAAATATTTTCAAAACCATGGCGTTTAAAAAACATAGCCATTATGAAGTTAATATAACCAGTTTATTTCCAAAAAGCTGTCGAAACCAATTTTTAAACACACAAAACTCAATAAATATTCGATCAATTGACTCCGATTTCTAATATATGACCGTGACGTCACGTTCATTTATTCCCATACAAAATCTATGGAGGCAGACAGTTTTGACAGATAATAAAAAGTATGTCAACGATTGGTGGTGTCGTCTAGCCAATTATAATAGTACATTATGATATAAGTGCGGTATGTTGAAAATTACAACCGAGGCGGCTATAAGGAAGCAAAGGTTGTAATTTTCAAAGAGTACGTATGTCATACGACGTTTTATAAAATATTTGCGAGGAAATAAATAAAACTAAATACAACGAAAAGAAAAATCCCGCGGAATAATTTTTACTTCTCCACAAATAAGCGCCATGAACGTTTTTTTTAGTCAAAGGCACAAAAACAGCGAAGATTACTTTTATAGTAAATTAATATTTTTGTGTTTTTGTTATAGATAAATGGTTGTAATTTATTGTCAAAATTAATTAAATTAAAGTATGAAATGTTTATATATCATATTTTATCCCTCAAAATAATTTTATTCTTAAAAAATTGACTACTTTTCTGACATAATAACTCTTACCTAAACTTTATAAATAAAGGTTCAATATCGGACGGAGCATCTTAAAAAACCGTGCATGTTACTTTATTTAAAAAAAAAAACTCGTGCGTTTTACATTACAGTATCGCACTCGTGCGTTTTACATTACATTATCGCACAAGTGCGTAATGATATACGTTACGATATTAAAATTGGTGTAATTACAGCCACTTTACGAGCAAATATGTTATATGTTATAACAATTTATTCATTTAAATTGTTCTAATGAACACACCAATCACCTAGCCCCAAACTAAGCGTTAGCTTGTGTTATAGTGGCTAGAATAAAGGATAGAAATACTTAAATACATTTATAAGCACCCATCACTCAGGTACAAAGGCTCGGCTCATCACACAAGTTTTTGTAGTCAGGACCTCAGACCACTAGACCAAAGCTGCTGTCTGTCAGAATTTAGACTTAGAACCTAAGCACACGGTGTATTTCGAAAAAAAAAATACGTTTTTTGGACTCGACTCGCATATACAGGGTGGCGATTCTTTCCGTCTGTTACGCTTTCACGTCTTAAGTACTGAACAGATTTGGATGAAATACGGCACACATACATGGTCGTCAACATTCTCTATGTGTATTAAATTTCATCCAAATCTGTTCAGTAGTATAGGCGTGAGAGCGTTTAAGACAGAAATTCAATTGTCGTATTTTGGTCGCCACCCTGTATGTTCATAATCTAAGCACAGGGTGCGGATTTGCTACGCTATTCAAAAGCTATTTGAACGCGATTCGAATGCAGGCTCATGAGGCGATTCGTTCTACACGCTTCAAACGCGCGTCAAGCGCAACGCATCGAAACAAACAGAAGAAGATCTTATTTTGTTAAAATTCACTATACTTACTTCGAACCTTTGATTTCCAGGAGGCAACCTCGCCTCTGAGCGCTGGCATCACAGCGTGGCGGATACTGAACGACGAGCCGCTCTACACGCTCAGCGTGGTGTCCGACCAGCTGGACGCGCAGCCGGCCAACGAGCGCTTCCAGCTCTACATCCCGTTCGTGTCCTCCAAGCACTTGGTGAGTTGTTGCAGTGATCCTCAACCTCATCCTTGAGCGCTGGTATCATAGCATGACGTTTGTTACTGAGTGTTTCTACTTTCCCATACACTGAGAGTACCCTAAACAGGCGCATTTAGTTCAAGCGCAGGAAGTCTGATGAATCGACAACACGACATTGCCGGACCGACAAGGTGCAAGAGCCATAACTCTGAATGAACTACGGTCACGATCAGAAAATATTTACCAGTTTTAAAGTTAGATTCTATATCATACTTTTTCAGTAAAGTAAAAAATGCTACTTGTTACATGTCAGGGTACAACACATGACCGCATCGAGAATAAAAAAATGGAACTCATTTCGTTATTGGTTGTAATGACAATTGTTTAGTCAGTGTCAGTCAACCTTCTATAGATAATTTTAATAATATGCTATGGTCGGTCATGAGTCATAAGTCATTTATTCCAAAACAAAATACTTTATAACAAATTATTTAGATCATGATGTGACTTACATGATGCCAGCTTATGTGATTCTACAGGTTGTAAACACTATCTGACCGCGACTGTATGATGCCATCGCTAAACCCCTAATAATAATGCACCAAAAAAACGACATTTGTTAATGGTCACTTAGTTATTTTATTTATTTAAAAACTTCCGCACAAACTTGTGTACAGTGGCGGACTTAATGCCGGAAGCATTCTCTACCAGTCAACTACAGGTCCAAGCAGAGAACATACAGAACATTCACTTGCCGTTAGTCAATGAGTCCAACATAGATTATCACCTCTCATGAAAAACAAGGAGATTCTAGCCGATCCCTCTATGAATAGCTATGGTCTGGTTGAACATAAAACAAAATCAGCCTTTCGCTTTTGTTCCAGGCGTTTATAGTCCAGATGGTGATGTCGCCCGACAGTTCCCGCCTAGTCTGCGTGCACTGCAACGGCGACATATCAGTATGGAGGCTACCGCTACTCAAACTGCTTTACCGGCATTCCCTGGTCACGCAGCCTGATCATGACTTGAGAAGTCCGCTTGTAGTTGACCAGAAACAAGTGAAGAACGATACGACTGCGGCGTTGGCGGCGTCTGTTAATTGGTGGAGCAATGAGGTTAGTCGCAAAATATAGTAGATTTTACAACGAGAGCATAAAGCAAGTCATTTTTATCCGAGATCGTTATATGCCCGAGCCCGCAGGGCGAGGGCAGATGATGAAGTCGAGGATAAAAATGATTTGTGCACGAGTTGTAAACTCTGCTTTTCACTTCGATTGCGAGAAAATAAAACAATAATTTGAGAAAATTCAATACGAAAAGTTCACGGCTTCTTTCCCGCTACTTTACTTTTTTTAATTTTCCTGCATAATTTTCGGGCAAAGAAAAAAAATATACAGCCTATTCTTAAATTATTTTGGAATAATGTTTTTTTTTGTGGTAAACACGTTTTGATATTTAGTTTCTTTTTCGTATTATCTTATTATAAATCAAAAATGCAAATAGGAAAGGAAATATTATAAATTAGCAAGTTTTATCCATGTACAATTAATTGTTTTTGGTTGTATGGGCTAAATGGTCACTGCCTTAGTGTAGACACATTTAAAAAGCTACTTTTATGCACAAGTGCATAAAATTCAACTTTATGTCGCCTAGATCCTGCATAAAGTAGTACTTTTTCGAGCATGAGAAGTGAAAAAAATATTTGTTAGACTTCGCACGCTCTGTAGATTGTCTCAGCTTTTTGAGAAGATTCCATTTTCCACCAACGTAAACGTGTTGTGGCTTTTTGTACCATCATAAGGCTTTGTTTTGTTTAAGGTTTGCTTCAGGTTGATACTCCTCAAATAGGCATGATGACATCTTAAATCTTTATAAGACCATGGCGTTTAAAATACATAGCCTCTATAAAGTTAATACAACCAGTTAGAAACCAATTTTTATATACACAAAATTCAATTGATATTCGGTCAATTGACTCCGTTTTCTGATGCATTACGATTTTGTATTCTCATACAAAATCTATGGAGGCAGACCGTTTTGACAGATAATAATGAGCATATCAACGATTGGTGGTGTCATCTAGCCTATTGTTTATCGATAGCAAGAGAGTGACAAATATTATTTTATTGCAGGAAATAATAGTTTCACGATTCAGTGGTGCAGTAACAGTGTGCAACATAGAAAACATGGTGAACTTGCTCGGAAAGAAGCCCGAATTCTTTCAAGGAACGCCACAGGTATTTACTTTGCAGTTGAAGCTACACAATGTGAAAATAACGGATAGTGTTATCCAACTTGTCGACCACTTTTTTGTTATGGCCAAGAAGTTGACTTTTAACCAAAAGGGTGGCGGGATCGATCCCTGCGCTGTACAAAAATTTGTGTGCATGAACATGTCTGTTTGTATTGGTCTGGGTGTCATATGCATTTATTTAAGTTTATTTGTAATACCACTGCTGATTCTGATATCTGTCACTCAAGTGCTCTAGCTACTTACCACGGAGTCAGGTCAATGTATGTAACGTTGTTGTATTTATTATTATTAATGACTTTGTATCCTTTTAGGTGACCTGCGCCCACGATGGAGCATTCATGGCACTTGAATGCGAATCGAATGTCTTGCCGGCTAAAAAGTCAAGGAGTGATGAAAGCGTAAGTTAACTGATTTCTGTTTAGTTTTCTGGGATCTAGATTTACCTTATCAGCCGCGACCGATCGATCAATTACGACAAGTAGTAAATGACTTACTTAATTTGTAACATTTGATTTCTGAAAACGTAAAGTCTTGAAACCCACAGAGAAGTTTGTGTTTTCGTTTTGACTTGTAATAACGAAGTGAACGACATCACTTACTTACAAATTGCTGACGTTATTGCTCCGTGTGTAACTTTAAATTTAATAACGAATGGCTTGTTGGCAAGCTAGCAGAAGAAAGAAGAAGAAATTGTTCAGAAGAAATTGTTCATGGTCATTTGGTTTCAGATGGAAGTAGTAACAGTGGAAGAAGTGATAGACGACTCAATGTACGAGTTGAGCAAGGAAATATTGAAAACGGTGCTGTACGCCATCACAGACATGGAGACGTTTCAGCCGAAGCCGAAACGCATCACCGTGGTTTCCAGGATATACAGGCTGCTGGGTGTTAAGAGTACCACTCCCACTGAACTGTTCTCTAGAAAGGTAATAAATAATAATAAATATTTCACAATAATCACACCAATTCTCTAGTCCCAAATTAAGCTACGAGGCTTGTGTTATGGGTACTAGACGACGGATAAACATACTTAAATACTTTTTATTGTAATTGAATACATATTATACATAGAAAACACCCAGACCAGTACAAACATACATGTTAATGCACACTTATGCTTGTACTGTGCGGGGATCGAACCTGCGATCCTTGGTTTTAGAAGTCCGACATGTGGACCACTGCACCAAGCGTTCGTCGAAAAGAAAGGTAGGTTTGTAATTAAATGTGTCACGTCACGGTCCAGTGACAATGTTAACTTTATACAGATGTTTTTCACTTACGTAGTGCTTGTTCACATGGACTTGCGGTCGCGTTATAATAATAATAGTCCTCCTGGCTGAATTCGACCACGGCGGCAAATCTCAACAGAGATGTGTGAGCGCAATACACAGGTGCACTCACTGTTCCATCACTCTCAAATTTCGGTGAGACGGCAATCCGACATGACCGGGGAGGGATCAGGCGCAGGACCAACGGCTTAATGTGCGCACCGAGGCACAGACAGGGGTGTAAACAACTTTAGCTCGACCTGGGATTCGAACCCAGGACCTCTGGGATGTGAGGCAGAAACTTAGTGACTACACCAACGAGGCGGTCGCGTAATATCAAACATATGAAATGATATCCAAGTGTTCACGTACGAAACGCACGTGCGGCCGAAGTAGCGAGCTCGCGGCCGCGCTTGCGCGGTTCAATGTAAACAAGCACATGTCACTTTCGTGTGTCGTCTTCTGTAACGAGATTTTGCAAGATCAGTCGCGCGATGTCCGGGAACGCGACTTCGGACTTTGGTCTCATTATGTGGACTTAAGCCGTCAAATAAGGGATCAAAATACTAGAGCAGCAATGGATTTACAAACATTTTTTTCTTTTTAAATTCTTAATAAATTTGCGACGTTATTATTCGTGCATACACGTTTCAAACTAAAAATAATATTATTATATATAAAAATAGTACTTAACATTCAAATTTTAATGTTGAATTGTATGATAATGTATAAATGAATTTGTATCTTTCGATGAAGCATGTCCAGCAGTAATGGACGAAACTACTTTTTATAGATCGAAAGCGGTAACTACAGCGAAGCGTTAACGTTAGCAGAGACGTTTAATTTGGACAGCGATCTCGTGTACCAACAACAATGGAGGAAGAATCCAGTTTCCACTGATGCCATACAAAAATATTTGGTAAATACCTGTAATAACTATTGACATTGAGAAACGGGATGTAGTTTCAATAGCATTATCTTTTATATCACGACATACTTGTGTGTACGTCAGCACCTTTATTATCATTGGCTAAAATAACGTTTTTTATAGAGCAAAGTATCCAAGAAAATATGGGCAGTTCATCAGTGTGTAGACCGTTTACCAGAAACTCTGCCTGCTGCCAAAGAATTGCTACAATTCGGTTTGGAGCTGACCAATGAAAGAATACTACATGGTAAGAACATTTTTTTTTTAAATTCTGGCCACTGATAATTTAAACGACAACAAACCAATTTAAAAAAATGTCTAGAGCCATTTACCTTCTTTTTTTAAAACTGGCCGCTTATAAAGTTTTGTTTTTTGGTGTTTTAGAGATCAATAAAGATCGCCAAGAAAGTGAGATGAAAGATCCGGACGATATAACTCTAGAAGACCTCAACGCGTATACCAGTGAGTTACTCAGATGTAGGCATGTCATGCTTTTCTACAAAGAAAGGTTAAAGCTGTATGAGGTGAGTTCCTAATTTGTATGTCTATGATTGTCAATTACTCAAAGAACGCGTTTGAAATTCGAATCATATTTTAGGCAATACTAAGAAGCGAGAAGTCAACATACGCAAAAGACGAATATGACCGCCTTCGTAGCAACAGCATCGTCCACAGTGCCATAGAGATCGCGAAAGAAGGTCGTATAGAAGCGCTCACTTGTCTATGGCCGAATATAAAGACCGTTGCCATGCAGTTGGCGGTCCTTGAGCACTTGCCAGAGACAATAAATCCGTTGGACTACCAACATCTGTTGCCGACGAAGCATCCCTTCAGACAATGGTTCGATAAAAAGTCCCCTATAAAGATTAAGGCGACGGAATATGAACACGATTGGTGCAGGAAAGAAATCTTTAGGTAAATACCCACAATACTAACGTTTTATATTTTTTTTTTGTAAATATTACGTACCTCAGCGTACAAAGCATAAAAAAATTAAATTGAACAACATGAAGAGACAATCCTTTTTCAAGAAGTCCAGGGTTCGATCCCCGTACGTGACCGTGTAGAAACCTCTTTTCTGCACTGTCACACGTCTGATTGAATGTAATATTCTTCGTTGTTGCTGAAAACCTTAACTTGAGTTCTTACTTTAAAATCATCATGTAGCCTGGCCTGGATAGAGTGACATCCAATTTTATTAATGACGAAAAATTAATGTTTTAAAATGAAATTGACATGAGCTATTGAAAACTTTGGTCACTTTTCCTGGGGTCATATATACAGGGTATATGTCAATACAATTATAGATTTATGATTTGATGTGTTTGATTAATTAAGTTGTATTCCAAAAACCAGGTCAATATGGAGTTCCAACTGGTCCGAAGACACTACACCTGAGACGGAAACAGCCGCCGCTCTTACCACGACGACCGACGAGGATATATCGAAGTGGTACGACAAGCGGGCGAGAGAGATAGAAGAGCGCAGCGGTCTCGCTTCGCACGCGTTACACTTGGCCACCTTAGCCCAAGTGGGGGGCGGGGTGGAGGGGCTGGACCATATTATGTTCCATTTGTTAACTTTAGATACGCTGATTTACGATATAAATGTTGAGGGTGTCACGTTGGAGCAGGTTGAGAAGCTCTCTACGCTTGAAACGTGTCAGATGTTGATGAAAATGGTGAGTTAAGTCTTTTTTCTACAATTCTAACGATGTCATTGTAAGAATTTAAAGATAAATTTGACAGACCAGTTATGATTTTTGCCTTACTGGATAATTTGGGAGCCGAAATCTCGAGTCCTTAGCAAACGCCTGTACACACGTCTCTGCATCAAGTTGCTCATTTTCATTGCAAAACCATCCTTATTATATACTTAAAAGATACCGCAGTGATCAGTTTGACGGGCCACACGTCAAACTGATCACTGTGCGTACCAAAGAAGTGGAAGTTTTGAAATTGACAGTTAGATCTTTAAACATATCTCGGGTAAATATATACGTATGTCACGTCGTGTAAGTATTTGCCACCTTAGATGGGTCTAATAAATGACATTTGTTCCCTAAAGTTGTGCCAGAATACAAATAAATAAATATACAACAACATCACATACATTAATCTGACTCCGTGGTAAGTAGCTTAAGCACTTGTGTTACAGATATCTGAATCAACAGCGGTATTACAAACAAAACTTAAATAAATACATATAACACGCAGACCATACAAACAGACATGTTCATGCACGCAAATGATTGTACAGTGCAGGGATCGAACCTCGATCGATCGACCTGTTGGATAATAGTCAACTTCTTGACCATTACAACAAAGTGGTCGTCAAATATAATATAAAGCGTATCAGCTAATTGTGGCTTATTGTTTTAAAGTCGACCCCGGCAACGTTCGTGTCAGACCTGAAGTCGTTTGTCATTCCCTTCTTGAAACGTTACGAAAATCTGACGATGTGCAAGGCGGCTTGCCTCAGCGGCTTGACCGATTACCTCGAGAGCATCAGCGTTGAGGATCTCTCTATGATACTATTGGTGAGTTTTACGTAATTATTTGTTTTGCTTGGTGTCCTGTGATCAGTACCAGTAAACCTGTCTTTGCATTTCCGGGAATTAATTCTGCGCCTATAAGTTGTGACAGTATCTTTAGGATACCATGGCTCAAATACCATCCATTATTCTAAGCTGCGTTTACAGCTTTGCAAGGTCTCCCTTACTGTAACTTCTTTCTATTGATACGTTATTCATTGGTCATTAATAATAATGATGATAAATAAAAGTCCTCCTGACCGATTTCGAACACGGCGGCCAATCTCAACACAGATCAGTCAACTACGCAGGAGATATTATAGTGCACAAGTGTGAGGGCAATACACAGGTGCACTCACTGTTCCATCACTCTCAAAGTTTGGGAGAGTGCCGCCATCTTCCCGACTCCGAGCTGTTTTTAAGAAATTCATGACAGAAAATCTCAAAAACAATTTTAGCTCAACCTGGGTTTCGAACCCAGGACCTCGCGGATGTAAGGCAGAAACTTTGCCATTACACCAACGACCACATTGGTCATTAATTCTAAAATGTTCTTGCCGATTTATCGTAGATATCATGAACTATTGGATTTCAATTCACTATAATTTATCCAGGTTCTACAATCACCGAGTGAATTTGAGCTGGACGTCCGTACGCACTTGGAGTTGGTTGAGCGCTGCCTCTTCGCGCACACCGGCACTGAACAGCTCGACAAGGCCTGTGACTTGCTCAACACTATCCTCAAAGAGACGTATGTATTCTTTTCGTTTCCATTGAATAATTGTCCGATAAGTGTGACTGACTACTTTCCTCAGAGCTCCAGGACGGTTAAGCGGCGATATGATAACGCAACTGCGACTAACGACTACCTGCCTTCAGCTAGAATACCTCGTGGCAGCCGGTTTCCGTAGGTAACGCACGAACTGATGAGAACTACGGAGAGAAGGGAGAGAAAAAGAACTACAATTTGAAATTAACACGCTTTTATTAACATGCTTGTATTAGATCGGGGTGTATGTATTAGTTTGGGGTGTATGGATGTATGTATGTAACGGAATATTTGAGCTCAATTTTCACCAACTTCCAGAAATCGGATTAATTTGAAACTTTGCACACGTATTAAGTACCGATGACAATGCAATAATTTGATAAGAGTTCCCCATTATCCTTATAAACTAAAAAATATATATTTTAAAACTAAAATAAAACACGCTTTTATTGCTAATTAAATAATAGTTTAAAAAACTAAAAAAACACGCTTTTATTGCTAACTAAAAAAGAGAAAATAATTTCTGAGTACACGGAATTTATATTACAGTAGAGTAAAAAGCGTGGGGTGCACTTTATGACGTTTTCATACTTTTATACGTGCCAATAATAGGATGATTTTCACATACTACTATACGAAGCACCCCACGCTTTTTACTCTACTGTAATATAAATTCCGTGTACTCAGAAATTATTTTCTCTTTTTTAGTTAGCAATAAAAGCGTGGTTTTTTAGTTTTTAAAACTATTATTTATTTTATTTTTTTTAGTTAAATCTCCAAATTATTGCATTGTCATTGGTACTTAATCACAGATTACTAAATAGTTACTACACTTAATGTGTTAGTTAATAGTGACATCTATTGGCAAAATACAGAGCTTCTTGTGCAAATCAATTGCATCAGTTAAAACTGCATAGCATTAGCAGCGACATCTAATGATTGCTATCGAAACTAACTAGCTAAGCGAACGCTACTAGATACTTTCGTAATATTTGTGAAAGAGATGGCGCCCTATTATTTATTTTATTTTTTTTAGTTAAATCTCCAAATTATTGCATTGTCATTGGTACTTAATCACAGATTACTAAATAGTTACTACACTTAATGTGTTAGTTAATAGTGACAGCTATTGGCAAAATACAGAGCTTCTAGTGCAAATGAATTGCATCAGTTAAAACTGCATAGCATTAGCAGCGACATCTAATGATTGCTATCGAAACTAACTAGCTAAGCGAACGCTTCTAGATACTTTCGTAATATTTGTGAAAGAGATGGCGCCGTGCGGAAAATGTAAGAAGGCGATTTCAGCAATATTAAAATTAATTTTATTTTTTTAGTTAATAAGGATAATCGAAAACTCTTATCAAATTATTGCATTGTCATCGGTCCTTGACCCCTGTGCAAATTTCCATGTTAATCAGACTCCTAGAAGTAGGTGAAAATGAAGTGCAAAGATTCCGTTACATACATAGTTACATACAGGTCAAGCTAATAAAAGCGTGTTAATAAAAAGAGAAGATAATTTCTGAGCACAAAAAATTTATATTACAGTAGAGTAAAAAGCGTGCGGTGCTTGGTATAGTATATGTGAAAATCATCCTATTTTGACAACTATAAAAAGGGAAGTATGAAATCGACATAAAGTGCACCCCACGCTTTTTACTCCTCTGTAATATACATAATTTCTTTGTACTCTGAAATTATTTTCTCTTTTTTAGTTAGCAATAAAAGCATGTTTTCTTTAGTTTTTTTATATACCTATGACTCATTCTCCTCCTATGATACATTCCTTTCTGATGGTAACCTAGTCATGCCATTGCCCAATATTGATTACACATTTCTGATAGTAACCTTACTTTGGACGGTTCCTAACTCAACAGTGACGGCAGCATATCAGACAGCGAGCTAGTCCGGCGCGTGCGCATCCTAGAGAAGTTGGTGGCGGCGTGCGAGCTGATGGCTCGACGCGGCGTGGCGCTGCCGCTGCAGGACCTGCGCCCGATGTACCGCGACCCGCAGCAAGCCAAGATGCTGCTTATAAGATTGTCCCGCTGCGTGGCTCTTGAGTGAGTAACATAGTTTAGTTTTATAGACCACTTGCATTCTGTGACTTTAAGCAGCGATGCAGCACCGATGCCAGAGCGCGTTAGTATCGATAAAATCGTTTTACATCGTTACTTAATTTTTTTTAGTATTAACATAAATGCAAATTTTTGGCAATGGTAAATTAAATAAAAAATATCCCGCTTGTGGCAGTCCATTTTTCCTATGAGTGTGTTTTAATTTCACAATTCACAATTTATTTCTGTAAATAGAACCATTTTTACAAAAGCAATTTTACACGTCCCTGCATATAAATTAACCCTACCACTGCTTCGGGACAATTTCGGCAGCAGCCACGCAGCAGTCACGTTAGTATCCATGCATCGCTACAGTTAAATGGTCATCATCTGCATCGCGACCGTATGAATGCTAAAAGTAGCGTAAGTTTGTCATGTACAGCACTGCATCAATGCAGTATCACAGCTAAAAGTCAGCTTCATTAAACCAATTTCGACTTTGCTGGGCGAACGCGGTCGTATACTTGGATTAACATAATGATGATTCACCAGCATCGTTTATGGCACTTTAGTTAGTTAACGTGACCAAAGATAACTACGATTGGCCAGTCACCAGCATCGTTTATATGCCAAATGATACTGTTATTCCCTTCCCAACCAGTTAATGCGAGTGACCCCGCCGTTGTTTTCCCGTGGTCCCCATAGCACGGTGAACAACGGCGAGGAGGCTTGCGTTTACGGTGCCTGTTCGAAGATATGACGGCAGAAACAACAAGGCTTTTAGAGATAAGAGGAATTTGGGCAGCTTAGTAGAATGTGTGTTCCAAATTCTTTTTACTTAGACTTTTCTTTCCAGATTTTACTTACGTGTTACGGACCAGTGTATTGTCCCGCAAGGAAATCTGTATTGACTTAGTAAGAGACAAATCCCTTAAATATAATTTCACTAACTCGATTTGAGTCACACCAGTTTTCTTCGCGAGTATTAAAGATATGAAAATGTAAAGAAAAATTTTTAGGTACCTTCTTTAAGATCTCACCGACCTACACCCACGAAACTATGTCATTTAATCCATCTGGATCAACTAGATTGTTGTCGTTTTACAAAATGAAGAACGATGAAAAGCTCGTGAATGTTCGCGGGTGACCCGCTAGTGATAAACTTAAAGAAGCAGCGAAATTAAGTCAGGGCGACTCTCCCCGACGTTGTTTTCCCAAACGAACTCAACGTCGGGGACGGTTAAACTGAACTGCGAACAACACTGGAAGATTGAAGAAGAAACTCACGAAGCGGCCTGTAGAAGATTCTTTAGACATGTTGGGTTTTAAAAACTGTTCTATAGAACTCAGTCGAATCTAAACATTGATCTATTTCGATTTATAATTATAGTTTAGATGTGTTTTAAAACGGATCTATAGAAATGTTCGTAAGACCTTTTGTAACTAGTCTATTTGTTTAACGTTATAATGTTCGTGCTCACGCTACTATGGGGTGATCACGAACATTATCGTAACGTATTCGTATCGTCAAACCGACAGTGGGGTGAGCGAGCACAAACAACTATAGTAACGTAATCGTAGCGTTTACCTATCGTTAACTTGTCAATTTATATGGAGAAACTGTCAATTTCTGACATTTGAACTATACGAATACGTTACGATAAAGCTCACCCCACAAAAACTATCAGTTTTCACATACAAATTGACAAGTTAAAGATAAGTAAACGTTACGATAGTTGTTCGTGCTCACCCCACTCCGGTCTTACGAATCTGAAGTAAATGACTGGAATGCTTTCGTTAATCGAATGCACTGACATACGACCCATTTATACTGTTTGATATAGGTACAACATTTTTGTGGAATGAACTTATAAGTTTTGTGTAATTTTTAAGGGACAAGAAGCCCACTCCACAAGACTGGGCGGAGTTACTCAAGGACTTGCTCGAGCTGCAGTCGTCGCTTTTCACATGCGTGTCTAAAGACGATGTTTATGAGGTAAGTATGTTTTACTTTAAATATTTTTTCTTTTTTAAATATTTTCAAAAATGTTTAGAACTTGCTCGAGTTGCATTCGTCGCTTTTCTCGTGCGCTTCCAAAGACGACGTTTAATTTGGTTTAAACTGGTTTAACTCTAGGGTTAGACCAGAAGGCTTGCTACGAAAAGCGATAACGTGTACAAGCGCATAAGATGTCACAGTTTTTACTTTGACGTGCTGTCATGAGTACTTGTGTCATAAAACGATTTTCGTTAATGGTTGACTAAAACGAAATCCGTCAAGGATTTTTGTTTCATCGTTCGATGGGCCGAAAGAAAAAATCTGTTCAGTGCATCGATCTGTATATTTACAATGTTTTGACGCAACTGATTACTTAACATATATCTAATTACGAAGATTGTACTCCGTAGCGGCCTCCGATTTTTTATTTATCCTTACTTAGCTGACGAAATTTTTGTGATAGGCCTCTTAACGCTTAGCTGTCAAAATTATTGGGATATGAGCCTTCCATAACGCATATCGTTTACTTATTATCTTAGTCTCGCCTAGCAATGCAAAAAATTCATATTGTCAATGTTTACGTTTTGTTATTCATAAACTCCGTTCATAGGTTTGACAAGCACATAAATTTGTTTTCTCAGATCTACGCGTCCGCTCTGCTCACGTCAGGCGACGCGTCCAGCATAAAGCTGGCGGCTGACGTGCTGACGTGCGCGCCCGCCGCGCGCGGCGCGCCGCACGCTGTGCCGTACGCGCGCAGCGTGCACCTCGTGTCGCACGCCGCGCGCGAGTACTTCAACTCGGCCTCGTCGCTGGTGGACGCCGCGTTAGAAGCACCTAGGTAAGCTGCGTGTCCCAGAAGCAGTGGTTCAAACTGCTTTGGGAGGTAGCACGAAAAGTAAAGATTTAAAAAAATAGGGACCCGCTGTAAAAAATGGTTTTTAATTTTTGGTTTGCTCTTGACCTAAGAATATGCCCAACGAGGCAAAGACTGAGTCAACAATGGAGCGAGCTCGCCTAGAAGATGCCTGTTCACTCTTAGCTTTGAAAATTCATAGGTTGTAATTGCAGGGAAATACTGATGCAGGTAGTGAGTTCCACTCTTTTGTATAAGAATGTAGATGAGAATCGCTTGGTTCATATTTGAATTCTATTGGAGGTTTTAAGCTTTAAATTAGTTTTTGATGTTTTCTAACTAGTAAAACATGTAAATATAATAATATTGAATTATATTGAGAATAATGTGTAGGCATTTCTTTTAAATTCCAACTTCAGATTTTCACTACAATGTGGTATGAAAATAGTAGATTGTTATACAAGGGTGGAAAGAAATCAATTCCCATACGAGGTATTTAGACGCACGAGCGAAGCGAGGGCGGCTATAGTCCGAGTGGGAATTGATGACTTTCACCCGTGGTAAACACTCTACTTTTCATTTCAAATATAAGGAAAGTAAAAAATAGTAGTTTTTCTAAAATATTTATTGATAGCAATAACATGAGTCGTACCTATTTAAAATTAATTGTCAATTATGGAACACACCGCCCGCGTCACCGCCGCGGGCCATCCCACTTTAATAGGTTTTTTTTTTTAATTCACATTGGCCGTATACACTCACAAGACCGCAGCATTTTTTTTAATCGATATTTTTCTTAATTATGTAAAAAAATATATAGCCGACTAAATAACCAATTTTAGTTCTATTTTTAAAATTCATCCCCAATCCCCCAACCCCCAATACAATTACATCCCCGCCCTAGGGAGGGAAGCAATTACTATGAGTCTTTCCCGCCTAAGGGAGGGAAGCATCGTTTTCGACCCGCTGCTCTGATCAAACAAACACTACTTTCCGAGTATGAGAAATGAAAAAATATGACCACTGTGCAAACTAACACAAATACATACCAGCGTACTTGACACAGAATCTGTGTGTAGAATCTGATTCTACATGGTAAGAATAGACTAGATGACACCACGAATCGTTGACATACTCTTTATCATCCGTCAAAACGATCTGCCTCCATAGATTTTGCATGGGAACACTAACGTGTACTCTTCTTACTACGTAGGTACTCTAACGTAATAGAGTGTTGTAATGGAATAATTAGCATTAGCATCATCAATTAGCATGCTATTCCATCGTTAGCAATAATTAAATTATTTAACGTTGCTCAATTGTGTGAATGCTAAAATTGCAAATGCTAAAATTCACAGACAGCGACGTGTCGTTGCTTTCATAGATTCGCACGCACTGCTTTAGCAAGCTGCTAATAGCAGCTTAGCATTAGCAGGCAATTGAAAATCGCGTTCGCGTGCTGTCGGGCGACGATCGGCTTTCGAGCGTTACCCGAGTGAATGGCGAACAAAGAAAGAGAAGAGAATACGGCATCCTTGCATTTAGAGTCGTATTTTACGTGCGTTTTATTGAACTGTTTATTTGAATGAAATTGTTTGTCTTTTCATGACTTGATTGAATTATCTAACCGTGGCAGTTTTCATATTAATGAAGTCAAATTTAATTCTAATCTTAGTCACAACACAAATAAGTACGTTTCGTAGGTACAATTTTTTTTTCATATTTCGCAAAACAGTCACAATTTCGCTATTTAATAATTATGCGCTAACGCTATTTCTCAATTTCGATGAAATTTCATATAAGCATAGCAATAGCGCGTAGCATGCTATGCTTGAAATTTAGCATGCTAATTATAATAACAAAAAATAGCAATAATTGCCATTACTAATGTGAAATTAAAACACACTTAAAGAAAAATGGACTGCCACAGGCGGAACTCGAACCCGTACCTCGCGCAAGCCGGCTGATTGCTCTCCCAATTGAGTGTACCGTGCCACTTACTCATCGGTCCTAATTTCTATAAGTGCTCCTTAGGCCATAGCCAGCCATGATTCATCAATGTCATAATAGAGTATCTCTAACGAACTCAATGGATTGAACATTTATTGAATTATATGAAAATATAAAAAATTGTTTCTACTGCTTCTTGGAAATAAATTGGTTTTACTAGCTTCATAGAAGTTATGTTTTTAAAACGATACGGTCTTGAAAATGTTTATGATAAGTGTCATCATGCCTTTTATGTAACAATTCCAAGATTTATAGAGATATTGCAATACGCAATTATTTTAAATTTTTGAAATGAAGTCTAAAAATTGTTTGATTACGCAATAGTCGTATTAGTTTAAGTATAATTTAATGCCTTTTGTTTAGGTGCTGTCTGCAATTGATTCAAGAGGGAAACGACACTATACAAGAGGAGTTAGACCTTATCGCGGCGCTTCAAATACTTCACGCGTTCGACTTGAACATGCTTCCTATTCAAGGTATATAACGGTCTATCTTTTTTTTGCAGTCTGTACAATATATGACCTTATTGTTATTGACGACCACTTTAGTGTCATGGTTAAGAAGTTGACTATTAACCAAGAGGTCGCGGGTTCGATCCCTGCACTGTACAAACATTTGTGTGCATGAACATGTCTGTTTGTACTGGTCTGGGTGTTATATGTATTTATTTAAGTTTATTTCTAATACAACCGTTGATTCTTATATCTGTAACACAAGTGCTTTAGCTCTTACTACGGAGTCAGATCAATGCATGTGATGTTGTTGTATATTTATTATTATTATTGTTTTTTTAGTTCGTCTGTGTGAAGATCGTATGGTGCTTATAGAAGAATGCCTGAATACGGATCCCAACGCCTATTTAGCAAGTCACAAGCTGCTCAAACTTGCGAAACTGTTGAGAATCTCTGGCACAGATGAACAACTAAGGTATGCCGACTTATTTGTGTCTCGAAACGCTAGTAGGGCCCAAAAAATAAGGAGACACGTTCTTAAATACCTATTTCAAACATGACGTTCACAAGTGGTATTATGTATCCAAGATTGAATAAAGATTATTCATTTACACTTCATCCATCTGTATCTCCTCTAGTTCTGCCTGCTCTAACGTGTATTCTTAATAGAACAATTTGATTCCATTCAAGGTCTATACTCGACTTGATCCTCTGTGACTACCTACTTCGTGGTGACTAAAAGATTCTCGAAAACTCCGTATTTGAATTTTCTCGAAAAAATATATAGATTTTTGGTGATTATTGAAAACATGTTTTTATTTTGACGACATGATGATGATGACGACTGCTTTGGTCTAGTGGTCAAAGGGCCTAGACTACAAACTGTTGCGGTTCTGAATCCTGTTAGGGACAAAAATGTTTGTGTGATAAGCACGAGGAATTAATAAATAAATAATAAATAAATAAATATTTCACAAACAACGCGCCTTGGTGCTAACTTAACTTTAGAATTTATATCACTTTAAATAAATAAAATGTTTCAACGAACACACCAATTCTCTAGTCCCAAATTAAATAAATAAATAAATAAAAATTGAGTTTATTACTTCCAACAAACAAATTAAGCTACGAGTCTTGTGTTATGGGTACTAGACAACGGATAATTTTTTTTTGTAAATAAATACATATTATACATAGAAAACACCCAGACCAGTGCAAACACACATGTTCATGCACACTTATGCTTGTACTGTGCGGGGATCGAACCCGCGACCCTTGGTTTTAGAAGTCTGACAAGTGGACCACTGCACCAAGCGGTTGGTTGGAATTGCACTTGAGTCATGGGTATTTATAAATGCATTTATGTATTTCTTACCGTTACCCTAGTCGCCATAGCAGAAGCTAACGCTTAGTTTGGGGCTAGGTAATTGGTGTGTTCGTTGAAACATTTTATTTATTTAAAGCGATATAAATTCTAAAGTTAAGTTAGCACCAAGGCGCAAGATGATTACACCTGTGGGGACGTCTACCGTTCGCCATCACAAGCGCACGCCTAACGGTGGCAAGCACGACAGCGAGCGCTGATACGGCTCCATAGGCTAGATGACGCTGTTAGCCTTGTACCGGCCTAGTACAGCACATGAACCGCGGCATATAAGATTAAGATTCTGAGTAATATAGATAGACTAATCAAGATGATGTCTATTGGACCTTGGTCCCCGAAAATAACACCCGGTCGGTAGGAAGCGCTTTCCTTAAGCTTCCAAACTCTAAATCAGTTGCGCCAAACATCCTTTGATCGTCTTGTATTGGTTTTTTCAAAGGTCTTACGTTTACAGGGAAGCCCGCGTCCTCCAACTCGTGGGTAGCGCGGCAATGAAAGCCGGCTCGAGCGGCTGGGGCGCTGCAGCCGAAGCGGCTCGAAGACTCGCTGCACTACACCAGGCATCAGCAGCACCGTTACTGGCTCATGTGGCCCAAGTGGCTCATGCACATGCGGACTTGACAACAAGGAGATATTTGTTGGCAGCTGCTGCCGCGTATCAGCCGGTGTCGGGGCTTGAAAACGTGTTAACAGCTCGGTGAGTATTAAGCAAGGTACTACGCTAAGCTAACATCAAACGCGCCCGCTGTACCTTTGTTTATTTATTTATTTTAGGACAGCCAATAAAGCATACACTTCAAATTCACTTATTTTTTATAAACCAGATTTTAAGCGTGTTGCCTCAAGTAAAGGCTGCCACGACATGATGCGTACTAATACAATTTAGAAGCAAACGGTAACATAGTTTGACAAGAATAAAATTTAGTAAACAATTTAAGGAAGATAAAAAATACTGTAACAATATTATAGTCTTTTGAACTCAACGTTGTCCTTCGATATACCTTATGAATTGTTTGTTTTGATAACCTATTGAATTGTTGGCACATTTAGCTTATGTAGCTCATGCCCACGTTGACTTGACGTGTCCCACGTATATGCGAATTAGATATCAAGAAGTAGTTGCTTTCCTGCTCGTTTGAAACTTGAAGATGTATTTATAGATAGTTTCAAGTAAGAATTAAGCCGTTTCAATATTGTGTGACACTAATATTGTTGAACATATAACATGTACGTGTAACATTGTGGCAGAATCATTATTAGTTTAGTCCACTAGTTCGAGAGCAACACGCATTCGCAGATGATAAGCTGTCAACGCGAGGTTTAACACAGTATTTGACAACCACTTTGGTGTAATGGGTCAAGAAGTTAACTATTAACTAAGAGGTCGCGGGTTCGATCCCCGCACTGTACAAACATTTGTGTGCATGAACATGTCTGTTTGTACTGGTCTGGGTGTTTTAGTTTATTTGTAATACCACTGTTGATTCTGATATCTGTAACACAAATGCTTATGCTACTTACCACGGAGTCAGATCAATGTATGTGATATTGTTGTAAATTTTAAATAATAAAAAAAGTGTAACAATTCTATACAGACATGCCACTTCCAAATTTTCAATTAGTGACAACCCTTACTTCTGACACTTCACTTTAAAGGCGTCGGACTACTGTATGAAATCGTCATTTCGTCATACTGTGGTTATACTATCCAGCCCCCGTAGCATGGCTTGCGCGACAGATAAGAGTCGCGGGTCGTTAAAATTTTAAACCATCGGCAATTTTATCTATGCGTCGAGCATGGGTTGACAGCGCGATAGAATTTCTCCCGTGGTTAAATTTTAAACTACGTCTTAAAATGGCATTGCCATAATATGACATATATGATTTTTACACGTGGTAACACTGAATCGGCAAATAGTGTTGTCCATAACTGTTCACTCTTTTCATTCAATTTTTGACGTTTTTTATTAATTTGTCTATGATTTTTGTCTATCCGTAGTATTTGTATTCTCTTTGTTTGTCTATGTCACTGTTTTTCTCGCCAATCCACCATTTGTTTGTTTTGTATTTCGGTGTTTTCATACGAAAGTGTAGGTATACTTTGAAAAGAATCTGAGTGTCAAGAGTAGAAAAGAATCTGAAAATGCTGCCAAATAAGAAAAAGTGAGTATCGAGTGGTATTTAAGTGTGTTTATTGCAAAAAGTATCAACAATAGTAAAATAAACGGTTTTGCAGGCTACGAAGTAACAATCTGCAACTGCAGATGTTAGTGGACTACATGGCGGCTCACAGAGACTTCGCCAACGGCGAATTTACAGGCCCATTAGGGCCTGAAAGGATGCGCCAACAGTGGGAACAAGTCAGGGCCATGTTATCAGAACATGGTCCTGATAAATCTGTTGAGCAGTGGAAACATGTAAGTAATAATTACCTACTACAGTCATTGTTACAAAACCAGCTAACTAAAGCCAAGCTAAAAGCTTTGAGTTTAAATATTTGAAACAGTTATCACTTTTAGCAGCATAAATTTAATATACTGGTGTGAAATGTTTGCAGACTTGGCGAGATTTGAAAAAAAGGTCCCGGAACGAGGGCGCTAGTATACGGCAGGCCAGAGAAACAACTGGAAATACAAGCTTTGTCCCGGCCCTTTCAGAAACGAGCACCAAAGTGCTGAATATTATAGGAAAAGAGTGCGCATTTGGAATAGGGGAGCCTGGCGAAACCGCTATTGGTGTAAGTATTATGATAAGTAATTAATAAACTAATCAGTTTGTTATTTGGGCCCGAGTTTTACAAACACACACCAATACAAATCTTACCTATTTATAATATTAGTGTAGATGTAGATTAGTGCAGACAAAGCAACTAATGTTTTTGCTTTCTATATTTTCAGAGTTTTATATCCCGACCAAGGCCTGCCACCACAACAGTTGTTGATACTGGGGCCATAAATGAGGATGATGTGTATGCTGAGGTGAGTATGTCAACAAATTCTAGTAAATAATTCAAAATCAGTGCAGACATAATAACATCAGTATAATTGAATGAAAGAAAGCTATTTTGAATTTTAATCTTTATATAAATCTCTTTAAATACACAGTGTCACTTTTTTTGTAGGTACAGCATCCCACATGGCGGCCAGAACCCCAGCCTGCATCGTGGCCAGCATGCCAGTCTGGGTTGCAGCCTGCAATGCAGCCTGCATTAAGGCCTGGGTCGCAGCCTGCATCACAGCCTGGATTGCAGCCTCCATCACAGCCTGGGTTGCAGCCTGCATCCCGGCCTAGGTTGCAGCCTGCAATGCAACCTGCATCGCAGCCTGCATCACAGCCTGGGTTGCAGCCTCCATCACAGCCTGGGTTGCAGCCTGCATCCCGGCCTAGGTTGCAGCCTGCAATGCAACCTGCATCGCAGCCTGCATCACAGCCTGGGTTGTTAGGACCACAACAACGAAGAACTGGGCTCAGTGGGCGGGCTGATGAGTTTTTGGCGGCCGAACAAGAATCAAATAATATTTTAAAAGTAAGTATTATCACATCTCATCAGTTTGTGTATTTATTTTGAAAATCTTAATTCTGGTGATTCTACCATGTCAAGGTTTGAAGAGAGAGACACAATTTTTGGAGTTGGTGTGAAAAATAAATATAATGTAATATACACAGGAGTTAAAACACAATAAATTATATTTGCAGTCCCTAAGCTGGTATTAAGTTTTGCAAATACATTTTTTTTTTTTCAGAATATACTCAACACCATGCAGGCAAGGCTCCTGCAAAGCCGTATGAAATATAGACAAATGTAAGTAAAATATATTTATTAAGAAAAATTATTGAATATTATTTCGTTGCGCTTTTGAGCTGCTAATTGTAATAAGCCTTGTCCTTGATTAATTGGAGGCATAGGCAGCTCATTTTCCAAATTCTGTGGCTGCTCAGGTTCACTCGGACTGCTTTCAGTCATTGGCAACCTGAAACAATTAAGTACTTACTAAAGGAAAATATTTATCTATAGGATGTAGTTAAGAACATCAAATTGAAATATTAATAACCTGAAATGCTTCATAATATTATATATGGTGCAGGCGGCATAGATGAGCTCTGAAGTTTTTTCTGGAGCATAATGAAAATTGCGGTCCAGACCCAGCATTCTGAAGGTACCTTTAAGGTAACCATTAGTTCGCTCAATACAATTCCTGGCTCTGCAGTGCCACTCAGTGTACCGGGCTTCAGGAGTATGCTCCTCGGCTCCCCTGACCGGAGTCATAAGCCATGGCTCCAGAGCATAACCAGAGTCTCCTGTAAACATACAATTGTTATTATTCTAAAATTTTAATTAAAATTTGTTTGCGTTGCAGGTTACGTCAGGCTCGGACAAGAAATATTGATAATTCTAGTAAATAGAGTTTTTTCCGTAATATTTTTTTTTTATAAGACTGATTATTTCTATTTTTTTCTAATTATCTTTAAATAAGACTGATTTTGTTTGTAGTAATTGCTTTGTGTAATATTTTAAATATAAACTTGTTGAATCAAAAGTGAACATTTTTCATTATAGAAAACCAATACATACCTATTAAATAATACTCTCCAATTCTATTATTATAGAGCCTCCGAAGCTCGGCTTTAACCTTGGAGGTATTAAATATAAATTGGTCATGGACTCTGCCCGGAAAATCTGCATTTACATTAAGAATATTGCAATCAGCATCACATATCTGAAAATAAATCATAAGTTTACATCCTAATCCAACTAAGAATTATTTTTATCAGTAGATAGGGATTTTGGTAAATGTAAAAAGCATTTAAGATCTTATATGATAATCATCCTCTTGATAAAGTGTTTAACAATATAAATGATATTTCAACAAACTTACTAGTTGTACATTAATAGAAATATCTCTATTATGATTTATGTACTGCACTTTGTCCAGCCCCGGAGGTGGAAATAAGGTAACATGGGTGCAGTCTACGGCACCCAAAACATTTGGCACTCCAAATTTTCTTTGGAACCCTCTTGCAACATTCCTTCTGTCTTCCTCTGTGCCAGGGAATATTATCCACTTTGGTTTTAGTCTGAAAAAGTAGAAATGAATGTGACTAACCTCATTTATTTTGAAAATATTCAGATAGTAGTTAAATATTTGAAATTTGAGTAGGTACTTACTTTGTGTTTACTGCAGCAACAAACTGTTGCAGATATTTGCTGACAGTCGTTTGACCTATTGAGATATTTTGGTCTTGGCCATTACCACGCTGGTAATGGCCATTTATCAATATTTTTAATGATGTTAGTACCTGAAATTAAGTAGACATTGTAGAAATAAATGCTTTAATAAAATTCCACAAGGTAGTATCTAATTATTATTTAAATAGCATTACAATTTTTTTATCACATACAAGTGGTCCGCCCCAGATTCGCCCGTGGTACATACATAGCCTATAGCACTCAGGGAGATCTTAGCTATAAATTGGTAAAAGAATTTTTAAATCTTTTCAGTAGTTCCTGAGACATGCACGTTCAAACAAACAACTCTTCAGCTTTATAATATTAATATAAGTAGATTACAATTTGAAAAGACAGTACCTACCTAAGTAAACTAAGTACTACTTACCTTTAAATAAACCGGCAACCCTTCTATTGTGCGAGGAGCCAGGTCTTCTTCCAGCTCTTCGCATAAATAATGAATTAATTCCGGGCTTAATTTATAATTTTCTAGAAATTCTTCCCTTGGGAGACTCCATATATAGGCGAGGTCCCTTACCTCCGTCCTTTGCCTTTTTCTTTCATGTTTTTCGTCCCAAAATGATAAATATTGACGGAAGTAGCCTCTCGACATCTGTTAATAAACCAATGATATATACCTACTAAATAGGAACTGGCTAAAACATTAAGTTTACAAAACCATTCTTCGAAACTATATGAAATGATGAAAAGCCTTCTATGATAATGTTGTAGGTATACCTACCATTAGTTCTTGGGTCTGTTTAAGCCGAAGTGTTTATCGTTAAGACTCTTATTTTACTATTTTAATAAATAAAATCGAAGAATTTGTTCGTCTTACCTTTTATCTGGGCCTTTGAAATCACCGATATATTTAAGCTATAGAGCTGTCAAAAGTCGACAATTTATCTTCAAAAGACGGCAGCCATTTTGTAGCCATGCTCGCACTTGAGACAAAAATCGCGGCTTACGATAAAATGACAGATCGTTTGTACAATTTAAACCTATGGACTAAATCCATGCTCGCAGCGATTAATAACGCGGGCAGTGCGACAAAAACGTAGGTTAAAATCGTTGTCGCGCTAGCCATGCTACGAGGGCTGCTTGACAACGGGTGCTTGTTTGTTTGTAGATTGGCTCTTGAACTCGACGGGCTGCAGCAGATGGGGTCGGCTCTGAAGGAGCAGCCTCACCTCACTGAACGTTGGCCCTCCACAGACGATGAATTTGACGACGCCATCACTACTGTAAGTTCTACGCATTTTTTTAAAGTAGTCGCAATGTTCAAAGTATTAGAGGCCACTCGGTGTTGCGGTTCCTAGAAGGTAACGCGTCGTTCAGCGAGAAGGGTGGAACTTAACTTAACTAAAGCTTATTCTACTTAATAAACGCGAAAGATTGTATGTATGGATGTTTGTCACTCTTTTACGCCAAAACTACTGGACCGATTTGGCTGAAAGAAAACTTTCTTGTCCATACATTGCTGGCCTATAGTGGTACCTATAGTAGAAATGTTGAACTTTGAAGGAAAAAAATCGCTTATTCATACAAAAAAACAGTGGTTGCCTGTAAAGTCGGTATACGGGCGAAAGTTTTACGTGACATCGACTTTGAGTGGTAAAATAATTTTAATGTGAATATTCATTCGTATAACACGAACCGGTGTGTATGCCTATCTCTCTCACTCTCTCTCTCTCGCTCTTAGGCGGGTTAACTGTGCTCGAGTGGAAGGGACGCGTGCCTTTCACTTTTTATGTCTGTCTCACTCGCTCTTAGGCGGGCTAACCATGCCCGAGTCGAAGGGACGCGTGCCTCTCACTCGCTCTCATTGTGAGCGCGGAACGTGAGCGGAGCAGTGTAACGCAGTTTCTTGAAGTGTCACCCGACAAACCAATTTATAAGACGTTGTCACGTCAAAAAATAATCAGATTTTTTCATACATTTGTACCACCCAAAATCGTTAATAGAAGATATTTTTGGCAGGAAACACTTAGTTAAGCATGGCAACATTTAACACGCGATTCACGCAAAAGCGTTTTGATCGATCGTTTTTGAAGCACATTAAAACTAAATCACAAAAGAAATACCAATTATTATTACCAATCAAACTATACTATGACGAAGTTTGTTATTTTCAATACGTTTAAGGTAAAAGTATTTATCTTTGTTTAAAAAATATTGATTTTAATATATGTTTTGGGAAACGGAAAGCACAGCTATCAGTTATTGACACATAACGTGAAATTGACGTTGTCATAATACTTTTTTTCTTCCTTCGCTTTCTTCTATTCTCACAAATTGACTGATTGGCCAGTTCCAAGGTTCTAAAACTTAGAAAAAACATATGAATACACGCACTTTAAATCTCTATTTATCCAGTATTTTGGTTCACAATTAAATATTTTAGAAAAGCATGTGTATTTTGTATTTTGTATCTCGGTACCTACTATTGGCAAAATCCTAGTGTCCCTTAGAACATAGATAGATTATTACCTAGAATAAGACATATTTTTCCTGTGGGATATGTAGAAAACGGGTTCTATGCGGGTGAAACCGCAGGGCACAGCTAGTGAAGTAAATAAAGCGGCAAGGACTATTTGGTTATGGAGATTCAGATTGAATTTTGATCGTAGCCCGTGATAGAGAAGAAGGATCTGGTGGCGCCCGCGCAGACCGAGAAGAAAGCGCCGCTCTTCAACTACCTGCTCGACTCGATACAAAACAAATTCGTGCCGAGGTAAGTTTGTTTTTGTTATTACTTGTTCATATTTTAGTCAGCACGATTATTTAGTTATGATTTTTATTTATTACAAGTGTACCTTCCCATTTTGACTTCAATTCATTATCTCATGAAGCTCAAACTCGTATAAAAAGGGTGTCAATAACTGCAAAACTGACATAGACTAGACGACCGTAGTTGTTATCGTACAATAAAATTGTATTTTTTTTAAATCTTCTTTATTTGTCGTTTTAAGGTCGCATCATAGGTCAAAAAGCTTATCTTTCAAACAGCAGAGTTGAGCGCCTCTAGTGCTTAGTGCATTGTAACTCAATATCGGCCCTTGGACTCGTCGGGATTGCTACCATGTAATACACAGATTAGTTTTCTAAATGCTGATATTTCACGTATGAATTCGTGTTGTTTACCTTCTCCAGTGACAAATCCTCCAGCCCGGAGTCGGAATCGCGCACGGTGCACTGCCCGGAATTCTACCGCTCGCTGTACCCTCAACATTCCGCTTCGCCCGGCGGCTACGCGTACGGGCGCTTCACGGCCGACGCGCCGCCCTGTGCGCTGCGCCTGCTGGCCTGCTACTACGCGCACGGCTGCCTCGAGCGCGCCACGTCCGCCCCCGAGCCCGCCCGTGAGTGTGCAGCTCTACCGTGAGCGCCACCCGCAGCACTCACATGAGTCCGTACGGGCGCTTCACGGCCGACGCGCCGCCCTGTGCGCTGCGCCTGCTGGCCTGCTACTACGCGCACGGCTGCCTCGAGCGCGCCACGTCCGCCCCCGAGCCCGCCCGTGAGTGTGCAGCTCTACCGTGAGCGCCACCCGCAGCACTCACATGAGTCCGTACGGGCGCTTCACGGCCGACGCGCCGCCCTGTGCGCTGCGCCTGCTGGCCTGCTACTACGCGCACGGCTGCCTCGAGCGCGCCACGTCCGCCCCCGAGCCCGCCCGTGAGTGTGCAGCTCTACCGTGAGCGCCACCCGCAGCACTCACATGAGTCCGTACGGGCGCTTCACGGCCGACGCGCCGCCCTGTGCGCTGCGCCTGCTGGCCTGCTACTACGCGCACGGCTGCCTCGAGCGCGCCACGTCCGCCCCCGAGCCCGCCCGTGAGTGTGCAGCTCTACCGTGAGCGCCACCCGCAGCACTCACATGAGTCCGTACGGGCGCTTCACGGCCGACGCGCCGCCCTGTGCGCTGCGCCTGCTGGCCTGCTACTACGCGCACGGCTGCCTCGAGCGCGCCACGTCCGCCCCCGAGCCCGCCCGTGAGTGTGCAGCTCTACCGTGAGCGCCACCCGCAGCACTCACATGAGTCCGTACGGGCGCTTCACGGCCGACGCGCCGCCCTGTGCGCTGCGCCTGCTGGCCTGCTACTACGCGCACGGCTGCCTCGAGCGCGCCACGTCCGCCCCCGAGCCCGCCCGTGAGTGTGCAGCTCTACCGTGAGCGCCACCCGCAGCACTCACATGAGTCCGTACGGGCGCTTCACGGCCGACGCGCCGCCCTGTGCGCTGCGCCGGCTGGCCTGCTACTACGCGCACGGCTGCCTCGAGCGCGCCACGTCCGCCCCCGAGCCCGCCCGTGAGTGTGCAGCTCTACCGTGAGCGCCACCCGCAGCACTCACATGAGTCCGTACGGGCGCTTCACGGCCGACGCGCCGCCCTGTGCGCTGCGCCTGCTGGCCTGCTACTACGCGCACGGCTGCCTCGAGCGCGCCACGTCCGCCCCCGAGCCCGCCCGTGAGTGTGCAGCTCTACCGTGAGCGCCACCCGCAGCACTCACATGAGTCCGTACGGGCGCTTCACGGCCGACGCGCCGCCCTGTGCGCTGCGCCTGCTGGCCTGCTACTACGCGCACGGCTGCCTCGAGCGCGCCACGTCCGCCCCCGAGCCCGCCCGTGAGTGTGCAGCTCTACCGTGAGCGCCACCCGCAGCACTCACATGAGTCCGTACGGGCGCTTCACGGCCGACGCGCCGCCCTGTGCGCTGCGCCTGCTGGCCTGCTACTACGCGCACGGCTGCCTCGAGCGCGCCACGTCCGCCCCCGAGCCCGCCCGTGAGTGTGCAGCTCTACCGTGAGCGCCACCCGCAGCACTCACATGAGTCCGTACGGGCGCTTCACGGCCGACGCGCCGCCCTGTGCGCTGCGCCTGCTGGCCTGCTACTACGCGCACGGCTGCCTCGAGCGCGCCACGTCCGCCCCCGAGCCCGCCCGTGAGTGTGCAGCTCTACCGTGAGCGCCACCCGCAGCACTCACATGAGTCCGTACGGGCGCTTCACGGCCGACGCGCCGCCCTGTGCGCTGCGCCTGCTGGCCTGCTACTACGCGCACGGCTGCCTCGAGCGCGCCACGTCCGCCCCCGAGCCCGCCCGTGAGTGTGCAGCTCTACCGTGAGCGCCACCCGCAGCACTCACATGAGTCCGTACGGGCGCTTCACGGCCGACGCGCCGCCCTGTGCGCTGCGCCTGCTGGCCTGCTACTACGCGCACGGCTGCCTCGAGCGCGCCACGTCCGCCCCCGAGCCCGCCCGTGAGTGTGCAGCTCTACCGTGAGCGCCACCCGCAGCACTCACATGAGTCCGTACGGGCGCTTCACGGCCGACGCGCCGCCCTGTGCGCTGCGCCTGCTGGCCTGCTACTACGCGCACGGCTGCCTCGAGCGCGCCACGTCCGCCCCCGAGCCCGCCCGTGAGTGTGCAGCTCTACCGTGAGCGCCACCCGCAGCACTCACATGAGTCCGTACGGGCGCTTCACGGCCGACGCGCCGCCCTGTGCGCTGCGCCTGCTGGCCTGCTACTACGCGCACGGCTGCCTCGAGCGCGCCACGTCCGCCCCCGAGCCCGCCCGTGAGTGTGCAGCTCTACCGTGAGCGCCACCCGCAGCACTCACATGAGTCCGTACGGGCGCTTCACGGCCGACGCGCCGCCCTGTGCGCTGCGCCTGCTGGCCTGCTACTACGCGCACGGCTGCCTCGAGCGCGCCACGTCCGCCCCCGAGCCCGCCCGTGAGTGTGCAGCTCTACCGTGAGCGCCACCCGCAGCACTCACATGAGTCCGTACGGGCGCTTCACGGCCGACGCGCCGCCCTGTGCGCTGCGCCTGCTGGCCTGCTACTACGCGCACGGCTGCCTCGAGCGCGCCACGTCCGCCCCCGAGCCCGCCCGTGAGTGTGCAGCTCTACCGTGAGCGCCACCCGCAGCACTCACATGAGTCCGTACTCGCACTTCACGGCCGATGTGATGTACTCTACGTCGTCTTCATCAACGGCAGGACGTCATTTTTCGATAACAACCAGTTACAAGAAAGCGGCTAGCATCCTGACGCCCTGAAATACGAGGGGTTTTAAAGCATAAAGTATACGTTAACGTTACATTCATGCTATTATACATGCGCTTTAACTCAAACTTAGAAATTAACTAGACAGCTACCCGTTCAGTATTGTTTGTGCTCCATCCATTTTACCTTTTAAAGTTGAACTTTTCACCTTGCAGTGGTTCAAAAGTGCGCCGAAGATATCCTCTACAAGGACACGCCTTTGAGCGTGGCATGCATGCTGCGCTCTACACAAGACTACACTCGGACTAAGAAGCTGATAGATACACACAACACCGCCACGGCGGTCAGCGCGACGCTGTACGCTACGCTCATGAAGTGTAACGCACCAGAGCTGAGGGACAATGTGTATCTTACTACGCCGTCTGTGGTGAGTATCAAAAGCAAGTTTAAGGATTTGTAAATATGGAAAAATAACTAAATAATAGGTCATCATCATCAAATTTAAGAGCTATGCTCTAGTTGGTGGAGATTTTTCCATGTTTGTCTATTCAATGCCATTTCTTTGACTTCCTGATATGACACGACACTTAACTTTTCTTTTATCTGAGCCATGTATAACCTTCTAGGTCTTTCTCCCTTCCTTTTCCCTTCTATTTTTAAATAATAGGAGCGTTTTACCTACCAATAAAACGCATATTAATTTACTTACCTTATTCGAAGCTTAGTTTATATTGGGAGATAGGCACTACGTTTCCCGCCATGTGTCTGTCTCTTTCTAACAAGTTTTCCGTCCTTTTCTATCTTTGGTCCCACCACCTGGCAGTGGGGAGAGGCCGCTTGGAGCTGGTCTCGACATTTCTCGTCCATTGTGTCAATTCACCAGGCAGCTTGACTCTAAGCTTCGAATAAGGTAAGTAAATTAATATGCGTTTTATTGGTAGGTAAAACGCTCCTATTAATTTGACTTGACCGTTATTCGAAGCTTAGTTTATATTGAGAGTATGTTTGTTATCGCCTGGTGGTGGATAGGTTTTATTGAAAATAAATAATGATAATAAAGTATTTATTTATTTGATTGGATAATAAGAATCACAATAATAATAATTGGAATGAATATGAGTATTTGAGTAAGTAATCATAACTTAAACTTTACAAAAATAATAATCAAGAGAAGTTATTAATTTGGATTAAGTTGGATTAAACAACCGACTCATTGAAGCGGTTGAAGGATTTGGTAAAACTTCACGCTTATAAAATTTACAAAAAGTATTCTGTGACCGCCAATTGCCTCTTGCCAGTATATCTTCTAAAGGGTAATTATCACACCAGTTCTTAGATGCAACTGCAGACCGAAAACTACCTGGGGTTGCAGAGATACCCGCCTCTTTAAGCAGCGATTTAATCCAACCGGCAATTACAGCTCTAGATGCCGGTTTGGCGTCACCTCTAAAATTAATAAATAAACTAGACTCATTGCACAATTTTCTACGGCTTTCTAAAAGGGTGATTGATTGTTTGATACAAAATACAGGATCCAACTTTCTATCCTCTGAATTAATCAACATTTTCCAACCTGACTGTCGGTAATTAGACGAGTCAGTTTTCGAGCCAAAAACTGGCCATAAAATCAAAAAATCATCATACTCCTTGTAGTGTTCTGGGTCAGTACGAAGCAGAGTTAAATCATGAACCCTGCGACCCGAGCACAGGAGTAAAAGAGCCGCAGTATGTCTTTGGACTTGAAAACAATTCTTCCAATCAATCGTGTAGCTTTTCAAATAAGAAGCTAGGACATCAACGTTCCAGATTGGAGGCTTAGGACATTCCTGTCTTTGTGATTGTATAGATTTTGAAATCTGTTTAACCAAATAATGGCCACTTAATTCGCCAGATTTGTCAGGATTACAGAGGGTGCAAACAACTGACTTGTGTAACATTATGGAGCTGTGTGACAGTTTATAAATTAGATGTAAATCTGATAAAAATCGAGCAACCTCACTTCCACTAGGGTTAGCTGGGTTGATATTTTGTTGCTTAGTCCAATCCAGCCACTTATTCCATGCGCTACTATAAGTTTTAATTGTCGAGGGTCGCCAAGAGTTTTGAAGAAGTTTTAGTTGATTTATATTCCAATCTGTCAGTTTATCGGACCACCCCCACATTTCCACACCTCGAGCGTCATTTCGTGGACCTTTGGTGGTGGTAGATTGGTTGACGTGTCGATTAAGACTTTGTCTAGGTGTCGCAGAGTGAAGGGAGCTGCTAGGGCTCGAGCCTTGAGGTCCGCTCGCCAGAAGACGCGTTCCCAGCGAGGTGCCACCAGAAGGTAGGTCCCTTGACACTGATTCAGATGTCTTAACACTTTTGGAATCAGGAACGGGGGTGGAAATATCCAGGCTAGTGCAAAGTTCCAAATCTGCGAGAAGGCGTCGTGAATTAACGCTTGATCGTCGTTCTGGTCCAGACTCGCATAGTTCACGACTACATGAGCTCGGCTGGACGCAAAAAGATCCATTACGGGCGTTCCCCATTTTTGAAAGACTTTGTCTGTGCAAGCTGGAAGTATATGCCATTCTGGAGCTCGTTGAAGCCTTGACAAGTGATCTGCGTGCGAGTTGTATATTCCAGGAATATGGTGGATTTTGAAATGGATCTGGTGAAGATCCAAGATCTGGTATATCTGATATGTTATGCTCATTAGACCCATCGATTTGGTACCTCCTTCGTGACGCAGATAAGCTACAACTGTTTTGTTGTCGGTTTGTATCAACACCGTACTGCAGCTCAGGAGCAGACAATGACCTTGAAATACTTTTAGGATTGCCAGTAATTCTTTTTGGTTGCAATGGAGGGTCTTTTCGTTTTCTGTCCATGTACCGTAAATCGACAAATTGTTCAGACGTGCTCCCCAGGCGACATCGGAAGCGTCTGTGGTCAGAAAATGCGACGGGGGTGGAACATGAATTTTTGACGCACGTCCGTGATTTTGAAGCCACCAAATTAGGTTTTGCATCGCTTCCGGTGGTATAGGGTCTATTTTGGTCAGATTCGCTTTCAGCATCTTGTTCAGGAGGTAAAGTAACTCGCGGTAATTTAGTCTGCCCATTGGGACACAAAAACTTGCAAAATTTAGGACTCCAACGAGGCTTTGCAGTTCTTTGAATGACATGCGATTTGTGCGTACCACATGGGTTATTTTGCAAAGTAGAGCTTGTAACTTCTCCTCTGGTAGTCGTTTCTGGTTGGACCATGGCTCCCACAGAACACCCAAGTAAGTAAGACTCGTTACGGGTACCAGTACGGACTTTTTGTAATTGACCATCCACCCTAATGTCTCCAAAGTGTCGACTGCCTGGGCGACATGGATCTGAAGTACACGTCTGTTCTGGTTGGCCAATAAAAAGTCGTCCAAGAATACAATGACTCGTATGCCCTTGTTCCTCAGGATTTGCGCAATCCAATTGGTCATTGTTGCGAAAACCTTTGGAGCAGTGCTGAGACCAAAAGGGAGGCACGTCATCTGCAACAATTCGCCTCGATAGAGAAGCCGTAGGAACCTCCTGTGGCTGCGAGCTACAGGAAGGTGAAAGTATGCTTGTGACAGGTCTATTTTGCATAGCCAGTCCATTGGTTGTAGAAAGTCTGGAACACGCTGTACATTTATAAGTCTGAACTTGTCTGTGAAAACGTACTCGTTCAGAGCTTTCAAATTGAAGATGGGACGAACAGAACCATCGCTTTTCGGAACCAGAAACATTGTGGATAGGAAGCTTGGTGACAGTTCGGCAGTTTCCAACACGCCCTGATCTTTCATTTGATTGATCAAAAGGGTCATGTCTTCTGATTCCGGAGTTGAGATTGCATTTTCCAGAACACTGGGATAAATCAGAGGAGGTCTTTGTAAGAAGGGAATTCGATATCCCGTTAAAAGTTTTAGAATATGGCTGGGTGCTCTTAATTGCATCCATTGATTTTGGAAATAATACAGGCGCCCAGCTCTGAATTTCGTGGAGTCAGTATCTCCGCCGCTTATTGTCTTTATAGTTGGACGGTAAAGCGTTTCGTTTGCGTCCTTTGTTTTGTGATTGAGGCTTAGTACCAGGTAGGGACGGGCGTCCGCGAAAGGAATCGCTATTCACATGATTCGGTGCGACCGAACAATTTCTTTGTCTGTCATGGTTGCATGATCTGTATCCACCCTGCGGGGGTGCAAAATTGGCACTCTGTCCATGTCCACAAATATTGGAATATCCGTGACAACCCTGCGAGGGTTGCTTATGGAAATCAGTCCCCTGCGAGGGAACATGGGTGCGTTTTCTATCTACCTGCGAGGTAGAAACACCCTTAGGCTTATTTGCAGGCCAAAAGCACCTCTTGACACCTCCTGATTTGTCCACAGCTGAAGTGAATTGCTCAGCTTGAAACAGATGTGTGCTTGAAGGAGGTATTTTCCGTAACATCGTTTTTGCCACTGGATCTTTAACGTGCTTTATCACAGACTGCCGGCGCATTTCAATCACTTCAGCTCGATGGCCGCAAATGAGCTGTAACAAATCTAAGGAAATTTTGTGGAACTGCCCTGAGGCAAAAATTTCAATAATTTTTTCGTTAAGTTCTGCGACGCTGAAACCTTGCGATTCCCTTGACCATGACACCAGCTCTCGAAGAGCGGCTTGTAAAGACTCTTGCTGTTTTAACACGCACATAGTAAGAGCAGCAAAGGCTTTGTCTGAATATGCTAAATGACGAGGCGATTCGAATCCTTTAACCTCCTCGTTCACATCAAGATCCTTAAAACCTGGCGAAAATGTGTACGATTTTTGGGTTTCAGAATACCTGATATCATTCCACGCATCACTATTTAAATGTTGAACATCAATCAATAACTTAAGAAATGATTCAGGGGCCTTGGGCACGGCAGGTTCTTTTAACTTAGTTCCAATATTTACGGTAAAATCGTCACATTTAGAAACCTCATTTTCCGTTTGACTGTGGGGTACATGTTCACAAAATTCACTGCTTACATGAGATAACAATGAAATTGCATCGTCACGATCAACGTTTTTGCTTGTATGAACTGAATCTAATGATTTTCTGCATAATTGCTCACGTAGGTCGCGAACAGCTTTGGACAACTTAGAAATTTTCCTATTCGCGACGCGTTTATGTTTAACTCCCCTCCTTTTCCTACGTCGGTTACGATCATGACTTGTTTCAGAAGAAGAAGAACTGCTGCTGTCACTTGAACTACTGGAACTAGAACTACTTGAAAGTTTTCGTTTTCGTTTTAAGCCAGAAGGGCCCGCCTGAACTTGGGATGGATCATTAGTAACTTCTTTATCTGCCTCCATACTAAAACAAAATGTGAAAAATCGACACTCAAATCTATTGCAAATCCTAGAAAATACGAACGGAAGCGATACGAAATCAATTTCTAACCTTCAAAAGGAAATTTATTTTTCCTTTTGAAAAAAAAAAATTTCCGAACGGAAAAACCGTTATTTCTCAATATTCATTACTCAGCAAAATGGTGCAATGCAAAAATACGAACGTAATCGTGAAATATTTAACACTTGATCACCCGATTCATTCGTTAATATGCAATTCAATTAAATATCGTTGAAATGAAGGGTACTTACGTGAATTTATTCACTTTCCTTACGAGATATCAACTTTGTACAGTACCTTGATTTTCTTTCTACAATGTAGGTAGAATTTGTAATGAGGCCGGAGTTCGATAAAGCTCTGCGAGCCGAACGTTACCGGCGGGAAACAAAACACCAATGGACGAGAAATGTCGAGACCAGCTCCAAGCGGCCTCTCCCCACTGCCAGGTGGTGGGACCAAAGATAGAAAAGGACGGAAAACTTGTTAGAAAGAGACAGACACATGGCGGGAAACGTAGTGCCTATCTCCCAATATAAACTAAGCTTCGAATAACGGTCAAGTCAAATTAATGGGTATTTTATTTTAAAAAAAACTGTACCTACTGTATTGGTGATTTACAAAATAATGAACCTTATTTGCAAATTGTTCGTCTGAATGCAATCCTTACGATTGAAGACAACGTATTCCTAATACGTAATCATAACATAGTGTAAAGCTTCGCTCGCCGACGACGCTCGGTGGGCAAGCCCCCTACAAGGTGGACCGAAGACGTGGTAAAGTTGAGGAAAGAATGCAGTAGGTGCTGGAGATCCTTGGAAGAGACCTCGAACGGCTAATATGATGAAGAATCTACCCTTTGCGCATATTATCACTTTGATAATGGTTAAGAAGTTGACTATTAACCAAGAGGTCGCGGGTTCGACCCCCGCACTGTACAAACAATTGTGTGCATGTTCATGCATGCCTGTTTGTACTGGTTTGTAAAGTCCCTGTGCTTATAATATGTATGAACAGTGGTCAGCACCACGCTACCCATTTTTGTTGCAAAATCGCCCGTATCACAAGGGTGTAAGACACTGCAGTGTTTACCTTGATTTGCTGGCCACCGTACATAATGTATGCTTAAATATTTGAAACTTCTCGACGGATTTTGATGCAGTTTTTTTAAATACATAGAGTGATTCGAAAGCAAGGTTTCTATGTATAATAACATACTCGTACTTAATATGATAGAGAACCACTGATAATTTCAAGATTTCTAGCGAAGTTGCTGGCGTTGAAGTTGGTCAAAAATAAACACATCTTGTCTTACAATGTTTGGATCCGTCCGTAATGTATCCACTTACGTTATCCAGATGGCGCGCACAACCATAAAGCAGAAGAACGCGTCTCAAGAACAACTCGAAATTATTCGAGAATGCATAGACCGATTGACCGGCATGGGCGAGGTGGACCGACTCAGAAAACTCGGGTTCAGCGTCAACGGGCTACTGTTCAACGCTGACGAGGATTACAGGACGGAGACTGTGTACCGGGTCGCTAGGTGAGTAAAATATAGATTAACTGGTCATTGCAGATTAACTCGTTATTCTAGCCACCATAGAACAAGCTAACACTTAGTTTGGGGCAAGGTAATTGGTGTGTTCGTTGAAACAATTTATTTATTATTTGTTATTGCACACCACAGAAAACAATATTACAGGTAGATTAAACAAAGCAAGATGTATATAACCAGAGAATAATTTATTAATAATAAGGGTTAAAGAAAATTTATTCTCAAAAGAAATGCCTAATTACATTTCATTTACATGAGAACTTAATAATAAGACAATGAAGGGTATAATATTTAACTCATTGAACCCCACAATTTTGATTACCGCGGCGCAGTATAATTAAAGGAATAAATTAATGGTGTTTATTTGTTCCGGGCCTTGTTAAAAAACCGCCAAAACCATTTTTAATTGGTCTTAAAAAAACCTTAACCCATACATAAAAAAAACGTTATTAATCAATTGAACTTTTAAAACAAATAAAAAAACAAATTAGTACTGCCAAAAATGTTTCTTACTAAAAAGAAATTAATTTGCCGAAACCCGGGATTGAACCGGGGACCTTTAGATCTTCAGTCTAACGCTCTCCCAACTGAGCTATTTCGGCCATATAAAGTCATGCGAAATTACCGTTCTTGTCATTTATCTTATCAACGGTCACTGGATTATCGGCGCTTGCGTCGATGTAAAACGTATTTCTTGTAGTGAGATAATAACGATCATCACTATAGTTGTAATAAATAAATAAGCATTTATTTTTTGTAGAATGCGATTGGATGATTTGATGATATTGTACTTACCTAATTAATAAAAAAATGTGTCAAAAAACCTCATAGAAGAATTATAGCATGTTTTTAAATGGCGTTTATTTGTGTTTGGCATGTTGTTTTGTTTTGGAATTGTAATTTAATAGCAATTTTTCTAGAATTATTAGTCTTATGTACAAAAAATTTACTGTCTGAGGCGGGGATCGAACCCGCGTCCATGGAAATCCGGGCTGTGTGCCTATAGCACCTAGAAGCAAGCCGCGTTCATCATAGGGTGCGATCCCCGCCCCAGATAGTTGATTTTTTATACTACAAAAGTATTATCTTTAGTTTGCAACGAGAATACTTTTCACAAAAATTCATAAAACTATATCTACCCAGGTCGAAAGAGAAAGAGCACGTCGAAGCGGCTTGCTCGCTCGGCAGCAAGTACGGCATGTCCTGCCTGGACGTGTGGCTGCAGCACGCGGCTGAACACCCGAGCGGTGCCCAGCCACCGCCCCCAGCCGCCGTGAAGGAAGATCGGGCGCATGAAAGGTATTGTATAAGTCTCGCCATATAAAAAGAACGCGAGTTCGCACATAGGATCATTCGCTATCTCTCTCGCTCGTCGCCTTATAAAAAGAACATCTGAGCGGTGCCCAGCCACCGCCCCCAGCCGCCGTGAACGAAGATAAGGCGCATGAGAGGTATTGATTATATAAGTCTAGCCTTATCAAAACAACGCGTGTTCGCGGATAGGATCATTAGCTGTCTCGCCTTATAAAAAGGACGCGTGTTCGCGCATAGGACCATTCGCTATCTCGCTCGCTCGTCGCCTTAAAAAAAGAACGCGAGTTTGCGCATAAGACCATTCGCTATCCCTCTCGCTCGTCGCCTTATAAAAAGAACACCCGAGCGGTGCCCAGCCACCGCCCCCAGCCGCCGTGAAGGAAGATAGGGCGCATGAGAGGTATTGATTGTATAAGTCTCGCCTTATAAAAAGAACGCGAGTTTGCGCATAAGACCATTCGCTATCCCTCTCGCTCGTCGCCTTATAAAAAGAACACCCCAGCGGTGCCCAGCCACCGCCCCCAGCCGCCGTGAAGAAAGATAGGGTGCATGAAAGGTATTTATTACTAGCTTTTACCCGCGGCTTTGCCCGCGTAGAATGAGGACATTTACAAATGACTTAGTGACTGTATTTTTTTGCATATAAAAAGTTTAATTTTGATCATTCCGTAGGGAATTATCTTATATTTTTACCATGTTTCCGTGTTTGTTTTTCACGATTTTGGTAGTAATAAATCGTATAACACCGATGTAATTATTTTATAATATTGATCTATATAAGATGTTGTATGATCTATTATTTTCAGCAAGTACATATAGGTTTCTTGCACTTGACACTCGAGAACATGCCACATAGAGCTGGCCATGGGAAAAGCAAGGAGTGCCCAAATGTATACCCGCCACTTTTAATGTTTGTCCCTGGGACTTATTTATCGTCATGGCGAATGCCAACTTCAAGGGAAATTGCAGCCTCTTGATCTGGAACGGCAAATTGTGGGGTATAATGGGTATACGGGGAATCAATACGCTCTCGCCTTTGGCTGTCCCTGTGATTATTGTTGCTCGCACAATGTTTCTTCCCAGTTCGCTGATTTGTAATCGTGTGCCGTTGCATAATCGTGGGGCATGAAGATTACGCATCAACAAAACTGGGACGCCAACCTTATGGGGCGGTACGCCCGTCAATTTCAATGATTTGAGGAATTCCACTGGATACGTAGTGCTGTCATCACTTGCCATAACCGTGTCTATCGAAGTGTACACCGTCGATAAGCCATCTATCATCATTTATTGTTTATATTATTCACCAATTCATTTTTTGGTGACAGGCTCTTTCACACAACCATTCCTCATTATTTAAATTGTTTTTTAAATCGGGAAAAACTTTGGTTAGAAGCTCTTCTTCGGTAGCTTAATTTAAGTCATTAATATCCAAGTAGCTGTGGTAATTCATTATCGCGTTTTAAAATACGGGCAACGCCATCTATTGGCGCCTCAATAAACTATACTGAGACTACGCTTACGTAGAATGAAAGTTGCTATTTTCCTGCTGTATTGTATGGGAACATGTAAGTAGAATCCTCTTTTATCCCACGGGAGCATATAATTACAATAAAAAGTATATCCTACAATCTAATTCAGGTTATACACTGCTCAACACTGTCTAGGGATGAAGAAAATGTATTGCATTGTAGTTGATTAAGTTGAATTAAAAACTATTATTTAATCTATGTCAGCTAATACACTGTCTGTAAACCGAATTTCATTAAAATCCGTTCAGTACTTTCAGCGTGATTGAGGATTATCAAGATTCCTGCTTTATCCCATGGGAGAGTTTAATCGGGATAAAAGTAACACCTAAATTAGCCTATACCCTGCCTGTATACCAAATTTCATTAAAATCCATTCAGTACTTCCGGCGTGATTGAGGATTATCAAGATTCCTTCTTTATCCCATGGGAGAGTTTAATTGGGATAAAAAGTACCCTATCACCTAAGTTAGCCTATACCCTGCTTGTATACCAAATTTCATCAAAATCCATTCAGTAGTTTTAGCGTGATTGACGGACAAACATCCAAACATCCAAACAAATATACTTTCACATTTATAATATTAATAAGATATAAGTCTAGCCTTATAAAAAGCACGCGAGTTCGCTCATAGGACCATTCGCTAACCCTCTCGCTCGTCGCCTTATAAAAAGAACACCCGAGCGGTGCCCAGCCAACGACTTCAGCCGCCGTGAAGGAAGATCGGGCGCATGAGAGGTATTGTATATGTCTCGCCTTATAAAAAGGACGCGTGTTCGCGCATAGGACCATTCGGTATCTCGCTCGCTCGTCGCCTTAAAAAAAGAACGCGAGTTCGCGCATACGATCATTCGCTATCTCGCTCGCTCGCGTAGGAGCGGACGTGCGGCGCGTGAAACTCCTCCCACCCCACTTCGTACCACCAATGAGACCCGTGAATCGTCTAGTGCACAGATGACTGTTAGCGTTCTTTTTATATGACGCTACTTATTATCTATAACAAGGTGATTCTTTTAATGGTGCACACTTCTTAACTGGATAATATTCGAATGTTTAATCCAAATCTTCTCATCTACTGTCTCTCTATTTCAAAGGAAAACAACGTTAACCAAGTGTAAGTTGCGATATGCTAATAGCATACATAAGCATTACTCGTAGTTCGAATCTTTTGAACGGCTAGGAGCTAGGGCTGAATTCGACGTAAAGTATAAATTGGTTTTCATTTCGTGTTCGACTTCGAAAAAGGTAGACCTTGTCAATTGTTTGATGTTTGCCACCCTTTTTTTAAGGGCGGCGTAATCGAATCAGATAATTCTTGAACGCCAAAAGTTATTTTTTTACTTCTTAAACTTTCACTTGGGATATTCCGATTTCTTATTTTTTTCTGCATTTAAATGACGACCTATTGATCAATTCATATCTCGCGTAAATTTTGATTAGAAGCAATACCGTATGTTTTTTTTCCACCAGGATTAAAGAAACCCTATGGTCTCTGCTGCGCGGTGACGATCACAACGCGCTGATAAACTTCTTCAATATCCTGAAGAGCATCGACGAGAAACCGCAACTCTTTGGTCTTACTGCGGCCGAGCATATCAAGTTGCTGAAAAAGTTCAAATCTGCTTCATCTGGTAAGTAATATCCTGATTAACAACAATTTAAGTTTATGATTTACACTATGGCCTCTGTTGCGCGGTGACGATCACAACGCGCTGATAAACTTCTTCAGCACCCTTAAGAGCATCGACGAGAAACCGCAGCTGTTCGGTTTAACAGCCGCCGAGCATATCAAGTTGCTGAAGAACTTTAAATCTGCTTCATGTGGTAAGTAAAATCCTGATTAACAACAATTTAAGTTTATAATTCACACTATGGCTTCTGCTGCACGGTGACGATCACAACACGCTGATAAACTTCTTCAGCATCCTTAAGAGCATCGACGAGAAACCGCAGCTGTTCGTTCTAACGGCCGCCGAGCATATCAAGTTGCTGAACAAGTTCAAATCTGCTTCATCTGGTAAGTAAAATAATAATAAATAAATATTTCACAACAATCACACCAATTCTCAAGTCCTAAATTAAGCTACGAGGCTTGTGTTATGGGTACTAGACAACGGATAAACATACTTAAATACTTTTTTTGTAAATAAATACAATATACATATTATACATAGAAAACACCCAGACCAGTACAAACACACATGTTCATGCACACATATGCTTGTACTGTGCGGGGATCGAACCCGCGACCCTTAGTTTTAGAAGTCCGACATGTAGACTGCACCAAACGGTCGTCATCGAAATTCCTAGTTAACAACAATTTAAGTTTATCTTCTTCTTCTTCTTAGCGTGTCGATGGAACACGAGAAATTACATCGTGGCAGCCCAGAATTCAGCCACTTGAATTTAAGTTCACCGCTTCAACGTGTAGTTATAAACACCCAGTCTTTGGACGCCGCCTCGCCGTCTTGAGTTATTGGGGCATACGCTTTGACCAGCAAAAAGTCCTCGCAAGAGAACGCCGTTTTCTTCCTCGTATGCTCCGTGAGGCTATTGAAATTATAAGACACCCTAATTTTAATAGAGAAGATGGTTGGAAAATTCCACCAGCTTGGGATCCTGTTTTGGCCAAGACTCAAGCTCTACCCCGCACTGCAAGACCTCAAGATACTGTTGAAGAAACAATTATATATGTATTAGTTAATATCATTGCAATATAAATTTATTGTTATGAAAAACTTACACCTATATGGTGTTAGTTTTTCATAACAATAAAAGTTGGAATATATTTATAACACATTTAAACGTTACAGCAGTATAGAAAACGTACATGGCTTACTAAGTTTTTAATTATCGATTGCACGTAGCGAAGCCTTCGGACTAGAAAACATTGAATTTTGAATAATTAAACACATAGAAATCACACTAAATTACCTTCGTGATTTTTTGTCAGTCATTATATTTTGTAAATCGAAATGCGTTGTTCATATTTAAAGAAAAAAACACGCAGCATTTAAATTCAAAACTATATTTTTGTCGTAACGTAGCATGACATCGCTGCGTCATCAAGATGTTTCAAGATATCTCAGGCACAAACCCTTACGTGTAAGGCGGTCTTGTCAAATGTCGTTCTACCTCGCCGCCCGCTTTCTCTGTAGCCCCACAGAAAGGATCCTTTTTATAGATACGGGCATTGTTTACCGGTTGATATTTTGACCCAAAATAACGAGTTCAAACATTATAATTTGAAGCTGTTTCTCTCTAACGTTTCTTTCGTATTTTCGGCTCTAGCCAGCTCGTTTGCTCGCACGGTCACGCTTGTAAGAGTGACAAGGCTGGCTACATCTGAAACTACGGGTAATGGTTTAGACTCTAAACCATTACCCGTAGTTTCAGATGTAAACTTTAGAGAGAAGAGGGGGTGATTGGAACAATAAAATATCAATTTGTCCTATTTTCCTATTGTCAAATATTATGTGCGACCCTCCCACGATGTTTCTCTGTATATACTGCCCCTCTCGGAACACCACCAGCCCTCGATAACGAAGCCTCATCTAATCTGTGACTTATAGAGTCTTCTCCTTTTCAGAGCTGGACTACAAACTCCTCATAAGCCAACCTACAGCAGAACAATACTGTACACATTTACTATGTGTGCTCCGGCCGGATAATGTGGGCATGGTGCTGAAGCTGATTCGTTCTTTGCCGCCCGCCTTCCGGCCACCGCTGCCCGCCAACGTGCTCTACACCAAGTGGCTCACCGGACTCTTCTTTAGCGTGAGTCACTGAGATAAAAGAAGAGCAGTACTGCTCGCATCTACTTAGTACACTCCAGCTAGATACTGCGGGCATGGTGCTGAAGCTGGTTCGCTCGCTGCCGCCTACCTTCCGACTGCCGGTGCCTGCCAACGCGCTCTACATCAAGTGGCTCACCGGACTGTTCTTCAGCATGAGTCACTTATCTAATAGTAGAGCAGGATTTCACGTATCTACTTAGTATACTCCGGATACTGCAGGCATGGTGCTAAAGCTGGATCGCTTGCTGCTGCCCATCTTCCACTCGCCGCTGCTCGCCAACTAGTGGCTCACCGGCTTGTTCTTCAGCGTGAGTCACTTAGCTTGGGCCTTGGAGTCGCCACTACCTATAACTGACAGAGAGACCATCTCTGCTTAGTCGCCCAACGTAAGAGTCCAGGGGCGCGGCTCAGCACTTTGATATCATTTGCAATTAATATCAAGTTTTGAATGAAGATTGAAGAAGTTAACTAAACTTAAACACCTTTCGTGAATCAACCAGCTGTTACGAGGGTGAGGTTTATCGTTTTAGTTGTCTCTTACAAAGACTAATTTAGCTTCTCAAGATAATTTTGATATACGATTACGTCTCATTTCTTGGAATTATTTTCTGTTATCCCTTATGATTTCCAATCCTTCATTTATTTATTCATGGGACCCTTAAAAACCAGTATACCTCCGTGGCAGGTGCCACCGAGCGCGGCCAGCACCAAGAAGTGGATGCAGCAGTACCGGCAGTGCGCGAGTTACTTCAGCAAGCTCGGCAAAGAGGACCTGCAGACGTTCGTCGCGAACACTTGCTTCACGAGCGAGGCTATCGAGCGGTAGGGCATCAACATTTTATGTTAAAAAGCTGATTTTTTAATAGTCGTATAAGTAGTCGTTTTTAGGCCTGCTAAATATGAATCGACCGAACTTATGCCTCGATCACACACGCCGAATGGATGAGCGAGACAGTGCACTCGGTCGAGTGCTCGCTTCGTGTGAACAGATTGGCGAGTGCTGTCTTCGTAATAAGTACTGTTTCAGCCGAGAATTTATTTATTTATTTAGTAGGGACAACAACAGCATTACAACTTAAAAAATTACATGAGGAAATAATTAGCCAATTACAGTTGAACACGAGGTACTATAATCAAAGGGATGGAATAATTTAACTGTCTCGCCCATTCACTCGGCGCGTGTGATCAATACTTTAAGATGACTTTAGTTTTGACATTCAACATGTGCAGTGATGAATTTTCAAATCAGACATCTTAGAATTTCAACTGTCCGTCAGTTAGCGACTGAATGAAAAGAACGCTAACGGTCGCGCCGAATGAGAAGAATGCTAATGGTCACCTGCGCACTAAACCAGACATGGGTTTCATTGGTGGTACAAATTGCGCAAACTCCTCCCCATCAGCGTTCTTTTTACGTGGTGCGACTCGTAAGTAGCTTAACCAGTGAAAAAGAATAGTTATTTGTTATACAAGAGTGCAAAGTTGCTTTTTAACCGCGTGTTCAATTTTGATGACCGAGCAAGCGAAGGATTCTAAAATTGAATCACGAGCGCAGCGAGTGATTCAAAATTAGAATCCTGAGCGTTAGCGAGGGAATCAAAAGAGCACGAGGTGAAAAAATCTTTGCACTCGAGTGCAACACGTAACTTTTCATTCCACCTCAGCGAGGAAATGACTCAATGCAAATAAAACCGTTGACAATCACAAGATAGTTACTTTTATTTCAGTTTAGGTATTAACTACTACATTATGACAGGTAAGTATGACAGAATAATCTTTAAATTATAACAAAATAATACTTAGGTATAATTAATAAACATTTAAAGTAACGTTGCTACAGTTACCTATTTAAATTGAGTGTAATATTTTTGTTGGGTACTGTAATATTGGTGTTAGTCACTTGTGTACTGTTTTTCCGAGTGCTTGCTTTCTTGTTCTCGGATAATTCTATAAAATATGCCAGCAAAACGTTTTCTGAGAAAGTTTTGGCTCCTTTTGCTAGTCGCCACGTGTTGAACATAACGTACTGTTTTAAATACTTCTCACGTGATTGTTGAGGGAGAAAGATCATTTGCGCATTATTATAAGTTTCAGTCAATTCTGTTGGCGTCAAACAAACTTCCTCGTCGCTAGAATCACTCACTTTAGTTTTTTTACTTGTTTTCAAGTTTCTTGTTTTTAATATAAGGTTTAACAATGACGTGAAAAAATGCCGCGTAAAGAACCGCCAACTAAGCAAATTGAAAAAAGAATACCAAGAAGGTTCCGAGTTTTGAGTTTTTAACAAATTAAAAAATGTTGTATGATATATTCGGCACCACAGAGGTAGCAATATAGTAGTTTATGCAACTGATACATAATGAGGGGCCTTAAAACACGAGTGTGGTTTTATAAAACGAGCGTCAGCGAGTTTCATAATAGCATCACACGAGTTTTTTAAGGCCTAATTATGTACAGTTGCATACACTACTACACACATATCATATTTTAACTTTTCACAATATTTTCGTCACAGCAAAAAACCAACAAACAAATGAATGACAACAGCGGGTAATTCAATCCTCCGTCACGACGATTTTTTTTTTATATCATAGACAAACGAATGAAGTCCCTATCCTCATGTCACTCGTGATCATATGTCGTGCGATTTGGATTAAAAAACATACTGAATTTGACGTTTCATATCGATAACTGCTTTAATATCAATGGATACTAGAATGGAGACCTACTTTAGTTTTGACAGCTGTTCCAAATTTAAAGTCATAACCTTACAGAAATTGATACTGTTATAACATTACAGTACAGATTTTACCTACTGCCACAGATAATAAAGTTCTCATAGTAAAATTGGTTGTAGTAATGCTGGTCATTTCCTACGGTTTCTGAACGCATTTTAGAGCACTAATGATATGTCCGTAGATAAAATAGGTTTAATGATTTTTTTAATTCACAAACTTAGTGCACACGATGTTCTAAATTCAAATTTACTTTAACCTCTAGTGAATAAAAACGGCTTTTCCACTCAGATATTGAAGAGCAAAATGACTCTTTCCGAGATGGTGGGATGAAAAAATTATTCCCATACTTACATTGACCCTAGAGCCTACATACTTGCTGTTATTATTGCGCAATAAATGAATCACCACTTTTGCAGTGTTCCCGCCGGGACTCGCAGTCTCATGATAATGCAAGCGGCGGATTACTGTCAGCAGGAGCAGGAAAACGATTTCAAGTTTAATAAAAAGTGAGTTTAATTAAAATAACAATATTTTTGACTTAAAATTATTACGAATGTTAAAAATTCAAATTCTTTATTAAGTACCAGGTTTTTACATTTCTGTTTTCGAAAGAGGATTTCATTTAAGTAAATAGATACTTCCATTCAATTGTCGTTAAAAATTACGGAAAAGTGAAACTCTAAATCCTAAAGGTGGATAGCATGATTATGTGTGTCTTGTTTGTATGTGTGTGTATGTGTATGTATGTGTGTGTGTGTGTGTGTGTGCGGCCCTGATTTGATATTTGATAATAGAAAAACTTAAATAAGATATTTATTATATTTGCTAGAAGTGCGAATGGTTTTTTTTATTATTATGCACTCTACCTGATGATATAAAAACACGGGGATATTCTAGCAGCGAGCAGACGTGGGCGAATGTGGGACAGGAGCTGTCCCGTTGGGCGCGGTTCCTGGACAACTTCCACTCGGAAACCATACAGGCGCTGGCCGACAGCTGCGGCCTGCCGCGCACAGAGATCTGGCCGTGAGTCGCTAATGTTTAAATTTAATACAAACTTAATAATATTTTTACTATAGAGAAACTGTTTGAGCCAAGAATGACCTGTCTTCAAAATCCGCAGCAGCCTCTGCGAGTCATTATCATCTCATGATACACTTTTTTTCAAAACTATGTCATTACAACTAATACCTAAGTCCACCTGTGACCACGGACGCTGATAAGGTTCCGAAACGTCGGGTTAAAATAAAATGTAAATGAATCGCAAAATCATCCGTAAAATTGTGTATCATTCTAACATTATCATCTCTCTTTCTCTCCCTAATGGTTAACAAATAAAAATAGGATCTAAAAAATATAGCAAATTTCAACTAAAACAAGGAAAAAAGCGAAGTTTTTTTTTAAATAGCAGTGTTTGTAAAATTTTGATTGTTGTTATTATTTTTTATTTTTCATAACTATTGTTTTGTCATTGACACAGAGACATAGAGATGAGTCACGGCGACACCGACCGGATAGTAGGTGGTGCAGCGAGACTCGTACAAGCGTGCGCGCTCAAACCCGCCGCGCTGGAATCGCTACTGCAATGTCTGCGCGCCGACGCCGGCCCCGAAGATGTGTTCGCGCACTTAGCCAGGGACCATTGTGACAGTCTGCAGTGAGTATTATATCATCAACATATAGCATAGAAATAACATTTTGGACATGATTTAAATATTGTCTACTTCAACAAAACTTACTTTCCAGTTAAATAATCTCGAATAACCCAGGAAACCGCTGATTTGATTTCTCGGCTGGACGGGTTTTGACCAGCTATAGCTGAGAAGCACAGTGTTTAGATTATCTTTCGAATTAAAAAAACTGTTCATCTGTTCTTGGGCACACACAAACAGACATAGGGGGAGAGGGATCAAAATCATAACACTCCTCGTTTTCGTCTAGGGTTAGAAATGGCTCTTTGAGATCCAGAGCACCATTGACTTGAGCTACATGTTGATGAGGTAGAACTGTCAAATGAGTATATGACGTCGTGAACGAATATAAAACAGCTGTTTTCATGAGGACAAATCATTGTTAAGAGTTAAAGGTGCTCATGTGAATTTCTATAAAACTTGTACTGCGACAGGCCACTTTTGCGAATTTGATGTTGCCTTCCGGTCCATAGCAGCCCTGCTATTCCTAGAAAATATAACACTGTCTTGAAAAGTAGCGTTGATGTTAATCGAGCCGCTTGTCATGAAAAAAAATCTTTTATTTCGGACAAAATATATCCATATGAATATTAGTAGTGTATGACTTACATACTATGTTAGTATTATATTTAAAGTATAAATTAAAATATGAAATAAACTATATAAAATTGAAATAAATTATATACTAAATATATTTGACATTTCATAGAGAAACTATTTTTTTTTCACAGAGACGTTGAAACCCTGGTTGCCAGAATAATGCAATACCACAAAGAGGGCGTGAAGTTCCCCGAAGAACTGCTAGATACTGTCATGGCTAAGGGCTCGGAGCTAGGTTTGCCGCCGTACAAGCAGATAGGGCTGCTGTCCTTGAGCCAACGCAGCTGGGTGGAGGATGGCGACGACCTGCCGAAGGTGGCGCAGTACACCGTGGACTTGTTCAAGAACGAGTGGCCGGAACTGGAGTACGCTAGAGAGCTTACTGGTAAGCACTGATAACTCAAACTATTGACTGGAATACTTACTTTTAGGGAATGAGCGAAACCAGAGAAGAAGAGTAGAGGCACAGATTACTAAATAGTTACTACGTAACAGATAAATCACTCCATAGAGAAATTTCAATACCTACAGCGTTAATAGACTACTTTTTCTGCCGCGTACAAAAATGCACCTACATCTTTGAGTATAAAGTCAATATTGCTTCGCAGCTGCGCGAGACCAAGTGACGTGAGACCTAGCGACAATCGAACTAGGGTTGACACAATGTTTATTGTTGAGTTAAAAAAGTGTAGGTACCTACCTACTACTAGATTTTGCATTAAGGAAACATTATTTCGATTGTAACTACTTTGTAGTGATATTTGTGTCAGAGAAGAAATAAAGATATTTGTATTTATATTATCTATCATCCTTATTTTTGTGTACATACGTAGGTACATACGTACAAACGCGCCATGTTTTTTTCTATTATTTGTGATCATAATGAAAACTATTTAAAATAAATGATTCTTTATTCTTTATCTACATTTCATTTTATTTTTCTAATTCCTAAATTTTCTAACAAAAATACCTAGGTACATACTATTTTTTATACAATACAATAAAAAACGATCATTTCGCAAATTGGTGATTAGTAGAATCTGTCATTTGTGGAATCTGTCGTTTGTAGATTATTAGTAGGTAGGTACATTTCGAGAATCGGTAAATTTTATTGTCAACTACGCAGGTACCTGCCTACCTACCTAGTCATTTCGCTAATTAATTAATTATTAGTCGACTAAACCACCACGTAATAAAGCTAACGTTTAACAAGCACAGATTACTTATTTGGTTCGTATGAAAACTAAATTGAACGTAAGCGTAACACGAATAATTATAGTGCGTCGTGAGCGCGTCCGATTGTTGGCAGTACACTGAATCGGCACTGCAGTCGGTGCCGGCGAGAGTAGGCTATTACCGCGCGCAAGTACATCGAGTGAGAGAGGCCTGGTAGAGGATATAATTCGATTTAAATACACTTAAATAAACTAACGAGTGAAACACAAACAACAAGCCCATGAAATTAAATCGTACTTACGTATAAAAATCTAACTTGTATTCAAAAGTTTTTATTTTACGTGTATTAATTAACCAGTATATTAACACTGGTTAACTTCTGACCATTTTAAAGTGTATTTCTAGGCATCCATCTTGTCCAAGTAGCATTCCTCGTCTAAAGCTGACAAAGAGGATTATTTTGCTTTAAATTTCCACTAAACGACGCCAGCGATGGAAACCAAATACATCCAACTGTAATCACCTGAAAAAAATAGAGCTGGAAGTCGCAGGAAATACATACAACTCACACGAAAAAGTAGCGAAACGCGTCGAATGTTTTGTTGGTGTCAGTGTTGTGATTCCAGGTGCATCTTCTGTGTCACATTGTGAGTTGTATTATAAGCCCTGCGTCTTCCAGGTCTAGTTTTTTTCAGGTGGATACAGTTGGATGTATTTGGGTTCCAGCGCTGGCGTCGTTTAGTGGTAAAGCAAAATAATCCTCTTTTTCAGCTTTAGTCATGGATTTCCGCAAAGTAACTGTAGCTCGTATATCTAAGAATAGGCTTGTTTCCACTATGAAAGAAATATTCAAAAACTGATTTTCTCTAAAATAATTCATAATTTCAGATGCCTTTACACTAATATTTTTCTGCAGTTCGTATTATTTGATTTTTAATTGGAATTCAAATGATAATTAGTCACTCAGTCGGCATTGCACGCGATGACGTCAAAGTGTGTTATTCCCATACAAACTCTATGAAGAAAAGCGTTTTGACAGTTGATAAAAAGTACGTCAACGATTGGTGGTGTCAACTACCGTATGTTGATTTATTGTTAAACAGGCGTAGATAACCAACTCTCAAACTCTCACTATGTCCAATGTTGAACTTATAATTTAAAAGACGTTCTTAATTTTCCAGTTATTCGCTTCGTGACTTTCGAATGAACATGGTTCAATCCAGCTTTGTTTACAGAGGATAAGTTGCTAACCCCCGAGGGTCGGTGCGCGGCGTTCGCGGAGCTGTCGCGAGCGGCCGACACGTGGCCGCGGCGGAAGGCTCTCGTGGATGCGCTTAACTGCTGGCCGCACACTATTCACAGGTAAGTATTTTTTTTACGCGGAGAAAATGCGTTACGCATACTTTCTACCCCCGAGACGATAGTAGATAATGTGGAACTCCTTAAAGAACGGTGACTACCCACCACCATTCTCAATCATACCTACTAAAACCTTCGCGAGTTTTCTCGTGCCGCTACCGAGCCCCAGCGTCATAGGATAGCCTAGCGATATGTCCTGCTGGATAGAAATTTCAGTAACTTCGTATTGTCTCTCTTTTTACACTTTTTAAACAAAAGCATTTTTTTACAAAAACAAGCCGTCTATATGTAATAATAATGAGACTTGGCCAGGTCAATAAACATGGTGGTGGTGTGTATGGTGTTTTATTAATACTAACACAAGTAGCTAAGCGAGTAAGTTAGTGACAAAATATCAATTTGAAGTCCGTTTAACAACAAACTAGAAAATTTTAATTTGTAATTTTGAAATAGTCAAAAGTACACCTAGCTTTGTGAACTAGAGTCCTTGACACATTCAACATAATAAATAAGATATCGGAAAGTGGAGTTTAACGAACTCTATAATGTAATTGCTACCTACACTTATGTCAGTCCCCTTGTCCCCTTGTTACAGCGAGACGCGAAGCTTGCATTGTGCGTACCTGGAGTCGCTGCTATCCAACACGAGTGAACTGAAAGAAAGTTTGGTGCTGATCAAACTGTTGCTGCGACGCCCGGTGCTGAGTGAAGAGGTTTGTAAAGTTACTCATATTAGACGCTCACTACTACACGCAAAAAATTGACTAGTGGTTCGCCCCGACGATTACCAGTCTTGTCTTCGTCGAACAGCAGATTTATGGTAAGCGTCCACAGGCCCGCATCGGACGCATCGCACGTAACGGATCTTAGGACCGAATTGCACCAAAGCAATTAACAATTACACAATGTTTTGAAACTACATTTGTATCCTACTGTTGTGAAGAAAATAAATAAGTTTATTATTATTATTATTACATCGGAGAAGAGAGGAGACTAGCTTTGGTGGAAATGGATCTAACAGAGAGGAGATCAATCTAATAGGTTATTCAAAACACATATCACATCTTTTCTCCTTTCTTCTTTTTTTTTTCACAACAATCACACCAATTCTCTAGTCCCAAATAAAGCTATGAGGCTTGTGTTATGGGTACTAAACAACGGATAAACATACTTAAATACTTTTTTTTGTAAATAAATACATATTATACATAGAAAATACCCAGATTAGTACAAACACACATGTTCATGCACACTTATGCTTGTACTGTGCGGGGATGGAACCTGTGACCCTTGGTTTTAAAAGTCCGGCATGTGGACCACTACACCAAGCGGTCGTCACACAATTGGTTATTCAAAACACATATCTCCTCTTGGCTCCTTTCTTCGGCGGTTTGATGGAAACAGGGCCCAAGTTTGCCTTGTAAAGAAATTCATACAACAGTGCACTGAACCGTAGTTTTTATTCAAGGCAACCTAAAATCCTTTACGTGCGATGCGTCCAATGCTGTGGAAGCATACCTTAGCGGTTTTTAACGTAGCGTTCCCTTGTTTCACATTATAATATGCGCCTACTATACTAATTTAAACACTTTAAGCCTTGAATGGAACGCCTCAGAGTGAGGTAACGCCGCATGCGTCATGTTTTTTGGTGCGTGCAGCCGGCTCCATCGAATTATAAGACGTTGTTACGTCAATATTATTTTTTACAGGAAGTAAAGTACCTCGCAGACAATACGGCCGGGGAAGCGTGTATAAACGCGCTGTGGGTGGCGCTGCTGAGCCGCTGCGAACGCACGCACGATATTATACTCGACTTGCTTCAAAGACACAAAGTGAGACTTTTATATGATTATTATTATAAGAAAGGCAACTTTTCTTGGATTGCTATAACCATGTACAACTCTATGACCCTTTTGAATAATCCTGTAATGACATAAGTTATGTCAGGGAAAAAATTAGATTGTCTATTGTTTTCCCGCAGAATATATGTCATAAAATTCAAATGCCAGAATTTCATTTGCCCGAATGTTTTGTTAACCATAATATACTTGTAACATACTCTTCTTCGCCCGAAAATTAGTTGCCATAATGTACGAGTGCCATACGTATTGTTATCCATATTATTCAACCGAATATTTAAATGCCTTACAAAATATGAACATAAACAAGTATTTATCAAGCATGCCGTTAGCATGCAATAAGCAAGTATGAAAACATGCAAGCACTTATGCATGCAATAAGCAAGTATGAAAACATGCAAGCACTTATGCATGCAATTGGATTTTCTCGTCTCCGGCGCTGCGGGAAAGGCAGCCTCGAGCAGCGGAGCAGAGCAGGGGCTGCTCTCCCTTTGGAATTACACTCTAGTATCGGGCAGACTAGTACCACGGCGAAGGACAACGGCGAGTCGGGGACAACACAATTTGTTCTCTAAATATATGTTTTTATATACAAATATTAACTATAGATAAAGCAACAGTAAGTAAGTGAATCGTATTATATAATCGAATCGAATTTATGTTTTTTCTACTTAGAAGTTGTTTTGATGGCAAATGATGTTATGGCTTGTGAAATATGGCTTACATTCATTCTAGCAAATGATATTATTGAATTTGACTTTATGGGAAACAAAGTTTCTAGCACGTGACTAACATAGTAAACAATGAGTATGACATATGAAATTATGAGAAACAATATTATGTCTGTTGACCATTATAGCAGATGAAATTATGGCAAATGAAATTCTGGCAAATGGGTGCACCCCCAAAAATTAATTCATTCTGTAAGACATCACATAACGCCGTACGATGTTACATAAGCTTGAAATAAAAGACAACAAATATTTGCTTACTCATTTTACAGGACACGATACAGAAGCAAGAAGCCGACGACGAGCTGGTCAAGGAGTTATTAGACAGTGGAATGTTTCTGAAACTAGTTGCCACTCCGGTATACTCTTCCGTCATCATCTTCATAATCGGCGGCGAGCCAACCGCCAGCCCTTACACCGTGCCGTGGGCAGTGGAAGAACTTTACAAGGCAAACTTCTTAGCGGAGGCAGGACACCTGCAACTCTTGGACATAGGGATACCATCGCCGCTGCGAGGATTCTCACAGTCTGTTCAATATTGCAAGAATATGTTTAGCAAAAATTAATTATTTGTATATTTATATATCAATTATAAGGTCTAAAGAGTTTAATATATTTATGACAAATATGAATCAATGTTTATTAGGTTTTGTTGGTTTATTGAAATAAATGATCGTTAACTGGGTGTTGCGGTTTTAGTTTTTTGACCTTTTCTTGGATATTAATGAGGGCTTTAAAAATGCCAATATGTAAATTATCCCGCTAATTTTTAGCAGCTGCAGGTGCAGGCAGATTGAAAAGTTTAAAGGTGCAGCGCTGTTAATGTCACAGAGCTCGTCCAAAAAGCTCTCAACGAAACGCACCCAACTGTTAAAAAAAGAACTGTCAAGTTCATGACACTGACAATTTGTCAGTGTCATGTTTTGAGGTTAGGTTTTATGCCACAGAAAACTATTAATTAATTCATAATCACAGATCAGAGTTCATAATATTTAATTAAAACAGCATAAAAATGTTGAGTTCTGTTAGGAATAGCCTTCGGGCACCTCTCATGGGCTTGGGGCGCCTGTTTCACACAACTCCAACTCAGGCGACTGAGAAGTTTGATCACAAACGGATTCCCCAGGATGATGAAGGAGTCCAGGGTGAAAAACTAATTGACCTCGACTCTGTGCTCAAAGCGTAAGTTAAAAATACAATTAATGTTAAAAATGATACATTAAGCAACTTTAACCAACAACATTTTTGTTTTTTTGCAGAAAACAAAACCTATTTCCCACTACAGAATCTGACGATTTGTTGTTTGACGGAACACCCTATAAACAACTCCCAGTCGTTAACATTCGAGTGAGCCACAATAACACAATTTTCACCATGACCGACTCTGCAGGAGTGGTGAAACTACTAAAATCTTGTGGTGTTGAAGGTTTCAAAAATACTAAGAAGGGTACAAATATTGCGGCACAAACTACTGCTATCAGTTTAGCGACGGTATGTGTTTACTGAGTACAGTTTCCTGGTGCAAAAATTGCATATTCTATGTTGAATGTCTCATTTTGTGAATTGTTTTTTTGATTGCTTTGTTTTTCAGAAAGCAATAGACAGAGGAATCAAAACAGTAAGGGTTAAAGTAAGAGGATTAGGCCCTGGGCGACTGGTAAGCTATTTGTTTGTTTTTTCCAAAACTCCTTTAAATAATCTTGTTGCAGGTGAAATATTTCTTATTATGGTTTTTCAGGCTGCTGTGAAAGGACTGCAAATGGGTGGCCTGGATATAGTCTCAGTGACAGATAACACTCCAGTCTCTTGGAACCCTCCAAGGGCCAGAAAAGCCAGAAGATTATAGATTAGCTTTTACACACAACCTGTACATTTGATTTCTAGTTTAAATAAATTAAAATACAACTAACTTACAAGATGATTTTAATCAAAAACTATTTACAAGTAGTTAAACTATACTTATCAACTAGAAACCATATTTTGATTGAGTTTGCCTCTTGGTCACCCTATTGTTGGCCCATTGGTTTTGTAACTCTGCTTCATTTGCTTTAGCCTGTAAAAAAAAACTTTTATTAGTTTTTAAATCTTTCTACTATGCATATCAATATGATTGAAAGTTAAAACTTAAAATAAGAATAAAAAGTTAAAGTAAGAATGTGAATCATATGTTTACGTAATATGTACATAGTGACAACCGGGTAACAACTAAATTCACCTGGTGAGCCAAGTATGTGATTTGATGTTTCCTCCTCTGCTGGCTGGTGGGTCCACCATCTCCTCTCTTCTTGCTGGCTGACACTCTCTTGGTGGTGTCATCCATGAGACCTTTTAGCAGCCACTCTCGTGCATCAGCTAGTACCTCCTTTTGGTTTACATCTACAATTTGAATGTCTTCTCTCTTCCTCTTGCCACGGGACCCACACAGTTTTAGAATCTGCATGACAAGAAAATAAGTTTCATTTTTGGAATTATAATAGCTTAATGGTCATCTCACTTATAAAGGTTAATCGGTAAGAGTACTTTTTTTTTTAATTGCCAGGTGAATTTAGGCAATAAAAAAAATTTGCTTCTGTAGGTTTACAAGTGAACAATAGACACTTACAGCTTCATCATCAAGAACTGCTTCATTGGAATTTGAGGCTCCTGGGTCATACCCATTTTCATATCCTGGTGCTGAGCTGTCATATTGATTTGTATCTTCTTGCAACCCTCCTTCAGTTTCCGGCTGCCCTTCAGGAACATCTTGTTTGAAATAAGATTGCAAAGTTTCACTTGGAGTTTTAGCTTTTGGTTTGACTTCTTTTGGCTGGACCACACTGTCAATATCCAGAGGCATGTCTTCTATGGGATGTTCATCAACTTTGTTCATAGAGAAGAAGTCATTTGGCATTTCTCCATCATCACTGTCATCAGAATACTCCTGTGCTAAAGACTTAACTTCAGCTTTGGTTTTTTTCATAGGTGTTGGTAAGGCCTTTTTCGTTACTGTGGTAGGTTTCTGAGTGAGCACATGAGGGACAAAAGATTTTGTTGTTGTTGCTGCTGACACAGCATTTCTGGGCTGTGGTAAAATGCATAGTAATCCAGACTTTTTCTATAAAATCAAAAATAAAATAGATTTAATTTATGAGCAAAAAATATAAATTACATCTAGTTAGTTTGAAAACTTACCCCATTAGAAATTTTAGGCTTTGCACTTGGCACTCTGGGTTCTACGTCTTTAAACTGGAAACATGTAATTGGATTTAGATTTATTGAATGTGAATAAAACATCATTTTAGTGAATATTATGACTTACATCACTCAAGGATGGCACTGTAATTTTAGCCTTAGGTTTTGCTAAACTAGTTGATTCTTTTTTGTGCAAAAATTCATCGTCATCTTCTGCTATTGATGGCTTTTTTTGAGATGGTTGTGGCAGTAGGTTGAATAAACTCTTGCTGCTGCTGTCCGAAACACTTTCAGAGGCATCTGCTGTTGTATCACTGATATCATTTTCTTTGGAGCTTATAACCTTGGGTTGTAGTAATACTTGTGCTGAAATTTTAAAAATAGGCATTCATGTATAAATATTCCAGTTTTATTGCGATAGACAAAGTTCGAGTAATACGAAAACTTACGTGTCTCACTTTTGGAAAGCAACACAGCCACGGTGGTTGCACTTTCTTCATCTTCTTCAGCACCACTAGAATCACTATAATCGTACGCTACTAAAGCCATGCTGAATAACAATAAGAAGTATAATTAATTTTCGTCAAAATACACAACAATCTATACACATCAATACACATTTTTCGTCATCAACCTAAAAGTCAAAACCCTTCTGTTTGAGAAAAAAAACTGTCAGTAATAAACCAATCAAATTGAACGAATGAGTGAATGAAATAGTGCTGTATTACATATCGGTAGCATAACGGTAGTCCCTCCCCCTTGCCCTTATCTCATCTGTTATTTGTGGCCGACCTATGGTCCTATGGGCTAATAAATCTATGTTAGCTGGTTTAAAAAAACAAGTGTCAGTTGTCACTAAAACGCACACGACACGAACGAATAATATTTCTCGCCTAAAAAAAATTAAATTTGCTGTTTTGAAGGTTTATTTTATTTTAATTGGTTCAATAATAGCAGCAATTTCGTCAACGTCTGAACTGTTTTGATTACATTTTTCAAAAGTTTGCAGTACTTATAACTGTCACATAACTAGTAAATTATTCGCATGGAGTTATTTCGTCTTCTTTTTGTTGTAGGTAGAATCATCATGCCGAAAAAGTTTACTGGAGAGAATAGTAAAGCCGTTGCTGCACGACAGCGGAAAGAGGATGCCAAACTGGAGAAAGATCAAAAACTAAAGAAGATGGTGGAAGACTCGCAATGGGACGATAACGACGACAAACTGAAGAAAAAACAGCAGAAAAAGGTTTGAAGCATTGCGATACTACTCTGCTTTCTTGTCCTAAGCAAAGATATTCTACAATATGTACTACATAAATTAAATTCAACAGGAAGAGCAAGAAAAGAAGCGTCTAGAACAGTTACAAAAGAAAGCTGAAGCTAAAGCTCTCCTTGAGAAAGAGATGGAATCTATCAAGGCAGCACCCAAGGTGGCAGCACCACCTCCAAAGATCACACGCGCACAGATTTCTCAGTCCAGGGAGAAGGTTGTCAGGGCAGAACCTGTTAAACCAGTGGTAAGAAGCTTATAGCCATAAACAGTATTTTTCACTGATTTTTTCATTTACTATTGCCAAAATATATTGTTTCTGTTTGTTTTCAGCCTTGTAGAGTAGTTGTTGAGGAGCCACCTTTAGAGGAGAATCTCAATAGGCTACAACTGGAAGGGGAGGTAGCCCAATCAGTTGAGGAGGCAATATCTATACTCAGGTAAGAATCCTTACCCAATTGGTATGCTGATTATGACAAAGTGTAAGCTTTACATTATTACTATCTTTTTTTACAGTGATCAAGCGGATGTTGATAAGCACCCAGAAAAGCGATTGAAGGCAGCTTACACAGCATTTGAGACATCAAATTTGCCTAGACTGAAACAAGAGAACCCTACTCTGAGACTGTCTCAGCTGAAGCAAATGTTAAGAAAAGAATGGCTGAAATCACCCCAGAACCCACTCAACCAGAAAGTGTAATTTCTTTTGTTTGCTTATTTGGCTACCTATCTGATATGCGCCTACTAGTGGTCAACAGCATACATATTAGAATGTAATAAAAGCAAGCACTGTGTTGTATAAAAACTTTATTCCCTTTGTAAATATGCAGTCTTACCAAGTAGGACACCACTAGAAAATGTCAAAAGTCATTAATATAAAATAAAATACAAATTAATTTACATTTTATTGGCCTGGTTCATTTGTGTACTGAAGTGGTATCCCTTTCCTTCCCTCTTCTGCTTCTTTGACATCTGTCTCTCCAAGTTTTTGCTCTAAACCTTTCCATGACCGATCCTGGAGGTTATGTCCAATGTTTTCCAATGCCCAGTTTTGCTTTTCTTCAAGTGCCATACTGCCACTTATTGTGGAACCCACATTTGTCTCTCTTATCTTGCCTGTGATGAGACTCACATCAGTTGTCTCTTTTACATGGTCCATTTCACAATAGTGCCTTTTACCCGGCAGCAAATCATCATAATCAGTAACATGTGTAGAGAAGTAGGGTTCCCTGTTTGAGTTTAGAGCAACTTCTAATTCATACGGGTATACAATAGGCTGGTAGAAATCTCTGTTGCTATACAAATCATTCTCTGGGCATGCAATCATAACATAGATGTCAATCTGAAAAATAAACAAACAGTAAATAGGACATGTTTCAAAATAAAACACAATGTATGTACTTCAGTCATGACTTACTTCGGGAAAATTTGCTAGTTTAGCTACATTGGGCTTTCCAACAGACACAATGTAACTTTTCTTCCCATTGATACGGCAGAGGTTCTTCATTCTGTGTATTATGTCTTTAGTTTGATCTCCAGCCAGCTTGCAAACTAAGATGCCAACCACATTGGCATCCTTGCATTTTTCCACTAAGAATCTTCTGCGTTTGAACCAAGTTGTCTCTTCCAAATGCTCTACTTTCTTTGTGTCTGGATCAAGAGCATACCACTCCTTGCCTAAGGATAAAAGTGAATATTTTTGTAATGATTTGTTAATAAAAAGTAGTAAAGCCCCGTATTTGAATCGACAAGTTGCGGAGTTGCCGTCAACATGTTGCAGATTTAAAATAGTTGCTAGCAACATTCTTGCTGCTCATCAACAATGTTGATGAGCAGCATGTTCCTACACAAATGTTTACCACAAATATGGGGCTTTATGCTAACAAAATACACAGCTTCTCTTGTTGTTGCAAATAAAATCTTTCATTTATTACCTGCTACGGAAATAGTGTAATTGAACAATGTTTGCCCCCTGGACCCAACATATATGCAAATACAGTTTTCTAACTGCTGAACAGGGTATAGTTTCCCACTTGAATCTTGGATGACCCTTCCGAGAAATCTCATTTCACATTCTTCCTTTTCAACACAGGCCACATAGCTGTCTGTGTAATGTTGAGACCAAGTCTTGGTTATTTCATCTGTAAATAAAATGTAATTCTGACTAATTTAGTTTTTTTTTAAATATGTCAATTATGCCCAGTTGTTAATATTGTTAAAAAACAAATTGCATATTTTATAATCAACATTTTCACTGTTGGTACCTTTGTAATGCTCATATTCTTCACCATAAAATAGACATAATCTAACTTCCCTCTGGAAATTTTCCTTCAGAATGTCCATAATTGAAGGTACATCCAGATCTTTTTGAGGCAACACATAGTACACTGGTATACTGCTTTTGGACAAGCAAGTGTGGCCGTAGTGAATCACTGCATTTGCCTGAACATGCATTGCCGCCACTGTATCTACACAACAACTGAAATATAAAAACATTTTTATTTATGAAGTTTATGGCGATGGGTTTGATGTGATGTTCACTTAAAAATTGATCTAGAAATGGATCTCACCTGGCATATGAAGTGTCTCCGAGGATGTACAGATCAACATCAACACGCTTCTTAATTTCTTCGTACACCGTAGCACTGACAGGCAACAGATCATCAGGAAACTGTAGGCAAACCTGACAAAACAAAGAATAGGTTAAGTTATAAACCTTAAATGTAAAATTGAAGTCCCGAGATATATTCGGACACACACCTTATTAAAATCGTTCTCCGATATCCATTTACTGGTTTCTACTACGTCGAAACGCTTCAGTAAATCATCAAAAAGTAAAGGCGAAACATGAATTTCACGTTCAATGCAAACTTTGCCGTCACTTGCAAAGTTTGCCATCGCGATATTGATGTGTTTTATGTCCTTAACATAAATAATTTCACAACGAAAACACTACTTAAATGATACCAAAACCTTTGTTTTTATCCTAAAAAGTAAGATTTATATTTTATATATAAGAAGACTCTCGTCAACAAATAAAATACGGTAGTTGACACCACCAATCGTTGACGTACTTTTTATCAACTGTCAAAACGCTTTTCTTAATAGAGTTTGTATGGGAATAACACGCTTTGACGTCATCGCGTGCAATGCCGACTGAGTGACTAATTATCATTTGAATTCCAATTAAAAATCAAATAATACGAACTGCAGAAAAATATTAGTGTAAAAGCATCTGAAATTATGAATTATTTTAGAGAAAATCAGTTTTTGAATATTTCTTTCATAGTGGAAACAAGCCTATTCAGCAGACGACTGACATGACAGCTGACTTTTTTTTCTTTCCACTTGCTTGAAAAGGCAACGGTTAAAACCATACAGCCAACACCAAACAACTGTTCATAGGGAAGCTCTCCATAACAGTACATACATTGGAATTGTCGAAGCATAAATATTAAGACATGGGACTTACATACTGCATTTAATAAATAATTATGACCCTTTTTTTAGTTTCTTTACAAGAAACATCGTTTCGGCCTTTTTTTCTGGTTTCTCATGTGCCAGAGAAGATAGGAATGATAGCTACGGTGGTGTAGCCTTACTTATTCATCATTCTATTCCATTCACCCATATTAATGATCTCTCCGTTCCAGCTGATTCAATTCAAAACTTCTCTTTTGTGTATTGAGTACAACGATATATTTAAATTCGTTGATTGAGTAGCTCAACCCTAACGCTACTTACACGAAAAATGGCAGGAGAGGACATCATTAGTCAGACCAAAGGGAAATCCTATAAACTGATACAACAATGTATTCCAGCTATACCTTGGTTTTAAAGACTAACTTCAATAAGCTTTCTTTAACTAGCATCATCCATATGAGACTGAGACATGTATGTTCCCAGCTCATTTAGCAAGACTTATAATAATTGATGGTGATGTATGCGTGTGTGGTGCTAAAGTGGGTGATTTGAATAATATTTTTTGTCACCTGTTAGAATCATGATTGCACTCATTTTATCTCTTCATTGTTGCTGCTTTGAGTCCCTTTCCCAACATCCATATCCTTATATGATTGATATTTATATTTTCAAACTAAAAAAATATTCACATATTTTTATACCTTATACAGGGTGTAAAAAAAACCTTAACGAAGCCGTCAACCACGCGTTCAGTACATCAAACCAAATCGTATAAAAAAGAAATTTTGGCTGGGAAACAACTTTTATTTTTTGACATCAAAAAAAATCATTTAATTCCAAACCGCAATGTACAGCGCGCACGCGGAAAAGTTACTGCGGGGCGTGTTGCTTTACGCCGCCGCGACGCGGTTCGGTTCGAGTGTGCGCTGTCCATTGCGGAGTGTGCCATTTAGAGGCTTTTTATGAAAGAACTAGTGAAAATTTGTATCATGTTTCTTTGGAAAAAAGTTCAGTTATAACGGACAGAAGTCATTTCTGTAAAAATCATAAAAAAAATTTCTTACTTTAACCATCAATATCTCAGTAACCGTTAACTTCCCAGGTATGGTGTAAAGGAAAAAAATGATCGTAACAATTGGTAGAATATGTGGTATTCGGCTTCGTTAAGGTTTTTTTTACACCCTGTATAAATACATAATCCTATTGCCTTCTTCCCTGACCATTAACTTTGTGAATTCCTTTTCCGTTTTATTTATTCCTTACCATTTTCCAACCTTTAACCCCATCAGAGGCTTAGCGCAAACCACTTGTGCCAAAAAATAAAAGATTCACACTTCAGCCAAAATCAATCCTTGGAGTATTTTTAAAAGTAGCTTTATTATAATGCATATTATTTAATCAGTAACCTTCATCACTGATTGTGATTGTGTACTCTGGGTAAGTTTCTTTGACAAGTTTGGCTGCTATTTCATGATCTGCTTTGCCGTAACCCTGGGAGTATCCATAAATATGGATTTTTTTATTTTCTGGATCATGAGATATTCTTCCACCTCCTAAGGGTTCGCAGTCCAATGGCTTAAGTTTTTCTTGCACCTAATTAAAAAAAATAAAGGTTTATTATAGAAAATAACAAGTTTCAACAAGCACTACATTCAGTTAAGACCACACCTACCTCATCATAAATATCAGAATGATAATTGCATCTTTTGTATCCCCTAACAACAGTTACTGATGGCTCTTCATTGTTTTTCTCCTGGCCATATATCTTAACAAGAATGTATTTGAACACTCCTTCGGGATCGATGTCCACCTTGGGTACAGAATCTAGTGGGCAGGTGCACATTTTTCGTATAACACTTAACTGGTGAACAGCTAAAAATTTAAATAAAAGGGAATAATTAACTAGGTGAGTAAGTCCTTGCATCAAAGCATTCAATAACACGTCATGTTACATTTATTTATAAAGGAGTAAAGATACAATATGAGCGCATTGCAACTGTGTCTACAAATGCTTTATGCTTGAATGCTGACAGAAATAAATCCTAGGCCTGACCGGCCTAGGATTTAAGGTTATATATTTACAGTTCAACATGTTCTTACCCGGTGTTGAAGTGACAAAATTGCCAAACAAACTAGCTAAGTTTCTTGCTTTTGGGAGTAAGTTAATAAGACGCATTCGAACTGAAGAAAGCACAGATTTCTATTTGACTAGATCCCGCAAGTCTCATTACCCGCGTAGAAACCAAGCGTGTCAATATTTTTCAATATTTTTATACCTACTGTGACGTCACAGCAGTGATTTAGTGATGGGAACTCCCGTCCACGCCGCCCGCGATTCGCCGATCGTAACGTTCATCAGTACGCCATCAGCCTTTGGAGGGAGAGGTATTTCGAATGCAGAGAAGAAGGAGTACGGTAAATTAACTATTTTCAGGTGGTAGATAAGTAGGTACCTATTTATAATTTGTTACGAAAGTAAACAATTTTAGACTACGATTTTTGCATACAATAAAATTATTCGATTTCATCGATAGATGTGACAGCGGAATGATAAGGCGACAGAGGAATGATAAGGTGACAGAGGAATGATAAATCAAATGTATTTTGTTTAGCTGAAAATATGTAAAGAAGTTTTTTTTATATCATTAAACAACTTGCGTAGATTATCACCTAATTAGAGTCTTTTTACTTTGTTGCAGAAAAGTTTGCAAATCAATATGAATGAAAAAACTCGAGAAGAAATTTTAGCTGAAAAAAGAAAGACAAGTAAAAAACGCTACGGTAAACTAAAATCCGACCCAGAAAAATATAAGCTGAGAAAACTTAAAGACAAAGAAAATTACTTGAAGAAAAAAAAATAAAAACAAGTTGGTATTGGGCAAAAAACTGAAATCGAAAAACAAAAAACAGCGGCAGATGTGGCGTCGGAATTCCAGAGCATACTACTTACGTAAAAAGAAGCAAAAAGAAGTAGAGCATGTAAATGTTAATAAAAATATTAATGGCGATGAGCCATCAATTGCTGTTTCAGATGATGAAATGGATCCTTTAGAACCATCGTGTAGCAATGGATCGCATAGCGTAGCGAATAAAATGAATCGGAAAGTTACAATACTCTCTGATATAAAGGTAAATTACGATTTGAAGAAGCTCTTCAGAACCAGTACTACCAGAAAAAAATGGGAATATAATTGCTCTTCATTGGACATTTCCAAAGATTTTAAGGAATTAGGAAATTGATAATTTATTATTTAAAAAATCACACCGGTGTTTTTAATATGTAGGTACCTATCATCTAGTTCAGATGATATGCCAAGCACCGGTGTATTATAAAATTACAAAACTATCTACCTAGTTGATTATTGAAATTTGATTTGATTATTGTTCCATATAAATTATCATGAGTAATAATAATAATAAGAAATTGTTAAAGACTTGAAATATTAATTCATCAATAAATATTAAAAACTAAGTTCTTATTAGGAAAAGGAACAAAAAATATCTTTTTTAAGTTTCATTAGTTTATTAAAGAAAAAAATCTTACTATTGTAGATAAGTGCTCGTGCTCGCAGTGTCTTTCTTTCAATAGTAATAGTATGTCACTTAGTGACAAATGTTTTTCTTAAATCTAGTAGATTAGGTAAGTTTAGATATTAAGTTAAAAAAAAAGAATACAAAATTGTATTTCTTCAACTAATAAGATTGTCTGATTTACTCTAGTCTGATTTGCTTAATAAACAATTATTAATATAAAAAACAATGTTTCATTAATCATTATACGTAAAAGTATTTACTGTCCCTGGAATAAAATAAGCTTGTTATACAATTGTCTTTTGGTCGTTGTAGGTTTCATATGCTTAGTTAAATAATGAAAACGCACATCGATATATGTGTTTGCCACTGCCTTACTTAAATGTACCAAATGGTTCTCTGTCGGTGATTGATCATATTGATGAATAGCGATGCTACTAAAAATGTTACTATTTACAAAAGTACGCAGGATTTTATTAATCAAGTGAGGTTTTCTAAGTGATGGCTTGGTTGAGAATTTTTGTGTTTCGTCAATAGTTTGACGAATTTCGAATTCAGCTACTCTGCAAATCTGAACAGCATCTTTTGAAGGATACACGAGACCTCCTTAATCTCTGAACTTGACAAACTCGTATGTATGACTTGAGCCCGGTTTTGATAATGACAACGCACTGCTACATTCTTCGCATTTGATAATTTTACCAAGTGTTCTTACCACATATCCGGCTATGTATGTTATAATCTGCTCACAAAACTCAGTCAACTGAGGCAGTGTACTGCAAAAACTATCAAAATCTCTAGTACTTCTTATATTGTATTCTCTACTGTCTACTTCTTCATCAGCAAGTGAATTTCGAGTTGTTGTAGAATTTATTGTTTCTATCGCAGAAGAACAATTCAGCACTGATATATGTTCTAATTCAACACAGTTTCCTTCAGTGCTATTTTTTATTTCAACATGACACAACATTTTCTTGTAAAATGATTCAAACTGTCTAGATGTAGGGTTGTTGTTGCAACCACCATGAGCCCGTACATTGCAAAAGAACAATTCGAGGTGATCTTGACTAAATCGATACATCGACATAAACTTCATTTTTTCTTCTTCTATGAGCTTCTGAAACAGTACTTTCGTGCTTTTTATACACACTAACAAACCAACGAAACCAGTTTTTCTTCCACTTTTGATCAATAATCTTCCTTGTATATTCCGTAATCCTTTAATGTAATTTTCCGCCTTGTCCAAAAATTCCATTATTCTTGTCTTGTTGTTTATGTTGAGGGGCTGCTTAAAACCAAATTTTTTCAAGTTCCTCGAGTTGAGTATATCAAAAAGATCATTAATTCCTTAAAATCATTAATTTTTAATTTTTCTCTACAAAAATTTAGAGACTTTGCAACACTTTTACTAAGAAGTTGGGTGGCCAATTTCACCTTCATCTTTTGATTATGAAAGTTAATGTGGCAGTTTCGTAACCTATTTGCTAAATGAAAATATTCTTCAGTTTGAAGTTTGTTTAAAAGTTCAAGGTATGTCCATGAAATGTTTTTACCATTACCATCTACAAGGTTTACATAAGACTGAAGACAATTTCTCACTAATTTCATCATGTGACAAGCGTCCAAAAAAACCGCAACTGGTTGTTTTGTAATAGGATGTTCAAATGTAGTACTCATCTGGTCGTTAGGTTCTAAGTTGCATCCCAATATTTTGGCCATTGATAAATTTGATGGACATCCATCAAAGGTAAGGCCGCATACTTGTATGTTTGATTCACTTAAATGCTTCAAACATTGCATCACTAAGTCCGCTTCTTGTTGACCAGTAGCCCCATCTATAAGAAAGTATCCAACTGGAACCTGTAACATAAAAAAACAGTAAAGTAAAAAAAAAATTATCTCTTGAAAATGTAATGAAACATAGCTATGGTCACCTTCCAGTTTGCATTTATTCCTGTAACTAATAACACCAGTGCTTCTTTAGCTTCTGGAGCTTCGTCGGTATCCAAAGCACTGCCAAAATCTACGTATCCATGGAACTGTTTTCCATCCCATTCGATTTTTTTCTTGATTGCCATTTCATCGATCATAAGACAGCAATATAGGGGAACTTTTGATTTATCCGCTATTAACTTCAAAGCCTTTAGTGATTCTGTGGTAAATCCTGGTCCGCCATTTATGGATTTATACCACTTTTCAATGGTATGAGGATGTGGTAAACATAAACCTAAAACTTTTCTAACATAGTTGTAGGCTTTGCATGAATAGTAATGTAAAGTTAGAGCGAAACTCCTAATTTGCCGGTGAATACTTGGATGTACTGACTAGGTTCGCGTTTGCCATCTGTCTGGAGTAAAGTTTTTTGATTGTTACATTAGTGGTATTCAGTAAATTTTTTTGCTCATCATTTATAAAAGACTTTTTTTTAAGCTGTTCAATAATGATATTAGAGTAAGTATCCTGAAGCATTTACGACGGTTTTGCTCCCGCAATCTTTTTATTTGCTTATTTTTTTGTTTTATTTTTTGATGGGCTTCATTTAATTTGTGTATTAATTTTTTTTTCTTTGGTGACATAAACGGTGTATCTTCTTTTGATGTAGATGGTTGATAAATATCCTGTAACACAATACCAAGCAATTATTAAATAATCTTCACTATACCATCGTCATTTCATGTTCTTTTGATAAAAGTGATAAAATATTAATTACCTGGTCTAATTTTCTTTTTTGCGTGTTAGATGGTGAATGTATTTTCGCTGAAAGATTTTCATCGGTATTCTAAAAAAAAGGAAGTACTTTCAATTAAAAAGTAAACAAAATAATAAATATAAAGCTTGGAGATATTAACTGTCATTCTTTAGTCATTAAATAATGAATTATTACATAAAACCAAAAACAGCCGCGATGGAAAGAACACTTAAATGTAAATCTATAGCTTAAAAACGATAGAAATCGACATTGACAACATCTAGGTACTATTTTTTTCTATGAAATAAAGATGATTTTAGGTTTTAATTATGTATATTGGATGTAAGGGACAGCCTTCCGAAAACTTTAACCATGAAGTCAGACCATCACCCTGAGCAAACAACTGAAGGATTTTTTCCCCAGAAAGATTTTCTCACAGAAGATCGACGTAAAGTAGCTTGCTATGTTTCACTCGGTGAGTGAGGTCTACCGATGGCCTATTTCCCTATTCCTTCCTTATCCCATTCCTTGATTTCCCTACCTTATCTCCAATAAGGCGGGCAACGCATCAGTGACTCTTCTGGTGTTGCAGATGTCTATGGGCGACGATGACCGCATACCATCACGCGGATCGTCTGCTCGTTTGCCCCCTTTTCACATAAAAAAAAGAAAAGAAATGAAAAAAAAATCGCATTCCCTTACAAAGTTGGTCACGTGACTGATCCATTTTGTATAGGAAGTCGAATTTTTTTTCATATCCGGGAAAAAAAAATCTTTATTATCTTAATCAGGGTGATGGTCTGAGTTCATGGTTAAAGTTTTCTGGAGGCTGTCCCTTACACCCTGTATAGTTTTGATGCGAGTGAATACAAACATAAAATCAATCAACTAACTTTTGCATCAGATAGCGTCTTTAGTACATTTAAAGTGGGAATTGCAGTTTTCGATAGTCGTCGAAATTTTTTTGTTTCTGAAAAGCTTTCTTCACTAAAATGGACGGAGCAAATACGACTATACTGTGTTGGGAACCAATTTTTTTGTCCCGTCGCTTCAATCCATTTTTCTTTAATGACAGGGTCACTTGGAAATCTGTAATTAGAATTCGTATTAATCTAAACAAAAGCATTCAATATGACAATTGCAATTAACAAAATAAATGCCATAAAAAAATCTCATTCCTTCAGAGGAAGCGAACAGTCTCATTCCTCTGTCCCCAAAGGGAACAATCTCATTCCTCTGCCCGCAAAATCGATTGTTATAAATAATCGATAAGAACTGAGTGTACGACACAACACTATTTGCTCTATTTGACAGACAAATGAGAATAGGGACCGTACCACGAAGCTGAGCCAAATGTGAAAAATAATTCATTTAAATGTTCATTGCGTGTTTTAACAGGCAAACCCTACAATACAATCTAGTCAAGAAAGCAATGTATTATAAAATCTCCGTTACATATTTTATATACAGTTTTCATTGTAAAACCACGAGAAACATAAAATGTTTCGTATTTAATAAATAAAGGATTGTTTTAATAATAAAATGACTTACCCATGAAATGAAACGTTTCCTTTATCTCGTCCCACTTTTTTTGAATAGTTCTTGCAATTTAATACGGCGCAATAAGGCATTTTTAATTTTTCGTCGGACGTTCGACAGCGAGAACGTTCAACCGCGGACTGAATCAAGTCGCGCTAAAGGAAGCGAATTTCGCTCCCTTTTTACACGCGAGGTACATACACTTGCGGACTCTAAAAGTTAATTTACAAATGAATAAAGTACGAATGTCGCCCACAAAAAAATCCGCAAAAACAGTTGTCAGGTCAGTCACCCGCTGTCACTGTCAATTACATATCTGTCAAGAGTCTCACGTTTCTTGACACGCAATTTTTAAGATTAAGCATATTCATATCTAAAAGTTACTTGTTCGTTATCCGCAATCCGCATCCAATCTTCCATCTATCTATCTTCTATCATGAAATTCATGAATCATGATCGCAATTTGATTTTCTTTATGAAAGAAAAGCATGAAAAGTGAACGTTCGTTTTAGGTGAACGTTCTATTTCCTTATCTTGGATTGACCATGATTATGACATAAAAAAAAACTTAACTGTCAATCATCATACTGTCAAGTGTCACTGTGTCTGTCAGTACTGTCACACAGAAGTGTCAAACATGGTATATTTTTCGGCTATATCTTCTCAAACCCAATTTCAACAATTCCAGTGAAATTCGATACTTATTTGTTGTAATTCTTGTCTCAATAACACGTGCGACTTCAGGTAATCATGGACTCTAATATAACTGGTAAGATTAATACGTTTTTACTTGTTTAGCTTTATAATAGATACCCAGCTCCCAAGGTTACTCAATTTGTGTTCGTGAAGATGCGTAAGTGTATTCAAATGTGTTTTTAGATCCGACTGACTGCTTGAACAACTGTTATAAAGTGTTATAGTTATCGGCATTTATTACATCTTATTGCAATTATTACAGTCACCTTTCATTGTGCCACTTAATTTATTTTTATCGTGCATCTTTTCCATGTCCAGGTCTGACCCAAATCATGCCTAGTTATTCGATTCTAGTAATTTTCATGTATATCGAACCCTTCTTGGTCGCCTTTTATATAAAGATGTAGTTTTTCTCATATTACAGGGATGTGGGTGAGCTTCTTCACTACAGCGGGTATTCCTTCGGACGTCGCGGCGACGTACGCCCTGACCTTTACGGAGAACCGGATACAGAGTGACATGCTGCTGGACCTCAATAAGGAGTACCTAAGGGATATGGGCATATCACGGATGGGCGATGTAATTGCTATATTAAGGTTTGTATTTTGTTCTTATAGCATTTTACTGCATCTAATATAGCTTAATTGGCCAATCGTGAAAATCTCAGTCACGATTTGATATTATATATTTACGGAGCCAGATTCAGCCAAACAGGACTCAATGGGTGAAGAAGCTAAGAAGTTTTAGAGCTTTACATGTAAAACTATTAGACTGCAGGACTTGCAAATATTTATTAAATGCTTTTTTTTAGACATGCAAAGCAGGTGCATGAAAGTACAGCAAGGGACAGGGTATTGAATACAACAAGTGCTGTTCCACCTAAAGTCCCTGTTGCAGCGGTCACCGGGCGTTCCACAGTCACACAGCCATCTTCACGTAAGCTACTTAAATTAATAATATCAACTTCTTACATTTCATTGAATATTATTATTAGGATTGAAGTGCATATCGTCGGTGAGGAAACATCACCGCGCAAGTCATTTTTCCCTAGTTTACGGGGGGTACAAAAAACTGTATAGTTTTTGGAATTTAGGGAAAAATAACCAAGTTTTTTTGTTTTTACTTCATAATTTAAATGTAAATTGGAAGTAAAAACCAAAAAAAACTTGGTTATGTTTGCTCACCAACGATATGTCAGCTTAATCATGGTCAGCATCATACTGTATCAGTACTTGTAATCTCAATTGATGTAAGGCACAAAACTCTAATTTGCAGGAGGGATTAAATGCATAGTCTTTGTTTGTTCAGAGAAGTGTAATATGAAGAACATATTATTGCAGTAGAAAAAATCTTTAATGCTTTGCTTATCATGTTTGAACATAAAACATGCTGGAATGACTTGTGTTAAATGCACAATTATTCTTAACTACTGTCTTTACAATTGAACATAGATATGCAATAAAAATCACTATAGAATAGCTAACAAACGACTAAACGTAAATTTAATCCGCTAATACTATTTCAGCTGCAAGTCGCATATTGGAACACTACACGCGTAACCCACAATTGCCAGATACATCTCCAAAAATTGGTTCCCAAAAGAGGAAGCTTGCAGAAATTAAGTAAGTACTTATTTTGCTTTTTGATTACAATTAATATTCCTGATTTCTGATAAACGGAAACTCAAAATTCCTATACAAAATCAATGGAGGCAGATTATTTGGCGAATGTTAAAGAGTATGGCAACAATTGGTGGTCTCATCATCGCTATCATTATGCCAAAAATAATAAACAATGTATATTTCTGACTTTGTTTCAAAATGAATGTTTGTTCTTTACCAGAACTTCAGAGAGTGATGCTAACATGAAGAAGGCAAGACTGATACGTTTTGCTGCAGCCACGAAACCACAGATAAAAGAAGGTAATATGATATGATTTTTAAAAATGTATACTGTTTATTACATGGTGTTACCATTTTAGGCATGTAGCATTAGCCAATAGCATTGCCATTAAACATATTCTTTTTAATCTAAAAATGGTGTTTGTCTTGCTTGTTCCAGGTGCTGCCAATAAACAGAATGTCTTCTCTAGGCTTGGGAACTCGGAAACACCTAACACAGTATCAACAAATGTGGCAACGAAACCAATCTACTCCAGGCTGGGATCCAAGCCAGAGGTCGTGGCTGTTGACCAGGTGATACCGGTACCGAAAGACGCCCTCAAGTACGAAGGCATTCTAAAGAGCACCCCAGTAGTCAAGAAGACAGTCACAATAACAACTACCTCGAAGAATAATATAAGGAAAATAGCCGTTGGATGCACCATGCGAGCTGATGAAACTCCCGTAAGTGTTAAAGAGAAATTGGCCTTGCCTAAATCTAAGTCAGTTAAGTTCTCCAACCATGTTGAATACAAGGAGATCGAAGCCAACCAGAAGGCCATTGGTTTGTCTATGGACAGTGGTAATATGTTACCTTTAGTCAAAAATGTTAAAAAGTTTACAACTGTGTTTAACAAACCAGAAAGGAGGCTTACAATGCCAGAGGGCGGTAATGGAGTCAAAGCTAGATTAGGTGCTAAAAACGCAAATAATCTTACAATAACTAGTAATGTTTTCAAAAGGTTAGGAGTATAACATATATGTTGATGTATTAGGTTAAGTTTTAATGTTAAGAGCAGTTGTTTACGCTGCAAGTTGCAGTTTTTAACTGGCTTTAGTTCTTACATCCATGGAGAAAAAATATAATTTTCATGGACTGAAATTACTAAAATAAATCACTTTGCTCTATTGCTGGACATTGAAGTAAAAATACATATAAAACAGTTATTATTGTTATATTTAATAAATATTAACTGACCTAGAAATGCTTAATAGAATCTCTGAAAAGCAATTAATTCTTTTCAAACTGACATTACTGGATAAGCATTTTATAACTTACTTCAAGTGCGTTGAATTTAAAGTAAAAAATCAATGGTGTTTTTTGACAGTGAACATAGGAGATAAATGTTATTTTTATGTTGAGTGTGTTATTAATTTCTATTTGCAAAAGCATGGGTAAGCACATACATGTAGATATTCATTATAATTTCTAGTACAATAAGTACTAGATACGTATTAGCTGTAGTGAGAAAAAAATGTTGTGGGTAAATTAAACTAGGTTTGAAAATTGAAACCATAGAGTAACTTATCTATCTGGTATCTGAAACTAAACCATTATACCTCAATTTTGTCGTTTTACGTGTTTTACAGAAAATAATAACAAAGTTGAAAAAGGTTAGCAAGTTGTACAAAAAGTATTATTAGCATTGTTTTGACATTTTAAAACCTTTTTATCCGACTGTGGCCAAGTCTAGAAGAAGGGTAATGTGTTTTTTTGTAAATTATAAGCTTGTTTGTTGAATACTAAAACGTATGTTGTATTTTTTAAAATAAAATAACTTTTTCATGAATATCTTTTGTCTTTGACTATAATTAGGTTCGTGTTTGCGTTTATGTTTTATAGCTTTTGCGCTATCATGAGTTCCGAATAAGTGCGCAACGTCATTTAATAAAATAATAAATAAAAATATTTATTTATTAATTTATTAATTGTTAGTAAGCTTATACCTAGATGTGATAGTACTTATATTCTACAAGCGAAAGTGTTATTGTAATTAGGTGGCCGACAAACGGACAATCCCCGCTGTCAGCAAACGCTGTTGCTACTGCCCCGAATTCGGCGTAGTAGTGAAGCCGCTTTTTTACGTAGGATGGCGCCAAAGCTATCCATCCCCGAGGACGTTAACATAGCTGATGCGCTTAAATTAAATGAAAACTGAAAAGTTTACAGCAGCCCAGCACTTTTAGTCTTGACTATAGACCGAGAGTGAGTTCTCATTTTTAAGCGTTACCCTACCTCTAAAAAAGGCGCCTGTATCTTATGTTATTATAACCAGCCGCACGCACTCTTTTACCAACCGAAACTCCTCGCAAGAGATCGGCGTTTTCTTCTCGTATGCTCCGTTAGGCCATTGAAATTAGAAGACACCCTTATTTTAATAGAGAAGATGGTTAGAAAATTCTACCAGCTTGGGATCCTGTTTTAGCCAAGGCACAAGCTAGACCCCGCACTGCAAGACCTCAAGATACTGTTAGCTCATTAATTTGTGTTAATAGGAACGTTACTTAATATTTTGAGTGATGGTAATTTATAATTTTTGAAAATTATGTAATGACAACTAACACCTTAGTATACCTGCGACCACGGACGCTGAAAAGGGTCCGAAACGTCAGGTTAAAATAAAATGTAAATAAATCGCGAAATAATCCGTAAAAAACGTGTATCATTTCAATGTCTACGTTCGCGTAAGCCGAAGAAGCAAATAAACAGTTGCGACTGTTTATTTTCTTCCTTCTCTTTCAGTTGTAGGCCTAACCAGTCAAAAAAAAAATTTAAGTCTAGTAAAAAAGAATGGAAAAAGAAAAGTCACGTCATCTTACTTCAAAGCAAAGAGACGGATTCATTCGTCACCAATTCACCATTGCACTTGTCTGTTGCCAGTTCGTTAGGCAACGCTGCACCTGCAGAAATCGCTACGTGTTTGTTCGGATAAATAAATTAGCCTCGGTTCTTATGAAACGGTCTTAGAATAATCGAAATTCTCAGTTATTGAGCTGTATTGCTAAAATCAATTTATATTTTTGGTAGGTCGCAATTTGAGAATCCTAAATACTTATCTATATCTTAGACTATGACAAAATTCAATATCGCCTTTACTGTTTCTTAATGATTATGATGAATTTTGTGAAATTAAAACACACTTGAAGAACGGCGGGACTTTTCTTTTAAGTGTGTTTTAATTTCACATTGTAAAGCAAATTGCATTGTTAAAAAAATAAAGTAACTTAATGATGAATAATTTTAAAGTTCTGCTTAGGTATCTGCTTAAAGCCAGTATCATATTACAATAATCAGTTGCAAGTATTGTCCCCTGCTGAAAACAACCCTATTGCAATCTTGTTTACATGCAACAGAAGCGCTGCTATTTTTATTTATTTAAGCTTTATTGCACAACAAAACTATGTACAAAAGGTGGACTTAACGCCGTAGGGCTTTCGCTACCAGTCATACATTTGGGCTAAGCAAAAATGATTTATTATGATGATAATTTCGTATTACATATAATTTTTTTGATTGAAAAGTTGTAAGTGTGAAAAGCTATTTCGTATCAGGGTTGAAGGTCTTCCATACATAACGGTAATTAACAATGGACCTGCAATCCTGCATTCAGATCAAACCTACCCTAACAAGTTCCCCAGTCCGTCTTGCCGTGAGATACAGTAGGCCCGTCTATGTGCGGCTATGTGTTTAATCATAGTAAACATATTATGGTGATAATGAGGAGCACTTTCACTGGTCGGCGGTTGGGCAGTGGGCTGCGCTCCTGACCATGACCACAGGAAAGCTAAGGAAAGTAACGCTACCCGATACTGCGGATCTACCGCGGTGTATCGGTTTCGCCGGAAAATTCCGTTGTTGCTGTTTTCTTTGGCATGGAAAAATCGTAGGTATTTTCGAATAGTGTTGGCAAATAAAATGCGTTAGTATTTCAATTAAGTAAATAATTAATTACCGTAAATACCCTTAAAATATTTCTTTACATTTAATGGAAGTGGAACTGACATCAAACCTCATCCAGGCGTCTTCCGAAATGCACAGGTGTTATGTTTTTATCCTATTGGGGAGAAACGCGATAGTTTGTGTTTTTAAGTAAGAGTGTGAAATCAGTTCCTAGTCGAATCTAGTAGTTAAATAATTTTAGGGGAAATAATTTTTGGTCTGATGTAAATGGGTACTCATTAAATGCCTATAAGGTAGTGGAGAGAAATAAGGCCCAGCTGGTAATAAGGCCCACTATTCAAAAATAGCACTTCGGATAATCAAATACTAATAGCTACAAAAGGGATAGTAAAAACAATTTTATTTCGCAATATTTTTATGCAAATTCCTCCAATGATATGAAGCGGGTGCTTCAGTAAATAAGGCCCAGAGCAGGGTTTGTAGAAAGGCCCGGGCTTTATATGACGTATGAGGTCAATTCATAGCGTTGAAATAAAATTATAGTTTTTCATAATACAGCTTTTATTTTCAAGGGTTAGTCGTAACAGCAATTTAAATTCAAAGAAAGTACCCACGAGGTGAACCTCCCCAAACTCCTGAAATATGGAATATTCTGTTTGAAATCATTTGTGTGTTTTGCGAACTTTTATTTTTAAATCAGCTAAGACTATTGAATAACCTTTATTAAATTAGAATCATCTTCTTATAAGTTTAAAATTGAGAAACGCTGAGTTATTCACTTATGTAACGGTACTTACCATAACGGAGTATTGTTTCATATTTTTATAAAGGCCATAAGTGCAATAAGGCCTTAATACTTTTAGAGACCAAAATAAATTCTTATTATTAAAATAATTATAGTAAGAAAAAATAATAACAGATGGTTTATGTTGATAGTGCTTTATCAAATAGATATCTTACTATTATTTAATTTTAAGTTTTGGAGTAAACGTATCGTTTTTTAAGTTCTTTTATCTAAGTAAGACGCATAGCCATATTACTTATAATTTCAAGTATATTTCCCAGTCGTTACGTTCCCAAAGGCCAATTTATACAATCACATAGTTTAAAATGCTTAGAACATCTAAAATCCCTCTCAAAATATGTAATTTTAGGGTGGCCCTTATTACACTCATAGCGCTTAATAAGTTTATTTTTTAAATCGCTCACTATATTGCTTACTATATTTGTATTGGTTTTTATAAAATTATATAACGAAATTATAAATTCACAATGGCCAGCACATCAAGCTAACCATTTTTGTTGCAAAATCGCCCGTATCACAAGCGTAAAAGACACTTCCTTGTTTGTCGTGACGTGCCATATCATGCGGTTTTATTATATAAGGTCTTCTATAATTTGAAATATTTTGAAATCAATAATGGTGGGCCTTATTTACCCCATTTACCTTATTAGATACTCACAGTTTGCGTGTTCGCAATTGTCTGCATCGCTTCATTCAAAGGGTACCTCCTACGTGCACTCGTGTTCCTGAATCGCGCATCGCGTAATCAGCACGTGCAGTGGAGCTACATGCCTAATATTTAATCGAATACATACGTTAATTCAGACAAGCACAAAATAAGTATGTATTCCTTTTCTGGTTCCCGATATAAAGGATTTTTTTTAAAACTTTTGTTTTAAGCTATGCCAGCATGCATTTTACATCCACGACAATTTAAATCGGATGTATTTGGTCTGTTTATCTAACTTTTGGACCATCAAACACGAAGCAGTCTACTATTACGAGAAATCTATCACCCATTACACAATGCCTTTGCTTCAATTCGTATTGTTAAAGTTTGTTCCATTACTGTTTGTAAGAACCAATTTATTTACGTTAAATTGAATTTATAACCAAACGCTGATCCGTCGTTGTAAAGTGTGTCGGGTGATATAACGGAGTCCAGAGATGGTGGCGGCGAGAAAAGCGATGGTTGCGCGCACGCATATTCAATATAAGCGCGCGGAGGGCGCCGCGCCGCGCAGTGCCGCTCACACTGGCGCAGACTCAGCGTGGGCTACCATGTGGAGACAGGTAATTAATTTAATTAATATCTATTTTATTTAATATTCAAAAGTAAATAATCATTCAAGTTGGAAATCTAACAAAAATAAACCGTTCTTTTCAGGCATTTCAAGCAGCGCTATGCTGGTTAACGCTAAGTGGGATTCCTGCGTTAGGAAAGACTGTGAACAATGCGATAGTTAAAGACAATGTTAGTGCAGAAAGTGCTTCGCGACTTTACCGAAACGTGCCCCTCGGGGTGTACGCGAGTGCCGCGCCCTACGCCGCCTACTCGTTCCACCTGCCTGCCTTCATCGCCGCGCCCAAGCCCGCCGCGTCCAGGATAATACCGGTCAAGGAACACCTGGCACAGCAAAATGTTAACAGCTACCTGAGGGATTCCTACGGAAACAAGTTTGTGGCAACTCCCCAATCGGCTCCCTACAAAAATGCTTTCGCGCAGCAGTTCCTGCAGCTACAAGAGCTGCCGGCGCATCTGACTCAGCCCCTGGTTGCTTCGCCGCAAGCCAAGCAGGCAACACCTCATTACTTTGTGGGATCGCCTTACCGCTTGCCAGCCTTCCAGTCCTCTTCAAATAGCTTCGGAGGCTTCTCTCAACCTATTGTTTTCGCCCAAAACTTTGGAGGGACAGCTTCGTCTCAGGCGACACCGGCAAATTTCCAAGGGACGTCTTCAAACTTTCAAGCGAATCCAACGAATTTCCAAGGAACATCTTCTAATTTCCAAGCGAATCCAACGAATTTCCTTACGGCACCAGCAAACTATCAAGCAACTTCATCGAATTTCCAAGGGACGCCCATTTACCAAACGACATCCACTTTCCATGGCACGCCTGCCAACCTCCAAACGACTCCTGCGAATTTCCAATCGACTCAAACGAATTCTCAAAGTGCCCAAGCAAATGCACAATCTGCTCCGACGCACACTCAAGCCATCACCGTACAGCAGCGACCGACTAGCAATAAGGCGGCCTACTCTGATTCACAGTCGGAGTACTACAAGAGTCCGCAAAACGAAGTCAAATTCCAGCGCTTAGAAAATAAACCCCAAGCGAATCACAATCAACCTGTATCGTACAGTCACGAATCCGCGGAAAGTGCTGAAAATTCGCAAGAGGAAAAAATTGAAGTAGACGCAAATACAGGCAAGACCACATTGACAGCGGTAGTTAATGGCAAAAAGCAATTTATCACCCTTGACACCAAACCTCCAGTGCCTTTAATAGACCTCAGTCTTTTGGAGCCTTTAACCTTTGACAACCCGTTAGTGCCTCAAATACAACATTATTTACCGAAGATAAGTGGGGCAAAGTACCACAAATTGCCGAATCCTGATGTAAATGAACAAAAACATCATAAAAAAGAAGTCGGTACTCATAAAAGCAAGACACCTAAAAGAAAGCAAAAACAATCTCCAGTGCATAGTGATAACCACCACAAGCAGCATCCTATCAAACCGAGCATAACTGTTAAAGGTGTTCCCAATAAAACCCCAGAGTTTTCCTATGAGATCAATGCGCCCAATTTCAAAGAAACTTACAAAGAGCAGAGCATAAGTTACAACAAAGAAACAGAATCGGATCCTGTGACCTATAATTATGATAAGGAATCCCAATCGGTGCCTGTTACCTATACTTACCATAACAGCGAACAGAAGAAACCGGTTCATTATAACTACGTTCACACTTCTAAGGAGCCAGTGCATATTAAGAAGGTCAATTATCAAGGGCAGGGTCAAGGGCCTAAACAGCTCATATACACGTTCAGTCCTCAGGAGCAAAAAAAAGAGCATAGACATATTGAGTCTGGTCACCGTGGCCATGCTGCGGATACTGGGTCGTCGGAGGAGTCATATGATGCACCTGCCCCTACTCATGCCAGAAAGTATCACAGTAATAAACCGCATCTTATCCAAGAGCAGCAACCAAGGTATTATATCCGTCCCGTAGTGCAAAATGTGTATACTATACGCAAAGTCACTCATAGATCGAATGGGGAAATGCAACTCGTTCCAAATGAGGAAATCAATTACGAGAAGGAGCAAGAGTCTCCACACGACAGTTCCCAACAAACAGAAGTTCCTGCTCGACACATCCAGGCGGAATATCACTCGCCACAAGAATATGAAGAGAACATACGCATTTCCTCAACTCCAGCGACAGACAACGAATATGTGAAACAAATTGAATCTTATTCGAATCCTCATCCGTCTCCGTTATCATCGTTGGAACAGTACCAAAAGTTTGTGGAACAACAGACGCAAAAGGAATCCACGTCGGATCAACCGCATAGTTCCGGCGCGCCCATCGTGCATGAAAAAGCCAAACGCATCATTATCCAGGAGGAAACGCCCGAGGAAATGCATTCACACGACGAACAAATTAAAGCCGAAATGATCGACCATGAAGATAATAACGAAGAAGAGTTCGAAAAAGCATACAAAAATGCCGCTTTCGGGTTCCCGGCGTTCGACAAACAATCCGAAGACACCGAAAAAGATATTTACAGCCCGGAGGGTTACGGGTACTCCCACGACAATTTCGATGTAGAAAAAACCCCATTCCAAGAATATCAGGCAGAGGGTGACAGTTTTCCTAAAAGCTCCCGCGCTGAGTACAAAGACGCGAGGGAAGGCACTAAAGAGGATTACTACCTAGATTATTCGATTCACAAGCCGGAGAGTTTAGCGGACCGTTATCAGAACCAGGCCGACTACTATAAGTTGTATAAAAGTCACAAGCCTGATAAATTTTTTGGTGCCGAAGAAAAGAAGAAAAAATCTGCGTATACGGTGGCGCCGTCTTTCGGTTTTGGGGCTGCACCCAGGAAGCAGAAGCAGGGAGGGTTCTTTGAGCAGTACAAATCCGACCCGGTGCAGTACGAGTACAACTTCGATAAGGAGGCGCCGCGCTCCCGCGACAGCTCCGCGCACGCGTCGCGACCTTACCACAGACTTAAAAGTAAGACTAACTTTGTTGAGCCGCAATTCCAGTACGGTTTCGAGCCGATAGGGCTGCCGAGGCTGCTGGACAGCGAGCTGGCCGCGATGGCGAGCAACAACAGTCCTGAAAGTGAAAAGCCGGGAACGAGGAAAAAGCTCTACCACGAGAACTGGTACATCAAGAAAACGAGTACAACGGGCGGCGAGCCCAGTTGATAGATAAATTATGATTGTCGTATTTATTGTTATTATTTTAGTGTTAAGTTTTTTAACAGATTTTAATAAAAAGAAAGGAAATATTATTTGATACTCTAATAATTTCCAACCCTAATTATATTTGTGAGCAAAAACTTCAGCGTTGCTTCAGCGGTTTTATCTTGCGCAATGAGACTTTCCCTATCTGCCAATACGTTACGTGATGCGGGCTATCGGTTGCTCTTGCACCCGTTTAAGCCAACAAAAAAGCCACGTCTTTGGTTATAAACAGAGTCAGTCACCGTAGAGACGCAAAAAGGTAAAATACGATTCGTCACGGGTGTTGCAAATGAACTAAATAAAATAGTCCAGTCAGTACAGCTAGATCGTTTTCTAAAATTTTTAATGCTTTTTTATTAATATATTACATTTTCCATGGTGTCTCATTTAAATAAATATGAAAGATTACGAAAACAGAACAAAAATCTTTAAAAAGTTATATCCTATTTGCAATGGCGCAGTCCATGTAATGTTGCATGCAGTTTCGTATGCAGATTTTATTGGTGCATGTAAAATGATTATGTATTCTTGGAAACGGAAGAAAGCATCCGTGATGCTTATTGTTATATTATATTACTATCAGTTTTATAAGTAAGAATAAGTTTTTTTTAACCTTTTCATTTCTCTCATGGATGAGTTAGACTGCCTACTTTTATGAAAGAGTAATCTAACATGACATAAACTGTCTGTAAAACTGTACAGCTGTAGCACAGTTATTATTAAGTACTAGCGGATCCGCAGACTTTGTCCTGTGTTTTTTTAAATTCCTGAAATCCAGGTTTGGTTATCCCCAGACTCTCATGAATATTTCACGACTAAAATTAGTCAAATCGGTTTAGCCGTCCTCGAGTTTTAGCGGGACTAACGAACAGCAATTCATTTTTATATATAACTAGCGGACCCCGCAGACGTTGTCCTGCCCGTAGTATCTTTAATTTTTTCCTCGTAAGAACCATCCTCGTACTTTAAGGAATATAATAAAAAAAGAATTAGCCAAAATGGTCCAGGCGTTCTTGAGTTATGTGCTTACCAACACATTTTGCGATTTATTTTTATAGAAGAAGACTTTATTAAGCAATCATGACTAAGAACAATGAGGCAAAGGAGGTAGCTAGGCGACGCGATGTAGAAATATTTCAGCAATTCACAGAATTTCTGCGGTTCCATTGTACTAACTAGATATCATTTAATTACAGACAATCGTTTTGTTTGCTGGTTGAGTGGTTGGGTTGCGCTTAGCCAGTATTTTTTAATATGCAATAACCTAGTGCTGTCTTAGCAGAATTTGTTCTTGATTCCAAATTCCATAATCCGAATTATTATAAAACTAAAACATGTTATTTACTACAAGTTTATTTGAATGATGGTCCGGATATTATACATTGAAAGTTATTTATTTGTAATGGGCGATGAGTTTCATTACACACATTCAGATAGATAATTACGTCATGACTAGTCTTTAATACATTGCACCTCGTGCACCTTGCAATTCATTTCAATAACTTATTTTACAATTTATACATTTAATTATTAACTTGCGTATCGTATAATAATAACTGGTTGGTGAATTATTTTTTTATCTACACGTAATCAGAGTAAAAAAATAAAGAACTTTTCTAATGCCGACTTGGCTTTCCAGTCTGGCTTAACTACCTAGGTTAGAATTCAATTATTTTATTTGTTATACCTTCTATCTTTGCTTTCGATTGATCTCTGTATCGACCTCTGAAAAGTTGTTTTTGCGGAATAGCCTGTACGTCATCACAGCTGAGGCTACTGCCATTAAAATGGCCAGGCTTGCCATCACTAAAACTCCTGTCGAATCTCTTCCCTCAGTCATATGGAATAAGTCCGCTACCAACGCAACAGGCCTTAAGATCTTCACTACCGGCTCACATCCAGACTCTCGCACATACTTCGCCCAAGTTCTGTTGGCGTATGTCAGTTCCCTAGGCTTCATGAAGGGCCTTCTGCCAGGGACTGTTTTGTTCACTGCAATAGTCATATTACGCAGCTGCGTCTCGTTGTAATGACAGTACAAATTCTTTTTCTTCTTATTCCCTTTTACAACTATATCTTTCTCGGCGCTCTTCGCTCCTACTAAGACGTCCAAATTGCCCTTTATCATGTTGGCCCAGTCCCACATTTCGGCGATCTTGCAATCGCAACGGAATGGATTGCCCAGTAAATTCAACGAGTGTAGCTTTGGATTGTGTACGAACACTTGTGGATCGATAGTTGTGATATTGTTGTTGCTCAAGTTTATCTTTTCAAGATGCTCTAACGTCTCTAAGAACAACAAACTGTCTTCCGTTGACTTAATCTTATTACCAGCAAGATTCAGATCAGTAATATTTTCAGTATTCTTAAAAGCATCTATGTTAAGTGACGTGATATTACAATTGCTCATGTCGAGGATGGTTACTTGTGAAAGTTGTTTGGGGAACACGGGCCCAGATTCAGGAATCACAAGTGGGTTGCCACCAAGTCTGATTTCCCTTAGGTCCATATAAGTTAAGTTTTTAAAGAAGGCGTTTGAGTTCAGTGGTCTTTTCAGTCCACAAAATTCCAATTCCAAGGTCGTCAACTGTGTTAAATTGCCAAAAAGACCAGCTTCTAAGGATAACAGATCGTTTCCAGATAGAATAAGTCTTTTCATTGAGGTCATTTTGGAGAACGTATCAGGTCCGATGTAAGATAAATTACTGTATCCCATATTTAAATATTCTAGCTTTTCGAGTGGCGCCAGAAGTTTAGTAAATACATTTACAAGAGGGTTGTGTGATATGTCTAATTCTTGTAGATTATCAAACACGTTGAAATTGTCCGGAAGATTTCTCAAACCACAGTTACTCATAAAGAGTTTCTCGAGTTTTGGCAGCGGCTCTAGTGCTTCTTGTAAGTCTGGGGCAAACAGTGGATTACCAGATAGGTACAGTGTTTTAAGCCGTGTTGCATTTGCAAATGCGTCTCCTGAAATGGGTCCCTTTATTTTGCAGTTGGAAAGGTCCAAATATTCTAAATGATCAACACTGCTTCCTAATGTTGCTGCGACGTCCAAATCTCGTAACTCGTTATCAGCCAAAATCAGCGAAACCAAATTAGTGCAGTTTGAGAAAGCATCTTCTGATAGTGAGGTGATTCCTGATTTTCTCAAGTCAAGATATTCAAGTCTTATTAGTTTTCCTAACACTTCCGGCCAGTCAGTATTCGTAAGTTGGTTGCCTGCAAGTTCCAAATTCTTTAAGTTTACTAACGATGCAAATACGTTTTCAGAGAGACTGGTGAGTTTGCAGTCGTTCAATTTCAGAGTTTCCAAGCTGGTCAAAGAGTCAAAGACTCCTCCTTCCAAAGTCTGTATAGGATTGTGTGAAAGGTCTACAGTTGACAAGCTGGTGATGTTATCGAAGAACTGTGGATTTATAGTGGTCAAGTTGCAGGAGCTGATGTCTAGGAACTGCAAAGTGCTGGAGACGAGGAAAGGCCCCTCCACGATGCTAATGGGGTTGTCTTGAAGTTCGACGTTGAGAAGACCTCGAGAGTCCCTGAAAACCAAAGATAATTGGTTAAGTCCACGTGTATACTCGCTTAGCTTATTGGTCTACGTGAATACTTTGTCACGAGTCGTAAACTCGTAAATGGGTTCTAGCAGCGATTTCAATTTGCATTCGTTGTGTGACCATTATCTAATATTGGCATGACGAGTTAATGTCAATTGTCAGTTCTGGTTGTCGCAGCATCAAGTTCAATTGGTACAATTTTGTCATCAGCATTGTGCTTCGGGGATGAATGTCAGGCGGCAGACAATGGTCGTCCGTGAGAATATAAGTGCGGTGTGAAGTAAACAATGAGTCACGCATTGTTACCGATCCTGCGCTTTAGCTAATCTACACTAATATTATAAAGCTGAAGAGTTTGTTTGTTTGTTTGTTTGTTTGAACGCGCTAATCTCAGGAACTGCTGGTTCGGATCGAAAAATTCTTTTTGTGTTGAATAGACCATTTATCGAGGAAGGCTAAAGGCTATATAACATCTCGCTGCAACTATTAGGAGCGAAGAAATCATGGAAAATGTGAAGAAAACGGGGAAAAATATTCATCCTTGAGGGCTTTCGTTGCGTACGCTGCGAAAACGGTTCAAGATACCAAAAATATTTGTATGAAAGAATTATTCCTCTTAAAATTATCTAAAAAAATGTCTGCGACAGTATATGTTTATCTTTTAAGATCAAGTCACTAGAACCGTTTTTGTGGCAATCAAATTTGGCCGAAATTAATGCATTATTTGTTAAGAGTTGTATCAACGTAATAATATTAATCTTTATCCAAATAAATGTGTTGTTGATTAAGAGTATTTAATTGTGAACAAAATTGTCTTTGACATCACTTAATTTCAATGAATATTTTAGAAGATATTACAATTTTAAAATAACACCAATATAAAAATTCACCCGCGCCGCATGATGTGCAAAACATGACGCTGCAAGGAAGAGAGGCGTTACTTGCGAGCGACGCGGAGAGGGGGGTGTAGCTCTACGAGTTACCATGAAGAACCAAAATTAGATTTAATTAATGACCATTTGCGTCATATCTTCACGTCGACCCTACCGCAGTGCCTAAAAAGCCGGTTGTTTAACCAATGCGTCTTATTAACCTACAGAGCCGAAACGTGGAACATGACAGTCAAACTGGCTCACCGACTACACGTCACTCAGCGTGCTATGGAAAGGTCTATGTTGGGGATCTCATTAAGGGATAAGATCCGGAACGAGGTCATACGACATAAGACTAAGGTAACTGATGTTGTCAAAAAATGTAGCAAGCTAAAGTGGCAGTGGGCTGGCCATGTCTGTCGCAGAACCGACGAGAGGTGGAGCAGGAAGATTCTTGAATGGAGACCACTCTTAGGTAAACGTAGTGTGGGACGCCCTCCGGCTAGATGGACAGACGACTTAAAGAAGGCAGCTGGTAGTGACTGGATGCAAAGAGCGGGAGATCGTGCGCTGTGGCGGTCCTTGGGGAAGGCCTATGTCCAGCAGTGGACTGTAACAGGCTGATATGATGAATGACCAGGTGACCGCGTATAATAATCTGGGACGAATGTTCCATGATCCATAGAGCTCATGTAAAGAGTCTAGATAGGACTCTTAGGGATATAAGCTGTGATAAAATCATCATCATAAAATTACTGTTATGTTGGCGGGGGACTTTCGACAAACTATACCAGTAATAAGGGGATATAGATAGTAAGATAGTAAGGGGAACAAGGGCAGACATTGTAAAGTCTTTCCTTAAAAATACCCCAATATGGAAGGTTGTGAACATCTTAAAATTAACGAAAAATATGAGAGCACATTTCAGGGGAGGTAGAAATAGTCCTCCAGGACGATTTCGACCACGGCGGCAAATCTCAACAGAGATCAGCCAACTACGCAAGAGATATTATAGTGCACAAGTGTGAGCACAATAAACAAGTGCACTCTCAAACGGCACTGTTCCATCCCTCTCAAAGTTCGGTGAGACGGCCCGACATGACCGGAGAGAGATCAGGCGCATGACCAACGGCTTAACGTGCTTTCCGAGGCACGGGGGTGTAAAACCGCCAACTTCTCCTCCGAGCTGTTTTTGAGAGATTCATGACAGAAAATCTCAGAAACAATTTTAGCTCGACCTGGGATTCGAACCCAGGACCTCTTGGATGTTAGGCAGAAATTTTGCCCCTACACCAACGAGGCAGTGGTAGGGAGGTAGTATAACTTTTCCTTCAAAGTTACTTTTAATAGGAGACGGGAAAGTACCTCACTTTGAAAATAAAATTGCAATTGAACTAGATTATGGGTTAAGAGTGAGTTACATTGAGGACTTTATATCGAAAGTTCACCCTGAAATAAGCGAAATAGAAAAAAAAGAAGATCATTAATGGATGTGTCAAAGTGCAATATTGGGAGTGAGAAACTGTAGCGTAGACGAAATTAATAAAATAATTATTTAACCACAAGTGGCCTTTCCCCATATTCCCTCAAGTTAAAAATAGGTGCCCCAATAATTTTCCTTAGAAATCTAAAACCACCGGGACCCGACTTCAAATCTAATTTCTACGCAATATGTAACATGATGGTTGCAATAGTTTAGACTGGTTTAGCAGTTGGTCAAACAGTGCTTATACCTCGCACCTCAATGATTTCAAATTGTTTACCTTTTAATTTTAAAAGAATTAAATTTCCTGTTAAGCTATCTTTCACCGTTACAATTAATAAATCACAGGGGCAAACATTTAAACACATAGGAATTAATTAACGTCAAGACTGCTTTTCACACATGTCTCGCGTTGTCAAAATCAGACTTACAAACGCGTTGCGGACAAAACTAATATGTTCTTCTGACACAAGAAAATAAAACTAGAAAAATAATTAACGCAGAAGTACTTTAAGCCAATTATGTTCTTTTAAAAACTTAAAAAATAAATTGTCTAAAATAATAACATAAATTAATCTGCAAAAATAAAATGATGCCAAAATAAATATTCCACGCGGACGAAGTCGCGGGCACAGCTAGTGTCACATAAACGGCTTATTACACAAATTATGCGTTGCTCAGAGTGTTTGAGCAGGCGTGCATAAAGCGAAATTTCAAATATAATTTTTCTCAAAAAGCACTCTCACAAATTCGATGGTTTTTTTTCATGAATATAATCAAAGGTCATGAAAAGTTAAAGCAATAAATTTAAAACTTTACTTATTAAAAATAACTTTTGAATTTTTGATTATGAACAACAACTTCAACAAAGGGAGAGAAGAATATTTTTCTCGTTTCTAAACACACACTTTTTAAGCAACTTAAAACTATAATTTTTCAAAAACTGTTGAAGATAGACCACTGGTTGCTTTGAGGAATTCGCTTAGATTAATTTTATTTTAGGAGATCAGACATCGCAGGTCTATTTTGTTAGTAAAAAAGATCTCACAAGCTATATTCGTAACAGAAAAATCATCACACAATAGTGAGATACCACACATAGCCGTGGCGGACCAATCGGTTTTTCTTTTGATTAACAAGGCAAGGTGGCGAGTTATAGGGGAGTCACATCTTTTTGCACTGGTCCTAAGGATGAAGTTGGAGCTGGCCCGTATCCTGGAGCAACGACGCTGCTTTTTTACGCATGATATCGTAGAAATCGTCAGTGCGTGCGTGCCTCAGCAAACATCCCCGAGGCACTGCAAAATCGGGGCAGCCCCAACAGCATTCTGAAGCCATTATTATATTGGACACGCAGAGCATTTACGGTCTTTTGCGTAAAGCTAGCCCACAGGCTGCAGGTGTAGAATACTTGGCAATACGATTTGAAAAGAGTGATCTTCACTGCTCGACCACACTGTGCAAACCTGCGCACCGGCATTTTTTTAACGGTCAGTAACGTATTTTTGAATATGAAAATTAAATATAGAAAAAACTTACAGAAAAGCTTCCGGATCGACGTAGCTGATGTTATTGCCGGACAAGTCAACGTCGATAAGGTACTCCAGGCCCTTGAAGGCTTCCTTGTCCACCCTCGTGAGCCTGTTGTAGGCCACCTGCAACCGCCTCATCTTGATGTCGGCGGGAAACGTCTGCAGAGTCGTGATGTTGTTCCCGTTCAGATCCAGCACATACACGCTCATGCTTAGCTCATCATAAGGAACCTCCGTCAAGTTGCTCTCCGAGCAGTCCGTCACCCAATTGATCCTGAAGTAATGACAGTCGCACTCGTCAGGACACTCCAACTCGAAACTGTCTCCATTAAAACCGTGCACAACCCCATTTGCGAGCAGGTAAAGCGCGAGTACCGTAAACATTGCCATTTTGATCTGGGAAACTCCGGCAGAGTTCAAGCAGTGACGCCCATATTATCTGTAACAGTAGAAAATAGCGTGTTTACGCGGGCACCGATTAGCTTTGTTAGATTATCGCCGATAATTGTTACGGCAAATAATCGCATGCACATGTGACTGTGTTTATAGATGATTTAACGTACAGTTGAGTCCGTGACATATTGTGTCGGTTTTACGACTGACTGCTTCTGAACTACTGCTGTAGTAAACAGTGTCAAGAACGCAAGGAAAACAAACCGTAATTCTTCGCGTCTTCGATCTTTTTTTACAATGACACATTCGGCTATATGAAATAAGGCATTTCGCTATGAAGGAGCGGGGAAAATTAAATTAATGTCTAACGCAATTTTCAAGAACTAGATAAGTGACTGACTAATCTTGGCCACATATCAAAACAATTGTCAATCTGATTTCATTAGGAAGTGCATGATGCACTCGTCTGGTCTGTTCCACGCGTATTCTAGAAGCTTCTTGGATTAAAACTGTCATCGCATAATGTGGGGCGCCGCGGACAATCGTCGTAATGGCCTCTTCCTGTGCTGGCGTGACCCGTACCTATATGGCCGGAATTTTCCAGAAATTTACTCGTTTATCCATAAGTTCAGCAACTAACGACAAGATTCTAGATATACCAGTTAATTACAAACTGAGTTAATCCTTTAAGCTGGCAACAAGCCGCTGTGGCAATCGATGGGGGTCATCTATCACACTGACATGGATATACTTTGGGGCGTAGCCGCCTTGCCTATACACACCCTATCATTAAATTAAAGAACCCATAAAAGTGCGACCTAATTAAAGGTATCGCTGACTGCTATTTAGGGACAGATCGAAAGTGAAAAAACGTGCATGGTAGACTAAAGAACTAAAGAGGTATAATTTGGATACGTACTACCTTCACAAAAGCTGAAGGCGCAATTTCAGGCTAACCCCTGCCTTTTTTTTGATATTATGCTATCCAGAGATTAGCCCACAATGTTACCTGTTGGTATGTGACGATATGGCTGTGGTGATCCTTCCTTTGATAATACAAGTCGTTATCTTATGACGTGTATTAGTAGGATTGTTTTTAATTATGTCAATTAAGGTAAGAAGGTACTCAAGCTTGATGACCTCTATGAAAAGGGAACCCTGAACCCTTCTGCTGACGTCAATCATTCGGTTAGTCGACTCGTAACGACCTACAGTTAAACACTACGTGCAGTCATGGAGAAACTTATTACATTAACTACAGCATCATTAGAATATTCTTTTGACAACGCAATAAAAATAACGAATCATACTCGAGTTCTTTTGATTTGCTGTTTGTAGCTAAGATGGAACATAAATGAGCTAAGCAATCTCTTAAGCAACAGGCTTTTAATGAATATATGAACTCTATTGACTATTCTGAAATTCAGGGATTCAAGAATTAAAAAAAATGTTACACAATAGTAAGGTGATTCAATAGAAGACGAAGACTAACAAAACCGTCATCCAAGTCGAAACTTATAATAACTAACACTATTGAGTACCTACCTAGGCTGGTCCTGAAGAAGACGTTTCAGAGTCAGTTTTTTAATTGACTCAGCAATGAGATAATGTGTCTTTAACCAGAATAAGATACTGTGTCTTTATCCAAACTTTCTCAAGCAAATGTGTAGCATACACAACAGTTTACTTTGTTATGAGTACAAAAACACTTTGTGCCCTGACTGTGACGAACGATCCTATGCAATGCTAAACATAACTACAGTTATTAAAAAGTCAATGTTACTCTAAGGGAACTGCATTCAGAGTTATTCTGAACCGACCGGTCCGTAAGCATTGCGAAATTGACCTGTATAATTAGCATTATATTAGCATTATTATGCTAGCGCATAGCAGTATATAAGTTAGTTAGTTCTTCCAAAGTCAGGAAATCAGACTGTGTCCGCTATAAAACCAGTCTAGTCGGGATCCTAAAGTAGGTTTCAAAGCATCATGATTCATTCTAACATTCACATAATTCTTTACACAAACAGAAAGTCAAGCCGAAAGTTGTCATAACAAATGACGATCTAACCCGCGTCACAGGGCAGCTGGTGATTGCATTGTTTATGAATTTCGTAACGCATTTCCGAGTTGAAGCACTGTTCACGTCCTCGGTAGGTCCTATTGTGATGGCAGGGCGATGTCAGTCAGCCGATCCTAATGTTCCACCGGCGCGTTTGTGTGCACTAACCACAATGACTTACATGTGACAAGCCGGCGTGCGTGTCTCTCGACCACCGAGTGTTTACTGGAAGCCCAACGGAGGCTACGCTACGCGCGGTCGAATCTCCTCATGACTACGATATTTTCCCTATACTTATCACTTGTCGCATCGTTTTAAGGCAAGTAAAAAGGTGAAATGTGTTTTGTGTAAGTCTATCGATGACTAGTCTATAAGTCTACCACTTTATTGGCAGAATATCTTTTTCCACCACACACCTTGACTTACCCTAATTATACACTATGACCTGGATAATTCAAAAGCTATAAAATATATTTGTGTCCATAACGCGAACTACTTTATTGGTTATCGTTATCTTTCTGTAGACTCATAAAGAGATGTTTTCCCTTAAATCGTATAAATTCAGCAATATGGCAATCCTGCAGTAGCAATGTGATGTGTTCATTCTTTGGTTCATTCATAAACGTATGTGGCATTCCGATCGATGATGGCCCTTATTGCGTTGTACGAGCTTCTACTCTACACCGGCTACTATTATAGAGGAAAATCACAACATCCTTGTCAGTTTGCCTGTACCAAAGTTAAAAAATAGCAGATAACAAGTTAAAGTATGTACCTACTCACTCGTAATTACGTTCTTCGGTCCACCACATATCTATTTACGAGTACTGTACTATAATATAGAGATAATGGGTTGACATCGTACATTCACAAATAAAAGAAACACCATTCATTCACCGCTTCATTCTTCACCGCTTAGTTGTTTTTAATAAAAACACACAACATCCTTGTCAGTTTGCCTGTACCAAAGTTAAAAAATAGCAGATAACAAGTTAAAGTATGTACCTACTCACTCGTAATTACGTTCTTCGGTCCACCACATATCTATTTACGAGTACTGTACTATAATATAGAGATAATGGGTTGACATCGTACATTCACAAATAAAAGAAATACCATTCATTCACCGCTTCATTCTTCACCGCTTAGTTGTTTTTAATAATTGAAAACATAAAAACTTTTTATGTTTTCAATTTCTTAGTAAATGAATAGCGTCCTACGTTATAAACACTGTTGCGCGTTTGAGATCTAATTTACAAGCAATCTAACAGGAAATTTTGTTGCAAAGTGAATTAATTATAGCTACACTTTAAATAAGTTAGCTCATAATACTACCTTCAATGCAATAGAAAATGATTACAGAAATATTCGAAGTTGGCTGATGAACATGATTTTTTCATGGCTCTATTCTGTAAAAACTATAACTGTCAAAGTCATCTGCATAAAAGTCAGTCAATCAATTTCGTCTTAAATCTTAATGCATTTTGTGTTAGCGAATTTTTCCGGTATTATTTTGTGATTTTTTCTGAAATATTTCTTTTTATCATGGCTCAATGTGACGCTGGTCATTCTACGGATGAGGAGCCTTTGAAAAATATATTCGAACAGGCTATGAAACTGTTTCATACAATAGAAAATGGCAATGAAGCGACGAACAGTGATCCAGTTCAGGTTACTATTTTTCTTTTATTGCAATTATTAATTACCATTCTTTTGAGTATATACGTTAATAATAGCACAGCATCAAAACTATATGGTCGTATTTTTTGTCAAATTACCCATATTAATGAATTAGTCATGTGGGAAAATTGGTATTGTAATCTTAGTAAAGTTGGTTACTTTACCATTAAGATAATTTTAAAAAAAGGCTACTTAACTACTGCATTAATAATTTAATGTGTTTTAATTTTATTCTCTGGTTTTAGATGAGCATCAAATCTGCCATTGCAAAGTTTGAAAAGGCAACCAATCTTGTGTCTCTTTCCGGAATGTTCAGTCGAAATGAAAGTATTGAAGAGCTGCCAACAGAGACGTTACAGTATTTATTGCTACCTGCCTTACTCGGGACTCTTACACTGAAGTTGAGTGGAACACCAAGAAAAGAACTTATTCATGTAGCTGAAATATACTTCAAGTAAGCTATCTATACTTCTTTTCTTAGTTGAATATTAGAGCATAAATTCCAAGATTGCTTGCATGTTATAAAAGGTACAATATTGCATGCTATCCAAATGATTGATCGCACAAAGTGTACCTATAACTGAAAATATTTAAGGTATGTTTATTTAATTGTTTATACTTCCAGAGATTTTCTTCAAAGATGTAAAGATTATGGAGTAACTGATGTTGAAGTTCCACAGACAAGTGATAGCTCAGGCACTGTAGCCAGGCCCAATAGTGAACAAGCCAAAATTGCTAGTATGGTAAGCAAAAACATGTACATATTTTGTTTCGTTTGAGAGTCCAATTGTCACTAAAGTACCTATTTCTTATTTCTGACTTGTTAGTAATTAAATTTCTAGTTTCCTAGTGTACTGTGCCTATAGGATCACATTGTTTGCACAGATTGTATTCACAGTTTTAAATGTCTATTTCATAAAAATTTGATTGAACATAGATTACAACCGCTTGGTGCAGTGGTCCACAGGTCGGATTTCTAAAAAACCAAGGGTCAAACCAACCACAAGCCTCGTAGCTTAATTTGGGACTAGATAATTGGTGTGATTGTCGTGAAATATTTATTTATTATTTTTATTTTTTAACAAGAATCAATCATTTTTTTATGAGGTTTATGAGGTTATTTAGTATGAGGTATACTGACTACACTTTCTTTTTTATTGTTGACTAGTGGCCTCCACAGACGTTGTTCTGTCTATTGCTTTTTTAATTGTCTGATCTTGTAAACCTTCTCTTTCTTCTCTGATCTTTTAAGACTTCCACAAATATTTTTATAAAATTATTCAAATCGGTTCAGCCATTCTGGATTCATAGCGTCATGAAGGAAAACCCAACTTATTTTTATATTATAGATAAGTCAAATTGATTAAATAAATTTTAAAGGTAACAAGTAGCTTGTTAAAGCATTTTGGACTTAAGTGATACAAGTGTGATATAGATAGAATTTAATTCAAAAACTTTTACACACATTCAGACTGCAACTATACAATCTATAAATGACATTATTATAACAAAGCCACAATATTACAAGAAATAAATCTTAAATTTGAATTATTCTATTCCCCAGGTGCTTTCAAGGGAAGCGAAAATAAAAAGGTACAAAGAGATGAAAGAATTAAAGGAAAAACTTAGCACTCTATCCAAAGCCATGGATTTACCCTCTGTAGATGAAGAGACGAAGCGTTCATACTTCACAACCCTACTGCTCAATTATGTGAACCAGTCACTGGATGAACTGGCCAGCATTGACCAGGAGAAACCTATCTTAGAGTACATGGAAAAACATGCGGGAGGTATATATTTTTTCTGATTTTCAAATTGAAACTATTTGAATCATAAGGTTATAGTGTTTTTCAATGACAAGTGTCATTTGAACATGTTGTATTACGTTTTGTAAGTAAGTTCTTGTTCTAATTTAACCTAATTTGCGTTAATCTCAGTGTAACTTGGGCTTCAACTTTAATAACTAGGTTAAAACTTGATCCTCAAAGGCAATAGGCATGATGACACCTATCTTAAATATTTTCAAGATCATGGCGTTTAAAAAACATAGCCCCTATGAAGTTAATACAACCAGTATATTTAAAAAAAAGCTGTAGTAACCAATTTTTTAACACACAAGTTTTAATAAATATTCAGTCATAATAATTGACTCCGATTTCTGATACACAACCATGACATCACGTTTTTGTATTCCCATACCCCAAAGGCAGAATGTTTTAACAGATAATAAAGAATATGTCAACGACTAGTGGAGTCATCTAGTCTATTGCTGACAAACTTTGTTTCCTTAAACTCTTGTTACACATGCAGCATCTTTCATAAAATATTGTCACACCCGATCATAATGATTTCCATATTGCAGAACCAAAGCCGTCGAAGGAGCGTGTGCGCACACCGCTCAAGCCAATAATCATAACGCGCGACGCGGTGCAGAAGGCGGTGTTCGGGGCCGGCTACCCCGCCATACCCTCGCTCACCATCGAGGAGTTCTACGACCAGCGCGTCCGCGACGGCATGTAAGCGGATATTGGTATTTATTAATCAATTATGACGACCACTTTGGTGTGATGGTCAGGGAGTTCGACTATTAACCAAGAGGTCACGGGTTCGATACCCGCACTTTAAACATTTGTGGGCATGAACATGTCTGTTTGTACTGGTCTGGGTGTCACATTTATTTATTTATGTTTATTTGTAATACCGCTGTTGATTCTAATATCTGTAACACAAGTGCTTTGGCTACTTGTGCTTTGGCTACAGAGTCAGATCAGTGTATGTGATGTTGTATATTTATATTTATAAATTCACTGTATATAGTCCCACAAGCTACTATGACAAGTTCACGCTTCTTAAGCCGGCTACTTCACCATAATCTGGGTTACCACCACAGTTACTACGACTAGCGTGTTCGGAACGGTGTGTGAATTAATTTTACCAGAAACGTTGTATGCCAAAATTGTCAGAAAACACTTCTTAGGAGCCTCTCTCTCATCAGCCTATATACGTCCCACTGCTGGGCACAGGCCTCACCTCAATTAAGAGGTGGTCCAAGCCATACTCCACCACGCGGGCTCAGTGCGGATTGGTGAAGGGGTGTCTGTAAGGTAAGTGACCAACCTTACTGTCAGATGTTATTAAGCCGCCCGAGGGCCTCTGACCAGGCTTAACGACTAATATCTGTCGATATTAACCGGGACCAATTGTAAATAGAATTCACTTAAATGGTCAGAATGGTCACCCATCCCAAACATGACCGCGCCGTAGGTTGCTTAACTTTGGGTATCACTACCAAAGCGCTGCAACCACTGCGCCACAAGCACCTGTTATAGCCCAGTCATATTAGGGCTTTCACCTCGGAATGAAAGATAATAAGCTGCAAATTGGTATGAACCTTTGTTTTGTCATTCTAAATGTTGTCTCAAAAGTCACAATCGTTATCGTGTCCGCGTCTCAAGATATTCAAGGTCAAAGGTCACAAAAATCGGTTTTTCGCGAATATCTGGCTTCCTATCGGTTAATTTATTTATTTATTTATTTAAGCTTTATTGCACAACAATACTTTGTACAAAAGGTGGACTTAACGCCGTAGGGCATTCTCTACCAGTCATACCTTTGGGCTAAGCAGAAATGATTAGTGGGCGGTGCGACAAAATAAATAAAAGAGAAAACAAACAAAAAATAAGAATAATATGACACATAAGATTAAATATAAAACATACAATATACATAAATATATGTAAATATACATATATATATATATATATGATTACATATTTAAAATACACATAATATATACAAATATACAATAAATAAATAAATTTGACGAACTGTTAAAGGAAGATCTATAATGACGGTTGCGATAAAGTAAGAAAGTGGGTGCGAATGAGTCTCTTGAATGATAATTTGCTGGGAGCCTGTTTTATATTTTCGGGAAGAGCATTCCAGAGCCTGATGGCCTGAATGTGGAAGGAGTTGGCTTGAAAACTGGTGCGGTGAAGTGGAAAGGCCAAGGTCAATTTATCAGAGGAACGGAGTTGACGCGAATGTTTCGAACTAAGAAGTGAAAATCGAGATTTAAGATAAGAAGGGGAATTGGGATCGTTAAGTATGGAGAAAGTACTCAAAAGAATTCTAATATTACGTCGAAGCGGGTGAGGAAGCCAAGCAAGCTGTGAGCGAAAAGCGGAAATATGATCGTATTTACGAAGACAGAAAATGAAACGAATGCCGCAGTTGATCAGGTTAAATGAGATTTGCATTTATTATAAAAGTTGTAGGCTATAAAATTCCCTACAACTTTTGTTTAAACTTTTTTTTCATACGACCAACCGTTTTGAAGGTAGAGCGCGAAGAGTGCACATCGTACAGTCATATACGGCCTAATGCAAGGTCAAGCGTGAGTTATGGTTATCAGTACGTTATAAAGTCAATTATTTACTTAGAAATTATAATTATTAAACAATGCCCATTATTTATGTACTAACTATTAATTATTTATATTTAATTAAAGTAAGTAACTTGATTATTTATATATAATTATTCATATTTAACTATTTAAGTATAAAATATTATTAATTCTGGATTACATATTTTAGTTTTATTTTAAGTTAACACGACGTTATACAGGGTGTCCAGGAATTAATGGATAACCCTTTAACTGCGGGTAGCTTGACCGATGCCCTACTGGTAAAAAAATTATGACCTTAGTAAAAGTGTCACGGTTTTGAAAATATCGCCCAGAGACAATTTTATGAAAAAAAATCTCCCATTGCCCAGTAATTTTCATGCCATTTCACCAAATATCAACATTTTTGAGTTCTGTTTTTTTTTTAAATTTTTGTATTTTCTTATTTGGGATGGAACTACATTTGAATTGCAGTTTTATCTTTGAAGAATGTTTACATTTTAATACTCAGGAATACTCGCGTTATCAAACCAAAAGATCGCACCCGTTTTTGACGCGCGTGTTGGACAATACCGGCCATGAATGTTGTCACTTTTCTATGTGTCGTGTGATGTTTTTATCAACTCACCCTCAACTACATCACAATTATTATGATCTTCTATTTTTGCTAATTTAGTTTTGTTTTCGTGAATATAATTAAATTTACTTTATTTATATTACAAAATAATATCGAGGCTCTGTGCGACGTATCTAACAAATATTATTTTAACTTAAGCATTTTTCTAACGCACCTGATTTCTTTATTTACCTGTAAATGTCCCGACGAGTGCAAAGTCTTATCGGAGTTTTGTAATTTTCGATAGCCCCTACTACTTTAACCGCTTTCTATCAGAACGATCGCGGTTTAAGAACTAAATGTTTACAATTTAGGCAGAGCCTATTAACTAGCGATTATGATGTTGTCGTAATAACGGAGTCATGGTTATTGGATAGTTTCTTTGATGGGGAAGTATGTGTGGCCGGTTACGACATTTTTCGAAGGGATCGTGATCTTGGTTCAAGCGGTAAGACAAAGGGGGGTGGAGTTATGGTTCTAGTAAAATGCGGTCTGGCGGCGCGACGCGTCCACGAGTGTGAACCGCGCCCGCCTGTCGAAATGCTGACAGTCTCGATACCTGCGCATGCGCTTAGTGCACAGGTGGCACTGCATATTAGTGCTATTTATATACCTACTGATGATAGTCGTATTCCGCAAGACATAAACTGCATTTTGAACTCAATTAATAGTTTTTATAACAGTAAATCTCATGACAATTATTTAATTCTGGGGGATTTTAATTTACCATGTATTCAATGGTATCGCAATAACCCAACTTTTTTGAAGAATGGACCCGTTTTGGTACAAAATGCAGGCGCTCAGCTTATTAATAATTTATCACTTCTAGGCTTTTCTCAGTATAATAATTTACAAAACTATGCGGGGAACACCTTAGATCTGGCGTTTTGTAACTTGCCACTTCGAACTGAAAGGTGTACTCCGTTCGTCGGCGAGGACCGCGCTCATCCGTCATTTTATGTGGAAGTGTTGGATTTGGCGGTGAAGCCTCTGATCGAATCAAACAGCATTAGGCGTAACTACAGACGAGGAGACTACGATGGTTTGAACAATCATTTCTTAGAAATCGATTGGCAGACACTTGTAGGATCAGGAACAGTTAATGACGCTATAGACTTGCTTTACAAAATTGTGAACAACGCAATTTTAACATTTATCCCTTTTGCTCGACAGACTAGCTCATCTAGAAAATATCCTGTTTGGTATAGTAAAGCGTTAATTAAAATAATAAAAGAAAAGGCCAAAGCACATTCCAGGTGGAAAAGATACCAAAATCGTCTTGACTACGACGAGTTTTCCTTACTACGCAAAAGGCAACGCCAAGTTCAAGAAGCTTGTTATAAAAAATATATGAATGGTGTTGAGAATTCAGTAAAGGATTCCCCTAAAATGTTTTGGTCATACATTAAGTCCTTGCGTGGAAGTTCTAACTATCCTAATACTATCAAACTTGGCTCCAGTACATACACCGACGGATTCGCAATTTGTGAGGCATTTAATGAATTTTTCAGAAGTGTTTTTGGCGAAACTAGTACCAAATGTCGACCTTTCGCACCACATTCTATGAGCGCTGACTCAATTTCCATTTTCAGCATTTCTGTAGATTCAGTCATTAAATCCCCTTGACAGCTCAAAGGGCGCCGGCAGCGATGGGATTCCTCCCCTTTTCTGGAGAAATTGCGCTAAATCATTAGCACTTCCACTATCTATTATATTTAACCGCTCTTTACGCGAAGGTATCTTTCCCACAATATGGAAAAATGCTAACATCATACCTCTGCACAAAAAAGGCTCAAAATTGTATGTAGAAAACTACAGAGGCATTTCGATAATAAATACACTAGGTAAAGTCTTTGAAAAATTCGTATACAACGCCTTGTATCCAGTTATACATAAAGGTATGTCCGACCGTCAGCACGGTTTCTTGCGCCATCGGTCAGCAGTTACAAATTTATCGACTTTTACTAATTATGTTTTGACGAATATGGACAACGGTGGACAGGTTGACGTGGTATATACTGACTTCGAAAAAGCCTTCGATCGTGTAGATCACGACATCCTGCTTCACAAACTGCATGATTTAGGAATTCATGGAGATTTACTACGTTGGATTCAATCCTACTTGGAAAATAGAACTCAGGCCGTAGTGCTCGGTGGGTATAGATCAAACTTTGTGAAAATACCCTCAGGTGTTCCTCAAGGCTCGCACCTCGGGCCCTTGTTCTATAACGCATACCTTTACGACATAGGATTTCAAGTACGACACGCCGAGCACTTGCTGTACGCGGATGATAACAAAGTGTTTCTCCGCATCAGAAATTTACGAGACTGTGAATCCTTACAATCAGATCTTGATAGGCTTAATGAGTACTATGTTCGAAATAAAATTACTGTCAACCTTAGTAAGTGCCAGTCCATCATATTTACACGCAAAGTGAATCCTATTAAATTTCCATATGCCTTTAATAATAGGCCTTTATTGGCAGTTAAAGAAGTCCGCGATCTCGGAGTTATTCTTGACAGTAAAATGACACTTTCTGCTCATATTGATTACATCGTCAGCAAGGCATATAGAAATCTAGGCTTTGTTTTGAGATCATGCAGGCCTTTCAAGGATATTTCTGCCATTAAGTCTGTTTACTTCGCTTATGTTCGCAGTACACTGGAATATGCTAGTTCGATATGGTCACCACAATACAAAATATACAAAGATGAAATTGAGCGTATCCAAAGAAAATTTTCCAATCATCTCGATTACCGCCTGCGCCTTTTTATACTTATGCTAGTAGCTGCCATCATCATAATTTTCTCACTCTTGAAGAGAGAAGAGACATGTTAGATATGTGCCTTTTGTTCGACATTCTGAATGGACACTTGGACTGTGCGGATTTGGTTGCAGGTATTGCTCTGCGCACTCCGAGTAAACGTACTCGACACACAGCTCTGTTGCACGTACCTCGGCACTCATCTAATTACGCTCATAATAATGTACTGACGCGAATCGCACATACGTATAACACCAAATTTAGTGAATTGCGATTATTTGGTATATCAAAGCACACCTTCAAACGTTCAATCGTAAAGCGTCTTATGATACTATAGCTCACGGCCACATATCTTGTATCGTTTTGACCTATTTTAATCTGTTTAAATATTTTATATTGCCCTTTATTTTATTAAAACAAAAAAAAAATTTAACTTTGTTCGCTGAATTTTTATTTTATTTTTTTATTATTTAAAAAATTGTATTGTATGTAGGAATGTAGCAAATTTATCACCGTACTTGTCGAGCCGCTTATATATATATATAAAATATTGCGTTCATCTGTACCTTATATTTCAAGCAAGTTAATTATTGTTATTTATGCAAGCTATGAGAATATTGTAGTGCATTAGAATATTTAAATTTTGATTAAGTACTGTTGCATAATATTATCTTTTTATACTGTATGGTAGTTGTAATGTTTTTTAATTGCTTTCATTTGTTCTTTAATGGAAATTTAATGGTGTCTCTCTTGGGAAATTGTTTGCTTTCCTTAAATTAATAGACAATATTTTCATTGTCAATGTAATTGTCTAGCTCTCAACTGAATACTAATAGTATGCAAAAGGAGAACCTAGTATTGGCCTACTTATCTATTAGTACAGTGTAATAAGCAAATTTATTGTAAGCTGTTGGTTTTCTTAATAAATAAATAAATAAATAATAAATGCAAATCTCATTTAACCGATAGGAAGCCAGATATTCGCGAAAAACCGATTTTTGTGACCTTTGACCTTGAATATCTTGAGACGCGGACACGATAACGATTGTGACTTTTGAGACAACATTTAGAATGACAAAACAAAGGTTCATACCAATTTGCAGCTTATTATCTTTCATTCCGAGGTTGACCCCTTTTTTTACCTAATATGACTGGGCTATTAGGAGCCTAATTGTACAAAATCTTATCTTACTAAGTCTCTACGTCGAAGAACCCCACTGATAAATTTGAAGTTCATGCTCCTAGCACTTTTAGTGCTAGTCCACTTATAAAAGTGAGTTATTAATCACTGTTACATTTTATTTATTCAAGCTTAATTACACAACAAAACTATGTACAAAAGGTGGATTTAACGCCGAAGGGCATTCTCTACCAGTCATACGTTCGTGTTTCAGATTCCCTGGCGGCACGAACATCCCACACCAAACTATCCAGAGTACGGAAACAGATGGTGATGAGGCTGAGAAAATTCATAAGGTTTGTTGAATTAGAATTTTTAACGTCATGGATGAGAGTTGATTTCAAATCATTTTACAACATTGCATAAAATTAAGTTAGGTACTTTATTTTTTAACATTGACAATACAAATTTCTTTACAATGTGAAATTGAAACACACTAAAGAAAAATGAACTGCCACAGGCGGGACTCGAACCCGCACCTCTCGCTAGCCGGGCGATTGTTCTCCTAATCGAGCTACCGTGACACTTACTCATCGGTCCGAATTTCTTTTAGGCTCTTTAGGCTGCCAGCCGGTCATGATTAATCAATATTATGGTTAGATTTAAGTTTGTTTTAATTTCACATTGCATAAAATTATTCTTGCTTCAACTAGAGTCTATTGACGTGTCAGCTATTGCACCGTAAAGCACGTTAAGCCGTTGGTCCTGCGCCTGATCTCTCTCCGGTCATGTCGGATTGCGGTCTCACCGAATTTTGAGAGTGATGGAACAGTGAGTGCGCCTGTGTATTGCTCTCACACTTGTACACTATAATATCTCCTGCGTAGTTGGCTGATCTCTATTGAGATTGGCCGCCGTGGTCTAAATTGGCCAGGAGGACTATTATTATTATTGTTATGTATTCCCAGGAGGGGCTGGTGGAAGAAGACGACCCTGAGGAGTTGGCTCGGCAGCGCGCCATGGACGAGTATAAGGATGACCACCGCCGCGGCTGGGGCAACCGACACAACAGGAGCTAAGACCATTCATTATTTTACTGATTATGTACTGATAGGTCCCAGCAAAACTAATATTTTAAATATTACCCATATAGCCATTTAGATAAACTCTGGGGCATCTTATGAGAATGTCATAAGGGCGACTTTATTATAACTCGGCCAGGATCCGCAGGATGCAGTTTTTGATGCATCATTGAAACTTTTTATAAATAAACTCAAGGGTTTTTTTTATGAAATTCCCACAGATTTTCAAAATGTACCTACATAAATTTGAAATATAGTGCTATATTTGTCCCTAACATAAAGGTACATTTCTGTACGATACGTATTTGTTTCATATACACATGTATTGTAAATTAGTGTAGTGTAAATAAAAATTCCAAAATACCGGTCTTGGAATGGTAATTTTATGTTAAAATCAGTTTTATGTCTTCTTTGATACAATGCGTAATAATGATAGAGATTAAAAAATACATTTATCTATCCAAATACGATTTGTTTCATTAGCTATTTCTGATTGCGTTACCACAAAGATGATATTTCATGGTCTGACGTTACAGCACCGAAACTAAAGATCTATTGTATTAACTTATCCTCTTTTTGTGTTCTAATTAATCTGCTTATGATTCCCTGTCGCTGTCAACGCTGCCAACGAGTTAATGAGTGTGAAATGTACCATTTGTCAGTAGCAAAGAACACACACCCAGGTTGTTTGTTCATATTTTCATTCTCAGTTTTTTCGAGGTTAATCTTGGGCCCTGCTTTGGCCACCTTTACCTCCTGAGCCTCCACTATCTGCCGTGCCTGATACTGTGTCTCGCCCAGCAAAGCCAAGTCATCTGCATAGCCGATTACCTTATGCTGTCCATTCAGTTATATACCCGCATTGGCCATTAGGACTTTGCGGAACAAAATCCCTAAGTCTCAATTGAGTAGCATAGGGGAGAGTGCTTTGCCATGTTTAAGGCCTGTCAACTCCGCGAATTCTTCGGAAAGTTCGCCTTCCTCTCTGACTCTCATCTGCTCTCACTTGTGGTTACCTCGATCATTCGAACCAGCTTTTCAGGTATCTTGAACTCGCGAAGAACAATACAGAGTTTCTCCCTATCAATGCTGTCGTATGCCTTAGTGAAGTCCACGAAGAGGGAATGAACATCCTGTGCATACTTCCAGTTCATTACTATTATTTGTTTGAGCTAGAAGATCTGGTCTATGGTACTGCAGTTTTTCCGGTTTTTAACTGAGTACTTTCATATGAAGAGATACAGGAACCCCAGACGTCCTCAAGAAGTTACAAGGGCGTCGAGTCATTCAATTACCTCGGATGTACAATAAAAGATACTCAAACAAGAGAGCACGACATTCCGAACACAGAATGCCCTACTATGTAGTGCTGCCATCCACTCAGTTCTGGCGTCCAGGCTTCTTAACAAGTTCACTAAGATCCGTATTTATAAAACAGTGATATGTCCGATCCTAATGCACGCCTGTGAAACCTAGACACTCACGTTGAAGGAGGAGAACAGTCTGGTGCCCGAGAGAAAGATTTCGGGCCCAAAGAAAAGAGAAGATGGCAGCTGGAGAATGCTCAAGAACTGCGAAGTGGAAGAACTTGTAGCACAGCCTAACATAATGGGGGAGACGAAGGCACATAGACTCCGTGGGCTGGGTCACGTAGAACGCATAGAGAGGGATCGGCGCCCTAAGTACTGCTGGAAGGACTTAGTCATCGAGGACCTCTCCGAGCCGTTGAGTTCAGTCAATTAACAAGAGGCTGCACAAATGAAGGAGCAGTGGCGAAAAAACGTGTCGGAGGCAAAGACCCACTTCGGATCGCTGAGCCAGCGCAGTAAGTAAGTAAGTATATTTTAACAACCTATCTTTTTTTATTTTATTCAGCCTATATCATCGCACTGCTGGGCAAAGGCCTCCCCCAAATCTCTCCACCTGTCCCTGTCCATTGCCAACGTTACCCAGTCCTGTGTTGTATTGACCAACTATTTTTATCTTCCAACCTACATTTTACCCATTCCCCGGTGTTCGGATTGAGCTGAAATTCTGTATTCACCCACGTTTAGTTTTAATAACAATGCACGATTTGAGTAAAAACCTTGTTGAAAAAAAATTTACATCTGTCCCTTGAAGGTCAGCGGTCGACCGGTGCACACCACTTTCTCTCGAAAACGAAAGTGCAACGTGTTATGACCATAAATGGTTGCGTCGGCCTTGTGAATGTGAGCTTTGATTTTGGATACGGCCCCAAATTAGGGGGATTAAGTGAAACGAATTATAATTATTAAATTTGTAAATATAAAAATTCTTTACAAAAATATAACCTGAGAAGGATTTGAAAATACCACAGCTGTTGTTGGGCTTTTTTCTTGCAATGAAATGTCCTTGCGTAGGCATAAACTTTAACTACTAAACTTATGTCGTCATGTTTATAAAGACAAATAAAGACAATTGACCGAGAAAAATGTTACAAATGCTGCAAAAGCAGCTAAATAGGTTAACATCACCACTTGCTGTCTCTTTTGGGTTAAATAGTTTGAGGCACCTTTAAACACAGAAGCTACACCATACGTACCTACTTAATGAGCAGAAGCAAGAGTTATGTAACAAATGCACAATCCATAATAGACCGAGAGTCATCGGCCTTTCGTAAGCCAAGATAGTGGTAAGCAAATAACCTGGTAATGCAATCAACTTATTACTCTCGCTATAAATTAAATAAATATACAAAAACACCACATACTTGACTTTTCTATCTTTTCTGCGCCTACTAATACACAAACCTGGGTACTAGTTGCCGTTACGAGCACGCTCTTATGCGTCTGTACGCTCGCACACTATACATGCTTTTGCACAACCAGACACACACGCACACACACACACACACACACACACACACACACCAATGAGCATATTTAGTCAAATATATGTATAGGTATAATCATACTTACCCTTTATTAATAGGGAATATGCATAAAATTTAAAATGGCGTAAAATATTTTTTTCTCGTATACTTATTATCGTAATATTATACTGAAAATATTTTTTTTTTATTAACTTATTATTTAAACCCCTAAAATAATATTCAAAAAGTGCAAAATAAGGGAGCGAAATTCAAACTTCCAAAACGCGCCACCACAGGTCGAACGAAATGTGACGTCATCTGACACTACATTGTATTGTAAAAATTACGAAGTAACTGAAAAGTCCACAGTGAACACTAAGGTAAACACCCACTGGACGTGTCATGTGACGTCACATAAGCGCGCGCAAAATGGCAGCGTTTGAACTGCTTAATTTTTTTAAAAGTTTTAAATTTCATTTTTAAAAATATCTAGAGTACTTTGAAGCCCATTAATATATTTTTCTATGTTATAAAATAGGAAACTATTAATTTAAGACAAAAAAGAAATACATGAATATTCCCTATTCTCTAAAGTATAATAAGTAAGTAAAATTGTTAAAGTGAATAAAGTAGGTATAACTGTTAAACTAAAATTGTTAAAGTAAAATAAGTAAGTAAAATTGTTAAATTATTAAAGTAAAATAAGTAAGAAAAATTGTAAAATTATTAAAGTACAGTAAAATTGTAAAAGTAAAATGTAAAGTAAATTCGTTAAATTTTAAAAATTATATTACAGTGTATAAAATTGGTACTATAATGTTAACCACCGAGGGAAAGAGCGAGTTATTCCCATTACAAGTGTCTCAGACTACTTACCGGGAAAACTCAGTAACATTATGTAAAAAATACTTTTGGAAATAAACGAATTTATTATTATTATTATTATTACATACATTGATCTGACTCCGTGGCAAGTAGCTTAAGCACTTGTGTTACAGATATCAGAATCAACAGTGGTATTACAAATAAACCTAAAAAAATACATATATCACCCAGACCAGTACAAACAGACATGTTCATGCTCACAAATGTTTATGTTAATTAATTGTAATAGTCAACTTCTTGACCATTAAACCAAAGTGGTCGTCAATAAGCTTATGTTCAAGTAATGGTTCGCCAATGCTTAACCAGACTCCGTCACGAGCTCACGACGGTTTTAACTTAACAATGAATGCGTTTCCAGTTTCCATTGATGAGATACTGCCACTGCATTCTGCCACTTATTAGCTTGTATGTTCATGCATTATGTGCCTGCAGTTTACTGCATATATTGTTACCTCTCTTGTCGAGTCTTGTCAAGTTAGGAAATATTTTCATGGTCGTGGTCGGCTTTTTTTAAGCAGTCCATAACTTTTCTCGTAACACAGCACATTGGCCTATTAAGCCTATATATATATATTTATTTCAATGTTAACGATTACTGAACTCCCCCTACACGAAGTTACATGGTCATAAGTCGATGACAAAACGGGCAAATGTAATTTCCTTGCATTTGTCAAACGAAGTCGATTACGATTTTCGCCATCTACTTATAACTCAGTAACTTTGACTAGGGGCACTGGTCTCTTGTTGTTCATTATTACTATCATTTATGTGTGTTACTAAGTTTCCGTTAAACTTGCTTCATTCATTTCTAAGAATCATTGCAAGCAAGAGCTATTAAGAATGTGAACCAAACAGCTTAGGGTTTCAGTTACAAGGAAATAATATTAGCGGCGCCTTTGAAATGGGGCTTAGCGAATTTAACACCGGCTGATAAGATCTCAGACCTCCACCGTTGATAATTCCTTTACCATTACCGTTACTGTAAAACCCTAACTATTAAATTAACCACGAACTGGACAGGCTTAGTTAGAAAATGAGGCTGTGAATAGAGCTTTTACGATATTTGGTGTTAAAACTACACCTTTACAAATCTTTAGAAAACCTAGACTTTATCGCATCGCATCCCCTCTAACTCGGATCGATCTATAGAATCGCAAGGATATTTAAGGAGGGAGGCAGCTAGAACTATTATTAAACCTTCGTATTTAGATGCAACATATACCTCTTAGTATAACTAATACACAACAAATCATCTGAAAGCAGTCAAACGGTCCGGTATCTTTTCGATAGGGATGGCTTGATAAATTCTTAGGTTATAAATAGTACTCAGAGCCTAAACTAGTTTGAGGTAGGGCTAAGGTGTATGGGCATCGACCTTTAGACCTAAACTTCTAATCGTTCGGTCACTTCAAAGGGCCCATAGTCCCGTTAATGGTTAGCGGCTGGCACTCAGAATCCGTTGCGCGAGTGCAGCATTTGCATCGCAGCTATGTGGGTCAGCTGGGCAGGTTACATTGTAATTAATGAAACTCCCTCGGAGACAGCGGTTGCGAAAGTGCGAATATTATAACGATAATTTCTGGTTTATGTGTCAACTTATCCAGAGAGCTAATGCTACTTTGCAAATTTTTAACCCACAGCCTAATTACCTCGTTGTTATTTTCGTAACACAATTTCGTAGAGAATAAAGACTCTACTTTGTACTGTTCTCACAAAAAGCTTGTTATAATCAAAACTATCATTTCTGCTTAGCCCGAAGGTATGACTGGTTGACAATGCCCTATGGCGTTAAGTCCACTTTTTGTACAAAATTCTGTTGAGCAATAAAACTTAAATAAGTTAAAAAAACATGCCTTAAGTTGACTACAGCAATTTAACAACCAAACTTAATTTATTAAGTTGACTACTGCAATTTAACAACCAAACTCTAGTTTAATGACTTATAATATTTATATTGTAGTTCCATGCCTTGTAAAGGTAGGTATGTTTTAAACACTTAATGGCTCCATTAATAAATATTAATATCATAGTTAGCCGATATCTTCCGGCCGGGTGACCTTAACCGCCATCGCTGGCGCCGGGCGAGTTACAACGTGCGAGCCCTCCATTACCCTGATTAGATCTGAGTCGGGAGTTATGACTGTTATGAGTTAGGAGATGTATTGCGGATCTGCACGGTTATAAATACGGCCGCTCCGATAGGATGGTAATAGGAACAATTTGTATAATGGAATGAACGTTGTCAGATGTTTTTCTTATTTTGCAACGCTTTCTTTTTCTCTTATTCATCCATCATACACAGCTAAGAATTTCCCTGAAGATCAGTAAACTTTGTTGGCATACAATAGCCTGCCATATAAAAACATATACCTATGTATGTATTTACTAACTAGGTATAGATTTAAATATAAAATAAATACATAACTATTTACATGATAAACCAATACAAAAGTATTTAACCTAAACAATCTGAATAGAACTTACAAATAATGGAAATATTCTTTGAGTTTATTTTAAAAGATAGCAATGGACTCGGATTGTTGTAGTGCAAGAGGTAAGGAGTTCCAAAGGTTGACTGAATAAACTGAAAAGGAACTTTATAATAGTCCTAAGGTCGGGAATTTGAAGATGGAGCTTCCTGGATGACCGCAAGTCATGACCTCGTGTCGGCTGCAGAAACTGGAAGCGCTCTTGAAGATATTGCGGACATTTGGGATTTAAAAGTATAAGTGACGTAGTAAGTTTCGACAACACCACTTTCATTAGTCCTGAATTCCTTTCTCCAACTAGATCGCATGTCATGCTGCGCCGTATATTCTCGTACGCGCGATCCAAGATACGGCGGTATGCGTCTCGCTGCGATCAGAGGGGTATCTCAGGCCTTTCAGGAATGCCGGGCTTCGAGTCTAGCACTCTTAAATTGAGCTTAAGTTATTACACTTTCAGTGCTGTGCTGTCGTACGTTGCAATATTTATCTTTGATGCGAGGAATGATGATTGCACTTTAGGCCGCTCACTAGATGAGAAAATGATCTTACTTTGAGAAGATAAAAGGAGTGCTTATGTCGGCTGACTGTTTTTGTTTAATAATATATCAGAGCACGCAAAAGAAATAAGATAGGAAGGACACATGGTAAGGGCAAAGAGAAATGGAGTCATGGAAGATAAGAAATAATTATCACATTCATTACTTTAATGGGCATTCAATTAAATTAAGTTTTACGGCTTATTTATACCCTTTGGAACTGTGTTAATGCGCGCCGTCTGCAAAGCCATTAATGTCTCAATATGCGAGTGCGCAGCGATCTCGCGCCACTTCCGTTTGTCAATCGGCCGATGGCCCTATAAGGGTATGGGTTAGTGCTGCGCCCTTTTGTGGAGGGTATGGCGAAGCAATGGCAGGAAATGGTTTCGTTTCGAAACTTAAGCTCCGTTTCGCCATCTTAACGTAAGTTTATTAAACGGTAATAAATCTATTAAGCTCTTTTAAACAACGGTTTTGACTTATTGATATGGTTAATTTAAGTTTATCAACCTTCGTAGTATTAAAGACGTTTTTCTTCAAGGTTTGAGGTAGCATTTGATAACTAATTCCAATTTGAAAAAAGAACTGCCAAGAATTGGGATGATGACACCTATCTTAAATATTGTCAAGAACATGGTGTTTAAAAAACATAGCCCCTATGAAGTTAATACAACCAATATATTTCAAAAAAGCTGTAGAAACCAATTTTTAAACACACAAAACGCAATAAATATTCGGTCAAATGACTCCGATTTCTGATACATGACCGTGACGTCACAATCATTTATTCCCATACGAAATCTATGGAGGCAGACCGTTTTGACAGATAATAAAAAGTATGTCAACGATTGGTGGTGTCGTCTAGCCAATTCGTCAAAACGCTGTCATTTTAACTTTTCCTTCGTACGTCAAAAAGTGAGGGTAGAAAGCCGGTCGGTCGGTACTTATCGATTTCATTTTCTCGAAGAACTCTCAACCTATCACATGCAATGTTGCAACAACATTTAATCAGTCAGCTTCCCGACATTGAAAAAAAAAGTGCTACTGGTCGCGTTAACAAAAGATCTCAAGTGGGTGCCTGATAAGAGTTATTGTGATAACCCAAAGTGTTTATGAAAGAATGGCGTTTGTCAGAGTTGATACATTTATCTCTTTATCATCTCCAGTGAGTTGGCTTATCACAGTTTTTCTTCAGTATTCAGTGGTGTTTGTAAAGTGACAGACAAGTGCAAGATTTACAAACGAATGACTTTTTTAAAAAGCCTTGGTAGAAGAATCTTGAAAGTGTTCCAAGATGTTGAAGAGCGAGGTCGAATCTGCTGAGGTAAGTGTTTTCGTAATTATAAATTCATCAATCATCTCCGTCATTATCATAGCAATACAAGGAACGACTCTGCAACTTTTAGTTGGACATCAAAAGCTTCTTGTGTTACCTTATTTCGGCATATTTATTTTAATCTTCTTGTGAACGTAGACTTCTTACGGTTATATGACAATATCAACGAGATTAAACAATGTTTATCCTACCTTACCTTTACTTGTATCCGACTCTGTACAAGTATCTCAAGGATGTTGGCCTTGGTATAATATGTGTAGATTGTACATATCTTTGCAATGGAGGCGGTGGTGATATTTCAACCGTCGCCGCGTCGTCGTTTCTATTTCCCAGTTTATTTGAGATAGCATCTGGTTTGAACATAGACAAATAGCTATAGAATGATGAGTGTCATTTAATTAAAGTTACTTTTCGTCCTGCTGCCAATGGTTTTGTTGTCGGTCCCCATAGTTTAAGTAAAAGGGTTGCTGGCTTGTTGGATTATATTCATATTTTGTACGGTAGGTAGGTAGGTACATTTCAAAAAGATAAAATTTGATTTGATTTACTCTTTTTATCGAGTAAAGTGCAAAGAAAGCAGGTGTGCAAACATTGTGTGTGAGTGGCCACAAATGGGCTTGTGCGTTGCGTCAATTACGACAACCGCGCTTAGAAAGTTATCATCCTCAATCAGGGCTGGCACTAAACGTTTTTTAGACTTCGGTGTATGTGATTTCAAGGGTTTCTATTTATATATTTAAAAAAAAATGATGCAGATTAGTGCAGTTTTAGTGTCGTTATAATTCTACTTCAGTGGCTTGATTCAGGTAATGCAAGGTTATGTTGGTTACGGCACGGCTAACTAAGTTAGATGGTTAGCGGTATAGTTGATGCCTATGCATTAAGGCAATCCCGCTTTAAAATTTAATGAAACTAGGACGGTATATTCTATTGTAGGTGTAAGTTCATTAGTGTTTGCCTGTTAAATTGAAAGATTAGTTTTACTGTTGAATTTGGAACATTCTTAAAAAAAGTATAACAAAATGTATTTTTGTAGTAACAGCCCTAACACGCGAAAGCGCGGGCGCAGCTTATAGGACCAGCTCAGTGGGAGCGGGTTTTCGGCAAAATCTTTTGTTTTAGCCAATTATGTAACGAATTCCTTTAATAGTGTGAGATTTCGTTTGCTCGCTAGAGATTTAAATTCCACATGACTGTATATTACGTACACCTCTATTGCCTAACTATACGTGGTTGAGTATTTGGATCTTTTTCCACGAAAGTAGTAATTAGTCATTGGCATTTCCCCAGTTATTTACACAAGGAAGTATAATTCCTAAAACCAGCTTTTACCAGAAGCTATACCAGCAATAATTCTTAGACAGCAATATTGTTTAAGTACTAGACAGATGATCTAAAATTAACTTTGTAACATCGAATTGATGGCACCTACAGAAGACCGTTATCCAAACGAACGACCCCTTAGCCGAACCCGAAATCACGTTTTCGGTATTATACCTAGTATCAAATATAGTACCAGGATGCGGAATTGTAGGCTTTATATCTAAATGATAATTAAATCATAATTTGATGCTTCGGAGGCGTTTCACTTGCTTTGATATTGGAAGTATGTAAATGTGGCTTTTGGCTGATAATAATATGGTTGTTCCAGTACAGTCCGATTATCAAAAAAATCCGCTACAAACACCTATGTCCTCCCCCAATTAGTTCGGTTAGTCGACGCCTTACCGCAAACTTATGTACCTACTTAAGACATTGATTTAACTATTCACTCATTTATAGCGGAAGTGTAACCAAGACGAACAGGCTATGCGCGTGGCACTCCCAGGACATTCGGCTCTCATCAGTGCGGGGTCAGTGAACCGCGACGCGCTGTCATCGCTATTCGGCCGGCGCTTGCGCATACAGCATGTTGTTCTTAGTCCGGGACGCTTTTAATATGAAAGGAAGGAATATTGTTGTGATTATTAAGTTAGATACATACGTAGTTACAAATAGGCTAAGCAATTGGACCCAGGACATTCGGCTCTTATCAGTGCGGCTAGAATTATTCTAAAGCTGGGATTTTAATAATAATTCAAGGGAGAGATAATTTTCATTGCTTTCAATGTTTAAAATTTAGTACTGATACAAAACAACAGATGTTTAAGAGAAATGGTTCACATATAACTTTTTCTGGGAACGCTCAGAATTTTTATTGATCGTTTTCGTTGGCTGAATGATCTGCGCTCACAGCAAATTGTAGTAAAAAGGTGCGTCTAAAATTTGGGCAGGGACAGATCAGAGAGTTTAAATAGACAAGTGACAAGCAGCCTTTGCAAGCTCGACCAGCCTTTCTGTTAATATCACCATGATAGCTAACTCCTTAGCTCCTAAGAGGGTTAAAATAGCGCTGCACTACACAAGAGTTGCCCTCAGTTTTAGTATTCGAGAATCGAGTACCTAGATAATAATAATAATAATAATAATAAGTGTTTATTGTCAAAAGAAACCCTTGAATGTATAACATTTTTGCGGCGGTCTCTGCACTAAGAATACTCGTAATTGCTTGTGCTGCAGTGGCCAAGAAGATTTGCAGGTAAAGAGTAGCACGGGATTGGTGCACGAGGATGACATATGAAAAATACATATTAATATTATGTTAGGATTAACAATGGAGACTAATTATAAGAAGTAATTATAAATAAATAAATAATAATAAATAAATATTTCACAACAATCACACCAATTCTCTAGTCCCAAATTAGGCTACGAGGCTTGTGTTATGGGTACTAGACAACGGATAAACATACTTAAATACTTTTTTTGTAAATAAATACATATTATACATAGAAAACACCCAGACCAGTACAAACACACATGTGCATGCACACTTATGCTTGTACTGTGCGGGGATCGAACCCGCGACCCTTGGTTTAGAAGTCCGACCTGTGGACCACTGCACCAAGCGGTCGACATGATAGAAATAGAACATTCTGTATAAACTCTTCAAACATCTTACTTGCGATACGGAGCTAGATTTAATCAACGTACTGATGTCACCGTCTGGTCCGTCCATGCCCTTATGCAATGAGCGATAAGGCGTTCCCCCATATGTCTCCAGCCTATCAGGCTTTAAATTTCCATTTCAAAATCGCTCCTATATCCAATGCTTAAGATGGCGCAGTGTTCACGTTGTTGTGCTGTTGTCCGTGGTTTGTTCAAGACTAGCTTTCTTTCTTGACGTAAGGCACTTAAGTTCATATATGAAATTGCGTACACCATGTGCAAGACAATTGAATTGCGATTGTTAGCTAATAGCTGAAAGTTAACATCAGTGTAAGGGATCGTCAGAAACAATTTCATGTCAACCAATACACTCATGTGTGTCTTTGATAGTATCTCGAGGAATTTTGTTGTTCAGAAAGCTATGGAGTGGATAATGTGCTTGGTTGTACAACCAATCGACTTCTTCATGCTATGCATAGTTTATATAGTTTAGTTGTAGGTAATATTTAGGTGGAGATATTTCAAGGTTCTGCAGTGCTATAATAAACAAATGACAACATCCCAAATTTAGATGTGATAACCAAACCGTGAACAGAACTATGGCACCGCTTATGTAGAATAAGCGCAATTATTTCGCAATAAACTGACAATACCGGTAGGTGGGTATGAGGTTACAAAACAAAGGTTCATTAGGAAACATTTTTATGTTGTTCTGATCACGAACAATGGGTCGGCGGTGTCGCGGCGGACCAACATCCCATCGCCACTTCACAATCGCAGCTGTTGATTTATTTGACGTAAACGCACCAGTGTCGTGTCTCTGGGCCCCTTTGAAATTTTTATTCTACATTACAGTGTAGCTTTCCTACTTACGACTACATCATCATCACTATCATAAGTAGCTGAAAGAGGTTCAGAGCTGACCATAGGCTTGCTCAGAAGATTTCCAAGTCGATTTGGTTATAGCGGCCTGCATCTAGTGTGGTCCTGTAATCTTTATAAGGTCTTACGCCCAGGCCCTTCACACTCACCAGGCAGATTTTGATCATTGGTCGCATTTTTTGATACAGAAGCTTAATATTAGTTTACGGCGCTGGTTGTTTGTTCAGAACACCAGATCTAGTTAACTAGTGATAATTTATCACATTTTTGATTCCTAGGAACTTTTCTCTTCTGTTTCTCCTTCAGGAATTGCTGTTTGAATGTTTGTTTTTTCGGTTTACACGAACATTAGACATGAGAGATAGAATGAGACACTTTTTACGGATTAATTCGCGTTTTATTTACATTTTATTATCTATTTTACCCACTTACTACCCACGACCTGTGACTACGGACGCTAAAAAGGGTCCGAAACGTCAGGTTAAAATAAAGTGTAAATAATTTGCGAAATAATCCGTAAAAAGTGTCTTATTTCAATGTTTGGATGTTGCCTTTATTACAGACGGATTTATAGGTCGTTTCCTTTACACAAGAGGCTTGCCTTTTGTATTCATAGATTAATTAGCACTCGCACAAACCTAGGCAAAAAGCTAGGGGTAGTCACAATTTTTGGTGTGCTTACATTGAATTTGGCTTAAAAACGAACCCAAATACATCACTATAAATTCCAAGGGTACCGCAGAAGCAATTATGTACTATCAGGTAAATGCTACGGTAGTGCTTACACAACGCAATCCGGCCGTTTCTATGCGTAAAGTATTCTGTTGCCGCTCTGGTTCTGCCGGTAATGACAAATAAATCTGAGCATCTTGCAGATTCGTTAACTACCCGCTTCCGAGTGCTGTTTTGACATGACACGAATACTAATTGGACGTATTGTTTCAAAGCATTGGATAGTCAGTACGCGTATGAGTCTTTTGAAATAGCTAAGTGTTTTAAAATAATTTACAACTACTGGATATTTGTTTTACTCGTGGACCCAGAACAGGAAATTGAAAACCTTAGATACATTGCTCTGATTCTAAACTATGTAACTTAAGTACTTGTGATAAGGGAATCAAAAATACCATAAACAACTAGACCCGTGACAACATTGAAAATTGGTTTTCTGTACGAGCTACGTACATTTTTTCATAAATCGCGGCGCATCAGCGCGTCGTCAGTATTTTCAGGTCTTTCATAAAATTTTCCATTCTTACTTAGTTTCAATATTTCACCAGTACTCGACGAACTACCAAACAATTCGCGCGTGCCGTATTAGCGTAGCAGATTACCAGAATAGAAAAAAATATTATCTCGTACCAATGACTTTCATTTAGCTATACCAAACTTTCATTGAATGTAACCCGTACATTTCCAATATAGTCCCCATCCGGGGATCGAACCCGGTACATTACAGATGACGGCACCTTGAAACCGGTACTCATCCCGCTACACTACGAAGGTCGTCGATAAAATGGGGTAAAACTTACATTGAACCCCTGTACGGTAAAAACTCGTCGCGTCCTCCGAACTATAAAACGACAGAGACAGAGAAAAATGAAAAAAGTTTATTTCAATACATGTAAAAAAACATACCATGGTTGGGACCAACCTTTTAAACATATTAATGCACTAGCGGCCGCCCGCGACTTCGTCCGCGTGGATGTTAGTTTTTTGCGACCGGGCTTCATACAAATTCGCAACCCCTATTTTATCCCTTTGGGGGCAGAATTTATCATATGTAATATTATTTCTATCCTTCTTTACCTTCCAAGTAATGTTGAGTCAAATAAAAAAAAGTCCCATTAAAATCGGTTTAGTAGATTCTGAGATTCAATTTCCTGCCTGCCCCCTAAGTTCATCGGCGTGATTATTTATATCCCAGTTTACTCTCCAGGTGATACTGAGTCAAATAAAAAAAGTCCCGTCAAAATCGGTCCAGTAGATTCTGAGATTAGCCCGGACAAACAGACAGACAGACAGACAGACAGACAAAAATTTTAAAAATTGTTGTTTTGGCTTCTATTACGGTAATTAAGACCCCCTGTAACAATTTTTCATAAAAATCTTCAATGTACAGAAATCGATCTTTTACAGTCTTATTATATGTATAGATGTGCCAGGAGGTCCCGCTTTCTCTCGGTGGTAGTAGTTTTTAAATGTTATTTTAAAGAAGTGAAATAAAGTTGTTTAATTATTTTCTTACACTGTTAAAATTAACTTACTTATATGTGTGTGTGTGTGTGCGTGTGTGACAGAGAGATTTATATGATCATGTGAAATGTTCTTTTCGTTTCGTGTACAAACCCAAATTCCTATGTGACTAGCCATATAAATTAGTTTTTAATTGATCAATGAGTGAGGTCATAAGAAACAAAGAAATTATGAGCAATCAAGATTGTTGTCGGAATTTAGGAAAAGTGAAGGTTGACCTCTAAAGGCTGACAAAATGATTAGTTTAGAGTAATTTAGCTGCAAATAAAAACTTTGCGGTCTTTTAATGTAATGGTGTTAAGCTAATGTGCAACAGCACGTAATGTAATGATGAGATATACATTAGCAGATTACATGTAAGTACTTAGGTAAAGTTCAAGTACCTACGATTTTTGTTTATCCTAATTTTACGGTGCTAAAATTATTATCAGTATAACAACAAAACAGTTAAACGTGATAAACAATTACAGTCTGCTACTCGTAAAACATTTGGAATATATTTCGTTTGTATCGTCTCTAAACTTTCAATTGCAACATTATGGACAATAAGTGATAACTTACCTACTCCAATTTGTTTTAAGCTAATCAAGAAAAATATCATTCAATTTAAAAACATGAGGTTATTCCAGAACTTTAAAGATTTTAAAAATGCGTTTGCTGGTACTAAAATGTCAATAGAATTATTGTCTGGCTGCAAAAGTACGAGGAAGAGACTCGACTAACAAAAATTTAAGTAAGATCAATATTTATAGATCCACTATCTAGATGTTCTACGTTCACATTGCATTTACAGATTTTCTTTGTCTGACCAAACCAAATATACCTACCTACGCTTAAAGCGCGTTAAACCCTCGAAGGGCAGGCAGTTTGTTTGTACAGTGTTTTAGCACCATAATGCCAAGCTGAGAGTATTAAAACACTGATTAGCATGCGGCTGTGGTAGGTACAAAACATCTGAATACCTACTCACGACGCGCGACGTACAGTCTGAACAAAAAGTGGATTAGGTCTTTGAGATGCATAAGCTGTTTTTATTTTGTTTTGGTAATACATAAAAAAATCATGATTTTGTGAAGTGATCTTGCATTTAAATGTATACGTAAAAAATATAATTAAATTGAAAAAAATCTGTGATTGTTTTAAATAATTTTGTATGCCTCACCATAGTGCTCTTAAATTAAGCTTTATCACCATCTGCTGTACTCTATAACTGTTACAATAAAATTTGATGATTTATTTATACCTACCATTCCTAAATATTCCCAAACCCTATGTTGCCAGTAAAGTAATTGAATAAATAATTATAAGAAAAATGAATAGAGCTTTCTGTTTAAAGCAGAAGTCTGTAAATGTTACCTACTTTGGAGTTTAGTTTCAGTGCCTCGTAGGCGATTCTCAATGTTTCTTATTATCATACCTCGATATTGCTTTCTACATTTTTTCAAAGCACAATCGGTTAAGGCATAATATGCATTGTTTTGGCATCTATTGCTCCTTTCAGCTAAGGAAATGTTTCTGCTATCGACGATTGCTGTGATTTGCGTTTTCGCTATTATGTTCGTGTGTCCTGCTTACTATGTATTGCTTTTCAGAACGCTACATTGTCGAGCAGAATCGCTTAGAATAATGTCCGAGCGTAGTTTACGATCCCAGCACGACCTTGCGTGTATTCATGTGTGTTTGCATGACAATTTGCGGCCGCTTGCGCGTGGATAAGGATAAGGAAAATCTTGGCGGAGGGTCAGCAGCAAAAGTATATTATTTATTTTGTTTTATTTGCTTTAGTGTGCTTTGTCATTTTTGAACTACACTTCGAATTGCTCATCACAACGTCACATTTTTTGCAGGATGTCCATTAATAGTATAACGGCTGCATGTAATATTATCTATATTGGCCTTTGACTGAAAATGAAATAATTGTCTGTCAAAGGCTGTAAACTCGGATAGCTTTTTATATGAAACTGTCAGTTATCGATCTTTCAGTCAAGGTAGATAGAATATTGAAAAAGGCCCTGGTCTATCATCCATCTCAGTATGTTTCGTATCGTGATACCAAGCTCCGGATAGCCACAAGATAATTCAAAGCCGTAATCAATTTTAAACGTGTCGAATATCTTCCAGAAAAAACCGGTCAAGTGGTATTATAGACTTTAAGTATTTAATATAAATTTTAATTTAATATCTCAACGCGTTCATGAGATAAGGAGTAGTAACTTTGAAATTTTCAAAATTGTCAAAAATTTTTTTTTTATATGATGAAACTTAAAATTGATGGTTTTCGTAATTTTTCCTATATCTGTACTATAGACTGCACTATATCTGTACTGTAGACGTGACTTCGTACTAAATTTCAAGATTCTAAGTTTACGGGAAGTACCCTGTAGGTTTTGATTCCAGTGCGAGTTTCGAAAATTTGCGGAAATTTGCGGCCTAAATGGCTGTATATTCATTGCGTTGTCTTAGAAGGTTGATTTTTCTACAGCTTCCAGGGACAGTAGACCTAAGTATCATATAGTAATTTCAGTTTGATACCTCCACGTGTTCCTGAGAAAAACGGTCTTGACAGACGGACGGACGGACGAACGGACGCGGACAACAAAGTGATCTTATAAGGCTTCCGTTTTTTTCTTTTGAGGTACGGAACCCTAAAAAATAACCGGATGATTAAAATAAGTAAATTGTTACTATTTGTCATAATTTACAAAAGTTTAACTTAATATACGGATATGTGGATATTCCGTTTACTGTTCCTAAGTTTTAAGGAATTCAGTTAATAGTGCATGCACTAATCACACGCACAATCATATTCATAACACATGCACAACTGAAACTTTATCATCAATATCACATGTGATAATTAATCATAATAAAATCGCAGTTGTTCTTGCTATCGGTACATTAGTAAGCGTACGTCTATAATCTATAGTACTGGGATCTTTAGGATCTTTTGTTGGCTACTTGATTTGTATGCACGTCATATTTCAATTTGCAAAACTAAAGTGCTCAGGGATGGAATCTTGAAGACTTGTCTTTGGATTCTATTAGGATTTGTGCGCAAGTTGTAGAGCCAAAGTTGAAGTTGCAAATAAGATAGAAATATATGTAGGTAGGTAGATAGATCGAGAAGAACTCCATATGAGTATGCACGTCATATATCTACCTAGTTAAAACAGTGCACTCTTTCTACTACTACTACTATTAAGGGTACTCTTTAAGTATGCCTCGTTGGTGTAGTGGCAAAGTTTCTGCCTTACATCCGAGAGGTCCCGGGTTCGAATCCCAGGTCGAGCCAAAATTGTTTCTGAGATTTTCTGTTATGAATATCTCAAAAACAGCTCGGAGTCGGGAAGTTGGCGGTGTTACACCCCCGTGCCTCGGAAAGCACGTTAAGCCGTTGGTCCTGCGCCTGATCTCTCTCCGGTCATGTCGGATTGCCGTCTCACCGCACTTTGAGAGTAATGGAACAGTGAGTGCACCTCACACTTGTGCACTATAATATCTCCTGCGCAGTTGGCTGATCTCTGTTGAGATTGGCCGCCGTGGTCGAAATCGGCCAGGAGGACTATTTATTAAGTATGCTTAGTATCCAGGTCTGACTCTTGAACTTAATTAAATGAAATTTTCGAATAACATTAAAAAGGAGTGCAGCCCAATTATATTGTACAGATAAAAAATATATCAACAATCATTTATACACGGATCTGAGTGTATGGGCTAATCTCCTACATACTTAGTACCTCTTGTACCTGTCTTCATGGCTAGACGAGCAAGTTTCCGAAAATCAGACATCATAATAAGTAGTTTAGTTTAGGTCTTTTTTAACCTACCACCAAAATTACTAGTGTCAATGACCGTACCAAAAAAAAACAACTGAATAACTTAGTTGATCTCTGTCCATTGTAAATAACGGCACAGTCATGTATCTTATGTGATTAGGTAGAGTTGTAAGTTATTATTAACACTTGTACGTATTCATTAAAGTGTTTGCAACTGATTACTTAGGAATTTGACGACCGCTTGGTGCAGTGGTCCATATGTAGGACTTCTAAAACCAAGGGTCGCGGGTTCGATCTCCGCACAATAATTGTCTGTACAAGCATACGTATGCATGAACATGTGTGTTTGTACTGGTCTGGGTGTTTTTACAAAAAAAGTATTTAAGTATGTTTATCCGTTGTCTAGTACCCATAACACAAGCCTCGTAGCTTTATTTGGGACTAGAGAATTGGTGTGATTGTTGTGAAATATTTATTTAAAAAAAATACTGTCAAGCACAATTTTTCTTCAGCAAGCAGCAAGCAACTTACTTAGTCATAGAAGTTACCTTCTGTCTTACTTATATTTTTTATACATATATATCAAAATTTAAATGGGTTTTGAGTTTCCAACCATCAATTTAACTGTGTCTTGCACTCCAGCCATAGAAATATTATCATCTATCTCGCAGCTCCAAGTGGACCGATCAATTACCGTTTCACACTTAAGTGTGTAAGATGGATGTAAGAAATGTAAGTGCCGTTCAAAATGCGTTAAAAGGAGTCCGGAAGAGCTCGACACTAATCTAATTAGGCTTAGCACATTTCGACATCGGGTGCGTTTCGTTGCGTCACACGATTGTTATCGCACACATTACGTCACGTGCATTTTGAACGCACTCGCCGCATTAAGATCGCTTTTTAGAAATGCGATGCTCTGAATTATGTAGATATGTAATTTATACTCGGTTACCTCATTCCGTGGTCTTCGTTACGAGCTCAGAATGTAGAACAGGTGTAAGGAGATAAAATTGTGGTTGCAGGTTTACATTTGCTCAATTTACTTGAAAGTTGGTATGTTTAAGGTTAGCAGGGTCAGTTAGGGTTGTAGATATGAGCAGGTTAAGTACCTATGTAACCGTTACATAGATGTATATTAAGTTTCGCTGAACTTAGCAAGATCCATTCATGCAAGACTTGTTAAATTGATTTGTGCTCTTGGTTCCACAATTTGACATTACGCAATCTTCTACTGCTTAATTGCTTTTATTCATCTTACATAAGTCCCTACATGACAATGACCTCCGCCGAACGAAACAGAAAGTTTCGTGCTATTACAATTTTAATTAAGATTATTTTCGGTCTTAATTACCACTCTGAGCTAATTATTTATTATTTACGACACCCGCGAAAGGAGAAGTGAATTATGAATTTATGAGTTACAATTATGAAGGTATTTAGAATACATTTGCTAACTTTGGTGCTCATTTGTAGTTTAAAGATGTGCTTAACACTCTATTCAACGATTATAAAATAACCGAAATAGTGCTAGGAAGATTTACTTTCATGAAACGAATATGCGACAAAGTAGGCACTTAGTTTACAGAATAAACATATCTTTAAAAAAATATTAACATAAGCTTGCCAGAAAAAATAAGTCTTTTTGTACATAATTGCAAACTGTAAATAAAAGCGTGTAGCCAATTTTAACCGACTGAGCTTTTATGCAAGCCACAAATCTATCCATTAGGCCCTAATGATTAGGCGGTAGGCAATCACCTCCATAGTAGCACTAATCTACTTCAAAATGACAGCAAGGACACTCAAGATCATTGAATTATAATGCACTTTAGTTCACCACTTGTGCATCGAAATCTCACGCTACGCTTTTCAAGTGATTTTGGCTTGATAAATGACAACATCACGAGTTTGTTGAGGTCGTTATTGTGTTCTCAGTTTGGTTATTACCATTTTCATTAGAATAGTGTTGCACGTGTAGCAATCTATCGATAATGTCGGCTGCGTTCAGGTTATTCAGTTAGAAAGAAAGATAACTCTTTATAGCACACCACAGAAAACAAAATTGCAGACAGGTTTAACAAACAAAGATGTACAATTCAGACGGTCTTATCGCTTGGTTTATTTGTACTATTAGTTACGTAGGTTATCAAAAGTCTCCCGTGTTCAGCTTTTGTATTAACAGGCCTCTTTTCTACTTTTTCCACGTCATCATAATTCGTAGCAGCTGTAATGATATCCATTACTAAAACAGGCTCTCCAAACAGATTTACATATTGACCGATTGGCGGCGGTCAGCATCCAGATTAATCTTATGATACCAATGGGTCATCTTGCGAACATTTGACCCCAAGCGGCCACTTTCATTCTTCAGTTTGATGTAAGCACTATGGATCCTTCGCGATCTCGCTTCCGAGGTATATTATTTCACTTGCTGAAATTATCAGTTGCCGATAGAGAAACATAAAATTATCGATAGTCGTTCAACTCAACCACAATACCATAGAGGCAAGCGGGTCAAGTGCGCGGCGACCACGAGGATGCTCCTAATGAGAGGTGCGTGTGCGCATCTACTTGACCAAATCCGTGCGGAATTACTCTTGGCGGAATGTCAAAGTCAAATGTGAAGGAGTTAATTGAGGTAAAACCGAATGTGGGAAAGCGTGTTGGGTGTTGTTTTATGATTTTTTGAATTTACAAATAGTCCAGTCCAAATTCCATTAGAATTAGAATATTAGTCCAATTATTCAATTGAAAGTAAAACATTCCATTGAAAATAAGTACTAACCTACCTGATTAACGCTTTTAAGCAAGTTTTTATAAAGCCTGTAATAAATATTTAAAATGTAAGTTCTAAATTCGTTTCCGAGCCTAAGCACAGGTCGTACGTAAGTCATGTCTGTTGGTTAGATTGCCTATATGATATGTACATACTCGTATTTTTATATATTTGACTGCCTCGTTGGTGTAATAGCAAAGTTTCTGCCTTACATCCGAGAGGTCCTGGGTTCAAATCCCAGGTCGAGCCAAAATTGTTTCTGAGATTTTCTGGCATGAATTTTTCAAAAACAGCTCTGAGTCGGGAAGTTGGCGGTGTTACACCCTCGGAAAGCACGTTACGCCGTTGGTCCTGCGCCTGATCTCTCTCCGGTTATGTCGGATGGCCGTCCCACCGAACTTTGAGAGTGATGGGACAGTGAGTGCAACTGTGTATTGCGCTCAAACTTGTGCACTGTAATATCTCCTGCGTAGTTGGCTGATCTCTGTTGAGATTGGCCGCCTTGGTCGAAATCGTCCAGAAGGACTATTACATACGCGTATCGGTTTAGTTAAGATTATGATGGCTAAATTGTCAAACGGCTTTTTAATAAGATATGAAGTTTAATGTATTCAGTATGTCGGTATATACCTGTCGGCGAAAGACATTGTATAATTTCAACGATGTCGTATCGTCAAGTAACTTTCATCTTTCTAAGTCGTCCATCATCATGAGGCCTGTCTTTAGATAAAATCTATTTGTTATGTGGTCATCAGAGCTTCCTTGCTTATAATACGAGTAAGTATGTGAAGTTCGTACTTAGCAAAAACGGGTTATGTAAAGCGTGTTCGAGCGCCTGTCACACGACGCGATGCTTCCTCGATCGCGACTTGAATTTGTGCTAGCTCCTAGTCAAAGATAATGTCTTTCCATTCAAGGACGACCCCTTTGGTGTATAAGTGTGGTCAAGAAGTTGACTATTGACCAATAGGTCGCGGAACCGATGCCCGCACTGCACAAACATATGTGTGCATGAACATGTCTGTTTGTACTGGTCTGGGTGTTATATGTATTTATTTCAGTTTATATGTATGTAATACCACTGTTGATTCTGATATCTGTAACACAAGTGCTTTAGCTACTTACCTCGTAGTCAGATCAATGTATGTGATGTTGTTGTATATTTTTATTTATTCATTTATTAATGCCATTCATCTTTGCTCCTAGTATATATAAAATATCTTAAGACCTCACGACAACGTGCGATTTCTACAAAGTAGTGACGTGAGAAGCCGCCACTCCGTAACTTTAAGTTAAGCTATCTTTTATGGGGGACGGTTTCTATTATTTCAATCAGTTACGCAGTGTTATATACTATCTATATTATATTATATTAAAGTTATAAATACTTTGATGACTAAAGGTTATTATAATGTAAATGATTATTTGAATGATAAATATGTATGGATGGACTAACCAACAGCAGCATAATCCATGTACCTTCCAATAAGTCTCTCTAAAAGAGCCTATGACAATGTTAAGTTTCTTGCGCAGCTTCTTCTCGGCACCAGCCCACAAATTGTCCCGAAGCTGTGGTGGGGTTTTATGGGACGTGTAAAAGTGCCCTTTGTCGATCTATTTACAGAAATAAATTACTTTCTATGCTTTGGATATTATTTCTGACTCGATCAAACATAAATAAAAATACGTACCTGTCTAATATTATTTAATCTGTCACCGACGGGCTAAATATAACTTCGTTTTCTTTGGCTTTGGCCCTGACATCATCCCTATTGCTTGTCAGATTGTTTGTTTTTTTTTAATTTTGCTGTTGGTGAGGTTAATTCATAGTAGATTTAAATTTTAAACATCAAATGTTGGACTTTTATTATTGCTTCATCTTGGAGGAAATTGATTGGTAGCACAGCACTGCTTATAACTATTTTGTTTTTATTAGAATAGCGGCACTGTTTAAGTGTGAAAATCAGTGACCTTCCATATAAATTTCCGTTTTGTACTTCCTAACATTTATTTTAGAAACAAAAACTTTTGAAAGCGTTGATCATACGGGTCTTAATGTAGCGTGCACGTCCTTATTGTAATTATTCAATGGCATACCGAAGCAGGCGGAAGATGTAGATAGAGGGAAAATCGAGGACAGGAGCGATGACCTGAGAAGGCCTACGTTTGAAGCACTCTGCCTACTCATTGTGTGTCTTTGAGCTGAATGAAAGGAGGTTGTCATATCATATCCTGTCATTATTTGTGATTTTAATTTTAGGTTAATTTTCATGTTAATTTTGGTATTAATTTTAAATATGTGTTTGATTTGAATTTGAATTTTTAGTCTAATAATATTTGAATAAATAAGAACAAACATTAGCTTTTAAGATTTTTGTCATTTACTAACCATAGTATGAGGTTCAAGTTGCTAGGAAGAAAATTTTTTTGTTAATTTGATATGACAAATATTGATATGATTATACAATATGTTATGTTACAATGAATGTTAATATTCACCATAAGTAAGATAGTATATTACATGCATGCCTTATAAAGCTGAGTCTAAGTATGTAATTTATCTCTTAAAAACACCAGCTTTGAATGAAAATATCAGTTTGGTAATGATATTTTAAAGCTAAACTTATTAATTTCGAAAAGACAACACTTAAAAAATTCTTTTCGGCTCCGGTTATCGGGAAGGATTCGAACCCGACCTTTGGAAGTCCGGTCCAATGCTCTGACAGCTGAGCTATCGAGAACCTTAATGGAGTCGTTGAATTTTTTAAGTGTTGTCTTTTCAAAATTAAACAAATTGCGTTGTGAACGCAAAAAATACTTAACAAATAAACTTATTAAGCTAAGGGAAAAGTGCTGTCGGTCTAGTTTTGTGGGTTACGCTCCCGCTGTGTGACGCTGTTATATATTTTATCGCTCAAATACAGATTCAGAGGCTTCCTCCGTGCGGCAAAAAGCCACCCATCAACCCACTGATTTGTGGTACCATGAGTTTCTGGACCATTTGCCGCCATCGGTTGCGGCAGCTCAAATCGGCGGAACCGAGCGGAAAAAAGTCGCAGCTTTACGACTTTTATTGTTTCGCATCACGGAGGCGCGAAACAATAAAAGTCGTAAAGCTGCGCACTTTTACAGATCATTCAATTCGAGTGTTTGCTTACTGTGTCTAGTACAAGATTAGTCAAGTACCAGGTCGAGCCAAAATTGATTCTGAGATTTTCTGTCATGAATTTCTCAAAAACAGCTCGGAGTCGGGAAGTTGGCGGTGTTACACACCCGTGCCTCGGTGCGCACGTAAAGCCGTTGGTCCTGCGCCTGATCTCTCTCCGGTCATGTCTCACCGAACTTTAAGAGTGATGGATGGAACAGTGAGTGCACCTGTGCATTGTGCTCACACTTGTGCACTATAATATCTCCTACGTAGTTTGCTGATCTCTGTTGAGATTGGCCGCCGTGCTCGAAATCGGCCACGAGGACTATTATTATTAGTACAAGGTTGAGTTTAATGACCGAATCTCTAACTTGGAATAAAAACGTTGCAGTAAGGTGTTACAGTCTTATAAGTAAGCTAGTACTAATGTTACTAACTCAAAACTTTTAAATATTGGGGCTTCAACCAATAGCCTATGTTCGAGACTTAGTTATTAAAGTGTTAGACATCTTCGGTACACCATTGTCTGCTTGCAATTGAGACCGTTAGTTAGGTAGGTACATTAATTTTTATTTTACTCACTGTGACGGTACAATCATAACGGGTCATCTTATTTTACTCTCGATGACACTTCAATCACGTTATCAAGCCGGCTTTATCTTGACTCGATCAGTTACAAGAGGTTTTGATGTAAGAGCTACCATGTAGTCATATTTGGGTTTGGCCTTTAAAATATTGCAACATGTTTAAGATAGTTATGCCATTTAAGGATCCAACTAGGGATTCATATTCAGCCATCTATATTACATTACATCATTAAAGATGGATAAAAGGATATCTACCCTACTATATGGAGAGATGGGCGTGGCTGAAAACCAGCGCTGTTTCTGATCATATCCCAAGTTAGCACAAGCTGAGCCACCTCCAATTGCTTTGTTATGTTTGTTTGTCTCATTGAATGTTAGTTATGTAAGCAATAAAGATTTTATTATTATTATTATGTTAGGTCAAAAATAATATACTGAGTTTAAATAATGATGGGGATGCGTTAGTAATGTGGTGCTTTTTCTAAAGTTACATTTTAAGAAACAAAGGCTGTTCCGATTCCAGAATACCTCTCGACCGTCCTGTCAAACAGAATGCGACTGCATTCTATATCAATGTGTATTTTTACATAACATCAATGTACGTGTCACTATGCAAAGCAGGTTCAATTGTTCGCATTCGATTTCAATTTGTTTGTTAGCATACGTAATATTGGTTTACATGCTAAGTAAGTCCTCTTTTGACGCAATCACAGTTTCTTTCGAACTCTGTTGCTTACGTTAACAAAGGAAATGTATTACCTGTTTACATGCATTGATTCTCGATGTGACTTTATTCTGCGTAACGGTACCTACCTAAAATACATTTGGGTCTTGCAGTGGATGAACTCCATAACCTATCATTTTCGTCAGACAGAAGAATGTTTTGACCACCACTTTGGTGTAATGGTCAAGAAGTTGACTATTAACATAGACGTCGCCGGTTCGATCCCCGCACTGTACAAACAAACATTTGTGTGCATGAACATGTCTGTTTGTACTGGCCTGGGTGTTATAGTATCTTATTTACTTATACTTATTTATTTATTTATTTTAGTTTATTTGTAATACGAGTACTACTGTTGATTCTGATATCTGTAACACAAGTGCTTAAGCTACTTACCATGGAGTCAGATCAATGTACTAATATTAATTATTCAATAGCTAACTATTGCCAATAGGATAAACACCAAATTGAGTAGTCATCATCATCATATCAGCTTGTTGCAGTCCACTGCTGGACATAGGCCTCCCCCAAGGAGCGCCACAGCGCACGATCTCCCGCCCTTTGCATCCAGTCACTGCCAGCTGCCTTCTTCAGGTCGTCTGTCCATCTAGCCGGGGGGCGTCCCACACTACGTTTACCTAAGCGTGGTCTCCATTCGAGAACCTTCCTTCTCCATCTCTTGATTATTAATTGAGTAGTACTCGTACTTAATGTTACATTTCCTTCTTCTATTTAGATCGTTTATAAGCCATGTTATTTCTAAAGCTGAAAAAAAACCGCTCAAGTGCGAGTTGGACTCGCGCACCGAGGGTTCCGTACAAACCTGTAGATAAGGAGAAGTAACTTCAATTTTTTTATATGATGAAACTGAAAATTTACGGTTTTCGTAATTTTTCCTATATCTGTACTATATATAAGACGTGACTTCGTACTAAATTTCAAGATTCTAAGTTTACGGGAAATACCCTGTAGGTTTTGATTCCCGTGCGAGTTTCAAAAATTTGCGGCCTAAATGACTGTATCTTTTGATTGCGTTGGCTTAGAAGGTTGATTTTTCTACAGCTTCCAGGGACAGTAGACCTAAGTATCATATAGAAAATTTCTACGCGTGGAGGTATCAAACTGAAATTTCTAATAGAAATCTAATAGAATTTCTATTAGAAATTTCAGTTTGATACCTCCACGCGTTCCTGAGAAAAACGATCTTAACAGACGGACGGACGGACGGACATCAAAGTGATCTTATGAGGTTTCCGTTTTTTTCTTTTGAGGTACGGAACCCTAAAAAGGATTATTTTGCTTTAAATTTCCAATAAACGACGCCAGCGCAGCAACCAAAATACTTCCAACTGTAATCACCTAAAAAAGGTAGAGCTGAAAGTCGCAGGACCCACAATACCTACAACTCACAACTTGACACAGAAGATGCACCTGGAATCACAACACTGACACCAACAAAACACTCGACGCGTTTCGCCACTACACGTGGCATCCTTAGGAGGATTTTTCAGCTTTAGTCATGGATTTCTGCAAAGTAACGCCTGATTCCAGCAACTACATGTTATTTCTGATTATGTTTAAGATTGAGACTATCTTTATTTATATCTAGCGGACCTCGCAGACGTTGTCCAACCCGTTGTTTTATAAACATTGTAAAGATGAGTCACACTCGCAACAGCCTCGTTTATTTAAATAAGTAATTTAAACAACTAAGTATTTTAATTTGGTTTCTCAGAGCGATAAATAGGTAAGAATTCGTGAAAAGCTGTTTTCATCACCACTCTGTTGTCTCTAAGAAATTTGAAATTTAATCTCGTGATGTCGCGGAGCGGAGGTGACACGCCAATTGTTATAAAAGGTAATGTGAGGAAAATCTAGGTTCATGTGGTACTAACTTTTGCCTGTGACTTTTGTCTGAGTTTACCTAATTTCTTACAAAGATGTAGGTAAGAGATGACAATGTAAGTTGTGGTCTTCAATATGCATCGGTTCTGAAAAGCCCATTGCGTGCTTGCATACCCGTTATACGAGTAGTTCAAAGTTTTTTATACAATAGCTTCATTTTCGCCGGTTGGTATGCAGTAAGTTTTGATTTGTTTTTTTTTGCAGCATTCGTCTTTTTCCAGATTTCCAATCAGTGTCAGGACTTCTGCTATCAAAAGCTTTTGTAAAGCAATTTGAAAGCGAGGGTCCCTAAAAATTAAAGCTAGCATTCTATTGTGATGGCTTTTAGTCGCAAAGTGTTATTATAACTTAACAATTAAGTATTCAGACTTAGAATATTGTGCTGTACCAAATAATATATTGCACAAACAGACAAGCGGATTTATCGTTATAAAAACCTCAGTTTTATAGCATTACGGTTGCGAGACAAGAGCGGCCATTATTGTGACGCTGTACCACGAGATGATGGAATTGCACCAACATTCCGCTAAATTACGTTTTCGCGCCATTTATGGAGCTGTCACTACAGGTGTGTGACATTCACATGACATTGCGAGATTTGTAAGGATCTGCGAAGTAGTTCTTTTTTCTAGAAATTATAAAGTTGTTATAACCGTTGGTTTTTACCTTTAAAGGAGAGCAAGTTTTCGCACACGTAAAATTGTCTTGGGCTGCCATCACCATAAACTTATGGCACAGTTAACTTAATTTTTATAATGGCGCCTTTATTTCAGCGTTTGTACGCTAGATAATGTTTAAATATTACAGTTTGACTCTTACTACCACAATACCACCACGCTTAGGTAAACGTAGTGTGAGACGTCCCCCGGCTAGATGGCCAGATGACCTGAAGAAGGCAGCTGGTAGTGACTGGATGCAAATGGCGGGAGATCGTGCGTCATAGCGCTTCTTGGGGGAGGCCTATGTCCAGCAGTGGACTGTAACAGGCTGATATGACTGACCACAATACCTACTTTTTTGAAGTTTCGAATGATTGATAGATTCACCGTATCCACTATGCCAACAGATGTCATAGTTCTCACCATTCATTTTTGTTTTGATGTTGACAAAATTCGGTACAATTTCCATTGTCATCAAGTTAGTGGACCGTCAATTACAGTACTGTACTTCTAATCTTTGTCAAGTGGCCGAACAAAGCCGGCTGATAACTATATCACAGTCCACGTGTGATCTGATTCATACTGGTGTACGTACTGGTGACACGGAAACATAGTTTCAAGTATAAAGAACATTTTATCGCGCCACATCCAATTGTGCCCATTGTTTTGTGTACTTTGTAAGTTTTTATCACATTGTGTTTAGTTAGTGCATAATATTTACCTACTCGCGGTTCTCATTATACGTATAGGTACCTAGTTATTCACTCTCACCTATTATATTAGAGGTATACTGCGTCTTATTCGGACGTAAAACTCAATGGAGTTATTGAGTCTTTTAATTCAATATATTGGTATAACGTGATCACTATTTTTTTCATTAATGATCACGAATAACGATGCATTTTGAACGTCTTAAAAAACCGCTCACAAGTTTTCGTTAATTGAGTTTCGTTACACATCTCACGAATAAATCACCGGGTGAGATCGTGTGACGCATTGAAAACACAAAAATGTGTTTAATCCTCAGTTGGTGGTTGCGCAGAAAAGTGAAAATTGTTCTGATCGCTGAAACTGGAACACTTTCAATCATCTCTAACGGCGGCTAAACAATTTGAGATTAATTGCAGGCTCTCGCGATGCCCGCGCCTGTGCGCCCGCGCTGAGGCGACAAACTGTTGTAGAACTATTTTAGGACATACATTACTGGATGTGTATGCGTATTCTATGGCAGGTTTTTCCGAAAAAATGATTGATTAAAAAGATAATTCATTTTCGGTCAGTCTTTATTATCTTTTGATTCTAAACAAAGCTTGAAGCATAGAATCAACGCATGTTCACATTTTGTATAAATGAGACGACCCTGAACTCCATATGCGCATTAAGATATATTAGGTAGGTATCATTTTATCATCGGCATGAACTAATTAGCTTATTCATAGGTGTTGTTTGTATAGAACATAAGATACCACTTTCATAAAATTAAAAATATGTGAGTAAAGTTTAATAAGCTGCCTTATAGTAACAAACAACCATACCATCATGGGTTTTAAAAAAAAATAAGTCTAGCTAGACAATCCCACATTAGTCAAAAGCGTGGTAGCAGCACTCGCACCGGCGCACGCGCGGGCCGCGCGCTTTCACAACACTTTCACGGCCTTAGCATTCGGCGCGAGCGCGGTTACGTCAACCGAACCCCATATGTGAGCCGCGGATTTATGACCCCATCACTATCGCTCCTTGTCGAGGAACATCGTTGAACCGTCACAAAGAGTTTCCCCCATGACTAAGTACGGCTGCCAGCATGTCACGGTAAACACTGCGATATATTATGCGCTTGTGATATTTACGAGCGATTTTGCAACAAAAATGGGTAGCCTAGTGTGCTAGCCACTGTACTAGTGTAGCAGGGAAGACTGATAGCTGTGAACCTTTTACGAAGCAAGAATGGGTAGATGAAACATTTTCGAGTTATTCAGCAATCCTACTTTTCGGTTTCAAATCAAGTTTTTCAACCAGTTTAATTAGAGAACACCTAACACATAAGGAAGTATATTTTTAAGTTTTATACGTGTTTTGTTAAATCAAGTTGTTGGTACTAAGTAACGCAAGGTCACCTCAGTTAGTATAAGTTTGAATAAGAAGCAGTTCCAATGAGTAGTTTACAACAAGTTAAGTACAAGTTTCTTTCTCTAAATAAAACCATATGTAAACAACATGACTTTGTCAACGCATATATATTTTTCAAAAGAAGGGGTGGTTTAAATGCAAACGCTACATTAATCTACGCAATAACTTACCGTCCAAGTCCTGGTGGCGATATGTCTTCATTACTAAGGTTCCCATATCCTTGAGATTAACGTCTGTTTTGTCCCCAGCAGCGCAAAGCGACAGTACGATTCAATTAATAAACCGTATTATCGTTAGTTTCTTTATGGCGTTGATGTCCTCGCCATTCAATCCCGTGCACTTCCGACGCCATTGTTTTATTTCCAGTTATTAAGTGTTCAATGTTTAATAATATAATACAGGGTCACTGGTAACCCGACGTATTCCTTCAAAAAAGTTATAGTAAAAGTGATTTCCTACAGAAAGGGTCTCATCAACTAAGGGTGGGGTCGGGGTCGAAAAATTATTAAATACTAGCTTTCGCCCGCGGCTCCGCCCGCGTGGACTAATATTTTTCGTATCCCACGGGAACTGCATATTTTTCCGGGATAAAAAGTAGCCTATGTGTTATTCCAGACTATTATCTACCCCTGTGCCAAATTTCAACCAAATCCATTCAGTAGTTTTTACGTGAAAGAGTAACAAACATCCATACATACAAACTTTCGCCTTTATAATATTAGTAGGATAGGATATTAGTAGGATTGCACTTTCAGCCCATTTAACAAGAAATTTCGCCATCTCAAAAGCACGATATCTTAAAAATCAATTGTTCTAACCCCCAGTCGATGGAACCTTTTTGTTGCTGACTACGTCTTCTTTGTCTCTTTTTAAGAAATACCATTTAATACTTTTTAAGTTACCAGAAACCCTGTATTTATAGAGTCGGGTTTATTTATAGGCACGACTACCAGATGGTGACACCTGTGGTATTATTTTACTCGATACCACCAGCCTTGACACATCTATAACAATACGTACTCGTAGCACGAGTATACAGTGACTTGGTATTTGCAATTTTTAGGATTGTCAGCAAAGTATTTAGGTAAAAAGTACTTACTGTTTGAAATATCGTTACGCTATAGAAGAGCGGGACCTCCTGCCACAGGACCCTAAATCCTACTAGGGGGCTCCCAACCACTGAATGTTTCTATGTAAAATTGAAATGAAATAAATGTTTTTGATTTTTTGAAACCACAACTTACCTACGACTGATTTACTGTCTAAGTTTCTTACATTAGCTATAAAAGTGTGTAAAATGTACTTATTTCATATTTCTTTTGGTTTCAGGAAAGCACGATAGAAGCTCCCACTGAAATTTCACTCAACTCATGGCGGGAATTAAAAACCGAATGCGTAAGTTATAAGTATTAATAAATTACAAGTTAATTTACACGGAGGTCCTATTAGGATTTATTTTTTTAACTATCATTTTCTCTAAAAAAATCCTATGTTCAGTACAGTACATCTGGCTACCCATATTTGTTGCAAGTCTCCTTTTTTAATTGCATAAAATATCGTAGTGTCAAAACATTGAAGTGCTGTCACACTTCATTTGTTACCACTTCTGCTTTCAACTGCGTATCTTAAGATACCAATCGAGTTCTCATATGCACGCTTTGAGCGACTACGTATGCACCATATACTCGTAGTATTTATATTTTCTTTGTGCACTTACGAAATCATTCTTGCTATCAATGGCTCGCAAATTATTCAGTTCATTCACAATTTTCGTGTTTTGTTCAACAGTTTGTGTTCATCCGGAAGTTCTTAAGAACTAACTTAACTTAAAATGATACCGCAGTGTTAAGCTTGACGTGTTGCCGTGCGTACACACAGATAGGTTTTGCAGATTGACCTGCTACATTGTTATTGATTTAAAAACTTTTGGACAAAACAGTGTGCAAAAGAGAGACTTAACACTAAAAAAGCATTTTCTATCAGTCAAATAATTAGGTCATGCAATCGATTGAAAAAAAAAACAATTGCTTGATTAGTCTATCTGGTTGCTCAATTCAGTCCATATACAAATATGGATGGGACCTAACCCATTTCATAAGGTTTAATGCTCATGCTAATGGTCTTTATTCTCATAAAGAATTACAGGAATTCGCTTTCAATAGAACGTAATAATATCTTTGGTAAGGAAATATTGCATCAAAGAGCAGAAAACAAAAAAGTGGGGGTACACATAAAATAAATATCGCACGGTGCCTGGTATAGGTGGCATGCACGATAAACTAGTATGCGGTCACGGATATAGATTGGGACTACGCTATCGTTACTACAAGTGACTTAGATTTAGTGATATTATTATTATGATTTTGGTATAATTTTTTTAAGATTTTGAGTTTTAGGTATATATATTTTTTAATGAAAGTTCGTTTCTAGATTTTAATGCTAGTATATTGTTATTAAATTGTGATGTAAAAATATTACTTATTTCTGACATAACTGTGAGGTATGGATGTTGTGTAAACAGTAAAAGAATAAAAAGGAAAAACGCTGGTTATCAGAAATGTAGCAAATTTCGATTGCCCCATACATTAAACATAAACGCGTCAGTGGAATGACTGGAGCAAAAATATTATATTTTTATTTTGAAAATAGTTATCGTGCAGTTTTAGAAAGACCAAAGGTTGTGATGATTTTTTTACTAATTAAGTTTCCTTTCGTATTTTACGAAATAAACGTGACGTTTGTAGTTGCAAACTGTTCACGTATGTTTTCATCGCCGATTATTCGTTCGAAGTTTTAATTATCGCAACCGAAGCTACTATTTGCATCTCCGATTACCGATGGGCTCTAATTATCATGTTTTTGGTGCTGTGAATTGAATATTAGTGGTCGTGGAAGTCAAGGGGTCAATGCCAAAATCCCTAGATGCTGATGTGATGACACAGAACAGATATAAGCAGTACGGAGGTAAGGAACTAATTTCCGGCGAAACGACACACGCCCACGCACATCTGAACAGGGCACCCAAGCGGTTATTGGTTGGTAATAGAGTAGTTGACACTACCAATAGTTGACGTAATTTTTATCAACTGAATTCGAATTTTAATTAAAAATCAAATAATACGAACTGCAGAAAAATATTAATGAAAGGTGATATTAAATTATGAATAACGTTTCGGAGGAGTACGGGAACGAACATTGTGACACGAGAAGTTATTTTATATATAGAAAAAAACAGTTTTTGAATATTTCTTTCATAGTGGAAACAAGCCTATTATTATATCTCGATACGAGTTTGGAGATCGTTCAATCAAAAGCGCACAGTGTAGGACGTCTACCGGCAAGATGGTCTGGCGACATACCTTTTAAAGATCGCAGGACGGAACTGGATGCTAACTGATCGACCAGGAAATCTTTAAATGAGGACTAAGTTTTGCAGTCCACGTCTTGCGGCTCATTATTATATCTCGTCCTGGGGCCTTGTTACAACGACTGTGTTCGAGTTTTTCTCCGTCTTTAGCGTACTGCTTTAACCTATAACTATACTGTGGTTGATGATTTACTCTATCATCTCATGGGATTCACGATAATTATGTGAATCGATATAGGTATGCGCATTATAATGAGCAAATAATTGCACCATGCATGCTTGTGTTAAATGCTAAGGTAACGTATATGATTTCATAATGATGATACCGAATACATTTATTCATGATAATTAATTATGTGCGTCTAAATTATGACATGTTGTGTAACTGATTTTATTTGGAGAACACGAGAATATCATTTAACGGAAAAATTACAGAAAAATATGTTTGGAAACGACAATTTTTCCGCATACTTCCGAGATGATCGCAAAAAAAAGTTATTGATTGATTGAGACCCATTTTTCTGCTTTCTCCTGCAGTGTAGTAGTTTGAAAATATTGTATAGAATTAAAATAAGTGGAATCTACCAGTATCTATCATGTGCATGGGCTGGAGTCATGTAAATTAGCGACTAGTTTTTCTTACGATTAAATTGCCAATCATCTAAGAAATCTTACCCGCAAGTAAAAGCCTACCTTTCGATTACAGACAAATATGGAATATAATGTTAAACCGCAATCAAACGATTTGAATCAAACCAATTTCACTAAAGTGTGAGTCTGCGCGGGCGCACCGAGCAGCTTAGATTAAAATAAAATACGGAAGATACGGCACCCGGAGTTCGAACATGGACCGAAAGAATGGTGTGATTTACACAATCACACCATTTTTTCACAAACTAAGCGATAGTAATTTTTTGAATAGGCACACAATCACACAATTTCTGCAAGCATTGATGCATAGTCTTGTTCACTCGCCATCTGTAAGCATAATTGTATCTCTTTCTTAATACAAAACACTATTTGAATGCTAGTGTGAGAACATTGCATATCTTTCGATATTTTATTTTAATCAAAGAACAACGACAAATCAAAGCCGCCGCCTGCGCGAGTGAAAACACTTACTAATTAAAAGCACTTATTAATTAAAAACAATGCGCGACGCTGTCGTGACTACACGTTTAGTCTGGGATAGCATTATAAATAAATGAAAATTTCTGTGATTGAGACTTAATAATCCAGACTGGACATTCTGATAATGAAGTGTGAAGTGTATTCAGCATAGTATCTAACCAAGAGGTCGCGGGTTCGATCCCCGAACTGTACAAACATTTGGGTGCATTTGTACTGGTCTCGGTGTTATATGTATTTATTTAAGTTTATTTGTAATACCACTGTTGATTTTGATTTCTGTAACACAAGTGCTTAAGCTACGAGACTTACCTGCCACAGAGTCAGAGCAATGTTTGTGCTGTTGTTGTATATTATATGTTTAGTATTATATTATCTAATGACGTGACTTTCTTGTCAACGTAAAAAAAAATCTATCGGGTGGGTCTCTTTAAGTGTGCGTAGTAGGTGCACCAGAATGGAGTTATTTTACTGAAATCCTAGCAAATTAATAAAGCTGGGCAGGAGCTATCAAGGAGTATCATCAAGTTCTGCATGTTACTTCAAGTACAGAAGAATGCTATTAAAATTCTGTGTTACAATTATGTGAAATTACTTATAAGTAATTGTACCTACAACTCATAATTTTTGCGGTTTCAAGTAATATCGTACCTGAGTAGGTACAACTCATAATTTAAGCGGTTAATGATCAATTTTGCAGAATACTTTGATCAGTTACTATATGCCTGGATTGATTCATGTCTAGCCGCCAAGCAGAAAGCGTTGCGGCTAAATTTATGGCCCGCCCGCGTCCGCGCTGATACGGAATGTGATCCGACCGATACATCGCTAGTTTTGTGCAAGGCAAGTGCGGGCAGAAGGTGTACATAATGGAAAGGAGAGGAATGGAACGCACTTTTCATTCATCACAATATTAGTCGAAGGTTAATAGACCTCCTGGCCGATTTCGACCACGGCGGCCTATCTCAAAAGAGATCAGCCAACTACGCAGGAGATATTATAGTGCACAAGTGTGAGCGCAATACACAGGTGCACTTACTGTTCCATCACTCTCAAAGTTCGGTGAGACGGCAATCCGACATGACCGGAGAGAGATCAGCCGCAGGACCATTGGCTTAACGTGCTTTCCGAGGCACGGGGGTGTTACACCGCCAACTTCCCGACGCCGAGCTTTTTTTGAGATTTTCATGACAGAAAATCTCAGAAACAATTTTTGGCTCGACCTAGGATTCGAACCCAGGACCTCTACCACTACACCGACGAGGCAGTCAGTTGAAGGATATAGACTCATGCAATGGCCTGCATCGCAGAAAAAGCCTGTGTAAAGACTAGATACCGAATTAGGTTTGAAGATAGCCAGTGCATCAGATGTTGAAGATGCCGGGAGTACCACCACCCTTATAAACGCTTAACATCAGCTATGATTGGGGCGAAGTGCTTCCCCGTTGAGTTTAAAAAAAACTTACTGAAAATGGTTTGAGCCAAAGGCAGTTAAGCCAGAGACAAAGCAAGTTAAGTCGAAGGCATTTAGGGTATCTAAGTTCAGATTCAACTACACTATAATCTTAGTATTATCTTCTTTAGCTGGTAGTTAAATCAACTAATAAGTAATATTAATGTAAAACAGTTTGATACCTGAATTGTACACTTGTTTATTGTCCTGCATAAAAAAATACTCCTTTTTTACTAGGAAGTGGGCAAAGCCATGAATTTCAGTATAAGAACACCTTAATATACCTAGGTTTGTAGTAGGGGAACCCGCCGCACCTACTCTACGTGCGTTATAAAAACCTGAGGCATCTTATTCTATTCGTTGCAATGTTTTTAATTTATTAGCTTGTGACGAGACACGATACCTTATAAACGTACTAAATGGACGTATATAGCCTAAAAGTGAGACTGCTGAAAATGAATGACAATAAATCAAGCTCTAACTAACGACTTCGTGCCTCGTCTCATGTCAAAGCAATGTTATCTTGTAATAGTTTCACCACTTTCAAGTGGAAGCGGAAAATGGCATTCAGTATTTTATGATCAGATAAATTGACATACAGCATGACGCTGTTTGAAGGCAGAAAGTTTTTAATCTCGTCAATAATTTCAAGCGTTTACGTTTCACTGGCGAAAAATTTTGTTAATATATTTTTCAAGGCACGACAAATGAGTATAAAAGTGACTAATTTTGTTCGGAAATCAGATATAGTAAATACTGAGTTCGAGTTTTCAATACCACACATGTGTGTTCACCGTTCAAGGTTAACGATATGTATTTACAAACCAATACAATACTAAGTCATATGTAAATCGGAATGCTATGACTAAGAATGTAAAACAAAAACCCGCTAGCACAGTGACAAAGTGCTTCCTCAGTTGGTATATCGGCATACTGGCGTAAAGGCGAGTGGGCACTGTTGAAAAACAAGAGAAATGCAGATTAAGCCGTGTCGACACTCGCATAATGCGCTTGCGCACGCAACGCCGAGATGGGTAAAAGTGTATGCGAATTGTCCGCGTGCTCGCCCGGTATTAGATAGAGAGGACTATGTCTGCAATCTTTGCAATTTTTGACAATTAGTAGACTTGGAAAAGTGGATAGGCATAGCTCTTTTTGTGGAGATGTCACTTAATTGGTGGTTTAATTAACATAATTGAACATTGCTGGTAACAATGTAAGTTGGAACTTAGAATTAAAAGAGAGGATGCTTAAGTAGATCGGTAAAAATGGTTAGGGTGTGTTTCGTCAGTTGTAAAACGAAAATGTTCTTTAGAGGAAGATATTGTCTGGAAAGTGTAAATCAGATAATCTGTTGGGATACCTAACGTATCTGTTCAAAATGTATCCCCAACACGCGATGTTCTGTCACGAATTTTCTTCAAATTCAATTTGCACCAGCGATTTCTAAAACATCCCGTTATATGAATTGCCTACAATTTTCTAAATTATGAGTGTTTGCAAATTATCAAGCGCACACTCTAATCTTGGTGACAGTGACCTCTATATGACCTCATATTTTATTATTTCTTTATTTGCATATTTACTCGAAAACAATCCTTATTGTCTGCGCTATAAAACATTGGTGTTCTTATTTTTCTGAAGGCCAAAATGTCAAGGTGCGAAGTTCCATGTCTATTAGCATTGATTTGTTCCACTTTGGATCTTATTTTCTAGCAATTTGTGTATGTAATTGGTGGACATAGGTATATAATGGTATGATTGAGCCAATTAGCTGTTGTTGTTTCTTGAACTCTGTCGCTTTACAATGGTGTGTGCGTTCATTGATTTGGAGAAATTGGGCTGAGCTCAGAGACATAAGAATTTGGTCATTATTTTCAGCACGGCGCGGCGGGGCGAGGTTGCAGGGGAAACAGGTTGACAGTTTTTTAAAGTAATATTGCTAAAATAAATTGAGTTTAAAAAAGGAAATAATTTCTTTAGCGCTACTAACTCTTGTTTTCCCAGGTGCCAGGTAGAGCAGAATCCAGCGAAAAATCGTAGGATGTGAGGACTAGCTTTTAAGTTTACGTGTGCAAAAGCAAGCGCTCGGTTCACTGCACCATCATTTTTAAGGGTTCCGTAGTAAACAAGGAACCCTTATATCTTCGTCTGTCTGCGGCTTTACCCATGGACTGAACAGAGACAGAGTGGTAGAAATATATAATTTGGTATGAGTATGTTTTAAAGTAATTGTAAAAACACTCGTAAAAAAACTTTTAAAAAGTGGGGGGGATTTTTTTTTGCTTCACTATCCCCTCGTGTGGTATGTCGTGTATAGGTCTTTCAAAAACATTAAAGTAGAGAACATCATTTCTCGATTTAGAGTTCCGTTTCTGAAATATTTGGTTATAAAGTATTTTTTTTTGTTAGGGGTAAGTGTCTCCTCCCTCAATCTGCTCATCGGCTATATGTGAATTCGTATAAAAGAGTAGTATATACATATAACGAAGTACCTTATATAAATAAACAGTATCCCATTTTTAACATCTATTTGAAAAAATATTTAAGTATCATGTTTTAGCCCTAATCATTATATCTTTTGATAGTGCGTACAGAAACAGACACAATAGATTAATTCGTGGTAAATTTCCACTTCACAGCCTGCTACCAATCGATGTTTGTTCTCAGAACCAATTACAAGAAGGTTTAATGACTTGTCACAAGCAAAAAGTTCGCGAACGCTCGGTCACCGACCGCGTAAATGCCACATATCCAAATTGCAATTTGATCATCGAGTTGATTGGCCAGCTGTGATCACATTTAGTTGCAGACAGGTAACAAAAGGTTACATCTGAAGGCAATAAATAGTTAGTAACTCACGTAGATAGGTAGATTGATAGAAATATTACTTTTTACAGCACTTTGAATCTTTTAAACGTTCATTATGTAAAGTTAAGGAATGGAATTGGCAACTGTCTGAAGTATTTCCTGTACAGTATGATTTAGAAATATCCAAGTGAAGGATGAATAAGCAGTTTCTAGTCAGATATTCTCGACCTCATCGTTGCAGCATATTACAATATGTTGGTTAGATAATCTCAACTGCAAATTTCTTTATAATTCCGATCTGAAAAGCGGCACACTTAGTTGAACTATTTTTGTTTTTTAATTACTTATTATAAGCGTAGAATTTTGAATGAAAGTATTACAAAAAAATATTCCGACTGCCAACAGGGGATTTTATTTCATAATTTGTTCCGACTATTCTCCGTCGTCTTCCCCGTAGTCACATCTATAAAACACGAATGCTATTTGCAATTGACTAGCATTGTATTGATATTATTAACAAAACATTGAGCATTCTATGATATGAACTTCATAAACAGCCGGGACTTATAAGATAATTATGTTGAATTATGCGTTATTAAATCAAATGCAGTTGTTAAAGGCAATTGTTTACTTAGTAACAATTACCCGGTGACAAAATCTCAATCATAGAGGATAATCTCCTTTGAAGTCTCCGTTAAGTCCTTTGGATAGCAAAAATAACGCTTGTATTTATCAACCTTACACTATTCTTGATGGTACTCGTAAATGTGTAACGTATCAATTCCTAGAATATATTTAAAGCTTCTTTGTAAAGTCGAGAAAAAACGTACCTACCTGATCGATTACTATCGCATGTCGAAACACTTAGTTCAAATATCCAATCAGTGGATGAAAATCATTTCTGAATACAATAATAACACTCGGAATGGCGAGCAATTACCATGCCCGTACGCATGCTCGGTGCCCAGTCATTCTCATAAACATCTTTCTAAATTGCTTATTTTCAGCGCGAACATCATGATTCATTGTTAATTCAAGTGTTCTCGCTCTACGTTTTTTCTACATGAACAGTTTCATTCAAACAATCATTGAAGTAGATTGCCATTTCAAAATTTCATTTTCTATTGTTCTCGAAGTAATCAGAATGTAGCCTTTGGCGAGTTTCATCATCCTGTGAAAGTGTGATTGGTGGAAAATAAAAAAAGCATCCCCGAACCGGATACTTGTTTAACGAAGCAAGTTTCGAGCGGTCGTGGGATTCGAAATGCACCTGGGGTTGACAAAAAAGAGGAGCCGGTGCGCGTGAGGTCGCCCCGCGAAATCGGAGGACGCGGCATGCGGCGGCTGCGCGCGCGCCGAGCGAGAGGCACGGCTCGACCAGCCTACGCCTGCGCGACCCATTCTCGATTTCTCGCTCGTCGCCGCCAGCCAGTGCCGCGCTAGCCGCTGACATTACCGCCCGCACTGTCACCGCTTTGTCTCGAAGTTTTATCGTAACAAAAACCTTGTCGAAGTCCGTGTGATTTGAAACTATCCCAAACATTGCAAACGAACATAATCGAATATTAACGAATTTCAGTGTTGTGATCGAGAGCACCTTCGTTGAGAACAACTTCTGCCTGAACGACGCGTGGCGGAACACAAAAACAAACCATCACGTATCGTGTTCCGATGGTCCTCCGACAGTAATTAGTTTGGCAAAAAGTGAGTGTGTGCTGTGGACGCTTGATGGTTCCATTGGGACTAGTTCGATAGGCTTGAATGTACTGAGTGTGCCACTCCTATCTGGATTCACGGATGTTGAAGTTGGTTAGTGTTTGTTTTGTTCGTTGCTTGCACTAAACTTACATTATCTTCACCTTCATTATTATTAGTTGTAACTATCATTACCCTTTTATCTGTTTCCATAGCTGGATTCTTTGATCCTTGTGTGGCCTTACCACCTGCTTCATTGTTAAAAGCATGCGTATGTTATGTATTCAATTCATTATCACTGTGCCTGTGTGAACGTTTGTAATCAAGGCGATAAATAGTCGATAGTGAAGTTACGATACTCTGATAATTATCGAGGTATTTTTATAGATAGCGCATTTGGAGGTAACAACACTTGATTGGGTTGTGATGCGCATTCGAAATGAAATCTCTTCATTGATGGATTATGTTGATAAGAGGTTGTATTACAGGCTTACTGTGTAATGGATGGTTTTATATTCAAGCAAGACCATAAATAAATTCATCCTTATCATAATATTTGCCTGAAACATGCTTTTTTGTGTAATAATTATATCGTCAACAAACACTAAGAAGTTGTAACAGTGTACTGAAATAATGTTGTACTTCGAAACCTGGATATTTTAAAACTACTAACGGTTCTTCGACATGACTAAATATTATTGTCTTAAATACAAAATGTACTTACATTTGTTTCAAAACACCAATATGCCAAGATCAAGAACGAATTTTGGTATCCTTATATTAAAACTCAGTCTAATTTGCAAATCATTATTTTTGAGTTCAACTTTGTTAACTTATTTTTTAAGACTGAACGAGTAGTCTAATAGCCTAGTGTGTTGTTAATACTTACGTCATTTATTACTTGTTTCCTCTTCTAAGAACCTCCGTTCAAGTTAATGTTCACTAAGGACTAGTTTCTTTGTGTAGGTTAAATCTTACATTATTTATCGCTGTTCGAAAGTAGTATGTATTCAACGTATCCCTTTGGTTAGAGCTAATTTTGCTGTAAAAAAATATTCAGTCGCTATAAAGTTCTATTCCAAGTTAATAGCTTATTAAAAATTCTACAAGTGTTGTGATGTTCTTTGAATAATATCACTTTTTGTGGAATATTCTGAACCATTCGGAAGCAGTTTTGTTGTTAATTTTATACTTTTTTACCATCCATATAATTTGCTTTATAAACTTGAACTTTAATGTGCATGCCAACCCATTATCAAGCCTGCTTTTTGATTGTTTCCTTTTGACATTTGATGTGTTTATTATTTACTAGCTGACCCGGCAAACGTTGTTTTGCTATATAAATTATTGTGGGCAACCCTTATCACTAAGGGATATGAAAAATAGATGTTGGCTGATTCTCATACCTACTCAATATGCTCACAAAATTTCATAAGAATCATATATAGGTAGAGATTATTTATTTACCATAAAATCATGCTTACTGTTTCTAGAAATAGTGTTCTTGTATTGCACTTTTTGCCGTTTCTTTGAGGCAATTATCGCCTTGTTTTACCACTTGTTTAGTAACTTCTAAAATAACTACTATAACACATTTTAAACGTTTTCCAGTATGTAAAGAACTTTAATCGTAAAATGCAGCATTGCAGTGCAGTAAATGAGGTTTAAGTATCTTAATGTCTTGAAAACCCATAACGATTTTATGATAGTTTGCACGATTTCACTGATAAGAAAAGTGTTTTCCTTTGATGATAAACTGGCACTCGCTGATTCGGTTTCATCTTTATCCAAACAAAAGCGGTGCAAAGAAGTTTATAGTCGTCAAGGACTGGTACGAGATGACGACAGCTTCAAAAAATTTACATGAATACGAGATAGTGGTATGAGAGCTATCTCATCTCCATATTTTCAACTCGTAGAACTTGCATGTTTTATTCCGATTAACATATTTTAATAGTTCTCCTCACTCTTCTGCTTTATTTCTAGTTACTTTTTGAATTCGACGAGTTTTGAAATACTAATGAGAAGGTAATTCAGTGTAGAAGCCACGTCAATTGGTATCAATGAGCCGAGTTTCATTGATTCAAGTCATATTACAGCTATACTAATTTACATACTTCGTTCAGATCTTAGGTTTAGGGTTGAACAAATCCGTTTTTTACCATGTCATATTCATTCTTTTTTAAATATTGCCAACTGTTAGTACCACAATACACGTTTTCAAACGAATATTACGAAATAAGGTTTTGTAATTTTTACTTTATTTTGAACTTTTTGCGGATTATTCTGAGGTTAAAATATTGTTTTTGAATTTGTGACCAGTGTTCTTCTTTTTTTTTACGGCATTTTAGCCCTTTACACTTTAATACATCTCAAATAAGTATTAGGCGTATTACGTAGGCGTACAAAAAAGCAAGCTTATTCTGAATCTCGAACTTTTAAGTCATTGGTTTTCTGTTAGGACTTTTTTGTCAGTCAGTGAGTTTTGAATTTGAATTTTGGGTTACTTCCTTCGAACGCAATCCTTCACGTATTTCGGATCTGTAGAAAGCAAGCGATCACTTTCTTACTTACGCTGTTTGCAAAGCAGCGAGGATTGTGCTACTTACCTATTTCTAGTGTTGTATTTTTGCGTCGCGTGTGCCACCAGCTGCTTAATGAGCGGGCTAGTGATGCGCTAAAATGTCGTCTGTAAACAATATTTAAAAATGAAGCCCTCTTTCTGTTTTTTATTTTGTTAAAGTTTTAAAATTATCGGACAGTGACCGAATTATTGACGCAAGTGTTTACTTCCTGCTTTCAGAAATACGTTCTTACATTAATACTTAGTATGACATGTTTTACTCTTGCATCCCATGTACAGCGCACCATCCTCATATTTTCTGATCACTTGAGTTTTTATTCTCTTTGGTTCTTGATTGGTGCAGTTGGTGACACTTATTCAACATGATATTCCAGTCACTATGCCACAATCTTACTTATTTGAGAGTAAATATAACCGAAGACTTGCTTACTTTTTCGATGTGAACATCACTAGCACACGTCACTTACTTGTGTCGTCGGTTTCTCCCGCGCGTTTCGAGTTCTCCGCTTGTTACTTCACAGATCAGACGAAAGTGCGGTTTTAATCGATCGTGTGAGCTCTCGTTTTGCAACTGTTGACTGTGACCCTCATTAATGTAAAAAAATACTCGATAATATTCATTTACTTTAAATTTCATTACAATGTGCAATTAAAACCAACCTAATTATGGCCGAATCATGGCTGGCTGCAGCCTAAGGAGCACTTAAAGAAATTCGGAGCTCAATTGGGACAGCAATCGACAGGCTTCCGAGAGGTGCGGGTTCGAGTCCCGCCTGTAGCAGTCCTTTTTCAGAAAGTGTTTAGTCCATGTTTCTTGTAATTTCACTTGAATCATGAAATTTGTGTCCCTTAAATTTTGCGTGCAAAAATATCCACTTACAAACAGTGTGTTCTTTTTGTAAGATTTCTTGAATACTCTGTTAATATGATCGACGCGTGAACAGTTAAACTGAACCAATTTAAAAGCAAAGTAAGTGTCAAATAAGTCCCTTCAAGGGTTCCTTTGTTTTGGAACGTCAATAAAAAACCAGAATTAAGTAGATTCTTACAAACCTGCTTGTCTTCTAACTTTTTATCATTAGAAATGCTTTCGCAATGTAATCATCATCATACATTTTCTACAAGTTTCTACTCGTTTCCAATACACAACATACAACTTTGTAGCTAATCCTATAACACGAAGCCCTAGTAAGACCGGGCTAGGCCGGAGCAGCTTACCTATTGACACAGTATACAGTACGACTATACATAATTGTATAGTGAGTAACAGGTATGTTTCCGCCACACGTTCGCCTTGAACCTCATGCGCTCGCGCATTGCAGCTGCATCGCCCGTTTTTGATAAGAAACCATTTTAGTGCTGCAATCTCGAGTATTGGTAGAAGTTTACGAGCTTGATTGCTATGATGTGTTTTTGCATTTTTTGTGTTGTTTGCTAGCTTACACAAAATAAAACTGCATTTAGGTTGTAAAAAGTAAGAATAAATTTAATCCGAATAGTCACAATATTTTTGGTTGATCCTTCCGTGCTACATCCTCAAAATTGTTGGTCTAGTAATCAGTCAGTTCTACTTTATCATAGTTTATACTTCGTGTCGTGTCTTTTGCTAATGATTTCATTCAATTCATATAAAAATCATGTCCAACAGCTAAGGTCCGCACAATAAATACCCTATACAGACTATGCACTTTGCAAAGGTGACGGGCCAGTGTTTGTATGTATTGTTCACACAAACATTAGCGGGTGACGTCATACATGCGAGTGAGCATCGCATTGAGCATTCACGGTGTCTCAAGACGATCACCGGTGTCGTATAGCAAACTGACTGACGCGTTTCACACTCTGAAGCTATTTATGAAGGTAGTTGCGAGTGATTGCGTCAATAAGGACAATAAACAAGGCGGTTGAGAGTAGTGTCTCATCGAAGATTAAAGTCCGAAATCCAATATCGAAATGAAACAAAGTCTTCGTTGGTTTGACATCGCTTAGAACTTAAAGCAGCAATAAAAATAGGCATGAGAAATCCCCCAGATAGACTTTGAATTAATGACATTAATATATCATTTTGAGACGTTAGCGGTTTCGATATGAATTTAAGAGTAGCCACGGCTAACTAACGGGCTTTGGTTACATCTTGATTAGTAAGGAATCCCCGATATTTCCTCGCATGGACGTCATCATATTCAATCGCTGGTTCCATCAATCATGCAATCAATGCAAGTCATCAATGTATTTGGATGCTGCAATCAATTTATCGAGCTATCGCCCTCAATATTCATCGGCGACGATGATAAATCGATTGTAAAAACATCGATACATCTGTCTTCGTGTAATCTCTTCAGGATTCTGATTGCGCTTTTGGTTCACTGCACTGTGATTGATGATAAATCGCATCAATATTTCAGTCGAGACCACGTGTTTCTTGTTTTCACAAAATTACAGGCTATGCTCCTCTCACCCACCCACTTCCACAATGTCACACGCGAGGGGGCATGCCTGCGCGCGCGTCGCTAAATTGCTTCCCTGTCATTTGCCCCAATGAGTTTTTTCCTGTTATGCGCGATCTACTAAGTAAAACTTGCTTGCATTTTGCTCTGATTTTAGTGAAAAATTGCCCTAATTGTAAAATGCAATCAGTAAAATTGTTGTATGTCTGTATAGCCGTTATAGAAATAAAAACTACTCGATAGATTTTTACAAAACTTGGTACAATTATTTTTCATACTTGTGAGCTAGTTATAGCATACTTTTCATCACGCTACAATCAATATGAGCAGAGCAGTGAAGGGAAATAATGGGAAAACAGGAGAAGTTACTCCATTTTTCAAGCTTCCGTCGCGTGTGCAACCTTAACTGTAAAGCTACCCAGAAACCACGTATGACGGAAATGTTCTCCTAAAAATTATATAACAAATATCCCACGACAGTAGGTTTATGTCTATCTTTTATGGTTGTCTGACAATAATACGATTAACTCCCGATAGCTTAGCGGTTCTGATTATATTTGTATACTCCTACGTTTATAATCATCTAAATACATAAAACTCAAAGGTGACTGACTGACATAGTGATCTATCAACACACAGCCCAAACCACTGGACAAATCGGGCCCAAATTTGGCATGCAGGTAGATGCTATGAAGTAGGCATCCGCTAAGAAAGTTGCAAATTTGTATGAAACTCGGTGGCAAAAAACGAAAGTCCACGCGGACGAAGTCGCGGGCGGTCGCTATCCTTAATATTTGAGTAGTAGATTAGTGGAATCAATATCTAATCACCACCTTGACATATTTGGAATAACTACCTGTTTACAAGACTGTTCATTTTATAAAAGTAATCAAAGATATAGTAAGGGCAAAATATTATCAACTGGAGAAGCAAAGATAGAAAAAAATAGTAGAAAAGCAAAAGAATGCAGTCGGTACTGCTATCTATTTAAGCGTGTCACTCTCAAATTTGTATTACGGAAGAATTTCTGTAAATAGTGCCATATAGTAGGCAAAAACGATGTCAATAAGAGCCGGGCCGCGACGCGACCTAACAGGCGGCACGCGCCGGCGCAGTAGAGTTACGTCACTATTGTGTTTGGATTTTTCTCGGGGCAATGAGTGCCACATACGTTTTACAGTCTCGAGTTATCCACTACCTTACTACGCTGAATGTGACTTGTTGGAAGGAGTTCTCTTTAGACGAAAGCCAAATACAATTTACCCTGTAATCTATGCACTAGATCAGGGGTCGGCAGACTTACCAAGCAGATGAGCCAAATATCCAGTATGTAGATTTTTCCATACTTTTAAAGAGCCGCCGGACATGCCGGGCGGCGGGGTAACGGATTGCGAGCGCGCAAGTTAACGATGAATTCAGTTGTTTCATATTGTTTGGGTGTTTTTTTGTGCTAAAGCGGTACAGTTAGGCAGTGAGTAAGTGTAAGAAGAGCCATACTAATCCTATGGAAGAGCCGCGGTCTGCCGACCCCTGCTCTAGATGGAGAGTTGAAAGGTTGGGGGCGTAGGATATAAGAATTAAAATCACCTCCCTTCCTCTTTTCGAGTCTTACAAGATTTACTGAACACCCCTTAGAAGGTGCTAGCTATCTTGCCGAAGTTTGACTAAGGCAGTGTAAAAAAAGAATAGCTAAGCAATTAATCTCAGAGGCGGTTCATTGTGAGTAAGTCAAACTCAGATCGCACCATTGCCCAACTTTCTGATAATCGGAACAGCATTTACAGGTAATATCCTTTCTGATCACTCGGTGTGATAATCACAAATGAAGATAAGTCATAGAAAGCTAATGTTTACTGAATTAACTCCAAGGCTACATTACTTCCAATCTTCAACTGTTTTTGCTATGTTCTCAAACAAAAACAAGGCAGTGGTCTCATTGTCTCTGCGCCCATTAAGCAATAGGCTGCGACCTGTTAAGGTTGGGTGGCGCAAGAATAGCCGTTCGGTTTCACTCAGATAGCGTTATTGTCTTAATGATAAAGTGCTCTGTGGGAGGGTCGAGGACCTGTCCATTACGCTCTCGATCATTCAGACCCTGTTCTTTAAGAAAAATCCGATCTCTGGCCGTTCATTTCACCTGTCATTTCATTCACTCCATTATGAAGGCATTGGGATCAAAAGGGACGGCTAGAGTCCACCATACGGACGTGGTCTTACAGAGTTCAACCTGCACTTATGAGTGAAAGTTAGATAAGGTCCACTGTGCATAAGACAGTGTCTCAGAGACAAAGTTGTGTAAGTTCGTATAAAGGTGTCTATCATATGACGTTGGTCACTCTCTTCGGAATTCGGGAAATCTTACTTGTTGAAACGGAATTTTCATCGTTTCACTTACTTATATTTTACTTTGTGTTGTATTATGCGAATCGATTGGTTATTGGATTGGTTAATCTAGTTTTTGATTATTATTTTTATTATTAGACTCCATTCAAAATATTTGTTGGAGTCTATGAAGCGTTTATTGATATCGTGCTCAACAATAGAATTCATAGTCGAGCGATCAAGCACTTGTTCTGATATAAAAAAAAGGGTCTTGACAGACGGACGGACGGACAGACGGACAACAAAGTGATCCTATAAGGGTTCCGTTTTTTCCTTTTGAGGTACGGAACCCTAAAATAGTACCTGACTAGATAATACATGGAGACGATTTCAGCACAGATAAAGTGTTATTATTAAGTATATCTATGCTGTTACTATCCAATCATTTGGACATCACGTGAAGTCTGATTTAAATCTGACATTGTTTTTCCCAATCGTAGTCACATACAGAATATTAAGATGTCCTATCATCCATTTGTCGCGTTGGTTTCCATATCATGTTTGTGATACAGTGGGCTTAAGAGATTTCGTAAGATTTATATTTTATCTCGCGGATGCAGATTTAGAAAAAACAAATGACGTCAAACCTGTATCTTTAACACATGAGTTTTTTGACAACTGTTATTTTGTTTCTGTCAAGTCAAATACTTTGTTAGACAAAAAATCCTGTTCGAATAAAACCATTTTGGCATCTCGTTATCTCAACCAATTATGTAGGTACTTACTTATGCTCTTCAATTCTGATTGGATTTTTAATTGCAATATCAATTTGAGATTCCCCAAATATTTTTCGATTCGTGAAAATTGTTAAGTATTTTTCTAATAAATAGACCTAACTTTAAAAAAAAAAAAAACGTGCGTAGATTCATACAACTATAGTCTACTTGGTCATTTAGAATAAGTTGTATTTTTTCTTATTTATGTGGATATTGTTATCGTAGCTCTTTGTTCCTTCAAGTTAATACTTTACCCTATTTTAATACCTTGCACACGTATCGACAGCGATTTTATTGAACATTTTCCCACAATTTGATCGAGTTTTATAGTGGTAACAAAATAAAATCGTCCTCTCTTGATTTCAACACTGCGGTGCGCGGGAGTTGCATACAAATAAAACGCATGCATTTGCTACAAGCGTTATCCTTGTTTTGATCTGATAATCTCTTTTACTTAAAAAGTAAATGGCACTTGGCACCAAGCTACTGATTTTTAAATTGTATTGAATAAAAATTATTTCGAATCTATACTTTCGTATTTGGTAACTTTTGGTATCACTACCAGTGGTTGCAGCACCTGTGCCACAAGCACCTCAACGGTGCCGTCCAGTTTGTGATGGGTGACCATTCTGACCATTTAAGCGATGTCTATTTATAAGCATCTCCGTGCTTCGGAAGGCACGTTAAGCTGTATATCTATAGATATTAGTCGTTAAGCATAGTCAGAGGCCCTCGGGCGGCTTTATAACAGTAAAGTTGGTCACTTACCTTACCACGTGGTGGAGACTGGCTAGGACATCCTCATAGTTGAGGTAGTAGTGGGACGTATATAGGCTGATGTGTGTGAGGTAGGTATTTAAAATTTTTGACTTTTTAAATTTTCTTAAATCTACTTACTATTCCAAATACGTAGTACATCATGCTCGTTCTAAATCTTTTATTTACATTTCGAGGACGTGGAGAACAGACTGTTAAGGCTATGTTGATGTAGGGTATACTTTTAGTAACATAAGGAATACGTTCATGTAGACACCTAGATTTTTCGATGAAGAAAAGACCATAATTGAATGATACCATTCACCCATTAAGAAAAGCAGGTTGCGAATGAGTTAACATTTCAGGCTTTTATTTCATTCAGCCCATAGAATTGTAAACACGACAAATAACTTTAAAGTGCATTGACTTGCTTAGGGAATAAATACAATTTGCAATTGTACACGTTCCGTGAAACGCGATCGGCGCGCGCGCAGACGTGCCTCTATGTGAATACGGCGGTGATAGCGTTGTACAGAGCTCGATAACTTATGTATAACTACGAACATAACATTCGGCTCTGTCCATACAGATATCCTCGTTACCAAAAATTTTAAAAACGTTAATCTTATATGGAAAACTATTGAATATAAGTATACTTACTATTGGGTAAAAAGGTATTTGGAATTATTTAATTAGTAAGGTTTTAATGACGACTCATTCAGTTTGTATTTGCATTTAACAAGTGAATGAAGTATGGCTAGTTTCAATATTATGCCTACCTTGAACCGAAAGTTAGATAAAGCTAAAAAAGAGTTTTATTTGGCTTTAAATTCCACTAAACGATGCCAGCCCAGGAACTACATCGAAAGTTACATAGCTGTCAGGTTCATAGTAACGGCCGCCAACTCAGTTAGCTTCAGTATGAAACTGACAGTTATCAAATTTTTAGTCAAATGTAGATATGAAAAAAATAATTTTATTTTCAGACCGGGTTCCATATTCTTATTAGTAACAATTTTTAAACTTAACCCATGTTAGTATGTTAAAATTATGTTAAACAATTCTTATAAGTGAGAGGGGACGAACCAAGGCTGGCGTGCAAATTAACCCAGCGATCCAGAATCGGTGAGTCCCACCTGTCGACTAATGCACCCAGAATGCGATTCGTGGTATATCGTAGGCGATTTAGGAAGGAAGCATATCTCTTTTGGACCAGCGCGTACAAACAGTCTGTGTGCGCCTCAGCGAACATAGTAGATGCACTGCAAAATCGCAGAAGCCCGAGTAGCATCCTAAGCGCATTATTGTACCCATTGAACTCGCAGAGCGCTGAATGTGCGCTGCGTAAACGGAACCCACAAGCTGCACGTGTAAGTGACTGGCAATACGCTTTAAAAAGCATGATTTTTACCTTGTCACCACAGAAATATTAAAATATTAAAGCAATATGAAATCTTTATTATAATATTGAAACCAGCTATTATAGATACTCGTTCAATGGCATCATGACAGATTTTTTATACCTGCTGGTGTTAGGTGTGTAAAAATTATCTTAATGTAAAACGTTACTTTTACGATACGTACAACATAAAAGGGTATTACTACTTAATTATACGATGTGTACGTACGGGTGACGTAGGTATTTTAAAGTAATATTTTGATAAACAAATATAAGTTTTGTTCAAACAAAACACCAGAAATTACTTAATTTCAGTCTCTACCTTAGTAGGAAAGAAGAGGGTCTTTGAACATTTGAGCACAGATTACTAAATAGTTACATTTGAGTTTAGAAAGTTATTCGAGAAAGAAAATTTGTGGCTTATTATTTGGAAAGAGGCAACCAAAGTCCGCACAAGTGACACTTGTCACTACTGACGTTTGACATTATGTCGTTGAGTTGAATTTCAAAAAACGCGTCCAGATCTCGGTCATTCAATATTCAATATGTAAAGCGGTTATTCCATCTATTACTAAGAATGTTTCATATATCACGGAACAGATTACAAGATCAATACCATTTTAAAACTTTTACGTGGAAAGAAAACCTTAAAAAGTGACGTAACAAAGAATCCATCATTTTGATAGGCGTTACAATCGATTACGGATTCAGTAAGAATCAGTGATTGTTCTTGAAAAATACTGTAATACAGTTACCTAAACCATGCACTTTGTGATAAGAGCTGGGATTCTTATGCGATAAATCATACCTTTGCATTAGCTAAGTACCTAGATGCAATTTAAGTATATGTGTGACGGTTAGTAACAATAAATTTGACTTATTTCTGACTATATCTGTACAAATATAATTTCTAAACCTTACAATATGTATTAATTTATACAATTTTTTATTTTATTTTTTCTAAATAAGTATACTCGTAAATAGTGTATCGGTACAAGATGATTGTCTGCTTTGTAATAATTATTACATTACAACTTGCTTTTATTTTGATATCGGACAAATGTATTAAAATAGCATTTCATCTTGAAACAATACTCTGCACTGGCTGTATAGAATCAAAATTGAACTTTTTTTATTTTATTTTATTTGGTTAGGTTTGCTTTTACATGTAGAAAGAACTACATGTAGAAATTCCATTCAGTTAACATTTACACACGATAAACAAAGCCACTGATCTTAATTATACTATTGCGTAACATGCCTCATCTGTATATCTATAAAATTAAGTTGCAAAAGTAATTACTGTTTTACTTATTAGCCTTCAGAATTATTCTGAAAGGAAGTCCGATCTAATTAAACACAAAATGCTCTGGCCTTTTGATCACAAAAGCTTCCTAATTACAAACATTCACTACAACTTCATTAGGATTAGTTACAAAATCGGAAACTATTTGATATTTTTATAACACAGTTATCATTGCTCGCGTAATACTCAATTACGCAACGTTTGGAATTCAAAGATATTACTGAAAAATTACGTACAGAAAACATGAAAGAAATGTTAGTCTCATACCAAGTCTTATGTAAAAAGATTTTTGTATTGACGGTCGCTGCAAACGCTGTCACAAAAAAACTTTTAATACTTTGAAAATATAATAATGGATGGACAATGAAGGTACATGTCCTTTACTCGTTCGATAAATAATTAGGTAGAAAAGTTGGTTTTTGGGAGAAAAACTTACGGTACGCGTGGGAGTATATTTTCCCGCACCATTTCGTGAATTTCAGTGTTGTAGTGAGATAAAACTGTTCTTACCTACATGAATCTGTGTAAAAGTACTGTAAGTTACTACAATCATAGACTATCTGCAATGCTCTCATTGTATTGTGCCAGTCTAATTTAATTAAATTTCAAACATAGTTCTCAAAAACGCCAATTACATTATTTACGTAAGTAATTCGTATGTCTGCGCGCAGCTGGCGAGCATATTGCGTAATTCTGACACCGCAATCCATCATCTAATATGGAGCTTCATCAAAAAATCGGAAACATCAACCGCGTAAAATAGTCTGCTTGTAGATTTTAATTATGTAAGAATTTCGTCTACTGATTAAGCTTCATTTGCATAAAGTATTTTGATATAGCTTTCGAGTTTTCATTCATACTCTATTCTATCGATTGGACAATGTTTTAACCATTACCAAACCAAAAGTTGTTTTCATCTAAAAGTATTTCTCTAATTTAATGCGCGCAACTGAAAGGGTTGGGAGGTCAAAATGAATTCTTTCTTCGAATACTTTAACGTAAAAATAAAGCTTATTGAACAAAGTCATCGAATGACATTGACATTAGTTACGCGCGTTTTTTAAAATATGCAAAATTAAATGTATATTTTTCAATATTTCTGAGAGAATTTCTTAATATTTTTTTCCGTAAGAACCTTCTCCTAATAATAACAAATACAACAAAAAAAGAATTAGTGAAATCGGTCCAGCTATTCACGCGTGATGCCGTGACCAAGGAAAACGGGTTTCATTTTTATATATAATAGATAGACAAGACGGTAAATACCGTTTTCGCACAAAGCTTACCTAAGTAGGAATTCAAACAAAAAACAACAATAGGATGTATCTTCGATAACGTATGCGTTTAATCCATCAGTATTGTGCCAGTGGAATTTAAACTGTAGCTTACTTCTTAAACGAGGGTAATGTGTTTCATCGAGTGCGACATCACAAAAGAAAGTAGATAAGGTCCGGTACACACCCGAGCATTGAGATGTGTTGCGCCGATCAGCTACCAAAACGATAATTCAATACTAAAGTGAAGAGAAACGGAAAATTCAATTGAAAAGCTAGGATTTGAAAAAGCTACAATTTTATATGCTTCTAAACAAGGTTTTGAGTAGATCGTTTGAAGGAAAACTTATTGTGCTAACTTCTCCTTACAGTGGCTAAGTCTGGCTGTAATCCATACTAATATTATAAATGCAAAAGTAACCCTGTCTGTCTGTTTGTTACTCAATCACGCCTGAACTACTGAACCAATTTGCATGAAATTTGGTAAGGAGATATTTTGATACCCGAGAAAGGACATGGGCTACTTTTTACCGCGGGAAAATAACGCATTCCCATGGGAAAATTCAAGTGGGTCGATCGCTTTTGCGCCTAAACTACTGAACAGATTTAAATGAAATTTGCTAAGGAGATAGTTTAAGACTTAAGAAAGGACATGATTAGTTTTGACTGCAAACTGGAAAACAACGCATTCCCAAGGGAAAAATTACTTTCCGGGGAATCTAATCGCTTTCGCTCCTTAATTACCAAAGATTTGAATTATATTTGGCTGAAATTGGTATTACGGGATAACAACGCAAAAACTACCTAATGCAGAAGAAGTCGCGGGTAAAAGCTATTTCTAATATCTTCATATAACAATAAATTCAGCCATAGTCAGAAGCGTTGCATCGTTACTGTGTATCGAACCTTAGCAAGTTGATTAGATGAGTGTAGCATCAAACGACAAAATGGATGAGTACATTACACTTATAGATGCTTTGAAAATATCACGATGATCGAGCATGAGTTGTGGTGAAATCGGGCCTGAGTAATGATTTTATTGTATTCCATCCGAGATCTTAATGTCTTTTTTATTTAGCGATGTTTATCTAAATAACTGTGGTAGTTTGACCGCATTCATTTGTGTTTTCCTAGATTTGTTTTCTTTTTGTTGATGCGGGTAATATTGTTAATTTTAAGTCGAACGCTGATTGCATGGCAAATCGTAACTAAAATACTTAGTAAGTTTCTATATTCTTAGCATGAACAACGCAAATTTCTCTGAAATGTGAAATTAAAACACACTAAATGAATAAAACGAACTGTCACAGGCGGGACTCGAACCCGCACCTCTTACAAGCCGGGCGATTGGTCTACCGATTGAGCTACCGTGACACTCCTCATCGGTCCGAATTTCTTTAAGTGCTCTTTAGGCTGCAGCCAGCGATGATTCATCACTATGAACATGATGATGATGATTATGTTTTGGTAAGATACCTACACCATCCGAATGAAACACCTTTACAGCTGTTTAACAATCGCCCGGCTTGCGAGAGGTGCGGGTTCAAATCCCGTCTGTGACAGTCCGTTTTTTCTTTAAGTGTGTTATAATTTCACATGTTGTAAAATACTTAGATGCCAAGTAATAATTCGAAGTTACTAATTAGCTTCGCTACCATGGAAAGTGTTATGGTATTGGTATAAGTGTAGTAACTATTTAGTAATCTGTGACTCAACCCTCAACATCGTATACATAATTTATTTTATTTAAAAGATTTTATTGAAAGCTTTGCGCTATGCAAAAATGTTAAGGGGGTGGTTATTATTTCACATAACATATCTTTTTATTTTACAATAAAACAGCTTACAATTTTGCCAGTAGATTGATTAAAAATAGTCTTTAAGTCACTTTAAATACAAGTTTAATATACGTCACTTAGGTTACGGCAGTCGCCTGGCTCTCGACATGAAATCTCATGAATCAGCCGGCCACAAATTCCTCAGTCTCTTTCATATCTTTGGAATGGAAATTCTTGTACATCCGGAATCGTTGAGAAATTGGAAATAATGAACAAGGTCATTGCACTTAATGGTTATTTTTCCTCAACTGACTGCAGTAATTATATTAGGGTTTATCTACATTTAATACATATTTTTCAGATATTGCTTTGTTTGTATATAGTTTGTAAGTTTTTTTGATAAATCAAATTTAACTTGAAAAAGGTATCAAAGTTTTTGAGAGACATTGAATAATTTTGACTTCCATAGATTTTGTGTCAAAATATTACGGTACTATAATCAAAGTTTAGCATAACAAACGAATTAGCTTGCCATATATAGAAAATGTTATCTGTTCGAGTTAGGAACAGGATATTTCGCGTATAATTTAGCGAATGATATAATTTATGTTAATGTCCGAGAATACCGCGGCATTCCAAGTTTTATTGTCATCGAAAAGCCTTGGTGGCATATCTGCTTTGATTTGCATAGCTTAGTATACCTTAAAACCATTGACTGCGAAACAGTAATATTCAAGACCATGAGATCAGTATGAGACAGAAATATATCACATAGAAAAACATCTTCTATTTTCCGTCTTTCATTTGTATTATGCCTTTTGATTGACTGATAACATTATTTTATTTTAAATCTGATAATAACTAAAATGATACTGAAGATAGAAGATAAAGCAAAAACTTTCATTCTATTTATGGACAACAAAAGTAAATCTTTCTTAAAAACAAAAGTAAGGCACTTGACAGACTAATGCGCTCGACCATCGCCGTGGGTGCGCGCGCGCAGCGGAAGCGGCGCAGGATGTTTCAGATATCTTCGTCATTGTCTCGCATGTGTGGGACGCGGGTCACGAGGAACATCGTGCTGTGTTTGCCGGTCTTTATGTGTGTGTGGTTTGCAGTTCGCTTCGTGCAGTCATTATGAGACATTAAGAGATATTCTAAATATAAATATAAATTTTACTTTAGTGACGTATCCCGATAGGTGGTTTCGCCGTTAGAGGCTTCATTCCAAATATAAGTGAATTGCAAGTATGATTTAAGCAATACATTTGACATTATTGGATCAGAGATCGGACCTGAGAACTTAAAAAGGTAATTAAACAGTTTAACACTGGTTTGTTGTTCACCACATTGCTGTCTTGCTGAGTCCTATCATCCATGGCCATAGGTGCCGTAAAGGTCTGTCTCCCAATGGACGTGGTTCGGAAACTTTTCGCATATTTACGCATTATATGATTACCTGCATGACATCACTTTGACTCGTGAGTTTTATGACTCGTGATGCAGTAGTGCGATAGCGGATGCTACAAGAACTTCAAATATAACGCTAAAATAAAGGCAGACTCTTTTTTCTGTTTATAAAAGTAGATATTTTACCTCATTAACATACTTGCTACTTTATACAATAGGTGTTATCACTTTTGCTCCTGTATTTCAAACACATTGGAAATTCCGATTGTATAAATTTAATCCAGCTAAGTATTATATTGCTATAAACTTGAGTTCTTGGCACCGACCTTGCCTTATCGCGTATTTGCCAACGGAGTGGCGTAGCATTAGATAAAGAACTATACAACTACAATCGGCATTAAAATGTATGATAGCCAAAGAACCTTATTCGTTTGTAACAAGAACACATTTTTCAAGGTGGATGCACATTTTTGAGGATGACTGTATATACGAGAGGTGTGACAGCATTTTGAACAATAAAATAAATAACTTTCGACATCATAACGCTGTGGTCAGTGGGGTTGCGAAATATGACCTTATAAGTATGCCCAGAAAAATGATGGGACTATTGTACTCAAATACCATTGCAAATTAGATACATATTCAACATAATAATATGACCGCATTGAATAAAAGGTTCTTACTTGTTATTGGATAAATGAATGACGTTTTTATGCATGCTTCGCAATACTTAACACGGCTCTTACCTTTCTTGTACCTATCACCTACTCGTAACATCTTGCCAGTTCTCACAATGTACTTATTGTTCGACAAAAAATTATATAACAGTTCACTCTCAGGCACATTATGTTTATTTTTAAATTTTATTTAATGTTACTTATATAGCTCTATCTTTTTAAGGAAGAGCAGTAACTCCTGGCACAGGCTTTATCAAGCTTAAAAGGAGATACTGGCCACATCTTGTAAGGCTTATCTTTGTAAAAGAAAAATATATATTTTGTATTTTGTACTTGTATATATCTGTATTGAAAAGTTCTGGGTTGGAGACCCTTCGACCATTGGCGCAGCGTCCTACGCTGTTGTCCACCCACAAGATGGACAGACGATCTTGTAAAGATCGCAGGATCACACTGGTTGCAGACCGCTTGTGATCTGCATCTATCGATGTGGAAAACTGTGGGGAAGGCCTATATGTTCAGCAGTGGACGTCCTTTGGCTGATAATGATGATGACGATGATATTAGTATTGATATTTAATTTTTTATCGAATATCATCGCTTACTTTTACTAAAATTATCTGACTTTGTTATCATGTCATTGCCATGTAAACCGTGACGTCATACCAGTTTTGTTGTTATGATAATGGGTTGATATTTAATGCTGGTATTGTTAAATGAGATTTGTATTTTACTTCTCAAGATGTTTGTCATTTTTCTACACCGAGACTATGGCAACGGAAGCTCTTCCCAGGATGTTCTTTGTCTGATTGAATTACATTTATTTATTCATTCACTCCAGTTCTTTATTAAGACTTCTGATCGGCCATTAACTTTTTAGTAAAGGAAAACCGGAGCAACTATCTCATTTCGATATTCGTCTGTGAGAAGGACAGGAACAGCTAATAGCTTCATTAATTCTAGTCTGAATGTCTGCGAAGACGATTCAGCATACTGATGATGAGAAAGACACGACGAAAATTTAAATGGAGATTTGATTATAAATGAGCTTTTTGTTATACCTGTTCGACACGCCTAAAGATAAGTTTGTATTGATTTTGATTGATTTACCTAAAATTTTTGGGAATCCAACGTTTTTATTCAAGTCTAAGAATTCAACAAGGCGATGTATTGTTCATAACAGGATTAGGGTGATAGGATTACATTAGATAGTCTAAATGAGTTAGAAATGTTTCAAAAGCTCATTGCATTAAGTACTGAAGCATGTTGCAACTGAGGAATCAATCTTGTTTTCGTTTTGCAAGGATTTTTTGTTAAGATTTATTGCATTGTTTTGAAAATGTTCGTGAGCTTAATATGATTCGGTTCTATTATTTGGCTATTTGTCAATCATATTGTTCACTATCCAATCATGTTCTAATGTCGCGCACGCCAATCCAATTCTTATAGCCTAGATCTTCAGGTAGAGAGGAATATGAGATGTGAAATGAAATAATATTCGTTTATTTGCAAGTAAAGATCTAAATGTTATTGTAAATTAGTACAAGTATGTGACATGGTGTGTCAGTAAAGCCAACTTTGGGTTTCATAAAAATTAATAACACTGAATTTCATTCAATTGCTTATATTTTGAATAACATGGTTGTAGATTGGGCAAGACTTTTATTGATTTGTGGATTTTTAGACGAAGCCGTTTTTGATTAGGGACATCGGCCAAAACAACAGACAATAAACTGCAGAGTGGTCCGCGGAACGATGATGATTTTTGAGTGTGTTAGTTCAAGTACATCTTTACTGAGCGCTGCGTTTTCATTTTCATCTTCTGTGTTATATCCTACTAATGTTATAAACGCGAAAGTTTAAAATGATGTTTGTAACTCTTTCATGCCAAAACTACAGGACCGATTTAGAACAAATGGGGAACAAACGTAGACTTTAACATGGAATAACTATGAGTTATTCCTACTACTTAGTTACTTTTTATCCCGTAAACCTCCAAGGTTCCTGTGGGATACGTATATACGTTTTATGCGGGGTGAAACCGCAGGGCTCATCTAGTTAAATAATAAAGAATACGTCGTCTCAAAGCTTCAATTAAATATGAAAACCAACATTAGCCTTTTTCCTCTGCGCAGGAGTCGCCCGAGGTGCGGATGGCGCTGCCGCTGCCGCGCGCACCCGACCCCTCCGCGCTGGCCGCCTACTGGGCCGAGTACGAGGACCTGTGCCGCCAGATCAGCGCTGGACATCATCTGGATGACGACGACAATCATTATGAAGGTCAGTGTCTAACTACGTTTAAGGAGCTAGGGCGCGCGCCGAACCCCGCCTCGATGGCCGGCTCAGGTTACACCAGTGGTATACAGTCGCCGCCGGCTGCCTCGTTGGTGTAGTGGCAACGCTTCTGCCTTACATCCGAGAGGTCCTGGGTTCGAATCCCAGGTCGAGTCAAAATTGTTTCTTAGATTTTCTGTCATGAATTTCTCAAAAACAGCGCGGAGTCGGGAAGTTGGCGGTGTTACACCTCCGTGCCTCGGAAAGCACGTTAAGCCGTTGGTCCTGCGCCTGATCTCTCTCCGGTCATGTCGGATTGCCGTCTCACTGAACTTTGAGAGTGATGGAACAGTGAGTGCACCTGTGTATTGCGCTCACACTTGTGCACTATAACATCTCATGCTTAGTTGGCTGATCTCTGTTGAGATTGGCCGCCGTGGTCGAAATCCGGCAGGAGGACTATTACTATTTTTACCGTTGTCGCCGCGTTTCGTGACTGTGAGCCATTAAAGATCGGATTCCTTGAGACGCTGTCTCGCAAGTGTGGCCTGAGCCTAAATCTAAGTCTTTGCCTAGGTTCTTCAAAAGCTTTAAAACGCGTATTACATATCATTACACATGATATTACGAGTATTTCCCACCTGGCGCGATGATATGATAATGACGGCGCGCTAATCGTTCAGCCATGGAACGCAAATTCATTTAAACTCTACGAAACCACAAAGAATCTACAATCAGTAGGTTCCCTACCAACATAATGGTACGAGATTACAGATACGCTTACATCTGAAATTCAAAGTGAAACTGTTTTATGTGATTTGTTTCTTTCTGTGTTATCAATCTTATTAAAACCTATTAATTGGTTTGATTAAAGCGCTATTCAAATATCTAACTAACTTCGCATTTTTGACAGAGTTTCGTTGACATAGAAGATCTAGCTATAGGTTAGTCACCTATGTATGTACCTAATTATTTGATAAGTAAGTATATATAAAACTGATCATTTGTTCAAATTACCGTCAAATCTGATCGTGATACATCTGTTTTCAATTACACTTGATAGTTATGAGACCGCCAAATCAATAACAATTGCATTGGTGTCACTTTACGTGCTGTTTCGATCTTTCAATTGTTACTTGCACTTTGATCTCACTGAACCATCTTGTCATGAGCGAATGCTCTATGAAACAATGCGCTTGCGCACAAGTTATCATCGCATGATTGCCACAAACGTAACGCGTTTCACAACCGTTTCGAAACGACTGTTTGTTGCATTGATCAATCGGTTAACATGATGTGATAAACATCGGTTAACAAACCTTAACTAGTAATTAAATTAGAATTATGACCCTCATTTGCTTGTTTACTTAGGATGAAATATTCTATGGGAAAGAACCAGAGAGATGTGGCAACTATAACATTCTTGAGAGATTTGTTCATACTTTATTACTGTTAAACCATTATAGAGATAACTGTACACTTAGCTCTGCCTCGAAACGACTCGAACAGTTGGTAAAGTTAGTAAGAATTTTGTGGATTTCAATAATATTTTTTTTTAATTCGTCTCTGATTTTGGCATTTAAACATGAAGCCTGGTAAGTGTTAGCTTTACAGTGTAAGTAATGCTTAAAATAAAATACATATTTTTTTTATGACAGATAGTGTTTTGCTGCTAATAAGTTTAGGTATGATTCCGCCCAGTTTGACCCTTATTCCGCCCAGTTCGACCCTTATTCCGCCCAGATCTAACATCTGCGGCAAACTGTACCCGCGATTCGTGACTGTGAGCCATTGAAGATCGGCGATTCCATGACACGCTGACATGCAGGTGTGGGCTGAGCCTGAAATTTCAAAAGCTTTAAAACGCATACTACGCGTACCCTTTCTCCTCTTTCCTTACGACTCTTTATATTTCACAACAATCACACCAATTCTTTAGTCCCAAATTAAGCTACGAGGCTTGTGTTATGGGTACTGGACAACGGATAAATGTACTTAATTACTTTTTTTTTTGTAAATAAATACATATTATACATAGAAAACACCCAGACCAGTACAAACACACATGTTCATGCACACATATGCTTGTAATGTGCGAGGATCGAACCCGCGACCCTTGGTTTTAGAAGCCCGACATGTAGACCACTGTACCAAACGGTCGTCAACGACTTGAATGATCAATTGCAGGCTTTACAAGTTTACTAATGGTATAATATAGGTAGTAATAGAGTCCGTGTAGCCCAGGCTGGGCTAATTGGCCGGTAATCTGAGCCTGGGCTAACGAACCTATTAACCTTGATTGGACTGATGTTATTTATGCTCTGCACTGAGAGTAATTTGCGGTTAGAGAAAGTTGTGATCTGTAGATTTTATTCAATGTAAGGTTTTCGTATGGGGCATGTGTATCGGGTGCTCGTAAAATTGAGTTACTTTATTTTTTAGCAATAACAATGCAAATTTCTTCTTAAAATGTTTAATTGGGAGAGCGATGGCCCGGCTTGCGAGAGGTGCGGGTTCCAGTCCCGTCTGTGGCTGCTCATTTTAAGTGTGTTTTAATTTCGCATTGCTCGTAAAATTGTTGAATATTTATTTGTCCAGTTACAGTTTGTTGAGTTAGTTTTTACACCTAAAGTGTAAGCATGAAAAAAACTTTCTCTAAGTCAACCGTAGGGCCAAGCAAAATTGTGAAAAGTTCACGAATCACGTGTGAAAAAGGTGTCTTCATTAAAATGCATATCAATAAATAACCCAAAGATAAATTAACATACATATTTTAAACTACTGTGTCTTTACCACAGCAATATTGTTCAATATTGTTTGATCTTTTTTTTAACAAACACACCAATTACCTAGCCCCAAACTAAGCGATATATTGTGGCTAGAATAACGGATAGAAATACTAAAATACATATAAAAACATTCACACTCAACTCATCACACAAACATTTGCCCCTAGCAGGATTTGAACCCGCAACAGTCGGTTTTGAATTCTGAACCTCAGACCTCTAGACCAAAGCTGCCGTCATTGGACTTCTTTCTAGTTTTAAAAATAAACCTTGATAAACTCCTTCAAACTACTGTTTATTAAACTCAGTCGGAAAAGTCATCAATATTGTTAAGAATTTTTTTTCTGGCATTCAAATGTAAGTTGTGACATTTCCCCGAAGCACTTGTCTTAAGTCTGGTGGCGTAATTTGGTTGACATTTACGTGTCGTCGCGGCCTTGATGTGGGCTTGAGGTGGCGACCAGTTCTTAAGACCACTTGCTTGCGTGCACGCACCCGCGTGGTGCCACCCACCTGTTGTGCCCTACTGTGTATGCTTGTGACTCAGGTAACAAATCTACACGTCTCTGTCACTCACAGTAAATTGACGAGATGTGCGAACGCGATAGTTAATGGATCGCGGTTGAGTCTTAGCACTGCACGCAAACGAGTTTGGTCAATTGCTTTGTTTAAAAGTGGATTCTAATATAATATAATATAAAACAACATCACATATGATCTGACTCTGTGGTAAGTAGCTTAAGCACTTGTGTTACAGATATCAGAATCAAGAGCGGTATTACAGATAAACTTAAATAAATACATATAACACCTAGACCAGTACAAACAGACATGTTCATGCACACAAATGTTTGTACAGTGCGGGGATCGAACCCGCGACTTCTTGGTTAATAGTCAACATCTTGACCATTACACCAAAGTGGTCGTCAAATTCTTTTACAAAGATTTATATTGAGACGTTCACTTAGAAATCGCAGATATCTTGTTCAAAGGGCCGAAGTAGATAAGTTATATAGTCATCCTTTAGGACCTCAATATACTTACCTATTTAATTTAACACATAGAACTAACTAGGTATCTTCTTCATAGTTTTACTGGGATTCAAACGTTTAATGCTCTAGTCTAGTGACCGACATAGTGGACACTGTAATACCTATTTGAATATGTATAAGTATATCCTCTATAGCACTTTAACGAAACGAAAAGGAAATCCTCTTCCAATGATAGGTACTTAAAATACTTCGTAATTCCTCAAAACGACAAAATGTCGTAATGTGTTTTTAAATGCTCACAAACTCGCCGGTCCAAGCAATTTACATGTTTAATGCATTACAGTACAGACGACATCAGCTAATCAGCTTGATCCAATTCACACAGATTTGACGCTACAAATTTTACTTAATCACAGAAATAATAGTTCGTCGTAAAATATCACTACTTAGAAGAGTTAGAAGCGACGAACATATGCAAGACGTACACACCTAAATAAATCGGAAGTCTTAAATTTTTATACATACATGTTTATTAGGTATCTTTATATTTTAGCTAAACAGATATTGGGTACCTATTCCTTGTTCAAAGCTAGATGTTAGATCTCATAAGTAGATATTTCGCTTTTTATTCACATTATTGCATTACAGTTTAAAGCTTAGCTACGAGTATTATTGCGTAAAGGTTGTCTTAAAGAGATCGCTACAAGCGATAAGACCACCTAAATTGTACATCTTTCTTTGTTAAACTTGTCTGTAATATTGTTTTGTATTGTACAATAAAGTGTTAATATATCAATCTATCTATTCCGTCCTATCTAACATAAATAATTCACTCTTTTTCAAATTGACACATTTCAGGTCTATCAAGTCACAAATTGTAGGTATAATTCACACGTTCACAAAACAGGACTGCGTTTTCCGGCGATTATACCAACAGCAATCGAGACGCGATTGTCAATTCTAGTATTCGGTAAACAATCGAGAGTTCGAATGACAATAGCTACGGTCGGCCACAATCGATTACGTCATACGCGAAAATGCAGGTTTTGTTCTATTATTACGGTAGTTCATAATAGAAGTTAAGTAAATAGGCTCGCGATTAAAACAATCGCGAGAGGAGGAATTTTTAGACTCTGTATGGAGGGGTTTTGATAAGAACTGCATACAACTCTTGCTAGATACCTACTGACTATAATTTTAGCGTTAACAATTTAACAAGGCAAATTTCTTTCAAATGTAAAATTAAAACACACTTAGGTATCTTCTTTTATCAATGTTGTGGAACATTGATAAAAGAGCCCAAAGAGCGCTTAAAGAAATTCGGACCGATAGTAAGTATCACGGTATCTGAATAGGAAGAGCAATCGCCAGACTTGCGAGGGGTGTGGGTTCAAGTCCCGCCTGTGGCAGTCCATTTTTCTTTTGAAAAGAAAAGTTGCTTCTAAATATCATCATCATCATCATTATCAGCCAAAGGACGTCCACTGCTGAACATAGGCCTTCCCCACAGTTTTCCACATCGACCGATCACAAGCGGTCCGCATCCAGTGTGATCCTGCGATCTTTACAAGGTCATCTGTCCATCTTGTCGGTGGACGTCCTACACTGCGCTTTTGGTCGAAGGGTCTCCAGTCCAGAACTTTTCTGCCCCAACGGCCATCAGTTCTTCGCGCTATGTGCCCTGCCCATTGCCACTTGAGCTTACTGATTCTCAAGGCTATGTCGGTTACCTTAGTTCTTCTACGTATCTCCTCATTTCTGATTCGATCTCGTAGAGAAATACCGAGCATAGCCCTCTCCATCGCTCGTTGTGCTATCTTGAGCTTCTTTATAAGGCCCATAGTCAGAGACCATGTTTCGGATCCGTATGTCATCACTGGTAACACACACTGGTTGAAGACTTTCGTCTTCAGACACTGAGGTAATTGAGACGAGAAGACACTCTTGCGCAATTTCCCGAACGCTGCCCAGCCGAGTTGGATTCGTCGATTGACCTCTTTCTCAAAGTTGGACCTACCTAATTGGATTACTTGTCCCAGGTAGACGTACTCGTCAACAACTTCGAGAATTGAGTCCCCAACAGATACCGGAGTGGGTACAACACGGGAGTTCGACATAATTTTCGTCTTATCCATGTTCATTTTAAGACCCACTTGTTGGGATACTCGGTCAAGGTCTTCGAGCATATTGCCCAGATCATCCAGCGTCTTTGCCACGACGACTATATCATCGGCAAACCGGAGGTGTGTAATGTATTCGCCATTAACGTTGATGCCGATTCCATCCCATTCCAGGAGTTTGAAGGCGTCTTCCAATGCCGCTGTGAACAGTTTCGGAGATATAACATCTCCCTGTCTCACACCTCTCCGCAATGGAATCGCCCTCGTGTTCTGCTCCTGTACTCGGACCGACATGGTGGCTTCTAAATATACTATATATTTTTGTAGTAATTAGTACTCGTAGGTATGTGCGTTAATAATTGTAATTTATATTTTATTTAGTAAGTAGGTAACCATTTTACTTGCATTTTCTTTTTCTCTCTCTATATGTGCATTGCTTGTATGTTCTCTGTTTGGACCTGTGGTTGACTGGTAGAGAATGTCTCCGGCAAGAAATCCACCATTGTACTCAAGTTTGTGCAGAAGTTTTTAAATAAATAAATCATCATTCCTTTCGCAAACTTTAATGATCTGCAAATAAGTATTATTCCACGTAAGTTGTGTCTGATTCGACTCGGGTACGACTCTTTATTGAAATATTTGTGCGTCTTTCGTCTTACATGATTTTTTATGTTGTTTCTAAATATCCTTGAGTACCAAACAACCTTACATGGACGATGATAAATAACGAAACTTCAATTTACATAATATCCAATGATATGTTTGTCACTTACCAAAGTATTAACATCTGTCCAATATAATGTTCTGATTTATTATATTCTCGTTTTCCTGTTCATTTGAATAAAGCAGCAATTTCCATGGACATTTAAACAATTTAATTTACTGACGTAGAGACATTATTGCATATTTTTAGCATGTTATTGTTAAAAGACACAATGATATGCAAAATAATTAAGATAAAAGTTACTTCTTTAATATATTTGACAAATAATTGTAATGCCCTGTATCGATTATATTATATATGGTCGGTAACAGTTCTAAAAAACACGAAATTACTTTATTACCTACCTTGGAAATTACTTCTAAATAAACACTGGGTCCAATGAACCCGTTATTATAATATTTTTTTATTTCTATCTCTCTATTCTAATTTAGATGATACTTATTCAACGACTACTTTGGTGTAATGGTCAAGAAGTTGACTATTATCTAAGATAATTAAGCAAACATTTGTGTGCATGAACATGTCTGTTTGTACTGGTCTGGTTGTTTTATGTATTTATTGAAGTTTATTTGTAATACCACTGTTGATTCTGATATCTGTAACACAAGTGCTTAAGCTACTTACCACGGAGTCAGATCAATGTATGTGATGATGTTCTATATTTATTTATTTATTATCCATTCAACTTGTGATAAATGGCGTAATGGTTGCGTTGTCGCATGCCGCGGACGGAATGCGAGGAATCCGCTGCCTTCCTGCTGCAAGCGATTGTTGCCGCGACGATGGGCCTATTAATGGCTCTTAGATAGATAGATTGCCGTCGAATGAGGATCTAAAATAGATAAAGGTAGAAGGCTCAGCACAAAATGGTCAAGAAGGCGTTACGCTTAAAGCTATAACAAAGGAATGTGAGCTATCCACATACGAGTATAAGCATCGGGCTAAGTTGCATTATTGCTGGGATATCGTTATTTATGCTAAACGTCGAGAGAGGTCCTAATACTGAAAAAATACCCTTAGACAATGTGATTAAAGGTCATATCGTGGTTCTTCAAACTAAAGTACAGACAATGACACATCAGGATACCCAATTTTGTTAACCCTGACCTGCTGTCCTGTGTACTTATGAGTTTAATAAATTGAAAATATATTAAAATATAATAATATGTGTAAGTTAGTTTATTTAATAACGGTAAATATTTAATAGTTTGTACATACTAAGTAATTTCATTGGAGAGTGTTTTCTTGTTTCGTACTTTTTAGAGCGTGTTTTTAAGTAGTCGGGTGTTAGTTTTTAAACTTTATTTTTATTTAACATATTTTGGAGTTCTAAATAGGTTAATCTTGGGTTCATTGATTTCTCAATCTTTCCAACTCCTCGAACGATCTTTGGTCATGTGGATTCTTTAGTAATTTGCTAGATTCCAGTGAACTAATCCATAATCCATCTATGGATCTTACTCTGCTAAGAGCCACATATATAGTCGGGTAAAAAAGATGTGAATTATATACAATCAGCCCATGAATACAGGTTAAGTCACAAGCAAATGCTAGTAATATATATATATTCAAAATGTACAAGTAAAGCGCTTTCAAATGATACCAAACACGGCATATTTATCTTAACTTTATTTTTTTACTTCGTATGTTTTGTCCGCCAGAGGGCGCCACATTAGATTTTGTGAAATCCCATATAGCCTATAACCAGCGGACAATTAAGACGCTTCTAATGATATGTCATTTGTCGAATTCTGATAAGTAGTTTAGAAGTTACGAGGGAACAGATGAACAACCATACCCACATACATACATACATACATACAGGTCAAAATCATAACCCTCCTTTTGCTTCGCCGTAGTCGGGTAAAAAAAAGTTATAATAATAATATTAGTCCTTCTGGCGCATTTCGACCACGGCGGCCAATCTCAACAGAGATCAGCCAACTATGCAGGAGATATTATAGTGCACAAGTGTGAGCGCCCTACACACGTGCACTCACTGTTCCATCACTCTCAAAGTTCGGTGAGACGGCAATCCGACATGACCGGAGAGAGATCAGGCGCAGGTCCAACGGCTTAACGTCCTTTCCGAGGCACGGGCATGTAACACCGCTAACTTGCCGGCTCTGAGCTGTTTTTGAGAAATTTATGACAGAACATCTCAGAAATTTTGGCTCGACCTGAGATTCGAACCCAGGACCTCACGAATGTAAGGCAGAAACTTTGCCACAACACCAACGAGGCAGTAAAAAATATATATATATAAACCTACCTTAATGATTTTTTCATTCTAAATACACACGTCCACTCTGGAATTGTTTACTAAGTGTTTGTTGGCTTTGGGCTAAAGATTCACGAGGCAGATCTACTACGTTTACCGATACTGTGGCGAAGGTTCGATTATTCGGCATTAAGAAAGCAATCGGCCGGCACTTTCTGATCGCCCTCCACATTCCTCGTCCGACTGGTTTCTCAGCAGACGTTTTGACATAAGATCGCGATCAGCAGGGTTACCTGGTAACTGTCATTTTCACCACATAACTAAAAATTCAGTCAGTTTACAACAGTCTTTCCTTCAAATTTTGCTGCTTTGTAAAGCTTTTGTTGAGCAGGGTTACCTGGTAACTGTCATTTTCACCACATAAATGAAAATTAAGTCACTTAACAACAGTGCTGCCGTCAAATTTCGCTTAACGTTGCAAAGCTTTTGTTGTATGTAGTAAATGGGAAAGACTGTAATTTGGATTACAGACCCAACTCTCGCAAAATTTACTACAAATTGATTTCATTATGGTCACTTTTATTTTGGCGGATGTTGGTAACTAGAGATGGGCCGAGTACTTGGTTACTACTCGGTACTCGGCGTACTCGGTGTTTTTTTTATGCTCGTACTTGGCCGAATAAATCGGTTCAAGTAACGAGTAATCGGTTAAGTTAATTTAATAAACAGGTTGTCTGGAGTAAGTTTGCGAGTGGCCAACTGGAGGAATAAAACTTGCCAATTGATCATAAACTAAAGACAATGAACGAGCCGCTAATCCGGTGTTTGTCAATTACTATTGGTTATTACAAGACAGCCAGGCCGCTGCGGATCGCCAAATTATACTGTATGTAATTCAATGATTATATCATAAAAACAAATACATAACATGTTGATTAGGTACGTAAAGATTTATTAATCCAAAATTACAGTAGGTATTTTAAAAAATAGTCAAGTGCGAAATAAAAGTGCGGCTCTAATTAAACCGAGTAACTCGGCCGATTACTCGGTATGACAAGGATTAAACCAAGTAATACTCGGTACTCGGTTACTCGGTAAAACTACGCGGCCCATCTCTATTGGTCATCATGGTTACGGAACGAACAAAATCATTTTCAATATAAGGCAGATCCACCATCACTTGAAGCTTTCACACACGGACCAAGCACACGGAACTTAAAAGTTATGCACTCGGTAATAAATAATACTCCACTTTTTAAAATAATATCTCTTTTAATTGTATTCTTACCGATACACTAATTGCAGTAATTGCATCATAGTTATATAATGTGCAAATTCGTGAGTATTAAAAGATGATTATACTTAGAGTTCGTAAATTAGTTTCTTTAATTTAACGTAATTTAATTATATTCTACTTAGCCTCTCGTTATAATGATCAAATTATATCACAGTTATTGTGTTGTAATAACGAACAAGCAGCAAAATTTAATTTGGATTATCAATTTGGCAAGCTATAAAAATTGCCGGTTTTAATAAGTGTGAAACCTGTCATTAGACCAGCTAACAAAATGTTATCATTGTTGTCTTTCTTGCTATTTATTCACATTTCAGGTAGATTTAATAAAAAACTGGCAATTCACAAAAATTAAAACGGTACGTCGTGTACATTTTTTTGGGGTGGAAATTACACTCTGATTGGCCGGACAGAGGATTCTGTGACGCTCTCCGCTCCAGTGGGGTGAGGCCTACCTACTAAAACAACCAACTCGTTGCCATGTCTCCGTGTGAGGTAAACCGGTGTAGCTAGGCTTTACCCAAACAGTAGCCCAACACCGTCTTTTCTGACTGCCTCCTTAGTGTAGTGGCAAAGTTCCTGCCTTACATCCGAGAGGTCCTGGGTTCGAACCCCAGGTCGAGCCAAAATTGTTTTTGAGATTTTCTGTCATGAATTTCTCAAAAACAGCTCGGAATCGGCAAGTTGGCGGTGTTACACCCCCGTGCCTCGGAAAGCAAGTTAGGCCGTTGGTCCTTCACCTGATCTCTCTCCGGTCATGTCGGATTGCCGTCTCACCGATCTTTGAGAGTGATGGAACAGTGAGTGCACCTGTGTATTGCGCTCACACTTGTGCACTATAATATCTCCTGCGTTGTTGGCTGATCTCTGTTGAGATTGGCCGCCGTAGTCGAAATCGGCCACTAGGACTATTACTATTAATTACCCTCTGTTCGCTGCGAAGAACTGTCTTTGGACCAGCACTCGGATTGTAAGCGGTTATACCGCAACTTTTTATTTCATTTAAACTTGAAAGCTTGCGCACTATAGATGCACATGTGTAAATATACGTTAACTACAATATAACTTTAATAACTACACGTATAACTTTAGTTATGGTGGCTTTGGCATTAAGTAAGTAGGTCGGATTATTCATTCGGACCTCGATACGATCTTTAAGATGCAAGTGGATGCGGTTGCATTCATTCATGAGCGACAAGCCCTTATCTCAGGGCTATCAATTTTTTTTATTAGTTGTTTGGAATAAAAGTTCCTAAAAAGGTAAAGTATGTACATATTGAATCATGAAAAAATACATACTTAAGCAAGGAATACAAAGTGTAAGTTTATTGTTGCTTCATTCCATTGACTTATCTACATTCGTGGTCTGAGATTTTTATTCACCACTTTTAAGAAAAAAACTCTGACTTCGCGAAAGTTTATTATGGTAGGATCGGAACTAACCAAAGGGATTTGAACAACTGGACAACTCGATTTGACTGAATTCTTGCAGGAACACATGACCTGCTCAGGTGGGCAAGCACGAACATTATCGTAACGTTTTCGTGTCGTTCAAACGTCAGAAACTGACCGTTTCTCCATACAAATTGACAAGTTAACGAAAGGTAAAAGCTACGAATGCGTTACAATAGTTGTTCGTGCGGGGGAGCACGAACAACTATTGTACACTATTGTACAGGCTGCATGGTGTAGTGGTTAGCAACTTGCAAAGTCAGCATAGCATAATATTTCGCATTTTTTTTAAACTACATAGCATTGGCAACCCTGCCTGGATTCTGACAAGGCGGCCGAGTAACGGAAGGGCCCTACTCTGCAATTACCGGACAATGAGATCGGAATTATGTTGCGCCCGCGCATAAACGACGACCGAACACGTTTGAGATGTCTTATAAGGCGCATAGCAGATGAGCTCGGACCTCCGTGTAGAACGGGTAACAGCGGGCTGGGGGAAACTAGGAAGTAACTTAAGATGTTTGTAATGTCTCGAGTAAATAGAGCCATTTTTGTTACTAAACAAAAAAACTGCCTTTTGGCGTAAGCTGTATTCAGATTCTACAAATAATAGCGGTTGATTTCGACTTTATCGTTAGTACTATACACTCACTAAACACCCTGATAAAGACGCATCCTAAACCTTGAGTTTGTACAGTAGAGAGCTTAAAAATAATCTGGCGGTGAAACTTAGTATTTTAATCCACTGTTTTAGAAAGAGAAATGATTCACAAACCCGTTACAGAACACCAAGCCGCACTAAATTAAGGTCATTGCCGACGCCCTGCCGTCTAGTGAAACATCACTCACATTTCCCATCAAATTATTTTATGGTTCATCTCCTAAGCGTGAGCGGAAGTGGGCAGAGAAATTCCGTGAAAAAATCGCGTGTCACCGCCGGTGACCTGTGCATTCTGATTTGAATTGGTAATACGTGTTAACTTTACCGCGGCGCCTGCGCATGTAGGGCTGCTGATCGTAAAACTGTAGTATTGTCAGCTATAATGACAGTCCAAAAGTATACTTTTACTGAAATTGATAGACGCAATTAAACTAAAAAGTGTTTTATCTGTGTGAGGGAGAGAGACAAAATTTAGAGTTTCTACTATATTAACCAGTAACCTGGGTTTATTTTTGGTTATTTACGGTATAACAATTTATATTAATAACGGAGGTATGTTTACAGATGTAAAGGATATTCATACTTTTGTGCATGGAAGCTTTATTGCAAAGTACCTTACATGATAGTGTTGCTAAAAAATCCCAACCTATTGGTATTACCAACGTCACCCAGCTTACCACTTACTTCAGGGCTTGATGACGATTGAACTTGGTTTTTGGTGTAAGAGCAAGCAGCAAGACTACCTGATGCCTACATAATATTTCAACGTATTTATCTGTGGTAAATTAATATATATGAACTAGCGGACCCGGCAGACGATGTCCTGCCTATTTTAGAAATGATTTTAAACTATTTCCTCACCGTTTAAACCTGTCCTGAACTTTCACGAATATTTCGAGACTAAAATTAGTGAAATCGGTTCAGCCGTTTTCGAGTTTTAGCGAGACTAACGAACAGCAATTCATTTTTATAAATAAAGACTAGCGGACTCTGCAGACGTCGTCCTGCCCGCTATTTTCTCATCGTTTAAACCTTCCCTGGACTTCCACGATTATTTTGAGACTAAAATTATTCAAATCGGTTAAGTCGTTCTCGAGTTTTAGCGAGACTAACGAACAGCAATTCATTTTTATATATAAGACTAGCGCACCCGCAGAAGTCCTCTGTCCCATTGGTTTAATTAATTTTTTTATCGTTCAAACCTTTCCTGGACTTCCACGAATATATTAAGATTAAAATTATTGAAATCGGTTCAGCCGTTCTCGAGTTTTAGCGAGACTAACGAACAGCAATTCATTTTTATATATAAGATGTTAGCTAGCAGCCCTACAAATCCTCACGTCCAGGCAGACGGTCGGCCAATGGGGCGTCACACACTCCGTTACGCGGGCTCCGTAACGGGACCCTGACCAGCGCAGAGCGTGAAGCGACGCCGAGGTACACTGGTTACAAGGTCGCGCTTCGAGGCTTTTCTCTCGTCATTTTACTACAAACCAAAGAAGCAGTTGGGATCAGGTGTTGTAAAAGACCTTCAGTCTCACACATTGTTATTGTTGGTAGGAATATCTGAGAGTGATCTTCGGTAACACTTTGTGAGCTCCACGCAGTTGTTGAACTGGTCTAAACCCCACATCCTCAAAACAGTTGTCCCATACGAAGGTACAGCCTATGTAAACTTTACCAAACCTCTTGCCTGTCTTTTGCTAGAACGTCACATAAACGATATTTAACAACCGGGAAGTCAAAACTTACCATCGGACTTCTGTATTAGGTAGGTAAGTACTATGTAGGTGTAAACATAGATATGCCTTTGCTGGTTTAAGTTTTAAACTCGATCAAGCTGTCGCATCCCGGCCTGGCTACACGTGACTGATTAAATCTTGATGTACAGGTGCGAATGTTTCGTGGGAAAAAACATTCGATTACCAAGACGAAATGTTCAAATCTTGAAAATAATAACTGATAGTAACTTAATCTAATTATTACTTATGTATAAATTAGTAGGCATTAAGATGATTAAATCTTGATGAAGTTGCTCTCACACGATAAAACATACCACTAATACCGCCATCACAAATGGGATATGTCTCCGACCTCCGTCGAACTAATCTGTTATACTAAGGCACATTATGTTGATTCGAAATCCTCCAGGTCACAAGGTCGGGCCGCTCTTATTACCTAAATTAGCTGACTAATTAGTTAATTAAGTTCGCATTCTGAACACTTCCGCTCAGCCCACATAGTTTATCATTCATCTGTGAGAAAATTGCTACTTTTGCCCTGTTTCGTTTTCAATTTATTTGTGGGTCGAAATATTTATACAAGATCGTCGCTTTTGCGATTTTAAAATTTAATTTCATCAAGAATATCGGAAATCATCATATCACTCAGTTAAATTGTTTTGGATGAAGTGAAAGAGTTTTATTTTTGGGTGTTAAGTCAGATATCTTTTTTTAAATTGTAGGTAATGTGTGTTTCATCTGCTAAGAAAAAGATATCGCATGAGAGATATAAGTTACAGAGCTTCGGGAATCATGCCCACGTTCAGTAAAATATATACCACTATTTTAGATTACCCTACCTACATATACGGAATAGTTATATGAGTAATAATAATAGTCCTGGCCGATTTCGACCACGGCGGCCAATCTTAACAGAGATCAGCCAACTACGCAGGAGATATTATAGTGCACAAGTGTGAGCGCAATACACAGGTGCACTCACTGTTCCATCACTCTCAAAGTTCGGTGAGACGGCAATCCGACATGACCGGTTTTTTGAGAAATTCATGACAGAAAATCTCAGAAAAAACTTTTTGGTCGACCTGGGATATGAACCCAGGAGCTCTCGTATGTAAGGCAGAAACTTTGCCACTACACCAACGAGGCAGTCATCATGAGTAATAAATGATTTACATGACGTGATTTGAACTATGTTGGTGTAGGTAGATGTTTATTACTATTGTGCTTTGGAGACAAATGACAGACTAGCGAGCGGCCAAACCAAATATTATTGAAGCACCAAAATTTGCATTACCTTATAGTGCGTGACCTCCTTACCACTTCCTCGTGATCGTGACCTTTGTCACGTATGCGAAAATAATTTCAGATTATGACACTGAAGTAATTGTTTCCAAGAATGTGAATACTTATTTTATTTCGCCATTTTTATTACCAGCCAAGTCAGAAATCGGACAGAAAAAGATGAAAAGAAACACTCTGTTAACCGATAAAAAACTTACGGTCGAATTGTTAACCTTCCTCCATTTTTGAAGTCGGTTAAAAATAATATAATTTTACTTACTTTATCCTGGACTGTAGCTCTGTTGCGCGAGCTACGTCAGAACTATCTAGTTTATAGTTAGTCAAACCTCTTACAAATGAAAGAATCGTAACATATAATATTTATTTATTTATTTAAGCTTTATTGCACAATTAAACTTTGTACAAAAGGTGAACTTAACGCCGTAGGGCATTCTCTACCAGTCATACCTTTGGTCTAAGCAGAGATGATTAGTGGGCGGTGCGACAAAATAAATTAAAGAGAAAACACAAAAATACTAAATACCAATAATATGACACATGAGATTAAATATAAAATGTTCAATCAATTTATGTAAGATTACATATGTAAAAATACACATAATAAATACTAATATACACAAAATAAATAAATAAATTTGACGAACTGTTAAAGAAAGAAAGAATACCTTCACTCCGAAGGATCTGTGCTCCAGACTCCCTCGAGGTCAGCCTCATAATATTTAAAGTTCGTCTGACAAATGTTTGGGAAACACTGGGACAAAAATGACACATTATCTCGATGATCACAATCGACTTGGACCAGCTGTAACAAGCGCTTATCTTTGTTTATGAAAGGTATAAGTGCAGTGAATGATGAATGGTTTATGTCTGGTATTGTGTATATATAAATATATATATATATATATATATATATATATACAGTAATCTATACATATAATAAAGCTGAAGAAGAAAAAAGTCTGTACTTAGGAGATATTTAAAAAAAAACCTTTAACGAGGGGTACTTATAATTGACTACAGAACACATTCTCCTACTATTTAGATTTTCTGTCTGTTTAAATGAAAACTTTACCAATCTGTCAAGAAAAGTCCTGGCCAGATTATAGGCTTCACTTTATTTTGAAGATCTGAGGAAAAACGCCAGCAGTCTAGCTTAACTACTCGTATAAGAGTTATCAATATGACGCCGCCGTAGGAAAAAATTATTCGTATGACAGGCAATTTTTGTCCCCATAGCAGTTCAAATAAAGAAAACGTTATTTAGAATAATTCTTCTAAAGCGTGTGCCCAAATTCAATATTACATTTAAAAGAAGAGAGATGACACTTATCCATTAAAACAACTACTACTCTATTTAATCGCATGGATGGGTAGTACCGTATTTTAAATACAGATAACTTTAAAATTTGGTATTATCCATTCTTAGTTTCTTTAAATCCATCAATTTAATACCGATATAGAAATGTTAGGAATAATTTCCTCAATTGCCGAATGAATGGAAGTCAATTAAATTGAGACTGCATTTCGACATTTATATCGTGTTCTTGCGCCATTTGCCACCACATTTGTTAATTACATAGATTTTATGTACAGTCAGTGTGAATTAAAGCTTTCATTGCAAGAGGGAATCCCGTTCTATACTTAGATGTGAAAGAAACTACGTTTTGATTTTCTCTTAACAAAATAAGTTTTGTCTACTTTTGAGGGCGTTTAACTTGTCCCAAATTCACGATAGGTGTTTCAGATGTTTCATAGTGTTACGCCGGTGGGCTAGTGCTAAAACTTTGATCGTGTTTTTCCGTGCCTTGGAGGCGTTTTCAGCAGGCTGAAATACCATATCAGGCCGTTTCAGAGAGTGCTCTAACACCTACTAGCGTTTCATCGATGAAAGTCGCTGCGGAACCTTGGTACGCCTTCCGGACGAGCTTCTCTATCTCAAGTGCCCACTTTTGTAACGACTCATTATGCCCCTGAGTCCTATTCTTCAGCTGAGCTCTGTAAACGTGCTCTAGATGGCTGTCACCGAAGCGTGCCTCTAAAGCTTCAAGAAGACGGTCGTATGTCTTCTCCTTTCCTAACGCTTCCAGAACAGTAAGAGCTTCGTCCCGCAGCGCCAAACTCAGTGCCGTTTTAGCATAGTCCTTGCTCCAGCCATTCGCTTCGGCAACCATCTCGAATTGGAGCTTGTATGCGGCCCACGAAGAGGTACCATCGAATGGAGGTACCTTTAACTTTTCACCTCCTGTGGCTGGTGCACCTGATACACTGGTGGTGCCGTTGGCCACTTTGATATCCAACTTCTGGAGGCGATTCTCCTGGCCCTCCACTTTTTCGTTCAGTCCATTGAGGCGCTTCTCGTGGTTTTCAACTTTAATTTCAACGCCCACAATTTTGTCTTGCACCTCAGCCATCTCCTTTTTCCATTCTGCAGCTACTTCGTGTACCTCACGGAGGACTTCTTTCTAGTCCCGTAGCTCTTGCTGCAAAATTTTGGCTTGTTCCTCGTGCCATCTAGCCTGTTCCTCCTGCTGAACCCGTAGCTCTTGTTGCAGGATTTTGGCTTGTTCCTCCTGCCTTCTGGTCTGTTCCTCCTGCTGAACCCGTAGCTCTTGTTGCAGGATTTTGGCTTGTTCCTCCTGCTGAACCCGTAGCTCTTGTTGCAGGATTTTGGCTTGTTCCTCCTGCCTTCTAGCCTGTTCTTTCAGGAGGATCAGAATGGCGTTGACGTCTATCTCCGGCGTCCTTGAAGCTGGTACCGCTGTGTCTGACGTTCCGGCGGTGCCCGCAGAGTCTCCAGCAGCGGTGCGGCTTCGGGTCTGCATCCCCTCCTTCTCTTCTTCTCGCGGAGTAATCGGCATTTTCAATCCCACTTCTGACACCAAATGTTACGTTCTAGGGGTGTGGGATCTAGTGCTAAAACTTTGATCGTGTTTTTCCGTGCCTTGGAGGCGTTTTCAGCAGGCTGAAATACCATATCAGGCCGTTTCAGAGAGTGCTCTAACACATACTAGTTTATCGAATTTCACCCAAGTTGCCGTTGTTTTCAGGCGCCTGAAACATGTTTTCAGTCCGTTTCAGGCCACCCTCTATCAGATGACGCCATAACCTGAAAACCCGTTTTCAGGCGTTTTCAGGACCCCTTATGGGCCTTTGAAGCCCACTTCAGTATATGACGTAATTTTCAGTAGGAGTTTAATTTGGGAAAGCGACGAGTAAACATCGAAGCGTAAACTGCGACAAGAAGATTTTGGAGTGCGATATAAGTGTTTGTGTACTAAGTGTTGTAACGTAAAGTGTGTACAATAAATCCTACTCTACTTCATCGGTTTAGAAGTGCATTTCAATCTAGATCCCACACCCCTAGAACGTAACAATAGTTAAATGTCAAGATTTTCGACCACTTTACTGAGATTGGTGTCAATGATGTTGACTCCAACTGTACTGCGTATGTCGTCACATCATCCAATATTTAATAGGCATCGCACTCGCCTCACAGCTACGCCTACATTTATAATTTGACATCTACGCCTTTAATGTTAAAGTCTTCCAAATATTCAAAGCGATAAGGCAAAAAAGGCCTTGTTCAGTATAATTAGAAAAACAATTTGAGCTCGATCACCTTGAAAACTTGCTCCGAATTCGCCCATCATTGGAGTAGTTTTGGTGTACGTTTTTGCTGCAATTACAATGATAGTGTCGTTTATTTTTATGAGTCAACGGCTCTGTTTCGGTATAATGGCGACTGATCGGCCCCTAAAAGGTTAACGTAGAGACAAATTAGATCACGACGCAAAAACATAGAGCAAAAAGAGAGAGATCTCAAAATGGACCTCAATAAGTAATGCTGAATAATAAGTCATTATATCAGAGCAGAGGATATTGGCTATATTACTATTTAAGCTTTGACCGTCAAAGGGCCCGATATCGGATCCTGTAACAATATATTTTATCTATTGTGTCTCAATGACTCTCCCAATACTCTTTAGAAGGTCTATAGCACAAAGGTGTCTCCTGTTTTGTTCGATTTAATTTTTTCTTGATTTTATTATATCGACTGATTTTTGTTTTGCCATATGCCATTTATTTTATATCAATCGCCACTAGCTATCAATATCTTTCTTCGATACTATTATGCATTATGGAATCAGAGCGGCGGCTAGACGTTGATGCCTCCAATAGCGATACGATCTAATCTCGACGCGGTTGCAGCTTTCATAGCTATTAGTTCTGATGGGAGAAAGATTAGATATTTATCAGTGTCAAGTCTACCACGTCTAGTCTGGGAAGTTGAAAGTATAAATTGTGGTGGAACAAGAAAAATGTAACATTCAATTACGCAAAATGGCTCAACCATCCATTATTTTTAAAACCTGCAACATACAATCAGTAGGATGATTAAACATTTAGTCACTAATTCGCCATCAGTAATTTAAATGTCATGAAGTTTTTTATAACATTTTTCGTGTTAAAATATTTACATATTTGTAGTCTTTGGATTTAAGTATCGAGGCAATTGAACCTAAAATGTGCCAAGTTGAAAGACTCTTTTTGTAGCTTAGATTTTTTTATTATACTTGCTTTATGAATGTTGTTGATCAACATTACTTGTTAAATGATCAACAACATGATTTATGGGCTAACAAGATTGTAGCTTCAAGGGCTAGCGGGCCTTGAGAGGGGAAAGTTTGCTTAGCGACCTTGCACGCACCGGGAGGACTTTTGCCTCAGTGCGCAGGCGCCGATTGTGTGCGCTAAACGATTTTCTCAGCGGTTTAAACGTTTTACCTGTGTTACTAATACCTTTATTTTGTTTTGTTAAATTAAAACTTTTTTAAATATCTTTCTCTCGTATATTTTTTAATTTAAATTAAGATTGGGTACATATATCAGGTATTTTTCCGTCCTTATTTCTGGATTGGTGATTGCAGGACATGAAAGTATGTAATTAGATATTGTCCGGTTGCGTACCATAGGTGCCACTCCAAAATTTAGAATAAGCTTTGAAATGAGTAAAGTCTCTACATACAAGACCAACTTACATACTTACTTACTTGCTTCGTAACGAAAAAAAAACATCAACGTTAAACTGTAATTTTTTTAAGCCAATTAAGAAAGCACTAAATAGCTTCACCAATAAAAAAAAGGAATGCTGCACTGGCCGGTTCAATCACAGCTAAATAGACAACTAGTTTCGCCAAAGGCTCATATCTAAAGTGGCACTAGCTAGAGTATGTAGGTACTTATGTTTGCAACAAGTAGAAAGTAAGGTCAAACATCAGTACTGAATTACACACACGTGCCTACCGGCGACTCGTTAGTGCTGCCAGCGATGGAATGCTTCGATTGCTATATTCAGTTCGATCAGCTAGCGATATTTATCGGCATAGTTATGATAAAGTCCTCCTAGTCGATATTAGACTACGCTCAATCTCAACAAAAATTTTGCCATCTACACTAAGGATACTTATTAATCGTCAGAGGACCACTTTGGTGTAATGGTCAAGAAGTTGAATATTAATCAAGAGGTCGCGGGTTCGATCCCCGCACTGTACAAACATTTGTGTGCATGAACATGTCTGTTTGTACTGGTCTGGGTGTGATTATGTATTTACTTAAGTTTATTTAATTTTGTTATACCACTGTTGATTCTGATATCTGTAACACAAGTGCTTAAGCTACTTACCACGGAGTGAGAGCAATGTATGTGATGTTGTTGTGTGTATATTATTATCAGTGTTTTGCATTTCATCAGTGTTCTCTCTGTTCTCTCCGTCTTAGATCTGGTGCAGCTTAAGGCTTAAAGTACTTTCCAAGAAGGGCCGAGGGGCCGGCGCCAACTCCCCGACTCAGAGATATTTCGAAGAAATCACATTAATTAAAAATGAAGTAACATTGTCGAACCCATAAGACTTTTTGCATGTCAGCCAGGATATTGTCTACTAGACCAATAGGCCCTAGACTAATGACTTAAATTTTTAACGCGTTATGAATTGTGTGTCGCGTTTTTCTCTTCCCAAATTTGTTGATCTCTCATTCCGTTAGTATATTTCTCAGTAAGTCCTCTTCTAGACAACCGTATAAAACAAGCGTCATTATTATAATGATGACAAGGTATCAAACGGGTAGCCAATCAAATATTTTAGACCAACCGATAAACCAGATCATAAGTATATGAAACACACATTCCTCAGATAATAGCCACTTAACAGCCGGACCGTAATCCGTTGTAATCGTTGCGTATGTGCCGTCATATAAGAATGCTAGTAGTTGGCATTGTGGTGGTATAACGGAGGCACGGAATAGACGGAGGCTTAAGCAGTAGCGAAATATCAAACACTGGATATGACAAACACGCGCAAATAAACGCATGTCTTAAAAGAAAACTTAGCTTGACAATGAAAAAAATCGCGATGATGATGTTTGGTAAAAATATGAAAATCAAATTTGCCTTCGCTAAGTTTATTTATTTGGCACTAACAATGCAAATTTCTTTACAATGTGAAATTAAACCACACGTAAAGAAAAACAGACTGTAACAGGCGGCAGACCCGCACCTCTCACAAGCCGGGCGATTGCTCTCCCAATTTTCGCAGAGTTATAGGGATAATAACAGGCCATTGTCCCCTAAAGAAGCACCTATTTAACATAGGTGTAACAAACAGCCCTCGATGCAGAGGATGCCTCGAGGAAGAGGAAACGCCACAGCATGTACTCATGGAGTGCACAAGTGTGGAAAAACAGCGAGCAGACATTCTAAAAAACCCAACATCATTCCCAGAAATCTTTAGTGGCCTAGGCAGGCTGCTAGCCTTCTGGGAGGACTTGGGCTGGTTGGAATAGAGGCAAACACGCACAATGGCCCAATCGTGAGGCTAAGTGCGGAAAAAGCCCTGCAAAACTAACTAACTAACTAACTGCTCTCCCAATTGAGCTACTGTGACACTTACCACAACATTGATAAATCATGGCTGGCTGCAGCCTAAAGAGCGCTTAAAGAAATTCGAACCGATGAGAAAGTGTCACGGTAGCTCAATTGGGAGACCAATCGCCCGGCTCGTTGGGACTGTGGCAGTCCATTTTTCTTTATGTGTGATTTAATTTCGCCTTCGCTAATTTTATTTTTATACATAGGTAATCTCTATTTTCGTCGATCGACTGTGCAATGTAACATTGTATAGGGTCCCAGCGTCTTATCTGATATCGAGTACAGTGACGGCTTAGGAGCCCTCTTTAGACATGTGTCTCGTTGTGTCATTTCGAAAATTCGCTCGTTGTTTGGCTACTGCTTTAACTTACATCTATTCTGTGGTTAAGATATTAGTGTGACGTCGCTTGTCGGACTTGTCGAAGCGATGTTGTACCGTTAAGCATGTCCATTCAAGAGCTTACATTAGAGCGGAAATATGACATGCAAAGTACATACGTGTTTACATAAGTTATATGTGCAAGAATTTCGTAGCTTGAGGTTGGCTAGGACTACGCGCGATTAGCTCATGCAGTATGTATCTGCCTCTATTTAAATAACTATACAACGACATCACATACATTGATTTGACTCCGTGGTAGGTAAGTAGTTTAACCACTTGTGTTACAGATAACAGAATCAACAGTGGTATTACAAATAAACTTAAATAAATACATATAACTCCCAGACCAGTACAAACAGACATGTTCATGCACACAAATGTTTAGCACGGGGATCGAACCCGCGACCTCTTGTTTAACAGTCAACTTCTTGACTATTTCACCAAAGTGGTCGTCAATTTGGTTTGATTTAAGCTCATCTGTAGCTCATAGGTAGGTACTATTCATTTACCCATATCTATTGCACATGTAGTACTAACTGTACGCAATGTGAATTCAGAAGCCAGTGCAGCCACACTGGTCAGAAAATCAGTCATTGACGGCGTAACGGAGGGGTGACGTCACACTGCACCGTTACGTTCCATTCAACAGGTTCTGCTGTATCGATGTCTGCTACTAATGTTACTGCGAAAGAACTAGTGATGTGCCGGATCTTTAATATATGTATATCCGCGGATACGGATATTTGGTGTCAAAATCCGCGGATACGGATACGGATCTACATTTTCTTACTCAATCAGTGTCAGCGCGCGAGAACTTGAAACGATAGTTGACGTTGAAGTTTTGTTTTGATCATTTTCTTATATTTATAAAAGTGATGTTGTAACTTTCTATAAAATTTATTTTTTTATAAAAAGTTTATAGTAACTTACTATCAATGTTTGCAATATAAAGGTGCCAAATATTAGATTTTAAGAATAAAAATTATTGAATTTAATTTAATAGCTTCTTGAATCAACATAATCTAACATTTTCTAAAAGATCCGTGAGAAAAGCAACGGATACGGATCTTTCTTTTCCCTCGGATATCCGCGGATACGGATATCAGGAACATCACTACAAAGAACCTGTTGTGGTTACTGTCAGCGGGAGGTAACTAGTCACTACACTATTCAATGAGAAGAGGGAATGGTCATTTGATCCTTGTGTAGAATTGTGCTAGTTATTTTTGTCTTGAGTTGTAGCATGTGTCGTTCTTATGGGCATGTCCTAGATAATTTGATTGACGTCATTTTCTACATGATTAAGCCGTTTATCTGGTCCATCTTGCTTATAATTCTGATATAGGTAACTACTTGATCCAAATGAATGGTAAATAGATCGTACTTGGTCTACTTCAGGAATTCTCTTGAAAGGCCCCATCAAGAACCATGCACGGTCTGGCAGTTAAACATCCTCTGTTTTGTTATATTGAGTGATTACAAATATTGGCAAGCTTAAATACTGAGCTGTTTTGCTGTAATAATTATTACTTCATCATCACTTAATTTTGGAAGTAGCTGTTGAAGTCAAATTACCTCATAAAAACCTCTAACTCCTATAAGAACGTTTTATGATTATGTCCATAAATGCGACATTTGTACAGTTTCTATTCACGCATAAACTTGAAACCATCTTCGCCCGCTACGATGCGTTCCGTTACACGAAACGACGTCCAATTTATTCCACATTTGGCCTGTGAGTGTTGGTGCATAGTTTTCCTTTGACGCTAAACAAGATAAAATCCATTTATGAGCTTCCTTATACCGGTGATGATGATTTTATCCATTCCATAGAACGGGAAAGGCATCATATTATGGCTTCGTCCTTTTTATATCACTTGTTGAATACTTACAATATCAGTTTTGTTGTTACTTTAAAGTAATTACCGTTATCATAATCAGCCCCATTGATTGTTTTAACTTGCAAAGCTGCGATCCAAAATAATAAAAACTTTCTTTTAATTTAGAAATTTAATTGCTAAATTATTTTAAAACGGTGTTTAACATAGTTATTGTCAGCAAAGCTCAGTCGCTGCTCGTATAAATTAATCGATATTGACCGTAGATCAGTTGTGCAAGAGTTTCGACACGGTGTTAGTGAATTTGACGGCGCTTGCGCAGGCCTTAGTAAGAAGAATGGACCCATTACGTGTGGGTTTCGGGAAAAGGCTGTTAATAAAAATATTTAGAAAAAAAGGGGTTTTAGTTTACTAGAACTTACCACCTTACACATACTTTCGGGACTACTGCCGCGATAACGTGTCATCCAGTCACCGCGGCAAAATGATCATAGATAGTTAATCGCAATATTATACTACTTGCTCTTCATTTGTCATAATTTTTTAATATGTAACAGAGGACCGATTCAAAGACACATTTGACATGTGTGTTTCCCTTCAAATCGTCATCATAACACCTATTTGGACCACACGTAGAGTATTAAATAGAAAGTCAATAAAAATAGTAAAATCACCACAGTGAAAGGAAAATTAGAGGTTCTCGCATAATTCGATTCGTTTAACAGGTTTAATAATACATGTCGAGTAGTTAGAGGCACATGTGCTGTTATGTAATGCTAAGTTATTTGCAAAAGCTTGTTTGCCGATTATACTGCTTTTGCGTATGAAATATTTGCTTTGACGCTTAAAAAGATCATACGCAAAATGTTCAAATGAAATATTTTCAAATGTCCATAAGGTTGTACGTAATTTTTTATACCGTAAACGAAATGTCAGGATGACGATTCAAATATTATATTCACGCATAAGAAGGTGTAGAGATAAATAAGTTAAATGGTAATGTAACTGATTAGGTAATAAACTATTTGAATGAGTGATTTTATGTAAAAATTAACGATGAATTGCATGCAAAAGTTAACGATGAATTGCATGTAACAACAACACAACATCATAGTTCTTTAAGTACTACAGTAGCTAAGTGTTGATTACACCTTGTAAATGGCTCAGTACAAGACACAAATTACATTAATATAGTAAGATCAAGTTATTTATCATAGGCGTAAAATATCAAGTCATTAGGTTAAGCCATCGAAAGTCAAGTCGCAAGGTTGCGTGAGAAATATAGACCTATTGGCTTGATCACGTATTTTACAAGGCCAAGAACCATTTTTGGTGAGGTTGCCAAGAAAAAGCGCGATTAGGTATCTAGTGTACTTTATCAGCCAGAGTTTAGCTTCTATAGTATGAATTGCCTGATATTATGGTGTCAGATTAAGTTTTGTCTAAATGTCAGATTCATGTTTTCGTAACTGTAATTAATGAAGCAGCAGAGGGCATGTTGTGACACTTCTGGTTTCTATGTGTTTGTTGATCTCTCTCCAGTCATGTCGCATTGCCGTCTCACCGAACTTTGAGAGTGATGGAACAGTGCGTGCACGTATTGCGCTCACACTTGTGCACTATAATATCTCCTGCGTAGTTGGCTGATCTCTGTTGAGATTGGCCGCCGTGGTTGAAATCGGCCAGGAGGACTATTACTATGTGTTTGTATGGAATACTCTTCGTAGCTAGCATGACGAAGTAAGCGTCGTGATTCATACAAACTCATTCAACAACACACACACAACAACCTGCCAGACATTAATTTGTCGTCCGCTGCTGCTTCATGTAGCGTTTCGTAATACCTTTATACTATGATGAAAATGAATTCTGAAACTACATTAATACCGTTACATTGCTCCAATTTTTTTCTATTTTGCCTAAAATAGCGCTCTTATTGACACCCGTAGCGGGCCCCTTACACCAAACTAAAGTTGACCAAAAACTCCTGCTTGGGTAGGTATTAATTTATTTGCTAGTCTATTTTTGTATACCTCCTTATATTTCGCTGCGGTTAGGCTAACGGTGCTGTCAGACTTCAGAAAAAGTCTTTAATGTTAAGGTGGACATGTAATTGAATCTAATAAAGTATTTTTTTCTATTGGAGCAAAATACGAAACCATGTCTATTTTAACAAGGCTTTTGCCACTTGCCAGTATCATTTGGCAAAAAAAGTGGAGCTAAATCTTGAGGTAACTACCTACCTATACTAATAATTAAACGATGAAATGATTCAAGGTTTAGTTTGCGAATAATATTAATCAATTTTGATTGGCCCAGATCCGGCTCCATAACTATATAATATCGATTGTGTCTTTACGATTGACCAGTAATAGCATATTTGAACAATTTTTATTCTTAGAATATGTAAAATTTTCAAATATTAATAAGTAATGTTTTATTTTGATTGCAGGTACGTCCACATTTCTCGCGCTGTAAGTATACACACCGTCCCAGTAAGTACTTCAAGATTTCCCAGCCGAGTGAGAAACTGTAGGAAACTCGCAGGAAGTGCAGTTGCTTTGTTTCTAACCAGTTGAGTCGAGGTGTGGTGCTGCCGATGCTGGGGAGACGGGAAAGCTGGAGGAATCTGGCGTAGGGTTGGCAATTTTAGTGAAATAATGAACGACATCTCCATCAACCCGCACTGAGCTCGCGTTGTGGAGTATTGCTCGTGCCACGTCACAGCTGAGGCTGAGCTAGGCTTAAGTGATGACTCACATGGCATCGGAGGGCACCGTCAGGTTTTTAGTGGGTAGGCGGGTTCTCTCTCTGAGGCCTGGAGTCCCACATAACCCCCAGCTGCCCCCGCGGCTGGCGGGTATGCGTAAAAGCATTTCCCTAAGGTTAAAAAAAAGGCTGAAGTAATGAATTAACGATGTTCATTACATTAACATTAACGTTAAACCTGTTAAAATGAGAGACATCTCGTACTTTCGAGTGCTAGGGTTAGAGGCAGTTTTGCTTTTTATTGTAAGTATGATGTGCCGGCTAAAAAATTTCTAGACGAGACACGTTCATGCGTAATGGGATTTACCGAAGATGGTAGATCAGACCTAAATTATGCTTCGTTGAACGATATAATTAATTTGGTTTCCTTTATAGGAATAATAGAATTTGTCCTTTGTAGGATACGAAAAATAATAACTTTATTGAAAGGTATGAACCTTTAATTGTAAAAAGCTTAAGAGACACACTACAATTGTTTTTATTGGATGCATAAAAACAAAGTGAAATGAAGTATTATTATTTTATAAAGGTCTGTATGTTAAGTAGGAAAAATGAATAAACTAATTATCAGATTATGATGATGTTTTGTGACAGCCCTACCTTATAGGGACCGGAAGGAAAGGCGTGTGAAACGAATGGCCCATTTCTAACATGGAAGCTCGCTATACTTAATTGTGAGCAATTATTGCCGGCTCTATTTATGAGGTGACACTCGTGACAAGAGAAAGTACATACATGAACATTGTAAAAAAAATAAAGACAAACTTGTTTCACGAGTAATCTATACATCCAATTGATAAATTTTCTTTGTGGGTATACAGACATTTTAACGTAACGCATATCTATACCTACATATAAACTTCAGTTATTTGTACCTGAAACTTTTTTTAAACGAACAAGTTGGTTCGAAGTATTTCACATATTACAATGGGGGTCAGCGCTCAATGTAAAGTGAAGTTTTATTAATTAATTATTTCGTAATACTGACTTACCTAATCAATATTAATAAAACACGATCAAGCCTAGTCAATCTAAATCTAATTAATTCTGGCATTTTTACATATTTAATACATAATGCGAATAAAGGAACCCAGTGCAGTGGCTGTTGTCAAGCGAATACATAAAAGAACTTACATAATACCGCGTAGGTGGATTCTTCTTCGCGAACCGGTTAGAATTGTCCAGTCATGCCGTATTACATAAAACAAACGTCTTAAAAGTTTCTAATCGAAGAAGGCTTGAACAAATAATGTGCGGATCTTTTAGCACTCATAACTTTGTAATATACCACTTCAGTAAGTGCTTTATTTCGAGTTTTGCAATAGTTAGACTGTCAGAGAATAATATTAACTCAAGAAGTACTGTAAGGGAGAGGAGACCTTTAAACACTTTTCACACTTTATGTCATATCTTTAGATTCTCTAGTTCTGAACCTTTTTACGGTTTTACAATGCTTAGTCTGACTATAAGGCTATAAAATTGTGATACATCATATGACGAGGAATAAACGAATTATAGCCGCAATATCCAGTTCAGTAGAAGGAGTCATATGTTTAAAGCTGCCTCACCCCTGTGGCTTTGAACACGCATGGGGCAGTTTTGAAAGTTCATGAAATTCGACGAAATTTTCATGCACTTTTAAATATAACATCATAAAAAAATATAGAGATGAAATATTAGTAGCAGGTATGAAGTTAAAAACTACAAAGTACTTGTTTGCCTAATAAAATGAAAAAGTAAATGGACATAACCTTTAATTGAAAAAAGATCCGAGCCTCATTTGGACACTTAATACTTCTAGATCAGTAGTCAGTAATTTCTAATTCAGATTTTTTTTCGAATTTCAAACAATTTTAGTACTGTCCCATTGATAATGTTCAAAGCTGGCCCAGGGGTATTCTAAAAATGAAAAACGTTTTCTGTACAGGTAAAAGTATAAAAATGATATTGATCTGTAGACTGATGCGTGATATATAGAAAATTCTAACTAATCGAGATAATAAAAGCTCCATATGCCTTGAATTTGATGACCGAGATCCTTACGCGCTTTTTGGAAAGGTTGAAATTTGCACCCGAAAATTAAAACTCCTAATAACTCAACGACAGGCTGTCTAACGTCACTAGTGACAAGTGTCAGTTGTGCAGAGTTGTGTTGCCACTACCTGCTCAGAAAATTACTACGAAATATTCTTCTAAAATGGCTTTGTAGACTCAAAGGTTCAAAGGTTTTTCCCCTATTTGCGACTAGATCATTATTATTTCTACGTGTCTCCAAGATCATGCGAAATGAGCGATTGCCAAAGAGTCAAATAAAATCACGAATTAATTGAATTTATTAGCCCAAAAGATATGTAAAGTCTTGCTTGCTTGATTTTAAATAATGTTTCAACACTAGTACATAAGTAGTGGTAGTGAATTTTAATGTTGTCTCTTCTTTTTCCTGAACCTGTTCCCATTTACTTGGGGTCGGCCTTCCTCGTGAATCAGGTTCTCCATTTAGCACGAGCCTGTGCGTTTTAAGGTTGCAGTCGTAGTCACTCGAGTACTGCCCTTTTAGCAATCTTTTAGTTTTCAAGTCTTTCAAAGGCACTATTAGTAGGTAATCTTAGTAGGGTATAGCCGAGATAGATGTCCCACTTTTCGGAATCGCTCTATAACTTCAAAAATTAAAATCAAAACAATTTATTTATGTAACAAATTTATTCTTGGGAGTTTTGTCTACAAATTTATGAAAAGTAAAATACCTTGTCTTTGATATATTCAAATTATTAGGGACTTTTGCAGACCTCTAAATTTTGTTACATCTATCCCTCTATCTTCTTTATTTCTGTATATTCTGCATAATTTAAAAAAACAATAGATGTTTATGTTTCTTATAATGTTTATATCAATTCCAAGTACGAACGTCATCTGGTGGAATGATTAGAATGACTTTGTTGATCTCACTGTCGTACATATTAAGCAGGCTTTACACAGTATTAAGCATGTGTCATCCTAACTGATGAGTTCATCTTTATATTGAGAAGTACTCTTTATGAATTTTAACTATATTGAACCTTAATTATGAAGATCTAAAGATCAATGAAAACATGCATGCATAATCAGATTGTTTGTTAGTAAGATGCAAAGTAACTGTTAGGAATTGCAAAGTTACGCCTTGTGTCTATCACATAGACAGTTATATCGGCAGTTGTCTGTCACATAGTATTACATGATTGTAGACAAAATTCTGAAAGTGGGACATCATGGAAATTATACGCACATACCTAAAGAGGTATCATTGATAGCGCACTAGATATGGAAAGTTCAACGCACGACCTAGTAACATTTAGAATGGCAAATGCTCTTTTTAACTTTGCGAATACTAATAATTACGAATGCGTGTTATCAGATAAGTTTTTTCGGTCATCCAATTTTTGTCAGCTGTTATAGAGCACCTAAGCACTTAATAACTTAATGTTTTTTTTTATCGAGTTGTAATAAAATATGGTTTAATGTACATAATTTAAATTCAAGATTTAATATTAAAAATTAAAATCCAGAGCAATCAACAGTTTTTTTTTCAATTTAATTTGATAATATTTTCTACAACTCATTGCAATTAAACCCATTCTTGTCGCCTACAATGAATTTCATATTCACTACAATTGATGATTGCACACAAGGTGTCACATATCAAAGTTATGAGGTTATTGTAGGTACAGTTAGTTGCACGTTATTACTTCAGCCTTCATCCCAATTCCAATAATGACTCACGTTGTAAGTCCTGCGATCCCACTCTGTAAGCGAATTTTTATATTTTCGGATGTAGCCATCTCTGTCACTTATATGAGTTCAAATATTCAAGTGAGCTTGATGGCAAGTGTCGAAGATACGAAACGTTTCGGAGTAAGGTCTTTGAGCACAAGCTCTGTCCTACTTGGAGATCATTATGATAAATTGACCAAATTTCTTTTGCCTGTGGGTAGAACAATACCGGTGCCAAACCAAATGAGAATTGATGGCATTGCTAGGTCAGGATATCATTCATAAATGTGTGTCATTATTGGTGGTATGGTCACCTAATAAATAGTAATAGTCCTTTTGGCCGATTTCGACCACGGCGGCCATTCTCAACAGAGATCAGCCAACTGCGCAGGAGATATTATTATTATAGTGCACAAGTATGCAATATCTATAAAAAAAGTATATCGTATAACCAATCGTATCGTATAAAATCTCACAGAGTAAAGACAGCGATATCTTTAACCAGGTGTTTAATTAAATAAGCCGGTTTCTCTTCTTCAGGAAATCAATTTGTCACAAGCAATCGACTCGTATCGGATGTGGTGTGTGAGTGCATCGTCAATGCTATAATTTGCTTCGTTTAGCGTCGCGGACGATGTTTTGCTAACCCTAGCCGCGGTAAACTGTTGCCATGTCACCTCTAGGGCTGTCACTGATTAGTTAAAATTTATAGATAACTAGCTGACCTAGCAAACGTCGTTTTACTATATAATTGTTAAAGGTGGGCAACCCTTATCACTAATGAGGTATGAAAAATAGATGTTGGCCGATTCTCAGACGTACTCAATATGCTCACAAAATTTCATGAGAGATGGTCAAGCCGTTTTGGAGGAGTACGAGAGTCCGAACATTGTGACACGAGAATTTTTTATAGATTTACAGCTTTAAATTTTCTCACAAAAATCCCGTCTAATATCACTGCTAATATTTAAATGGGCAAATCAAATCGCCTGCATGTAGGATGAGTATTTTAATTTAAAGCGTGAAAAATTTTTTTGGGTGGATAAAGTAGACTTTAATTTAATATTTCACAAAGTACTCAAAAGGTCTCTAATAACAAAAAAGGATACGATCTTTCAACAAACATTGGTGTTTAAAGTGATGGCGGCATGCGGTTTATCCCTCTCTTAAAACTTCTGTGGATGTTTAATTAGTATTTCATGCAACATTCTCGTCCTATACAGAATTATACTTATTTTTTTTTGTAAATTTGCCCTTTACCGAAATATCTTGATTCATAATCATAATATTTATTGTAAGTCACACGTTTGTAGTCGTATGAGTAAACTAGTACAGTGACGCCCGGCTAGGGCACAGCAACTTAGTAAAATTTTAAATCAAAATTAAGTTTAATTAAATTATTAAACATAACATTAAATTAAATAATATTATCAAGCATAGCTCTATTGAATATAAATTCTGACTTAATAGTTAAGTACTTCTCGACTTTTCATATCCATGCCGCTTACCTCTTAGCCCCTTCGTACACAAAGCTATGCAAATCTCCGATACTCTACGATTTTAGTCTCCAAGCGACTAACGCTATACAAATTTCGAATGTCGGCGACGCAACTAGTGCACTTTTTTTTTAATTGCAGCAAAACCCTTCATAAGATCCATAAGTAAGGCCGGGGAGCCTCAGCCGTGTGTTACAAAAATTATGCGACTCCGCTCCGGGGAAAACCCGGAGAGAGACTTCCCACCAAAATCCTGCGGTATCCCTTCCTCCTGTCTAGGAGGTGACATGAGTGAACGCAACTAGTGAACCTACGAGCCTCATTGAATTTGTTTAGCGGTAATAGCTTGGAGACTAAGATTGTCGAGTATCGAAGATTTGCGAAGCCTTGTGTATGAAGGAGCTTAGTCGCAACCCTGGTCTTTGTACGCCTAGGTGCAACATCTAACTACCGCGCATCCTGCTCCGCCCTGATCCTGGCCGTAATGACTGCCCAGCGATTTCAATTGCACACCAATAAGAACCGCTGAGGACACTTTATGCACATTTTCACGGCCGTCCGCGAATTATGGAGGTTATTAAATTAATTGATACTTGGGTGTAGCTTATTTATTAACTTACCAAACCGTTAAGGAACATTGGTCTTGCAACACGAGTATAGTACTATCATATTATTTCGATAATATTCGTAGGATTTCTTAAGCCCGCCATCGTGTGTTATCTAGTAATAACTTTTTTGCAGAAGTTTATGCGTAAGTTTCAGTGGAGTGAAAAATCCGTTTTTTATGTAATAAGTAGGTTGGCATGCCGTCCCCCCTGTCGGATCTCCACCTTGTCGTGGTGGGGGGGCTCAGTAACCGTGGCTTCGCCACCCACGGTGAAGCTAAGAGGGATCCCGGGAGGGGACGCTCCACGTGGGCTTGGGTGGGCCTGCGCAGGATGCGTCCAGGGCTGCGGGTGTGGGGGACAGTTTTGGCTGTCCCTCGCGGTCGGGTGCGGTCGCGGGAGGAGAGTCGTCTTGGTGTGTCGTTGCCGTGCGGCCTATCTCCCGCGACCAAACGGGGGCGCACCGTTGGATGGCGCTGCGGTGGGGCCGCAGAGGAAGAGGAGATGCGGTGTGTCGTTGCCGTCCTCCCTGTCCTCTGCGGCCGTGTGGGAGTTAGTTTTGGTGGCGGAGCCCAACACCTTGCTCCGCCGCCAAGGAGTTTGTGGCCCTCGGGCTATCCGCCGGGGTGCCGTGGTGAATGCTCACGCGACCCCATGGCACCCCCCACAATGGCGGAGTGGTGGAAAGCGCTGTGGTTTTAGTGGGTATTACGGCCTTGCACACCAGCCGTTGAGTCCCACATACCCCCCTGCAGTTGTGTGGGGGGCATGCGTAAAAGCATTTCCACAGCGAAAAAAAAAAAAAAAAAAAAAAGTTGGCATGCCGTCTGGTTTATTAGTTTAACAAGCTCCATCTGAGTTCGGGAGATTTACATAACCCATGGCAACCCCCGATGGTGGTTGGAGGTACCCACCTACATGAGTAAAGCATTTTCCAGAAAAAATTGTTTATGAATAACAAATTCTTTTGTGACCCTCCACGTTACTAATGAGTATTGTCACTAAAGTGGGGTACCACCTCTAGTTAAAAAACGCTGAATTATCAACTGGAAATACTCCATCAATCACTCTTGATTTTCTTTACCAGTAAAAATCAGTCATCGCTAATTTGATCTTGTTCTCCAATTTACAAACACAATTTTCTATTTTCCCATTACATCTTTCCCTCATATTGCAATTAAGTGAAATGAAGAGCTAATTGATAATGATGGTTTGCTGCAACGTGTTTTTTTATAATCAGCGATTTTCCTGGCAAAGAAAGTAAGACAATGCAGTTATGGTTGTCATTGTGTTGAGACAATGAGTCCCATGAGAAAGTGTTTGCTTGTATGACGAGACCTTCGTTTGAGGAGGCTTGTTTGAAAACACTGTAGAAGCCAGTTTCCGAATGCAATATTGAAGAGGACCAAAGATACTCAGTGCTAAGACACTTTACGGATTATTTCGCAATTTATTTACATTTTATTTCAATCTGGCGTGTCGGACCCTTTTCAGTGTCCGTGGTCACAGGTAGACTAAGGTGTTAGTTGTCATTACATAGTTTTGAAAAAATGTACACTACCATCACCTAAAAGTTTTAAGTTACGTTCCTATCCACACAAAATGAGCTAACAGTATCTTGAGGTCTTGCAGTGCGGGGTTGAGCTTGTGTCATTGACTTATATATTTACTGCGGCTTGTGTCTTTTGTGAAAAGGGTCCGAAACGTCATAATCCGTAAAAAGGGTCTTATCTCAATGTTTACTGTTCGTGTAAACCGAAGAAACAAATATACTTATAAGTAAGTGTTAAGTTGATTTTAAAGCGTAGATTGATAATTCAATTCGCAAAAACACTATTTATATCAAATAATAAAAATTAAATGCAAAATGGTAACAAAAATAACCAGTTTTATAAGAGACAAAAAAGGATAACTCAGTTCAGATTTCAGATACGTTAAAAACGTGAAATAAAAAAATGGCGCCTTAAAATTTCCATACCGACTTGATGGAAACAGTAAATGTGCTTAGTTAGTGACTAGTGCTATAGTTGCGATAAGAAGGGTGCTGCTTAGCGCAGCGTAACCCTAAGTAACAGATGGACACATGTATCGTTTTTTACTAATAATAAGGACATCCATTTCTACGAGGGGGGCTACTGCTCCGTTAACTGTAATGTGCAATACGCATAAGCACACGACTTTTTTTTAAATAACTTTTTTAAGTAAAAATTGACTATCATCGTTAGTTTTATGCATAGCAATCATTTAATTACATAATCGTCCAATCTAAGCACATTATTTCACGCTATTAGACAAATTGATCATGAGAAGCGGCAGTAATTAACGCCTTCAAAGGCTTCAATGCCTTCGTGTCAACCCCTAATTACTAACTACTAACAGTTCTGAAGTTTTCACATGTGAATGTTACGGGACAAATAAGAACCATCACGACCAACTAAGTATGAAGTAACTTATTTAATTGACATAAAGACGATTATGGAACACGACTAGGCGCGGTAGCTGTAATCACACTTATAATATAATAAATATGAAAGTTTGTTTGTTTGCATATTTTCAGTCAATCACGCAGAAACTACTGAACGGATTTTGATGAAATTTAGTATACAGTTGGGGTATAAGCTGACTTGGGTGATAGTATACGTTTAATGCCGACTAAATGCTCACTTGAAAAAAAAAGTTGTAAAATCCAAAATAAAGGCGGACGAAGTTGCGGGTGTTTGCTAGTTAATAATTATTGTGCTATCTCACACATAGTTGGACAAGAAGTGTGGGTTCCCACCGACTCCCGATAACTCGGAAGCTCGGTTCGTCACGGGTGCGCACACGCATGCATTCACGCCGCTTAGACTGTTCACATGGATGTGAGGTGACCAGGAACGAGGCACGATATTTTATAAAGTTGTAAACTTATGATATAAATAAACTATTCACTTTTTGTCGTCCGTCTTTTGCATTGATACTCGTAAGAGTCATATTTTTGTTAGATGAAGTTAGCTATAAAAAGAAGGGGAAGCAAATGTAGGAGGTAGTTTGATATCAAAGGACAGTAATCAACTAACTCACATGACATTTCAGTGCTACGATTTTGCTACAGACTAGCAAAACCATTATTTACATTATCAGGTTCCTATTGCTACAGGTGCTACAAGGGATATTTTCTGACAGATTTCGGAGTAGGTACTAACGACCCAGTAACGCTATCTCCAGTACAGGTTCCTTCTTAGTGCAGCCTCATCAATCGTTTGATACTTGAAATTTAATAAACTATTTGATAAATGTACTCTTTAGACATAAGGCCATATAGATAAGGCACTATTGTAAGTTGAAATTATACTCGTATCCTATCCTACCTTCCCATTTCCAAAAAACCTTTCGAGTCCTTTTTGAATGTAGTTATACAGTAATCAAATGTAATGTAATGTAGTTATTTTTATGTTGTATATTTTAAGAAATGAGCGTCATTTAACGCGGAGCAATTAATATACATTTATCCTTCATCACAAAAAAAAATACTCAAAAAAAGTCACGGACAAAGAGTCTGTGGTTGTAATTATTACAAAAAAAAGTATTTTAGTTTACATTGCTAATAATTACATGAAATAAGCTTGCTATTACTGAGAGAAAACCATTTGTGATATTAGAAAATACGGAACTTTAATTTGATGGTATTCGTATTAGTATCCTTCTTTTGAAGGCATATTTAGCTAACACGCTTCTAAGCACTACTTGAATATTGGTCACCGTACACGGTGAGAAGCAAAGGCGCTCTGTTTAACCATATTACATTAATTAGTATATTTTAAATAAGATGCTCCTTAAACATTGTTGGCTTATCGGCGACTATGTACAACATTTTTGTGGATGCTCGCTCTTTGAACTAAGGGAATTGTACTTATAGTTAGGAGAATTTGTAGCACACAAAAAGGCATGAAACTTACAAACCCCAATTTAAAAAAAAGTGATTTTTTTTTATTTTTTATTTGGTATAGGTTTGCTCTTGACCCAAGACTAAGCCCATCGAAACCGAGTAGTCGATTTGGATTTTGATTTAAAAAAATAATTAAATGTGAACTGCCAATAATGAGATATCGAAGAAAAAACATAAATTTTTAAAGGTGTACAAAACTCCTATTAGGCCTGACGTTTCCTTTTGATGTATTTTAATAGTCCTAAGTCACAGATAAAACAGTAAATACCACGATATCATAAAAACTTTGATGATGTTTTTGCCAAGCTCTATAAGCTATTGGCGGAAATTAGTATTATCTAGTTCTAGAACAATATCATAATATTTAACAAAGACTAGGCAATGGCGCCGAGATAAAAGAATAGAATTTCCTATTGTATAAGATAACGGAATACGGGATTATTTTGTTTATCAGTAAAGAACTTAAGAGAGGCTCTTTATCAATGAATGTTTTCAATTTAGAGTTCATGTTGTCTTAATGAGTAAACCACTTATGTTTTATTATCGGGTCTTCGTCCTAGAGTATTACTGTAAAATTACGATGTTATAATGCAATTAAGGAAAATTTAGTTGTGTGTATAACAGTGCTCTTATCTGTATTATGTCTCGATTCGCCAAGGACACAGTCTTGTGTAAGAAAATACATATATAATGTAATAAGGTGGAAAAACACATGATTGGCGAACAACATGTTTGATTTTATCAACAAATGTCTACAGAAAATATTGATATCAATCAGTACATATTGTAAGCTTCACTTCAAACATTTTATTTAAATATAGGTAGCTACTGGACAAACAGAAGCTTCAGCTCAGATCATCTTGTCATGATAAGATACGAAATGCAACAGAGAGATCAGCGTCGGTAATTTTATATGTTATATTTGGTTCCTTTCCTTTCACCGTGAATTGCATTGGGAATTTGATATAAGGGAACTCAGTGAACCTATGATTCCATGTTGGTTAAGTGGCGGAACGTATAGTCAAAGAAACCTGTACTTTTCCACAAAATCCTAAACAAAAAATTAAACAAACTCTTTAAAAAAAAATCTGACGAACCAAGAACCTTTTCTTTTTTTGATGACGGTAAGAGTAAAAATACATTCACATTTGTTACAAAATATTGATATTCACCACACATGTCACGCGCGTATGATGGTTCGGCATGGGCTGTCATTTTTGAGTGTGACATAGTGCAGTAGTATGCGGGTCACGCGACCGCGTGCCTGCGCGGGCGCAACGCGGGCTGCATCGCTGTCATGGCTTCCGTGGTAAGGCCGTGGATGTATTTCTATCTGTACGAATTGAATTTATTTATATATACGATTATAGTTGACTAGCTGTGCCCTGCGGTTTCACCCGCATATCACCCGTTTTCTACACATCTATCCCACCCCACAGGAACCGTGAAGTTTAACGAGATAAAAAGTACCCTATGTGCTATGCTATTCTATGTTCCAAATTTCAGCCAAATCGATCCAGTAGTTTCGGCGTAAGTAAAGTATTAACATGTATATACTTAGAAACTTTCACGTTTATAATATAAGACGGATAGTGAACAGTCAAATCTGCGCCTTTGTAGTCTAAACTATGATGATATAACGTTTGTCACACACAACGGTGGAGACAGCAAGCAGCCTTTGGTAAAATAGAGTATGGAGGTGTTATATACTTTGCAGTGTCGCGTGTATTACTTATTACATTTATCAATTTTGAACACTTGGATAAAGTACTTGGGTCAAAACCTTATTTTCATTTACCCACCTACTACTACTGAACATATTTATTTTTCAACAAACACAGCCTCAACCTGCTGTGTAATAGTAGGACCTCAAAAAACAACAAGCAAGCAACGACGATAAAATAATCCGGTTTTTGTCAATAGAAATCGCAGGAACGAACGTCAAACCAAACAAACACCTAATGAAAATAAGGATTAAGGACGACTGAGACACTTGAAAGAATGAGGAAATCAATTAGCCATTCGTCAACTAGGCACAGATGAGATTAGCATTCCGTGCGTGCGCAAGCGACGGTTCGCGACGACATTTTTAGTTTATTGGTCAGCTGTTTACCAGTGGTCCTAAGTAGGTAATGAACTCATAACATAACTATCGGTCGCTTTTCAGCAAGTTAATATCGTTGGCTTATATACTAGTGTATGAAGTCAGTTTAATAAATCCCTAAACACAAAATTATACACTTTCCCATCCTCCGAGAGGATACTCTAATCCTAGAGTTCCCCGTTTCCATCTTTTCCAACTCGCAGCGCTGATACAAGTTAAGTCTTTAGTCGAAGTAAAAAGAAAATGAAACAGTCAAAAATATAGGTACCAACAATATAATCGCGTGCGTAATTATTTTGATCGACTTACGCCGCGGCGCTTCTCTTTGTTTTCTAGGGAGCACCAGGGCGCCACGGCGCACAATTGAGAACCCTTGCTCTAATCAATTAAAACTCTATCTTCGTGGTGCATTTATCTATCACTGTCAAGTGTATCTGTCGAGAGAGGGTACTGCAAACGTGTCTTTTTCAAAGCGTGAGACATTTTGTGAACTGATTTTTCCTGATAAATACCTCTTAGGTCAAAACGAGATATTGGCAGTTATCGCTACACCCTTTGGCCACAGCAACTTGACGACCGCTTGGTGCAGTGGTCTACATGTCGGACTTCTAAAACCAAGGGTCGCGGGTTCAATCCCCGCTCAGTACAAGCATATGTGTGCATGAACATGTGTGTTTGTACTGGTCTGGGTGTTTTCTATTTATAATATGTATATTGTATTTATTTACAAAAAAAGTATTTAAGTATGTTTATCCGTTGTCTAGTACCCATACCACAAGCCTCGTAGCTTAATTTGGGACTAGAGAATTGGTGTAATTGTTGTGAAATATTTATTTATTTATTTAACTTAGATAAACAGTGCCTTGACACCACATAGACGCCAACGGTAGCTTAGAATTCTATGCTCTACATAATTTTCAAATTAATTAGGAAGCACCTCACGACCAGGCCTCGCTTCGCCACTATCCGAGCTCGAGACTGCGTGTGAGTGTGCTGGCCAACGGTACATCCTCATAACGAACCATTGTTCCTTTTCAGGCAAAAAGATACAAGCAGAAGGTCTACTCTCTAAAAGCCATAAGGCCACGTTTGGCCATGGATTCTAAAGTAGCCATCCCTAGTGCTCTCATAAGTTTGACCGTGCACACGAACTGGCTGTCTAGAACTAAAAAAAAGACGAAATGTCATATAATTTTCGAAGTTTTATTCGCAAATGTGGCAATTAACATCTTTACAAATAATAAGTATTCACGGAGCGACCTAGTTAATAAATTATTGATTAAATGGAAGTAGAAACCTTGTTTTTTAACACTGCAGCAACCCTGAGACGACTCATTAAAATTTAAAGAAGAAAAGAAAGATACCAACAGTTCTACCTAACATTTTTACGCGGCACTGCACGAAAGTAATTGGGTAAGAATTTACTGTCGTTCCATGTAGAAGCATTATTATTTTTTGTTGTTTTGTAACATCAACAGGTACCTGAGTATTACGGTCAAAACTATCGTTGAATTTGCGATCAATATCTTGATAAATAAGGTTAAGCTTGGATTTGAAAGTATTTAATTGCGGTTGTATGGGTTCATGTATCTTCGAGGTTACGCCTACTAATTCGTAGAAACACTCGATTAATTGGCAACTAAGTAGATGGATTAAAGTATCTGTGTCATTTAATAGCCCCATAAATGTTTTGAAAGTGTATCAGTGACATTAAAATTCCACTTTTTATCAAGATATAACAAAACCGTATTATATATTACGTGGTAGAGATCTGTCAAACAAACAGGCATAAGTCAAAAGTAATCAAATTCAAATAAATAAAAAATACATGGTTAATTTAAACCTAATCTACTGGGGCACTTCCTCATTCCCAAATGTGCGCGATTAACTTTTGCAAAATTAGCAATTGGCACTGAACACTATCGCAAGTGAACTTCCTGGGTTTAGCCTTTGTTCGCTGTTGTTACGCCGAATTGCTGTAACAAATTCAACATTTAATTATCTTCGGTTTGCAGTTAGTGAATAAGTTTATTTATTAGCACAAAATCAATGACCTAGTTTTTCTACTTCTTTCATGAATACATTCGGAATAAGATAATGCACACCTACTGTGCCAAGTGTTCTTGTCTAAATTGCAGCCTTTGTTTCACGAACTGGCCGCTACTTTTAGTTTAAGAAATACCCTATTTTTTAATAATATTGTGTTATGTTAAGTTCGCTCGCTGTGTTTTATTATAACTTCATATCGATTTGTATGTATCTCACTTAAGTGAATTGTATGATTCTTTGTGGGAAATAAAAATAATCTTTAACCTGAACTGACAGCCGAACCTACATACACCGAAACCGAACTTACATAAATACGTTTTAAGCAGAATCCGACCTTCGTCACTAAATCTTATTATATACTACACGGGTCTCGGTTATGTCAGTGGCGGAATTCGCAAGATATTACACAAGAAGGTTCGACTACTTATCAAATACGTGGGTTTATTAGATAGTGTACCAGTATTTTTCCGATTTCACAATACATAATATCGATACTTATTCAAAACAGAGGTTTCGTGGACGTCACAGATATAACGTTTAGCCTAAGATGAAAATCATGTGTTACTAATAAGTAAATAAAGATATGCTGATTCAACTCCACGATTGAGATCTAATTTATGTCAATCATCGCTTTATTCATTAAATTTAACCGCCATTTACTTTCATTACTAATCAAATGTCATTGGCACTTATGAATAGAATCCTATCTATTGCACTTTTTTGCGCAATTAATTGTCACTCAATGGGATATCACAAGAAAAAAAAAAACAAATTTGTCTACTGTTTACCGCAAGACAACCACTTAACCTTGTCACGTGATAAACAAGCTAAAAAAGTTGTATTATTATTAGACACACTATTGAACGTTGAAAATAGACGCATCTAAAAATACTCCTCAGATACGTCAATCGCAGTGGATAATACGATAATATTGTGGTCACGAGCCTGTGTTTTGCACTGATAATATTTATCTGCTCCCTTTTTGTCCTTTATCTTCGCTTCTGCGCAGAATGATCGGCTTCATTTAAGTCTGAGGAAGAGAAAAAACTAGACGTCAAACAACAAAAGTGGTCATTCATAGAGAAGCTGTAATTGGCTAAATGGGATTTTAAGATGCAATTACTTCTAAATCCGACGTTTCCATTCAGTAAGTTTATGATTGTCTATTTTCTCGGTTTGACCAGCTTTTAGAAATTTGTTTGAATTTTTGAATGAAATATTACCTACCTGCTTATTAGAGCTTAATGTAAACAAATAATGGTTATGTTATAACCATTATTTTTAGCAAGAATAATTGATTAATACTTATAATACAAGCAAATTACTATCAAAAGTCTGACTGTACTCATAAGGTTTCTGTTAGATGCTATAAATTTATCATCCTCGTTTATGCCCCTAATAGGTGAGTACCCGAATTTGTTCCCATCTTGTTTTTTTTTTAAATTGATTCGGTCACATTCTCTTTACATGTCTTTTATTTTACGATGATGATTTTCGTTTCAAAGTGTCAGGTTGATTGTCTGTTTCTAAATACGGTCAAGGTTATGTCATAAAATGTAAGTGCGTCTCGACCATAAGCTACTTCAATAACTATTTTTGTTTATTCAGCCTAATGATCTTTGTTTATCTGTTGTCGCTATTTGTCCCTTAGGATCATTAGAAAGAATATTTGTCATTCCTTTTACCTTATCGGTAGTCAAAGTTTCCTGTCTCAGAATTTGTGATTTTAGACTTAGTACGGTTTCTGTCTTCACCGCGTTCGTTACAAGTGATAGTAAATTGTACATATGGTTTAGTTTGTTTAAATATTTAGGTCAACGATGGTGGTGTTGCTGAGCTATAAATTGTTAGAGCTACGGGATTTCATATTTGACAACGATGGAGGTATGATAAATTATTATTTTCAATATTAGCGACCAAAATCAGTTTTTTTTTACATTGGTACTGAATACTTATTAAAATTCAGTTAGTACAGTTTATCAACACATTTAGTCTGTTTCTGGTTAATATGCAGTTGGTACCTACTCATGCGATCTGGTAATCGGCAGTTTAGATAACCTGAAATAATAGTCGAAATAACCTGACACGCTTGCACACTTAAGCCGAATCGAATCCAATATCTAGTACTAAGGTAAATAATAGTCCTCCTGGCCGATTTTGACCACGGCGGCCAATCTCAACAGAGATCAGCCAACTACGCAGGAGATATTATAGTGCACAGGTGTGAGCGCAATACACAGGTGCACTCACTGTTCCATAACTCTCAAAGTTCGGTGAGACGGCAATCCGACATGACCGGTGAGAGATCAGGCGCAGGACCAACGGCTTAACGTGCTTTCCGAGGCATGGGGGTGTAACACCGCCAACTTCCTGACTCCGAGCTGTTTTTGAGAAATTCATGCCAGAAAATATCAGAAACAATTTTGGCTCGACCTGGGATTCGAACCCTGGACCTCTCGGATGTGAGGCAGAAACTTTGCCACTACACCAACGAGGCAGTCACTAAGGTAACATGATTACTGCATCATAATATCTTTAGAAGTCTATCGTAACTTGTGCACCATCTAACTAAAGTGACAGGCGACGGATATAGCGCGTCTAGACATGCGCAGGTTGATGACAGACATTCCTGGGTGGGCGGAGGATGCGCCTGCTTCGATAGATAGTGTAGTATGCGCATTCAGTTTTTCTCAGTGTCTGTAAATCTGGCTTCAGTCTGATATAATCACGACAGGGCTATGTGTAACGTGATAGATCCAATATGATTGCGTTTGGAGACATTTTTTAATTCTCTTTACACTTTTATTGAGTTATTATGATTATATTGGTAAATTCAAAACGATCAAAGTATTGGAAAATTGAATTTTAATCTACATTTATCGTAAAAATATATTGATATTTATTGTAATAATATATTGCCTCTTACTGAAGAGGACCTGAAGTTTTTATCATAAAGATTTTACATATCTACGCTTACCTTTTTAATCCCATAAAAATATATCAACAGGAATACACAAAACAACGTTCGTTTCGTAGTCTCTACTAGATACACTTGCTTTTACGATCGGAAATGGATTCACATCTCAATTCTAAAGTGCGGGGCTATAAATACGGGCGATACTAGCAGTAAAAGCTTCGCCCGCCCAAGTCTGAACCAATAAGTTATCTGTAAATTCAATACAGAGAGAATCTATAATAATCTATCCTTTTAGTAGAGATTATGCATTTTTTTGATGAAATAAGTAGCTTAATTAAACGAAAATTGTAAACATAAAGCGTAGCTTCTTTAAGAGGTATAGGTACGTAAATACAATACTGTATTATTTGTATATTTACTGTAGTAATAATAATAGTGTATTTCTTTTTAAATTAAGTAACAAAAGAGTTTTTAAGGACGTACACGATTTGTGAACAATAACATTAAATCAGAAAAAATAGATACGGGCTCTAACTAAATAATTGGATGCAATGTCAATTTAGTTTTCAGCCGTTTAATGTTCTGCGGATGCTTCCTCCGCCCGTGTTTACGATCGGAAATGAAAATGGTCCGGATTTAACGGCCGTCTCGATTTTAAGGCTGTGTGCACACTTAAAATGATTAAGGTTGCATGTTCTCTGGACATCCTTTGTTTTACTGAGATACCTATATATATATATATATATATATATATATATTTTATCCACATATATTTTGCTCAAATTCGCCCTTCCTGTTAATTAAATGTTCCTTAAGTGTCTAACATGACACTAGTCCTTACAAAATAATGGCTTTACTAAAGGAAAAGAACTTATTTATTTTCATCTAGCTAAGTTAAAAGCTAATATGTTACAATATAAAAAACTTAATATTAAGTAGTAAAATTGTACACTACTATGCTTTAAATTTTGCATTGTATTCTATGCTGCTATTCATTGATCCATTGAGTATTGTACTGATAATTTAGACGAGTTAAGTACGAACTTAATCGTAAATTTCTTCAGTTAACCTGTATCCGCCCTAACACGTTCTATTTATAAATGCCGGCGAGTGCGCGCCGCCCGCCCGAACGTGCGCGAGCGCAGTAGGGCGCGACGCGACGCGACGTCACCGCGCGGCGCGTGTCGGCGGAACATCGCTCAAATACGTAAACAGTGAACGGTTGAGAGAAAAAAATATATATTTTTGTTTGCTCGGACTGTTGGTTTGAGAGTTTGGACTTTGAATTGATTTAATATTAGATTTCATTGATACTTGTTTTTGGAGATTTAATTTTGCGTTTAAAATACGAACACAATCGTAGCGAAACTTTTACCGGCAATCACAATAAACCTTACTACATCTCCAGGACCGGGAGGATGACATAAAGTAACAGTTAAATGTCTTTGTGCCTCGTTACCGTAGCATTAACCCTTTGAATGTCACCATTTTTTTGTTTGTACTGTCAACCAACTGTCGGCAATCTTTACAAGCAAGGGTTATAAAATACTCCTTTTTGCTATTTGCGTTATTGTCATTGTTAGAACACAACACAATCTATTACAATATGTATTTCTATATACAGACATCTAATTACGCATGACACTGATCAGTATTCCAGTGCACATATTTCCTTGTGATTATCATTTAGATCAGAACATAATTCATTAGTTCTAGCCAGCGTTAGATGACAAACAGTCGTTTATCTCGGTCAGTAGTAAAGGAAAATAAGATAAATAAACAGTGCATAGGTGTATCCAATGTGCAGTGGTCAAGTGTTTTGTTTCATCGTGACTTACGATGTTAAAGTTATTTTTTTAAATTGCTTAAAGCTGGCAAAGAATGTCAGATGCATCCAACCAAAGATGAATAATTAAAAAAAAATAGATAAATAATTGTCTATGCTGTCTTGGGTTTGATTATTTGTGGTAGCTTCGTTGTCTCTGATTTACATAACACAAGTGCTTAACTTTGGAATCAGAGCAAGTATGTGATGCTGTCTACATTTTATTTAAATTCAGATATCCAGTGCACCGGTCAGATTGTAAACATGGTAGTCAAAAATTTAAATACCTTATGTCCGATTTCCATTGCTTCGTTATTGTCGCAGCAAAAATATATCTTAAACATTCTCGAGTTCATCTATCGAGATTGTTTCTTGTAATCAGTTTCGTTCTTGTGATTAATTCTCTCCTACGTCTAGACCGATTGTTCATGACTACGTCAGAGAGTTTCCTGTGACGTTTCTTTCACTGACTAATACCAGACGTTACTTTATCGTAATCTTGGCAACTTCTCCAGTACGCCCACTCAAATTACTGGATGCACTTTTTACGTATCTCTCACTCATTCGGAAGCTTAGAATACAATAGTCCTCAGAAAACGAATGACAATCGATATACTTTGATAAAATTATCGATTATTTTAGCCAAGACTCGGGACGGTGATTCAGTTTTGTGGTAATTGAAAAGACTAAATGTGAATGTTATCGCATTTTTATGTTATCAGTGGACGCTATTTGCATTGTGAATGTGTGTTATGGGTGCACTATGCCGGTTCCACGCGAAATATGTTATCGGTAAGTTTCCTATTAATTAGGGGGTTAAATCAAAATAATAATTCAATAACGTCTGATTGCTTGACGGCCCGTTACGTTAACGAACGCTAATATAATTCCATTTCAAAATCTTGCCAAAACAAAGCACCGACGTTACGCACTGAAGTTAAATATTTCCATCGACGATGCAATCAAGGAATTAAAACGCTGCACTTATATTTAACCTAATTAAAAAGTTTTTATAAAGCCAGTTAGGAAGTAATAAAACCGCATCGCACAACTTTGGTTTATTGCGCAAGTGCGCGAATTACGCTTTGCGATTTAAGCTTAAATGTGTTACAAGAAGGTTTGCCTCTTTCCCTACAAATACCCCTCCACCAATCCGCACTGAGCCCTCGTTTCGAATGGCTCGTACACCTTATAGATCATCAGAGACCAGCAGTGGGACGTACTCGTATATAAGCTAACAGCAGCAGTGTTACTGTTAGACCTTCTGTCTTGTTATAAGTTTTAACTGCAATATTAGCATTTTTTTTTTTTTTTTTTTTCATTTATTTTGGCATCAAACAGTCATATACAGAGACAGATGTATGTTTAAATTAAGATATAGTAACAGACCTTATAGTGCCTAAATGATGTAAGTATAAAAGATTACAATTAAATAAGCTAAGATAAACGGACGCTATCGATATAAAAATAAAAATAAAAATTAGAAAATGAACATTAAGAATAAACGTTGACGCATTTGAAGTGCTTACATTAAAGATCCTTAAACTGTAATACATACATAAAATTAATATTATAACTAAGATACACATATAATTTCTTTTAGTTTCCTTTTTAACATGCTATGGGGTATGTTATGTAAATCAATGTCAGTAAATTGTTTATTATAAACGTTGGTGGAGCGATAGAAAAATGTATTTGTAGTGTATATTTTTGTAAAATTAGGAGGAACAAAAGTAGGTAAAGAACGTGAGGGGCGCACTGGTAGACGAGCTGGACACGAGAACCGTATTTTATCAAGCAGCTCTGGCGAGTCAACCATGGAGTTCAAAATTTTGTGTAAATATAGAATGTCGAACATTTTACGACGGTCAGACAGACTTTGTAATTTGTGAGTTTTTAAAGAAGTTTCATAGGAATCGTGAGAATATGTTATGCGGTAATTTAAAGACTTAATAAATTTTTGTTGAATTTTTTCTATCCTATTGACATGTATTTTATATGACGGGTTCCACACAGTACTACAAAAATCTAAAATCGAGCGTACAAATGAAAAGTATAGAATTTTGAGTGTTTCAATTTTTTTGAACGGTTGTGTTATTCTGAGAATAAATCCTAGTCTACGAAATGCAGCTCCTATAATGTAATCTATGTGATGATTGAAGGTCAATTCTGAATCCATGATGATTCCCAGATCCCTAATACTAGAAACCCTTTTCAAAACTTCACCATTTAATTCATAATTAAAACGTATGGGCTTCTTTTTACGTGTGTAGGTGATAACACTACACTTGTTAGTGTTAAGAAACAACTGATTTAATGAGCAATACCTTTCCAGAGCAATGAGATCCAGTTGTAGTTGTGTACAATCATCTATTGAGTGTATTACCTTATATAATTTTGTGTCATCTGCATAAAGGAGATGATTGCTATGATTAAAGGTAAATCCTATATCATTGATATAAAGGGAAAACAGCAAGGGACCCAAATGGGATCCTTGAGGTACACCTGAGGGAACCGGCAGGAACTGCGAAGAAAAACCCTTTAAGCAAACGGATTGACTCCTATTCCTAATGTAGGAATTTATCCATCTCAGGAGGCTGCCGTGTACACCGGCTCTAAAGAGTTTAGAAATTAGCATATCGTGATTAATTTTATCGAAAGCCTTGGAAAAGTCAGTGTACACGACATCGACCTGAGCGTTATCATTTAATGAGTGAGCTAAAAAATCGGTGAATACAAGCATATTAGAATCCACGCTGCGCTGTTTGAAAAAACCATGTTGATTGGTGGATATGACATTTTTTGCAGCTGATGAGATATCAGCGGTAACAATTTTTTCGAGAATCTTACCAAAAATGCATAGTTTAGAGATGGGTCTGTACTCGGTTATGAGGTTTTTATTTTTATTTTTGGGTATAGGGGTCACGAGAAACTGTTTCCACTTGCTCGGGAATACACCAGTAGAAATCGAGGTCTGAAAGATTAAGGTTATGGGAACGGCAAGTTCACTAGCGCATTCTCGAATAAAAATAGGAGGGATATTATCGAAGCCGGATCCCTTATTACAGTTGAGGTTTTTAAGCTCTTTTAAGACTCGAGAACAAGTAACACTTACAGTGCTGATGTCTAAAATGGAGTGTGAGTTGTCATAATCTGTTGCAAGAGTTTGGACGCTCTGACACTCTGAGGGCACAAATACGGATTGGAAATATTGGTTAAACGCGTCACAAATCTGATTCCCGTCCGATATTAGTTTTCCTTCATAGGACATTTTCGCCGGAACATCACCTCTTGTACTTTTAGATTTAACAAAGGACCAAAAAAGTTTAGGATCAGAATTTATGTTCTCCTCAGAGAGCGAGATAAACTTATTGTGACAGTATTCTAACATTTTTTTGAAGCGCTTTCTTAATAATGAGAATGTCTGATAATCACGCTGGTTACCGTATAATTTCCATCTTTTATGAAACTTTTTTTTTTCATTGTTTAATTTTATAAGAGGTGCAGTGTACCAAGGCGGATATTTATGTTTTGAGTTCATCTTACAACACGGAACGTACCTGCTTATGGCATCATCTAGTACCATGTAAAATAAACTTACCATGGATTCAACATCTTGCATACCCTGAAAAGCATCACCCCAGTCAGTTGACTTCAGGACTTGTTTAATGGATGTATAATCGGCTTTATGAAATTGCCTTTTTTTAACGATAGGTAACTTAAGAGAATCGGCGACGTCTACATTAAGTATCAGTTCCAGAGACCTATGATGTGGATCTTCTGAAGTAAGTGGATTAGAGCACGATGATACTTGACATAAAGTATTACAAAAAATTAAATCTAACAACCTATTATTTATATTAAAATGATTATTGTACTGTGATAAGAATGATAAGTTAATGAAGTCTGCAGTGTGACATACCAGCTTATCAGTGCTTATTTGCAAATCCATACAGTTTTTGTCGTTATTAAAAGTCCAAACACCAAGCCGAACATTAAAATCGCCAAGTATTAAAAATAAATCATCTGGATTACTGGAAATGAATTCGGTTATTCTATCATAAAATGACGATAAGAATGATTCATGTGTAGCACCTTGAACAATATAGGTACAAACTACATGCATATTACGATACGATCGCGTCTGGTTCGCTCCAGGCCCGGAGCGCGCGCGCAGCGGCAGCGAGATCCACACCTCGTCGGCGGGCGGCGGCGCACACATGTCTAGTCGGTGCCACGGACGTAAGGCCCGACGCACGGCGATCATAGCCCCGCCGCCGCGCTCGGAGCCACTCGCGGCTTCATTGCGGTCGCATCTAAATACTTCGTACCTATCGTCAAAGTATTCGGAGTCGTTAAAATGTTCATTTAGCCAGGATTCGGTTATGCATATTAAGTCGTAGTTGTTACACAGAACGTTTTTCAGGAATGAGTGTGATTTTGTGCGTAAACCCCTTACGTTTTGATAATAAATAGAAAGATTTTCGTTATCGAATTTTAACAGTAATATCAATTATTTTAACTAATTTAGAGTCGAATCCACCAACATTACATACATACAACAAATAAAACAGTGTATATGCATTATAACTACAATAGGTTTTGTAAATAAAATCAAAATTCGGTACATAACAGTAGTTGTCTGAGCAGGAATCATAATAATTAATATGCGTAGCTACAGAAAATGCATAATGGCTTGTACAGTGACGAGCCAACATGACGATAATTACTAAAAAAATTAATGTAAATAGTCATTTTATCTTTAAGAGATCACTTTCTTTTGAAATGAGCACAACTTTGGAAGTGTCATTTTTTCGTAACAGGATTTTGCACTCCGAAAGCCAAACGTATTTGTACCCTTTCTCCTTAGCGGTGAGTCGAGCTTGCTTGTAAAGTAACTTGTTTTGAGGAGTGAGATGGTCGTTAATAAAAATAGGGCTCGCCGGCCCGCTCAACCCCGCGTCAGCTGATGTCAGACCGCGTCGTGCACGTACCGCTGCCAGCATTTCGTTTTTACGAGATCTTTGATTGAACCTGACGATGATGTTAGGTGTGGGCGGCGGGATATGCCCTTGAGAATCGGTACCAACACCTGGAACGATTTTGGGAACGTATCGGCGAACACGATGTACGTAGTCTATGTCATAAGGTTTGAGGGGAAATCCTATCTTTGCAGCTATATTATTTAATGTGTTCATAAGATTTTCTCCTTTTAAGACAGGCAAACCAGATATTTCAATGTTGTTTATCCTCCCTTGCTGCTCCTTGGCTTGCAACTGTTCTGATAATTCAGTTATGGAGGTTTGTAGTTCCGTAGCCCTTATATCCAAGTCCTTAATTGAACGACTTTGCTCACTGCTACTAGATTTTAAAACTCGTACATCATCTTTTATTTTCAATTGTTCCTCAGACAATTCATTGACGCGCAGAGTAAGATTACGCATATCTTGTTTAAACTCGCTGATATCATTACGGAGGGCATCGAATGAGCTTTTAATTTCGTCAGTGTGTGTGCCCAATGCTGACTTCAAAAAGTCCATCATGTTGTTTCTAAAGTCGGTAAAGACTTCAAGACTGTTGCAATGACAATCAGGTGTTTTCCTCTTTCTTTGATTAAAGTTAATATTGCAAGCTTCATCAGGTAACCTTGATAGATCGGGCTGCGATTCGCTTTTTTCTTGAGGCGGGCTCCTCCACGTACTCATTGTGCGAGTAGCGATAAGCCGGGCAACAAAAGCAATCAGCTGTCTCTTGCGCTCCCAACGCACTCACTATGTTGCGTCTAATGATGACGACACTAACCGAGACCGCTCGAAAGATCGCGAGCGCACCACGCACCGATTGAACTTGATTTTGCTTAAGCGGATTGAAACTTTAACTCGCGGGAACTGCGCATAAATTAGAGTGGTAACGCTTTGTTAAAAGTGTGAAAAGAAACCGATAGACGTCCGAATACACAAAAGCTTCGCAGCTGACTGCGACGCTTTGACATTGTGACATTTTGCGCATCATTTAAACACACCAATCTTCAACTCCATACACGGCGAGTGATTCCCACGGCACGAACAATGGCAAATGAAATGAAACAAAAGCCTGCAAACATTCAGACTGTTTACAGAGAGCGCTGGTTACAGGCGATCCGATTACATCCGGTGACGGTGGTAGACTGGATGTAGAGTAGTTTATTAAATTTTCATTTACACTGGTTGAATACTGATAATGCCAAATGGATCTAAATAATATAAATAGATTCCTGGAAGTGGGAAAGGAGTTCCCAATGTCTTTTCGACGACCAAAACTGACGATTTATAATTTTCGAGCGACTAAATTATTTTTAGGGGTAGCACATCGTCACACTATCACTATTAAGCGATAGCTTTCGTTTGGTTGAGATTTTTGTATAACAAAAATTATTTGTGCAGGTACTTTTGTATGTAGAAACTTATCATGAAGATACTCTTAATTTCTGACGGCTGACTAATAGATTGACATTATGTATGAGACATTATTTATGTCACACAATTTTTAATGCACCGAATACGCAACATTTAGATCCAGCTCTACTTAACTACTCACAATTGAAAGTCCCAACAAAACATAAAAGTCGTCATAATTTAACAGTCGAATTGCGTAAACACATCCGCATAAAGCTGTTCGTTTGACGGCGCTTTCCGGCGCATCTCGGATGCGTATAAATAGAACAGTTAACGAACGCGTCCTGCGCCCGCGCAGATAACTCGCTATAGTTGAATTTTGGGCAACTGAAGGTATTTTAGCCCCCGACGAAAAAGAGGGGCGTTACTAGTTTGACCTCTATGTCTGTTGGTTTGTTTTTTTGTGTGTCTTTCTGTGGCATTATAGCTCCCGAACGGTTATTGCAAAGCGTTTTTTTTCGATAGATAATTTAATTACAGTTGTTCTTAGCTATGGCTTGTCAAAATCCATTCAGCTTTTGAAGCTCACCAGCTTCAGTTGTCCTGGCTCATTCGGTTTTTTTTAACCCGAAAATAATTTTTAAACAAACTTTTACAATCTTTTAAACAAACTTTTACATCCTACTGCTGGGCAAGGTTTCTCTCATTTTTTTATCAGTCTCTATACCTAGCTAGCGACTTCTAGTTCTAAAAGCTACCAAATCGCCCTTCATAACCAAATAAAGTAATAACTAATAATTAGTTTAAAAAGTAAAACATCATGACCAAAATAATATGAACACCGTCCCCACCCACCAATATGTGATAGTTAGTATCCTATTATTTGACTAAAAGATTTTCGAAGAAAATCGATAAATTTTTTATTACTATTTTGTACTGCCGTTGGATATGGGCTTTGAACTCCTCATATCTAAGTAGGTGAAATATTGAGGTTTTGTAATCATCACTCTTTCGTCGTGGTGTCGCGTGTCGTTTTTAATTTTTACCCGACTACGGCGAAGCAAAAGGAGGGTTATGATTTTGACCTGTATGTATGTATGTGGGTATGGATGTTCATCTGTTCCCTCGTAACTTCTAAACTACTTATCAGAATTCGACAAATGACATATCATTAGAAGCGTCTTAATTGTCCGCTGGTTATAGGCTATATGGGATTTCACAAAATCTAATGTGGCGCCCTCTGGCGGACAAAACATACGAAGTAAAAAAATAAAGTTAAGATAAATATGCCGTGTTTGGTATCATTTGAAAGCGCTTTACTTGTAAATTTTGAATATATATATATATATTACTAGCATTTGCTTGTGACTTTACCTGTATTCATGGGCTGATTGTATATAATTCACATCTTTTTTACCCGACTATATATGTGGCTCTTAGCAGAGTAAGATCCATAGATGGATTATGGATTAGTTCACTGGAATCTAGCAAATTACTAAAGAATCCACATGACCAAAGATCGTTCGAGGAGTTGGAAAGATTGAGAAATCAATGAACCCAAGATTAACCTATTTAGAACTCCAAAATATGTTAAATAAAAATAAAGTTTAAAAACTAACACCCGAATACTTAAAAACACGCTCTAAAAAGTACGAAACAAGAAAACACTCTCCAATTAAATTACTTAGTATGTACAAACTATTAAATATTTACCGTTATTAAATAAACTAACTTACACATATTATTATATTTTAATATATTTTCAATTTATAATATTTATAGAGAAATGTTTTAAGGATAAAGCCGTGGTCGTATGCCATAAGAATAATAAATTAAAAAAAGTGGTATACGACCAAGGCTTTATCCTTAAAACATTTCTCTATCAATATTATAAATTGAAAATATATTAAAATATAATAATATGTGTAAGTTAGTTTATTTAATAATGGTAAATATTTAATAGTTTGTACATACTAAGTAATTTCATTGGAGAGTGTTTTCTTGTTTCGTACTTTTTAGAGCGTGTTTTAGCTATTGGGTTCAGATTTAGGTCTTTTGCAGTATTTGAACCTTATTGCACTTGGGAAACAGTTATGTTACACAGACATTATACGGCATTACTTTAATCGAGCCATGTCATGTCTCTCCAGACTATCACTCAGCATTTCATGTCAGCTCTACCCTGGCCTTGTTCAATAAATGCCTAACCTACTTGCCTAAGCTATGTTGACCTCAAACCTATCCTGCACTACATGGGCCATTACTGGGACATTATTAGATTAATGTCCCGTTCACAATATATAAGAGCTTGCCTGCCCTCGTCTGTTACACATGTGGTGTAGTAAGTAACGTTTTCAGTAACAGACTGCCTCGTTGGTGTAGTGGCAAAGTTTCTGCCTTACATCCGAGAGGTCCTGGGTTCGAATCCCAGGTCGAGCCAAAAAATTTTTCTGAGATTTTCTGTCATGAATTTCTCAAAAACAGCTCGGGGTAGGGAAGTCGGTGCTGTTAAACCTCCGTGCTTCAGAAAGCACGTTAAGCCGTTGGTCCTGCACCTCATCTCTCTTCGGTCATGTCGGATTGCCGTCTCACCGAATTTTGACAGTGATGGAACAATGAGTGCACCTGTGTATTGCGCTCACACTTGTGCACTATAATATCTCCTGCGTAGTTGGCTGATCTCTGTTGAGATTTGTCACCGTGGTCGAAATCGCCCAGGAGGACTATTATTATTATTTACATATTATTTATGTCCTAAGGCTCCACTCTGAAGCGGATTGGTACCGTTGCTTCCAATTTTGCCATCTATGTCACTAATGTTAGTTGTAATTTGCGAGTGAACTGGATAAGTTATGTCGGAAAAAAACGGTCTTTGTCATTCCATTGTGTCGTAATGTTTCAAGTTGATGTGTTCTCATTTAAGTAAGTTAATCCGTTCAGAAGAGGTTCAATGTTTGCAGTTACAGAAACAACCCATTCAGCTGTGACTCACTCGGTTAAGTGAGTGTGTACGTCCGGTGAACGACCTGAATTACCTACTTCAGTTGTAATAATTGGTTTAAACCCACAACTGTGGTGATGCATCGCAATTACAGCATTTCCTTTTTCTGCAGCTACAAAAAAGGAGATGGATATAGCGGATTATATTTTTTGTTTCATACATCTGATTGGAAGTGACCAAAATTTCCTAATTCATACAAAGTTAAAGTGTAAGGTACCTAAAGCTATGTCAATACCATGCCAGCCATGTTACAAAAAATGTCTCGCTGAATATTCAAAAGACGAATAATAAACAAAGAAGAAATAAATTATGCTAAAAAGAATAAAACATGACTCATACTTAAACAAAACCATTACTTGATCATCTCTTGTATCTAACAGTGTCTGATCAGTCATCGGCAACACTTAGCAGTTGTACCAAAAAGGTCTGGCTGAGTCAGACTCAGACATGGCTATATTTAGCGGCGGGGATCGCGCTCGCACCGAATCCTGCGCATCCTTGTTAGCAAGAAGATTCAGTTAAAGTAGCAACAGTGTTCTGAAGGCGTTAGCTGACAGCGGGGATTGTCCGTTTGTCGGCCACCTTACTAAAATAACACTCGCTTGTAGAATATAAGTACTTACACATCTAGGTATAAGCTTACTAACAATCTATGGATCTTTTATTTGCTTGATAATAAATATTTTTACTTTATTTTTATTATTTATTTAAGGTGCGCTTAGAGTTTGATAACCTTTGTACCTACGGTGGCCAGCGGTGTGTCACGATAAATACTGCGGTATGTTATGCGCTTGATATACGGGCGATTTTGCAACAAAAATGAGTAGCCTTATTTGCTGGCCACTTTACATATTATTGAAAAAAAAAAACCATTAGAGCGAGCGAAGTGTAAGTTTGTAAGTTTGTCCTTTTAGATCATTTGGATTTGTTACCAATTTATAGACTGAAGCTCAAGTATTAAAAAATAGGCTAACTTATTAAATTAAATGAATCTACTTATAAGTAGGTGTGTATTATAAGTAGCCGTAGTAGTAATGTTACAAGTAAAAGAACGAATAGACTGCTACTAAACAGACATGATCCATCGCATCCACATCGTCACTTACCATCAGGGGGTCAATTCCGCTTATCAATCGTAACAAAATCTTAATTGAATTGCCAGATTTTTAAATTTCGTCCATACGAGTACTGTTAAAACAAGCGATTCAAGTACGAATTTGTTTCCATTGATTAGCAGAATTGGCCCCCAGGTGAGATAGTGGCCAAATATCTGGATGTTAATTTAAAAAAAAGTGTTTGGAAATTTACCTGTGGCAGACAAATTACAATTACAGTACAAATTTAACTAATATTTAAGCTAAATTGAATTATATTGACCCAAAAATAAGTATTTGCATATATGGCCAAATATCAAAGTCCGATGCGAGAGTTATCAACCTTGCAAATTAAAGCAAGCTTAAGCAATGCACTGTAACTTAATTCGTATGCAACGCAGTGCAGTTTGTGCAACTGTGATATGATCAACTTGTATTATTACTCAATTCAATATGTAAATAAATCACACACAATAAATCACTTGGCGAAAAACGGCTTCCTCGTTTCATGGGGTTAAAAAAATAATAATGGTTGCTATTATGGGATTACAAAAAACTATGATTGCTATCATTAAGGAAATACTCAGAATCTAAGCTACTAAGTAGCGGTACAATCTTTAAATAATAACTATCGCATGATACAGCACGCATGCGCAGAAAAAATGGCGGAAGATTTATCTTTGCGCACGCAAAAACGCGCATAGCATTAGAAGGACGAAACATTTTTTACTTCAACTCAATCATAGGAGGTAGTATTCCGATCACTTAACACATCATTAAGAAAATAATAGCCGTCTTGGAACCTATTTGTATTCAAATCATCCCCGAGATACAAAGATACCTCCAATTACGTAATTAACACAGTTCATTGACTAATGTTTTTATAATAACTTTAAATTTCACTAAATGCTGAATGTTTATCGTTTAGTGTACTTTGCAATGACAAATGGTGTCTTAATGATTTTTTTGGTCGCAAATATCCGTTATCTAATCATACTCTCAAAATGTGAGTCGTTTCTTTGTCAGATCACGTAGATAGCGAAGTAATAAGTATGAGCCAAAATACTTGGTTGGTTGGTCAAAGCTCAAATACTTGGTTCTAGCTAGTGTAGAACTTATACGTTTCTTCAGGTTAAAAAACCTGAAATTAGAATAAAAAGGCTAAACTACAATTTGTAGTTGTGTAGTACAGTTTCCAGAGTTTTATTTTTACACCAAATGTAACCTCGACCTATCGTCTCGATTCCAACCTTGCCGTAATTACCACATCAAAATACTGATAACCTACCTTTGTCAACAGAAGGAGAGCTCGAAGCGGAATGGCTACAAGCGGCCGGGCTGGGCTCGCTCGCCGCGCCTTTCCAAGCAGGCATGGAGGTGACGGAGGCGCAGTTGGGTGAAGCCGTACGGCCTCTCCCGAGGGAGCAGGCAGCCGCTGTCAGGAGACGAGTGAGGCGCCTGAACAGGACCGTCAGGAGGAAACGAGCCGCGTCTAGAGCGAAGAAGCCGGATATCAGAGATGTCTTCAGAGATCTTGAGGTGAGCGTCTTTTGTTTTTGGCATGGGGTAACGGAGGCTCAGGTAGTTGAGCCTGTGCGTCTAGAGACAGGCACACAGCCAATTTTGGATCCTGAAACCCTCGCATAAGTGGATAGTTAAATATTTTACTTCCAGACTAAATGTCTCATATCCAAATGTTAGAAACACAGCAAATGGTTGGCTAACGAAGTGTTTAAAGAAACGATTTCGTTATCTACGTTTTAATTATTTTTGCTTTCCACATGGATAAGGACAAACATTTTGACGAAACTATTAAAATTCCATCGGCGCTTATTTCGGAAAGTGAATTCTCGGAAGATAATTTCTTAGGAATGCGTTCACACGAACATCGAGACGAAAGGCAGGCAGGTGTCAGAAAGAGTTGGGCCTCTTCAAAGTGATTCGACTGTGCTAGATCAAGTTGTTGCCTCCTCTTGACAGGAGCTGTCACGTCAGATCAACTCTTAACTGCTTCACGAACTTGATTTAAAACAGAACAGATGCAATTGAAACTTAGACAGCGAGAGTATAAAGCCGAATTTCGATTGGTTAATTTGTGAATGGTATGCATGAGCTGCGTTAGCATTTAGATTGAGGTTGGCTGTGTCAAGTTTAAGAGCGTTTTTTTCGTGATTCCCACAAACCGTTAGCGTGATTCCTACCTAACTGGTTTGCGTTCCACGTGCGACTGTTCGGCTAGATATGTAGGTACTAATGTGTTTAATTAAGTTACAGTTACTTGACAAGATCGTTAGGAACTTTAATAACTATGTGCTAAACGGGATCAGGGCTGAGATTTTATATGACGTAGAACTACTTAATGTATTAAGAAAAGAAAACTTTCAGATTTTAAACTACTTAATACCTTGAGGTGAGAACTTCATGGTCAACTGAGGTGCTTGTGGCGCAGTGGTTGCAGCGCTTTGGCAGTGATACCTAAAGTTAAGCAACCTAAGGCGCGGTCATGTTTGAGATGGGTGACCATTCTGACCATTTAAGTGACGTCTATTTACAAGCATCTCCGTGCTTCGGAAGGCACGTAAAGCAGTTGGTCCCGGTTAATATCGATAGATATTAGTCGTTAAGCCTGGTCAGAGGCCCTCGGCGGCTTAATAACATCTGACAGTACAAACACCCCTCCACCAATCCGCACTGAGCCCGCGTGGTGGTGTAAGGCTCGGACCACCTCATAGTTGAGGTGAGGCCCAGCAGTGGGACGTATACAGGCTGATGAGAGAACTTCATTACAAAAAAATAATTTGTAAGTTACATTCACTCAAAAACATGATTAGCGTACGCGTAGATAGGCTTTGGATAGTGTAAAGTTGTCAGCAAAAAAGCGGCACGTCCGTACCATACTTTTCTCGACCCCCCTATAACTTCGTTGTGATATTCACCATTATGTATGAATTGTAAGATACACTGTGTTTTCATGGGATGGCCATTTATTTTTAAACGTTTCTTTTAAATATTGATATGATAATAACTTAAGACAGAAGGTCCCTGAAGTAGTAGAAAAACTGAGCTGCGAGACTTGGTATTTTTTCAGAAGATGATTAATTTAATGACAAATCTTATATCCTATATCCACCGTAGGTCTAGGTAGGAATACGGGCTACATTGCTGCTTAAATTTGCAATATTTTTTTACAAAACAGATTCTTTAGGTGTTTGTATGTCCCAATTACGCTTTGGTTCCTGTTTGGCGTCATATCTTTAGGCTAAATACAGATTATAGATAGTTTATTATCAGACTCATTCAAAGACAGCCCTAAGACCTAACAGTAACCTTAAATGACTGAGAAATGTTTAACAATCTTATTCTGTGAAAAGCCTGATGAAAATTCCATGCTTGTAGCAAAATAGTGAATCACGGATTTCCCAATATACATCGTTAACTTGTTATGTACTTAGTTTAATATTTAATTGGTTATGTACCTACTTTATATTTCTTGTCTGTAACATGTGGAGCATTCGAGTTTTATGTCTGATGTTAATTGTGGACTTCTTCATTACCAACCTTTGTTACGAAAATATTGTTTAAATAGAGTTGAGACATCTTTCTGTGAATTTATGTAGAAAGCACAGTTAAGAAAATATTTTTGGCTAAGAGTTAAAATTGTAAGAGTAATACGGAGCTAACATTATACTTTAGTTGCCAAAGCTATTCAGCATATCTTGGATGAAGATTTCTAGGCCAGATTTAACAAGGCAAATCTTCTGAATTTTTGTTATCAGCGGTAAAATTGACTTAATGGCAACCCTTCATGGAAAACGAACACTATTTAATCTTCTTACGTAGGTAAATAATGGTTCGCAAGGTCGAAGGTTGGCATCGTTGATTATTTACTTTACTAGGGCAAGTTTAACGATGGATGCCACATAAGTAACAGCAAATATTACAAATGCAAATAACACTAATGGCTTCGTAATTTATTCATATGGATATACTTCGGATGGTAGTTAACGCAGTTTATTTGGTTTACAAGTTATTACAAATAGCTTTACCGTCATAAAACAGAGCTGGCCGCCATTAATATAGTTTTAAAACAAGCTACTTATTAATGTACCTTACGTGACGGAAGGTGTATTAGGGGCACAGATAACTAACATCGGTGGTCATTAGATAAATACGCAATTAAGCCTCACAGACATTAGGAGCTGGATAACCTCAGTTTTCGAACCATACTGGTCAGATGAGGTCGTATTGTTTCATAAAATATTCTTGCGTGACAATAAAAAACTAAAACAAAACTGGCAGCTTAGAAACCTTTTACTGGCTCTTTTGGAAAACATTAAAAAAATAACTGAAAATTTAATTTAAAAATACTGGCACAACAATACATACATGTTCCTAGATTAAAAAAAACATATTAGTAAAGTGGCGCCGCGCGAATAGGCAGCAGTTGAAACGGACGTTGGCTGAACGCGAAATTGCCTTGCGTCCGGAATTTCAAAAGCGAATTGAGTGTTGTTACACAGAGTGCTGAGTGTCGGTGGTGCGTGCAGTTGTTTGTAAACAAGCCGCCATGATTTGTGACACGGTGCGGGCTAAGGTGTGTGAGAAGATGAACAGCTGTAGGGGGCTGGCGATGGTGAAGACCTACCTTGACTCTTTGGTATGTCTTGTCTTTGGCATGCGCTAGCGTACTGAACCGGTGATGTTTCTTGAAAGATTGCATTGCGATTTCTTGAATGAAGTTTAAGCACCCTTGTGATCGAACTGGGAAACTTCGGCTATTATACTCAATAATATGAATAGTTTCTTAAACTACTCGTACTCGTACATCAGCTGATGAAAATCACGCTGATTGCTTAATTACTTACTCTATTAATGATAACACAGAAGCATTTTTAGAAATGTGCCTACGTAAACTTTTTTGTAACCGTACGTAATAATCACTGTTAATTTTTGGATACCTACTCATATAGCAGGATGCCAAAAAGGCCAGGGAACACCGATGTCTAAAACTTCAACCTAAGAATATAATAAATTTTGTAAGAAATAAAATTATGTAGGTTCCATAATGTTTATTTATGATTATGTTATTAGATTGTTTTTGTTGTGGATGGACTCAAAAGTTGTCAAGTCACATTGTTTTGGTAAGGTGTGTCATCATTTGTTTTTGTAAAACAAAACAATGAGTGCCTATAAAGCTATTTAGGGGAAATAACCGGTTATACTGCGTATTATTTTAAATTTGTTTTGTATTTATTTTAATTGATTTCTATCTTGACATGTTGAAAACAAAACGTACTTGTAGGTTGTATTGATCACTTATTTAATATAGGAGTAATAGTACCTATCTAAATCTTACCATCCCACAAAACTATTAAAGTAAGCATCTTGACTCGTATTTCCATGGGTCATCTCTATTGTGACTTCTAAATCCTATAAGAATATCTGATATTTAAACTACTTAGGTACAGTTCCAATGAACCACACTAACCTCTCACGTGCAAATAATTACACTAAATTACTCAAATAGGTCATGGTTTAACCAATATGCGTCTAGTACTCTACGAGTGAGCAGCCAGTCTCACTGGCGACAATATCTTCTCTTCTCTATACCTATAATATAAAAATGAATCGCAAAATGTGTTGGTAAGCGCATAACTCAAGAACACCTGAACCAATTTTGCCAACTCTTTTTTTATGATATTCCTTAAAGGACAGGGATGGTGCTTACGAAGAAAAAAAAATTAAAAAAAAAACAACAAGCAGGAAAACGTCTGCAGGGTCCGCTAGTATGCATATAAAATTCTCGTGTCACAATGTTTCTTCCCGTACTCCTTCGAAACGGCTTGACCGATTCTTATGAAATTTGGTATGCATATTGAGTACGTCTGAAAATCGGCCAACAACTATTTTTCATAACCCTTAGTGATGAGAGACATAATTTATATAGCAAAACAACGTTTGACGGGTCGGCTAGTTTTAATCTATAATTTATACGCAGTCCGCACCTGTTATAAGTTAAGGTAACCTAAGAAATATTAAATGAATCGATCTTAGACGTTTAGATATGAAAATATTATTTTGAGGAAATTTTAGTTGGTGTATTAAATTATTTTCTTAAATATATTGGTTCAAACACACACGCATAAGCTGTACGTTGGTACAGTCACAAGAAATAGTTATTTGTTATACAAGAGTGCAAAGTTCCTTTTTAACCGCGTGTTCAATTTTGATGACCGAGCAAGCGAAGGATTCTAAAATTGAATCACGAGCGCAGCGAGTGATTCAAAATTAGAATCCTGAGCGTTAGCGAGGGAATCAAAAGAGCACGAGGTGAAAAAATCTTTGCACTCGAGTGCAACACGTAACTTTTCATTCCACCTCAGCGAGGAAATAACTAAATGCAAATAAAACCGTTGACAATCACAAGATAGCTACCTACTTTTATTTCAGTTTAGGTATTAACTACTACATTATGACAGGTAAGTATTACAGAATACTCTTTAAAATATAACAAAATAATACTTAGGTATAATTAATAAAAATTTAAAGTAACGTTAGGTACTACAGTTATTTAAATTGAGTGTAATATTTTTGTTGGGTACTGTAATATTGGTGTTAATCACTTGTGTACTGTTTTTCGAGTGCTTGCTTTCTTGTTCTCGGATAATTCTATAAAATATGCCAGTAAAATGTTTTCTGAGAAAGTTTTGGCTCCTTTTGCTAGTCGCCACGTGTTGAACATAACGTACTGTTTTAAATACTTCTCGCGTGATTGTTGAGGGAGAAAGATCATTTGCACATTATTAACAGTTTCAGTCAATTCTGTTGGCGTCAAACTAACTTCCTCGTCGCTAGAATCACTCATTTCAGTTTTTTCATTTGTTTTCAAGTTTCTTGTTTTTAATATAAGGTTTAACAATGACGTGAAAAAATTCCGCGTAAAGAACCGCCAACAAAGCAAATTGAAAAAAGAACACCAAGAAGGTTCCGAGTTTGAGTTTTTAACAAATTAAAAAATGTTGTATGATATATTTGGCACCATAGAGGTAGCAATAAATAGGTTTAATGATTTTTTTAATTCACAAACTTGGTGCACACGATGTTCTAAATTCAAATTTACTTTAACCTCTAGTGAATAAAAACGGCTTTTCCACTCAGATATTGAAGAGCAAAATGACTCTTTCCGAGATGGTGGGATGAAAAAGTCATTACTCGTAGTGTGCGTTGCTAGATCACATCAATCATATAAGACGTAGACGTAGTAGACGTATTTCAATCATATAAGCCTCCTTAGTGTCAAGCTAGAATACGGTAGTTGACACCACCAATCGTTGACGTACTTTTTATCAACTGTCAAAACGCTTTTCTTCATAGAGTTTGTATGGGAATAACACACTTTGACGTCATCGCGTGCAATGCCGACTGAGTGACTAATTATCATTTGAATTCCAATTAAAAATCAAATAATACGAACTGCAGAAAAATATTAGTGTAAAGGCATCTGAAATTATGAATTATTTTAGAGAAAATCAGTTTTTGAATATTTCTTTCATAGTGGAAACAAGCCTATTGTTGTCTATACACAAAAATTCTAATAACCCTCTGCGCACCGGAAGGATATTGCAAATTTATTGGTTTCTAGCACTCGCGCTGCGTGCTGACTATAAGGTTAAATCGCCAATCATTACTTGAGATTGAAGGATCTCTTGTACTCATATATCATATCTACGTGTCTTAAAATGTCTTAAAAAATTCTTCAAACAATATGCAGGATTCTGATAATAGAATGATTCTGTTATTTAGATACCTACTAATACATGTAAACGAATTGGTATCTAATCTGTGTAACCCGGTAAACAAGGATGAATAGGACCCTATTTTTTGTTATTACCATATACATGAACTAGATAATACGTAATACTAATTGTATTTGCATGCTAACAGTTTTGGCAAGACATGTGCACTGTATACTCGTAAAATTTATTGTAACATCAATTTACCATGTTCTTGTGCAAATAAAGAATTATGAATCAGAGTTTAATAAATACAGTACAGGAACAACTTTCAACAATACACGCCTGGCGACATTGTCTTTGCTGAATCTACATTTTAGTTGATTTAATTGTAATTTCTGGTTATTATTACGAAACTTTCAAACGACTTAAACACGATTTTCAATTAAAGGCACTGTTCTGTGGTAACTTAAAACTCAGCAGGTATTATCAAATTAAAAATCAATGTAGTACTTATATTTCAATTACATGTTATGTGATAATTGCTTTACAAGCGGTACTTATCATAATTAGGAACAGTTAAAACGTGAATGTGTCACAGTTTAAAAAGATACTAAGCTGTGATTTTGGGTGCAGTTAACTATAGCGAGCAAGTGAGTAATAAGTTATTCTAATTTAAGGCTCAATCTCTACACATATAACTTTTTAGCTTTACATGAACGTCATGGCACAAATCACCAAAGCGCTTTACAAATTCGACGAAATATCGGAATTGACACACAGAACGCAGGGCGCATGTTTTCGAAAGGCTTCTAGGAAAATCGTATGGATATTGCTTATCTTAGCGAATAAATCGTGTTTACGTAGAAATAACAGTTGTTTGGAAGCAATAGAATATAAATAGTTATCGGGAATTTTGGATTGAATGGATGTCATCTCAATACCGATTTATGGGTGTACCTACCGACTATCGATCATGGATTTAATGTACGAGTTGATGGCGTGTAGTAAACACCAATAATAAATACAATAAACTGTTTTAAAAGTTACAAAATAAAGGGCAAAAAATTAAATAATAAATAAATTGTTTCAACGAACACACCAATTACCTAGCCCCAAACTAAGAATAACGGATATGGAGATGAACTGAGAATGCCTAGAATAACGGATAGAAATACATAAAACATTTATAAACACCCATGACTCAGGTACAAATAAGCTCGTGCTCATCACACAAACATTTGCCCCTAGCAGGATTCGAACCCGCGACAGCCGGTTTTGTAGTCTGGATCTCAGACCATTTCGACTCGACTTATATAGTTTTACGAGTAGATTATTTAGTTTTATTTCAGGCTAATACATTATTATGTTGTGTTTCACCCTGGACAAAATCTAGCCTTCACATGAAGATATTTTTTTTTCAACTGGGCTAAACAGTGGTTTTCGAGTAGTGAGATAAGTTTCTTAAGTCCATTTTAAGTATGGTTTTTCATGCTTGACTATAAAAGCTATTGAAGACTGTTAGCTTTTGTCACTGAATATTTAACGCAGATTACCTGAATGGCTACTCCATCTAGGAACTAGCTCAGATGTTTTGTAAGCCCTTTCACACGTCATAATGCAACACTCGCGTCGGCGGAAGGCGCGCGCGCTGTAATAACGCCTAATATGGGCAAAACGCTCGTGCGCGCGCGCATTGCTAATTGATCTGTTCGTGGAAGCCAGCCTTGTGCACAGCTGGAGCTAGGCGATCTTAATGCTGAAGCTAGAGCTTTTCTTTGTAGGGCTTTTCAGACCATGAATGGTTTATCTGATCGCAAAAGATGAAAAAAAGGAGCCGTGTATGAATGCAGTGAGCTGAACGTAACAAAATTACCAGCAGACCAGCTCGCAGTCCCATCATTTGGACACCATGCCATACCTGCATGGTGTCCAAATGATGGGCCTGGTGATATATCTTTAGGCTATCTTTAGGTAGTCGTTATATTTGTTTATGAAAACATCGCCAACCACATAATTTTACTAAAATCCCAAAAAGTTTTTAACACGTTTTGCTATAAAAAGCTCTCATGTTTTTCCATACTTTAACGCCTTAACTGTGCATATTCTTTATTGAGATTACATTGATATCCGGGCGGGAGTGGTTTTTCTCATAAATGTAGACGGGACTCTCACGACACGGCCCATTGACAAGGAAGTGTAACTAGGGCTTCTCAACTCAAACATAGATGCAACAGGCGTTTATCATTAAAATACTTACTTACGTACCTATAAAACCTACAGCAGAAGTCTTTTTGATCCCATTAGTTCTAAATTGGAAGTACGGATGATCTTCATTTCAGTTAGTTGAATTTAATAGATCCAACGTCATAATAACACACGGTGCTCAGTACATACTAGTTGAGTAACGAGAAATAAATAATACATCAAACCATTATGTAGGTATGCTACTATCACTTCTGGGAATACATTTATGCCAACATAAAACGTTCTAATCGACGTTTATTATGTAAGGGCATAATAATAAAAATAATTAGAAATCAGAAAGTCTTTTTTTATTAAAAATCGTTTCAAAATTTCATTTAGAGCTTTCTAGGATTGCGTAACCTGACGTGGGACAGTGCATAGCGTAATATTAGTTTCTCCTACATCATGCAGACAATTGGACATGTTTGAAGTGCTTATTCATAAAATATCACTACCTATTCAATTGTGCACGAGTCTATTGCTCTGCTTCGTTGGGTATTATTAAAAATGGGACGGGTGTAGGCTCCACTTCAAATAGACCTTATTTAAAAACAAGGTAAAAATATATTTGTGAATTCGTAGGTCTACGACAATTTAAATTTAAGTTATCAAGGCGATGTTCAAATATCAAATTGGAAGAAATGTTGATATGGCATAAATGCCCCTCTACAATGGCACAAGAAATTGAAATAGAAATATTTATCTGCGTAAATAAGGTATGATTAACATTTGATTTGTTGGTCATCTTACAAAAGTGCTTAAACCTATTTAGTCGTGCCAATAAGCATGCAAATTTATTTATTATGAATTATGATTATACAAAATAAATTAATTCAAATGACGATTTTGATAAAAGTCTAATAATATGTCATTAATAATATCTACCTTCTCTGCTACTTCAGCTTGGCAAGATAGCAAGGCCTCAGTCAACAATGTTTGTCGGTAGTTCTCACACATCAATAATATCACGTGCTTTCTATCGCAAGAAAAATATTCGGTTCTTTAACAATGTATCGACATGAAGTTCCGTAATCGATTAGTGGCAATTAATCGACAAAGAAATGTTCTCAGCGAGAAAGTGTTGAATAAAGAGCGTCGCATGTCGAGACGAGTCAGCGAAATATGGAAATTGATTGTCTGCGAAGAAAGTTACGGAACATGAGAATCTAAGCAATGATGATGTAAAGTTGAGGATATTATAAATGTATGATTATGAAGACGTTAAAGGTGAAACTAGATTGTTTAGGTAGTAGGTACTTGGACTTAAAAATAGTTTGCAAACTTAAAAATGACCCGATAATGAAGTAAAAGTGATACTACATACATATTGTGTGGGTTTTTTTTTAAATGCATGCTCTCCGGTCTATGATTTGTTTAGAAAACACCGTTGGTATTTTTATGACTCATTCTATACCTACCTATCTCTAGGTATGAAAAGGAAGTCTTTCTTCTTTATTTTTTGTCAAAGTGGGGGGTACTTATCAACTTGTCTCATAAGTAATCGTTTCCCATGCAAACACCCACGTCAATGGCATTACTTCATTCACAAAAGATGTATTAATTGCTCATTAATTTAATCACCGTTAAGCAATACCAGTTAATGATGCCCTGCTAAAACATTTTTGCCAAGTTCATCATAAGTTTTTACGAACTCGTGGTGTCAAGACGTAAATAGTGGGTTGTTACGGTTTTTGTTATCATCATGAAGATCTTTGACAATTTACTTGCGATGCATTGGAACCCCAAGAACATGAACTATCTCTCTCCTCATGTAAGTACCTACGTTATATAAAGGTAGTTCCATGGATACAGCTGTGACTTGAGTGCGTTAAGTGGTGACACGAAAGCTTATATCAGCCCAGATGAATCCATTTTCTTAGCTCTTCATTCTGTATAATTCGGCGCATGCCCCTCAGTCGCAGTCAAGCCATCTTGAACGTACTAGTTGCTAACTTCGTCTTCAAAAAGTGGCGAGGCTCTGTAACCCCGTTTCTCAGCAGACGGTTCGCGCACATATATGTCGGAACCTACAATTACTGAACCGACACAATAACAGCTTCTGTCTCCCTTGTTCCAGAACTCCAGTGGTAGCGAGCCACGGTCCCGTAGCGCCACCCCTGACTCGCTGGACTCGCTGCCGAGCGGCGGGTCCGGCAGCCCACCGACGGAGTGGGCAGACTCCGCCACGCCGCCCGATTTTGTGTAAGTTTGTATACCTACCGCCTATCTACAGCAGTCTGTTTCTGTGAATCTTCAGTGTTTGATAAAAACAGTTTAGATTTAATATTGATTCTGTGCACTGGTAGTGTTATTGAAAGTGGCGTCTAACATGTTTCCATATAGGCAATCATAAACGTCAATTAAATTTTGATTGCTTTTATGCACTTTACAACTATCAACCTACCCTGTTCTTAATCTCTTTAATTTAGCGTTGCCTATCTGACTGATGGTTAGCAAGGTTTTGCCATTGCTTATTTCTTAATAATTAGATCATCACAAATTCGACCCACACAAATTTTACATGAAAGCTCATTTTAACAAGTCGTTTCTATTAACATCCTCATGATGTCAATTGCAAAAACAGGCGGGTCCATAGAATAATTGTTATGACCGGTGCAGTGTATTTTCATGTCTTAAATATTTAGTAGCATTAGACCCCATAGAATACAACATCATTGTTTCACTTATCAAAATGTTTAACCTGTCATTTTTACTTCCAGCGACAGCTTCCCGCCAGCGGGTGCGCACGCGCCGCTCGCCCGCACGCCGTCGGCCCCCGCGGGGGGGCGCCGCGCGCGCCTCTCTCCCCCCGCAGCGCACTCCCCCCCGCTGCCAATGCACGAGCTGTTCAAGCCGAACGATCTGCACTGGGCTGATATAGCTACTAATACTGGTGAGGAACTGATGGATGGTGTGGTAGAAAATTTCAGAGGCCGTACTCCTCAACGTTACGTTCGTGTATTTTTGGATCTAGCCAGCGCGTTCGCTCACACGGTCCGACTTGTAAGAATAGGCTAGATGACACCACCAATCGTTGACATACTTTTTATTATCTTTCAAAACGGTCTCCCTTCATAGATTTTGTATGGGAATACAAGAACGTGACGTCATGGTCATGTATCAGAAATCGGACCGAATATTTATTGAGTTATGTATGTTTAAAAATTGTTTCTACAGCTTTTTGAAAATATACTGGTTGTATTAACTTCATTGGGGCTATGTTTGTTAAACGCCATGGTCTTGAAAATATTTAAGATAGGTGTCATCATGCCTATGATGTTAATAGATCCGAAACTACGGACAACAGCTTAGAGACTAGGGAGCAGATTGAAATTATTTTATCAACAGCCAAGCGTAGGGCGCCAACCAGCAAGACCAAGACAGAGCAGCGACCACATAAAGGTCATCGGCTCTAACTGGATGGATGCATGACGCAGAGTCGCATAATCATGGAGACCGCTTTTAAACGTTCAAAAATTTATTATCTAAATGCGTCATCCTAATACTTGATGCAGACCAGAAAATAGCACTTTTCCGAAATGATTAACTTTTCATCTGCACTGCTGTCTTTTATCATAGGCTTACGACGATGACGAACGTAAAATGTGAATTAACAAAGGATGTTTTCTCATTTCCAGAGGGCATTGAGCTTTTGGGGTACCAAAGATACGGAACTGTTCAAGGACCAAGAATAGGCAAGGAACGAATTAACGGATCAATTCTTAAAGAAAATGACACATTCATGTGAGTACTACCATCTTACCTAATTTATGATCTTATCTTGAGAGTTATACAAAAGATAAGTAACTACAGCAATTAAGACACACATTTCCATATTACCTACTGAAGGAATCTTTTTCAATACTCTCTAATAAACTCTTGTTACAACTTGCTAGTGACTCTTCCAAACACGTACCATGCAATAGTCATAAGATAAAAATTACCAAAAGCCTCTCGTCACACCCTCACAAACTCCGATTTTTGATGTTTACGTAACAAAAACAAGTTATGTCCCCATTTCTACGGCTCTACTAAACTTCAACAATTTAACTGACCTTTTCTTAAAACTCCTGTTTTTACAGAAACAAGCACACGGCAGTGTCGCGCGCCAAAAGCACAGCGTCCGCGCAACCGCTGAGCTTCGAGCACAAGTTCAACCTGGACCGGCAGATGCTGGACCATGAGGAGGTGGGTACTGAAGTGAGTCACGTTACTAATTCTGTCTCTGAGAAAAAAAAATCAAATTCATAGTTACTTCGTCTTCCTAAAAACCGATACAAGATCGCTTCTCGTCAACGAATGATCGGCCAGTGTGTGGAGATACATCGTTGAAATCATTATTTTTTTCTGACGGTCGTAATCGACTCGACTGTCTTTCCTTACACAGAACATTTCCAAATGATCAAGTTTAATTTACTACTACTTTACAGATAAGAAAAGAGACTTAAAAGAGGCTAGGATAATCGGCTTCTTCAATGGTTTCATTGTAATTTGATTTCCAGCTAGGATATGACGTGAATCGTTGAACTCGTTTCATTGCTCCCAAAATAACAAACATCTCTGATCTCCAGGAATGGCCAGAAGAAGACAGCTGTGTGGACATCGAGAGCCTCCCCGAGCCGCAGCTGAAGCGGCTGCCCCCGCTGCTGTGGCTCGAGCTGACGGCGCTCTTCGACCGCTACTCGCTGCCCTTCCACAAGAGGAAGCCGCCCAAGAAGAAGAGGAAGGAGGGTACGTAGCACATTACACATCGTCAACATAAGTACCCCGGCTGCAGCGCTGCCCCGCTGCTGTGGCTCGAGCTGACGGCGCTCTTCGACCGCTACTCGCTGCCCTTCCACAAGAGGAAGCCGCCCAAGAAGAAGAGGAAGGAGGGTACGTAGCACATTACACATCGTCAACATAAGTACCCCGGCTGCAGCGCTGCCCCGCTGCTGTGGCTCGAGCTGACGGCGCTCTTCGACCGCTACTCGCTGCCCTTCCACAAGAGGAAGCCGCCCAAGAAGAAGAGGAAGGAGGGTACGTAGCACATTACACATCGTCAACATAAGTACCCCCGCTGCAGCGCTGCCCCGCTGCTGTGGCTCGAGCTGACGGCGCTCTTCGACCGCTACTCGCTGCCCTTCCACAAGAGGAAGCCGCCCAAGAAGAAGAGGAAGGAGGGTACGCAGCACATTACACATCGTCAACATAAGTACCCCGGCTGCAGCGCTGCCCCGCTGCTGTGGCTCGAGCTGACGGCGCTCTTCGACCGCTACTCGCTGCCCTTCCACAAGAGGAAGCCGCCCAAGAAGAAGAGGAAGGAGGGTACGCAGCACATTACACATCGTCAACATAAGTACCCCGGCTGCAGCGCTGCCCCGCTACTGTGGCTCGAGCTGACGGCGCTCTTCGACCGCTACTCGCTGCCCTTCCACAAGAGGAAGCCGCCCAAGAAGAAGAGAAGGAGGGTACGTAGAACATAACACATCGTCAACATAAGTTGCCCAGCTAAAGCGGCTGTCCCCGCTGCTGCACAAGAGAAATTCGCCCGAGAAGAAGAGGAAAGAGGGTACGTAGCAAAACTCTGTTCAAAGTAGCCTGTAGGTAAAGGGCAGAGGCGTGCTGTTCTGTCCTCCGGCTTCCCTCGTAGACTACCTTGCGCCTTGGTTCGATTGCGCTATACCAAACACCGAACGAAAGTGATAAGATGAACCTAATATAAGTAAAACTCTTAACAATATACCAGGTATTGTTTAGGAATGGCCGATATAAATTCCTAACTAGCTCCTAGGAACCTAGGATAGCTCCTATGTACACTATAATAATAATATTATAAAGAGGAAAGATTAAACTGTTTGTTATTTTTTTTGTTTGAATCGAATGGGCTCTGAAACTGCAGAACCGACTAAAATAATCTTTTAACATTAGAATCCTGCATTATCCCTAATGAACAGGCATTATTTAATACTGGGGACAATTGTTCCACTCGTGCGAAGCCTGGACGGGCATTTCAGTTTCACACATTTTAGTTGACAGAACAATTATCAATGACCCTGGATCGTACACTGACTGAATCAATCCACGCTATAATCCTAACCTGCACCTGCATTTTCCACTCTATAGGGGAAAGTGTTTTCACACCACATTTTCTGCATCCACTGCATGAAACTTGTTTTCACATTATACTTAAGTACTTATAAGTTGCATGTTTAATTCCAGAGGGCAACGTGTTCGGCGTGTCCCTGGAGACGTTGGTGCGCAAGGACATGATCCTGTGGGAGGAGACGTGGTCGTGCGCGCCCAGCCTCGTGCGCGCGCTCGCCCACGCGCTGCGCGCGCGCACCGCCGACGAGGGGCTGCTGCGCGTGCCCGGGAACAAGCAGAAGGTACCACTACATAAATAAAAATGTTTGCTTAGTTTAGGTACAGTACCACTAACATAGTAGTAAGCATTTATTTATGTATTTTTCACATCTGGTTCAGTAGATTTTTTAAAATATAATTGGGCTAATTTTTATACAGTAAATTTATCTTATCTTACATTCCACACCACTTTTTACATTTAACAAAGAAGACCTTTAGTGTGTTCAAACGACGTGACAGACGCTCGCGGCTTCATGGAACACGAGAAAGCACTAGAAGTAACTAGGTTCTACTCTAACTATCTTTATTAAACAACATACCTATGTAATAACTAGCCATGCTATGACGCAGGCGCAATATTTTTGAGAGTTGCTTGATATAGTCCTAGCTACAAAAAGTTTTTAAAGTCATCGTCTGACTATCTACATTTATTCTACAATAGCGGCTCGCCCGCGACTTCGCCTGCGCAAACGTGTTTATCCCAAAGGTGCATTGAATCGGGATAAAAAAAAGTATCCTTTTACCTAAGTCGGCTCATCCTCTGTGTGTATACGAAATTGTATCAAAATTGCGTTTGGTAGTTTTGGCGTGATTAACGGGCAAACATCCAAATATCCAAACAAAGAAACTTTCACATATTATAATATTAGTGTGAAGTGTGATTAATCTCAATTCAAGTCTTATGTAGGTACCGCTGGTGGAAGCTGGCTAAAAACGTCATCAATCCATATGGAGCCGGTTCAGTGCTTACTGTCGAGCATGCCTCTTATTGGGCACATATGACGACCACTTTTGTGTAATGGTCAAGAGGTTAACTTTCGAAAAGACAACACTTGTTAAATATTTGTAAAAATATTTCTCTCGGGTGATTTGAGGGTGTCTCCCACAATCATTGATGAAATATACGCTGGCTCAAAGCGTTAAAAAGCACTTACAAAATTCAACGACTCTTTTAAGGTTCTCGGTAGCTCAGTGGTCAGAGCATTAGACCGGACTTCCAAAGGTCGGGGGTTCGATTCCTCCCCGATGACCGGCGCCGAAAAGATTTTTTTAAGTGTTGTCTTTTCGAAATTCAAAAATAGCGTTGTAAACGCAAAAAATACTTAACAAATAAAAAAAGTTGACTCTTGGTTCGATCACCGCACTGTACAAACATTTGTGTGCATGAACATTTCTGTTTGTACTGGTCTGGGTGTTATACGTATTTATTTAAGTTTATTTGTAATACCACTGTTGATTCTGATATCTGTAACACAAGTGCTTAAGCTACTTACCACGGAGTCAGATCAATGTATGTGATGTTGTTGTATATTTTATTAAATATTTTTACATAATGCTGATGTGACGACAAACGGTAGAGCTCGTCTCAAAAGTTAAATGTTTATTTTATTTTATTTATTGACATTTGCATACTAGGTGTGATACATTAAATAGATGGTAGTTATAATGCTTAAAAACGAACTTATTGACCTAGTTACCAAGAAGGTGTGGCAAGTTTGAGAATTAATTTATTTAAAAGTAAAAAATAAGACCAATTATTATTCAAAACTCATGTAAGTAAAGTAGGTATTTGCTAAACGTATAGAGCAGACAGAGTTTCAACGCACTCATGTAATTTATTCTCTTTTCCCAGATCGAAAGCCTATGCCAGTTGATCGAGCGCGAGTGGTACGGGCAACGCGAGGCTGTCGAGGCGGCGCTGAGCCGCGCCAGCAGCCACGACATCGCGGCCGTGTTCAAGCGGCTGCTGAGGGATCTGCCGCAGCCGCCGCTCACTCAGGAGCTGATGAGGCTATTTTACCACACTTATGGTGAGTAAAAGGAATATTAAATATGCATAAATAAAGTCTAAAGGCTATAGAGGATTTTATAATATCGAAAGGATATTATAAAATTGATGATTATATAAATGACAATTACAATTATTGTAAATGAAATTTGAAAAGAGGTAATGACGATAATGACTGAGTTTCTTGCGCCGCATCTTCTCAGCACTGGCCCAAATTGTCCCGAAGCGGTGGTAGGGTTAATTTATATGTTGGGACGTGTAAAAGTGCTACTTGTTAGCCTACTTACAAAAAATAAATTGATTTTATTTATAGAGGCAGCCTCTCTATAGGCCGTTGTCGGTAATTTCGAATACAGCCATCCATGTCACTCTTACAAGCTTGACGGTGCGAGTGAACACACTGGACGGAAAATACAAACGAAACGTTAGGGTGCACCTAAAACCTCAGCACTCATGATATAGCGGCCATGTTCAAACAACTGTGATCTCTTAGGAGAGATCACAGCCTCCTCAGAAACAGTAAAGTGCAGAGAAGAGACTGCAGCAGTCACGTCATACCAGCGGCCGGTCGCGCATACTAATGACTCTATTTTGCTACACTTAAAGTGAATTGGTCTGGAATTATTATATGATCGTAAGGTAGGATAAGGTATGCAGTACCTAACTGCACAGAACTTGTAATAGGCATGATGACACCTATCTTAAATATTGTCAAGACCATGGCGTTTAAAAAACATAGCCCCTATTAAGTTAATACAACCAGTATATTTGCAAATAGCTGTAGAAACCAATTTTTAAACAGACAAAACTCAATAAATATTCGGTCAATTGACTCCGATTTCTGATAAATGACCGTGACGTCACGTTCTTATATTCCCATACAAGATCTATGGAGGCAGACCGTTGTGACAGATAATAAAAAGTAGGTCAACGACTGGTGTTGTCATCGAGCCTGTTGCAGTCGAAGAACAGTGCGCGGTTTGAGAAACAAGGGCCTTGAAATTTTAGACGCTGGCTACTCAAGATATGCAATGTTGGGGAAAGTGTGGTGGGTACGCACTTCCTCAAAAGAAAAGGTATCAAAGTTAGCCAGGAACCCAGCTCACACGAGAAAGAGGGTTTCTATCACACAAAACACACCAATTACCAAGCCCCAAACTAAGCGTTAGCTTGTGCTATGGTGGCTAGAATAACGGATAGAAATACTTAAATACATTTATAAACACCCATGACCCAGGTACGAATGCTCGTGCTCATCACACAAACATTAATTGCCCCTAACAGGATTCGAACCCGCGACAGCCGGTTTTGTAGTCTAGACCTCAGACCACTAAACCAAAGAAAGCTGTCGTCAAGTTCGCCTATTGATTTCTCTCAATCGAAAGAATCGGGGATAAGACACATGGAGAATGACAGCCTTGTATCTGACCTTCATGTTTTTGTATGACAGCCTGTATCTGACCTTCATGTTTTTCTTTTTCCAGCGCTAACCGGCACAACTCAGGGTCGCGCCCTGAACTTGCTGGTGCTGCTTCTGCCTGCGGAACAGCGCGCGACGCTGCGAGAGGTGCTGGGCCTGGTGAGGCACATCGTGGCACACCACCAGACCAACAAGATGACCGAGCACAACGTCGCCATGATTATCGCGCCCACGCTCTTCCCACCCAGGTAATGAGATAATTACGCGGTCGCCTTATCTATAGGTACCAAGATCGCTGAGTTGCTGCCCTATATTTATGCATTCTAAAATCGGACAATAGTTCAAAAAATCATTCCATAATCTTTCTTCACTGTGGTCTCATCTCTTAGATTTTCTTTGTTTGGATGTTTGTCCGTCAATCACGCTTAAACGACTTACCGGATTTTGATGAAATTTGGTTTACAGACAGGGTATAAGATGATTTGTAGGATATTTTCTAACCCGATTAAGAGCTCCCTTGGGATTAAACAGGAAGGAAGAAAAATCCAACGTTTGCGCGGACGAAGTCGCGGGCCGCTAGTTTTTACTTATATTTTTTAATATTCAAAATAGTCTGTGTTGATATAAGAGACCTCAGACTGCAACCTTGCAGTAAAAAAACAACAGACTGTCCACCATAAGTTTGCTGCAACCATACCGTCATCATGTAATAAATACAATGAAGCAGTAGTTGTAGGGAAAATTTATACCTACTGATTATTTCCAACTTATCAAAAGCCCTTTTGAATTCAGAGAATGAAAACACATAAGTTACGTTATACACCCACTGGCGAACCCGGCAAACATTGTACAATTCGCTGTTTTATAAACCTTCCTCTTGAATTACTTCTTCTATACTCGATCTTAAAAAAAAAAAAAAAAAAAAAAAAGGTATAAGGATCTTAGCATTATACATACATATTACTATGTATAATGCAACTTTACTGTGTGCTATGTAGAGAGACACTCAACACTATAATACTAACCCACAATTTCCTCCCCAGCCTCCTGATCAAAGCATCAGATAGCTTGGAGACGCAGCTGGCCACGGCGGCGAACAGTTGTCACGTGACTGAAGCGCTTATGCGCTGGTGCGAACAGCTCTGGACGGTCCCGGCATCGCTCCTTGCAGCAGCACAGAGAAAACCACCACCGCACCGGCGGAACCACCACACTTGAGCGAACAGCCGACGCGAACCAGCGAAACTCATTTAGAGTAGCCAAGATTGTGTAATGGCTGATGTGTTTGGTAATGGCTGATGTTTAGGCCACGGATGTGAAACTGAATAGTAGAATGCGCTTGTAAATCATTTCGGTAGAAACTACTTCAGTGAGGAGTCTGTTTGTTAACTTTGAATGGTTTGAAATAAATTGTATGCTAATTTATATGCGAATTATCAAGCCACGGAAATTACCATTGAATAAGGATTTAAAAAAGATAAGTTTAAAAATATTAATAGGTTATTGAAATAAGAATATTTTTAAAATATAATCTATACTAATAATAACGAAGATTATTAGAAATAGTGCATGTCCGTGGTCATTTAGGTATGTATTGGTGAATGGAAACACAAAGATGAAACGCAGGCAACAGCAATACACAGTGGATAAGATAGAATGATTGTTGTTTGTACTAACAATTGTAGATCATTACAGAGCCAGTATTATTTGCCCCAGTTTGCATTTGCTGCGTGACAAACTTTGTAACATCACCATGTAAGGCTTGAAGTCCAGCCTAAGTATCAGAGAGTGTATATAAATAGTTGTTTCAGTCAAGTTGTGCTGTGTTTAAAGTTATATGAACTATGTTGCGATTGAGTGATATGATAAATATTATTAAATGATAACAATTATACATATACTCCGTGTTAATTTTGTAGTTAACGCATTTAGTGTGGTATACAAATGTGAATGAGATGCCAAATATTCATCATATCCGTTAATTTAGAGTTAAATGATATTTACTGTGTGGTGGCCGAGTCTAATGTATTCGTTCTCTTTAATTCATTTGTTTGTGTAAAAAGGTGTGGTGCCATTGAATCATTTGGTTTGCTTACAAAAGTTACCACTTTGGCAATGTAACAGTTGTTATGAATTTTAGCATGGTGCCTTATATTGCAATAAATTAAATAAAATTTTAAGTGTCCAAAATCCGAATTCCATGTATTCTTTGTATTTTAATGTAAATATATTTTCGTATATAGCTTTGTTTTGTAAAATATTTTACCAATACTTTGACTAGGCAAGCAAAGACTGACTTGGTGTATTATTAACAATGTATAATGATATTTCGTAAGTGTATCTACTTCCATATTATAAATAATTCAAATAAAATGCATACTATTTACAAAAACAATAGTTTTTAATTAACCCAATCACTAGTATTTAAAGTTTTTAATTAGATATACTGCTTCATTATCTGCACCACAAATAATCTTACCTTTATCACAGTCGAGTGTGTTGATGGCTTTATGTAGGGTAGGCATAAGTGAGTTTACCATCATAGTATTCTTTTCTTCTAAAGGCATCCATGTTGTCATTTGGTTGTCTGGTCCCTTTGAGCTCTTTGTCATTGATTCCATGTTCCAATCCCAAATCTCACCAGACACGGAACAACTTAAAAGTTTCTGTGGATTTTCTGGATGGAATTGCATTTCGGTAACACCAGCCGCATGTGCGTTAAGTAGGGACGTTGGGAATGAGTTGACACGCAGATCCCAGACAGCCAAAGATCCTGATTCACTACCAGCTAGAATTATGTGTGGCTGTGTTGGATGATTCACAATACATGTGGCAGCCATCTCATCTCCGGCTAGCAAAAATGATGCAGCCGGCTTATTGTTATTGGATCTTAGATCCCAAATTTTCATGTGACCTCTCAAATTGCCAGTAATAATCTGAAATTTTAAAATGAAAGAGCATTGCTTTATCAACAAATAGACAAAATCTGTGACATAAATAGGTACATGGACCTACGACTGAAAATAGTAATAGTTCACATCACCTGAAGCCTAATTTACAATGCAATATATGACTCTTTTTTGCTGATGGCAAAAACAAAGTGAGTACATGATCTACACTACTAACAAGAAATAGCATAAGAATCACAAACAGACAAAAATTATCTCAAACCATGTAATCAAATCATCATCAAATTATAGTGATAATAAATTACTACAATTACCATACATTAACAGTAGATCTCATTAGAGGGAGGCATAAAATCAAAAGAGAACCCTTGCCCATTTACACAATACGCAACTCAGGCACTTAAATTTATAAAAAGCCCAAAATGATATATTACAAATGTTAATCCAATATTAACATGACTATTACAATTTTATTACCTCACTGTGCTTGAAAAAGCAAACACTATGCAAAGAACAACTGTCAGCACCAGTTATTGTCCTTGTTTTATCTCCCCTCCTGCCGTTTAGTATGTTTATATTGCCATCTTCACCAATCGTAGCAATATCTGCGTCAATTGCATCCAGGGACGTGCATGAACATGGATCCGATCTAAAAATGATACATAATAAATAAATTTTAAATCATTTCTGTCAGACCTTAGGGGAGGGCTAGGTGCTTTCAAAGGGCAATGGTCACATAATAGCCAACTCGATTGTACTTTAATTTATTATAATAATGGTGTAAACATAATAATAACTACCCATTGTGGCTAAGTGATACTAATTGCACAAGCACAAAAGAAAAAAATAGTCATAAATAGTCAGGTTGGGTACAGTTAATATACTGTTTATTGTTAAATGCATCTCTGCATGATGGCTTGCCCCATGTAATTATAAATGTGTTCTAATTTTATTCTAAATATGTTAACTCTATTTGCATGCTGAGTACACTTGCCTTTGGAGCTGCAATCAAATCTGTGTGTGTAACTATTTTTATGTTAATTGTTACGATTGTGTCTCTGTTATGTGTACCTATCAAATAAATAAAAAAAAAAAAAGTAAGTACATACATAGTACACACAAACACACATCAAGCTAATCTCTATGGTTTCTTAAGCTTACATAATAAGGATGATCTAGAAACGCAAATGAAGAGCTTCATGTGGAGCCTTCCAAAGGTCGAGGACTCAATGGTCCCCAGATAGGAAGACACAACATAAAAATAATAAGACTTACCCATAGTTGTGTAGCTTCTTCCACGAATATATTTCCTTTAGAGGAGTCTCCATTTCATAAGCACTATGTTCCAAAAGGCGCACATCACCATTTGAAGTTGAAGTCACAATTTTATTCTTTTCCGTAAACGTTATTTCCGTGACATCACCCTCTACCGGCATCTCCGAAAGCACATGAGGGTACTCCAACTCTTCATCATCATGAGGACTTTCCAGGCTCCACACTTTGATAGAATTAACCTCGTCATCCCAACTGCCGGTGAAGAAACACTTCGTCTCTTCGTACTCTTCGGGGATCCAACGTATCTTGTTGATTTTCTGAGATACGAACGTACCCTGCACTTCTAGCGGCATTTTCATGTAGATTTAACTAGATATTTATTACAAGGGTAGTTAATAACCCGTTTCTCTGTTTAAATTGACTGATTTTCAATTTATGTATGTACCTATTTATTTGTCGGAAAATGCCACCGCCAAAACGTTAGTCGTTAACTGTCAGTCAGTCAAAAAAGTGAGGTTATGTTAGCGTTAGTGAAGCGCACACATTAAGTAGGTATCGTTATGCCGAATCGTTATTTAACGTCTCTTATTTTAAAGCCTTTTTTTTTTTTTTTTTTCTCGCTGTGGAAATGCTTTTACGCATGCCCCCCACACATCTGCAGGGGGGTATGTGGGACTCAACGGCTGGTGTGCAAGGCCGTAATACCCACTAAAACCACAGCGCATTCCACCACTCCGCCATTGTGGGGGGTGCCATGGGGTCGCGTGAGCATTCACCACGGCACCCCGGCGGATAGCCCGAGGGCCACAAACTCCTTGGCGGCGGAGCAAGGTGTTGGGCTCCGCCACCTCCCGGCCGCAGAGGATAGGGAGGACGGCAACGACACACCGCATCTCCTCTTCCTCTGCGGCCCCACCGCAGCGCCATCCAACGGTGCGCCCCCGTTTGGTCGCGGGAGATAGGCCGCACGGCAACGACACACCGAGACGTCTCTCCTCCCGCGACCGCACCCGACTGCGAGGGACAGCCAAAACCGTCCCCCACACCCGCACCCATGGACGCATCCTGCGCAGGCCTGCAGCTAGCCCGCGTGGAGCGTCCCCTCCCGGGATCCCTCTTAGCTTCACCGTGGGTGGCAAAGCCACGGCTACTGAGCCCCCCCACCACGACAAGGTGGAGATCCCACAGGGGGGGTTATTTTTTTTTTTTTTTTTTTTTATTATTTTAAAGCCTACCAATGATTACACTAATGTTTTTTACTCTTTTTACAAAAGGATTCTGCTTACTGCAACTTATCATACCGTAACCGTGCTATGAACGTATCGTCGGCAAAAATATTTAGACGATGCTGATAATATGGTTCGTGCATGGCACGCGACGGTGCTGCAGCTGGTCGTTGATAAACGGACATAGTCTCATACATTTTGATACAAATATTTTGTATTTATATTTTTGAGTTTAGCCCGTAGCCAGTAGGGCTAACCCTACTGTTTACTCACAAGAAACAATGAAAAGGATGCCTACATCTGAAACTATTAAGTTAAACGCATACCATTTCGCAATTGAGTAGCTGAATAAAATTAAAATACTTTACGTCATAAATTGACTAATTTTAGCGTATAAACTATAAAAAACACGAGATAGGCGAAGAAACTGAAAGTTCAGTACAGTTACCTTATTTATTTATAACTTCACAAAAGGCTTAACTCTGAAATAAATTACATCAACGAAAATAAGGTTGTAACTTCTGAAACCGTCATTTTTTCTTTAGGTGCATACAAGACTAGTTGTGTCAATCTCTATGAATTTTTTACTCTTCTTTCATTCATTCCCCCCTTCCCTTCAGTTCAGTCAGTCGTGTCAAACCAAACTAACAAAACAAACATTCAAAGCGAAACAAACAAAGGAAAAGATAGCATACAGCTATAATAGCATTGAGTTCTAACAAACAAAGTGCAGCAGGGTGTTGTGTGGTCTACAAAGGTCTCATTACCGTATTAATCCCAATTAATTAATAATCAAAACCCTGTGTTAATTTTTTTTTTCAAAATGACGCGTGAAGGAGTTATGTCGCCTGCAGAGTCCGCGGAATTCATCGCTAACAACTCTAAATATGTGAAAATACACGAAGAAGGCATCGAAAAACTTTGTAACGAAGTAAGTTTCCATATACACTTAGATAAACTAGCCTATTTTACATACTTGTGTTAATCTTTCACCTTTAACCTTCTAAGTACTAATTTATGTGATTTATGCCGAGGCGTTCAAACAATAATCTTTTTTTTTAGAAAAATGCTACCAAGATTTTTTTCTAGTATTTTTTGGTTGATCTTTGGTCAAAAGGAGTAGCGCCTATGATGGTAATAAATAAATATACTACAACATAACATTAAAACATTGATCTGACTCCGTGGGAAGTAGCTAAAGCACTTGTGTTACAGATATCAGAATCAACAGTGGTATTACAAATAAACTTCAATAAATACATATAACACCTAGACCAGTACAAATAGATATGTTCATGCACACAAGTGTTTGTACAGTGCAGGGATTGAACCTGCAACCTCTTGGTTAATAGTCAACTTCTTGACCATTACACCAAAGTCGTCGTTAAAAAGGTCATTTTTATTATTTTTTTCAGATGCTACAATCAATGTCGTCTAACAAGCTAGAGATCCCAGAAACTGGAGCAAACATAAATTATCCCAGTAAAGAGGATCCTCATTCTGTAGACTGGATATTTGTAGCCGATTCTTTGAATTTTTGCTTCTGGTCTTACTCTGGTGCTGAGAAGTGGACTGTCGATGGGCACTCTGGTTACTATGCGCTAGAAGCCGCCCTTAGTAGAGCCTTGAAAGTAAGTAAGAATAAAATGGACTAAAATTAAGTTAAAAAATGTCTTCATTAGTTGAAGCCAAACAGTGATTTTGTCTAATTCACTTATAAATTAAACCTCGACCTTTTTAAACTAATCTCTATAGTCTATATAAAATTCTTGTATAACAATGTTTGTTCCCATACTCCTCCAAAATGGCTTGACTGATTGAAATTGACTGACAGAAAGGGCTGTCTTAAAGACAATGTGAAGCAAACCACTGTCTAGTAAAGATATCTAAAGTTAACGAGCACGGCTCTTCCTTCTCAAGTGATGTGATGGAGGTGAAATAAATAGCAGTGGAGGGGGAAGGGTTTTTTTTTAATTAAAATGGGTTCGCTCTTGACATCATTCTCCCTCTAAGAGGTAAAGAAGATGTCGACGATGTAGCGAGCTTAACCAGAAGATGCCTATTAACTTTCGCTTTGAATGAACTCAAGTTATATGAAACAGGGAACACCGTCGCCGGAAGTGCCCAGCTTCTTTGCCGCAGTCTGAGCTTTGGACTCAATGGCAGCGCCGAAGTTCAGATTGGCTGACAACTCCATACCAAGAAGCTCGAGATGGTCGGCTATGGGTACAGACACACTTCTGAAAGTAGGAGTCCAGTTGAACGGACTCTTCTTTGCGGTGAAGAGACATGCCTGGGTTTTGGCAGCATTGAACGTTACCAGATTGTTGTCTCCCCATTGGGAGACACGTCTTTGAATCTCATCCGTTCGTTTCACCAAATTCTCCCGAAGAGACTGGGTTTCCTCTAGTTTCGCTCCAGCACTGGACACGTACCTTTCCATGACAGAACTGTCATCTGCGTACCCAACAATGCCAGGACTGAGCAAGTCATTGATGTGCAGCAGGAAAAGAGTCGCGGAGAGGACAGACCCCTGAGGAACTCCGGCATTGATAGCCATTGGGTCTGAAGAGCAGCCATCAATAACTACTCTGATTGACCATTCGCTCAGGAAGTCGGAGATCCAAGTGCTGAAACTATCAGGGATACCGTACACAGGAAGCTTGCTGAAAAGGCTACCGTGCCAGACTCGATCAAAAGCTTTTGAGATGTCATAAGACACTGCCAAGGCTTCGCCGTGTTTCTCTATAGCTTCGCTCCAGTAGTGCGTGAGGTACACTAGAAGATCACCAGTTGAACGACCACGGCGAAAACCGTACTGGTGAAGCAGTACTGCTTCACCAGTACGGTTTTGCCACCAGTGAAGCCAATCTCGTCAGTAAAGTAGAGGAAAGTGACCAAATATGGAATAGTATCCTAAAATGGAATACCGGCAATTCTCGCAAACGGAAACTCACACACGCACAGAACACTGTTTGTTTCTTTCTTTCTATCCCCATTCGCGCGTACAGGTTGCAACATGTCAGTCGAGCGAGCCCTTTCGTCATAGTGACAGTGTTTTGTTTTGACGCTCTCGCATAACTTTTTAAGGTATGTAAATCTAATACTTATATAAAATTCTCGTGTCACAGTTTTCGTTGCCATACTCCTCCGAAACGGCTTGACCGATTCTCATGAAATTTTGTGAGCATATTGAGTAGGTCTGAGAATAGGCCAACATCTATTTTTCATACCTCTAAGTGATAAAAAAAAAATTAAATGGCAAAACAACGGTTGCCGGGTCAGCTAGTAATACATATTTTTCGTACAAAAAGTGCACAGATTATTGTTTTTTAACTTGTAGAGACAGTTGAAGATGTTTTTTTGTAGGTTTTAGCGGTATTGAATTGTATTACTTTCTTAAATATAAAAATATTAATGCCAGTTTGAAGTCGTTGGAAAATCCAAATATGCACTATTCCATAATTGGTCTTTTTAGGTATCAGCTGATTTTGTTAATTATTAATTGAAAGTATTTTTTTAATTTTTCATCAGAAAGGCTGGCGTCAACTCAAAAACGAAGCGAAAAGAATGGAATTCAGATCATATGGCGGAGCTCTGGGCACATAATGATTGTGCAGGACCAGAATCTGACGCCTGGATTTGTGATTTTTGCAGATATTTATGTTCCTTTCTATGTTATACCAAAGTTTCCAAAGAGTCTCGTATAAGTTAAGTTTAAATTTTGATGGTGTTTATAGTATTCCATATTTGGGGTACCTATTCCACTTTTAGGTACCTTCTTCATTATTTGGTTTTAGTTTTAAATTCTTACTTAATAGTAGATTTTACAACGAGAGCATAAAGCAAGTCATTTTTATCCGAGATCGTTATATGCCCGAGCCCGCAGGGCGAGGGCATATGATGAAGTCGAGGATAAAAATGATTTGTGCACGAGTTGTAAACTCTGCTTTTCACTTCGATTGCGAGAAAATAAAACAGTAACATAACGTATTAAGTTTTCATATATATTTGCCGAGATTTTGGCGGCAATATTTCTTGCACCACTTTTTGTGCGTTTATTTCCATTAAAGTATTAGGAGTAAGTTCTAAATCTTCTTCTTCACTTGACATTTTTAAAACTTAGCCAATTCAACAATAATTTGAGAAAATTCAATACGAAAAGTTCACGGCTTCTTTCCCGCTACTTTACTTTTTTTAATTTTCCTGCATAATTTTCGGGCAAAGAAAAAAAATATACAGCCTATTCTTAAATTATTTTGGAATAATGTTTTTTTTTGTGGTAAGCACGTTTTGATATTTAGTTTCTTTTTCGTATTATCTTATTATAAATCAAAAATCCAAATAGGGATGGAAATATTATAAATTAGCAAGTTTTATCCATGTACAATTAATTGTTTTTGGCTGTATGGGCTAAATGGTCACTGCCTTAGTATAGACACATTTAAAAAGCTACTTTTATGCACAAGAGCATAAAATTCAACTTTATGTCGCCTAGATCCTGCATAAAGTAGTACTTTTTCGAGCATGAGAAGTGAAAAAGTAATTAATGTAACCAAAACTTGTTATAAAATAAAGCGCAAATATATGATTATTAATAATTACTACAAAAAGTTTTTTATTTATAGCGTTTGTGCAAATTATGCTTGAAAAACAAAATGGTATTCCATACATGGTCACTTTCCTCTACTGATTCTCACCAAACGACTGCAATTCAAATTATAATTATGATTACGAATATTTTATTTTTATTTTATTTATTCATGGCTCACATAACAAGTTACAGTCAGTGAATAACAAAAAGTAAAGCAGTATACAGAGCTAGACTGAAACTCTTAACATGTAAGCACAATTTGTGCTAAGTTAAATGAAATGTTAGAGGGTTAAAACTTAAAAATACAGATAATATATAGTCTATCAACTATATTAGTTGTGTTAGTATTATAGTAAAAAGGAACTAATAACAAGAACAGGTGTGAATAACTTACTTAATTATACACAAGTAAATACAACTGGTGATTTAATCGACACGACAAGAGAGAATCTTATTAATTTCTTTTTTGAATTTGTACATACTGCATGAAAAAAAATTTCCAAAGATGCAGGTTTAGAGAGGGTTTCATTATACAAACGGCACATTCTAGAAATAGGGTTGAAAAATGATTTGTTATTTTTGTAAATTAGGTCGAACAATTTAGGTGCAGAGTCACGAGACCTGAATCTGATGTTGAAGCTTAGCAAAGAAAGTAGTGACGGCGAGTCAATCTCCGAGTGGATAATTTTGTAGAGAGTAACCAGCTCATTGCATTTACGGCGGCAAGCAAGGGACGGTATTTTAAAGTGATCGAGTCTAGAGTCGTATGATCTATATCTGCGGCCCAGACCGGTTCTGAATGAAAGAATATTTAAAAACTTCTTTTGTACTCCTTCGAGTTTGTTAGCATGCACCTCATAATATGGTGACCAGATCACTGAACCGTACTCCATGACGCTTCTAACTAGAGAGAAAATTTTTATTCTTCTAAATTTTTATTAGCAAACAGAGACTTATTTATTATTATTAAAATAGTTTGTAATACTATTAAAGATATCATTGTTATTAGCTTTTAAGTACAATAAGTGATTGTTACCAAAATATTACAATTATGTAAAAATACCTGCGAGTCTGTAATGTAAAAAAAGACTGGATTAGCAACTAAATTTTAAGATATTTTGAAGAAAAAATATTCTTTGTGACTTTATTTTTTATAAAAATTGATTTTGCAATTTAGAAAGCATTGTTTCATTTATTTTAAACTCCCCGTATTCTATACATTTTATACTCATTGTGAAAAACCGATAAAGGAACACAATTTCTTGTATTTTTGTAAATTATAACAAAAAGTTCAAAAAGCTCGAAAAGCTCGAAAAAACCCGGGTTACCCGGGTTTTGACATCTCTTAAACCCGAAAACCCGGGTCTTTAAATTTGAAAGTGCTACGCTCGGTAGAATTCCCATCTTTAATCCGGAAAAGATCGCTTAGGGTGCCGACGGTAGCTGTAAAAACTGCCTTTGCGACTGCCTGCACACATGCTACCTTTCGTATACAATAAAGTAGCCAAATTTTGTGATTTTAAAGCCCTTACCTTAAAACAAGCCAAGAGTTCAATAACATCAAAGGTTTTGTCCGTGTCTTACCAACAAACAGAGGACCTGATTAAGCACGTTATATAGGTACCCACCAATACACACGTTCGCATTTTCCAGATTTATACGCCCATGAAATTACATAAACACACTCGCGCACACACAAGCACACATACACACATACACATCCACATCCACTCACATACACAACACATTCGCACACACACACTTTATCATCTTCAATACATTCATTACACATAGTCACTTGCATACGTCGCAATCCTGTAAGAACCATCGGGTGCCCACAATACAGGAATTTCCTAGTGTGGGGCCCACAGTTAATTGCTAAATGTATTGTTATTGGCATAACATGATTTGCATTGTGTAATAATTTATTCTATAGTATAATATCTTCTGTACCTACCTTATATATGTATAATAACAATAATCTTGTTGGCAATAAAAAATATTTGTATTTGTATTTGATTCTCATGAAACTTTGTGAGCATATCGAATAGGTCTGAGAATTGGCCAACATCTATTATTCATATCCCTTAGTGATAAGGGTGGTCCATAATAATTTACATGGCAAAACAATGTTTCCCAGTCAGCTAGTGTATGATGTAGGTACATGGTTTAAGGTAATTTAGTATTTTTTTTTGCACTTTGATCGCACCCTACATTGGACAGTGACATCATTACATGTATGTTGCAGTATGCATTGTAACAATGAGTTAGTGCTTGAATAGAAGCCATACGGTTGACATTGGACGTGACATTAATAGCTGACCATTACAGCTAGTATCATAATAAAAGAGTTTAAAGAGTAGAATAAGCAGCACAAAAGCTAGGCTGATGAAGCCTGCTGCTTACATACAGATTAATTAATACTTTAATTACGTGTTACAGGAAGAATTTGACATCACAAACCCGCAGTATTACTGCAAAATATCAGAAGATGATCTCAAAACAATTTTGAGAAGTGATAACAGCGCTCAAGTGCCTTTGTTCAGCGAGAGACTATCAGTGCTTCATGAAGTTGGAAAAGTTCTTATAGAAAAATACAGTGGCACCTTCACAACATGTCTGAAGTTGGCAGATAAGTCTGCTGAGAGATTACTTGAAATTATTGTAAATGATTTTCCCTGTTTCCGAGATGAGGCAGTGTTTAAAGGGAAAACAGTGTCTCTGTACAAACGGGCACAAATCCTGGTGGCAGATATTTGGAACTACTTTGGTGGTCACGGATGGGGGGAGTTTGAGGATATTGACAAGATAACAATGTTTGCCGATTATAGAGTACCACAAGTTCTGGTTTACTTTGGAGCGATGAGTTACAGTGAAGAGTTGATGGGAAAGTTAAAAAATGGTAATTGACAACAATAACTTTAGCATAGCTGCAAGCTATTAGGCACTAAGTTATAAAAACTTAAATCTTTAGCAGGTTATTATCACTCATAGGTTTGATAAGGTTTATTTTTCATATTTAGAATCTTAGAATCCATGCAAATCTTTTTAGAAAAAATATACAGCTCAGTAAAATCTCATTGCAGGCCTTCCTGGGGTACCTAATCAAGCTATACCTACGTAGAGGCGATGGACGTTGGTGCAAAGCCCGTGGAGTTGAATGCCCTTGGGATTGATAAACTTAATTTTGGCAAAGGCTACCAAGAAAATATATCTTTTTTTGAGCAAGAGATATTACACCTAAGGCTTGAGAAAAATTTAAGTGATTTCATAGTTTTTCTGAAAAAAGAATCTCAAATCCGAGATTTTTGTATGAAATGAGCGAAACTACAATTTTTTTTTAGGAAAAACTACTTCAACTCTTGAGTTCTAAAATTTTGCTGAAGGACGCCGTAAGTCTAACGCTCCTTCAGGAAAAAAAGGCCACCGAAAAAAGGCTTTCTGTGTAAATTTTGCCCTTTGCAAAATGAAGTTTCTCGTTGCCATGGGCATTCGACTCCACGGGCTTTCGACGCTACGGGGTAGCCGAAAAATAATTTGACACTACGTCCTTCCCAACAAACGCCTTCGTCTCTCCGTAGGTGACCCTCTAATCAAAGCTATAGGTAAATAAAACAGTAAAATGGATTTATAATTTCAGACATACTTCTACCAAGTGGCTCTGAAGAAGAAGTAGAAATCCGCGGCTGCTCCATCCACACTGTGGAACTGATCAAACGGAGACTCAAACAGAAGACTGAAGGTAAACCCAACATACAAGTACCCAACTCAAGCCTTATTGACTATTATTTGTGGTGCTATAGAAGAAAGTATGCTAACGACCTCGAAAAGGTACCGTTTCACAAAACACTGGGTATTTTCTACTAATATTTTACATTTGAGGATTGGATATTGTAGGTTATAACAAAAGAAGATTGATAGGCACAGTCAAATCATATATAAAAATTCGATTTAATATTTGTGTCATAAGAAGTGGGCTTAGGGGGTGACTCGGGCACTCAAAATCTTACCCGTGGTCGAGTTTACCACTTTTAGATTTTGATGTAGGGAACTCGACCGAAGATTTAATGTTTGTTGCCGAGTTTACTTCTTAAATTATTTGTAATAGTCAATTCGGCCGTCAATTTGAAAACGACGACTTAGCTGTGAAATAAGTAAAATAAATCAAAGTTAACATACATGTACCTAACTTGTTTAATCATAAAAATATACAATAATTCAAACTATTTCTGTTAACATTCTCTGGAAACAATAAAAATAATATACTGTAATGAGTGGCATAAATAAAAAAAAACAGGCAAAACGATAAGCACACAGATTTTATTTAAATTAGGTTATAATCAACTATCAAAATACAAATTGGCAGAGTTTCGGCATATTCAGTGGTTAAGAGGGCAAAAGTGGCTAGACTGAGCTGTCTGGCCGTTATAAGGGCTTGCTCCCACCCAAGGGCGCACGGCTGGCTGAAGTTGTAGTGGGGAGCGTCAACTGGCATGGCGGTGGCTTCCTATTGGCTGGCTTGGCTAGGATTGGCTGGCTTGGCTAGGATTGGCTATGATTGGCTATGGTGGCTGAGGCTTGGCGTTACAATACATTGTAAAAATAACGACGAATTGGATGTGAAATAAATCAAATTAAACATACCAATAACTTGTATAATCAAATATACAATAATAAACAGATGCCTCGTTGGTATAGTGGCAAAGTTTCTGCCTTACATCCGAGAGGTCCTGGGTTCGAACCCCAGGTCGAGTTTAACTGTTTCTGATATTTTCTGTCATGAATTTCTTAAAAAGAGCTCGAAGTCGGGAAGTTGGCGGTGTTACACCCCCGTGCCTCGGGGTCTTCGGGAATGAAGGTTCACTTCATGCAAGCGGTTTCTGACTGTTTGGTCGCTAATTAAGTTCCCTGAAAAGTGATGAAGCCTCACGGCTAACATCATGGCGGTTATTGTTGGAGCTCTTCGAGTTGTGATTTGAATGTATCGGTCTTGTCTCCGTGTGGTGCAGCGATACCGTCCTCCATGGCGCTACTACAGAGAAGAGCTCTGCCAAATATGGAGGGTATCCAGTCGCAAGAAGACCTATTTTTGTTGTTGCAACGAACATGGGCGGCCATTCCACAGCGTGATTTGGATGAACTCATTTTGAGTATGCCAAACCGATGTTCTTGTGTTGTTAGTGTTCGCGGTAGAAACACGGATTATTAATTGTTTAAGTTACCCAATAAAATTTTAAAGAAAACTGTTATTTCAGTCTTTTTTTCGAACTTTAATGTTAGTGGTTCAAATGTCAAAAATCCCTTTATTAGGAAAATGGCAAATTTATTTATTAATGCGAAGGTGACTTAGTTTATCGTTACTGTAGACAAACGAAAACACTTTATTTGATGAATCCTTAAAGAAAATTTTAATTAATATCAATCAGGAGAAAAGTTATTGCAAAAATATATGTTGATCCCTAGACACTTTTGATGTGTGTATTTTTGATCCAGCTTTGCTCCAAGTATTGAGTAAATTCAAACGTGTTTTTGTCTTTTATTTATTCTCTCAATACATAAAGCCAACCGTCCTATCTATACTTTGAACTGTAAATTTCAAAGTTGAAAAGTATGTACGTTTATGGGACACCCTGTATATCATGATCAACTGAAGTAATAATATGCGTTGCTTTACCTACTTTTCTTATAAAGCATGGGTTTAAGAATTTGTGAAGTTATGCAAATGGTATATTTTTACTCCAATTTATTTTAGAATTCCCACTTTTATTTTGTTTCCATTTTTCTAGTTCTTAGTTCACAACAATAAAGTTATTGGTATGTTTAATTTGATTTATTTCACATCCAATTCGTCGTTATTTTTACAATGTATATTATTTTTATTGTTTCCAGAGAATGTTAACAGAAATAGTTTGAATTATTGTATATTTTTATGATTAAACAAGTTAGGTACATGTATGTTAACTTTGATTTATTTTACTTATTTCACAGCTAAGTCGTCGTTTTCAAATTGACGGCCGAATTGACTATTACAAATAATTTAAGAAGTAAACTCGGCAACAAACATTAAATCTTCGGTCGAGTTCCCTACATCAAAATCTAAAAGTGGTAAACTCGACCACGGGTAAGATTTTGAGTGCCCGAGTCACCCCCTAAGCCAGAAGTGGAAGTTACGAAGTTTGTATGAAATGTTAATTCCATCGATTTTAAGCTTTGCGAAGGAATTATTGACTTAAAGTTTCACGAAAAAACGCATTAAAAAAAACTGTTTGTGACGGATTTCATAAGACAGCAAAATCAGCTATAGCGATTCCTATTGGTAGGCGTTACGAAAAACAATTGACAAAAACTTATATGTGCGATTTCGCGATCCTTATTGGTTAGCGTCAGGGATGACGACGATGACGACCAATCAAAATCTTTTTCATAAAAATTAGATGAGGGTAGTGTGTTTTTTTTACACATTTGTATACCAGTGAATAGGTATGTTATAATATTATACACACGTAGGTAACTAAGATAAAAGTATTTTTTATATTTTTGTGATATTTATGGTGACTAATTATGATATTTTTTTAAATGTGTGATAATAAAATATGAGTTTCATTTATGGGTAGTATTTTATTATTTAGACATTGTAAACCCTAACTCACATCATTTTACTTATTGATACCACTCTAAGTAATTACAATTTTAAATTATCACATGATTGCAGTGGTCTATATATAAAAGGAAAAAAATGTATTGCACTAATTATTACAATATTTACCGTACTTACACAATAACTAGAATACCTTAATTTTATTATGGACACAACCGCTAGAGAATTACCCAATGTATTCATGATTATTTACAACTTTGGCATTGGAATATATAATAATGACTTATTTTGTAATGAAGTGACAATGTTTACAAAAATGGCACTAAATATTTACATCATAAACGTTTTATTTTTATTTATGTACACAATTTTGATGATTCGTGAAATATTATGCACTAGAATATTTAAACTAGATAAGTAGATATCTATGCAACTAGTATTCTTTCTACAAATCACTGCTTAACTACGATACCTTGTTTACAAATTGATAAACAAGTAGTAGTTCGTTTTAATGTAAAAGATCTTTCGTAATTTAATCTGGAAGTAGGTCTTGTTTCCTTTCTTGAAATGACACCTTAAACCTTCTAAGTGTATGTCCGAAATACAATAGGCCAGTTTTTCTAGCAAGCTGGTGTCAGCATGTCAGCAAGCCAGTGTCAAAGATAAGTATTCTACTACTTCTGCTTACACGAAGATAGAAGCACTAGGTAGCTGGCACACTAACACCTTTGTAGTATTATGTCTTAAAAGACTGTCCTCAGTGTATCCCGGGTTACCTAGGTAAAGTCGAAGGCTTTTGGCGCGAAGGAAGTTGTGTCGAATGCCTATGGGATAGAAAAACTTAATTCTGCCAAGGGCTAAATTTACATAGAAAAGGTTTTTTTATTAACGTATTTTAAAAAAAAGGATCGGATGTAAGGCGTCTTTAAGTAAAATTTTAGAACACGGGATTTCATCGTTTTTTTAATCCTGTAAAAACTAACTCTCTAACTCTCAGTAATAAAATTTTCCTGAAAGACGCCTTGAGACCAACCCTCTTTCCCAAAAATATGCGGTAACCCAAAAAGGATTTCCATGTCTATAGTTTTTCGATTTCACGAGTTTTCGACGCAAAGGGGTAGCCGAAAAATCATTCCACACTACGTCCTTCGCGCCAACGGCCTTCGACTCTACGTAGGTAAACCGTGTATCTCAGGCAGCACAAGTATGGTATGATAGTCATATAAAAACCTTTTAGTTATGTTATTGTAAGTAATCTTAAAAGAGACACGTAAGTTGAGATGATGACTCAATTGATAAACAAATCGAGGACAAATTTTAAGACTAAATAAGGCACTAGTTTCTTTTTATCAATTCAACTCGAAAATTATCAACATGTTACGCAGAAAATATTCATTGATTTTTAATTCACTTATTAATACTGGAAATAAATAAGAAGTTTACATAAACTCTGTACGGCACAATAACTTATCTATCAATTAAGGTAAACGACCGATTAGTTGATCCCCATCACGCTAGATACATTTTTAAAAGATTAGAAATGTTGCCATGTTCTTATCTTAAATAATGGATCAAGTAATGAGTCGTGGAATTAATAATGTCTAGGCTATTTATTACTGAACTTAGTTTTGAGACTTTCGAAGAACGCTAACTTAGTTTTGATAGTGCCAGGTTCAGGTAATGGACTACCAGGTCTGCTAGACTCCTTAATTATTTCTTCACCTTCACGTATTTCTTTGGAACCTCCAGGGACAGTGAGAGGGGTCGCCATAGATAGCTTGAGTTCTTCCCTAAACTCCTTGGATATGCTTCTGGCTGTGAGGCTGTGCATGTATACCAGTTTGTTCGGAGATTTCTCAACCTTAGAGTCACCATTCAGGACGTTTTCTTTGCTCTTACGTCGTCTTAAATATGAATAAGGTTGTGGTGTCTGAAACAGAAGAGCATGCATAAAGTTTGTGAAATGTATGTAAACACAGAACTTTTTTTTTTAAATTCCTTGATAATAGGTTTTTATCAAACCTACTAATAGATAAGTCAACATTTTATTTCTATATAAATGAATATCGACTGCCTGATAGAAATATTTATAATACGTGGAGTAAGTTATACTTAAAGTTCGTTTTGTCTTTACAGCAAAATCTGGTTGTTACCAGCCTTAATCTATGATTACTTCATTTGTGTGTTTAGTCACACCCGGATTAAGATTAACGTCTTAAAATAATGACTTACCTTGGCTGATTCGTTCAGATTATCCATGCTTACGAATTTCTTCGCTAGCTCCTTTACTTTGGGTAGCTGCGCTAATATATCGTCGATTTCACTGTTTTTCTCCGTGAACTCGTCTTCGGAACAATCATCTATTATTACTGTTTCTTCACTAAACTCGATATTTGGAATGACTTTTTCATTAGTTTCTCCGAAGACATTGTTATCTGGTATATCGATGTTGTCGTTCGTGTCACTCACAGCCTCGTATCTAGACGATACGTTATCTTCAGGCTTACATTTCACTATCTCGCCTGTTTGTACATTGTAGATCTTAATGGAGTCTTCCAAACTGCTGGAACTTACGTAAGAATTGTCTACGCTCAAATTCGTTGGAGATTTTTCCGGTTCTTCTATCTCTTTACTGTCTATGTCTAATGTAGGTATGTCTACTCTGTAAGCGGTTTGCAGTATTTCTTCAAATGTCTTATCGGTTTCACCATCGTCTACATAAGCAGGCTTTGCAGAAAATAATGTGTGTTCGTTCAAAACCTCGTATTCAATTAAAATCTTGTCATCGTTGTTTTGCGAAACAGTAGTGACAGATTCTTTGCTTTGGCCGTTTATAGCAAATTTCGTGTACTGCTGGTTTGTCGCAATGGCGTTAAATTGCTTTATGAGCGATCCCTGAAATTTAAATAAGTTTTAATGATGTCGTTTGTGTAAATCCTAAAGTTGACATTCTGATTATAATGATTCGCGCGCTTATTCACGTTTGATAAGTACAGTGTCTATTTCTAGAGCGCTATCTAAAAGCCCCACTCCGTGCTTACTTAGTTTGATTAATGTTGAAACATTTTTGTTCATGGTAGAAGGCGTGCTGTTAGAGACAAGTTTTTATCGTGAAATTTTGATTAAGCGAAATAGTAAGGTAGTTTGTTATTATTGTTAATGTTCGATGACAGTAAGGAAAGAATTGGTAAGGGTTTGGTGAAGCGTTCTACGTGATTGTTGCATGAAGTTTTTAGTGATTGATAGTGTCATTTTTGAAATCGGTTAGTTACTTGGCAAGCGGTCCAATACTGTTAGTCATAAGTCTGCCAAAATCATACAACACTCACCACTTACATCTCGGTGGATTACTGTAGTAATATTACTGAAATTTTATTAAGAAGGACACAAATCTATAAGTGCAGCGCTAAGATCATACTCTCTTGTTTATTAAGTGCGAAGTGCTGTTAGTCAGCGATATTATTTTATTCAAAAACATGCCAACTTTAAAACACACCAGGCAACAAACGTTGTGTCAAAACGAAGATATTTTATCGAAATAGATGTTTTAGTAATCACTGAATGTTTCCAGTTTTTCATCTTTGGAAATGCTTAGAAGGATATTAAAAGTAAACTTAGTTATTGTCTAAATTAAAGATTGAAAAGTCTGACCATCTATGTAGGTATCGTACATAGTGTAGAGATTCGTATAGTACAATAGAGTTAGAATGTATCGGTAGGAATTATTTGTCAGAAGTGCTACAGGCAAATGTGAATTATGAATGACGATCTGAATCACCAGAGGTCGTTACGAAAGCCCTTGCTTAACCTGAGACTCCCACCGAACGTATAGTTGAGGACGGGCCGGCGCTTGGCGCGGACGCACAGGTCCTCGCTCCGCAAAGTGTTGCTGCGCCTAACATTGCTATACGTCTCGAAAAGGTCTTCTGTTATCTCGGGTTTTTTCGGTATTCTAAGTCTAACTATATCCTCGTTTTCCACAAAACCGTCACCTTCGTCGTACTCAATCGTTTCATGTCTTACGTTGGCGTTTCGGCTGATATTATTGTTTGTGTTATGATCGTCGTTTTTATCGGGGTTTTCGAATATGGGGTTTATGGCGAAGTTGGGGCTGGCGTTTCTGGGGCTGAGGACAGCGCGGACGATGTTCTGGTGGAGCGAGCACGCCTCGAGGTCGCTTAGGGAGCTGCTGGCACTTACAGGCGTCGCGAGCTCTGTATCGAAATTGTCTAAACTGGTAGACTTGTTCAGCGACGACATGGAACTTGCATCGCTTAGACTCGTCTTCTTCCGACCCCCGGAGGACGCTTTCGCTTGTTTTATGTAATAATCTCTGCCGTAGCTGCAAAACAAATGTTATGTATCATTTTGTATCGTTCAAAGCTACACTTTACAGCTTAATATTAGTTTCTCAGTGGAATACCTACCGTTTATATTGTGGGACCTCTTCTGCTAATACATCTTTTAGTATTCTAGGCGATGGGCTTTTTGATCTCGTTCCATTCATATGATTGCCATCACCATTCACGATCAACAATGGTTTATTCACGGAATTCTCTTCTTTCACTAGACTATCATCTTGAATTCCGTTTTTGTTTATGTCCATTGTTGATGCTGATTTAAATTTTTCTTCATCAATGTCTTTGCCTTTTGTTGTTATCATGTCAAAAAGAGATGAAGTGCTCTTGGTCGATAGGCGTTTTTGTATGGCTTCAGGCGAGTAAGGATTATTCGGCATTTCAACATAGTTGAGCCACTTCTTGCGTTCGCGGTATGCAATCGACCCTTAAATAAACACAAAAAATAATTAAATTTGTTAGAAATAGCGTCGATTAATCATAGGAATCATCATGACTTAACAATCAAATAGATAAAACCTTAAGCCACATATAATTAACGCTTTAAAAAGTAAATAAAACATGTTGATAAATAGATGCTTTGAAAATAGGAATTCCCGATTTGGAGTAGTAACAATCTAGATAGCTTTTTATCTTAAAAATCATGCTGTAAATCATATATGAATTACGTATAATACCTGGTATTAAATCATCGACGTCTTTATCGGTGTCTCGGGTCGGGATTCTGAAAGGTGAACGAATGGATGCTTAGTATATCAATACCGAAATTGACATTTGAGGTACATAATACATTTTTTTTTAAATATGGGACTTAATAACTTACTGTTGTGGCTCATCGTCGAAATGCTTTCTGCGCAAACTGTCTGCGTATCTTTGTACAGGAACTGTGACAGTTTCCTCATACTCTCCCACACGCTCCTGGCGGTTAAGAGTATTGGTGGACCCTGAAAAATATCCATGATTATACATAAAGTGAAACCTTATATCCCTACCGTGGAAACCAACCAATAAAAACCAATAACGGCTTTTAAGTCGAAATCTTACCTTTGGCACTCGATAGACTATCTAGTAGATATTCTGTATTATTTCCATTCATCTTAGCGTCGACTTCATCAAAACACTCATCAGCTGTTCTATTCAGAAGAGCTCTGTGGATTTCTTCTTTGACGGAAAACTCAGTTTTCGGCAGCGGTCCGCTATCTATGTCTAAAATCATAATAGACTCAGGGCCGTTCTCATAGGTTTCGTTAGTGTTTATGTTAATTTTATCGTCAGTAGCATTGTTTATTTGTTTGTTAACGGCGTCTGCTACTTCATTGTCATCGTTTTCATTGCCGGATAACTGTTCAAAGTCGTTTCCGTCAATGATTGTTAGGCTGTCAGGCTCGAAGTCCATTTCGTCTATTTTTGGTTTTCCGCCGATGACGTGTTTCGAGTCTAGTACTTTTTTGATGTCGCTTTTGTAGTGTTCGTCAGTTTCCTCTTCCTGGTCACTGGCGTTGTCGGAAAGATCTGTCGTGTCGTCGGCGTCCCGGTCTCCGATGAGCGCTCTGTATTCTGTGTTTGAATTGGGAACTAGCATCGGGACAGGCACCGATTGGATCGTTTTTATCTTTTTCTTTTGGAAAAGCCAGTTCTCTTCCCATGTGCCGTCGATTGCTTGTATGTCACTGCCGGAGACTTCGTCAAAGTCGCGCTCGGTGTTATCTGGAAAAGAAACAAGGTTTTGATGAAGAAGTATGGTTTATAGGCCTTGAGTGATGCTACCAGTGTAAAGGTTAGGTGGTTACCATGATGCACAATGTCTCCGCCGAATTCAGGGAATGGCACACGTCTCGGTAGTTCCAGTGCATCATCAGTTGCTTCGCCTTCTTCCCAGTCGGATACGTCTTCATCTTCACGGGGCTGGAAAATGCAATATTTAAATATTATTATCATAGTTTTTCATAATTTTTTATCGAAGTATTGTAAAGGTTTTAAATGATTTAAGGTATCAGAGTTTGTGTTGATTTAACTACGTGTGTACCTATTGTATTAAAACGACTTACAATTTCCAACACATGTATGTAAAGTATGAAATGATGAAGTTGTAAGCGACAATCAAAAGCGGGGACTATGGCGTAAGAGAGAGTGATGACTTTGTAAGATCACAGGATCGAACTGGACGCAGCCCGGTTAAGAGGGTCGACCTGGAGGTCTATGGGCGGGAGGAAATTGGTTGTTCTACTCACAGGAGGCGAGATGTCTCTGTGCCGCGAGTGTGAGTTCAGCGAGCGAGGCGACGACCTCTCGGAGGGCGTCGGGCTTGCGCTGGCTGAGTGGATGCCGCTGCTTCGCCCTCCCGACCCGCTCTCTGTCTGGTATCTCTCGATTACCTGGAATTGAGAGTAGTTTTGTTTAACTTAACAGTGTCAGCTTGAGAACTACAGCTGCAGGGAGCTGGATCAATAGGAGCATTGATAAATATAATGTGGACAAGATTTAATGAGGGGATACACATCTAAAAGAGAACAAACAAGATAAACGACTACTAATCACAACAGCGTGAAGGAATAACGGATCTCTGATAACGTTAGCGTGGATTCGACCAAGGAGTTGACGAAGGAGTTAGGTACATGAGAATAACTTGCTATTGTGACAAAACAATGAATACCTACTTGACGTTTAGCTCCTTACCCTGTTTATTCGAATCCGAGCTAAGTCGTCTAAATCTGGAGGACATGCTTAGAGTTCACCGTTTGTAATTCAAATGCCTGATCACGATGTAGAGATACTTTCGATTTTTTTTTTGTTTTGGCTAAAGCTAACTACACATATCTTACTACAATGACTGATTCACGATTGACAGGCAGGTACCACCCTGGGTACCATCTGGTGGGTTTCTCTTTACCAAAACGTTTAAGAATAAACAAATTAATTGTTTCAACGAACACACCAACTACCTAGCCCCAAACTAAGCGTTAGCTTGTGCTATGGTGGCTAGAATAACGGATAAAAATACATAAATACATTTATAAACACCCATGACTCAGGTAGAAATGCTCGTGCTCATCACATAAACATTTGCCCCTAGCAGGGTTCGAACCCGCGACAGCCGGTTCTGTAGTCTGAACCTCAGACCACTAGACCAAAGCCTCATTTTTAAATCTTACTTCTTCCTCCGTGCTTTCATTGGGGAAGTAAACGATGCCGCCAAAGAAGTTGTACATTTTGAATTCGAGATCGGAGCGGGGTCCGTTCGAGTTCACCCCGGGATCGAGTTGCGTTCGAGTTGACATCGACTGGACGCAATCGCGGACCGATTCGCACTGCAGCTTAGTTGAATTCACTCGTAGGGTTGCATTATAGGGTTGGCTACATAATATTTTTTTTTTAAATTATAGAGTATTGCAGCTAGCAAAAATTTAGGGACAACCAGGGTAGAGATAAAGTAGCATTCTATAGTTGATGACGAATCGCGATTGTTATTGAAGACGACCACTTTGGTGTAATGGTTAAGAAGTTGACTATTAACTAAGAGGTCGCGGGTTCGATACCCACACTGTACAAACATTTGTATGCATGAACATGTCTGTTTGTTATATGTATTAATGTTATATTTATTAATGTCTGGGTGTTATATGTATTAATTTTAGTTTATTTGTAATACCACTGTTGATTCCGATATTTGTAATGCATGTGCTAAGCCACTTAAGCTACTTACATACCACGAAGTCAGATCAATGTATGTGATGCTGTTATGACTCGGCTACCCTCAACATATGCTAGGTACAGACATATTGACCTTTTCAACATGAGCAAAAGTGCATTTAAGAAAAGATCTTTGATGAATACATCATATTTTTAAGATTTAAAAAATTTATATTTATTGGTTGATTAATGCATGAAAATGCTATTCGCTTTCGCTAATTCGTTATTTAGCAGAGACAAATGCCATTTCCATTCGTTTTGCAAACGAAGTAGATTGCTCGTTATCGATATTGCATTGCAGTTTTGTCTAAGATTTATTTATTTAGTTTTCCTAGACGCGACTACTTACCTGTCTACAACAAATTTCTCTAGCTAGATTATGGAATCTGCTATGTCCATAGGCATAATCTCTATTGCTAGGCATTTCATATACTCATTTAGTAATTTATATTATTGCGTAGAAACATTATAGCAATTCTAATCTAACAAAAACTTAAAACAAGGACATTCCCTCCAGCTCCGTATTATGCAAATTGTATGTAAATCATGTTACACCTCATCTTTCTCAATTCGCTCAATGTGGCAACCGGCTTGCAAAAAGTGCCGTCTAGTAAATAATAATGGACCAAGTGCGGTCCCTAGCCAAATGCCAACGACCTGCGGCCTTGTCACCTGTCTGAAAGGTGCACATCTAAGTGATGATTATGATTTTACTCATTACCTCGCATCCTTTGAAGATAAAGCTCCTTTGTGCAATTTTACCGTTACTTTCAAATGTCATTCTAGTCTAAAACACTGACACATAGGTACAACGTATTCTCTCTAGCGGCTACAGACTGTGTGCTGCTTTAGTAAATTTCAAGTAAAATAAAATTAAAATCAATGAAATCAATTTATTTCTGCAAATAGACTAGTTTTACACGTCCCAACATATAAATTTACCCTACCACCGCTTTGGGACAATTTGGGCCACTGCTGAGAAGAAGCGGCGCAAGAAACTCAGTCACTATTGTCTTTGCCTCTTTTCAAATTTGATTTACAATGATTGTAATTATTTACATTCAACATTTCCACATATCTTTGTCATTGATATAATCATCAATTTTATAATATCCTTTCGACATTAATACATCTTTTACAACTGTTTTAAACTTATCTAAAGGCAATGAAATTGAATTTTCAGGTAATTTATTAAAAAAATATATACATGTACCCATACATGAGTGACCAACATTATGAAGCCTAAAATGTGGAACGGCAAGCAAGCCTATTTTTTGTCTTGTGTTGAAGTTATGCAAATCGCTATTTTTAGGAAGTGTTTCTACATTATTGTTGTTTACTTCGATTACAAATGCGTAGACGTCCAGTCCTTGTCCAATCTTTGCAAGGTTAATTAAAGCGAGTTGTATTAATCAGTCTTCAGTAAAAGTATAGCAATATGTCAAGGTGATACAGTTTTGCATAACTACCGGTTACTCGGCGTACAGTGCGCACTGCGCAGGCGCATACATGATAACTGTCGCATTTCTTTTGTAAACAAATGTTAAATAGAATAGTCAATAGAAATTGTGTTCTATTTGACAGTAACCTACTGAGTTCCGTTCCACCGAATCCGGTACGCGTAACAAGAGAATATTATTATGTCTGATATCTTCGGATTAAACTGCCTAAGACGAGATTCATCTTGTTCTGCATCTAATGGATCTTCAGACCATCTTGTCAAGACAAGAGGAATCGCAGCAGGATAGATCGAAGTGTAAAAAATACCAATAGAAGGCCTTGGGGTCGTTCTTGGAAGACAAGAACAAATTATTTTGATCAATAATAAGGTAAACATAAAAATTGACAGAATGGGGTTGTTGTGCCTCGTGTGTATTTCATAAAGTGGTTCAACAAAACATTAAATGTTGGTTGGTTAAATGTAACATTTTAAACAGAACTGTAGATGTAAACGAGTAACAAACTATTTATTTTGACAAGCTTTTATTCTCATATTATTATTGTGCACTGTATTCCAAACTAAGCGTTATATTAAAAAACAACCTCAATTGGATTGGGGAGTGGGTGAAATTTAGCTTGCAAAATTTGATTACAAACATCGGGACAGGTGAAACTGAATGAAAACTGTAAAAAATTCAAATTAAACAATATTGATTCGAACTTAGTTTGTAAAATCTTTTATTTTAAAGGTCTAAAAAGTTTTTATTCGCGACACGTGTTTGATTGGAATCGGTACCATACCCGAGTTACCTACCTGCACCAACTTACTACAAACTGAAATTAGGTTTAGTAGCCCAAAAAAGTCTTTCACCCTAAATAAAGGTGAAATTCGTTTGCACACCTTACTACAATTAGGTTAGGTATCCTTTGGCGTAAATTCTGACAGTTTTAATGCTACAGTTAATGTCTTGAAGTTCGACACTTTGCACCTAACCTTACCTCAAACGGCCAAATTGGTGGACAAAAATATACACACATAAGATGAGGTAACTTACAAAAGCGACGACGTAGAACAAAACCACCACACAAATCATATAAATTGTTTCAAACATTTTCACTGCACGATAAAAACAATCAACACTAGTCACAGTCCCAATAAACTGGTCACCAAGAGTGAGTCTACATGACTAAATTATTAATTACTCGTAAAAATAGTACCTACTTACCATTTCTTTCCCCGGATCGAGACAGTATATCTTTATTGTGTAGAGCCAAAACCGATATAGAGATTAGTGATACGGATAGGTTATCAGTGCGCCTTCGTACCACGATATCTTGTAGTCCGACCTAACAAATGCCATCAGCCTTAAATTTGACGCAGCATAGATATAAGCAGAAAGGAAACTTACATAATAACAAATTTTACTGTTGAAATGACACACGCACACAGACGTTTTATGTGGTCGGCTAAGTAGAAATTGGTCGTATCGGTACCGCGAGACCCGCGTGCGTCTGTGCAAATCGAATAAATTGAATGAATGAATGAATGAAATTTATTTGCGTATGAGCATTTCTTTGCTTCAGTACTGCTCTCCTTTTTCTATACTGTGAATAATTTAACACCTCAGAATAATGACATCGAGGTATGGTACGAGGGCCGATACTGTTATCAAAAATCATGTTTCAGTACCGAACTTGGTACACTTTCTCATCAGAAATAGTTCGAGAAAATTAATATCCGCTTGATATCTTTAATTAATCAGTATTGCCTTTACTAACGATGATTACAAGCGTAATTGTGGCGTTATCTTTAGATAACTAGTTTATTTTTATTGCCACTGTTCTTTGCCTAGTGATTCTAATATGATTGCAATTTGCAATGCATTTCTTATTATTGTACGTGTAAATCTATGTGATATTTATAAAGGTCTCCGATAGAGTAGCTTTAAGAAAATTTTAAATAGCATTTTCTAGCTAGGCCGAGATTGAGAGGTTAAGATAAACCACATACCTACTTAATTGTTTTTGATCATGTGCATCGCTGCTGCGATCACATCCATCGTTAAATAAAAAGATTATAATGTCACACTAACCTAACGACTTACAGAGCCAAGTTTACGTACTGTTATCTATTACTGAGCAATCACGTTTTTAAAGCTGAAAAAGAGAATTAATATGCTTTAAATTTCCACTAAACGACGCCAGCGCAGAAACCCAAATACATCCAACTGTAACCACTTGAAAAAACTAGAGCTGGAAGTCGCAGGACTTACAATACAACTCACAATGTGACAGCTTAAGAATAGAATAGAATAGAATAATTTATTTGCGTTTTAACGTTTAGTCATGGCTTTCCGCTAAGTAACGCCTGATTCCATCAACATAATCACGTTTTTGTTTTTAAATCGTTTTTATAATGACAAAGATACCTTTTCTTACAAGTGTACCATATTTACTATTATAAGTATAAGTGTAAATTATATGATTTGATGTATAAATTCATATGTGTTTACATAAGTGATTAGTAAGTGTTTATGATTATTAATAAGTTCATATTATTTAGTAAGAAGTTAATAATTTTATTGGCTTTTTATTTTTCATTATCTTCCTTTATGTGCATCGGCTGTATTTTCTCTGATTGGACCTATGGTTGACTAGTAAGTAGGCATTAAAATACCTTTGTGCACAATTTTGAGCAGAAGTTTTTAGAGGTCAGCTAGACCGTTAAAGTCAAAAGTATTTAAGGTACCTTGCCAACTTGGTAAGGCTTAATAAAAAAATATATTTGAATAACAACTTTTTCGGATAGCCACAGATATAGGAAAGGAGAATCAGCATTTTAATTACCGATAAATCTCTCATTCTCATTTTTGCCATCCCTAAATTACCCATACATTCTAGGTGGCATTAATGTGGCACTAATATGTTTTCAATAAGGTTATGTTTACATAAACAAGTGCGCATTACTGGCTGCGGCTATCTCATATTGTGCTTATTTACTGTGTATGTAATTAATCTAATTAAATGTTTTAAGTACTTCTCCGTGGAGGACGTTTGTGGTTCTCAATTAAAGTAGATTGAAGTATTGCGAAAAAAAGTTTTTCTGTATGACGGACTGGCTGGTTATAATCTATTTGGAAAATATGATCCTTTTTAGGGTTCCGAAGTCCGACAAGGAACCCTTATAAGATCGTTTAGTCCGTCCTGGTCTGTCACAGCAGAATGTTTTCTGCGTTTATGGACTGATTTGCATGTAACTTGTTTCGAGGATACTTTACATATAGATCTCATTTTTAAAAATACGAAAAATTAAAATTACCCCTTTTGTGCACTCAGGTACCCTTAGTACCTGAGTGCACCCCCTTGTGTGGGGTATCGTTTAAAAAGGACTATGAAAATAAGATTGGGTTTCCATACAACACTTTTTTATCAGCTTAACCATTTGCGAGTTATTTAGTAAAAAAAGATACCTTCCAATTTCAAAACTTCCCTCAACTTTTTTACGAGCCATGTATCGTGTCTGACTGAAACATGGATCTACGCCGGGAACATTTTCGCTCTATGATTTTCTATGATTATTTATCGTAGTTCCCGTAGTTGTATAACTAATATAGCTAAGATTTTCGTCCGTCTAAGCATTAAAGCATCTAACGTTAATTAAAATCAAACGATGAGAACTTGTCATCACAATTGCGGCCTGCGCAAGATTGCTCTGGCCACGGCCACAATACAGCATAATTCTTTCGCATCAGCCATTTACAGCTAATTCCAGTTATTGTCATTATAATTAGAAATAATTACCTACTCTCTGGACGCTTGCATGCGACAACGGAGAGTTAGCTTGCGGTAATCTTTGCTGTAATATTTTAGCGTTGTCACTGAAAGAATAGCCAAGGTTCGTGCATGAGTTGAACATCATTTGAACTTAAAACGACGATGGGGGTAGATACTTACAATTCAAAAACTCTAAGCATTTAAACCGTGTCTGCGCTTTTTCCGACTTTAACTGGACCTACTCAAGTTTTTTCTAGTGACAAAAGTTTCCTTGAAAGCCTTTTTTGCTTTACCTAGTAAAACCATTGAGCTTTTGCATGATCTTTTATTACCAACATACCTTACACTTTCGTCGCTACTATGGTGGTCGTCAGCCGACACTATGCGGACCACCTAATTCTTTAGCTAAAGCTAATGTTCTAACGAACACATTGTTCAGTATGGCGGTAGGCTATACCTGCTGTATTCATAGGTATTCGCTTCTCAACTGGCCGGAGGCGGGTCGGCAGCATATCTGGCAAAAGTTGGCAACGCCGCCGCTGCTTCCGCCAAGCGGTCCACTATCCTTCAACTGCTTACGTATAGTAAACCAGTACCCACCTTATACAGTAGCAGCCAGCAAGTTCTCATAAGTATTCGCTTATAGACTGGCCGGGGGAAGGTCGAAAACATATCTTGCGAGAGCTGGCAACGCCGCCGCTTCTTCCATCACTAGCCGCTTCAATTGCTAATGCCTGTTCTTTGTTTTAGTGTACTCTGTGGTTTAACCCACCTTATTCAGAATAGCGGTAGCTAGCAAGTCTACATAAGTATTCGCTTCGAGACTGGCCGGGGGCGGGTCGGCAGCATATCTGGCGACAGCTGGCAACGCCGCCGCTTCTTCCACCAAGCAATCCACTATCCTTCAACATGCTTACGTTTACTATACTAGTACCCACCTTATTCAGTATAGCGGTCGCCAGCAAGTCCTCATAAGTATTAACTTCGAGACTAGCAGGGGGTGGGTCGGCAGCATATCTGGCGAGAGCTGGCAACGCCGCCGCTTCTTCGACCACTCGCGCTACTAGCCGCTTCAACTGCGCGTGCGCACCGCTCGCGCTGGGCGATTGCTGAGCTGATGTAGATGAGGTGTCGCGGGGTGGTGGTAGATCTGGGGAAAAAGTTGAGATATGAAACTTTTTTGTTGCGGTCGAAAAAAAGTTCAGTAAGGAGGGTCGCAAAAGCCTAGAAAGGTAGAATACCTTTTCCGCATTGACAAAAAGAACAATTACTGAAGTGGAATAGGTAATCTACTTAGGTCTTATTGCTAAACATAGAGTCATCTTTACTATTATGGAATATTCAAATTATACCCAGAAGGTTTAGCTCTATGGTCTTGGGGCTTGGGGAAGTGAAAATTCTTAATAAATGTTTGTGATTCATCTTGTTTTAACTAAGTATGTTAGGCGTGATCTAACCTCTTACGTCTTAACTTGCCCAAGGTCCTATTCATTAAATGTGGCTTAGTATCTGTTTCTGGGAAAATTCTGTAACTTATCTATCTTACTCACGAGTGAAGTTGCGGTCATGGTTACTCAAACACGCTAAACCAAAGCAACCCGATGTTGAACAAATTATTTATCGGAAATTTAAACCGTACGCATAAAACCACGAGGTTTAAAACGTGCGTAGCAGATTGTAGTATAAACAAAACATAAAGCATTCCAAAACTATGAGTCGATAGCTAATCTAAAGGCGTGCTGTTTGCACTGGCTGGCCTGAAGCATTCAGCGATAACTGTTACTTATTTTATTGAACACCGCTTAAGTCGAATTATCAGGGGCCAATGAGATAGAGTTTGTAACTGGCACTACATTCCTACTCGTTCTCCTAATTTCGGGGGCTTGTGGGAGGCAGGTGTCACAACAGTCAAACACCACCTAAAAAGTATTATTGGCCAATTCACATTGACATATGGAGAACTGTCTAAGGTTCTAATCCAAATTGAGGCTTGTCTCAATTCCAGGTCGCTGTCAGTTATGACCAGTGCCTCTAAAAATGTCACAATAATGACTCCTTATCATCAATGATCAGGATATCGTTACTCCTCCTGATCAAAATTACGAATCGCAAAATGTCGGGTTACTTAGGTGGTGGCAGTATACCGGTAGTAGTAAAAAATGCTCCAAGACTTTTGGAAAATATGGCCTCGAGAGTACCTTACCAAATATTTTTATCGGTAAAAGTGGTCAACGAAACAACCTGTACGAGTAGGTACCACTGCTGGGCAATGTTCTTTTGGTGAAAGAAGATGGATTACCACCCTGTCGATGGTTATGCGGCAGAGTAGTGGAAACTCATCCCGATGAAGCCAATTTCATCAGGGTCGTAACTATTAAAACCAAAGATGGAATCTTTATGCGTCCCATTTCAAAGTTGTGTTTGCTTCCCAATGCAACCGAATAATAGGATGTTTGTTATTTTGTTTCAAAAAAGGTATGTCACTTGTATTGACAAAGGACAAAATTATGTCGTATCATCATTGATAAAGACGTATAATCCTTAGTAGGGAAATATGTTAAACTCCGTTTATAATTCTGGCATGCATGAAAAAGAAATAACTGGCATTCGGCATTTACGAGTAAATATTATGAGAGATTTAACACACCAAAATTGAGTTTTTATAAAGTTGAATTTTAAAACAAACAACTATTTGAATCGTTTTAACGAATTTCGCTTTTTTGAATAGGCCCTATGCGCCAGAATCTGCATGCATTAAAAAAATATATATATATATATATCTTTGATTAGTATATAGCTGGTCCATACATAATAATCGACCGCTTGGTGCACCACTGCACAGGTCGGACTTCTAAACCAAGGGTCGCGGGTTCGATCCCCGCACAGTACAAGCATATGTGTGCATGAACATGTGTGTTTGTACTGGTCTGGGTGTTTTCTATGTATAATGTATTTATTTACCAAAAAAAAGTATTTAAGTATGTTTATCCGTTGTCCAGTACCCATAACACAAGCCTCGTAGCTTAATTTGGGAATAGACAATTGGTGTGTTTGTTGTAAAAAAAAAATTGGTTGCCTGTAAAGTCGGTATACGGGCGAAAGTTTTACGTGACAACGACTCTGAGTGGTAAAATAATTTTAAAGTGAATATTCATTCGTATAACATGAACCGGTGTGTATGCCTATCTCTCTCTCTCTCTCTCTCTCGCTCTGTCTCTCTCGCGCGAAACGTGAGCGGAGCAGCGTAACGCAGTTTCTTGAGGTGTCACCCGGCAAACCAATTTATAAGACGTTGTCACGTCAAAATCATTCAAATAAGACATTCAATTACCTTTTTTTAATTACCTTTCACACATTTTTTAAAGATATCTTAATGATGTTTCTGCGCGTGCCAAACATGAAAAACCTACCTAAAAACTGTTCCATTTTATTTGTTTGACAAGTTGTGAAACAGTAACTATCACATGTTAAATAACGTACATAATACATACAAACAAACTCACGCTCATTTGATAAAATACACATGTACAGTCGGATGCAGTTTGTATTATTTTATTCAAGTACAAAAGTTAAAAAGCAAGTCAAATATAAAGTTAACACGGTACATCTAACCTAAAAATTAAGTGTGCAATCTATGGTTTAATATACGAGTTTTTTTTCATCGTCATAGATTTGTAACGTTATTTAATCTTAAGTGTAAAGTGTTTATAATATAGGCCAATACTATATAATGTAATCAGTTGCCTTAAAAAAATGAGTTGTTATTATTATTTTGGCAACCTTCAAACAAAATTGAATAATAATAATAATAAATATATAAATATTTCTCAACAATCACACCAATTCTCTAGTCCCAAAGTAAGCTACGAGGCTTGTGTTATGGGTACTAGACAACGGATAAACATACTTAAATACTTTTTTTTGTAAATAAATACATATTATACATAGAAAACACCCAGACCAGTACAAACACACATGTTCATGCACACTTATGCTTGTACTGTGCGGGAATCGAACCCGCGACCCTTGGTTTAGAAGTCCGACATGCGGACCACTGCACCAAGCGGTCGTCAAAGTCTAAGTTTTTATAATACTATAAATACTTATACTATTATAAAAACCACAAATATAAGCATGCGACTGTACAAAAACCTCGCGAAGAAGTTATCACATCACTGCAAACAAATGCAAGAGATACGCAGAACGTTCGCTTGTCTCAACATAAGTACAGTTAACCTACTTTTAGTAGCAAATAATAACGACACCTTACAAACTCACCTAATAGTGATAGTTACTGCCTATTAGTATTGAACATATCATTAAGACATCTATCACTTTTATGACTTAGGGTACTTACGGAAGTGTAAAGATGATTCAAATTTATTTTTAGAGATATTCAACTTTCTTTTTTTACAGTTTTGTTTTACGTCTTAATACCAAATTATAGATAGTAGAATTAAATTACGGGTCAAACTTAGCTAATAAGCTGTCAACACTGAGAAGTGGGTGTCTATTTGAATAATTAGTTTCGCTCTTCAACTCCTTAGTAAAACACGGAAATCATTTGACAAATTGTAGACATTTGAAAATCATACGTGTAGCAATAAAAAGTGTTTTGATAATTCTGCCGTTGCATAAATAGGGTGCAATCAAGAAGGCAATTATTAACAACTAGCTTTTACCCACGACTTCATCCGCATTAAGTAGTTTTTTTGGAAAGCATTGTTTTCCCGTAATGCCAATTTTATCCAAATATAATTTAAATCTTTAGTAATTTAGGAGTGAAAGCGATCAGATTCCCCGGAAAGTAATTCTTCCCATGGGAATGCGTTGTTTTCCCGCGGTCAAAAGTAACTCATGTCCTTTCTTAAGTATAAAACCGTCTCCTTACCAAATTTCATTCAAATCTGTTCAGTAGTTAAGGCGTAAATGCAATCGGCCCACTTGAATTTTCCCATGGACATGCGTCATTTTCCCGCGGTAAAAGTAGCCTCAACACACACCCCTCCACCAATCCGCACTGAGCCCGCGTGGTGGAGTATGGCTCGCACCACCTCATAGTTGAGGTGAGGCCTGTGCCCAGCAGTGGGACATATATGTATTGGCTGATGATAGTTTCGTTACCAAATCATGTGAAAGGTTGTATGCAAAAGTAGCCTATTCAATAGTAGTAATAGATTCAGTAGTTTAGGCGTGATTGAGTAGCAGACAGACAGAGTTACGTTCGCATATAATACTAAGTATGGATGTAAAATTGTAAAAAAGACACACTTGACACACTTGAAGACAAATTTGCAAGCCGGGCGATTGCTCTACCAGTTGCATTGTTAATGCTAAAAATATAATAACTTAATAAGACAATTATTATCAGTAAGGTGGGAGGTGAGGGGTCGCTTCGTGATTGCTGTGTGTTTACCTCGTGTTTACGTAAAATCGTTATTATCTTAGCTAATTGGTTGACATAATGACCCCATATTCACATCATGAGTGTGAGACATGATATCCACACAGGTTGCAGACTTACCACACTAATCTTATGCGGTGGTTAAGCTAAAGGTTTGCCTACTCCACACGCGAAATCCTCAAATAAGATACATATAAGTGAATTCTAAGTATATTTATCTCCATGTTTTGCTAAGTTGGACACTAGGTATAAGTGCTAGCCTAGGACTCAGACGAATGATAATTAATGACTAGCGGACCTCGCAGACGTTGTCCTGCCCGTTATTTTTTTAATATTTTTTTTCGTTAGATCCGTCCCCGTTATTTAAGGAATATCATAAGAAAGAATAGACCAAATTGGTCTAGGCATTGTTGAGTTATGCGCATACCAACACATTTTGCGATTCATTTTATATAATAGACTTGCGAACCCCAGAGACGTTGTCCTGTCGGTTGTTTTTTTTAATTTTTTCTACTTAAGCACTATCCCTGTATTTTAAAGCATATAAAAAAAAACAATTAACCAAACCGGTCCACTCGTTGTTTAATTATGCGCTCACCAATTACATTTTGCGATTCATTTTTATATTATAGATTTGTCTATCACTCCAACTCCGCATAAAGTTATACATGAGAGTTGCGTGTCGTCTTGCATATCTCTTTTAACTCTACCTACAACATAAGGAAACTGTCCTTAAAAATAGATTAACCGATATTAATCAGGTTAATCTATGCTATAATTAAAGCACCATTAGAGCACCGTAGTTCAGTTAATGTCCTTAAACTGCGCATACGCACATCTAAATCGATTGCCGTTTTCCTCAAACAAGAAGGAAGTGTAACCTGTTTCGTTGAATAGTCGTTTTAATAATAACAAGAAAGAAAACAAATCATTACAATTTGACTGAAATTCATTACATTTCAGATACTTAAGCTGGAACTGGAACGTATTTCAAACGCGCGTGGCGGTTGTAACAATCCTTCGTCCGCGGGTTTGTATTGTATATGTATTTTTCATTTCGTGTGAACTTTTTTCTATCTTTAAAACTTACCAAGGATCTCTTCCAGCCAGTAGCATGATGCGTACAAGAAGATGGCAACTCCAAGCCAGAATCCGATGAGCAAAACGGCAATGTATTCCAACATTGTGGCATCACTAGCTAACGCGGCACATCACTTACACTGGTACTACCGGTTCGGGCACATCACTAGTTATTTAATTGTTGACACTTTCCTGGTAAAGGATACAAGTAGGATTGTGATACGAGTTCATGTTTAATTGTTTTGGTAGCATTTTTTTTTTATCATTGACGCATTTAAAAAAAGTGCCTCAAGCCTTTTTAAGTGTCATTTTTACCTCATAATTCTGCCGAAGGACCTTCACGTTAACCAAGTTAACCCCAGTACATTTCCAAGACTGCAACACGCCAAAAATGGAATAAAAATTGTAGTGAATGCGTGAACACTATTAACTCTTCTTATTTATGGATAAAAAAAGCATGAAGGTCGAAACAATACATAAAGTGTAAGTAAGAATTTCTGTCTGATAAAGTGAGTGAATTCAGTCATAATCTGATATTTTTATATTTAATAAAAAAATAAGTAGGTAGGCCTACATGTAACTAGTTTCTGTAATTCAGCCGTGAGAGTTTTGAAGGGCTATAGAAATTTATAGCTGTTCTTGTCTTAAAACGTGTACATATTTATTAAACAATTTCGCGCAAGGGTTAAAAAACTTAACTTCCGAATTATGAATATAAGAATTTAATAACTTAAATTCTTATATTCATAAAGAACCACATTGGACTTTTCTATAGACCCATAAACTAAGTGTACAGCCTTGTTAGAGATAGTTTGTTGTTAAGTTCCTGAAATCTAAACAATGCGCACATTCAACGGCAAACACCTTGCGTTTGTCACCGGTTGCGCAAGCGTGATCGCGAAAACAAAAACCGATTGTTTTGCTCACAGTCCAAGAAAGCATACGAAACTACACTCACTTCCACTGTTTGTTATACAAACATTTCTGAGGCCCTACTCTCTAATCGTCTGTATTTTCGGATGTGGCCGTCTCTGTCACTCTTACCAGCTTGACCGTGCAAGTAGCTGGCTACACGGAAAATACAGACGAAATGCAAAGTAAGTACAGTCTCTGTATGTCGTAATATTTTGATGGCAAGCGACGTTTTTCAGATTTCTGCGGAATGCATTGCATTCTATTCTTTAATATAAAGAATCTTTAGCCAGATAGAGAACCAGAACTTGTTCGTGGCATGATTTTAAGAAAGTTTACCTACCTACCTACAACATATTTTTAAACAGAATGGTAAAGGTGTTTTCAGATTTCCCTTTGCGATGTAAAAAGAATAAGTTGATTTTAGAACATTAGATTAACCTACGAATCATGTAGGTACGTTAGTTTTTCGTGTACTTAGGTAATCAATTCCGTGGGCGTTCATTCAAAAATATTAATTCGGTTATTTAAATTCAACCTGCAGGTACGTAGCCCGTCTTCTTTTAAGGACAACGACAGAATTTGGAAACGAAACACGTTTAAATCCGACCTACCAATACGATGACATTGAATGTTACTGTTACACGATTTACCTACATTGTTAATGTCCTGTGTGAGTCGAATTTGATGAAGTATTTACGTGGGAGGTAGAGTTACGTGTAAAAATAACAAGAAGAGCGTCGGGCAATAAGTAGTAGTAGTATTCTCTCCTAGGACGACCACGGATAAGATGCTGCTTGTCGAAAACCCTATGTGGAAATCTTTCAGGGAGACCTATGTTTAGCTGTAAAGGCATATGGACAGAGGGAGGAACAGAAATAGAAATAGAAATCTTTATTTGCGTTTGGTTAAGGTACACTGGAGATGGTCATAATTATTTATCAGAAATTATACATCCGCTTAATCAACCATTATCAATGGCATGCAAATCTTAAATTCATATTGGGATAATACATTTAAATAGTAAAAAGTCTATCTAAACAATCACAAAATGTATAAAATGTCTAAACAATCACAGAGGCAGGGCACCTTATAGACCTAATGGATTCGATGGACAAACGCCATTGTAGAGACTGTGAGGAGATGCCCAGAGAGCGATACATCTGGCCCAGAACAGAAATGCCTGGAGAGCCTTGACACGTGACGCTGTGGTAGTCACAACCCTCAGCCATGAGGTCAAGACGAAAAAGAAGAGCTTAGCTTTGGCCATCTTGCTGGGACTGAGTATGATGATACTGAAGATAACTAGCCAAGTGATAGAGCATTATCTACGAGACAGCTATATCTTTCTACCCACTTTTTATTAGTTACCATTATAGAAAAGTGACTATTATGTACAATCACGTCCATAATTTTTTCATAATATTCCATTGTTCGTCGTGAATAGCTGAAATAACCTTACACATACCATGGATTGTATTATCTGACACTCGCAAGGTCGTCTTTGTGGCAATAGCAAAGACTGATAACGTTTATAGTTATAAACGTATGTAGGGAAATAGTGCTATGAGTAATTCGTGTGGAACTCGTAAGTAATGCTGGTTCCTTGATATACAATACAAAAATACAAATATTTATTTTTCTTTTACAAAGATAAGCTTAAACAAGTAGTGGCCAGTATCTCCTTGTAAGTTTGATAAAGCCTGGCAGCAGGTTTCCGTATGAGGCTCTGTACCGTATGGGCATGTACTTTAGGCCGAACATCAAACAAAGCTAATGTTCTGTTTTCAGCACTTCCGTTGCTCTATGACAAAACGAGCACCAGAGGTCACAGAGATAGATCAATTAGCAAGCATTTACATAAAGAGAAGTAATAATAACGGCCAATACAAAAACACATTTTCCCTGGCGATTTCCTTGTACAGTTCAACTGTGAGCTTTCCCTAAAATCTGTTGAAACTTCGTGAACTTCAGTATACGACGTATAGACGACCTCCGTGGTTGAGTACGGTTTCAAGGTACCGCCATCAATGAGGTCCCGGGTTAGATCCCCGGACGGAACCAATGTTGGAATCCAATTTTCAATGTTGTCACGGATCGGGGGTATGTGGTATCTTCGTTGTTTCTTATTTCCATAACACAAGTGCTTAGGCTTCTTACTTTGGGGTCAGAGCAATGCATGTGATGTTGTCGCCTTTTATTTATTTATTATACTTTTGTCACCACCTGTACTATAGGAAAAGTGACTTTTCACTATATTGATATGGTCATAGAGCCCATAAAAAGCTTTTTCCTGTACTCGTATCTGTCTGTTGTCCAACCACTTTCGATCGCGGATACCGATATGTACAAATATGCAATGGTTGGATGCTGAAGTAATAATCTACTAGTGTTGGACATCCAGTCATATTATTTGTTTATCGATAGTATTGTGTGGGGATGAATCTTTTTGGTAAATAATCCGTTTTACGTGTTGAAGTGGTTAGTAAATAACATAGGTAATTAGAAAAGTTTTAATTAGATTTTTGAAAGAGTGATTGATTTTGTGACTCGTCTGTACTTATATTGTCATACTTTTTAGAATGTACTATATCGCATTATACTAAGTATATGATGATGTTGATTACATTATTTTGCGGGTTGTACCGAATTCTAAGCCAATGAATGCAAATGTATTTCCTAGTAGTGGTATTAGCTAGGAAATAATTAAATAGATTCCGCGCTTAGTGAAGCAAAGAAATATTTTATTGAACTCTCCGACACGGCAGAATTAATTACCAACTCATTACTTTTGTATTTTGTAATCGGTATTGGTAAAATTACTGATTTCATGTTAATAAATACGTGATTATCACACGCTTTACATGTTAACTATTATTAATTTACTAAATGGGGCTATAAAAAAATAAACATATTACGTGAAGCTAAACTTGATTGTAAATTAATATTGAATAGTGAATCATTGGAAGATTTAATGTCGAATAGGTAATTCATTATATCGCGTAAATCTATGACGCAAAGATTAGAACGGTTTTTTATTACTAACTTCATCATCGATATCGATATAAGATTAGTGAAGCGACACATCACTATGACTCCGAGGGCGCGTCTATCCGGCTCCATGGTCTAGCCTTACGGGGATGACGGACCTGTCCACAGCCACTTTCGCCGTGAACCTCAGTTTGAATGCGTACGCGCCGATGTCACGTGACAACATATTGCGGGGCATTGACCGGAAAGATTTGCGAAATGCTTTGGATTGCTGGATTACCTTGTAAGGGGATATAGGATGTCTATATCTGATTCTCGAATTTCATTGCTGGTAGAAATCATTACAGGCTTGAAACTAATCAAACAATTGACTAGAAGTGGTGTGAGTCTTTTTTTACCTATTGATTGCCCCATTTTTGCACAAATTTAGGGTTGTTTAGAGTGTTTAGTCTTTGATGTATTAAGGTCATTATTTATAACTCCTAACTGTAATGTGACATGCAATTAAGATTATGATTAGGTTAGGAAGGCAGGTCGTCAACTTTAAAGTAATTTAAAATGGTCTTGCTTGCGCTGTTACCCTATTATTTTTAAATAACCTTACTGAACAGTACCTATTGTAGAAAAAAAGAATTCTAAGCTCTGCTTAATTAATCAATAAACTACAAGCCTTTTTAACACGCTTTTATTAGATCGAGGTGTATGTATGTATGTAACATAATTTTTGCAATGACAAACTTTTTTACTCTACTGTAATATAAATTCCGTGTACAGCGTGTTTTTTTAGTTTTTTAAACTATTATTTTCATTAAATTACTTAATCTCAACTTTCACAACAAATAGATTTGGCTATCGTAATATCACTGCGTGTAAATAACCAATCTAAACTTAAGGTGCAATGCAAATTGCGCTTGCGCCTTGTACTCGTAATTATATGTGGCAACCTGACAAGTGTGATGGCCTCTTAAATAACATACAAACTAAACAAAATGTGTGTAATGTACGAAAAGTGTGCAATTACCTAACACTCAAGGCGTTTCTTCATTTTTGTTTGTTTTGGTTGATCTTCATTTTTTTTTTGCTACGAGACACGGTTCTTAGATTTAATGCCCGTTAAAAGTAACCACCGACTAACGTTTTAAAAAAACCACCTTTACCTATGCTACTACTATACTATACTATATATTATTAAATATACATACAGGGTGGCGATCACAATACGATAAACTAATGAACAGATTTGAATGAAATTTAATACACATACAGAATGTTGACAACCATGTATGTGTACCAAATTTCATCCAAATCTGTTCAGTAATTAGGACGTGAAACCGTAACAGAACAGTCAATTATCGTCGTCGCCAGGGTGTAACAAAAAACCCCGTTATAACTGAAGGGTGTTGTTGTGCCCGGAAAACTGCACAACATTCCCAATGATACCTTGGTCAAAATCTCAAAAAAAAAACACGGGTTGCACTCCGGGAGTGCCGGCAGAAGTGAAAACTTGATTATTAACTGTGTGCATTTTTGATTTATTTGAACCGTCTTACGGTTTTTCGATCAGCATCACGTGACCTGACGCGAGTTTCACAGTTTCTACCCATGCCACAAAAGTGCTCAACGCCGCTAAAGAAGTTTTCACTTCAAAAATCGGACCTCCCATACAAAATTGCTAATTAGCTGATCGATTTACTATGGGAGAGCCAAAAGATTTTTTGAGATTTCGACCTAGGTTTCTTAGCAAAAGTTGTTCAGGTTTACGGGCACAATTTCACCTTTCAGTTATAACGGGGTTTTTTGTTACACCTTGTATATGATGTAAAAAAAATACCTTTATTTAATAGCAACATCTTATAGAGCCTCTGAATTGCGTTTAGAAACCAATTTTCAATCCAAGTTAAAATTTAAAAATATCTGTAAAGAATTCTTGGAATTATAAAAGGAATATTGAAGCCATTTAATTTTCAGGGATACAAAATCAATCAATTTTATTAATCAATCGATTAAATAACCAATTGCTTCAATTTTCATCCTGCAGGATGTTCCAAAGGAAATCCCTAAGCGTAATTATTTAACCAACCGATTAACAAAGTGGCTATTGCGTGACCGTAATATTCTAAATACACATGATGATTATGTATGACCGTGATGTAATGTATCAGTTGGATCATTGGGTCAGACAAGATTTCGATACCTTGTTCTAAATTATGGCTTACAAATATTTGAAATGCATCTGTAAATATAGGTACACAGTTACGTAGTAATATGAGCATGTGTAGAAACTGCGAAAACGCTGGCAAAGAATCCTTACTCTGGCAGTGTTTTCGCATATTTTCCACGCATGCTCGTATCTATATTTTGCCTATTTCGACACGATAGCGTTACATTTCTAAAATTAAAAATGGTTTCTAAGCTGTGTGTTATGTAATTTTTAAATAAAAAATAAATAAATAGAATAAAATGATTTTATTTCAGACATATTAAAACAAAATAATTAAATTAAAACAAATACAATATTTTTGTGGCATTTAATTTTTTGTGGCTTTCTTAAGGCCGGTCGGTCATCATTACGTTCGCATTTAGTTCTCATGAGATTAAGATAGCATAGACTTCGATAAATTAATTAAATTTTGCAAATATTCATTCGCCTGCAAATAATTAGCAGTATTGAGCAAGATTATAATATACCTATGAATCTATTTTATTTAATTTATTCGAGATGCAAAACAGATCACAATTGAAATGGCACAGAATTTATATACATGAAAAATGAAGCACTAAATTGCGACGAAGTTCCAAATAAACATCAAATTAACAAATATTCACTGACGTTAAAGAAACCCATTTTAATTCTATGTTCAATCTTAGATAAACCTGTTCGTCAGGTATTAAGCAAAACAATGATCTAACTGCCCCTGAAATGTGTCATTATTTACTGGTGGACGTATGCCACCACATCAAGTCTATCAAGATAAGCAGAAGCGATTAGATTTTATGACAAGATATGAGCAACAATTTTTCGATGAGTTAATAGTAATACGCGGGGAAGGTATAAGAGTAGTATTTGTAGGTAATTGCCTTCAAAAGGTAATGTAGGTAATTGCCTTCAAATGGTACGTACTATTGGATCAGTCCGCGAACATCACTTTTATAGAGGTTAATCTTAACATCGATTCGCTGTCAAAAAAATGGCATATATCGCGGATAAGTCGAAAAAATGGCTAATATCGCACCGCCAGCATTTTATTTTTTCTTTCAGCCCAACGGTATACCTGGTAGAGAATGTCACATGGCGTTAAGACCACCTTTTGCGCAAATGTTAAATAAGTATCTTAATATGAAGTAATAAATACAGTAGTAAAAAAATCAATTATTCTCAATCAGACTTTATCGAGCATGAGGTGTGCAATACTCGTATCACAACAAATGGTTTGATTGCCATTTTGTGTTACCTACTTTAAATTTAGTAAATCTTAAATGAAACTTTTGGTCACTTAATAAAAGGGAGGTTTAACAGCAGTGCTACGAGTATTATTTAAAAAAAACCACACAGTCATAACTCAAGATGTACAGCCAAACATTGCCATTCCATCAGCTAAATCCCGACTTATAAAGCACTTAAAACCTGTGCAAAGCGTTGTCATCCGTTGTTAAACGTTAAGATTGCTAGATTTCACGTCATGATATCAGCATAAGGGTAAAGCCGAGATAGACGCCCCACTTTTCGAAATAGCTGTATAACATCAATAATAAAAGTCAAAACAATTTATTTATGAAACAAATTTATTCTTGTGAATGTTGTCCACAAATTTATGAAAAGTAAAAACCATTGTCTTCGATATATTCAAAATATTAGGGACTTTTAGACCTCAAAATTATATGATATTGTGATTTGTACTATATTGTGATATCTATCCCATGCCCAACCTATATAAATTGCGTTTGGGATAGATGACTCACCGGAAAAATGGGCATCTATCCTACAAAATCTTTGAATTCATTTTGGCATTGTATGTCGCAACGAGACATACAACTGAGTCAATTAAGATAGAGCTAAAAAGTTTTTTTGATAGATATGAAAAAAAAAATCCAATTTATCTGGGAAACTAATATAATTAAAATCGGGTCATCTATGCCACTGGGGCATCTATCTCGGATATCTATCTATCTTTATTGGTCATAGCCATTGAGAACTTATACCTCAATGGTCGTTGCGTGCAATCATTCCAGCCTCGTCAGACCAGACGACGGACGACAATACATCACGAACAATGAAATTGCACCAATTAAAACCAGATTCGAGCTGGAAATTATAGATTACTTACACTTACTCGTAATTAACGTTTTGATAGATTCGCTATTCGCATTGTTTGATTTGCAAGTTTAAAAAGAAAAGTAAAATGTAGGTACCAACTTCATCTCATCAGCCTATATACGTTTCACTGCTGGGCACAGGCCTCACGTAGACTATGGATGGGGTGGTAACTACCTATTAGGTATCTACTTACATGTTTTAATTATCTGGAATTAAGCGTGTACATGTATGTACACGCTAACCTGTGAAAAAATAGGTATACCTATTTTTTCACAGGTTAGAAGGTGTTAATTTTTTTGCATGAATACCTATTATCTATTCTACAATGTTCTAACTTTTACAAATGAATAAAGCGCCAATACGATTTGAAGAAGTTTAAGATTAGTCGTAACTAATTAATCGAAAATATTATAAGGTCTGAAGGAAAATCTGGGAACACAAAATAACTCCGATTTATTAAAAACAGTCAACAACAAGTTCTCAAAACTCAAGCAATGTGTGAATACTAAACCTCATCTGGGCTACGAGTACCTATTGTGTGCAGTTTAAAAAAAAACGTAGGGTGACCATGAAGGCTACCACTAGTCTGTTTTCCCCTCAAGAAGGAAAACTTGTAAATAAATAGCTCAAAGTTAAACTCAAATTCGCTTGGATAACTCACATTTAATAAGATTATAATTTTACTTATACGCCTAGTGATTTTAAAACACATGAAAGACTAATTAGGCCCTTCTTATCGAAGATACCACTATGATTTAATCTTTTCATTTAAAGTTGGTAGTCAATTAATTTTCTTTATTTGGAATAAAAGCTATAGTACCATTCCACTTAGCATATAAACAGTCGTGAGTTCACTGATCAATATTTATTATACAAACAACAACGTTGTCCACATATTGAGAAAAAAAAATACACAGTTATCTACAGCGTTTCATCGCATGCGCACTGAGGTCGCGTGGTTGAGTATAGCTCGTCTTCATAGTTAAAGTGAGACCTGTGCCCAGTAGTGGGACGTATAACAGGAGCGGGGCTGATGACATGAGGTTTCAAAATGATTTTTAATTTACTCCAGATATATTAGTCCGAATGTGGACAAACTCATGGTTACCCTACGATCAGTAGTCCTAGATATTATGCGCGTGCAGTGCGTGGGAGAGCGCTGACAATTAGTGTGCGAAATCTCAGTGCGCTAACGACGAGTCGCTTCCCAATCCCAATCAAACGAAGAGCGTGATTGGGTGAAAATTTGTGGGCTAGGCTTCTACCATATCTATCTTCGAATTAAAATCATAACGGGGATCATGAACAAAGTCACATTTTTAAAGCCTAAATACTTTTGTTTAGGGTCAACATAAAGAGTTTCTAAAAATTAATGAATAATCTTTATTCAGTCTTGGATATATTAGGTCCTTACTGGCCACTTTGATCACAAATTTTTCCTATTTGGTTAGGAATTCGAAATTCAAATTTATACAGCTATTTCCACATGTAGTTGTGTTTCGTAAACCGTCATTCATTTGTTTTTTTACTTATCTTTTTTCTGTTTGCATCGCTCAATTTACAAAATGGAAAATTTGAAATATCGCGTTATTTACGAGTACGAGTTCCACCGTGGCACCAGTGCTGCGGAAACGGCTCGAAGGGTTAATGATGTGTATGGCGGTTGTGTCGCAAAAGAAAACACAGTGCGTTTTTGGTTCCAACGTTTTCGTTCTGGAAATTTCGACCTGCAAAACAAGCCCCGTGGACGGCCGGAGACCCAAGTTGATAATGAAGAATTGAAGGCTATTGTGGAAGCGGATCCATCGCAAACCACGTCCGAGTTAGCTGCAGGCTTTGGCGTTAGTGATAAAACTGTTTTAATCCACTTGAAGCAAATTGGGAAGATTAAAAAACTTGAAAGGTGGGTTCCTCACGAATTGAGTGAAGCAAACCGGCAAACGCGCGTCAACTGCTGCGTTACATTACTTGACCGGCACAATAACGAAGGGATTTTAAATCGAATCATTACCTGTGATGAAAAGTGGATTCTCTACGATAATCGGAAGCGCTCATCGCAATGGCTGGACCCTGGCAAGCCAGCCAAAGCCTGCTCCAAGCGAAAATTGACCAATAAAAAGTTACTTGTAAGCGTTTGGTGGACTAGCGCCGGTGTCGTTCATTACAGTTTTCTCAAATCTGGCCAGACGATTACGGCAGATATATATTGTCAGCAATTGCAAACCATGATGGAAAAGCTAGTTGCTAAACAACCAAGGCTGGTCAATCGCTCTACGCCACTGCTGCTTCACGACAACGCTAGACCACACACTGCACAACAGACGGCTAGCAAATTAGAAGAACTTCAATTGGAATCTCTAAGGCATCCACCGTACTCCCCGGACCTTGCTCCAACAGATTACCATTTTTTTCGAAATTTGGATAACTTCTTGCAAGGGAAAAAGTTCAACTCAGAAGGGGCAGTCCAAGTCGCCTTCAAAGATTTTATTGATTCCCGTTCGAATGGTTTTTTTAGTAAAGGGATCAATGAACTACCTATGAGATGGCAAAAGTGCATAGATTACAATGGCTCATACTTTGATTAAATAAATATGCTATATAAAAAAATTTCGACTTTTTGTTCCTCCCATGCAAAACGCCAATTTCATAGGTAAGGACCTAATAAAATGTCACTTACGAACGTCATGTTTGAAGAAGGTAAAAAAAGCTTTATTTCATTAATTTTTATACTGGGGGTGATGTAAGATGATTTTCCACCAATCCATATAAGTGACTGCTTTGATTCAATCTACTCTATATAGTCGCATTAATTTTTAAAAAACGAACTTTTGAACTTATAAAAGCTTCTCACAAGTGTTCCTTTACCGTTAAGGTACTTTGTTTTACGACTCAAATCGAATTCGCAATGATCTCAATCACTTCAAACTGGTACTTTAAGAGCTTTTATGCTTGCCAATGTATCATCACAAAATTTAATTGCACACAATTAACCGAGAAATAAGTTTGCCGAAAAAGAGTTATTATTATGCAGTAAAAAGTGTTCGTTCGGTTTTTGTAGCGATTCAATTTGTTGTTGATTGCGAAGGATGGAACCAGTCCTTTGCGAGTAGGGTTGTCAATAAATACGAATTATAATACGATTGTCTGATTCTTCTGACTAAGTTTAAAAATCATATAAGATATTCTCTGGTACCATTATCAAACAAGCGATAAGGAAAAGTATTAAAAAAATGTCTGATATGTGTAACTTTTTTTTCACCTTTTTTCTTCTCCAAAGGATTTCAACAAAGGATGATGATTTATGCATCACCGAAAAATATTTATTTTATTTTATTTTACTAATTTTTGGGAAACATACAGTTTTAAAAGTACATTAAAAATAGATACTTAAAATAACACATACACCAATTAAGTTTCCTCAGCTTAAATAATACACGGAGTAAACTAATTTTTTTGGTAAGAAGGTTAAAATATGTAAAACTGTAAAAATATGAAAATATGAAAAGATAGCATAATGCTAAAGAAACAACATTACTTATTATTGGGAAAAGATAAGAATTATTTTTTTAAACACAGCAAAAGTTGACGCAAATATGTCAGCTGACTAAACATTTTTATTACTTACGTAGCTATGACAAGTACGAGGCAAAAAAGAGTTACCAGCATACGTAGTCCTATAAAGTAGCACATGAAAAAGACACTGATGACGCCGGGCGGAATAACACAGAGGGTACAATTTATAAAGAATTGTAAAGAAATCGTCTCGTAAGACCTCTAGTAAGACAATACCATCTTGAGTTGTAAGTAAGCAGGTAGGAAGTATTTTAAAATAACCTTAGACCAAGCGGGACAACCCTAAGTGGTCGGAGCGAAGTACAAGGCAAACGATACACGAGTAGGTAATCATCAGTGATCGGAATAGGGTGAGTATATTTACCTACAGTTTGTCGAACAGAGACGGAAATCGGAGACTTCCTTACGACTAAAAATTTTTTACCGGTAAATTTACCGGAACTTTGATATGAAAGTTTTTAATAGCTAAATGCTTCAATAAATCTTAATTAATGTTAGATAAAAATAAAATAACGCATATTATAAAAAAAAAAATATTAAAAAAAAAATTTGTTTGAACATTTCAATATAACATATAACATGAATATAATATATTAATGACTTTCTTATCCTAAAACATAATTATTTTAAAGTATAAATAAATATAAAGTTTTAAATATTACACCTTTTTACCAACACAGCGGATTTATACAAAATGTAATTCAATACTTAATAAAACGCGATTACTATAAAAAAAATTACTGGTAAATATGCTGAAACCTTAATGTGTAAATCTTTATATCGCATTTTTAAACATTCTTGTTTGGTTCATTTTACACATCCTTTTTAAAATTAATTAAAAATGCACATGCATTATTTTTCAGGTAACGATTTTGACAATTATTTTAAACTTTTTTGTTCATTTTGACTAATTTTTGCTTGTGGTTCCGTCCGCGTGACTGTCAATAAAGGCGTAACTCTCAAAAGATGTATTTCTCGATTATGCATCGACTTTTGTTGATGCCTTGGTCCTACCGATCTTTTACTATGAAATATCCAACACGAATTTTTCATTTCGATCTATTAGTTTTAGTTAAGGATCTTGAAGCAAACAAGCGAAGTCTTCAACTTTATAGTATAAATATATAGACATGCATATATTTGCTAATTTTTTATTATACTGAATAGTGACAGTACCGCGGTAAAGGGGAGGCTTTTGCGGGGGGTAATCAGGTGAAAGGTATACCTATTTACTCCGCGCTCGCGCACACTCCTTCCCACCCCCTGTCACTCGTCCCTTGGCTTTTGTCTTGTGCACGCGTATTTCTGTTTTCTGTTCTTGGAGTTTAATTATTTTTGACCTGGCTTTGTTTTGGTATTCCGATTTGCAAGTGTATTGGCTGCTGTTGTTTGAACACGGATAAATAACTTTGGCTGTCGTTTACTGGACCTGGAAAGTGTTTGTGATTTGGATACCGTTGAATTGGACTTTTATCCTGTAATTGCTGATTACACGGTAAGTACAATTTCGTTGTGAATACTTTTTACTCTTAAAATTAATAAATTTCTTAAAAATAAAGTAAGGTTTCGCAACGGTGGTAATGCAGCTTATTCGACCACTCAGAGAATAGACAGCCGAAATATCGAGTTCCGATTGGTCAAGTAAGCGTCAAAACGTAACCGCGTTTTATGTTAAGTGTGCATAACAAAATGGCCGACGCATCGTAGTTCAATTTTTTGTTTTTGTTTGGCTAATTTTTACTTTAATTATTTATTAAGATTTTTGGTTTGTAAATTTATTCTGTTATTTACCCTCTCAAAGTAAAGAGGATTAAATAAGTTTAATATTTAAAAGAGTGTTTGTTTACCAAAATGGCACTGTAACACGAAGATACATAGTAAAAAAAGATTTTTGATAGCCATGTTTATGAATATGGCACCTATATATCATCGTGTTAACAGTGCAATTAAGCAAATGAAAACTCTTTTAGATATGAAACTTATTTTAATTATATTTGCAATGCGTTGACTTAAAACATACCGAAAAAAACTGCTGTTTGATTGATCTAGTCTAGCTGAAAAGCTGTGTTTTCGCGCTGCATTTTTTCATTTTGAATGAACTATACAATAAGCCAATTTAGTCAAAGTAGACTCACCTGAATTTTATTTACAGGATATAAAATACATATTTCTTTCGACCGTGATAAACACTTTTTCTCAAGGTTAACTCCATTGTTTTAATTTTTTCAGGTACTTTGAATTATAAGTTGTTTGCCAAAATGGCAAAAACCATCAGACCCGAGGTCGTCAAGAGTTGGATTTTAAATAATCCAGAATTAATTTACGATGAAGCAAGTGGTGTCATATTTTGCACAAAATGTGAGACTTCGTTAAAATCTACACATAAGTCAAACATTGATCGACACATCAATGGAGCCATGCACCAAGGGAGGCTAAAAAAGCCTGAAGAAGAGTTTTACACTGACTTCATAAACTTTTTAATATTATGTAACATCCCGTGGTCTAAAATTGACAATGTAGCGTTTCAAACATTTTTTAATAAATATTTATGCTCCAATTGTTGCTGTATTTGCACAAAAAAGAAAGTTCCATCAGAATCACTGTTACGCAAAAAGTACTTGGACACAGTTTTTAAAGATCGACTAACTTCAATTTATAATACTATTGGAGACAATAAAGTGTGGATTTCACTTGACGAAACTACCGATTTTATGGGTAGATATGTCGTTCATTTATTGGTGATGCCTCTTATAAAAAATGTTGCAACTCAGCCGTACCTGATTGCTTGTAAAGTACTAGAAACAGTTAACGGAGAAACAATAGCCCAGTTTGTTACAGACTCTTTGAGTGAAATGTGGGGGGAGTCATTTTTGGATAGATTAAATAATGTTTTAGTACTATGCACTGACAGCGTGGCATATATGCTCCGAGCCGGACGTTTATTCAAACATGACTTTCCCAATATGCTGCATGTAACATGTTTGGCCCACGCTCTCAATAGAGTATCCGAAAAAATACGTTCTCAATATGAAAATGTTGACACCTTGATTGCCAACATAAAAAGATTTTTTTAAAATCGCCCAACAGGGTAAACATATTTAAAAGAATGTACCCGAACCTAGCCCTTCCACCACAACCTGTGATAACAAGGTGGGGGACATGGCTGAAGGCAGCTAGTTATTTATCGAAACACTTTGAGGAAATATCCCATGTATTAAACAGTCTCAATAGCAATGAAGCCTTGTCGATAAGGAAAGCAAAACGAGCTATTAATGACGAAAATATACGTGCTGATCTGAATTTCATCAATGAAAATTTCACTATTATACAAGAGGCACTCACAAAACTTCAAGAATCTAAGTTATCTATATCGGAGAGCTTAGAAATTATAGACAACGTAAGGTGTGTTTTGATGTGGTCTTCGAAAAACATCATTGAAAATAAATTGGAACAAGTTCTAGAAAGAAATCCTGACTACGATAAGATCAGCGAAATAAGTGAACAATTAACAAAAGGAATTGAAGTAGATGATTCTCATTTCCTTAAATTTGCACCACTCACGTCTGTGGACGTTGAGAGGTCATTTTCTATTTATAAATGGATTTTAAGTATAAAAAGGAACAGACTTAAAGTTGAAAATATTGAAAAATTAATGATCATCTACTTCAATTTCTTACAGGATAACAAAATTTGTCACAGTACCGATGATGAAAATATTGAAGACTAATGTATTTGTTTTCATTTGTTAGATATGTGACTTAGTTTCATTTTAATTTCAAGATTATTTGTAATTTCGAAGCGAGTGTCTGCACCGAAGTGTCGCTCCGGAAAAACTGCTGACCTTCTCGAATCCAAATATATGCTACTATATTTGCCACAAACGCTCACTTCGACCGAAATTTTTGCTTTCAATTGGTATTGATTGTATTAATTAGCCAAAAAAATAATAGTAAACACTTCAAACTTATTTGTTCCTAAATGTCTGTATTTTATTGTTTGTTTGTACTTAGAAAGCTATAACGAATGTCACTCATTCAAATATTTTTGTTTAGTTTTGAATATTAAAATTAACTTTTTGTGAAAATCGAAATACTTTTTTATTGTTTTTGTACATACGAATGGGAGAAGTCACTGATCTCTAAGATACAAGTTGCTGTCTAGTTTAGGGTCAGAAAATTCATTTAAATAAAGTAAACTATGTTTTTAATAAAGAATTAACGTAAAAATAATAAATAATTAATTATTATTTTTACGTTTATAGTAATCGCGTTTACATTTTGTATAAATCCACGGTGTTGGTAATTGTGCAGCTACAAACGTAGCTGCAAACCCAATTACAAAAACTGTAAAAAGGTGTAATATTTAAACTTTATATTTATTTATACTTTAAAATAATTATGTTTTAGGATAAGAAAGTCATTAATATATTATATTCATGTTATATGTTATATTGAAATGTTCAAACAATTTTTTTTTTAATAATTTTTTTTTTATAATATGCGTTATTTTATTTTCATCTAACATTAATTAAGATTTATTGAAGCATTTAGCTATTAAAAAGTTGCATATCAAAGTTCCGGTAAATTTACCGGTAAAAAAATTTTAGTCGTAAGGAAGTCTCCGATTTCCGTCTCTGTTCGTCAAACTGTAGGTAAATATACTCACCCTATTCCGATCACTGGTAATCATGCTTGGTCAGTGTGTAACTTAGCAGAGATAAGTATGAGCATGCTTTTGAGAATGTTTTTTTAAAGATTCCTCTTCCGTCATTGTTGAAAATAGATGCTTGAATTGAGTCACAAGCGGACATGGAAAATTAATGTTTTTTATTTTATTCCATATTCCTAGAGCAAAAAGTCTACTTTGGCATCAATTTATGCAATTATAGTTTCTAAGTAAGATTAACATCATACCATCACCATCGAGTTAGTCGTTTGTATCTGTGGCTTCAGTAATAAGCACTTATTTAAGTGAATAAATAATATGTCAGTCTGTAAGGTATTTATAATATGGGCCTGTATTTTTTAAATCTGTTGCCTGAAATAAATTAATTATTATATTATAAGTGAACAAACCCAATTTACAGTCACACAGACAATCTTGTGACAAAACCGTGTGCTGTAATCAAAGTGTTTTTCATAACGATTGCATCAATGGATTAAAATAACCGGAAGCAGGTTTTACTTTAAGGATATTATGAAAGTATGTAATTCGCGATATATGTGCCAAAATAATAACATCTTTATTACTCCGTCATTTTATTAAACCGTAAAGAGTCACTTCGGTCTTACAAAATCAAAGTATGTATAAAACAATACTCTCAGTAACACGTGAGCCACTTACAGCATGACGATCGTGCAAATAACATTACAGTTTACTGTTCTTGTAAATTAAATATTGCGTCAGGATGTAAAAATTGTGTGCGTCAATCACGCTCTTACGATTTTTAATTTTTAACAAAAATAATATATGAAGATGAACTTTGAAAAGGTATCTAGGTGTCATTGACATAGCTTTAAGTATTTCCACCATCTTTGATGTCATTCAAATCGTACCTAGTTTTGGCAATGTCAATCTGGTAAACTTACACACTCTCAAACATATAATTTCATGTTTAAATTTTAAACATTTGTGATATATACAATACGAGAAAAACAATGTCTTACCTTCTTACCTACCACATTCAAAAAACTTCGCCGTGAATCAAAATTCCGCATTGGGAATCCTCCTAATTAGTTTGGAACCGCATTTAACAATATTATAGTTATTTATGTATTGTAATTGTCTGATAATGGCAGGGTTATCGCGGTTCACATAAAGATAACATGTTATGAGGTGTCTAAGAATATGCTGCGACGTCAAACTAACAATAAAATAACAATAACAATAGCTATACTTACAATGTGAAATTATAACACACTTAAAGAAAAAACAGACTGCCACAGGCGGGACTTAAACCCGCACCTCTCGCAAGCCGGGTGATTGAACTACCAATAATACTTACCTAAATTTTACAGCTTTTATACTAAACAGCTGTTGTAAGACAGCTTTATGTATCATGTAAATAAATAAACAAATTTGAAAATAATTTCGTGTATGTTAAACCTACTAGCCCGTGGACAGATATTTCCAACCCTTACATTAACCGGCTGTTTACTAAACCGTCGATTAAATCAACTTGGTGGCATCACCTCTTTGTACCTGTATAATGACACCCTTAGCAAAGAACAATAAACTTGACATAATATCATTTGTCGCTATTAAATGCTACCTCCATATTCAAATGACTCCATTAATTTATATGGTTTTTATGGGACCGCTATACCTAGATGACCCGGAGAAGGCTGTACCACGTACAAGTTAACCTTCAAACGTGTTATGTACATAGCGGAGATAAGATAAAAATAACAGACGACACTTTGGGTAACGTTCTTGAACAGAAAATCAGTAACAATGAATATTTTTAATTGTATTATAACATTTGTTTTTACATCCAATGGGTTAAAACTGAGGTTAGTCCTAATCACAACCTGATGATTAGTGTTACAGTCGTAGAGGTGCTTGTGGCGCAGTAGTGGCAGCACTTTGGCAGTGATACCAAAAGTTAAGCAACCTATGGCGTGGTCATGTTTGGGATGGGTGACCATTCCGACCATACAAGTAACGTCGTCAAGGCACGTTAAGCTCTTGGTCCCGGTTTATATCGATAGATATTAGCCGTTTAACCTGGTCAGAGGTCCTCGGGCGGCTTAATAACATCTGACAGTCAGGTTGGTCACTTACTTTACACTGCCAATCTGCACTGAGACCGCGTGGTGAACTATGGCTTGTACCACCTTATAGTCAAGGTGAGGCCTGACCCCAGCAGTGGGACGTATGGGCTGATGAGAGATAAGTGTTAAAAGCTGAAGGTGGAAGAGCACTACTCCCTCGAGAATACTAGACCACTGAAGAACTGGCTAGTTTAGTTCAGCTGGGCTATACCGTACTAAGCCGCTTGATTGGGCCACTGTGCGATTCTGTTCCCTTGCTACTCTAACCAGCCCATGCCATCCCAGAAAGGAAGCAGCTTTGCTAGATTAACACAGGGAGGCACTGGCTAATCCTGATAGATATCAGGATAATACAAAAAGTAAGAAAGTATATAAAATTGAGAGAGCTATTATTTTAAGAGTAACTTGCTGAAGTTTAAGAGTAACTTCAGCTAATCAGTTGCTGAAATGCTTGTTACGTTTGCAAAAAATAAAAGAAGTTTACAAGTACTTTCTAAAGGAAATTCTCGTTATCTCTGGTCATAATGTCAGGGTTGCAATATGAGTGTGTATTTTTTTTTCAATTACTCAGACAGACCATAACCGTAGAGATAACAGGGCTGGCAAAAAACACTAGAATGCATTTTCAGAAAATGTTCCAAAGCTTTAAAATGTAAAGGCTTATATCGAAATTATCCCACATTCAATCTGATCTTCTAATTTTCAAAACCTTCTAAACTTTTCTGCCTGGAAGTTAGTTGATTATACATTTTCGCGGAAGAAGACAATGTTGAAATCCAATTCTCACGGGTCTTGATGTTTATAGTTATTTTGTTTTTTCTGAATCCCATCACACAAGTGCTTATTTTTTTTAAATTAATTAATTTATTTATCAAGTAACAAAGACTCAGCACATTAATTCATAATTCATATAAAAAAAACCTACTAACTTTGGATCAGAGTGATGTTGTTCCCATAGTAAAAAAAATAAAAAGTAAACTATTGCTCTAGCCATTTTATTATACTAACGTTCTCCGTTATAAGTTCAGCAGTGACTACTCGTACTTTTTTAGCATAAATAAGCGGGTAAATAGGACAAATAGGAACAATAAGCCATGTCGCCATAGACAGTTCTTATCAAAATAATTTCTGCAGAGATCTGTCCACGATCACTGCGATCAGCTAGATTGATGCAGCCACAGACATGTAACGAGACAAGCCGGTAGTATTTACAGGGTTGTCAATTTAATTTCGAGACCATTTTTTTAAATCCTAAACTGAAGAAGCAGAATACATAATGTGCTCGCTTTGTTAGTAATGTTACACGTACTAATGGATTTGCAGGTAGGTATTTGTTTGAGAATTTAATGTTAAGTTAGAAGACTATTTTTGATAACGTTGCGAGCTTGAATATTATTAAAAAGCTGGCAACGTTATCGCGTGGTTATAATTAGAGACTCCAAAGTACTGGGCTACTGCTAAATGTTTATAATGGGACACAGCAGTGCTGTGCCGCATTATAAACTTTTTGCGATATTGTTATACAAATATTGTGTTATTTCACACCAACATCGACTCGGAAATTTAAATTATTAATCCAGGATGTGTTTGTATGTTCCTTATGCACACCAGGCTTTCTATTTTTATTATGAAACCGCGCCGTTGCCACAACTTTAATAGATGCCGAAATCAAGCTTAATGAGCTGTAATTGTAAAGAAAATCTATCGACTGGCAACCCTGCTGTTAGCGCGTGCTCATGCGCACTTTCTTACGTCGAATTCTTTCTCACTTATTCACTAATTTTCTCACGAGCCGTTGGCGCTAGTTTCGTTGGCGAAAGGTCTTTCTAATCCATATATCCAATTAGTATTGGTTTTAATGACGTTACGGTCGTATTGTCAATTTGCTAATGACGATGATTTGTAAGTAGGTTCTTATTAGACATTATTGTATTTGTTCAAGTGTTTCTGAATAGATCAGGTAGGTAATTATTTGTAGTTTAATTTGTACGGTAGAAAAACACAATAGGAATGGCTGTCATTCAGAAAGAACCTAATGATAGATAAAAGAAACAACAAAAAAAGATTTTACGGGCGTCGGGCAATGGGATAAGTCAAATGGAAACAGTTTGTATGCTAAATCTCCTGTCACACCATCACATGTGAAAGGCTGATAAAAAAGATCAAAATTTTAATGACTGAACTTTTTTCATTATTGAGTACCTACCTAGAATTATTCTTATTTTCCACAAACAGTTGCTTCGGAAAAAAAATGTTGTGATGCTAAATTGTCGATAACAGACTCTATTAAAAACGCGAGAAGGTTGACTCTGGCATAGGTACTCAAAGTCAACTCATAGCTCGTGCGTCAAATCCAAATCGATAATACTGATGAACCTTTTTTTTACGTTATTTTAAGCGTAATTAAATTAAAAGACCTAAGTAGGAATTCGAGTTAATTAGTTAGGTTTGGGTAAGTAATTTATATTAATTGTCATTTTAACAAGACAAGTATTAGCAATAGTGCGATAACAAGAAGCAATAGCAAGAATTGGACAAGGTCAAGAAGCACGATTTTTTGACGTGACAACGTCTTATAAATTGGTTTGCCGGGTGACACTTCAAGTTCAACTGCGTTACGCTGCTCCGCTCACGTTCCGCGCTCACAATGAGAGCGAGTGAGAGGCACGCGTCCCTTTGACTCGGGCATGGTTAGCCCGCCTAAGAGCGAGTGAGACAGACATAAAAAGTGAAAGGCACGCGTCCCTTCCACTCGAGCACAGTTAACCCGCCTAAGAGCGAGAGAGACAGAGCGAGAGAGAGAGAGTGAGAGAGATAGGCATACACACCGGTTCATGTTATAAGAATGAATATTCACATTAAAATTATTTTACCACTCAAAGTCGTTGTCACGTAAAACTTTCGCCCGTATACCGACTTTACAGGCAACCAATTTTTTAAAGAATACTATCGACTGTTTCGCTTCACTATCATACTCAGTTTTTCAATTGTTCCGTTGACGTAAGTCAGGAGTGGCTTTTGCACTTGCCCCAAGGTCGATGTGATTCGGCAAAAAAGTTAAAAACGTATGTTAAACGTTACTTGTGGCGGGGTCATGTTCGTACGCGGATGAAAACATGATGTGTAATTTAATGTTTTGAGAAACGTGACTTGAGCTGTTTACTTCAAGTGCGGCTTTAGTTTGATCTTTAACGTTAGGTACATACCTAAAGTTAAAGACTACATAGTCTTGACATCGACACTACAAGAAATATTTCATTAAAGTGGGGGTGAAGTCCAGCAATTGAAATAGGAGGATTTTTATACTCCTTTCATACGAAATAAAAAAATAAATAGGGATTTGTGTTAAAAAAAGGAGTCCACAGAACGCATTGATTCCTAATGATTACGACCACTTTAACAGACTTCCATTCTAGACTCGACTGGACTTTCAACGTTATTTTTGTTTTGTTATTTAAATTTTGGCGATTTTTATATTTTTCCACTTCTTGTCGTTTCCGATCATATCATTGCTTTGGTAGGTATTAAAGGGGCAACGACCAGAATACAATGTGTAACATTAGAAGGTTTTATTTCCCACCATTTCTTGTTAGTTTTATTTTTTGACCTCAAAAGTCTCTTTTAATTGTAATGAAAACTTTAGGTACGGTACTTCTATTTGTTATGTATTCTTATTACAGTTGAGTAGTTTGACGACCGCTTGGTGCAGTGGTCCGCATGTCGGACTTCTAAAACCAAGGGTCGCGGGTTCGATTCCCGCACAGTACAAGCATAAGTGTGCATGAACATGTGTGTTTGTACTGGTCTGGGTGTTTTCTATTTATAATATGTATTTATTTACAAAAAAAAGTATTTAAATATTTATATCCGTTATCTAGTACCCATAACACAAGCCTCTTGAAAAGCTCCTCCTCCGAAAGCTTACTTTGGGACTAGAGAATTGGTGTGCTTGTTGAGAAATATTTATTATTATTATTATTTATTAACATGAGTTATTTCTGTTAAGCCCAAAGGCATGGTGACTCGAAGAGCCTGCTTCTTGGCATTAGGTCTAGACTAAGTACCTTTTGTATAATCATTGTGCACCAAAGGTTAAATAAATAATAATAGCCAGCAGTTAAAAACCATTTTTACATAATGAATGTTATATTTAGATCTAGGAAAATCCTGTTTGTCACGATTTTAAAAACAAACATTAAGATAACCTGCTGTTAATCTGTTCAATTTGTTTCCTTTAACTGATTTACCTTAACATAGGAAAACGGAACAGAACATAAATATCAGATTCAACGTAAGTCATCAAAAACTCAAATGGCTCTTTCTCAAAAATGTGGCACCGTAACCTGCCGGATGATTTTTTGGACAAAAATTACATTTTGTATACTACGCTCTTTAAAAACTTTTGTACATGTTTTGACTTTGAGAGATTTTTTATAACATAGGCCGATCGGACATAACTGTATCAAAGTCATTGCTATATCCAATTTAAAAAAAACGACCAATGCACGTTGTCTGGGCACTGACCAATACTATGGCATCTACTCATCCCAATTTGGAGAGTGCTCAACGTCTAAAGGTATCGCAAATGTTTGTTACCAGGGATGAACCATGCTCTGTAACATGAGCTTTACCTATGGACGTAATAAGACAGCTTATGGATAGAAGAAGGTCTACGAATCAATAAGAAAAATAATTTAACTTGGTACTGTTTCTCATTTATCTATACCAAACCTCTTTAACCTGTGCAATAGATTTTTTGAAAGCCTGTTTGTGGTTTAAATAGCTTCCCTTAACTAAATATTATACAACACTTATCGATAAATATTCAGAATATTAAATATTGAATACTTTTGTAAAAATCGACAAATTTATTCAAGCGGTGCCCCCTTTTTGAAAAACAGCCAAATACCTTATTGACTGAAACCTGAAAAACATGCGTCACTGATAAATAACAACACCTGTTCAATCAACACAATGAACTCATACCACAATAATACTTCAATCGATGGCACACCACTACTTGAATAAAGCACTACACTGAAAAAGGCGGGAAGTGTCAATTTTTCATCATATTTTTTAATTAAAACGGCACAGATTAATTACTCACAGCACTCTCAAAAAGTTCCGGAAAATTGGCGGGAAAGTTGTAGACGTCAGTTTTTTTTCACAACTTTTTTTTCGGAGAGACGGCCAATGTTTTCAGTGCGTTCCAATTTTTTAAATCGAAGGATTTACGTTCGGAAAGTTTTCGCGTCGCGCGAAAATATCAGAGCGCACGATGCGCGCGCCGCGAGCCGGCATGGACGAGTCAATGCGTGCGCGTTTACTCCACTGGAAATGCGGCGGTAACACAACGGCTGGTTTGTTAACCTGCGCTTGTGATTTGTTAGCTCATTAATTAATTAGCGAGCGTATTTTGGCGGGTCGTTACTTAATTTGTCGTTGAAGGTTAGAAAGTGAGGACGTTGAAGGGATAAGCGAAAAAGTTACTGTTTTATTTGCCTGTTTAAAGTTAAAGGGGTGCATCATTTCTAAAAATATACGCCATCTTAAAATGTGATTATTTTTCACCTTAATTTTTGTCATTTGTGGTACCAAATGCAAAAATTATGCAAATAAATTAACTTAAAAGACTAAAAGCAGTATTTCTCAAGTCGTCCTCAAAGTATGATAATCACTCAACTATTGTTTTAAATATTTCAGAGAAATAATAAATGAGGAGAATGAGATAATAATCTTGAAATGAGAAACTAGTGATTGTAAAAATATTTATTTTGTGTCTGGCTTGAGTAGGGGTACCTGAGTACATGCATACATGTTTTAGCTAATGTACCTATCTAAACACATTTTTATTCTTATTACTAAAAATCATAAAACTGTCTAAACACTTATTTAAAAATTAAAAGAAACATGTCTTGGAAACAATAAAAAAGCGTAACGCCGTCGAACTTAACCACGTGATTAAAAGTTAGTCCGTGTTAATCTCTCCACTAATCAGGCATTCGTGCGACCGGGCCGCGTGTTTTCACGTACCGCGGACAAATGGGAAATAAATTATCGAGATCATATACTCAGCTCTTAATTGGATTTATCATCGTTTTGCTTATTAGATGTGCAATGAATACGGATTAAATTTTTTTTTATTATTCAGGTTTCATTATGATGAAAAATATTAATACCTACATAAGATACACAATTCATGTGTGAAGTCATTCCTTTCCAATTGGACCCCTGCATAACCCCAAATTTCGGGAAAACAAAAAAATCACGCTTTATAAAGGTAGCCGGCAGTGGATGTAATGTAGATATTAAAATTTCACTAAAAACCTGTTTTCAACCCTACAAAGTGATTTAAAATGACGGTTTAAAAAATATGAAATCCAACCGTTTATAATTTTCTTATTTATCACCGTAACTAATTCAGTAACGTACTTATTTACGCACGACGAAACAAAAAAAAAACATCTTCTGACAATGACGGCTTATCTTCGTTAGTTACACGATTAACAAGTCACTATTTAACCGTAACTAATGGTTAGTGTGTGGGTTAGTGTGCACAGTCATACAGTACGTAGTCGTATCACTGTAATCTTGAAGCACGTGTTTTGACAGAACTTGAAGCTATTGTAGCGACCTCTACCGTTCGCCATCACAAGCGCATGCCTAACGGTAACAAGCACGACAGCGAGCGCTGATACGGCTCCATAGGCTAGATGGCGCTGTTAGCCTGGTACCGCACATGAACCGCGGCATATAATTTAGATCCAGAATAATATAGACAGACATATCAAGATGATGTCTATCGGACCTTGGTCCCCGACCATAACACCCGGTCGCTAGGAGGCGGTTCCCTTATCCTTCTTAATCCGATTGCGCCAAACTATCTAGCATGGTCGCAAAAAATCATGCTGTATTTATTCTAAAAGTTTTAGCTAATGATTCAGTAGAGTCATTATATTATGGCTGCAGAGCACCAATACTTTATTCACACAATCACTTTTTTTAAATAAATCTACAACAACATCACATACATTGATCTTACTCCGAGGTAAGTAGCTAAAGCACTTGTGTTACAGATATCAGAATCAATAGTGGTATTACAAATAAACTTAAATAAATACATATACCACCCAGACCAGTACAAACAGACAGGTTCATGCACACAAATGTCTGTACAGTGCGGGGATGCAACCCGAGACCCTTTGGGTCAGCCATAGTCAACTTCTTGACCATTACACCAAATTCGTCGTCAATGATCATGTTTTAATAGAGAACTTAAAATTAACAAAATACATACATCGTATAAATGACGAAAATAGGCACCAACTAAACAGCAAACATAGTATATATGTTACGGCTAATACCCGAAGTGCGGCTACACCTAGTTTTAACCGGCTACAACTAGGTGCAGCCCGCCACATGCGGTTAATCTTAGGTGTATCCTACTTATCTTAGGTTATAACTAGGTTTAGGGTTCATTATAGCGACTAGAACTAGGTGCAGCCGCACACTGGTGGTTAAACTTAGGTGCATCCTATTTATTATCGACTAGAACTAGGTTTTCCGTTCAGTTAGGGATTTTGGTTTTATTTTGAGCGGTCCCCCGCGACTTCGTTCGCGTAAATGTAGGATTTCCTGTGGGCATTGTTAGGAGCAGAGTATTCTTTTAAGATAAGAATCAAAACGCGTGTGAATAACATGAACATATTAATTATAACGGTCCCCCGCGACTTCGTCCGTGCTTTTTGATTTAACTGCTTCCCCGTTGATTTCTAGGTAGGTATCAAGCATTTTATAGCTCATACAAAGCGTTCCTCGAGAATAAGCTATCTAACAAAATATATTTTTTTCAAATCAATAAAAAAAAACTCTGTTTTTCCAGTTATAATGTGACGTATGGTGAAACCGACCCTAACCTCTTTATAATATTAGTAAAGAAAAAATAACAGTCCCCGAGGACTTCATGCGCACCTATTGATTTTACTCCATTCCTGAAAGACATAACGTGTTTTTTTAGCATTGCTAGATACGTTGTACCTTACACAAAGGTTTTTTTCAAAATCGGACCATGAAAAGGTAATTCTGATCTGAGTTAAGTGCATTCAAACAATCAATTAGACAAAAGTCAAGAAGAAATCAGCAATATTAAAGTACTATCCAGGTCACCACCGCCTTATATTTATGTAGAGAAGATTTATAATATTTTCTGTTTTAATTACTTATAATAAAGCCTCTTTTTGTTAAAAGATATTTGCCTGTCAAATAATAAATAATAAATGTCACTTAAACATCCCTGTCTTTTATTTATTCCATGTAAGCGAATCAATCGGTTAACGCAAAATTAGAATCTCGAAACAACTAAACTGAAAACCTTGTTCTAGCCGATGATAAATAGGATACACCTAAGTTTAACCACCAGTGTGCGGCTGTACCTAGTTATAGCCGCTATAATGAAGGCTAAACCTAGTTGTAACCGAAGATAAGTAGGATACACCTAAGATTAACCGCATGTGTCGGGCTGCACCTAGTTGTAGCCGGCTAATACTAGGTGTAGCCGCACTTCGGCTATTAGCCGTAACATATACATAACATTACTAACAAAGATTTTTGGCTTATCAGAATAAGAATTGAATTACCTCGAGAAATTACGTTTGTGACAGTTTTTTTTTTCACATGACAGTTTTCCTAGACCTCGAGCTAATTAAATCTGGCCAGCTGTTTTACCCGTTTGCCTTCTCAACTCAAAAATATAAAGGTTGTCCAATACTCCAATGCCTGTTGGCTGTTAACGCATAACTTTAACTTATTAATTAAATTCGAGTATGGGTTACAAATACTTCATTCGTGATATAATAAACCACAGTCTAAATGCTTTGCAGTATTTCGTTTTTGAACAGACTGATGTAATTAGCTGTCCTGTTCACTCATCTCACATTAGCCACGTTAGCTGCCTGATAGCCGTTTCTTCATCACCTACTAAGAGAAGAGAATAAACAGTGATAGAAGAAAGTATACTACTACCGAAGATCTTAATAAAAATAAATGATTATCCATTTTATTTAGGCAAAGTGATTTTGAAGACTAGCGCTTGATGAAAACTAGCTATGATAGAATATAGATTATGATGTCATCCTCGTCGTATTTGATTTTAATCAATGTATTTATTAATGTTCTGTGTCTGTCTAATGCAACTTAAGAATGAGACGATCTGTTTCAGACCTTTAAGCACGTTTTGCGTACGCACAGAAAACAAGAACGTAAAAATAAATATTAGTAAAGCTTCTGCTGCATATTTTATACTGTGTCACCTGTACTGCGTGTCAAGCGTGTAACCGATACCGCCCTTGACAGGTTGTAAGGCTACCCAAATATCGAGCGGCTTACTGGTTATGTCACCCGGTTTTACTCGTGGCAATGTTTATGGAGATTAGCACCCTGGTCGACTTGCCATAATGTTTGCTGTTTAGATGTGTTGATGTTCATATTGAAAACAAGTGTGTTTTTGACAATGTTCTTGAATTTTTTACAAATGAACTGGAGAATAAAGTTAAAAGATACATTTTGTAAGTAGAAAAATACTGTATACAGTGTTGCACTTTATCCAGGGACACGATGACCACTTTGGTGTAATGGTTAAGAAGATTATTAACCAAGAGGTCGCGGGTTCGATTCCCGCACTGTACAAACATTTGTGTGCATGAACATGTCTGTTTGTACTGGTCTGGGTGTTATATGTATTTATTTAGGTTTATTTGTAATACCACTGTTGATTCTGATATCTGTAACACAATTTCTACTTACCACGGAGTCAGATCAATGTATATGATGTTGTTGTATATTTATTTATTTATTGACACCCTGTATTAAGCACGTTATTATACATTGAATATAGCCTATGTGCATCGGAAATAATGTAGTCCTCAAAAAGTTTTTTTTTAAATCGGTCGAAGAGTTTCGGAGCATATATTCAAACAAACAAACAAATCTTTTTTCTTTATAATATCAATATATAAGTGTAGATTATGTATTACATGGGTGGAGCTGGAGTGGCTAAACTGACGTGACTTTTTGAAGTTACCTAGTCTTGCGTAAACAAACTAGCAGCGTTTTTATGGACTATTACACATTATCTAAACCGATACGCTACCTGTCAAGTTAAAAATCTAGTTTGGCACAGTTCTGGCTAAAGAATCTTGTTGCTAAATAGCAATGCATTCCTTTCTATGTATAGATAAATTTACTTTTTGTTCCTGGTCGTAGGTTTAGTAATACTTAGTAATTTAGGCACCTGCTTGAGAAATTATGATTGCTCTAGATCTAATCTCATCGTATATTATGATCACAATAATAAACGATGAGATTAAAAATTAAGTACTAAGTTGTAGCCTAACCACTTGATTTAGCAAACAGTTAACAAACAAGGCTATTTTACCAACCAAAAAACATAAGAAAGATGTAAAAGATACACTGATTGATTAGGCAATAATGATTTTAACAAAATATCACCCGGAACCGGTAAGGCATAAGGTACCTAAGTTATCTTACAAGATGAAATAACAACTCCGAAACATAAATATTGTCATGTTCCAACAATCTCATACCTATTTACCGATGTTATGTGTGAACTGACCAACACATTGTTTATGCAATAGCGAAGATTTCTAGTCGGACGGGGTCTGATTCTGCCGTCTACTCTGTAAGCCGTTGTCCATAGAGTCGGATGTAGTCATCTCCGTCACATTCTGAAGATCGACCGTGCAAGTGATCGCGCTGGTTAAACCGTGGGTTATACTCGAAATTACGAACGAACTGTACGGCCTCTGAAGGCCTACTACGAAAAACGAATCACGAAATTGATAAAAATAGAACGATAATCGAATGTTGTAAACGATAAACGAATTTCGTTTAGTCGAAATTTAAAGCAAAGTAATCCTCTTTTTCAGCTTTGATGATCGAAACCTTATTTCTATTACGAAGCCATTACTTTTTCAATACATTGGGCTTAATAATATTTATTCTCAAAAGAAGAAATTACCTTTCACTTATACTAGAACTAAATTGAAACAATGATAAGTAATTTCGAGAGGAGCCTACGACTTAAAGTAAAACAGTGACATGCAGTTACATTTTTTGTAAGTCGGTAAGTATCAATAGGTAATGAGCGGACGATCATCGAGTGTCGACGAGCGGCTCGCGTAGACAATGATTAATGCAATTTGTTAGTTCGCATACATTTGATAGATTTTGTGTTTATGTTATCCAAGCCCGAGCTAGTGTTGGAAAGTCATTTACATCATTTATCAATGTATGGTCCGCATAATGTCAAAATATGCACTTCGATCTGAAGGTGTGACTGGAAGAGAATGCTCTACGGCGTTTAGTCCACCTTTTGTACATAGTTTTGATGTGCAATAAAGATTAAATAAATCAACACATAAGTGTTTCACAGTGAGCAAAACGAACTAACGTATTGACGGATTTCGAATTTCGTAGCGGACCTGCAGATGCGAAATCGATTCGTCTCGATCGATGCACGTGGCATTTGCATTGTTCAGAGAAAACCTTCACTTTCGAACGTATTTGATAAAAATTATTACATAAGAAAGTAGGAACGGTAACGATAACGATATGTTTTAACGACAAAACGTTAACATTTGAACGTGAGTAAGTACTTATTGTTGTTGTAAACAACTGTGATAGATTACTAAAGATTGAAATTGAAAGTCATACATGTAATGTAAAAGGCAAGGGTGAATTATTCATTTATCCTGGTATTTAGTTGTTTATTTGTAATAAAATCTTGCAAGCCAAATTTCACCCACTCCCTAATGTCGGTTTGAGCAATACGTTTAGTTTGTAAGTTAATGCACAATTTGAGTATTTAAGCTTGTTCAACAAAACCCTTTTTTGGTACTTGTTTCTAAGTATGAACTTTTTTTTACAATCAGAGATTTACAATCCCCCGCAGTCATGTTGAGTACATCCTGAAGTGAATAATTTATACTTATTCTGTATAACGTCAAAAACTGTCGACAAGAACAAAAAAACTAACGTAAAGTAATTTTAACAATGATTCTTAAAAATATTTTAATTTGGCCTAACAGGAAACGTAACTCGTTTTTATAAACGCAAATAAAGTTAATTGCTGGTTATTTTAATTTTTAGATTTTTTTCTACCCATTGTTTATGACAATAAGAATACCAAATGACGAGAGCTCTGTATGCGGTATGTTAGCCTGTACACACAGCAGCCACATCAAGGTGGCATCTTACACACTTCTGATAAGAGCGATTTCGCCGCAACATAAGAATTAGAGACAGGCCGAGTAGTGGTTTTACCGAGTACCGAGTATTACTCGGTTTAAAGCTTTCCGAGTACCGAGTACTCGATCGAGTTACTCGGTTTAATTTTAGGTCCTAAGTCAAGATCAAACATGACCGCAACTTGCTGTCAGCAATACCTACTCAACTCACTGTAATTTTGAATTAATAAATCATGACATCACTAATCAACCTAATATGCATTTGATTTTATGATATATCCCTTGAACTACATACAGTTTGTCGATCCGCAGCGGCCTGGCTGTCCTATAATTAACCAATAGGAATTGACAAACGCCAGATTAGGAGCTTGTTCATTGACTCAAGTATGTGGTCAGGTACATAGTTTGATTCCTCCAATTGGCCACCAGCAAACTTATTTCAGACTTGCTGTTTATAAAATTTACATAACTGAGTACTCGTCACTTTAACCGAGTTATGGGGTCGAGTACGAGTATTAAAAAAACCACCGAGTACGCCGAGTACCCAGTACTAACCGAGTACTCGGCCCATCTCTAATTAGAATAGTCTTAAAATAGTCAACAGCCGTCTCTTATTTCAAAATGGTTCACTCATTAATGTTCAGTTATTATGTTCCCATAGCCAAAATGTATCTTAATTAAGTTAAAATTGCACGCAATTCATGAATTCGGTGAGAAAAGTACGATCAAGTTACCCAATCTAACGTACGTTAAACAATGTTTTTTAGAAATTGGGTGTTTTGTATCTCAATATATTCTAAAATACTATATATCAAAATTAACACGAAATTTAAGTTAAGTGCAATATTCGATTTTAATTCATCAGAAATTCACAAAAGTACACCAAGTTACGATTATGAATGATGACGTTACAATGTATTATTCTCATTTAAATCCATGGAAGCCTGACATTTTGGCAGTTCTGAACAAATACGTGAACTAATAAAATTTTAGCCTGTTTCATCTTAACCGATTGGTAAATATTTGTATAAATATTTCTCCCGGGTGATTTGAGGGTGTCTTCCACAATCTTTGATGAATAATACGCTGGCTCAAAGCGTTTAAAAAGCAGTTACAAAATTCAACGACTCCATTAAGGTTCTCAGTAGCTCAGTGGTAAGAGCATTGGACCGGACTTCCAAAGGTCGGGGGTTCGATTCCTCCCCGATGACCAGAGCCGAAAAGAATAAATTAAAAATAGCGTTGTAAACGCAAAAAAAACTTAACAAATAAAACAATTGGTGGTGTCAAATAACCAATTAGGTAAGAACGGTCGCCAACAGAAAGCGGTTACCACCTTAAGGATCAGAAGTCGGTCATTCTTCCTCGGCGAGTTATTGTTCTCAAAATTTTATCACTTCGTAAATGAAAAGGCATTTAAGTGCCAAATACAATTCCTTGTATAGTATAACGCTCTTTTAAAATTGAATTAGCAGTTTTAGTAATTTATTGAGAAATAAAAGCGTGAGGGAAATTGGACATATAACACCTCATCGAAGAATAACTTAAATGTGGAAAACATAGTCTTTATTATCTGTCAAAACGGTCCATAGATTTTGTATGGGAATACAAAAACGTGACGTCACGGTAGTGTATCAGAAATCGGAGTCAATTGGTAGAATATTTATACAATTTGTGTGTTTATTTGGTTTCTACAGCTTTTTAGAAATATACTAGTTGTATTAACTATTAGCTATGAAAGCGGCTATGTTTTTTAAACGCCATAGTCTTGAAAATATTTAAGATAGGTGTCATCATGCCTATTCGCTTGCACACATTTAAGTCACAAGTTCTAAATGTCCATTTCATACTAATTGGATTGACCATAGAAAGTTTTTATTTTTTAACGAGAGTCAATCATTCCTTTATGAAGTTGATTGACACTGACTATATTAAGAAACAAACAATGCGTCTTCTAAATCAGTCTTCTGTTTTCACCTTCAAATTGTTCTTTCCATAGATGTTCCAACCGTCATGCCCCAGTTATTTTATGGTTATTTCAAAGCAACGGTTCTCTAGACATTACATACTATTAATTACAAAATTATGAATTAATGATGTTGGCAAACGCAAATGTTGCTGTGTGAATTCAGCATAGAAAGCACGTGATAATAAAGTTGTAAAAGTGTATGAAACGCTAAAAAGTACTCATATTTTTAAGTGATTTTGTTATTGAATTGATTTGAGTCTTCATTTGTAATTTATTAAGTTTTTTTTGCGTTCAAAACGCTATTTTTAATTTCGAAAAGATATAACACTAAAAAAATCTTTTCGGCTCCGGCCATCGGGGAGTCCCAAAGGTCGGGGGTTCGGATCATCCCCGATGACCGGAGCCGAAAATAATTTTTTAAGTGTTATGTCTTTTTGAGTCTTCATTTCTTGGAACGTAATTATCTTATCAACAAAATGTGTCTAAACACTTCTGTTCTTCTTCCTATCGTATCGACCTAGCTATAATTATATTCTTAAAGACCAAAACTCAGCCACCGACAAAGAAATGTCAGAGGCCTTGTAGAGGTCCTCGCGTGTGCAGGTGCTGGGACACAGGGCAGGACAACAAATGTGCCATTGTGCGTAAAGACATTACACCTAAAAAATATTTTCGGGTCATCAGGGAGGATTCGAACCCCCGACCTTTGCTCCGGTCCACTGCTCTACCAACTGAGCTACCGAGAACATTAATTGAGTCGTTGAATTTTGTAAGTGCTTTCTAACGCTTTTGAACCAGAGTATGTTTCATCAATGATTGTGGGAGACGCCCTCAAATCATGCGAGAGAAATATTTTTACAAATATTTAACAATCGCTTAAAATTTGCGCCATTGTGCGTTTCCCGACCTTGGCATATACTCCTTACTTTGGCCTACTTACACTTCAGTTAAAAAAGAAACATTAGAACGAATACTTCTTACTTTATAGTTTTTCTCGTTTTGCATTCTAGTTCACGTGATGACGAGATTGCGAAGAAATCGTTTATGAATCGGATTTCATTGTCAAAACTCAGCTGCACGAATAAAATGGAATCATCTATCAAGCCATTGTTTCTTCAACAAAAGCATATTAAAATATCAATTTCATAAAATATTATTGACTAGCTGTGCCCGCGACTTCGTCCGCGTGGAATTTCAACTGTTACCGCCTTCACCGCGTGGAGGTACTCCCAGCCTATGCTACTGTTTAACATGACCCAAATGCAGGCATACCTGCGACTCTATAACAGGTACACACAATGAGTTCCCTTAGTTAGGTAGGGTGATTAATTCATCCCAAGTTTAGGCCAGTTAACACTTAGTCACTTGGCGTGAGTTATTATATATTTCACTGTCTAGGTAAAACTCAATCAAATGAAAAAATCCCATCAAATTCAGTCCTGTAGTTTCTGATATTCAATTTCCTGCCTACACTCTTAGTCTATTGGCGTGATTATTGCAAGTGATGCTGAGTCAAATAAAAAAAGTCCCATTAAAATCGGCCCAGTAGTTTCCGAGATTCAATTTTCTGCCTACCCCCTTAGTCTATTGGCGTGATTATTTCTATCCTTCTTTACCTTCCAAGTAATGTTGAGTCAAATAAAAAAAAGTCCCATTAAAATCGGTTTAGTAGATTCTGAGATTCAATTTCCTGCCTGCCCCCTAAGTTCATCGGCGTGATTATTTATATCCCAGTTTACTCTCCAGGTGATACTGAGTCAAATAAAAAAAGTCCCGTCAAAATCGGTCCAGTAGATTCTGAGATTAGCCCGGACAAACAGACAGACAGACAGACAAAAATTTTAAAAATTGTTGTTTTGGCTTCTATTACGGTAATTAAGACCCCCTGTAACAATTTTTCATAAAAATCTTCAATGTACAGAAATCGATCTTTTACAGTCTTATTATATGTATAGATTTGGCATTTATGGAAACATGATCAAACGAACCACTATTAGGTGATTCAGAGTTACATCAAGTTATGTTTATCTTAAGAATTTGTCAAAAATATTTTGAGAAGTTTAAGAAACAGCAGATATAATCTTCTTATTCAGCCCAAAATTTCACATCTTGTACTGCATTGTACCTACCTACCTACACTTAGTCAATCAGGACACTTATAATAAAAGGTGGGCCATGTTTTGTGGACTGAAGCCGCAAATGAATGAATGGAATAAATGAATGAAAAATTTATTTGCTCAAAACAAGGTAAAAAGAGTGATATCACAAAAAGGTATAAGCTCAGCATGTTTTTCAGGCGCAAGCTAGGTGACTTCCATCGGTAGAGCTGAAGCCGACTGTAAAGAAGCTTGATTTGTTGGTGAGGGATAGAAAGTACTCTTTTTTTTACGATATTGCGCACTGTTTATACTTCCAACTTAACATCAAAATATGACAAAAGAAAGCCGCCGCTCCACCAACAGAAAAATTAGGTCAATAATCCGATTTCCTCTGTAAAAACGTAACGATTTCTTAACCAGATTAATTGTCGATGAACAATTACTAATCCGTTCACAAACGCCACAAAAAGCGTCTGTCTAGAACACAATCCAATTCATAAACAATGACCGTCTTCGCATAAAGCGTGTGCACACTGGGAAGCGAGAAGCAGCTACGAATAGCATTGGAATGTTGCTTTCATACAAAAGACATCAACGCGCTAAGTCGTAGACAGAAATTTGTGGGACATGAGTTAAGTACTTACTCGTTCGAGTGACAAACACGACAAGTGCGACGAAACGCGAAAATTTCAAAGAGTATGTACGTTTATGTTTTTTTTATGTATTTGGTTCACAAATGGGAAGTGAATTAAACAAACAAAACAAATAAAATTTAAATTTCTACTTTCTATAATACAGTGAACACAGCATGCGATGTGTGGACATCTTTGCGAGTTTAGAAGTGTATAACTACGTATAACTATATATAGGCATGTACAACATAAGTAATGACAAATTAAATATTTTCCCTTGCAGAGGCTAAGGAACCGTGAAATATAAGAAAGATAGTCTGACGTGATTGTAGTTCGTCGTCATTCTATTCACCGGCGAGTGCTGACTTGCTACTGTGCTGCGAATCTAGCCATAGCTAGACAAAAATGATTTATTGCCTAAACTACTATTGTGTCTTGCATCGCACTTATCACGTTGCGTCGCTTAGTTAGTTCCTTACATATTTGGTGCATTTCTTCTAGTACTTTAAGCTTACTAGCTTATAGAATAAAAATAAAGCTTTTTAAAACGTGTGCTTGGTTTATAATGGTAAAACTTTGGTTATATTTATGGGAGATTTCAAGATTACGCCTGCATCTTGTTAATCCATTACAGATTTAACTATCTGTCAGTATGCAGCGACCTTTGACTTGTAGTCGCACAATCAATGAGTTGTTTTCATTTTCCCATTATTGATATATTTTTTTACGATAACTTTCTTATGCAAGGCAAGGAAAGCAACCGATCTCTATTGAGACGTCATCAGCTTGGTGAAGAGCTTGTGTGTTTACTTACTAAAAACTAGAGACATCTAGTGAAGGGTGTAATTGATAAAGGTTTTCTATGACATATTGATTGAAGATTAAATGATTGATTGATCGATAATCACGTTTAGCCATCATATAATAATAACAATAGTCTTCGACCACGGCGGCCAATCTCAATAGAGATCAGCCAACTACGCAGGAGATATCATAGTACACAAGTGTGAGCGCAATACACAGGTGCACTCACTGTTCCATCACTCTCAAAGTTCAGTGAGACGGCAAACCGACATGACCGGAGAGAGATCAGGCGCAGAACCAACGGCTTAACGTGCGCACCGAGGCACGGGGGTGTAACACCACCAACTTTCCCGACTCCGAGCTGTATTTGAAAGTTCATGACAGAAGATCTCAGCAAAAATTTGGCTCGACCTGGGATCCGAACCCAGGACCTCTCGAATGTAAGACATATACTTTGCCACTACACCAACGAGCCATCATATAACGAATAATAGGCGTGCGTTTTTGTTCATAAACGCATTTTAATAGATTACTAGCGGGTAGCTCGCAAACATTAGCACGCATTCGGAATCAGCAACAACTAAGCTGGTTCGGATAGATTTCAAGTCTGATAGTTCTCTCCACTGCTCGGCAGCGAGACCTTTCAAAAGATACTTGAACAAACAAACAACCTTTGTGGAGAAAGGTGTACGGAACTTTTGTTGACTGAGAAAAACAATAAATAAGTACAAATGAGTTATACAAAACAGTAATTTGACTTCTTAATCCTACAACATTCTTCTCTTGTCTTAAAACCGATACATTTCCCATATTGATAGTAAACTTTAATACCAAAACAATACTCGTATGAATGCAAATTTCTGTCCCTAGTAAGTTTAGTGCTGGCCCAATGCTCCATAAAACGCTTTTTTTCAAGTTTGCATCGTTTTTTCGCGGCGGGTCCCACGGTCGGCACAAGTGCAATAAAACGAGGCCTAACTTGAATGACTACTCCGTAACATTTCGTCCATGTTATTGACTCTAGCTTGCCCGTTTTCCCACACGGTCAAGCTGGCATGAGCGACTGAAATGGCTATATTTGGAATGAGCTTGCATAGTACAGCCTCCGGGGCTAGCTGTAAGGCTTTATGTTCCAAGCCGCGGACAATGCCCGCTAGTGATGTACTGTAGCGCATATCGATCAATTATCATTAATTTCAATTCATTTACATGCCTTTCACACTAGTGAGAGTCAGTTCATATAGAACTATTGAGGGGTAAAAAACTGTATAATTGTCATTCTTCTGGTAAGTATGTAATATACTTAGGGTAGTTAGTTAGGGTAGATGTAACATGCCGATCGGAGCAAAAATACGTATGATTTGGTCGTCTGACCAATTTGTGATCGCGTAAGCAGTATTTCTTACTGCTTGTTTAGTCAACTAAACATTTGAATTTTTACTTTTAATTTTTATGAATCAATGCTCAATCCATACACATCGATACATAGATGAAACTCTTTAGTGTTCAGTAAGCGCAGATCAACCGCTTAAGATTAGCGAGGCGGTTAATGCAATTACGCTGTAATGGGAAACATTAGCAAAATGTTTTAGCTAAAATTCATTCTCCAACCGTACGTATAGAAATATTTTAAAGTCCGAGATTGCAACATAACTTTCTTCCTTTGGCTGCTTTCTTGGCTACCCAAAACGAGAAATACATTTTTCAAAATGAGACGTTCATAAATGCTATAATTGACATAAAATGAGTTATTTTGTTACTCAAAAACCTATGATTTTATGTGGTTCATGATTGCTTCAAATTATATAAATTGCTTCGCGGATAAGTGGCCAATCCACGTTGTCTCATTTAAAGTACACTTTTCAAGTAAATACACATTAAGATAAGAACAAGTAAGTATTGAGATCGCGTGGTGGAGTATGGCGCAAACCACCTTATAGTTGAGGTGAGGCCTGTGCCCAGCAGTGGGAGGCATATAGGCTGATGACACAACATAAGCACTTAATATTATCCCAAAGAAATACTTACATGTATATTTACGCGTACTTCGTAATATTTCTCATCCTTGTGAAATGCAAGCTTTTTTTCATAAGCTTGATACAAATAAAGTTTCGTGTCAAAGTTTCTTAGCACTAACGAAGCAGCTACGCTTCTATTAGTCGACACGACAGCAAAAAAATTAACATTATGCACAAATTATAATTTTTGTTTAGTGAATAAGAGTAGTGAAAAATGGTGCCCTTGACCGTCCTGGGGGACTGTATTCCGTAACGTTTCGTATGTAGTTTGGGGTCTTGCCAGCCTGTTTGCTCGCACTGTGTACATCCGATAGTACGGACAACGGGCTTAGGCAGTAGGGCCTCTGGCCACTTGCTAGGCATTCCTGGTTTTATAGACCGGGTCACCGGGTGACGAGACTCAACAATTCTTTGCGGTTAGCGCCATTTAGATGGGGAATTTGTAACATTTAACAACATGCAAAGTTTCGAAATCTATATTATGCGAAAATGTCTATGTCTTATTTCTAATAATGCTATTAAAATGTCATATAAATATATAAAACTCAAAGACATAACTGACTGACATAGTGATCTATCAACGCACAGCCCGCGTTGACTAAGAACATGTAACCCATAGCATGATGCAATTATAATGAAATGTATGGTGATTGCGCTTGCTAATTAATTTAAATATTTGTTATATAATGCAGCTGTCTTGTAAAATATCAAATTTAGAAGCTGATAACGAGGTTAGGATGCTGAATCTAAATATAGTGTCAAAGTTTCGCATGTTTTTGTTTACTTTGACATCTAAGCAAAAGTGAATAGATATATAAATTAATAGAATGAATATATAAAATTGATGTGATAGAATTAATGCCAATATTTTAGTATAATTAATACGAAAAAGTCGAAACTTAGCACATGCCATAAAATCATACTTGTAGTTGCAGAATTTAGTATCGGTGTGTATGTAGTACGGTAGATAAAAAAATTAGAAAAAGTAGCTTCCTCGTAATTTTATTGCTAATAAACACACAGTTACAGGTTTCAAAAGGAATATGTACATATATGGTAATGCTTTTTTAAAACAACAAACATCACATTCATTCATCTGACTCCGTTGCAAGTAGCTGAAGCACTTGTGTTACAGAAATCAATAGTGGTAAAACCAATTTAAATAAATACTCATAATACCCAGACCAGTACTCACAGACATGTTCATGTACACAAATGTTTGTACAGTGCAGGGATCAAACCCGCGACCTCCTGTTCTAATACCATTAAACTAAAGTGGTCGTGATGCTGGATTATTTTTTCAAAAATACAGTCAAAGTTTTACATGAAATAAATAATCCTTAGGAGTATCATCTCAATACCTAATATTATTTTTTAAGAGCATTCCTTTCCCACCAGTCACGATGCTAGGGCCTAAAAATATGATTGAAGTACCGTTTTAAAGATCTCGTCAAGTAGACTGGGCCGAAACTCTAATATTTGTTCGAAGTTGAACGCGGACGAAGTTGCGGGCAAGTTAAAAGTAACTAGAATAATCAAGATGCAACAATGACACATTCATGACAATGTAATTCACCATGATAGTTACACCTGAATCTCAGCACACTATCTTTTGCTTTAACATCAGTGTTGTAACGACATTCTCACGTTAAACCACTCGTACTTGACCCAAAACATAACTTGCTGCTCATCATCACGCAAGTGTATTAAATGTTAATTAATTTAAACTTTAGTTAACCAAACAATTACCCAATAGCCGAAGCCTGATTTCGCAATAGGATACGGATTAGATTACATTAAATTATGTGATCCATCATTATGTATTATAATTATGTATAACGCAATAAGTCACGATAGGTTATATTTTAATTTAGGCGTTGCTTTTGAGAGAATAATCAGTAATCAATTTGTATAGTTTTTGTGTGTGTGTTCATTTACATCCAAATTCGCATATTAATGGTTTGATTCTTTGACTTTCTAAATTATAATCTTAATCTCTCTCTCTCATCAGCCTTTTGACGTCTTACTGATGGGCAAAGGCCTCACCTCAACTGTAAGGTGGTACGAGCCACCATTGGTGGAGAGGTTATTTTAATATCGACATTTGTCAAAATAGTTTCGATAGCTACACGGACGATTACTTGGAACTACTTGCAAGCCACCGAATGCTTCCAGGCCAAATTGAACCAACACATCATAAAACATGTCTCGACCATATTATTATTAGATCCAAGCTTGAATCTACCTGTTTTCTAATCCATGCATCGATTAGTGATCATGACACTTTAGCCCTTAGCATTGACTTGAAATCTAATTTGCTTTTTAAAAAGAATAATAATATTAGGAATCGAATTAACTACACCTTTCTTGACAACGTAATCAACAATTTAGATTTCTCGCCTATAATCGGTTCCTCTGATACTAACCATGCTATTGATCAGTTAGTTCCACTCTTAACTAAGGCTATTAAAGAATGTACCTACTGTTATAAGACTCCCAAACGTAAACTAATTAATAAACCGTGGATTACGATGGGTCTCCTTCGCTGTATGAGGAATAGGGACAGTTTGCATAAAAAGTTAATACAGGACCCAAATAACGAAACTCTTAAGACTACCTACAAGCGTTACCGTAATTTCTGCTACATGATCCTGAAAAGAGCAAAAAGGGATTACGAAAGCAAGGAGATGAAAAATATAAGTGGTGCAAAGCCAACTCCAGATCACTCAACGCTACTTGTCGCTCTTAAAAATCCACAACAGAGTTTAGATGACATAAACAATTTTTTCGTAAGCATCGGTAAAAATCTAGCAGCAAACATTAATCAAAAAGACTCTACAGATTTCGTCGACACCTTTTCTAATCCTGTACCCAAAAATTCTTTTGCTTTAGTCCTTACAGATGAATTTGAGGTATCACGGATTATAATGGGGTTAAAAGAGAAATGTGCAGTGGGGTTAGACCTGATATCTAGTGCCATAGTTAAAAGATATATACATATATTGATAGCTCCATTGACCCACATTTGCAACCTGGCCATGTCGAAAGGAGTCTTTCCAGCCGCATTTAAGCAGGGGCTAATAAAACCTATTCACAAGGGTAGGGAGAAAGACCGTGTCGATAATTACAGGCCAATTTCTATTTACCAACCCTCTCTAAGATCCTGGAGCGCCTAGTAAACAAGCGACTTATTGGCTACCTCGAATCTTTTAATATTCTTTCACAACACCAATATGGCTTCCGAAGAGGTAAGTCTACCAGTGATGCAGTCCATGACCTAACTAATTCTTTGGTTATGTCACTTGACAGTAAGAAGAAATGTCTGGCGATATTCCTCGATCTAGCTAAGGCTTTCGACACGGTCTCTATCCCTCGCCTTATTCACAAACTTGAGAAAGTTGGAGTGAGGGGTCTTCCTTTGCAGTTCCTTGAAGACTATCTCTGTAATTAACCAATCGATGAGCCGGGAGGAGAAGATGACGTGTGGCGTGCCCCAAGGCAGTATAATCGGTCCTACCTTATTCCTGGTATATATTAATGACCTCTGCCAGGTCTCTTTCTTAACAACAAAATTAATAAAAAAAACTCAATATCTATCCTCTCCTTAAATCTAAATGTAAAAAAAATTGTATAAAGACACAGAATATTTGAAGTCCCTAAATTATAATGAGACGGAAAGGTTGTTATGCCTATTGATTTAATTTTATTAAAAGATACATTTAATTTTATTTGTTTACACACAGTTTCACATCACATAATTTCCCCAATGTTACTCACGCTTTTACACATACTCATGCTTATACACAGCTCAAACACACACACACACACACACACACACACACACACACACACACACACACACACACACACACACACACACATCATCATCATCATCATCATCATCATCACCACATCACTAAGTTGTTATTGACATTGTGTTAGTGACACTAACACATGATGTTACATGCTCTCCACAAATATGAATATTAAATATTATGTTATATTGTTTAGTTGTATTACCTGCGAGGCCTGGTGACCTGTAGAACAGGTTTGTTTGAACCTATTTCAGGCAACAATCTTTCACAATCTAGTAATACTACAATGCATATGTTCCTTAATTGTAAGGCTTTTTGTGAAAGAAAATAACTACAATTTATATTTATATTTAGAGGTTGTTTGTAAGGTAAGTGACCACCCTTACAGACAGATGTCATTAAGCCGCCAGAGGGGCTTAAAATCTTAACATTTAGCCACAACCTACCGTACCCACGTGGCTACCAAAATAGTTGACATTTTTATTTTTAACAGTGCAAAAATGTTAATGTCAAATAAAACAAAACAGCTCTTTTGTTATTCACTACTCTAGGAATCTTTAGGAAGTATATTCAAACAAGATTTATTACACCTAACATTCTGAGTCAATATTTTCCACAATAGATTTAAAAAAAAACAACTAGTGGCAAAAACATTTACCAGATATTCTACTAACATTTTTTGCTACTTATTTTCGTCTAATGACGTCTTTCATGTGTGAATTACAAAGCGAACTTCTTAACAAGAGTTCGGTGCGAACGACCGATCAATTATATTATAATCATAATGCGCGGGCGCATTCAATCGTGTGCCGACGCGACGGATGGACCGTGACGGATCCGGCTCGCCGGCCAGTGGGGGGAATAATATCGATATTCGATAAGGTGTTTAAAGACACTAACATTATTGGTGAGATCAGCTTGTTGAAATATAGATGCAAACAGCCTTACCCACTCGTTTGTCTCGCGGCCGGCGCTCACTTTACCTTATTTGTCACGTTGTTTCGCGTCAACGTAGTGCACTTGAACAATGTGCTAAAACCGTTTTTAAGACCCAATCTTATTTGTACAAGAACACACGATGTTATTTTTCATCTAGCTTATGAATGTAGCTACTACACTTGCCAGTTAGGCGTTGTTCAAAAACATTAATCAGATTCCATAAATTGGAATGGAAAAAAAAACAACATTTTCTATGAAAGAAAAAAAATTGTATGAAAAATAAAAATTTTACATAAGGAAAATTTTCACTTTAACAATGAAAAACCATTAAAATATTGATGTCTTGTTGTATATGCATTGTTTTTAGTTGGCTGGATCTTTTTATGTGTCGACACAGACTTTACATTGGTTCGATATGCTAAAAAATAGTTTAGTGTAGTTATTTAAAAATCCTGCTTTAGGTTAGTGAAAGATGGAAAATACTTTATTTCCTGTGCGTTAATCTTCAAATAACTGCTTAAAAGCAATGACAATTAACATGACCATATGAATCCTATTGAGCATGCATAAGGCTTTATCAATGCAAATTTTCATTTAATTGAGGACTTGATTTTGCCATTTGTGATCTATGGATGTCACTGTCTTCCAAGAAATAAGAGTAAACTTGATTCAGTTACAAAACTGCGAAATCGATATCGACCTCCTAAAATCTATAGGCTTCACTAGAAACGGTCAACCGGTGGTGCAACAGCTCGGAAACATCGCGAATTCATTTTAATTATACGGAGCTTATGGTTGCTTTTATGCATTAATAAGTACGCTGAGTTCACACTAGGTCAATGACGGGGGAATCTCCATTTTCTGCAATCTCAGGGCTCATCATCATGCATTATTAGGTATGCTAAGTTCACACTAGGTCAATGATGGGGGAATTTCCATTTTACTACAATATCAGGGCTCCTCATGAGCCTATCTAGCTTTAGCTACTTTCGACGAGTGTCCAACGTGTATACTGTATCTGTAGGTGAGTGCCTAGCAGAGATAGCTCTATTAGGTCATGTCGGATTGCCGTCTCACCGAACTCTGAGAGTGAAGGAACAGTGAGTGCACCTGTGCATTGCGCTCGCGTTTATGCACTGTATCGGCTGATCTCTGTTGAGTTTGGACGCTGTAATCGAAATCGGCAGAAGGAACTTACTTTACTTTAGCTGTCTCTATACCAAATAAACTGAACTCTATTCTTTAGGCCACGTATATATTTTGAGGCAATTGCGTTTAAATGCTTTCATGTTGGTGGTTATTCTGGTTATCTACAACACAGTTCATTGGATTCGCTCAACGCCCTTTAATTTTTAGACACTTCAATTATTGGGAGTTAGCTAATGTTAATTTGACAGGCACAGCTAGAAATATTGATGACATCATCTGAAAAATCTAAATTAAAGCTTTTAAGATAAATTTCTTTTCACGATTCGAAAATCAGTGATTTTTAATACTTTAAAGAAAAGTGCAATTAGTGTATCTACTTCTTAAGAAAAAAAAAATTGTTATTTACAAGTGCTCAACAAATATAGTATGTGTGCAATAACTTTGAAAATACATTACTGACAACATTACGAAAAGCTTCTCTCACAACGTGCAAATAGTGCAAAACACAACAAACAAACCGTGTTTTTAACTTACTTTTTCTTGCTTGCACAAGCGAGTTTTCAACTAAGTTAATTCTCTGATAAAGTTGAACTCAACGTGCAACACATTGTATGCACATTCTCTCTAGCTTATGTCTGACGCGTCACAGAACTGAAGAGCGAGCTAGGCGAGGGACTTTCTACATGTATCATTTGAACGCATTTTAATAACGCTTAAAGTGATAAACGTGCAACACACATCATGCACACTCCCCCTAGCTGACTTGTGAGCGCGTCGTGAATGCACTTTCTCCCTAGCTTATATCTGACGCGTCACTGAACTGGTAAGCGAGCGCGGCGAGGGAGTTTGGTCTACATGTATCATCTTGAACGCATTCTAATAACGTTCACAGTGCTAAACGTGCAACACACATCATGCACACTCCCCCTAGCTTACTTGTGAGCGTGTTGCGAATGCACATTTTCTCTAGCTTATGTCTGACGAGTCACAGAACTGGTAAGCGAGCGCGGCGAGGGAGTTTGGTCTACATGTATCATCTTGAACGCATTCTAATAACGTTCACAGTGCTAAACGTGCAACACACATCATGCACATTCTCCATGGCTTACTTGTGAGCGCGTCGCGAATGCACATTCTCTCTAGCTTATGTCTGACGCGTCACAGAAATGAAGAGCAAGCGAGGCGAGAGAGTTTCTACATGTATCATTTAAACGCATTCTAATAAGGTTCACAGTACTAAACGTGCAACACACAACATGCACACTCCCCCTAGCTTACTTGTGAGCGCGTCGCGAAGAGCACGAGCGAGCGAGGCTAGGGAGTTCCGTAGGGCGGCGTGGTGGCGCTCGAACATGCTCTCATCTACAAGGTAAAATGGTGTCTACAACCACTCTTTGCACATGCACAGCTTGTATCATTGTCTTAGCTGACATATCGGTTACCATAATATCAAGTAAAATGAAACTTATTTGAGTAATAACACTGGCTTAACCTTTTTGGTTTGTGTATTTAAAGCAATATATTTGTCATCGTGATAGGATAAGTTAATGTTTAACTATTAAAAATCTTTGAATGTTTGCTGTACAAGATTTATGTTTAAAATAATAAAATTCCGATTTTTTTTTCATATTTTTTCCTAGATTTTGGAGTTTAATTCAAAAGAGGATGATACCTTTCGAGCCTTAATTGCAAACCAGCAACAGTGGCAACGTACTTGAGAAGTGGGCATTATGTTATTACTATTGGGGCTTTGGCCATTTTTCTGTGTTTCGATCAGTGTCTGAGTGTAACTGCAGAATGTAGATAAAAGCCAAAAAACTATTTTTTTTTTGGTTGACACGCTGTCCGTCGCGACTCACGGTGACAGTATGTCGCATTCATATGCACTGGTTGTAAAGTGGAGAGGTACTCACAAGCAGGGTGTCGCTATAGCGGTTCTACCCTGGTGCCCTCTAGAGCCCTTCCCGCTAGTTGCGCCAACAGCGTTTCTAGGAACTCGCACACGTAATTCTCGAACAGCTAGTTTTCTCACACTGAACGTGAAGTTAGGACCACATTTTAACGAAGCAACTGAAGCAAGCTATAAAGTGTACTCACAAGCATGATGCCGGTAAAGTGGTGCGACCTTAGTGTCTTCTAACGCGCCTCCCGCCAGCTGCGCCGATAGCGTCTCGAGAAACTCGCGCACTTTGCGCAGGTCCCGGCCCTCGCTTGGGCCCGGGCTCTCGCGCCCTTCGCATTCTTCATCTGGAAGGTTAAAATGTAGGTCAAAATGTAGCTAATTTTAGAATTATAGTGAGAAAATAGAGAGAATCAGCACTGATAACCTAAGGTAATATTGGTTAGGTAATACTGAAGGGTGCAGTTTGAAAGAGCCAACTTTTATTATTCTTTGACCTGTTTTATGTTATAGATGTTGGGTCTCAATGCACAAACACTGCAGTTTTTAGGGTTCCGTACCTCATAAGAAAAAAACGGAACCCTTATAAGATCACTTTGTTGTCCGTCTGTCCGTCCGTCCGTCCGTCTGTCAAGACCGTTTTTCTCAGGAACGCGTGAAGGTATGAAACTGAAATTTCTATATGATACTTAGGTCTACTGTCCCTGGAAGCTGTAGAAAAATCAACCATCTAAGCCAACGCAATCAAAAGATACAGCCATTTAGGCCGCAAATTTCCGCAAATTTTCGAAATTCGCACGGAAATCAAAACCTACAGGGTACTTCCCGTAAACTTAGAATCTTGAAATTTAGTACGAAGTCACGTCTTAAAGTACAGATATAGGAAAAATTGCGAAAACCGTAAATTTTCAGTTTCATCATATAAAAAAAAATATTTTTGACAATTTTGAAAATTTCAAAGTTACTACTCCTTATCTACAGGTTTGTACGGAACCCTCGGTGCGCGAGTCCAACTCGCACTTGACCAGTTTTTCTGAATTGACGCCCAACGCGGGGCACGGTTATAAATACGAGTAAAAAATAACAGGTCGATAGAGACAGTAAAAACGTATACTAAAGAGGTATGTATTCATTTTGTTCAATTTGCACACTGCAAGGAGCCATGACCAACACGTAATAACTATGTAGTACAACTGATTAGGCAGACAGAAGCGTTGCATTGCTTACAACCAGCTATTGTCTTGGCCTCTTTTTTAACACTTAGATGCTTTTTCAAAATGGACCCGCAGGACACATCAACGGCGCCACACCACATTTTTGTGATTATTATATAAAATTGATTTCTCGGCTGCACTTCATAATGGTACCGCAGCGTATTTACTATGGCCGTGCCGTATCGAGCTGCAGTTGCGGTTGCCAACAGTCAGCGGTCAGCGCCAAAACACTTATGTAGTAGGTATGCAGGTTTTATTGCACGTTAGGTATAATCTTTTCTTTCGCATTGTCTATTTGACATAACATGTAAAACTCAGCAGTGGAAACGCTTAATGCTAGTGTGCTATTATTGTAATATTTATCCTACATGAACTATTGTATAGCTGTTTATTTATTTATTTAAAACTTTATTGCACAAGAAATGTACAAAGGGTGGACTTAATGCTAAAAGCATTTTCTGCCAGTCAACCTCAAGGTCATGCAGAAAGAAGGCAATGGGTGCAGTGAAAATTAAATGAGAATACCGCAACACTAAATTAACTTAATACTTAATAAATTTACTTAGCTGTTGTTTTCCTTAGAAAAGAAAAGAAAATAAAATGGCAACTGACCGATTTGCTCCAGCTTGTCGGTGCTGATGCTCCACGGCATGAGGGTGGCGGCGCGTTGCAGCTGGTGCAGCACCCACGCGCTCGATGATCGCTCCAACTTCACCGGTCTGGAAATTGAAAGAGTTCCTAATTGAGTAAAAACTAAATAAGTTCCTCGTAGTCTACTAAAGTTTGTATTAGACAGGGTGTAGGTAGGACAAGGAAAGGCTCCTTGGAAAAATCAAAGGTCATGCTAAAAAACTTACAAGGATTTCTGACAACCTGTTAACATATCATACGACGATAATAGTGTTATAAAATCAGGCATAACATAACTAAGTGCCTGATGGTATTTCACTATTCAAAGTTACTGTATATAAATCTTTGCGGACTAAATTGATTGAGGAGAAAACTTTCGAACTCCGTTCACAAACACGATACAGTAATCTTCAAGATGAAATTGCACGAATGTAGACTTTCCCGAACGATGACTTTCCCGAAATCTGATTAACATAATCATAGTGTATATTACAGGATTTTTTCTTTCTTTGATTTCTAAGGTGGTAACAGAAACCACTTCTTCAAAACGCACGTTATGCCATTCGGTGGGAATAAACTATGCCATTATTTGCTAATGGAGTAACCTAAATGCCAAGGAGAAGGTTTCATTAATTTTATTTTACTTTTTTGTTATCGAAACTTACTTATGATAAGGGCATATGCAAGGCACGAGCCCGCCACGCCTGTCTCCGCCGCAGCCCCGACACACCCCGTCATCAGCCGGGCGTCGACGCTTCTCGGCTCTGGAACGAACAGATAATTCGCTTGATGACACCTATCTTAAATATTTTCAAGACCATGGTGTTTAAAAAACATAGCCCCTATAAAGTTAATACAACCAGTTTATTTCCAAAAAGCTGTAGAAACCAATTTTTAAACACACAAAACTCAATAAACATTCGGTCAATTGACTCCGACTTGTGATGCATGACCGTGATGTCACGTTCATGTATTCCCATACAAAATCTATGGAGGCAGACCGTTTTGACAGATAATAAAAAGTATGTCAACGATTGGTGGTGTCATCTAGCCTATTTTCATTTGGTAAAATAAATGGGGATACCAGAGTAACATACATTGCTCTAATCCCTAAGAAAGTAACTATAGCATTTGGTGTTATAGATATCAGATACAAAGGAACCTCTAAGTCCCAGGTCCGTGACAATATATAAAACTAGCTGACCCGGCGAACTTCGTACCGCCTTAGCGTTGCAATGATTGAACAATGTCATCGAATAACATTGACATTAGTTACGCGCGTTATTTAAAATATACAAAATTAAATGAATATTTTTCAATATTTCTGAGAGATTTTCTTAATATTTTTTTCCGTAAGAACCTTCTCCTAATAATAACAAATACAACAAAAAAAGAATTAGTGAAATCGGTCAAGCCATTCACGCGTGATGCCGTGACCAAGGAAAACGGGCTTCATTTTTATATATATAGAAGATAGATTGTAGCTGCGTTGCTCACGCCATTACGCTGAGTTCGTCTATGTTTTATTCACAAACTAACAGTAATTATGATCAGTGTTTCTATACCATTACTAGCGCATCAGTTAGCTTAACTGCTACTGCAGCAAGCAGTAGCGCGAAGAGCTGATGGCTGGGAAGCAAAAAAGTTCTAGATGAGTACAGCGTAGGGCGTCCACCGGAAAGATGAGCCGAATGGCTTTATAAAGGTTTCAGGACTTTATAAAGGTCTTGCGGCTGAATGATGACACGAATAAAACAGACGGATTCAAAAAGCCATAAAAGGATGTAAAGCCAACTTCCAAAGCGCAATACAGCGCGGTAGGATCTTAGATCAAACCAAATAGAGGCAGAAACCTACGTTACGAGCTAGTCGCGCTTTGGCCTACTGAACCGATTCCAATGGAACTGCTCCGCTCCTGGTCGCGTCGTCAGTACTGCGAGTTGTTTACACGTGCGAAGCTGTGCGTATGCAACCTATTTTCAAGTTGACAATTGTAAGAAACGTACCATATCTTCCTCTGTTAGGTTTGATCTAAGGACAGGATTCACAAATCATACTTGGAGAGGAGTTTTAGGCATCAAATCCTTAAATTAAGACGTAAGAAATGTTAGAGACAGGTCAAACTATGTCCTTGATTTGTATCGATCAAGGTCCTTCTGTAATAAAAAGAGTTTTGCAAGTTTCTTTTTGTCCGTCCTTTATTTCGATGGTTGCAATAGTTCTTATCGTCCATTGACTGCGGACCTATCTTGTGGCTAGCATATTTCATTCATAACTAATAATAATATTGACATTATCTTATCTAGTGTTTATTTATCTGGGGCATTTTGGTTTTCCATAAATGAAAGTGACCAACAGAACTATCAATTTTAACTATTGGTTATCGGGTATAAACGCGAACTATTTTAATGAGTATTTGGGTACACACTGCTCGTACACAAGTGAGTACCTAAATACTCATTAAAATAGTTCGCGTTTAGACCCGAAAACAAATCGTGTGTATTCCAAAATACTTTGGGGTCATTACTAATTTTCGACTCATAAAAATACGTATACGTACGATTGATTGATTAAATAAATGTCTATTAAATAGATAAAGAAGCGTTTTTCTTAAAATTTCTGCACCCACCATACTTATCAAGATGGTAACATCAATATATGAGTTCCTCGTTGGTGTAGTGGTAAAGTTTCTGCCTTACATCCGAGAGGTCCTGGGTTCGAACCCCAGGTCGAGCCAAAATTGTTTCTAAGATTTTCTGTCATGAATTTCTCATAAACAGCTCGGAGTCGGGAAGTTGGCGGTTTTACACCCCCGTGCCCCGGAAAGCACGTTAAGCCGTTTGTCCTGCGCCTGATCTCTCTCCGGTCATGTCGGATTGCTGTCTTACCGAACTTGTGAGAGTGAAGGAACAAGTGAGTGCACCTGTGTATGGCGCTCAACTTGCGCACTAATATCTACTGCGTAGTTTACTGATCTCTGTTGAGATTGGCCGCCGTGGTCGAAATCGGCCAGGAGGACTATTATTACTTATCAACAAAATATCCGCTGGACGAAACTTGCATGGGACTATGAGGCAATAGTGTTGGCAATTTCTCAGATGGGTGAATGTTGCAGCGGAGAATGCAACTTGCTGCTTGCAAAAGCATTGCTTAACTTCGCACGTTTAAGGCAAAAGCAAACGCAAAGGCTGTAGTGAGATTAAGCTACGATACGTTAGGTTCTTGTAATTTTAAGGTGTGCCAGTAACAAACATTTTATGCACCCCATTCGAGCCACGGATATTCTGTTGTTGTTATTGATATCGGCCTCTTGGGACTCAAAGTGTAAGTTTTGTATCTTCTGTGTAACCAAAGATAAGCTACAGTAAGCTGAAAAACATACAAGAAGACCCCACGCTTCACACCTGAGCCTGTGGAAAGAAAAGGAGGTGTTTATTTCCTACGCTTTGGAAGTAATGGGACATAACCAAAACCTAAATTATTGTTATGAAGTATTTTTCTAGTTTGATCTGAGTAAAGTACCTAATATGACGTGTCATGTGTGTGACAATAAAGAAAGTTGAACCAAGTATCAAGTATCAAGTTTGACGACCGCTTGGTGCAGTGGTCCACAGGTCGGACTTCTAAACCAAGGGTCGCGGGTTCGATCCCCGCACAGTACAAGCATAAGTGTGCATGAACATGTGGGTACTGGTCTGGGTGTTTTCTATGTATAATATGTATTTATTTACAAAAAAAAAGTATTTAAGTATGTTTATCCGTTGTCTAGTACCCATAACACAAGCCTCGTAGCTTAATTTGGGACTAGAGAATTGGTGTGATTGTTGTGAAATATTTATTTATTTTTATTTAATTCTGAGTGAATCGTGATTTCACATAGTAATTACCCATTTAGGGTATTTGACACAAATCAGAATAAATTCCAAAACACTGTGTCTCAAAATTAACACGTTTAACACTTTGATTGAGTGACCATTTGATTTTAAATTGATCAATAATTCACAAAAAGTACCTGCACCAGTTGAGGACTGTGAATGATGACGTCACAGGCTAGTATCGCCGTACAAAATGTATGAGAGACAGGTTTTTTGATAGTTCATAAAAAATAACTACGATTGGTTGTGTCAAATACCTAATCAAAATATTATTTACAACTTTCACCTAATAGCAGGCATTGGTGTAGTGACTGAAGGTAACGAGTAGTGTACCTTCCTAGGTACTTATTCAAATCCCTTTCAACCACTGTGATTGGTGTATGTCCTTGACGGCACGCATACTCGTGACTATAATTTAACTGACCAAATTAAATTAAATTAATTAAATTAAATTTCATTTATTTCAGATAAACATTATCCATAATTTACATACATGTCAATAATTAATTAAATATAAAATAAATTGAGATAAAATAATAAATTACAATTAAATAGTGATAAAAAACAAAAATTCAATTAAATGTCAAGTTCTTATTTGATAAAAGGCGATGAATTGGCATGCAGTTTCATCCACCTTTGCAAATGTAACGAACAGGTACTTACGTTGCAACACAAGCTAGCTAGCTTGGACCTAACTTGTTATTTGAGAGCGACACATATGGGACATTAGCACATCAGTGTTTATAAGTAACTTGACTTAGTGCTAGAAGGCAAGAAGCTAAGCTGTTGGTACCGGTCAATATCGACAGATATTAGCCGTTGAGCCTAGGTAGAGGCCCTCGGGCGGCTTAATAACATCATCACGTACTTTACCCCTCCACCAATCCGCACTGGGCCCGCGTGGTGGAGTATGGCTCATAGCACCTCATAGCTGAGGTGAGATGAGGCCTGTGCCCAGCAGTGGGACGTATAAAGGCCGATGAGATATAAATCATTATATCATCTCATCATCATCATAGTTAGTGTAGAATACTACTATATCGTTGTTTTCAGCTCTAGTCCCGCGCATTGAATAGGATTGTGAGAAGACATAGTTATTCAAGTTACAGACAACATTTGATCACTACCTAAGTTCTAGACTGTAGTTTTAATCAATATGGGGCTTGGTTCTACGTGAGCCACACAACGCGACAAAGTGCGAAGCGACACGATGCAACCAGAGCACGAACATTATCGTAACGTATTCGTGTCGTCCAAACGTCAGAAACTATTTATTTTATTTGGGATAGGTTTGCTCTTGACCCAAGACTAAGCCCAACGAGGCAAAGACTGAGTCTACGATGGAGCGAGCTCACCTAGAAGATGCCTGTTCACTCTAGCTTTGAAGATTCCTAGGTTGTAATTGCAGGGAAACACTGACGCAGGTACTGAGTTCCACTCTTTTGCAGTGCGCATCAGGAATGTAGATGAGAAGCGCTTGGTTCGTAACAGTGGAACATCGACACGGTACGGATGGTATCCCGCGGTACGTCTGGTGGTCCGATGGTAAAAGGGGGCCGGCGGAATAAGCTGATGTAGATCATGACCACACTCGCCGAAGTAAAGCCTGTAAAAGATTGACAAGCAGGCGACTGCTTACAAGCCTCTCGTCACCTATGAGCCTCTTGGCTCTGCGTTTAACTGGTTCAACTGACGGTTTATCCATACAAATTGACAAGTTAACTACAGGTAAACGCTACGAATACGTTACGATAGTTGTTCGTGCTCACCCCTCAGTACTTGAGTCAATTTCAGTTGCGCTTCGTCACGTTAGGACTGTATTCGTACGTACATGCATTTGAAATTGTCACGGTATCATTGTTACGGTAACGGGTATGTTACTAGCGGACCCCGCAGACGTTGTCCTGCTGACGGTGGACAACCATTATTAATAAGGGGTATGAAAAATAGACGATGGCCGATTCTCAGACCTACTCAATATGCTCGCAAAATTTCATGAGAATCAGTCAAGCCGTTTCGGAGGAGTACGGGAATGAACATTGTGACACGAGAATTTTATATAGAGCGATATCTATGAGTGTAATAGCTATATACTTATACGCGTAAATAAAATACATTGCCAGTACATAAAATCGTTTAATAAATTAATGCTTTTGAAATTAATTATCATTGTTTGTTATTCATTGCGGGTTAAGGCCGCGACTCTATCTACATAATATATGCATCTGATTAGAAATGCTTTACAAAATATATTTAATTGATACAATTATTTAAATACATCGTTATAAAGCCAAGTGACTAAATTAGTAAAATAAAGTACAATGATGGAATCAGAGTGAATTCGACTGAATTTTTTTAAATGCTCTTGGGTTATGTAGATTTTTTGGGATACATAATGAGCGCAGACTAAGTTGCATAAAATAAAAATACTAAAACTTAATTGAAAATACAAAGTGAACTTTAATAAACGCTAATATGACGGACTTATTGGTCCTTGTTCGTGATTTATTCATTGATTTTATTTATTTAAAAACTTTATTTCACAAGAAATGTAGAAAGGGTGGACTTAATGCTAAAAGCTTTTTCTGCCAGTCAACCTCAAGGTTATGCAGAAAGAAGGCAATGGGTGCAGTGAAAATTAAATGAGAAAGGTAAATTGTCTCTACGTAAGAGAACAAATAAGCTAAAAAGTTTGAGATTGCTTTTTTTAATGAAAACCAAATTACCTTAATAATTATTACAAATTATTTTAAAAAAAATCCTTTTTTTAAAACATTCAAGGTACTTGTCACGACAATACAATCTTAGGGCATAATAAACACTTGCATATAACACATCTTCAAATACTGTACAAAGCTATACAGTTTTTTGGCTTTTTAGGGCTACTACTCCAATATGGTTAATGTCTTAGCAGAACAAGTTATCGGTCATATATTTTAGACGAGTTAACTAATCTGAAAAAAAAATTACATGGGTATGTAGAAGGCATATATAACTTACTGTATAATAATAAAAAAAATTAAATTTCGTGTTAACCAACACGATAGAAGCCTAACCTTAAAAAACTTGTTTTATCAAATACCTCAAATATAGTTTTTGAAAAATACCGTGTATTAGTTTGGTAGGGCAATTTGGATACAGTCATCGCCATCGTTGACATCGGCAAAACGACTTTTTATGCAGCGCATCACATACGAGCGTGTCTGGGTCACGGCCAGCCTCGGAAACCCGTCGAGATTTACATTTTAATAACTTAAGTATCAGCATCGAGTATGTACCCAATGGAGAGGATATATTAACGAAAACACTTTAAAAAAACATAATTATACAGTTTTTGGTGTTATTTATAGCATTTTAAATGCATCATCATCCTTATCATATCAGCCGTTCGACGCCCACTGCTGAATATAGGCTCTCCAAGAGGATCTGTAGTGCCTCAAAATCAATCATTCACAATGCATATTTATTTATATTATGAAATTATAACTTACGTAAAAAAAAACTTCGGACTGCCCAGGTGGGACACGAACCCACAATCTCTCGTAAGCCGAGCGATTGCTCTATCCATTGAGCCAATTTGAACATAGATGAACCATGGCTAGCTTGAAGCTTCAACTGCACTTAAAAATCGGCTAATGACGAAAAGTAACGGTAGTTCAATGGTTAGTTTTGAGTTCAAATCCCACCTGCGGGAATCCGAATTTTCCTTTAACTGTGTTTTAATTTCTTAATTATTCACATCAATGTTTTATGGATGATTTAAAAAGTGACTTACTCGTCAAAGAACACTGTAACACTAATACGAGTCTATAGGAGATTTCATTCAGTCGTATGTGTTATATATTTGTCTCTCTCTGTTGAGTAAGTGCTCGAGGACAACTAGTTTATGTTCAATACGTGAAAATTGAGTAACAAACACGATTAAAGATATTAATTACAACGCAATCGAAATTATCTTGTCAATTTAATCGTAATCATAATCGTAATCATAATCAGCCTTTGATAAAATACACTTGTGGATATTAGAGTTCACAGTAGTCGCATCGGTAAAACATAAATTTCCTAATGGAATACTTATGAGTTTTAGGTTATTTGATAAAAATAAGCTTACTAATCCTCTTAGTAAATACGCGTGGAAATATCTAGCTTTGACTACGTATACTCTGGACAGAGCTTGGACGATTGAATGGTGATTTATTGAATAAATATGAGTAGTCTGTAAATTATATTCGAATTAGAACGCACACAGCCTAGGATTGATGGACTGTTTTTACAACAACGACGGGCCACGCTCTATCACGAGAATGAATAATCAACTTGTTTAGCCTAGGTTTCACTTTAAATCACGTGGTTTATCCTCAGGTGTATTTCATCAAAAAAATTGGCTACTAAGAAGACAGATACGAATAAATTAATTTGAGTTTTAATATCGATACGGTCACTGAATTCCAAAAAGATTATTTCATACATTGTACCTATGTATACTATACAGATATTAATACATTATTATTTATTTCAGTAGGTTAGTAGTAAACATTAACTTTCTAATTTAACGTAGGTACTAGAACATTTTACAATAGATTGTACTAAACATTACTAAATGTAAAATCCATATCATCTAAACATCTTAAGTGAAGACCAACCATTAAATAAAACGATTCTTTTGAGTATTGGCCACTATTTTGGTCTAATTTTAGTCTTATAATTTTGTTTTTAAGCCTTGGAAAAGACCCAGTCAATGCTCCAATAGCGTACCATTGTGACGTTCGTCGCTGAAAAACATGACGTAGGGCGGGAAAATGCTTTGGGCGGGCGGAATTTTAGGGATAAAAGTCACTTGTTATTTATTATTCAAGTCACTGCACATTTTATAGAGCTGTTTAATAAGGAATAATCTAATTTGTTATTTAATTATTAAGGGGCTTAATTAAGGAAACATTATTAGGAGACCTTTAAAGGAAAAATCATATTTTTGTCAAATACTGCCTTGTCTTAGCTTTACTGAAATCACAAAAAACTTTTTTTGTGATTTTTAACTTCAATCTGAATGTACAGGAATGTTGTAATACATTTAAATTTTTCAGTTTATTAAAATTAAAACAATTCCATTTGTGACGAATTTATGACACAATGTCTGCTCGTTATTCAAGTCAATATTTGAGTGTTTTCACTGCATCCACAGCTTATTATCACAGATTAAACCACTTCACCAACATCACTGCACTTCACTCATCATCCAGATCGAACCACATCGAAGTGACGCTCCTGGTGCCCTGCTCCCTCGCCTGCTCCTCCGTTATTATCCTCAAGACAACCACCTCCATCATACATAGAGCAAAGAGGATCACAAATATCGCGAAGTTGGACCCCTGATGGTGGAACTGATAAGAGTTCGGCAAGGGCCCAGGCGGGGGCCACGCCGCCACTCCGAACATCACTAGACTCGATAAACCGGTTACAGACATCGTTCAAATCATTGTTCCAATTTTGAAAATTCAAAAAACGTGCGTACTGGCCACTCGCAGGAGCAGCAATAAGAAAAGAAAATTAAAACTGTTATCGGGCGAGCGCTCACCGCGCCGACGAAACGCCAATGTGCGGCGTTTACACTGCACCGCCCGCGATTGCAACGTACGGCTCTTATGAAATATGAATCGCTTTAGTTAGATTCCTTTCGTTGGGAAATGGTTGAATGTGAACGCAACTGTTTTGCGGCCAAGGCCAGCGCGCCGGCGGGCAGTGTGCGGCGACCTTTGTGTTTTGATTGAGTAGCGTTTGTTTTGGTGACGCGCGACTCATCTGCAGATATCGATAATCTTTATCGCTTAGGTCAGGGTGGGATAGCTGGAGTTTAGCTACTACTCGCAAAATTACATCATTAACATCGTAAGTGTTAGATTACTAATTATTGGGTACTTATTATTGACGACCACTTTGGTGTTATGGTTAAGAAGCTGACTATTAACCAAGAGGTCGCGGGTTCGAGCCCCGCACGGTACAAACATTTGTGTGCATGAACATGTCCGTTTGTGTACTGATCTGGGTATTATTATGTATTTATTTAAGTTTATTTGTAATACCATTGTTGATTCTGATTTTTGTAACGCAAGTGCTTAAGCTACTTACCACAAAGTCAGATCAATATATACCATATATACAATATATGATACAATATATATCATATAACAATATGTGATGTTTTGTATATTTATTTTTTTATAAGCACAACTGTATTAAGTGACAACAATAATTACTTTGCTATAAGAATATACATTTATATTATAAAGAGAAAAGATGCGAGGCCGCCACTGGGCGCTACTATGTGATAATTTGCGATTATTCCAGGTTATGAATCCTTTTGGGTTTTTTCACAGTGTCAAAAGTAGTTTTTAAACTTACTACCTTTTTATTAGAAAATTCCTAATTTTTCTGACGGATCTGACGAACTATGCACGTAAACATACAAATCATGCCAAATGTCACATAACGTCATACGACACACACTGTCGCATCAAAATAATTTATGAAAATAATCAACAAAAGTATTGACCAAATCAACCAATCAACAGACGGAGACAAAAACGTGAACACAGAATTTTTCATAAACTCATCAAAGAGATTTCATGTCTCTGCGTATTAAGTCAATTGCATGTGATATCTGTTGCAATAAAAGTGGTTTCAGCAATAGGCGCCTGCTTGCAGACACAATCTTACTCGATACTTAGCTGAGCTGTGATGGTGCAAGCCTGAGCAACAGTTTCGGCTGTCCAGAGTACTTTAACCTTCGGCAAATTTCACACCGAGAAAAAAATATGTTCATCTACGTAGCATACAAAGACGGGCCCGAGCTGTCTCACATTCGTCGACGATCTTCGGAACCTGATTTATCGATAGAGAAAACTCTACTGGTCAACCCTAACTGCCCGATCAGGATTATGTTGGAGTACATTCGCAAGAAATGCAAGCTGGGGTCTTTCACCCAATTCGATTTGTGCGACGAGGGCGGTGGCTTGATGGGGCTGTTCAATTTGCCGACCTATGCGTACGCCACTGACCAGTTCGAGCATAAGAAGACGTACTACATCATTGTGGTTAGAACGGTGAGTTGGAGGTTGTATTATTTTAGAAGAATGGGATGGTAAGTAGATGCCTTTTACGTGTTAAAGTGTAGCAAGTACCGTAAGTCTTGTTTAGGTGGACGTTAAACATTCCTTTAAGCGCAGTAGGATGCAACTGCTACATATTCGCAAGTTTCCTTAGATGTCTTATTATAGCAAGTGCTTACTAGTTTTAGGTTTAATTGACGATTTATTGCGCTGAGGAATGCAAAACTTCAAGGATGTTTTGGATAGGAAATTGGCCCAGTTTTCTTCTAAAGTATCTATGTAAACTACCAAATTCAAGTTTGTTTAAAATTTTCAGCATGACTGAATACTCGTAAGTACGTACATTCTTATGCTTAAAACGATCCCTGTAGAAATCTTCTTGAATCAAAGTGGAATAATTATATCTATCATGCGATCAAATAAATTGCAACAATCATGTAAATAACATTGGCGAACGCACGCAAAATGAGCACCCATCTTTTGGGTTTAGTGTCAAGGTCCTTGGATGGGCACACGATAATACCCATGTTGCCTATGCCGAGACGATTTCACATAAAAATATTCGAAATATAATTTATTATAAAGAAACTACGTTTCACGTAGTTAGGGACTCTGAATAGAACGATAGCTTACAAAAATAAAATAAAATAATTTTATTTCAGACTATGTTCATAATAATAATAAGTCAAAATGTCAAATTGCAATTAAATAAATCCAAACAAAATTACATCAAATTCAAACATATTACTATAAAAGCTTACTATCTGCATGTATCTGTCTGTACTTGTTTACATTCGAAAGGTCATTAACTCACTCATCCATCACTCATTCCAGAAACTTAGTGCTTAGAGTGTCTGATTTCGCATTGGGGTGCTTTTTTAAGATTTATAACATGAGAGCTTACTAAGTCCCAAATTATGTGTAGGGTAGCTGACGCTTGTTTGTTACTAAGGTTACCGAACAAGTTTTTTTAAAGATGAAAACAAAAAAAATAGTTTTTTGATAACTTCTACCGCTTTTGACCGTGTCCGGCCCGCTAAGACATGAAGTAAGCTAGGAGAAGAAACTACCTTAAACATTTTTTTTTAAATCCAGGAGTCGGATAAACGCCTGTCCGTTCTACCCCAGCTTAACTACGAGAATAAGATCTACTTGGAGCTGAAGAGCCGCGTGAAGAAGTTCCTGGCGACGGGCGACGTGAGCCCGCAGGCCACTCCGCCGGGGAAGACCACCCCCTCTCCTCCGGGACCAGTTAAGTCCGTGATGAAGAGAAAGTGAACGTGCTGGAACATGCGGACCAGCCTTCACGACGCTTATCAAAGCTGTTTACTCCAGGGTTCGAATAAATTCGATTTTAATAATAAATATCAAAAAATCAGATTTTTGATATATGTCGGATATTTATCCAAGTATAGACCTTATATATCTGCTGAAAATGTTTCATATGAAAGCTTTTTCTAGCTATGCCTTTCCATTATCTTACATATGGCAAAGGTTTCAAAACTTATTCTTAATTCTTTTCTGTAAGGCGGATATAATTCAGTTGTCTAAAATTAGCTTTAGAAGGTTTCATGAAAATGGTGCAGGTTTAATTTTAAATTTAAAAAAAATTACACTGTTTTTAATCAACCCCTTGTCGATTTTATTCAATACTCATCTAACAACAAATTGTTCGGATTACTTTTAGCAATAAGACCGCCATAAAAATGTTTTTTTTTCATGTGAAGAATTCATTATAATCAGTTACTTGATGTGTGGTAAGTTTTTAATTTTCAATTGTAACGTTGCACTTGCAGTGTTTCATTGCTCATACATAACACTGAAAGTCCAAGGTGGCTCAACATTTAAAAAGTGGTGCAAAATACAATTTCATTTTGTCTTCTTCTTAAAATGCTTTTCTCTCTTTCGCAAACAACTCTTATTCGAACTGTATTGTAACGCCTGCTAGTTTTGAGAGAGAAATTTCCCCCGCTTCGAATTTGTTGCCGGTAAATAAACTCTAGGCGTTATAATAGAAAATTTGTGTAGGAGTTGTTTAGGACTTGACGGAAGCCTCTAATGGTGTAAATGAAATATCTTCATATCAGCCAGCACATCGGGCTACCCATTTTTGTTGCAAAATCGCCCTTATTAAAAGCGCATAAGATACCACATTATTTACAGTGACGTGCTGCCCACCGTACATAGTTTTTTTTTCATTCGTTATTATTATTTTAAAAAAGGAAAACAGACAAAACGATCCCAGTTTTTTTTGCCTCTCAAGCAGCAGTAATTGATTTTAATTGATGGCTAAGCTGCTACTCCGTACGGATTTTGGAACAAGTTTATTCAAAATTAACCACTAAAACCACTAGGTACGCATGATCACTATGAATTCAGGCAGGCTTCACATAATCACAGCGCCTGTCACTAGCGTTCGGATTGAATTAATTATAACCGCACGAGTTTATCCACCTTCCGGCGCGCGCGCATGTCGCTCAACAAGGCCCTGGACGCGTCGTGATAGTGAATCACTAATTCAGTCACGTCAAAAATGAATGCTCACTCCAACTCACTACTTCACGTAAAAGTCCACCACTTCACTATAATACTCAGTTATTTAAAGATTTTTACACCGTTAATCGCCTCAAGGTTCCGATCTTCTAGGGAAGTTTAGTTTCAAAGTTCCTTTGCGTATGCCACGCCAGCCTATAGAGCCTCTTCATCTTCCGTTTAGAAGGACCGTGCTGGGAGCTAAGCTAACTCACTAGTCTGCAGAATAAGCAAGCTGTTTAATAGGTGCAGTGGATGGATCGGTGTTCATTCAATGTCCCTGGCCAGGTTCAGGGCCACTATAGCCGTAGCCATTACCTAAAAAGTTTGTTGTGTTTTTTTCTTTTCTTTTATTATTTTAGCTTTTTTGTTATCCTGTTTGTTTTTTTTCTTATATCTTATTTTTGTCAACACTATTTATTCTAATCTAAATTGTTTAAACTTTTATCATAATTTGTAACCTACGTAAGTTATCAAACATGTTGTGTACACCTTTAATTGATAGTGCAATTAGCAACACTTTTTTTTACTGCATGTAAGTCTTTTGTTTGGTGAATTGTAATTATCGTTGGTGTACCTAATAAATAAAATAAAATAAAAGGCTTTTTTCAATCAGAAAAAATTGAAAAACTGTTTTACACAAGATTCAAACCTGGGACCTTCTCGTAGCCACGTAACTTAAGTCAGGCGTCAGGTCAGTATGCTACTAAAATCTTAAAACATATATTTTACGTATGAAATATGAATACTTAGTTAACTAAGTTACTTAAGCACGAAACGTAAGTTTGGACAAGTCCAAACAAGTGAGCTAAATATAGCCCACAGCACAACCGGAACTCGAACCCACGCCCAGGACGATGCTAAGCGTTGATAGAATATTCAATAGGAATGTACGTACAGTCGCCGTCAGATATATTGTAGCAACAAGATGACAAAATTAATATGTCAAAAAGTTATATACCAAGTTACCATTTATATCTGAACATTCATCATTAAAATCTGATATTAAACTTTTAAACATAAAAATAAGCAATTATATCTAAACACTTTAACGTCAAGTGTATGCACATGGTTTGGCCTAAATTATTTGAGCAGTTAATGTCCTTATCACATTGTTTTGATTGTGTACTCGTAACTCAAGTAAAAGTAAAAATTAAATGTAAATTAATCGCGAAATAATTCGTAAAAAGCGTATCATTTCAATAAAGAACACTTTTGAGATACCGATCTGACTAATTAATACACACAAATTTTAAAAAAAATAACGCATTTACATTCAGACACGTTTCCTTCCCAAAACTCGTCAATTTTCGACAAAAACGTCATCATCATCATCAGCCTATACATATACGTCCCAGTGCTGGGCACAGGCCTCACCTCAACTATGAGGTGGTGCGAGCCATGCTCCACCACGCGGGCTCAGTGCGGATTGGTGGAGGGGTGTGTGTAAGGCAAGTGACCAACCTTACTGTCAGAACGTTATTAAGCCGCCCGAGGGCCTCCGACCAGGCTTTACGACTATCTATCGATATTAACCGGGACCAACAGCTTAACGTGCCTTCCAAAGCACGGAGATGCTTGTAAATGGAGGACACTTGTATGGTCAGAATGGTTACCCATCCCAAACATGACCGCGCAGTAGGTTGCTTAACTTTTGATATCACTACCAAAGCGCTGCAACCACTGCGCCACAAGCACCTCGTCAAAAACGTGCGCAACGTGAATTAGAGTAGCCGCCGCGACACAACGCAACGGTCTGCGCAGGCGCCTGCGCGCTGTACCGTGGCCGAGCACATTTGGTAGCGGCAGGGGTGACAGATGGCATTGTAACGGACTTGTTGATAAAAAATATTAGGGTAGAGGATACTGAGTGTTTGTTCGCGCCAATATTGCAAGCCTTTTATAAAAAACTTTTATCTCCCATTTCATACTTTCGTATCCAGCCGTTTTAAAGCAATATTTTTATATCTCTATGTATATATATAAATTCTCGTGTCACAATGTTCGTTCCCCTACTCCTCCGAAACGGCTTGACTGATTCTTATGAAATTTTGTTAGCATTATGAGTAGGTCTGAGAATCGGCCAACATCTATTTTTCATACCCCTTAGTGATAAGGGCAGTCCACCCTTAACATTATATGGCAGAACAACGTTTGCTAGGGTCAGCTAGTTTTGTATAAAGATAGAAGAGGAGCGAAGTCTTTTTTGTTCATGGGCTCTCTGGTGTCATTGTTGGTTAATAGTTACATATTAAAGAAACAAGGTTGTTTTCTATTCGTCGTCTTTCACTTTGATACACCGTTTCGGTCGCTTTCGATGCAAAAAAATCTCTTGTTGGGTTCTTATTTCATTTTAAAAAACTCAGCCCTACGTGCGTAAAATACACTGAAAACAAAATTGAGTGTCGCCGTGAGTCTAAAATTATCTGCAACGGTCGACGATTCCGCGAAATTACGGACGTTCAGCGAGAGAGAATGTAGGTATAGAACGGTGTGTCTACTCTCTACTGCAAATGTTCTATTTATTTATCTAGTCAATGTGTAATGATAATGACTGCCTCGTTAGTGTAGTGGCAAAGTTTCTGCCTAACATCCTGGGTTCGAATCCCAGGTCGAGCCAAAATTGTTTCTGAGATTTTCTGTCATGAATTTCTCAAAAACAGCTCGGAGTCGGGAAGTTGGCGGTGTTACACTCCCGTGCCTCGGAAAGCACGTTAAGCCGTTGGCCCTGCGCCTGATCTCTCTCCGGTCATGTCGGATTGCCGTCTCACCGAACTTTGAGAGTGATGGAACAGTGAGTGCACCTGTATATTGCGCTCACACTTGTGCACGATAATAATCTCCTGCGTAGTTGGCTGATCTCTGTTGAGATTGGCCGCCGTGGTCGAAATCGGCCAGGAGGACTATTACTAGTATCAAATAGTTAATATTGACTTTCAAAAACATTCAATGAAGATTTAGGTTGTTACTGGACAGACATGATCCATTCTCTGCCACATTGTAACTTAACATCAGGTAATATTGTGGCCAAATGTATGGATAGAAAAATAATTTAAAAAGGCTTATCGAGATTCGAGAGATTTTTTCGATGCGTGACGCAATAAGTTTTTCGGGCAATGTTTTTTGCAAGACTATGTTAATAGTGTGTCATTTTTGTTACTTTTTTGACACTAATCCGCTCCTATGATTGCTTTTTATAACTCGTACTTTATGTAATTACAAAACACAACGATCTTATTTGGTCTATGCGAGCAACCTTGCCCAATATAACTCTTCGCTTAGGCTTGAAGGTCACTGAATTCAATAATTTTGGAAACAACATCGATGCACCGATATCTCTATGTATATAAAATTCTCGTGTCACAATGTTTGGTGATGAAACGGCTGGGCGGATACTCGTGAAATTTTGTGAGTACATTGAGTAGGTCTGTGAATCGGCCAACATCTATTTTTCATACCCCTTAGTGATAAGGGTTGTCCTCAATAATATATATGGCAAAACAACGTTTGCCGAGTAAGCTAGTAAATTAATATTATACTTATTTTACAACACTAAAGTTGAACCGACTGAGGTTACAGCCATAATTTTTTGAGTTTTATAACAGCAAGGTTCACTGTACCTTTTGTTTTTTGATGGTTGTCAGATCTTATTACTAAATGGCCAGCTACGAGTACTACCATCTTATCAACGTCAGACGTCCAACTTGAAAGTTTAAAATAAGGTAGCCAGGGCCTCTAGATGGTACTTTTTTACAGAGAAGTAAGTGCTTTTTCACCTTAGCCATAAATACTAATATTTGGGGCGAAGATAGCTACCCCGTTGCTAAAAAAATATGTAAACACATGAAAATCCCCCGTGGGCCGTGCTAATGACTAAATCGGCCGAATTCCGCAACGTTTGTTAGCAACACAAGCGGTAATCGCCACGTAACAGTAGCGGCTTTTTTACAGATAAGTAAGTGCTTTTTCACCTCAGCCATAAAAACATTAACATTTGGGGTGAAGATAGCTACCCCGTTGGTAAAAGAAATATGAAAACAGACATGCAAATAACCCGCAGGCCGTGCTAATGACTAAATCGGCCGAATTCCGCAACGATTGTTAGCAACACAAGCGGTAATCGCCACGTAACAGTAGCGGCTTTTTTACAGATAAGTAAGTGCTTTTTCACCTCAGCCATAAAAACATTAACATTTGGGGTGAAGATAGCTACCCCGTTGGTAAAAGAAATATGAAAACAGACATGCAAATAACCCGCAGGCCGTGCTAATGACTAAATCGGCCGAATTCCGCAACGATTGTTAGCAACACAAGCGGTAATCGCCACGTAACAGTAGCGGCTTCTCTCGTGAAATGCTCTTATTTAACCCTAGTTACGCGGTTCAGATCCGAACGAAATTTAATTTGCCTTGAGTAATTTGGTTTGAAACTTTTTAGTTTAGGGTTAGTATCGTTACAGTGGCTTTGGATTTCTCATGAATGTCATAAATTTGTTACTAATGGCCACTTTTTAAGGTGTCCAGTTAGTGAAACTTAAAATTATTATCACTTATTATATCGTCATCTGGCCACGGTATTTAATTCACGCGTGTCCACATGTTGAAACTTAAATAAAAAACTTTGTTGTTGTAATTTTTCACCAACTGGACACACGGGGTGTCAGTTGCTGAAAACCCCATTTAAAGTAAAGTAACTGTCAGTTTCATTGGTACTAAAATCTATCTGAGGCTTTAGACTTTTCTATGAAAGTGACAGTTATCTAACTTTCAAGACTGAAACCAACTGCTGAGACCAGCACATCAGGTTATCCAATTCCGTTTCAAAAATATCCCAACTTATTGCTTCATAATTAGAAACCACTACATAGCAAAGAGGGTAAGAGGTTAGAGCAAGCAGACAGCCCACTAAGAAATGAATGTTACTTCCTAGTTTTTACATGGTTTACATATGATAAATAAATAAGTTCTTTAATAATATCTACGTTGACATACTTTGCTTAAATAAGAGCCTTTAAACTAATTTTAAACGAAAATTAACCTTTTGTGCGTAAAAACCCAATGACAAGTTTTGAAACATCCTCCTTCTCCGCTATGGAAGGTTTGTCTATTATCTAATTGGTTAAAACTTTGCATTAATTGTTTCAGTGGGGCACTTATAAACATGTTAATAAAATTTAATGGCCGGTAAATGTGCCACATATTGTTACATTGTTCTTCGCTTACGTTTTTACCAAAGTTTGTTTATTAAACTCGACCTCGGTGTGTATGATTATTTTAATAACAAACCACTCACATAAAAATTGGTTAGTATTTCAGGGAAAATTGTGATTGTATAAGTATATGATTAAAAAAATGCATTCAACAAACACTTATTTCAATTGAATCGTCGGGTATTACTGATTTTCATATGGGTGTTACAAAATCGTACAAAATAAATAATATCGTTTTCTACTTATAGATTACTAGCTGTCCCGGCAAACGTTGTTTTGCCATACAAATGTTAAGGGTAGACAACCCTTATCACTAAGGGGTATGAAAAATAGATGTTAGCCGATTCTCAGACCTACTGAATATACTCACAAAATTTCATTAGAATCGGTCAAGCCGTTTCGGAGGAGTATGGGAACAAACATTATGACACGAGAATTTTATATATATAGAGATTTATCTTCTCTAGTTGTGAAATCAAACGCTCAATAATAACTAATACGGTATCTCCAAAGCCCAAGATAAAGCACTTACTGAGATAGTCATAATGAAACTGGTATTTGATTTTCCACACTGATAAAGCCCTTAGGTCTAGTTAGAACAAAACTAATATTATAATGAAAACAATCTCTACCTCTTTTGAGCGATCAGAAACTAGCCAGACAAATCTCTCGAAAAATATCCAAAGAGGTTCACACACTTCACAACCACAAAAAATTCAGACCACAAACACAAAAACACAAGCACTGCTGATGAGTATACAGTTATTCCTTTTTCAAAAGTTTATTACTTTTAAATTGCCGGCCGTGGCACGCGCGTTCGAAATTCGGATCCCGATCGACTAACCGGCCAGTGGCAGAAGCGCGCGCGCCGATATGAATCGCGCCTTTCTTCCTCGTTCAAACCTACCCTTGACTTTTGGTTTCCGTTGTAGTTTAAAAAAAATATAATTGTGAGCGATGAACAAATTAATTATGAATTGGCTGCAGTTCCTGCTATCACTACGTAACTGAAAGAATTTGTAAATTATGTTATTAATTAAGAGCTTTGTGTGCGTTCTATATGGTTCTACTCGTTAATAAAATGAGTTAGTATTTTTTTTTTATTATTTTAACAATTATGGACCAAGAGGAAGGTATGTAACGGCGAAGAAGATATAAAAAAACAATTTTTTCTCGATACCATAGAACAGGGAATAAATAAAGAATTACTTACGAGTAGGTATGCGTAGTGCAGCCTTTTCCAAGAAACTGGCAACTAATTCATTGAACACAAAATAGTTTCCTAGAACATAAAAAAAAAACTGAAATCGATTTATCCACCCAATGAAATGAAATTTTGCGGTTGGTCAGTCCAAATCCAAAAGGAAACCGAAAACACAATGTACCGGAACATGAGCGTGATAATGTCGCTTCGATCGTGACCCAATAAGCAGAGTAGCTAACAATAAGTAGGTATATGAAATGGGCATTGTTTCAAAAACGACCATTACGTCCAAGTGCAGGCATTGACATGGATCTTACAGCCTTTTTCATTTTGCACAATAAAGGATTCGTTTCGGCTTGTTTTTCGCGGTTTATGTTAAATACGTTTCGCGTATTTTTTGTGCAGGGAATAGTAGATTGTATCATGAGGAAGCAAAATAATATTTTTACGGCGAGGACGCTTTTTTGAATCCAGAGCGAAGTGAGGGAGTCTAGAGTAGAGGAGTAGAATCCTGAACGAAGCGAGGGATTCAAAGTACGTCGCCCGAGCCAAAAATATATTTGCGTCCAAATGATACACTCTACTTTTCATCACCCTCTATGAGAAAATAAAAAGCGGCTCCATCACATTTTTTGCGTCGGTTCTTATACTTTCAGGAGTTAATTCCATATCACTGTCACTTGACGAACTCATTTTTATATAATTTATCAAAACCAAGAACTTGAATGTGAAAATTTATGAAAACGCGGGTCGTAGTTCGCGCGTTTTTTCTAAGATGTACCAAATTCAATAAGTGCGAGCAAAAGAATTTTTGGTCGCACTTATTTCAATAAAGAGGACCAAAATCTCATTTCTGCCCGCTGGACAGTCTGTGGCAAAGAGTAGAGTAATAGTACCTATGTCGCTTAGAAGCATCACCTTTGGGCGCACTTAAAGGCGACCAAAATCGTCTTTTTCGAATAGATGGGATGAAAAAGTTTTTACCTATACAACAAGTGCTTGAAAAGAAGAACCTCAAAGCTCAATGGTTACAGACGGCAAGATGACAAAACACATCACTAAAAAATACAATTAAAAACATGCCCTAAATGCCACACTCATATTTTTCTATTACTGGCAAAGCCAAGTCAACAAAGGTTAAAACTAAATCAGATTGAATATCAGAATGTCCAATTTCTAGTTTGACCACATACAGAATTTAAAATAACGGTTATGATGATTCCAATATCCCACCCATTTGTCGCCAGTGATGGATCTATTACAATAGGTCGTCACGCTCCGTGGACACCACGAGTATTGTCGACGTCAGGATGTGACGAAATGCGATCACAATGCGGCACGATATGTATCTCGTTTGGGTAATCGATGATTTGGACGTTTTAATCAAAGGATGGGGTGGTAGGTCGCGGTGGAAGGAACGTCATACACGATCATGAAAGATACAGCAATACTCGTGTGTTACTAGTAATGGGATATGTGAATAGCACCATGTTATGATGACAGAAATGTCGCATTTGGTAATTGGGTTTGTATTTGAGAAAATAGGGAAAAAGTTAGTACAGTGTATGTTCATATATCTACCATGTTCTAACGCAAATAAAGAATTATGAATTATGGTGTCAATCGCTCTGCACTTTCTGATTACAATTTGCATGTGATTTTAGTCGTTCAATTGTTGACTGCAAAGAGATTCACTACAAAGATACTAGTGGGTAGAAAAATTATGCCGGGTTCCAGCCTTGTTACCGTCTTGTAATAAATCTTATCAACCTGTTTTACCTTTAAATAATTATCCCATACAATTTATGGCTATTTATTCCGTTTATGTCGTAGCATTATTCATAATTGTAGAGCGTAATATACATTATTAGTATTATAAAATGTATAATATATAATTTTTGATTCGCGTATCATGGTCTAAAGTATCCATCCATGCCATCTAACTACGGCTACGAGTATTACTGTGAATTGTAGCGTTACGAAACGTAGTTGGTAAACGCAAACAAAGTTGTGTGAGTAACGCAAAGTATCCGGATTGCCGCTAGAGGTCGACAGTAGTGTAAAACTGAACCCAATAACTGAACTGAGTAGGTAGGTTGTATTTAACAATTAACTGTATAGATATAAGTATAATTAGGAAGGTATTGTGTAAAAAAGTAGAAGTGAAATTTAAAAAAAAAACCGGATGCAGCGTCTAAAGATTAGAAAATGGTGTCAGTAAATATTTGTTTGACATGTAAAACTTTTATCATATTACGACGTGCGTACCAAAACATATTAATGCCTACTTAGGAAAAAAAGGACCAAATAAGGTAAAACTAACTTAAGATTACTTTGCTTTTTTGCAAATTTTAGATTTGGCGTGTGTTTTTTATCATCGGTGACTGGTAGTTTTACTTTGATCAATATTTATAGGCCCTACATATAAGTAAACTAGTGGACACGGCAGAAGTTGTCCTGTCCTCTGTTTTCGCAATTTATAAATATTTTCTCATCGTTACACCTTCCCTGGACTTCCACAAATATTTCAAGGCTAAAATTATTGAAATCGGTTCAGCCGTTCTCTAGTTTTAGTGAGACTAACGAACAGCAATTCATTTTTAGATATAAAAAAAGCAATCGATCCACCTGAATTTTCCCATGGGAATGCGTTATTTTCCCGCGGTAAAAAGTAGCCTATGTCCTTTCTCAGGTATCAAAATATCTTCATACCAAATTTCATGTGAATTGGTTGAGCAGTTTAGGCATGATTGAGCAACATACAGACAGACAGAGTTACTTTCGCATTTATAATATTAATATGTATGTACAGTGTTGCTTTTAATTGAAAACAAGAAATGTACCACTTACTTGGACCAGGTTATTCCGTTGGCGACCAGGTAGCAGACGCCGGAGACCACGCCAGCGACGAGCCCCAGGCTCACGCTGGCTGAGAGAGACAGGTTGTCTGGCATCTTGCCTTCATATGTGGCTAAACTCTTTCTACTTTTTTTCCACTTCTTGTGTGCGGGTTAATGACACCCTGAGCTTCACGAAAATCTTTTGGCCTACTATTTTTTGGCAACCTTAGTGTTGTGTGCAGGTTTAATATCAGTCCTAACAGCAAAATCCACACTGTGTTTTTTTTTAATTTGACACCTGGTAAGTTTGGTGTGTCTGTGTCTTCTTTCAATGCTGGCATTCATTAATGTAAAGCATCTGTTTTTTTTTAAATGTGTGTATCAATTTGGCGTGATCTTTTAATCTTTTATGTCCAATTTCCAGTTCGGATTCCAGAGATCCTATAGATCTCGATGTTGGTGTTGTTACCTGAAAAGTTTTACATTTTACATAAGGATATGTCATATAAGAACAAAACTCCGTATGTATAGGTACTGTCACGCAGCTAAATAAATATTTTAAGTAAATCATTAAAGGTTTTTTTTTTCATATTTTCGTCGGCGCCTCTGGCCATATAACGAAGATATCTACAGGTAAAAGAATTTTTAAATCGTTTCGGTAGTTCTACAGACTGAATAGCGCCTACAATAATAAAAAGTTGGAAACAAGCGTTACCTATTTATAATATTTGTCTAGATCTATGTCTATAGATATAGTAATGAGTCTTAACGCTATGTGTTACGACGCCTACTCTAAATAGTTTGTTTGCATGTCTCTATTTTTATCTTATCTATCATCAAAGTTAGTCCCTAATCATACAATACAAACAATTTCATAATGTTTCATGATTTTCATGAAACAATCCTAACTCTCAAGCACTTGTCTTCTTGCTTTATAAACGTGTAATAAAAATAATACGAGCAACAACATACGATAAGGCAGTAAATCCAATCAGTATGAAACAGTTTGTAACCTTTTACAGATGCTTTTTTTCACAAACAGTACTCAACTTTACCAGTTTGGAAAATATTTTTTTTAACATAATAAGACACGTAAAAAGATCCAATCACCATTTTGTAATTAATACTTTATTTCACACTGGATGTTTTATATGTATTTAGAAAGTCTGTAATACACATCGGTACTTAGGTCGTCTCAAAAATTAATGTTTGTTAGTAGGTACTAGTTTTAATTAACCCAACACTTCAATTAGTACCATACACGTTTAAGTAAACAAACCCTGATGTGAGCTACACTGCTTCTTAATTTTATTATTTATTTAAAACATTATTGCACAAGAAATGTACAAAGGGTGGACTTAATGCTAAAAGCATTTTCTGCCAGTCAACCTTAAGGTCATGCAGAGAGAAGGCAATGGGTGTTGCAGTGAAAATTAAATAAGAAAGGTATATTGTGGTTGATAACGAAAAAATAAATAAACAATATATAGATATACGAGTAATATTATAATATACAATAAATGAAAATCAATCAATTAGTCAATATGGATATTACAAATATAATATACATGCATTTATTTACTAAGCAATTTTCTAGCTTTCTTCTTAAACGATAGCTTAGAGTCTGATTTTTTTGAGATCCAGGGGTAGTGAATTCCACAGTCGCGTTGCCGCCACAGTGAAGAACTTTGAGACGTACGATGAGCGATGATGATTACTTTTGTTTTTAATGGGACAACGAACAACTTACTGACTATATTTACACTGTGAACCACATCAATTGAGATAACCTAAGCGCAGACGTAGCATAAAGCGCGCTTCACACAGCGATAAAACGGCAATTTTCCTCACAATGACAAACGGGAATGTTCCCACCCTGGACCACTAGTTGAATCTAGGTCCAACATGTTCTAGAATTCCCTGGGAAAGTCTCGTGAATTGTGAGTTCTTAATTTACTTCTCATGCGCTAGTCGTACTTTGGTGGTGTTGAAAACCAGAGCTTGGTTGAAGAAATGCTATAATGAAATGAAAATTTTATTTGCGTATAACAAAATTAACCACAGTAAATTTTTGCATCCAACGCTGTCTCCAACTTTCAAAGTTTTTTTTTTGTAGAGTAAAGGCTAAAATTAAATACAATAAATGTCTCAACTTTTAAAGTTCATTAGCTATATTAAAAAAAAACCGGTCAAGTGCGAGTTGCGCACCGAGGGTTCCGTACAAACCCGTAGTAAAAGTTCACCCATCACGGGTATTATAGACTTAAGTATTTAATATAAATTTTAATTTAATATCTCAACGCGTTCATGAGATAAGGAGTAGTAACTTTGAAATTTTCAAAATTGTCACAAATATTTTTCAAAACTATATTTTTTTATATGATGAAACTGAAAATTTACGGTTTTTGTAATTTTCCCTATATCTGTGCTATAAGGCGTGACTTCGTACTAAAATTCAAGATTCTAAGTTTACGGGAAGTACCCTGTAGGTTTTGATTCCCGTGCGAGTTTCGAAAATTTGCCGAAATTTGCGGCCTAAATGGCTGTATCTTTTGATTGCGTTGGCTTAGAAGGCTGATTTTTCTACAGCTTCCAGGGACAGTAGATCTAAGTATCATATAGAAATTTCAGTTTACCTCCACGCGTCCCTGATAAAAACGGTCTTGACAGACGGACGGACAACAAAGTGATCTTATAGGGTTCCGTTTTTTTCTTTTGAGGTACGGAACCCTAATAAAGCAATGAGATAACAAATCACATAGTTGGAAACACGTACATTGTTTTATTTTAGTAAATTAAAGGTATTATTTATTTCTAAGACCAGACTTATCATGGAAAAATGGACGCTTCTTCGTAGATAAGTATTTTTTTCGTATTTATTCATATTTATAAATAAATATAATTTAAATATGCATAAGTCATAAAATGGCTCCAAATGTAAACTAGTAATTCGCATAAAAACATTTGTAAGAAATATATATTTGCGGTTGAGGGTTGATAAATTATTTTTTTGTTTAATTTTGTTTTTTTTAATGCGTCCCTGTTCCTTATAACAACAGTATAAAGATCCCTTATGAACAAAGTAAAAAACGCAAAAATATAAAACTAACATAGCCAAAGAATTGCTTGCTACGCTCTACAACGCTCTACAATTTTTTTTATGTTAATAAAAACTGTTTCAAACATCGTTTTGGACAACTTATCCCTTGTTAGAGTAATATAATATAAATAAATAAAAATCGGATTTGTTTGTAATAACATGAGATTAGCTATAAACCCCTATCATGGCCCCAGCCGGATAGTTATATGACATCGCATAGGATAGCGGGTAGATAAAATTGCATGTGACATGGTACCTAGGAAGGATCGTGGTAAAGCCACGGTACTGCCATTAAAAGCTTTTAAAACCGTCTCAAAGCAACTTTAACTAAAGCCTAAGTTTTCTTTCTCTCATCAGCTTATAAGTACACATTAAAAGTTATTATTGAAGCTCTAGAGATAGAGCTTCAATAATAACTTTTAATGCACCCAACAAAAAATAATTCAAAATCATCATACAAAGAAATAGGCACAATTTAGGCGGTTTTATCGCTAAGAGCGGTTTCTTCCAGACAACCTTCGGGTTAAGGATATTTTTATTAACAGGACGGGAGAGTTGGAGAGCAATAGTAATATTAACATGACTATAGGATTATGAAAATTGGCAACAAAAACAAAAAATAAACTATGTATCCAAAGAAATTCATACACATACATACATACAAAACTTATTATATAAACTAAATATAGTCAGTTAGTAGTAAAATTTCTTAATTAGTGCTCAATTTGTGCATTTTCCTTCATAAACTTAGTACACTCTTAGCCTCTGGGGAATACAGATAACTGCATCGTCGAGCTTCGAAACTGAGTTCCTTATGAACTAAGCTACAACTATTGGAAAACTGTCCATGTAGTACGTCCACTGATAGGCGGGTTACCTACGTAGAGTCGAAGGCCGTTAGTGGGAAGCACGTAGTGTCGAAATTATTATTCAGCAACCCCGTAGGGTCCAAAGCCCGTGGAGTCAGATGCCCGTGGGATCGAAAAACTTAATTTTGCCAAGGGCGAAATTTACATACCTACAAAGCCTTTTTGGGTGACCGTATTTGTTGGGAAAGAGGGTTGGACTTAAGGCGTCCTTCAGTAAAAATTTAGTACTCGAGTTACGTAGTTTTTTAGGAAAATAAATTTAATGTTTCTCTCATTCCATACAAAGATTTCATATATGAGATTCTTTTTAATAAAAAGGTCCAATCCTTCTTCCCAAAAAAATGTATTCATCCAAAAAAGGTTTTCTTTGTAAATTTAGCCCTAGACAATTTTTTGTTCCAGCCCACGGGCTTTCGACGCTACGGGGTAGCTGAAAAATAATTCGACACACGTCCTTCGCACCAACGGCCTTTGAATCTACGTAGGTAGCCCCTGATAGGCAGATCAAGAATCCCGATAGATGAGGTGGATGTTCAGTTTTGATCAATCTATGTTCTTTGTACCTAAACTTATAGAAAGTTAAACTTTTAACAACTACCTACGTAAAGATAATTTCCAACATTTAGAAATTCCATCGGACGACAGTTACTTATTATATGCTGTTCTTTCTCTGAGTAAGTTAACTCATGTCATACTAATGTAATAATAATAATAATAGTCCTCCTGGCCGATTTCGACCACGGCGGCCAATCTCAACAGAGCTCAGCCAACTACGCAGGAGATATTATAGTGCACAAGTGTGAGCGCAATACACAGGTGCACTCACTGTCCCATCACTCTCAATTCGGTGAGACTGCCTCGTTGGTGTAGTGGCAAAGTTCTGCCTTACATCCGAGAGGTCCTGGGTTCGAATCCCAGGTCGAGCCAAAATTGTTTCTGAGATTTTCTGTCATGAATTTCTCAAAAACTGCTCATAGTCGGGAAGTTGGCGGTGTTACACCCCCGTGCCTCGGAAGCCACGTTAAGCCGTTGGTCCTGCGCCGGCTCTCTCTCCGCTCATGTCGGATTACTAATTAAATAGTACAGTTTGTGTAGCCGAAGGTATGCCACGTACAGAATGGCTTGTATGATAATACAGTCCATTTAAATGATATTTTTATCTTGTTGCTCATCTTTAAACGAAATAGATACCTAACCAAAACTTGAATCTTCAGTTTCAAATTATTTTGGCGAGTATTCCAAAAGCTAGAACCTTCTCTCACGAAAGCCAAATTAGGAGATAATTAGGTAAGAATCCTATAAGCGCAAAAATGTCATTACCATACTCGCATGCGAAAATGGTTTTCATGGCACCGTGCCAGCGAAATGCGCGAAGACATTATCGTTTAATTAAAACTTATTCAAAGCGTTTGCTCTAGATGTTGGTTAGTGCTTATCTGGGTTTGTCTGTCTGACACACTATTATTGGAACTGAGCCAGACTTGTTGCCTGTTACATTAATTTTGAGGCTCTATTTTTCAGCAGTTGGCTGAAGTTTCGGATGTACCCATCCCTGCCACTCTAACAAGCAAGAGCGTGCGAGGTAATTAGCTGGCTAAACCCGATTTTATTTTAATTTTTTATTATTGAAATCTATACAGAAATTGGCATGATATATAGGTACATACATCTATCTATACAGAAATTGGCATGATGACACCTATCTTAACAATTTTCAAGACCACGGCGTTTAAAAACATAGCCCCTATAAAGTTAATACAACTTATATATTTTCAAAAAGCTGTAGAAGCAAATTTTTAAACACACAAAACTACATAAATTTTCGGTCAATTGGCTCCGATTTCTGATACATGACCGTGACGTCACGTTCTTGTATTCCCATACGAAATCTATGGAGGCAGCAGACCGTATTGACAGATAATAAAAAGTATGTCAACGATTGGTGGTGTCATCGAGCCCATTCAGATAAAACGTTACGGAGAACGGCGTAGGTACTGAAATGTTGAGCTGTTTTAGTCATGTTTTAGTACACAGTATTTTAGTTTTGTTGGATGAGAGCAATCAATGATAATAAGATTTTTTACTTAATAAGTTTTTTTTTAAGACAACTCAGATTTTGCATTGTTTTTTATGAACAATGTCGCCAAAAGTACTAAATTTATCATTTCACATTCAAAATGACTAAAAACTCACTTTATTTCAAAATAGTGAACAAACATAAATCATGGTACAATGGACGGTGCTGGCCAGCAAAAAATGTCACTGAATACTTATAAATAATAGCAATTATACAAAATAATGAGCAAAGACGCAATTATAAAATAAATTAAATTAAAATAAATAGCTTGTTTCTAGCTAGGCTCTTTAAAACAAAAATAATTACGACGACCAATTTCCGTGGGAAATCCGTTGACAATGTCCGAAATGAATTGCCGGCGCGCCAAGGTACCACAGAAGGCATCAACACTTTAGTTCTTTAAGCAACTGTCACTGCCAAGCCTTGAAAGTTCGAAACGCAAGTTATCTTATACTAGTGGATCCGGCAGACGCTGTCCTGTCCGCTGTTTTTGCAATTTATCCATGTATTCTATTATTTATTTATTTATTTTTTATTTATATTCTTTGCAACGAATAAAAAAAAAATATTTTTTTTCATATTCATTCTCATAGTTTACACCATCCCTGGACTTCCACAAATAATTCAAGGCTAAAATTATTGAAATCGGTTCATCCGTTTTCGAGTTTTAGTGGGACTAACGAACAGCAAATCATTTCCATACATAGAAACAATCGGCCTACCTGAATTTTCCCATGGGAATTTTCCCACGGTAAAAAGTAACCTATGTCCTTTCTCGGGTATCAAAATATCTCCATACCAAATTTCATGCAAATTGTTTCAGTAGTTTAGGCCTGATTGAGAACAGACAGGCAGACACAGAGTACTTTCGCATTTATAATATTATTCAGTAATAGTTAGTAATTTCACCCTCAAAGAAAACCTTCCGTCTGACCCGTTTTGGGCTTTAGCTCGAAAAACAAAATTTAAAAAAAAGCTGCTACGTATCTTTGGCAGTGCTATGTCAAAGTTTTTTTTTTTACCGAATAGACCGAGCATTGGGAAACAGAAAATTGGTCCAGAATTAGAGAATCCGCAGATATGACAGGTGTTAGGATCTCACATCCGAGAACAATGCACCACAATGGCTGCAACCTTAGGCAGGGTTTATCATCATAACTCAATGAGCAACACAAATGATTTGCAACTCATCTACCTGGTCAACGAAGCAGGCATTTCATACTGATTGAGACATAATAGTGAAATTAAACGGCCCATGAATAGAATTATAATAATTTATACATATTGACAAGCCTATTCCTATAAAGATTGCGTAGTGAATTTATTTTATGTAATGCATACATTCAGCATAATCATTAATATTTTCTAATCGATTCAATATTTAAATGCTCAAGTAGGGACGAAAATATTTTAAGTTGGTACAATAAATACTTGTCAAAGGAAAACCGGCCAAGGGCGAGTTGGATTCGCCCATTAAGGGTTCCGTAGCAGAAAGTAACATGATATAAAATATTTGATATTTATGACGTAAATTAGATTTTTCGTGTACAAGTACTTGTGAGCCAGGAAAATTAATCAATAAAACAATACTTGTTAGGTCTCAAGTAGAAAACTGTTATAAGCTCATGTAGATGTGCAAACGAAGATGTGCGCGGGCGACATTCGGGCCGTGAGGTTGTTTTTTTAAGACGGAAATTGCACATAAAACTCCAAGTCCGTTATTAGGATTTTCGAAGTACTGTGTGCCAGGTAAATTAATCAATTTTGCCTCTGAAACTACAGTTGAACCACAGATTACTAAATAGTTACTGTTGAACCGCACACTTAGTGTACCTTTTTTTTTAACGTCAAGAAATGCCGATTACGCACCGTACCCCTCCGTCGGGGACCGGAAGGGCGTGTGTGGGACTCCCCCGGATTCGGGTATACCCATTTAAACCTGACGAAGCCCATTGCGTGTAGCTGTGACAGCAGGGGCCGCGGTGTCTTAACAGTCCCGCGACCCTTGCCAGCAGCAACGTCCGCACTATAAGCAGGAGGGCGGATCTCCACGGAGTGGGGTGAGGAGATCTCATCCCACTCCAGACGGCACACTGGCGCCGTCTCTCAGGAGGATCCCTGGTGATTGAACAGAGGTGTCCCCGTCTGTCCGAGGCCCTCCCGACGAGGCGTCGCTAGATCTGGCTCCGTGGCCCGAGCGCACGCCCCGCGGGCGTCGAAGGCGGAGGGCGGCCGGGTCTCTTACCCGATCTCGTTTGGCGGCCTCTTTCTGCGACATCACCATTTCCCAGAACAGGGCCGCCTCCCACGACCCCTCGCCTCCAACCATTTTTGACATGATGGTCGGCAAGCTGACGTCTCCGCCTCCAAGAGCCGCAGTCATGTCAGCCCGCGGCTCCGCCCATGCTGGGCAGTCCACCATTGTGTGCTGCGCCGTGTCTTCGGTGCAGTCACAATGGTGGCATCTCTGGGTCGGCTCCTTTCCGGCAACTACACACAGGTACCTCCCGAAGCATCCATGTCCCGAGAGGATCTGCGTAAGCCGGAAAGTAAGCGACCCGTGCTTCCGCCCAACCCATGTGGAGAGGATGGGATGAATGGCCTCCAATGCCCGGCGTCGGGACTCGGTAGGATGTTGACCGAGTCCTTCAACGAGTCGCCGCCGCCACTCCTCCAGGGCCAGATCGTGGGCCGCCGTTCGCCCAAGACTACAGTGTCGTGTGGAGGCCGGCAGCCCTGGCTCTGTGTGTGCGCTGCTACTCGCCAGTAGACAGAGGACTGAACCCCGGCCTCCAAGTCCCACGAAAGGGACCCGGCGAGAGCGCACGCCAATTCGAAGGAGCTAGTGCGGTATCCCCTGATGGCCCTGATGGCCAAGACCCTTTGCACCTGACGCAAGAGTGCCCGATGGCGATTCTTGAGGGACCCCGACCATATCGGGGCCCCATAGAGGGCCATCGATCGCACCACTCCGAGGTACAGGCGACGACATACTCCGTCACCTCCACCAAGGTTGGGTAGCAGGCGACCCAGGGCGCCCGCTGCTCCTAACAGTCGTGGGGCCAACTATCAAAGTGGGCCAGGAAACCCCACTTGCTGTCCAGCACGACACCGAGGTACTTTAGTGTCGGCCGGACTGGAATGGGGACTCCTCCCACTATAATGCTTGACCCAGAGAGCGGCCCTCGTCGGACACTTAGTGTACCTATATCAACCACATTTAATTTATGAAAAAAATCTGTTACGCCTTAGCGCTCAAGGTCATTCTCAATTGCGACTTTACTCGCCTTAAGTGGTTGTACTCTCAGGTGATTAAAGTATTATCTTCTAGGTCTAAAATCTAGGCGATCGAATACTATTCGTTAACATTGAAACTTCTTTTTTGAATATGAGATTTGATCATGACATACCATGGTTTGTGCAATGTCAAGAGTTGTCAAATCATTTGATTTATTAACTTATTTACAGTATTTATATTTTCTTGGTATTTACCTTCCATTTTAACACAATATTTTTTTAAACAAAGCAGATAATTGCAGCAGTTACAATAATTACTTAGTTAAAATACTAAGAACCACCCGAACAGTACTCTAAAAAGACGCTAGAAGTATCTCACTAATATAAAACTTAACAGAACTTAAGTAACCTGAATTTTTTCTTTGCATTAAGCTTTTTAATTATTCTTATCAGTTTAAATTTTCATTCATCACGAATGAATTCAAGTTCAAATTTGTGCTGACATAAAACGAATGTCCACTTGTCCAGCCTAGGGATGAGTGTGTTTCAGTGCCTATTGGGAATTCAGTGCAATGACTTCACCATGATAGCTGCTGATCAGATGAACACGCAGAGTATCATTGTTTTAAAAGATGGTAAGTTCAATTTGTTGTGTTTTTTTATTACTTACCCAGAGAAATAAGTCGTTCGTGCTCGTAGATGGAGTGATAGTTGTACTTATATGTTGCTGTCGAATGGTTCGGAGGTGTGTTTTACAAAATGGCGGTGCATTTACCTAAACTAAGTTGGCACGTGACCTCAGGATAGGCACATTAACATATTTTTATCTAAATGAGCTACTGGTCGCTTCGTCAGCGACGTATCCAATTGTAACTTTGTCTTGGGCCCCTCTATCACTAATAAAATTGAATAATAATTTAACTCAGATGGCTGTAAATAAATCGCGAAATATTCCGGAAAAGTGTCTCATTTCAATGTCTACTGTTCGCGTAAACCGAAGAAAAAAATATCAGATTGAGTAAACATAAAAACCTGTATAACGTAAAGCCATACTACTTCATTTGCAATGTTTGATTTCCATAACACGGCAATGTTTGTCAGTCGGTTATATCATGAAAATGTAGAACATGTCTTTTAAACACAAAATGTAGGTTGTCAAACAACTAACTTAACACACCTGTGGGGTGAGCACGAACAACTATCGCAACGTATTCGTAGCGTTTACCTATCGTTGACTTGTCAATCTGTATGGGGAAACTGTCAGTTTCTGACGCTTGGAAGACACGAATTCGTTACAATAATGTTCGTGCTTACGTTTGGTCGACGCGAATACATTACGAAAATGCTCGTGCTCTTCCCACTGGGCGTTACCGTTGTGATGCTAGGTACACCACCAACGAGGCAGTCAAAAAGTTTCTGCCTTACATACGAGAGTCCTGGGTTCTAATCCCAGGTCGAGCCAAAATTGTTTCTGAGATTTTCTGTCATGAATTTCTCAAAAACTGCTCGGAGTCGGGAAATTGGCGGTGTGACACCCCCGTGCCTCGGAAAGCACGTTAAGCTGTTGGTCCTGCGCCTGATCTCTCTCCGGTCATGTCGGATTGCCGTCTCACCGAACTTTGAGAGTGATGGAACAGTGAGTGCACCTGTGTATTGCGCACACACTTGTGCACTATAATATCTCCTGCGTAGTTGGCTGATCTCTGTTGAGATTGGCCGCCGTGGACGAAATCGGCCAGGAAGACTATTATTCTAATAAATAGATAAGTAAGTATTCGTGAGTTTAGAAGATTCAATATAAAACTGCGTAACTTACGTAAGAGGAATCTAAAAATATTACGCTCTTGATTTATGATCGTGAATGATGTACAAACTGACTCAATACCACGTTAATTTGTCCACGTTATCTATTTGATAATTTTTACAAACGCAAGGAAAGTCAACATGATGACATTGCGGGTGCCTGGAAGGTCGCAGGCGGTAAGACGAGCATTTCGACCTAGATCCATGTCGCATTGTCACTAATGTATGTTAAGAGATTGCGCTTCAATTTGACGTGCAACTAGGCTTAATGACGGCTTCTGGGTAAGATAAATAATGATTTGATTTCGCGGAACCGCACTAAAATTATTACTCTAGTGCCAAACTTAAAGTATTTAACTAACGAAAAAGGTTTGGTACACTTTAATTCTTATTCTAAATTTGCAGACAGTGAAGTGTGTGTGTGTGTGTGTGTGTGTGTGTGTGTGTGTGTGTAATGTGTGTCTAGACTTCTAGTTAAGGCTATTTCATTTTAATAAATCCGCGTTTTTTCTGCAGACGAGGACAAAATTTCCTTACAGCTCTTTACTCTGAAGGGCCGCAGTGGTGACACCGTTCGTTCATCTCGTAACCAACCAAGGACCTCTACCTCTAAGCATTCAATATTTTGTCCTCTTGGCAGAAGAAGACAGAATCTTTAAAATCTCTGACAAACTACCAATAGGCCTGAACGGTAGCACTGGCGACACTCTGCAGTTCTCTTACGTCGTGTTCAAGCACATTTCTTTCTACCTCCACCTTGAAAAGTTCAATATTTTGTTTTCTTCGCAGACGAAGACAAGATCTTCAAGATCTCCGACAGACTACTGATGGGCTTCAACGGGAGCGCCGGTGACACCCTCCAGTTCTCGCAATTCGTGGCGAAGAACATCCACCTGTACAAGATGAGGAATGGGTACGAGCTCGACACGGCCGCCGCGGTTCACTTCACCAGGAAGAACCTGGCTGACGCTTTAAAGAGTGGGGTAAATAATCCTGATTAACCCATTGGCTCCCATTTGGTCGAATCCAGCTGGCGTAGTAATAGAATATTGAATTGTGTCTGTGATCTTCAGATTTGGCTGGCTTATATTCTGTTGCGGCACGGTATTCGATTACATCGTCTTATGCAGTTATTATATAACACACAAACATTGATGACTCCGTGTTATAGATATCAGAATTAACAGTAGTATGTGTATTTATTTAAGTTTATTTATTATTATATCACCGAGACATACATTCAGTTTTGCCCGGCAATCTTTAGAAGGTCGTCAGCCCATCTTGGTCTTGAATAACCTATGTTGCGCTTTTTATCAGTCTCAAACCTAGAACTTTATTTTTGCCTCTATGCATTATAATGAACGTGTTAGCACAGATTACTAAATGGTGTTAGTTTATTTGAATCATAATTTTGTCACTACTACCAACTTCTTGAAAAAAAACCGTTTTTTAAATTAATTTTTCGAGCAATAGTTAAATGCGAATATTGCCAACAATCTTGACACAACTGCTCATCAGCAAGCAGCTTATTAAATCATACATAAATACTTTCTTTGCTAACGGTGCCACTGTCAGACGCTAGCTGGTAAGTACTTTCGTTTTGGCGTTATAAAACTGCTTCAAAGAGGGTTATAATTAACCAAGCTAATGCTCGCAAACGTTTTCTTGACCCTTGACAAAAAATACATGATTCACACTACTTATTTCGTCGTTAACTATGTGATTAATCGAATGTGTTTTAAGACCCAAAAATAAGACAAATAAACACCTGGCCAAAGAGGCAATAGTTTTAGAAACACTTTCTTGACCTACTGTATGTACCATCCAAGGAATCACTTTTAAAAGTGTTACGGAATAGTAGATTGTATCATGAGGAAGCAAAATAATATTTTTACGGCGAGGGCGCTTTTTTGAATCCAGAGCGAAGTGAGGGATTCTAGAGTAGAATCCCGAGCGTAGCGAGGGATTCTAAAGTAGAATCCTGAACGAAGCGAGGGATTCAAAGTACGTCGCCTGAGCCAAAAATATATTTGCGTCCAAATGATACACTCTACTTTTCATCACCCTCTATGAGAAAATAAAAAGCGGCTCAGTTTTAATAAAATTTAATTATTGAATAATAATAATAATAATTTATCAAAACCAAGAACTTGAATGTGAAAATTTATGAAAACGCGGGCCGTAGTTCGCGCGTTTTTTTTTTTTTTACTCAGTTGCCAGCGGCGGGCGGGGCGATGGTCGACGGACGTGCCGTCTAACCAGCCAGTCTCTTGCGCTCGGCGGGAAACTCTGAGATGTTCCAAATTCAATAAGTGCGAGCAAAAGAATTTTTGGTCGCACTTATTTCAATAAAGAGGACCAAAATCTCATTTCTGCCCGCTGGACAGTCTGTGGCAAAGAGTAGAGTAATAGTACCTATGTCGCTTAGAAGCATCACCTTTGGGCGCACTTAAAGGCGACCAAAATCGTCTTTTTCGAATAGATGGGATGAAAAATTATTATTAAGAAGATCAAAAATGAAAGTTTTTATTTCGTGGCATTTTAAGAAGTTACGGATGTACAATGAAGATACACCCAATTTGATAAGTAAAATCACAAGAATAGGCTAGATGACACCACCAATCGTTGACATACTTTTTATTATCTGTCAAAACGGTCTGCCTCCATAGATTTTGTATAGGAATACAAGAACGTGTCGTCACGGTCGTGTATCAGAAATCGGAGTCAATTGGCCGAATATTTATTGGGTTTTGTGTGTTTAAAAATTGGTTTCTACAGCTTTTTGGGAATATACTGGTTGTATTAACTTCATAGGGGCTCCATGTTTTTTAAACGCCATGGTCTTGAACATATTTAAGATAGGTGTCATCATTTTTAAAACTCAAAACAACTACATTAATCCTTAAATATATAATGATACCCACCACAGCTTCCATTCCAAATTAGTTTGGTAATAGCTCTTTTTACTTTTACAAACTTTGTTAAGAGCAGCCACCGTTGACAGAGCCACAATACCACTTAGCGCGAGTAATGAATGATGATGAAGTGGATCCACTCGTGCGCATCCACCGTGACGTGACGCGGCGCTTGAGATCGGCCACCACCAGTGGCCAGGCTTGTTACCAAAAGTATACTGTTTAGGTGTATGTACTGTAAGCGAATCGGAAATCGAGTCAAAGCGTTACAGCACTACTGAGGTACGGGCAAACCTCACCTGTCGCGGACAGTCAGGATTCTTAGTTAGACTCAAATTATTTTGGTAAAAGATCCAGACAATGGATTCTACCTACTTTACATAACGAAGCTGTAACGAAATATATCAAATGATATGTTGTCCAAAAATCACTTAAAATCTAAACTAAAGAAACACTATCTGTCCTTTTGTCCCTAAGATTGTAGTAAAAACTGTAAATGTTAAATAATATAAGTTACCTACATTTATAATATCAGCGGATTAGATAAGTGTTTCATGTTACATTTAAATCAAAAGAGGAGCACGAGAACGTCTGCCGACAAACTTTTCACCAGTTTGGCAGTATAGCATTAGGTAAAATAATGTAATTTACTAATGTATAAATAAATAAAAATAAAATAGTCTTAAGACAGATCGCAAGGACGCTATTGCGCGTTTTAGTTTTTTGCGTGTAATAGGCTTGTTTCCACTATGAAAGAAGTATTCAAAAACTGATTTTCTCTAAAATAATTCATAATTTCAGATGCCTTTACACTAATATTTTTCTGCAGTTCGTATTATTTGATTTTTAATTGGAATTCAAATGATTATTAGTCACTCAGTCGGCATTGCACGCGATGACGTCAAAGTGTGTTATTCCCATACAAGCTCTATGAAGAAAAGCGTTTTGACAGTTGATAAAAAGTACGTCAACGATTGGTGGTGTCAACTACCGTATTCTATTAAATAAACGAGGAGTAAACTGTCATTTGAAATATAAGTGTTTTCATTCTTAAAAGTATCTATCGTAAGAGTTTTTGATCAAGGAGGTTTTCTAAGATTATCGTTACATTTAGTATAGAGATACAAATCGGTCGACGATCGGTTGGGGGCCTCTTATTTTTGAACTCGGCAGAAAAGAAAGGTGTATCTTATTAGTTATTATTACGCACGTATGCTTTGACCTACTTATAATCTGTAAAAATGACAAGAAAATTGTTGAATTGTTTAATATAAAATGCAAAAATTAATTTGTCCAATCCTAAGTTAGGCAGTTATTGCCTGAACAATAAATCAAAATTAAAAGAATGTTTGTTGACTAGTAAGAACGAGTTATTGAGTGAAGATAGTTGATTTGGATCTCTCATTCGATTATTCAATCACTTCGTTTGTTCCTGTCATAGGCGTCGGATCTATACTAGCTTCCTAGTGAAAAAGATAATTAGAAGAATAAACTTTTATTTCCGTAACTTCAATCTTGTGTTTTACCTTGGTTCATAACCCTATTTCCATAGGTTATGGGCCCAGGCTCGGTTAAATTCCATGTAAAATCATAAAAGTGAAGATAAAAGTGCCGAGTTTTTTTTTAAGTCTACCGCCGTTATTTTTTGTTTTCTCTCGCGAGTGATACTTCGTTACAATGGATCAAATAAAGGCGAAACGCAATATAAAACAGTTTAATGGCGAGAAGTACAGTGTCTGGAAATTTCGTATGCGTGCTTTGTTAAGTGAAATGGACGTTCTAAAAGCCATTGACGAAGCTCAAAATGTTGAAGACAGTGATTGGGAGAAAAATAATCGGATCGCAAAAGGCGTTATAGTCGAGTATTTGGCTGATTCATTCCTGGGGTTTGCTAAAGAAAATGACACAGCAAGACAAATATTTCAAAATCTAGATGCCCTCTATGAACGAAAAAGTTGCGCAAGTCAATTAGCTTTACGTAAAAGGCTACTTACTCTGAAGCTAAAAAGTGATATGTGTTTGGTGAAACATTTTGCTGTTTTCGATGACCTCATTACGGAATTATCGGCGGCCGGGGCAAATTTGAATGAAATGGACAAGGTTTCTCATTTATTATTAACATTACCTTCAAGTTACGACGGAGTTGTTACTGCGATCGAGACATTATCGGAAGATAATTTAACATTGGCTTTCGTTAAAACGCGGCTGTTGGATCATGAAGTGAAGATGAGGAATGAAAACAATGATACAAGCGCCAAGGTACTGCAGGTTGAAACGAGAACGGAAAATTATAATAAAAGAAGAAAAATAGAAAACACGAAAAAATATAATAATCAGAAGAATAACTTTACGAGCAACTATAATCAGAAAAACAACAGAAACTTCTCACAAAAGAAAACAAATTACTCGAAGTGTCATCATTGTGGGCGGCGTGGACACATGAAGAAGGATTGTTATTATTTCAAACGCATGAATCAAGAAAGTAGCTCTGGACAAGACCATAGGATGAGGACTGTACAAACAGTTGAGCTCACTCCGCAAGCTGAAGCTTCGACATCTGATGGGTTTTCAGGCTTTGCATTTATGACCGGAGATTACCAAAAAGAAGACGTTCTTGATAACAAGATTACCTTTATATTGGACTCCGGCGCATCAGACCATCTCACAAACAGGGAAGATCTGCTCTTTGATTTTTCTGTTTTAGATCCCCCGCTTAAAATTTCTGTTGCTAAACATGGCGAATTTATTTCAGCGACAAAAAGAGGAAAGATGAAAGTTACCAGCAACGTGGGCATTCAAGGTGTTCTGGAGGACGTACTTTTCTGTCGAGAGGTACCGTACAATCTGCTGTCCGTGTCTAGAATGCAGAAGGCTGGATCAACAGTAATTTTCAACCAACGGGGTGCCCAGGTATGCAAGGATGGAAAAACGCTAATGGAAGGCAGGTCAGTGAACAATCTAATTGCTTTGGATTTTGTAGTATGTGTTAATCGCCCTTTTTCCCAAATATGCGAAAGTGTTAAAAACAGTTATGATTTATGGCATCAACGTTTAGGTCATATAAGCAAAAATAAATTTATTGAACTGAAAAGTAAGAACATGCTCAGTGACACAAACCAAATTGAAAACGTGTTACCAAATGACAATTTATGTGAAGCATGCATAAATGGGAAACAGTCGCGACTTCCTTTTAATCAGGCTAAAGATAAAGATTATATTAAACGACCATTCTTTATTGTACATTCGGATGTTTGTGGCCCTATCACACCTCCAACTGTAGATAATAAAAATTATTTTGTTTTGTTTGTCGATCAATACACTCATTACTGTGTCGTTTATTTACTTACGCATAAATCGGATGTATTTGCGGCTTTTAAAGATTATGTGGCAAAATGTGAGGCAAGGTTTAATTACAAATTGGTTCATTTATATTCAGATAATGGTGGGGAGTATTTGTCGAATGAAATGAAGGAGTATTGTGTTGAAAAGGGAATAACTTATCATTTGACTGTTCCGCGAACCCCACAACAAAATGGTGTATCCGAACGTATGGTTAGGACGATAACTGAGAAAGCTCGTTCCATGATGAGCGGTGCTAAACTTGACAAGGTTTTTTGGGGCGAGGCCGTTTTAACTGCCGTCAATTTAATAAATATGACACCTACGCGAGCCCTTAAACGATCTCAAACACCATACGAACTGTGGCACAATAAAAAACCTCAAATCAAATACCTAAAGGTTTTCGGTTCTACCGTCTATGTGCATGATAAAACCAATAAAACAAAATTTGATGATAAATCGTGGAAAGGCATATTGGTAGGCTATGAACCAAACGGTTACAAAGTTTGGAACCCTAAATGCGAAAAATATGTTACTGTCAGGGATGTTATCGTGGACGAGACAAACTTTCTGCAGTCCAGGCCTGTTTTAAAGCCTGAAGAGAATAGTTGCATAAATTCTCATGACGAAACTGATAATAGAGACGGAAGGTCTAAATCAGTGTCAATTAAGTCTCGCTGTCCCGACAGTAATAAATCAGATGGTAACTCGAAATCTGATGGGCCTCCTAGCAAAATTCGCAAAATAACCAGTGATGTATCTGACCCACAACAAAGTGAACCTCAGTGTTCTCTTGATATGCCGTCTATAGTAAATAATCAAGATTTAAATGTAAATAACCAAGACACAGATGTAAATAATCAACTTAGGAGGAGTGATAGGTTAAAAGGTCGTCCCCCTATATCTTATAATGAGAGTGATGATGATTATTTGATGTGTGTTTAATCTGTTTTATGCAATGCTCCTTCTTCTTATGAAGAAATTAAAACCCGACCTGATAGGCTTAAATGGGAAGCGGCAATAAAAGATGAATTAAAATCACTTTCTATAAATAATACTTGGTCGTTGGTTCCGCGACCGGAAGGTAGAAATATTGTCGATTGTAAATGGATTTTTTCGATTAAAAATGATGAATTTGGGAAACCTTGTCGCTTTAAGGCACGTTTGGTTGCCAGAGGCTTTAGTCAAGAATATCTTACAGACTATAATGAAACGTTCGCACCTGTAGCCAGAATTTCAAGTTTTCGTTTTATTATTTGCTTTGCCAATCAGTATAATTTATTAGTTCATCATATGGACGTGAAAACTGCTTTTTTAAATGGAAAATTGCGCGAAGAAATATACATGAAGGTGCCTGAAGGTATTCTACACAAAGACAACTATGTGTGTAAATTGAACAAGGCCTTATATGGGCTGAAACAAGCAGCCCGGTGCTGGTTTGAACTTTTTGAACAATCTCTTAGGGAAAAAGGTTTCCAAAATTCATCAGTTGATAGATGTATATATATGCTGGATAAAGGTCATGTAAATAAAAATATATACGTTGTACTGTACGTTGATGATCTAGTAATTGCGTGTGCTGATAGTCAAACAATGAATAATTTTAAAAGTTATTTAATGAGTAAGTTTGAAATGACTGATTTAAAAGACATAAAATTATTTCTCGGTATAAGAGTTACTAGATGTAACGACATGATTTCGCTCGATCAAAGTGCATATATTAAATCAGTTTTACATAAATTTAAAATGTACGATTGTAATTCCGTAAGCACCCCTTTAGAAACAAAACCTAACTATGAAGCTCTAAATGAAGAAGAAATGTACGATGCACCATGTAGAAATGTGTTAGGGTGTTTAATGTACATAATGTTGTGTACTCGACCGGACTTAAGTACAAGTGTAAATATTTTGAGTAGATTTACAAATAAAAACAATAAAGAGCTTTGGCAATGCCTTAAACGGGTACTTAGGTACTTAAAGGGTACAATCGATTTGAAATTAGTGTACAAACAATGTGATTTTACCAATATCTTATGTGGGTATGTAGACTCTGATTGGGGTGGCAGCGATACTAGGGATAGAAAGAGTACGACTGGATATTTATTCAAATTATTCGACCAGTGTACTATTACTTGGAGTACAAAGAGGAAAACGTCAGTAGCAGCCTCCTCCACAGAGGCCGAATACATGGCGTTATATGAAGCTGTTCGGGAAGCTTTGTGGCTTAAGTCTCTAGCGGTCAGTATTGGAGTAAATATCTCGGATCCTATAATTATTTTTGAAGACAACAATGGTTGTATAAGTATTGCTAATAACCCAACCAATCATAAGAGGTCAAAACACATTGACATCAAGTACCATTTTTCCCGAGAGCAAATCGAGAATAATGTAATTCAATTAAGTTATATTCCCACAGGTAAACAACTGGCAGATATAATGACCAAACCATTACCAGCAATGTCTTTTAATGAGTTCAGAAGTAAAATAGGTTTACAGTAATGTATTATATTTGATTTTCTGTACTTTGATTATTAAATTGATAGTATACAATACTAGTAATTAAGTCAAGTGGTTTGGTAAGGTTTTACTGGGGTTTTCCTTACCCATGCAACAAATGTTGGACCATTTTTAGGGTTCCGTACCTCAAAAGGAAAAAACGGAACCCTTATAGGATCACTTTGTTGTCCGTCTGTCCGTCCGTCCGTCTGTCAAGACCCTTTTTCTCAGGAACGCGTGGAGGTATGAAGCTGAAATTTATATCAATTACTCAGGTCTACTGTCCCTTGAAGCTGTGAAAAAATCAAACTTCTAAGCCAACGCAATCAAAAGATACAGCCGTTTATGCCGCAAATTTTCGACACTTGCAAGGGAATCAAAACCTACAGGGTGCTTCCCGTGAACTCAGAACCTTGAAATTTGGTACGAAGCAACGTCTTATAGCATAGATAAAGGAAAAATTACGAAAACCATAAATTTTTAGTTGCATCACATAATATATTTTTTTTTAATAATTTTAAACTTACTACCCATTTCCTCATAAACGCGTAGAGGTATTAAATTGAAATTCATACCAAATACTCAGGTCTATAATACCTTTAAGCTGTAACAAAATCAAACTTCTATGTCAACGCAATTAAAAGAAACAGCAATTTAAGCTGCATATTTTGAAACTCGCAAGTACTCGCAAGGGAATCAAAACCTAAAGGGTACTTCCAGTCGACCTAGAATCTTGAAATTTGGCATGAAGCAACGTTTTATAGCACACATAAAGGAAAAATTCCGAAAACCTTAAATTTTTAGTTACATTACAAAATATATATTTTTAATAAATATAAACTTATTACTTTTTTCCTCATGAACGCGTAGAGCAATCAAGTTGAAATTCATATCAAATACTTAGATCTAATTGCCTTTAACCCGTGAAAAAAAAAAAATTCTAAGTCAACGCAAAAACGCAAAAGTACAACCATTGATACCGCATATTTTGAAACTCGCAACTACACGCAAGGGAATTAAAACCTAAAGACCACTTCCCGTTGACAGAGAATCTCGAAATTTGGTAAGAAGCAATAGCTTACAGCACAGGTAACAGAAAAATTCCGAAAAGCTTAAAATTTTAAGTAGTTATACCACCAAAAAAATTGTGATTGTAAACATAATTGTAGTTACAGCAATGACCGCGAGTTATTATACTATGTATGGGGAGGGCAACATTTTTCAAACGGCAAAGACGACCTCACTCATCGTCATTCAATCCCGAGCTGCAAGGCTAGTATAAGTGTTTCAGTTATATTATAGATAAATGATATGTGTTAATATAAAATAAAGGATTACTTAAACGATAAAGAGATCTTTGTCTTAAATTTATGCTCCTCCATCTTTCCCCATTGTAATGTTATGAATTTCATTTTGCAATAAAAATACCATAGTTATGACTCGATTGTCGTAATGAACGAACTTTGTAAACCTTGCAGGTTTGTACGGAACCCTCGGTGCGCGAGTCCGACTCGCACTTGGCCGGTTTTTTGTATTTCTCCCCAGCCATCACTGGGAAGTTATATATGATCCGTTTAGTTACATTATATGATTTGTTTTTTTATGTAAATTAGATTACTGATTAATTTTTGAGGGGGCGTGTTGAATTGTTTAATATAAAATGCAAAAATTAATTTGTCCAATCCTAAGTTAGGCAGTTATTGCCTGAACAATAAATCAAAATTAAAAGAATGTTTGTTGACTAGTAAGAACGAGTTATTGAGTGAAGATAGTTGATTTGGATCTCTCATTCGATTATTCAATCACTTCGTTTGTTCCTGTCATAGGCGTCGGATCTATACTAGCTTCCTAGTGAAAAAGATAATTAGAAGAATAAACTTTTATTTCCGTAACTTCAATCTTGTGTTTTACCTTGGTTCATAACCCTATTTCCATAAAAATATCAAATACCAATGTTTTTAAACTTTTTTGTGCAATTTAGATGGTCTCTGGTACAGAGAAGTTCTACTCGTAGATTGGAGTGTCCACCGACAAAATTTACTGATAATCTAATAATGATCAGTCTAGATAAAAAGGACCAATTTGAATATAAGCTGCTGAAAACCAATCGACCTGGAAGTCTTTAAGAGATGCCAATGTTCAGCAGTTGATGGCTTGCGGCACAAGATTTTTTTTTAATAACGCGCAAGCATTTTAAGGGGATGTCCCTGGATTCCTTGCACTAATGTCCACTTCCCTATTGCCTTCAGAACCCCTGCATGGTCAACATGCTGATAGCTGGACATGACGACAAAAATGGTGGAATGTTGTACAGCATGGACTTCTTAGCCGCTTGTATAAAAGTGCCTTTCGCGTGTCATGGCTGCGCAGGACTCTTCAGCCTCAGCATCTTGGATAGATATTACAAGCCCAGTAAGTGATGTTTACTGTAAGCCACATAAAGGTTGTTGCACATTTACCTGCACGGATCCAACCCAGTACTTAACTTGCCATTCAAGTTAAAGCATTAAGCTGTGAGTCGTACAATATATTTTTGACAATATGTATATGAAAAATTCAACGGATTTGACACTCCGTAAAATATGCGACGACCATAACACTCTTACGCTTCCTGTCTCGCCTGATCGCCTTGAAAGGCAACCTTCCTCAATCCGGGGTAAGCTCGATGATTTAGAAGCGTTAGTTTAGTTTGCTTCAAGAAGAAGCTAGTCGGCTCACAGACAGACGGCCGCCGCAGTATTTTAACAATGAAATATCTAATTTTGCACGGCTTGAAAGATTACAATCCCAATTGCCGAGCACCTATCAGAACTCCCATTAGTCAGTATAAGTTATATGGAAGACAAGTTTGAGACTTGATCTCCATAAAGCCCTTAAAATTTTACGAAGATCATCATCATCATCATCATCATCATCATCAGCCTATATACGTCCTACTGCTGGGCACAGGCCTCACCTCAACTATGAGGTAGTGCGAGTCATACTCCACCACGCGGGCTCAGTGCGGATTGGTGGAGGGGTGTGTGTGAGGTAAGTGACCAACCTTACTTGACAGTAATTAAGCCGCCCGAGGGCCTCCGACCAGGCTTAACGACTAATATCTATCGATATTAATCGGGACCAACAGCTTAACGTGCCGTCCGAAGCACGATGATGCTTGTAAATAGACGTCACTTTTATGGTCAGAATTGTCACCCATCCCAATCATGACTGCGCCGTAGGTTGCTTAACTTTTGGTATCACAATCAAAGCGCTGCAACCACTGCGCCACAAGCACCTCTTTACGAAGATATTTTATATTTTTTGGATTATTCTCCTTTTGAAAGACTTCCACTCAGAACACATTTATCCACAGCGCTAACAGAGCCAGAAGCTTACGAAGTCCTAAAGATGTGCGTCCGCGAGATCCACAAGAGGCTGTTCCTCAACCTCCCCAACTTCTCCGTGAAGGTGGTGTCAGCTCAGGGCGTGAAGAGTATGCCAGTAATCAACCCTGCCACACTTGTTGTCGACCAGTGAAATACCTCTAAGAAAAAGCCGCAAATTTCTACTGGATAGATAGATTAACCACTATTGTACAAAACAAAACAAAATTCCAGACAAGTTTAACAGAGAAAGATGTACAATTTAGGCGGTTTAACCACCTGGAGAGATCTCTTACAGACAACCTTCGGTTAAAGGAACATTTAATTACTAGGTTTGATATCATCATTGAAGTGTATGTCATATTATGGAAGTGCATGCGACTTTTCTGGGAATCACAATAGCATCTCATTTTATGTTTGTAAATGCGCGTGACTGATCATTTATCCTAGCTAAAGTAAACTTGTAATCTTAATTGAAGCATAGGTTTTGAAAAGAAGTGTAATACGAGTATTTACCTACCTGTCATAATTTTCATTTCAGGAAGTTACGAAGATATTTCCATGAATTAACTATTTTGAGAACTTGTTTATCTTATTGTTTTTCACGTTTTGTTTATGTTTAATTATATTTTACACTAATAAACAGTTAGATTTTGTTTACTAAACACCTTTCACTTGATAAAGGTTTGTAAATTTTCATTGTATGCACCCTGAATATACCTCAGTTCTGTTTTCATTTTAGATGAGAGGCTGAAATGCATAACAGACTAGGTAATTCATAAACTGTGAAATATCTCAAACTAACTTTAATGTGAGTACACTGTACCTACCTACTGTTCCGATATTTATAGCACAGATATAATAATACCCTGTCTTTTAGGTAAGTATGTTTATTTCGATTCTTTAAGTAATATTTCTTCCTTTCTTTCCATTGCTTTCTTTCTGTGAAACCTTGAGGTTGACTGGCTGAAAATGCTTTTAGAATTAAGTCCACCCTTTGTACATTTCTTGTGCAATGAAGTTTTTAAATAAATATATAATATATCATAGATACTAGGTTCTTTAAACAATGATTGCAACTAATTCAACAAATTTCGGCATTCGGTGCGATTCCAGTAAAAAAAATATATCAAGAGCTACATTAAATACATATTTATCTGCGAGAAATTATTAGAAAGTAGGTGTTACATCTAATGAATGGGCGGAAAATACGTATCTAATCAGTGGTATAGTAAGGCTAGGCCTGTTAATTAACATAAACATAAGTGTTACATTACGAGCCAATGAAGCCTCCATGCGGAAATCAATACTAATACTCGTAAGTTTGCATTTCTCTTCAATAGACCTCTGAAACTCATTTCCATTTCGAGTTTCTAGATACTCTGACCGTAACATTGTAGTATGCCTACTACCTACTACACCTTGTGAGTGAATTGGGATGATGACACCTATCTTAAATATTGTCAAGAACATGGTGTTTAAAAAACATAGCCCCTATGAAGTTAATACAACCAATATATTTCAAAAAAGCTGTAGAAACCAATTTTTAAACACACAAAACCCAATAAATATTCGGTCAATTGACTCCGATATCTGACACATGACCGTGACGTTACAATTATTTATTACCATACAAAATCTATGGAGGCAGTCCGTTTTGACAGATAATAAAAAGTATGTCAACGATTGGTGGTGTCGTCTAGCCAATTAATATTCTCTGCACACTGATTGTACGTAGCCTATGAGTAGTGTAGAAAGAGAGGTAAACCCTCGAGGAAACCAAACAAAAAATAAAATAAAAAAATACTCGAAATGAGGCAGATGTTTTCAGGACTTAACCAGTCAGGAAAACATCTGCCTCATTTCGAGTTTTTTTTTATTGTTTAGCTAATGAGCTTCAACGACTGGCCGGATTTTGCCTAGCCATGGCTAATAATCACTTTGTATAAGTTATCTTTCGAATAAATAAATACCGCACTGTAATCGGTCCATCCCTTCAGGTATTAGGATACAGACACACACAAACAGAATAGGTGTTAAACTTTAACACTTCTCTTTTTAATACCTTCTTACTACCTATTAAACTGGTAAGGTAGTCTGATAACATTGATCGAAAAATAATTAATTGTTGTGCTCTTTTTTGAAGGAGAAAAGGCTTTACCCAGGCCACTTACAGACCTAGCTACCAAAACTATCTAAGAATGGGTTTATCTTCTTGCAGGTACCCTAGGACTCCTCTATGTATATAAGTATGCATGTATCTATTTTACTAACCTGTGTAAGTACTTACGTAGGTACCTACTCAATGGTCTAATGAAAAGTAATAGATGCGGAACCAAAATGCACAGAGCCAGGCAGGTTTGCGTTTCACTCGACGCTGCTAACGCATTTCCATAGCCCTTTAGGTACGATTGCGTAATGGACTCGTTTTTAGCTCAAAAGGATTGGTTACCTGTGACTTGGTTTTCCGTATGAATGATAGAGATATAATACGTACGGTTACGGGAACCGTTCCTTGATTTACTCTGTTAGTGACTAAGAATGTAATGAAAACACTATATCCAGCTTGGGAAGATAAAATAAGGAAACAACAAAGTGCCATTCTCAGAGTTTCAAAAACTCTGAGAATGGCAATGATTGCTTGCAAGTCAATTTAAAAACTGAATGCTATTATTTTTTTTAGCTACGGTTTTTAAACCTTCAACGCTCCTATGATAAAGACTAAGAAACTAAGTTAATAGGCACATAAATCGAAACAGGCCCGCATCTCAATTTAGTTTTTAATCAAAACATGTTATAAACAAAACGCAAAAAAGTCAAAAGGTTCTTCAAGTACCTAATACAAAATTGTTTTGCGCTTAGAAATATTATTGACATTTACACATATATAAAACAAAACCTTGTACTTCTAGGTGGTAAGTGGTACCTTCATGACCCTTGAAAGGTCTTCGTAATCAACCTGAGTGTAGGTAATCATGATAACGTTATTATTTCACGTAATAGAACAGTGCATAGCTGGGTAGCTGGGTATACGCAAAGAAGGTTAATTATTTTCCTGCAACGTGTTTAAAATATTTATTTTGATGACCACTTTGGTGTAATAGTCAAGAAGTTGATTATTAACCAGGAGGTCGCGAGTTTGATCCCCGCACTGTAGAAACATTTGTGTGCATGAACATGTCTGTTTGTACTGGTCTGGGTATTATATGTATTTATTTAAGTTTGTTTGTAATACCTCTGTTGATTCTGACATCTGTAACACATGTGCTTTAGCTAGGTACTAACCACGGAGTCAGACCAATGTATGTGATGTAGTTGTGTATTTATTTATTGATATTGGCAGCTCCTTCGCATATCATTTTTAAGGTACCATACCCAAAAGGTTAAAAACGGCACTTGAGGCTCTGCTGTTTTTACAACAAGAATTGTAATTTTTTATCTCATATAGAGTTCGCAACGTAAACTACCTTCTGCTATTGATTCCATCTTCGCCAAACTAACGAAACACGAGTCAAGGTGATACTGTAAGGTAATTAAGGACAGGTTACCCATTTTTGTTGCAATATCGCCCGTATGGCAACGGGTATCAGATGCCGCTGTGCTTACCTTGATGTTCTGTGTTTGCATTAGGTTTTACTACACAACACACATGACACAACACAAGAGCAAACAAACGTCAAGGCGTCCCATGCGCAGCGATAACGCAGGACTCACGACACATTATCGCTAATGTGTATGTACTAGGTACTTACAGTATAGGCTACAGAAGAAACGACAGAATTCGTAGAACAAAGTAGTAAGGTCTAAATTTCAACGTACCTGACGAAGTTTTTTTATCGCGATTGTACCCACGTATGTAACGCGTAAGTTGACTTAATTCAAAGAAAAACCCCTAAGAATCATGAAGTTTTCATTTGGCACTAGAAAAACAGCTGAATATCTAAAAAAAACAATTGATTATATCAATTGTTGCAGACTTTTCTAGATCCTTTACAAATAAAATCTTCAGACATATTCTAGTCTAATAAACCAATCGCTAAGCTACTTAATTTGATCATCATCTTCATCATATAAGTAAGCCTTTCGACGCCCACTGCTGAGCATAAGCCTCCGCCAAGGATTTCGTGTTGTGCTCTGCAGCCACGCTACCGTATATTTTTTAATATTGATATAACCCATTTTTACGTACAGCTAACGAACATGACGTACATGTATTATTTGTGAATGTACGACTTTTAATTAGAAAGATAAAATTAAATTAATATGGCGTTGCTGCAGAGAATTCTCTATAGCCACGCCACCTGTAATCAATATTTGTAGATACAATTTCAGCTATTTCTCTGAAGGTATATAATGTACGAACGCTGTGTATTGTGTACAAATGATAAGTATGAATAAATATGGTTATTCTAATGCTGAATTCTAAACTCGCAAATTTCCCCTTATACAGGGTGAATACGAAATCATACTTCCTTTAAACGACATGATCAGCTGCTTATAACTCAGCTGCTTTTTGCTAAAGACCTTATGAACTTATCAAAAAGATTTTGATAAGTTCAAAAGGCCTTTAGCAAAAAGCCTGTCGGCAAGTGTTTACAGAAATGAGTAAGAAACAACTGAAATCACTTTTATTGCCTTGGCTTAAGGCAATAAAAGTGATTTCAAAAGGTCTGAAGACTGTTTTGATTGTTATCTTGAATCTGTTACGTCGACTGATACGAGTGAGTTTGCGCGTGACCCCCGCTTCTCGGCCTGACAAACGCTCGAGTGCATTGAACTCCAAGGTCATTGAAGAGGGAAGCGGCCACTGCGCTTGATGAATTGAGAATAATTTTGAATTAGTTTGGTAATTATTAATTATTTTTTTGTCTTTTTTCTCAATAAATGATATGATATGATTAAGTAAGCACTTTTCTCTATTGCGATCTTAAATTGATTTTTAATCTTTCGATTCCTGATCGGAAAATGACCCTTGCAGAATCGTTCTATATAAGCAGCTGATAATGTCGTTTAAAGGAATTACACGATTTCGTATTCACCCTGTATTATTTTAGCTATTACTTCAGATTACCAGGAAAATAAAAACAAAATAAATTTGCTTACCAAAATATTTTTATACCTAAGACTAAGTACCATGTAAAAAACTATTTATAACTATTGGATCCTAAAAGTGACATAAACATATTATTATGAAATATAAATATCAGACACACATTCATTGATCTGACTCCAATTACTTAGCTTAGGCGCTTGTGTTATGGAAATCAGAACCAACGGAGGTACCATAACACCCAGACCCGAGCCAACGTAGAAAAGTTCGTTTCCCACATTGACCCGACCGGGAATCGAACCCGGGACTTATATAAAGTTTACTTTATTTTACATGGTACTTAGTCTTAGGGTATAAAAATATTTTGGTGAGCACTTAAAATGTTATAATAAATAACTTACATTAATGAAATTTGTTTTGTTTTTATTTTCCTGTTAATCTGAAGTAATAGCTAAAATAATACAGGGTGAATACGAAATCGTGTAATTCCTTTAAACGACATTATCAGCTGCTTATATAGAACGATTCTGCAAGGGTCATTTTCCGATCAGGAATCAAAAGATTAAAAATCAATTTAAGATCGCAATAGAGAAGATAAGTGCTTACTTAATCATATCATATCATTTAATGAGAAAAAAGACAAAAAAGTAATTAATAATTACCAAACTAATTCAAAATTATTCTCAATTCATTAAGCGCAGTGGCCGCTTCCCTTTTCAATGACCTTGGAGTTCAATGCACTCGAGCGTTTGTCAGGCCGAGAAGCGGGGGTCACGCGCAAACTCACTCGTATCAGTCGACGTAACAGATTCAAGATAACAATCAAAACAGTCTTCAGACCTTTTGAAATCACTTTTATTGCCTTGTAATAAGGTTTCATGACGGCACATGTGCCGTCGTGAAACCTTATTGCAAGGCAATAAAAGTGATTTCAGTTGTTTCTTACTCATTTCTTTAAACACTTGCCGACAGGCTTTTTGCTAAAGACCTTTTGAACTTATCAAAATCTTTTTGATAAGTTCATAAGGTCTTTAGCAGAAAGCAGCTGAGTTATAAGCAGCTGATCATGTCGTTTAAAGGAAGTATGATTTCGTATTCACCCTGTATAAGGGGAAATTTGCGAGTTTAGAATTCAACATTAGAATAACCATATTTATTCATACTTATCATTTGTACACAATACACAGCGTTCGTACATTATATACCTTCAGAGAAATAGCTGAAATTGTATCTACCAATATTGATTACAGGTGGCGTGGCTATAGAGAATTCTGTGCAGCAACGCCATATTAATTTAATTTTATCTTTCTAATTAAAAGTCGTACATTCACAAATAATACATGTACGTCATGTTCGTTAGCTGTACGTAAAAATGGGTTATATCAATATAAAAAAATATACGGTGGCGTGGCTGCAGAGCACAACACAGGATTTCCATCGCGAACGATCCTGCGCTAGCGCTGATTTAATAATAAAATGTTCATACAATATCTTAATTTAATAAATGACTTCTTTAGCTACCTGTGGCAACATCATATTAATCTAATAAAATGTAAGCTTATCTCTCACAACACATTGTTAAACCAAAAAAGATGGTGATTCGAAAGTGATAAATGTACATTAAGCACGCTATAAGCGAAAGCACACTTATTACTTGCATGACCTTGAACTAATCAAGGTAGCACAATTGAAATATACAATACAGAGTGCAAGCCTTATCATTGCACTTTCCCACAAATAAATCACTGAAAATATCAGTAAATCAAGATTAAGACCGAAGAATAGTCGCGATTTCATCATTTTGAAAAAAGCTTTACAAAAACTGAAAGATATGCCATAGGTTGCATGCATTTCGAAAGCCATCGTGGGAAATTGAAATCGCGAAAACATTAATAAGTTTTAACTTAAGTATATGATATTCTATTGTTTAGGAATTACTTTGAAAATGTCATGTAAAGGTGTGTTCATAAATTGTTATCCCAACAATTGCATTTTGTCTGTGAGTAGACTCAAAGGATTTGCAAGCTTTGACTTACAAGAGACTACATTTGGGTCAGAAATTACTCTGTACTTGAGACTCTATCAATCCGTACTGAACCTGCGTGGCTTGTACCATGAAGTGAAGCCTGTGCCCAGCAGTGCGACTTATAAAGGCTGATGCGATGACTTAAGGCTCTTGAATTGATAGCTTTAAACGGTCGGCGGGTGCGTTTTACCAACAACAAGTTGGTCCAACAAATTTCAATGGAAAGGGCAATTGTTGTGACTTCGCGCAACATCTTTAGCATCTTCGGGGGCGGCGAACATCGATCTCACCCGAGCCTGCACGATCGAACCCGACCAGCTCGCGGCCGAGCCGAACGTTCGCTTCACATTCGCCTACAAGCACTCGGACCTCCTACCCTTTTGGCGCGTTTAGTTTTGATCTTAGATACTCTCTGTAGATTTGAGGGCGAAGCACCTTTAAATTACATTTTGCTATTTTATTTTACCTATCTACAGGACACCAACAGAAATAGACCAAAATAAATGAAAAAAAAAAGCTACTCGTGGGTTCTACCATGGGTGCAGCATAAGTTGCAAACAATGCGATTGATAAGGCGCCATATTTCACGCGCGAGCTGAGCAGATGACAAAACAAAAGCTAATAAAAATGGGCAATCGCGAGAAACGGACAAGTTGCTGCGATGAGGCAGGCGATAGGGTTGTCAAAAGTGTTTGGGGAATTGTAAAATCGCAAACGCTGAAGCAGCAATCAACATGTATGAAGTATTTTTTACAGACTTATGTTAACTTTTTTTTATTTTGGCATTTTTATTGTTTTTCCTAGCGCTAAGTGATTCACGTTTTTAAGAGATTTTACGGTTTTTATTCAGCGTTACGTTTCTACGGCAATAAAAGTGTTCACTCCACTGTATTTTTGCCATCGCTTACAAAAACGCTTTTATAAAGCTTAAATACTTATCGTTGTGTAACAAGGATACATAACTTAAGCTCTCCCTATACTTTCTAATCTCACAGGATGTTAGCATGAACTAAATAACTTAAAGTCAAGATGATAGCCATTTGATATCTATTAGTTCTCAGGCGCTATCACTTGGCATTATGTTTTCTTATTTCATGTTTTCACATTAATTTATAAGTGACCGCCAAGTTGAAGTGGGAGTGGGCCGGCCACGTGTGTAGGATGCATCCCGACAGGTGGGCCCGAATCGTTACACAGTGGGTGCCTTCGGACGGCTTTCGCCGAAGGGGAAGGCCTAGAAAGAGATGGTGCGACGATTTGGCAAAATATTTACCGGATTGGCAAACTAGACAGGAATCGGTGGACAGGTTTGGGGGAGGCCTTGGCTTAGCAGTGGAATGAAGTAGGTAGGCTAACAAAAAAAAAACATTAATTTATAAGTGATCATTTATGAAGGGAAGGGCGCAACAGATTTATAGTTAGGAAGCTTAAGGGAAGCGCTTTCTACCGACCGGGTGTTATGGTCGGGAACCAAGGTCCGATAGACATCATCTTGATTTGTCATGCATTATCTGTCACCGTTGCATGTCACTGTAAGGTACACTACTATAAAAACCACATACCTAATACTATACACGCACATAAGGTACATAGAGGTCGCCACAGGGACAAAAAATATTTTGAATTGAATTAAATTGAATTCTCAATAGTGTCAGCCCTTACCACGTCTAAATCGCGATAAAACGTTGCACACAAGATGAAGTATTGTTTGGGAATCCAAGCTATTTGCATGAGAATACTGCTAATTATTTGTAACTAAAGGTTTCAATGTTAAAGAGGGTAAATGTTATAGAAGGAGGTATGGAGATAGGTATTTTGCTGAAAAACAACTCTTGATATAATTAAGAGGTTTTCGAATCAGGTATTACAATTTAAGTATAATGCAAACGTTGTTCATAGCTTGCATATCGGGGCAATTGTCGACAATGTCTCTACAAAGCCTTAATCAAGATTTAAGTAGAAAGTCCTTGGTTATGACTGTCGATAATAGGTTACCTATGTTAATTATTTAAATTGAGAAGATAAAATGTGTTTTAAATTGAAACCGCGGAAACATTTCAGGTTTCAATAGTACCTACTACGTATTCTACTTGTGGAAATTACCCTGCGGTCGGTAAACTGGGTGCTGTGCTCGGTAAATTATTCGCTGTCTGTCTGTTTGTGGTCAGTCAGAATTTAATCGAGGGTTTAAATTCGTTGTGTTTACGGTTTAGGTATTTTCTGCTTCTATCCGAAAGCTAAATTAAGCCAATATGTGCCTGTTGTGAAAATTTTAAGTAAAAACACTAACAATATTCCTTGTTCGGTTCAATTGAAAATTTTCTTGTTAATGTAGGTATCTTTGACCAATAAAGGGTTTTACAATTTATTTAGATTACTATTTGTTAAAAGTATCTAGAGGTAAATAGTAATAATGGCTCTCTTATCCCTGCGAGTTATTTCAACCAAGCATTTTTTTAGGGTATCTAAGCCACCAGCCATATAGAAAAGCGAAAAGGCGAAAATCCCAAAAGCTTAACATTTTCCACAGCCAAACTGTTACAAGAGAGAGGCGAGGCTTCAAAGCGAATGGTTTATTGAAATCGTAAATCGTGGGGCCATACAGCAATAAAACCCTTTCCTATTTGCACAGAATCCGGTCCGGACAGACCCTACTCTAAAAGCCAGCGTACCTGTGCAAAAATACTGTCGCCGCCACTCGCTGCTTATCGCCTTTCGACTAATCTCTGCGGCTTAAGTCGCTGTCAGTCGCGGCAACAGTGTGCCACATAAATAAATAAAAATAAAATGTTGTACACAAAATATATATTTTTTAGCTCACATTGGCATTTCAAATTTCAAAATGTGGGACACAAATCTTTCAATATTCAATAGTGTACAAGTACACAATCCACCGCGTTACTGAGTATGTATCGTCGCGTCCGCTGAAGATGGGTATCAGTTCAGCCGTCATCTGAAGCATGTTGCCGCTACGCTTTTTCGCCTCGCATTCATCAAAGCAGTCGGTGTAGTCGTCTTGCCGACTTTTCCTGCGTTCTTTCGCGTCTTTAGGCATTCCGTCGTCGTCGTTTCGTCTTTTCTAGCCGCAGAAAATCACCGTCGTTTGCGTGTTCTTCCGTGCACGTGGTCGCAAAAAATCGTCGTCGTTTTTCTCACCGCCGCCGTACTATTTCGTTATTATTCCTTATCCCGGACGAGCCCCCAAATTTGTAGTGTTGGGGCGGCGAAGGAAAAGCACTTTCACGGGTTTTAGTCTTTATTTTTTACAAAAGTACACGGAGAACACACACTTCTAACTTTAGTCTAACGCCATCTTGCTTTCTAGCCCTTCCATCCTTCCTCTCTCTCACACACGTTATCTCGCTCGCACTCACTCATGCTCATTTTACAATCCTACATTCATTTATTGAACAGAGTCCTTTTACCAACATTTTGTCGAGTTTTCCCATTAAGTTGTCATAGACACTTTTGTTGGTAATGACTCGTTCAATCCCTTACGGTTTGCTAAATAAGATTAAATACCACAATAACCACATATAACTAGCGTCCATATGTGGCAGGTGAGGTAGGGCTCTTGAATTGTTTGTGTTTCATTTTAGCTGACCTTGTTACTCTTGCTATCATGACAGTAAGTGGGACTGCGATGGTTGTATATGATAAGTATGGATTGTCTTCGATAGTAGCGTAGATTTCTCTAGTTAATATTCGATACTGAATAACTTACACAGGGCTGGGCTCTAAGGTACTAAACGTTAGGGACGTTTCTTCCGTATTCTCGGGTCTAGCTAGCGCGTTCGCTCTCACAATCAGGCTTGTAAGAGTGACAGGGACGACTTCATTTAAAACTCGGACGTAGCGCTACGGAGTAGGGCCTCTGATAAGGGTCTTGGTACCTTCTCACACAAGTCCTTCACACATTGTTATATTTGATTGGGTATTGGGAATAAAATCAGTCTCCTTGCAGAATGCTTAATGATTAGATATGAGACCTCTATTTCGAAGTTATATTAATACTGAGCCTGGATTCAGGGGGTAAGGATAATCAAACTGTAATTTATATGTCTGCCTGATTTTCAGATGAAACCAGCATAACCGACGACAAAAATGGGGAAATTACAGTAACAGTACATTAAGTCGTCGTCACAGTTTAAAATATGGTTACTCTATTTTCAAACAATCTGACGATCATCTCTCTCTAATTTTGGTAGAAAGTTAAAAGAAAAATAAACGATGACAAAGCCAAAAACCCTGAGTGTTCGTAAGCGAATTCGTTAAATGAAAACCCATCGCGTTGTTTGCGTAGAAATCAAGATAGCCAACACTCTGCAAACAGACGCTTTGGCCGCCTGCTTGTGGGTTTGATAAATTGGTCTGATAAAATAAAGTCCGAGTATAATTTTAGCATATTAACTTACTTATTATCAAAGACAATTTAAATAGTTTTTATTATAGATAGACATATTAAAGAGTAACCAAGAGTATGCTATCTTCAGCCCACTGTATCCTCTCTACATTCTCAAGTTTTCCCAAGAGATTTATCCTAAAAGGGGCTGGAACATTAGTGACTGCTTTTTTTCGTTTGGTACATGTGCTACAATGCTGATAGTGTACACTTGTACAGCATCACACGAAAGTTCATGTCACGTGAAAATTATCGTCATTCGCGTCATTAAAATGACACAATACACCACCAATCATTTGCACAGTCAGTTGGTATTTTGAGGATACCTATAATGGATTTTGCATTACAATAACTCTTTAAAATATCATAATACTTATTCAGCGTTTGCTTGCTAAAAGACTCATCTTTGTATTCTTTTATAAAAGATATTACAACGCCTTAGTAAGTACCTATTTATGTCTCAAAAATATTTTAAAAGTTTTAGTGGTCTGAGATAAAGCCTGCACCAAGTAAAGACTGCAGATAAAAACAATTGCTAGAATGAATACTTAGCCATTATGGTGTGTCTTTCACTTTTCAATGTCTGCGCTGCTCATTAAAAAATAACATTAAATAAAATTAAAATGCTCAAAGATAGTTGCGTCAACTTTCTAGATACAAGAGGAAACAGCATCTCACGGTCAATGTTTATCATAATCACCTATTACTTATCAAGTGCGTGACAGTACTAGACTTTGATTTTAAAATGTAACTTACCAGATTAAAAAGGTAAATCACACACACAAAATCCGAACACTTCACTATTTTCACACAGAAGTGATCTCTAACAGCACGTGCAAAAGTAAGTATAACTTTTCGCGGTAAGATTGAAGGTTGTTGTTGGTGTGTACGCGAGATCGACGCGTGCGCACGGCCCGAGGCGCAGGCGCGGATGAGGCGGAGGCTGTTTGTTATCACGGGACTGCGCGGGTGACCAGCGGGTTGGTACTCGTGGGACATTCGCGATAAAGTAATATCAGAGGCCTTACTCCCTGTACTGTAGTACAAAATAACAGTCGTGTTTTTTCGTAATGATTTTATTTTTTCCACTATAACTAAAACTCTTAAATTGAATATTGTCTATCACAACACTGGAATTTCTCGTTCTATCTTTAATTCAAGTCCTAAATTCTTGCTTTTTTCAAGTGTTGCCATTCGTCTGTCTATCAGTCAGTCCGTCAAGACAATAATTATTTTTAAATAAAGTGCCCGTCCCGTTAGTCCATGGACGCTGGACGCCACGACACTCCCAGCTTTTACAGGGTGTCCCAGGAAACCTGTACCAGCGAAGGTCTGTAGTTAGGGGACACTTATACTCCAGCCTTAATTTTCATTTAAAATAAAGTCGGTATACGGTCGAAAGTTTTACGTGACAACGGCTTTGAGTGGTAAAATAATTTTAATGTGAATATTCATTCGTATAACATGAACCGGTGTGTATGCCTATCTCTCTCACTCTCTCTCTCTCTCGCTCTGTCTCTCTCGCTCTTAGGCGGGTTAACTGTGCTCGAGTGGAAGGGACGCGTGCCTTTCACTTTTTATGTCTGTCTCACTCGCTCTTAGGCGGGCTAACCATGCCCGAGTCGAAGGGACGCGTGCCTCTCACTCGCTCTCATTGTGAGCGCGGAACGTGAGCGGAGCGTAACGCAGTTTCTTGAAGTGTCACCCGGCAAACCAATTTATAAGACGTTGTCACGTCAAAAAAGAACACCATACACAAATAGTTTACTGCTTAATACAGGTTTTCTGGGACTCCCTGTAGAGTTAGGGGACATGTGTACTACAGGAACTCTCAATACTGAAACGTTAACTTTATGTCACTCATTTGGCAGTTGCTTAAAATATATTTACAAATAAATCCTCTTATTTTTTAAATTAACTGCTTGTGGTTCTAAAACTGTGTATCGTCGACTTTTAATGCCTACCTAAGTAGCGTAGTTCGTTTATGTGGTACTTACTTATTTTAACAAAATAAAACTACAGCGTTGTCTTCCGGTTGTTTATTTCTTTGCTTGAAGGTATTTAGTTGTAAGTATAATATTAATAAATACCCACTGAAGCTTCTGTATTGATATTATATTGTTGGTACTGCGACCAAACTCATAAGATATTGTGGGACATTCAGTGCCTACTTGCTTATGTCACCTTCGAATTTATTCGACTTCCAAATTACTGAATCTGCATTTTTATGGCTTTTTATAATTGTTTCTATTCAAGTCAATTACTTTAAATTTTCATTCAAAGTATGGGGTTTTGTTATAGTACTTAGTGAGTAATTAGTTGCCTGCTTTTTGACGTACCGTGAAAAATTGTAGTGTTAAATGACGATACGTAAGGACCGGACGACAAATAATTCACTGTTGCGTTACTTACTGAGTAAATTTTACAATCATTACAATATATCTATTTGAGTGTTTGATCAACTTTTTTCAACGTTATTGTTACATATGCTACTACATGTTTTTTTTTCTAAGCTCAAAAAAACGAGTGTTTAGGTAACGTCGAAAGCATCCAAAAGTGTCTAAGTAGTTATTTTGACGGTTTATTTTTTTTGTTGACGGTTGTGTGTTTTCAGATAGTATTTACAAAACTAGTCAACTCGTATTTGTTTCTTCGGTTTACGCGAACAGTAGACATTGAAATGATACACTTTTTACGGATTATTTATCACTATCAAAGACTTTACGTTTGCGTAACTTCTAGTGTGAAGTTTTGTCCTCTTTTCTAATGGAATTATAGAAGAACGGAATGAAAGTCTTTGATAGTGATACACTGAGTCTATTGATAGAAAGTCTCTTACGACTGAAATGATAGAATGATATGCGCATGCGCGGTGCGAATGATAGATACACGAACTGATGAAATTGGCTAGACGACACCACCAATCGTTGACATACTTTTTATTATCTGTCAAAACGGTCTGCCTCCATAGATTTCGTATGGTAGTAAATGATTGTGACGTCATAGTCATGTGTCAGAAATCGGAGTCAATTGACCGAATATTTATTGCGTTTTGTATGTTTAAAAATTGGTTTCTACAGCTTTTTTTAAATATATTGGTTGTATTAACTTCATAGGGGCTATGTTTTTTAAACACCATGTTCTTGACAATATTTAAGATAGGTGTCATCATCCCAATTATGAATAAGTGTGAAAAATGGCAATGTGAAGCGGATTACAAAATTGTGCGTACTAGCTTACTTCAAGAAAATAGAACTCTGTACAATGTTGCAGCCCTGGACTAAAGCCTTGTACCTAAATTGGTAAAGTTTGTAAATTAAACTTGTGACGGGAGAATCTTATCTGGCCGCCTTATCTCGTCTCGATTAAAGACCCTTAAGCAAGTCGTCTAATGTGTTTACCGGAGTTTCCTTTTCCTTGGCGATTCTTACTAGATATTTTAAACATTTTGAAGGCTTTGAAAATAAAAGGTAACTCTTTTAAGTTTTTATCAAACATCTATCTTTCTCATCATATACGTCCCACTTCTGGGCACTGGCCTCACGTCTATAAGGTAGTACGAGGCATCCCACCACGCGAGCTCAGTGCGGATTTCTGGAGGGGTTGTTAGTTATCAAGCCGCCCGAGGGCCTCTGACCAGGCTTATCGACTAATATCTATCAAGATTAAACACGACCTCGCCTTGGCTGCTAAACTTTGATAATCACTACCAAAGCGCAAAAAACACTTTAAATATTAAATAACTTACCGTATGTTTCTACTCTGAAAAAACAACATCATTGTCACCCTAGTTTGGCGAGATACACGAAAGTAATTTAATCATATCATCGCCACTACTACGTTGATAGAAATGTAAATAAAACATTTGCAGCTGAAGAAAATGAGGCTAACCGACGTCTCTAACGATGAATATATGACAATTGACAGACTGATTAAGTTCAATAGCTCTCGCGAAATATTATTGAACATTGCGATAGCTAAAGCGTTTGTCATACGTGAGCGTCGCATCGCGGCATGCGAAGCGATGCGTCCAATAATTTATGTCAATCGCGCTTCGTCACTTAGGACACTGTCATAAGACTCATAAGGTGCTCCTACACAGCAGTTATAAAACACTGTCTAACACGATAACATTATACATATAACAAAGTGTAACATTTTTCTACAACATGTTATACAATGTTATATGTTATAAAAGCTCCCACACTGATTGAACTCGTTGTGTAACATAATATAATATTCTGTAACAATCAGTTTGGTTATGTCTTTAGTTAGAGGGACTAGTAGTAACTCAATGGAGGAAGTGCAATCAGCACTTCCTCGGGTTGGCTTTTATTTTTTGTTTAAAAAAACAGAAAGACTAAAGAAAAGAATGAGTGTTTTGTTTAAAAAAAGCTTCGAGATTTTTATGATGTTATACAAGAAAAGTTATCATTTATTTAATCATGTTGTAATAAATTGTATAACATTCTGTAGTTTTAAATTATAAAACATCACTTACAATTTATAACTTGTGTTATAAAAGGTAGGCGAGCCTCAGCTAAACCTCGGGTCGCAGGTGGCGGATAGCGAAAAGTCCTGTATATATGCAGGACAGCTGCGAATAAGAGTGTTCTCAAATAAGCAGTCCCGGACCGAGGCGGTAGGTGGATCAGGGTGCGGTGGGAGGTCTAGTGGTGTAGATCTCTCTATAAAATGCTGCAAATACCTGTAAACACCCCTACGACATGGCGAGTCAACGCCGCCATCAAATAAGCGTTACCTTAGCCGGCACCCTGACAGCGGAAGCAGCGCGGTCAGTACCCACAGCGGGCAAGTCACCAGGAGGAAGACACTAGGTCCTGTGGGATTGCCGGAGGCGCGACGGCATCCGTCACACCGGCTCCGGAGCTGCGATCACCAACCCGTCGTGGCTGGCGTGGTGATTATATGGCTAACAACCCTCCAAACAGAAACATGACTACACAAAATAAAAACCGACCCCGAGTTCCCAGCGCTCAGTCACTCCCTGGTTCCATCAGTAACCAGGTGACACAGGGCAGGGGTGCGACAAGAAATCCCTGGGAGCTGACTAACTGCAGAAACTATCTAAATATTTTGACATATAATATTCAGTCGATGTCGTCGGACGAAAGATTATTAATACTCGAAAATGAATTAGACAAAATCAAATGGGACATTTTGGGACTCTGCGAGGTACGACGACCACAAGAAGAACTTGTCACCCTTAATTCTGGACATCTTCTGTATACAAAAGAAGGGCCACGACCTGGCATAGGAGGAATCGGCTTTCTCATACATAGAAATATCAAGGAAATGGTAGTAGAGGTAAAAAGCGTTTCGGATAGGGTTGCATATCTGGTCCTCAGAATTACAAAGATGGTAAAATTGAAAGTAATCATATCTTACGCACCTACCACAGATCAACCAGATCAGAACCAGGTTGAAGAGTTCTATGAAGACATAGCCAGCGTTCTAAATAGTGTTAAGAGCAAATATACACTGGTTATCGGTGACTTCAACGCCCGGTTAGGACGAAAAGAAGATGATGAACCGAATATTGGGCGTTTTGGTTTGGGCACCCGAAATGACAGAGGTCGAACACTCCTAAATTTTCTAAGCCAGCGAAATCTCTTTGCCATGAATACCTTCTTTGAAAAGAAACCGCAGCTAAAATGGACCTGGAAGCACCCAAATGGTATTCACGTTAATGAGTACGACTACATATTGTGTAACCAGAAATCGATAGTGACCAACGTTTCTGTGCTCAACAAATTTACAACGGGAAGCGATCATAGGCTAGTAAGAGCAACTATCTACATCAACTCCAAAAATGAAAGGAAAAAGGTTATCAATACTTCTTACATTCCCAATCACACCAAAGTAGAAGCCCTGAAAAGATACGAATGCGAATACCGGAATGCCATAGAATCAGAAATGCTACACAGAAATATTGAGCAGATGTCACTGGAAGAACTGAATGAATACCTAGTGGATTCAGTAAAGTCAGCTATGGAAGTTATATCTCCTCTACGAATCTCCAAACCAAAAAAGCTGAGCACGAATACTCTTCATCTGATAGAAACTAGGAGACAACTCTGCAGTGAAGGCAAGCAGAATACCTACTGCTGAATTTAAAACCCTTAATAAACTCATACGAACACAAAGTCGCAAAGATTTGGAGAGATTCAACTAGGGTCTCATCCAACATGCCATAGAGTGGAACACTAGCCGCAGGGTGCTTAACTTAGAACTCAGCCAAGGCAAAAAACAAATATTCAAACTATACAACGCCGACGGAGAAGTGGTGACCAATCAGGACCAACACTTAACAATAGCCAAAAACTATTATGAAGAACTATATACCAGTAAGGTTGAAAACCCTGAAACGACGATAAACACGGAGCAACTCACTAATAGACGTAAACCAGTGAAAAATGTTGGTTCTGAAGACATCCCGGACATTACAGTAGACGAGATAGCTCATGCTTTACGCCAGGCGAAGAATAAGCGGGCTCCAGGAGAGGACAACATCTTGCCAGAAATGCTGAAAGCCGGTCCCAAGATCCTCTTAGAGGCACTTGCTGCACTATTCACAAAGTGTTTGACGGAAACAAAGGTGCCTCCAAGTTGGAACAATGCAACCATCACCTTGCTCCATAAAAAAGGCGATATTAGGAAATTGGAGAACTACCGACCCATAAGCCTACTATCCCACATCTACAAATTATTTACAAGAGTACTGGTCAATAGACTAAAGAACAAACTTGACTTCTACCAACCACAAGAGCAAGCTGGTTTCCGGTCCGGATTCAGCACTAACGACCACCTCCAGACACTGAAAACCGTTATAGAAAAGTGCCACGAATATAGAAAGCCGATTATATTGGCATTTATTGACTATGAAAAGGCTCGACTCAATTGAATGGTGGGCAGTGGAACAGGCGCTGGTAGACTGTCGGGTTGATGAGAGATATATCCAGTTGCTGAACCACCTCCATGAACAGGCAACAGCATGCGTCAACCTCCACAAGAAAACCGAAAAGTTTAGACTCCAACGGGGAGTGCGACAAGGAGACACAATATCTCCAAAGCTGTTCACATTGGCAATGGAAAATGTCTTTCACAAACTGGAATGGGATGACAAGGGATTGCTGATAGACGGGAAGAAACTCTCCAATTTAAGGTTTGCTGACGACATCGTCCTCATATCTGAAGACATTGACGAAATGATCACAATGATCGAGAGCCTAAAAGAGCAGTCAGCAAAAGTAGGCCTGAGGATGAATGTCTCAAAAACCAAAATGATGACAAACTTGCCAGATGTAACAAACTACCACCTACCTGTTGACTTAGTCCAGGAATACATCTACCTTGGTCACAAGATTACCCTGGGGAGTGAAAACCAAAAAATAGAGATCGATCGCAGAATCGCCCAGGCCTGGTCAGCCTTCGGAGCCAACAAAAGGGTCTTTAAGAGCAAGCTGCCACTCCAGCTCAAGTCGAAAGTCTTCGAGCAGTGCATATCACCAGTCTTCACTTACGGCACTGAAACTATGTCTCTTACCAAAAAGTCCGCGAAAAAGTTTCGAGTTGCGCAAAGAGGAATGGAGAGGGTAATGCTCGGAATCAGTCTCCGAGACCGGAAGCGCAATGAGTGGATACGCCAGAAAACTAAGTTAAGAGATATAGTTGCAACAATAGCGAAGAAGAAATGGGCTTGGGCTGGACATATAGCCCGAATGGCAAACGACCGTTGGCCAAAAAGAGTCCTGGAATGGAGACCTCGTAACAACACGAGAGGAAAAGGACGACCGCCCCAGAGATGGTCAGATGATATCCGACGACACGCAGGACATGGCTGGATGAAACGGGCACAAGACCGCCAGTCATGGCAGAAAATGGAGGAGGCCTACGTCCAAGACTGGACATAATTGGGCTGATGATGATGATGATGATGATGTTATAAAATGTTAGACAACAAATGTTACGCAACATTTTCTTACTTTATATAACAGCTGTGTGGGACATTACATTTCATATTGTCGCGTCACATCGCCTCGCGTCGCATTTGTCCCGTTTGTTGATCACGTAGGACAACGGGTACGATACAGGAGTATTCTAAAAGAAAAATTGAATATAAAAATAACGGAATCTAAGTGTTTTTAAAGCTGTAGGTTTGCCTAATACCTTATCTACTTTTTTCAGAAACACATGCAATATTGTATGAAACATTTTTAATAACGATTTAATTAATTGACAAACTCTGTGAAATGGACCATGGTAATCTAGCCAACGATCTTTTTGTTTCAATTTCTAGCTTATGGCAATAAAACTAAAGAACCGTCTAATTTTCAAAGACACGACTGCAATTTCAGTGTGTTAAATTGCCAATTTTCTGAAACGCGAAATGATGTCACGCATTCAAAACAAAGAGAATTAATTAACACATTCATTGTTAACATACGTATATTGCTTTTGTTTGAGTATATTGTCGATAGTATCTTGTGCGAATTAGTTTTGATATGCAACACTTACAGTAATGAGCGTGGTAGATACGACTTTAAACATTTTCACAATAACTATTTCTAAGAGTGTTTTCAACACGGTAATGTAATACAGTCAAGCGGAAAATTTTCATTCAAGTTTAAGTTAGGTACGAGGAAATTGGTAAGCTTCATTTGGTATGTCATTATGTGTTACTTAGTTGTTATTTTAAATTTTCACATTCGCACATCTAGTTGTTGAAATTCATAAATGTCAAAAAAAATAGAAATTAAAAAACTAAAAAATCACGCTTTTATGCAAACTAAAAAGAGAAAATAATTTCTGAGTACACGGAATTTATATTACAGTAGAGTAAAAAGCGCGGGGTGCACTTTATAACGTTTTCGTACTTCTCTTTTTATATAGTTGCCAATAATGGGATGATTTTCACATACTACTATACCAAGCACCCCACGCTCTTTACTCTACTGTAATATAAATTCCGTGTACTCAGAAATTATTTTTCTTTTTTAATTAGCATAAAAGCGTGTTTTTTTTAGTTTTTTTAAACTATTCTTTATTTTTATTTTCTTATTTATAAGGATAATGGAAAACTCTTATCAAATTATTGCATTGTCATCGGTACTTAATACGTGTGCAAAGTTTCAAATTAATCCGATTTCTGGAAGTTGGTGAAAATTGAGCTCAAAAATTCCGTTACATACATACATACATACACCCCGATCTAATAAAAGCGTGTTAAAAAGAACTTTAAGCACTCAACAAATTCGTTACAAAAGGAAACCTGAGGCATGGTTAACCCAAATTTAGAGTTTTTGACAATTATGACTTTAAAGAGCTAGATGTGCGATGTAAGGTTTGGAAATCGATCAATGATTGTCATTTTCTAGCACAGTATTGATGGATTACGCTGAACAAATTTTCTACTATTGGTATTGCTAAAAGCGGGAAATAACAAGCAAATACACACATACACGTTTGCTGTAAATCTGTAATAAACAGGTAAGACGGATAACAATCTGTATAGAGGTAGAAGTATTTATATAAATCTGAACATTTTTTACAAAGCTGTCAGGGTTTTTTCCTTAAGGGAGGAAGAAACAATTAATTATTGTCAGGTAGGGATTTGACGGTTATAATTTTGTTTTATATTTTCCCTTGAGGTCTGTAAAAAATATTAAATTTATTTAAAAAAAAATTGGTTGCCTATAAAGTCGGTATACGCGCGAAAGTTTTACGTGACAACGACTCTGAGTGGTAAAATAATTTTAATGTGAATATTCATTCGTATAACATGAACCGGTGTGTATGCCTATCTCTCTCTCTCGCTCCGTCTCTCTCGCGCGAAACGTGAGCGGAGCAGCGTAACGCAGTTTCTTGAGGTGTCACCCGGCAAACCAATTTATAAGACGTTGTCACGTCAAAAATCCTCAATATAACGTTAACGGATGACTGTCACATTTTCACTGTTCACACCTGGATCCCACTTCCCACCGTGTCACAATCGAGTCTAAGTATCTAATAACCAGTACACATGTACATGTGCATGTACATAACTGTACAGTTATATTCGTACTTTTCTAGTTCGATTCTCGCCCTTACTGGTTGGACTTAATGGCATATCCCTAGATGCTGGTTGCAGGTATGAGGTGAGCATTAAATTTTAGTCGTTCGATTGCCACCCTTAGTGGTTGGACATAAGGGCGGGTCTATGCCGATCATCTGCTATGACTTTACACCTGTATCCACTGGTGTGAGGTCATAGCAGATGAGGTGTGACGCGTGCGCAGCCGTGCGTTTAGAGGAATCAAATATTAAGTAGTATAATTCAGCTTCTTCTTGGTTTATCGCAACTTTGTTTATAAGAGTAGTTACTCAGTATCTCTTGAGTTACAGACATCCATCACGTTCCAACTAACAAGTTATAAGTAAACCCAACCCTTAATTCGTCGCGTGGGGTTACCATGCAAATGTTGTATTTACTTATGCAATGAAAAACCTACCTTCAACAATTCTTGTTGCGATGAAAAACCTACCTTCAACAATTCTTGTCAACGTATCCATTCGTTTATAAGTTCTAAGAAAACTGTATCAAAAAAAGTCTTTACAAATTGAAAGACAAAGGAAAGTCTAAGTGAAGAAATTATCAGGAGAGTAGAAACGCGTTGTACTTAATCACGGAGACGTTTCAGAGGCTCTATTCTGATAGCCAAAGTTTGAGCTTTCGACTCTGGCCTAGGGTTGCCTCCTTTTTTTGCAAATGAAGCACATTGGTAGGTAATTAATAGGTACGAAAAAAAGAACATAGTATCGAAATAAAGTACAATTGAATTTTCTTTATAATTATATTTAAAAACATATTCAACAAATAAGTATACTTCCAAAGTATTAATACTTAATACTTAAAACTAAACTTCAACTTCAATATCACAAAGAAACCAAATCATGCTTAATTAAGTATTTTCGTGTACTTCATTTTTCTCATAAAGTACAGAGTACAATTGCCTGAAATAACGTACAATACTTTATTATAAAGTACGAGTGGCAACCCTACGGCCGCTTTTGTTACTTATTCTTGCTCTATCAGGCAACGAACTTGTCAAGAAATAAAGACACGGACATAAAATAAGACCAAAAACCATACTGTTCGATGCGGTTGCCTGCAGTTAGCACCCCTTCTGACTGGCTTACGACCTATAGTTTTCACAGTCAGTACATTATGCTGTCCGCGTGCGTCAGCCTATGCCGATAATACGTTTTCAGCTTCAGTGTTCAGGAGTACACCTTCAGCTTAAAGGACGCGGCTAATGAAGCAAGCTCAGAGGGCGAGGAGGGCTATCTGATAACAGACCCTCTGAAATAGGTAATACGGGTAATTGGATTGGTACATATTTGAAGTATACTCGCGACAAGAGGAAAGATTTGTGCGAAGAATCGAAAGATAACGTAGTTAACATTTGTATCATCCTCTCGTGTAGTACATTGAAGAGGAATCTTGAAATGATTATAAGAATTACCTTGAAGATAAAGCAAATCTCATTGGCGCTTTTAACAGAACTGATTCTACGTAGAGCACCTTCAAATGATTTAAGAAATACCAAATTCAAACCCCAGTTATAATAAAAAGAATTAGAAGATATAGCTGATAGAATGAAAGGAAGAGAATAAAGATTAATATATCTGTGCTAGAAAAAAAGGCATGCGAGTGATGGGGTAAAACCGGGATAGAAGCCACACTTTTCGAAATCGCTGTATTACTTCGATAACAAAAATCAAAACAATTTATTTATGAAACGCATTTATTTATTCTTGGGAAAGTTGTCTACAAATTTATGAAAAGTAAAAAACGTTGTCTTCGATATATTCAAAGTATTAAGGACTTTTGCAGACCTCTAAATTTTGTGACATAGGAGATAGATGCCCGACCCATATATAACTTGGGTTTGGGATAGATGACTCGCCGGAAAAATGGGCATCTCTACAAAATCTTTGAATTCATTTTGGCATTGCATGCTGTCGCAACGAGACATTGAACTGAGTCAATTAATATTGAGTTAGAGATTTTTTTGAAAGATATGAAAAAAGTAATCGAATTTATCAGCGAAACTATTGTAATTAAAATCGGGTCATATATACCACTATTGGGCATCTATCTCGGCTTTACCCTATAAAATGGCTAATATTGGATTAAAAAACATAACACTTGAAACAAAAGCGCGAGAACGTGAAACGATTCCTTTGCGTACTCTAAAACCGGTAGCGTCGCTGTAAGGAATGAAAATCCGCCTGAAAATGTTTATTTTAAAGGGAAAATTTACACTCGAGAACAATGCGAAGGGGGCGGCACAATTACGTATGTATTTGAACGGACAGACAGAACAATTAGGTGGGAAATATGGTAAGGTTTGTTAACTCCTACAAAAAAATACGAGTCAAAGCAAAGGCAAATCATTGTAGGCAAGGTGATTTACAAATAGGTCCATTAATAGCGTTGTTGTTTATTTTAAAAGCATGCTTGTTTGGAACTGCTGTTTTATATACTTTTAGTTATTTAGTTCACATTACAACTACTCACACTTATTGTCAATTAAACATAATCACCATCGATTTAAAATGTACCATTACTTTTTACTCGTGCGTCAAAAGTACTGAAGTATAATTTTAAAATAATCAAGATCGCGCCCTAAAACCCTGGTTCTCTAACATCTCAAGCCCCATTTATCTCGTGTTACCAGTTTAAGGTGAGTTATCACTCTTCTCATCAGCCTATATACGTCCCACTGCTGGGCACAGGCCTCACCTCAATTAAGAGGTGGTCCAAGCCATACTCCACCACGCGGGCTCAGTGCGGATTGGTGAAGGGGTGTCTGTAAGGTAAGTGACCAACCTTACTGTCAGATGTTATTAAGCCGCCCGAGGGCCTCTGACCAGGCTTAACGACTAATATCTGTCGATATTAACCGGGACCCACAGCTTAACGTGCCTTCCGAAGCACGGAGATGCTTGTAAATAGACGTCACTTAAATGGTCAGAATGGTCACCCATCCCAAACATGACCGCGCCGTAGGTTGCTTAACTTTGGGTATCACTACCAAAGCGCTGCAACCACTGCGCCACAAGCACCTCGCCGTGGATCAAATTAGTCAACGGTATTAATTACTAAGCTTGGTGTATCTAATCGATATGACATCATTCATTAATAGAGTGCCGAGATTGATTGGCATGTATCGGAAAGTGGTATTCAATTAGTAAACTAGATATATGTACCTAGCTAGCTACCTGATGAGACAACAAACGGATAGTTCTGATAACTAAACCATAAAATTTAGTTACATTTCAATTGTAAGCATATTCAAGCCCAAGTTCACTGACTTTGAAATGGGCGGATTAGATTTATAAGGTTAAAATGAATTATTTATTTATTTATTTAAGTTCTGCACAAACATGTGTACAATGGTGGACTTAATGCCAAGGGCATTTTCTACCAGTCAACCATAGGGCCAAGCAGAGAAAATTCAGGCGGTGCACATAAAGTAAAAGGTAAAAACAAACAATTCAACTGACGTTATTTAAGTACAAAATAAATTTTATGTACAACCTAATTACTTACATAAAATTACATAAAAAATCATAGATATACATTATTTTATTACGTATACATAATAAGGATGGTACACATGGTAAGAACACAGTGTCACTGAGACAAATGATGATGATTATGAATCAAAATGAACTATCATATCATAATTTATTTTATATTCATTCAGCCTATTTTAATACACTTTTGCACACCTGCATGCAGGTTGAATACTTGTACTAACTTACGATAACATTAAGATATTTAAAACATGTATTCTTGCAAATAAACGAATTTCAATTTCAATATCTAGTTACTAAGGCGTTGGTTACATCTCTCTCATCAGCCTTTATACGTCCCACTGCTGGGCACAGGCCTCACCTCAACTATGAGGTGGTACGAGCCATACTCCACCACGCGGGCTCAGTGCGGATTGGTCGAAGGGTGTGTGTAAGGTGAGTGACCAATCTTACTGTCAGATGTTATTAAGCCCTAAGACCTCTGACTAGGCTTAACGACTAATATCTATCGATATTCACAAGGACCAACAGCTTAACGTGCCTTCCGAAACGTTACATTAAAACTTACATTACATAAATTAGTACAAAAGAGTATATAAAGATAAAATCAACTTGATGGTTTAACTTTTAGTCATACACTTCTGACTCAAAATATAAAGACCCTAACTAACTAGAAAACGGCGATTTTGATAGCTCTTATGTTATCTAATTCGGGTCGCGTTCGGGTGTACTACATAGTAACTATAGCTACGCTACGTGTATAAGTGTTTCCGCAGCACGGCATCCGCGGTTGGTTCAGCAGGAATTCCTGATGCCCAAACAGATACTGGCAAAGCTCGGCTCAAATTTTCGCTGCCCTCTCAAATTCCTAACAAAGTTTTTAGGGAAATTATAAATTAGTGATATTTTTGTTCTATTTTATGTTAAAAGGCCAGTGAAATGGAGTTAACATGACACGTTGGTAGGAACTTCGTTTACTGTTTCAAGCGATTTAAGATTAAATTAATGAAATAGTGTTCTGTTTAAAAAATACTCGCAAAGCCAGGTACAGTAATTCATTATCTTCAGTTCAACGTGCAATTTTCAGAGCCAAATGTATTTTTTCAGTGCTCGCAGTGCTCTCATTGAGTCCTTAAGCGAAGCCATTCGGTTTCGAAATAAATCACACTGGATGCCTCTCTGAAATTCAATTTAAAAGTGTGTGGATTCGTTGCTTTTTCAATGAAAATCGTTTCATGGACGCGTTTGCAAAGCGTTGCAGCATTGATTTCTAGTCCTGTAATTGTAAATGTTTTTTTCTTTCTGTTTTTACAGAGTTTTTCCTGGATTGCTGCATTTCGAAACAAAAGCTGGTCAAAACAAAACCATAAAACCTCTTTGGAACTAAATTCATCGTTTTTTTTAGAAAAACTGACTTATGACTATGGGAAAACATGTTAGTTGATTTTTCGTATGTTAAAGCTATTGAATAATGTGTACCAGACTATCATCTGAAATGTATTAAAACCTAATACACAATCAATGTTCTCGAATCCAGATCTCCTCGATCCATATCATCAGGCCTACTAGTCAATTGGGAAAGCTTGCTTACTTATAAATTGTTCCTCACTTACTTAGGTACACGGTCAATGCATGGTTACTAACATTCCAATAGCTAATTTAATCAAACTTTATTTCCCGCAGTAGTGGCTACCTTGTTCAGCTTCATCTAGCTTCCACCTGCTAATCTAACTTGATTCCTTGTCCCATTGATAACTTGTTAAGCTCATTTGTACCTGTTCCAGGTTCCTACCTAACCTTGAACACAGCTCAGCTCCATTCAGGAGTGACTGGTGACCCAATTCCCGATGCATCAATCGACCGCGACCACTCGCTGTGAGAAACTTAATAATCTGCAGAAAACAGTTGACTCGGCCAACATTCACAGCAAACTGTCTCACCGAGTTGAATCTTTGCGGTTGCCATTCTAAAGGAATTGAAACAAATACTTAAGTGGGCATAGAATAGAGCTAGTCTTATTTTATATCTTCAACAGTTAAATAAGGCAGCTTAAATTAATATGAAAAAAACTATTAGCACAATTTCTTAATTCTTAGCCAAATTTTTTGATAAGTTCTACTCGGTGCTCTTCCATCATCATCCCATTTGAAAACGATTGCTTTAAAGCTGAAAAAGGGTTATTTTACTTTAAATTTCCACTAAACGACGCCAGCGCAGGAACCAAAATACATCCAACTGTAATCACCTGAAAAAGTTAGAGCTGGAAGTCACAGATGTACAGATCGATGCACTGGACTGTGTTCAATACATGAACATATATTTGTTACTTAACAATCTTTAGTTTATGACTATTAGTTATTATAACTTTGGTGCTGGCATCACTATTTTTATTTTTAGTGTTGGCAACCCTTTTTTTCTCCCGCTTGGAGCAACCATTTTGTAACAAGAACATTGTTCTTCTGTGTTTAATATTAAATAAATAGCAATACGCTATAATTTTCTAGTTCAGCTTGTTTTATTCCAACAGACTGAATTTCCCTTTCGGCTCATCGATCTGTACAATGACAATGTTGTAACGCAATTAAATAAATAATAAAAAAAAAGCTGAGCAGTTTTTTTTCGGAAACTTGAATGTCAAGGGATAAATCAAAAAGGCCGCTATGAAGTTTGGATTCTGTAAATACAAACAAATTAAGTGTTCTACTGCGTAAAAACATTGTCTGTAGTACTTACTGACCGATGGGCTGAAAGAAAAATTCAGTTTAGTGCTTTGATCTGTACATTGACAATGTTTTTACGCAAAAGATTACTTACTTAATATGTAAGTAATTACGTAATTCCTTCTTCGAAGCGGGTAGTAATAATCACCAGCTAATCATTTCTAAATTTTGATAGAATAAAAATAATCAAAAAAGCCTATCTACTTTTACCTAAGTACTCATTTCAACAACAGCACAAATAAATTTACACCTAACGAATGATCAATTCCTTTTCTTAGATTAAATCAAATAATTAAATTAAATCAAATCAAATCTTTATTTTTTGCTAAAACATGGCACATAAATGGTGTTCTATAAATGGTGGCAACATGCAATTTTTTATAACATACTAAGTGCAGTTAATAAAATTTAAATATTACAGTTACATTTGAATATTTGTCAAGTAAATTTAGGACTGTTGAATATGTAAGTAATTAAATTTCATTCTCATTAAATGTATTACATTGTAAGTATGTATGTCAATTAAATAAGATAAAATTAAATTAATTATATTATTCAAATCTATACAAAGTCAGGTTATCATTTAATTAGTCATTTACGAGTATATTATAATGATATTTTCATCCCACCATCTCGGAAAGAGTCATTTTGCTCTTCAATATCTGAGTGGAAAAGCCGTTTTTATTCACTAGAGGTTAAAGTAAATTTGAATTTAGAACATCATGTGCACCAAGTTTGTGAATTAAAAAAATCATTAAACCTATTTATTGCTACCTCTATGGTGCCGAATATATCATAATTTTTTTTTAATTTGTTAAAAACTCAAACTCGGAACCTTCTTGGTGTGCTTTTTCAATTTGCTTTGTTGGCGGTTCATAACGCGGCATTTTTTCACGTCATTGTTAAACCTTAAATTAAAAACAAGAAACTTGAAAACAAGTGAAAAAACTAAAATTAGTGATTCTAGCGACGAGGAAGTTTGTTTGACGCCAACAGAATTGACTGAAACTCAACAATCACGCGAGAAGTATTTAAAACAGTACGTTATGGTCAACACGTGGCGACTAAGAAAAGGAGCCAAAACTTTCTCAGAAAACGTTTTGCTGGCATATTTTATAGAATTATCCGAGAACAAGAAAGCAAGCACTCGAAAAACAGTACACAAGTGACTAACACCAATATTACAGTACCCAAAAAAAATATTACACTCAATTTAAATAACTGTAGCAACGTTACTTTAATTTTTTATTAATTATATCTAAGTATTATTTTGTTATAATTTAAAGATTATTCTGTAATACTTACTAAACTGAAATAAAAGTAGCTATCTTGTGATTGTCAACGGTTTTATTTGCATTTAGTCATTTCCTCGTTGAGGTGGAATGAAAAGTTACGTGTTGCACTCGAGTGCAAAGATTTTTCACCTCGTGCTCTTTTGATTCCCTCGCTAACGCTCAGGATTCTAATTTTGAATCACTCGCTGCGCTCGTGATTCAATTTTAGAATCCTTCGCTTGCTCGGTCATCAAAATTGAACACGCGGTTAAAAAGCAACTTTGCACTCTTGTATAACAAATAACTATTTTCTATTAATAATCTCATAAGAACATTTTAAAATTATTTTAGTTAATTAAGTTACAAATATTTTTAATACTTAATTGTGTTATTTATAACAATACGAATTTTGGACATTTTGACCCAACGAGGGTTTTCTGATAAGGCCGACGTCAGACGGCAGCACTGTAACGGTGGTCCAAAGAACTGTCAAAATCTATATATATTTTGTGTATTTTTCAATAGTTTTTTTTTGGATTATTTATTCAGTTGAGTAATATTTTAAGAATATAGTCTTTTGAAATGATTCAGTGTTAGGTATGCAGTGCCTGCGAGGGTAAAGAAAACAGGAGGACTTGAGTTCCCTACATGAGATAAATCTGATAAAATGTTGTTCAAGAATAGCAAAAAGTCGAATACACACTTATCGTAAAATCTCAGAAACTATGCACTATTACATGGAGTTTGTTTTTGAGAAGTAGGGGCTCTTTTAAGTAAGTTGACAATTTAACGTGTTGTTTTTGGTGTTGATACCAAAAATTTGCATATGGACGTTTAGGTCGTAGATTCTTTAAGAAAATAAATTTTGCATAATTTGTCGTTTGAAAAAAGATGCAAAGAGGTATAATTTTCTTTCTAAAACGAGCTAATAAACCATGTTGAAGGGGGGAGTTAAATTTTGAATGAAAATCCAATATTTGCGCAGAAAATAGGTCGCGGTAAAACACAAATAACACGGGTTGCACTCCGGGAGTGCCGGCAGAAGTGAAAACTTGATTATTAACGTTGTGCATTTTTGATTTATTTGAACCGTCTTACGGTTTTTCGATCAGCATCACGTGACCTGACGCGAGTTTCACAGTTTCTACCCATGCCACAAAAGTGCTCAACGCCGCTAAAGAAGTTTTCACTTCAATAATTTCTAGTAAGAAAATACTTGCAAATTAGTTATATTTCAATAAGCTTTTTCTTTGTATCAGTACGGACTTTGGACCAGAGGACTACGTAGCGCCCTCACTGGCCGTCGCGCATCGAGTTAAACGACTGATTGATCGAGCTATTAATCAATGTTGTATTCCTGTTTGGGATCGATTTAAGGCATACGCATTACAAATATTAGTAACTGTAAATGAACTTGATAATAATGAAAATCAAGGTCTTGAGAAGGAGGAAGTTAAGAACAATTTTTCGCAAATATGAAGACCACCACCCATCGTCATCATTATCAGTTTCAGCTATACCAAATATACTAGCATTATTTGTGAGAAATCCAAAATATCCTAATGCCTAATAATTCGGTTAGATCAATGACGAAATTCGTATCTACAGGTCACTAATGGGTTTGATAATTATACTCGTTATAGGTTCAAATCGAAATTAGATATCACCAACTGGATAAACAATTCCAACTTTCGTCATTAATCATTCAACTAGTTATTTCAGTTCGATTATTATCCTATGCCCACACGTTTCGGATCTACCTTTTCAGGTGTTCAGTTTATACTTGACTTGACCGAGCGTGACACGTCAGAAGCAGCAGTCAGTGGAGTAACATTGAATATTATAAATAGTCAAGCAGTTGAGTGGCCGTCTCGTTTCGGTTATGACTATGAGCCACAAAAAATGTGATTCATCAACCTAACTGTAAAATCAACGCAAGGTTTCGAACTGCTTACGGTCAACGAAAATCTTGCTTTTGGCACCAAAAGTATTTCGCATTTAGCTCTCGTGGTTTTAGAACGCACCTAATTCGCGCATGCGTATAAATCTTGTGAGACTGTCACCTTTCCTAACCTAAAATTGCAAACCAAAACAAAATTTCATTTCTCCTTACGGCCTTTTTTACAAAGTGAACACGTGCTAGCCCGGCTTCCTATTGGTTGTAGACATCGGACCATCGGCCCCACATCACAAGCTAGTTAAAACGGTTGTGTGAATATGAGTTGTCGATTTGTATTGTTGTGGCGAATCGATGCTGATTAAAAGTGGTCCGGACTTTGCGTGCGGCGTTGTTCTGTGTTTTGTGAGACTGTGTGGAATTATGATTTTGGTATTTGCCTTGCGCTGGATAAGTTTGGCCCTGTTTCGGCTGGGTAAGGTTATCGTCCGTCTCTCTTTCTCTTGAGGATTTTTAAGTGTTTGCCGGTAAATTTATTTTTGCAAAGTTAAGTAGGTTGTAATAGCCTTTAACTCGAATTTTTATTTTATTTTATTTACCCAAAACATATTGGTCTAAGTAAAAGATCTCATGATTTAACGCTGTTCATAAATTGCATCATCCAAAATTCCATGCTTGCCTAGCAGCTCTGGTTTACTAAAAGTTAACTACCTAAATCATTATTAAAATTTTCATATTCCCGCGTTTATTTTCTTGAATACTTCACCTACCTAATATGTCTTTCAACGCTTCCTTTACGCTACCTATTGCGTAACCTTAGACCTATTCAAGGCCTCATTTCACAGATTGACTCGACATGAAATCGAACCTGATACCTTTCCGCCTAGAAAGAATTACCTACTCTCCACTCAAGATGACAAATCTGTGCAACATTCTATAAGCCAGAAATGTCCTGATTTTACTTTTTAAATGGTATACTTTTTTATGCGAGATTAGGTAGGTTCGTCTGATCATATTTCAATCGTCACTGAGGCAACCCCAATTTCCTTGAGACGCCCTTCGCTATGAGGGTCTATTCCGGTTAGTTCGGTGTCCGGTTAATACAGATGTATAGCCTTGGTGAGCGCCGAGATAAGTTTTTATCACGCGACCCTTTTGCCCAAAAACACATCCTGTATTTTGCGAAATGTTAGCTTTTTATTTAGGGTTCGAATTTTAGCTAGTATGGACGAAAAGTTAGAATTTGAATTCTGGTTTTCCGTTAAGTTTTGCCTGTAAGTAAATAAATTCGGAAGTTAATACGAGCACAAAACCGGAAAAGTTTAGGATTTTTTCAAATTGGTCAAAACATTTTTATTTATTAATACAAAAAATACGCCACTCGAATAGTATGTTGAATGCTTGCATTTACGACAGATACGTAATGCGCACCCAATCTGATTTATTTTCCCGATGGCTTGGAACCTCCACCTCAAATCTACTATAAATAATATCCCAAAAACTCTATAAACCTTTTGTCATAGAAGTTCACCTTGTCATTTCATCACCTCACAGAATTATAAGGATTCCTCGTTCACTAATTTTACACAAAGCGAGCAATAGCGCGGAAAGATTACTCGCTTAGCATCGCGCCAGTTCGCGCCATTTCGCGCGGGGAACTCCGCCCGTTACTCTTTGGGCAGAGGACATGTCAATTGGGTACCGTCAGCAGGAGAAGCTTAAAACTAGTCAGCAACAATATTTCTTGCTGCGTATTACCACTGTCCTTTCTGCCTCATAGCTCATTAAGCCTCATACCACAGATTACTAAATAGTTACTACGTAACAGATAAATCACTCCATAGAAAAATTTCGATACCTACAGCTTTAATAGACTACTTTTTCTGCCGCGTACAAAAATGCACCTACAGCTTTAAGTATAAAGTCACTATTGCTTCGCAGCTGCGCTAGACCACGTGACGTGAGACCGAGCGACAATCGAACTAGGGTTGACACTTTCGGTAAAAATATTACAACCACATTTTCTAAAATTGTATTTGATTGACTGTTGTTGAAATAATATAACATTATTCATATTATAGTCATTTCGCTAATTAATTAGTCATTAGTCGACTAAACCACCACGTCGAGAAGGTAGGTTGGTAGGTACGCACAGTTCGTAGGTGGTGCGAAACCCATAAAAAGTAGACTAATAGGTATAATAGGTATTATTTCTATAAAGTAACTGACTTGTTTCACTGTAGGTATTACATTTTAAATCAATAAAGCCGAACCCCAATTTACCTGAATTTATCCAATTTACCTACGTAGATACCACCTACTAATTTGTTTGATTTTACACTTTGTAAATAAATTACTAACTTACCGGGTAATAATTACATTATTTTAACAAAAAATAATAGGTACTTTCTACCTCGAAAAGACAACACTTAAAAAATTCTTTTCGGCTCCGGTTATCGGGAAGGATTCGAACCCCCGACCTTTGGAAGTCCGGTCCAATGCTCCGACCACTGAACAACCGAGAACCTTAATGGAGTCGTTGAATTTTGTAAGTGCTTTTTAACGCTTTGAGCCAGCGTATGTTTCATCAATGATTGTGGGAGACACCCTCAAATCACCCGAGAGATATATTTTTACAAATATTTGACAATCGGTTAAGATGAAACAGGCTATAATTTTATTTGTTAAGTATTTTTTTGCGTTCACAACGCTATTTTTTTAATTTCGAAAAGACAACACTTAAAAAATTCTTTTCGGCTCCGATTATCGGGAAGGATTCGAACCCCCGACCTTTGGAAGTCCGGTCCAATGCTCTGACCGGACTTCCATAGGTCGGGGGTATTATAAACCAAGTATAATAAGAAAATAGAGAGATATACACATATATGTTTGAAAGTATATAAAAAATACTTCTTTTTCTATTCTTGTTACATTTTAGTATGCTATCGGTACTTTCTAAATTTCAGCGAACAGAATAGCTATCGACATAAATTCACGTGAACTTAAAGTTTTAGGAAGCCTCCGTAAAATAATACCTTTGTTCAAGATATTTTTTTCATTGACCATTCAGGTAGATAAGCAAGAAAGTCTAGCGGTGGAAATGTTTGATGGTAAATATTAATATGTATTGGAATCTGCAAGTTGTTTTATTCCCTGACGTCTCTCTTGCCGTTAAAATATGACCGATGAATGCTTCTTGTTTTACTCACACACAGACACACACACTCATCCGCACTCACTTACACACAATTCTTTATACATTTAAATACGTTACTGAACTGTAAGATTTATTTTTTGTGTCCCCCAACAGCCCCCAACGACATCCAGTGAGGAGAGTGCTGGCGCTCTGTATTACAGGCCCCCAAGCCTATTTCAAACTCCAGTTCTCTCACAATCAAATTCAATTTAATCTATAAAATATAATCTTGTTGTACTGATCGCTGCAAAAGAAGAAATAATTATTTTATTATTATTACATATAGAAACGGGAGCATTGATTCACCGAGACAAATATGAGTCTGTTGGCTTTCCAACCTTGCTCTATTATCAGTGACAGCGAGGTATCAATGACGTTGTCGTGAGGTTAAACAAGACAGTCGCGCGCGACGACCCGCTGCGCTTGCGCACCGCGCATCGGTAGTTATATTGCCGATATTAGTACGTAGTGAAAGTGTAGTAACATAACAGAGCTTTATAGTTTTCATAGTTCAAAAATACTAATTTCATGTTTAGTCATTTGGAGTGATATTCGGGATGACAATATTCCTTGACACTCCACTTAAAAATATCTTAATAAGATATATTCGTAAGTTATTTTTTTATAAGTTATTTTTTATAAGCCTTCCCATTTTTTGCAAAATGCACGTATCACAAGTGCTTAAGGGATCAAGGTACATCGTTTAGTTAAATCATAGAGTAGAAATAATCCATTTTTCTATTCAAACGGACTGATATTGATGAAACTTTTCTCAGTTGCGAAAGAAAACCATCATAACACGTGAACCGCACACTATTAAATCTTTGGTATAGGAATCTCAGCCTTATAATATAACAACGATCAAACAAATAATCGCCTGTATGTGTTTGCTTCGCAGATTGCTTCTGATTGCTATCAATAAAATGTCGATGCGTCACAAATTATATGATTCGATTGTCTGGCGATCGCAAAATCGCGCATTATGTCGAAAGATACACTTGTTGATGCCATATCTTTGAGTATAATGATAAAGACTCGGCCGATAGTAACAAGCGTTTAGATGTTGATCTTTCATAGGCCCGAAACTCGAGCCCAAATCGTGCGTATAAATTGTGAAGCTGTGTTTAGTCATTTAGAGCAATAATACTAACGGATTTAGAACACGCTTAACTTTAATTCAAATCAATTCCGCTGTAGGTAAGTAATGGAAGGTCCATGTTAAATAAAATTGAGTTGAGTGACACAAAAGGAGGCCCTTTGTCAAATAAATATTGTAAGCTACTTATTCATTGCCAATGCGTCGAAAAAAGGAAGCTGAATTGAATCGCTTTGATTTTATATTCTACAGGCGCGCGTACCCGTTACGGAATTAGGGTAGCCCAGGAATCATTTATTTCCTCTTCTATTCGTAATCTTTTATTATTCAATCTCACCTTTTATGAATTTTCCAATTTTATTTCTTAACGGACATTCAAAATTCTTAGGATCTTAGAATTTTGTCTTTGGATTCGTCTCTCCTTGGTGGTAAAATCGCATTCTTTACCTATCTACTTTGTAATCAAACAGGATTTATTGATCCACTTCTGAATATCACAAATACCTATAAAGATATCCTTGCATCCGTTCTACATCTTTTGTTTGTTTTTTCACAAAACGTGATATTCACGTGTATCTTTGTGTGTAACCACATATCAAGTGGTTGGCAAATGTTAAAGTTCCTGAAAATATTGTTGTTCTACACGTATATGTACGAGTAGGTATGCGACCAATTAATAAATTGATCCGATGCCAATTCATATTCAAAATACTTTGTAGCAGTTTTGTGTAATAACGTTCCTTCGTAAAATCAATCTTAAATAAACTCATTTGCAAAATAAACGGGCACTTTAGATTTTTTCCTCTACTTTAATGAAGAAGAACAAGAAATAGGTTTTATTAATTTGACGATGTATTGGCATGTTATTTGAAGCATCCTGGCATGATTCTTTACGTTCCAAATTTAAAATTTGAAATTAATAAAAGAAAAATAATGATTATTGTGGATTATTCTAAAATTGCTTTACTAATGGCGCGAATTGCTGAAACGATTTTTAACTGATTACGATATTTTAAAACTTTTTGGACATTTTCTGCAAATTAAACAATTTAATCTTTATTTTTACATTAAATACCACTTTTTGATATGAGTGATAAAGCGATAAGGGCCGGTAAAATTATAGCCCTACTTGAAGAAGGTTGTTCGCAAACTTACGTGTCTCAGCGGCTAAATGTGAGTCGTTCAACTGTCCAGAGGACTTGGCAACGGTATCAAGAGACCGGTTCGGTCAAAAGAAGACCCGGTTCGGGAAGAAAACGATGCACAGAACCAAGAGATGACCGCTTTTTGGTGAGTCAGGCGTTGCGGAATCGTAAGGCGTCAAGTGTGGACCTGAAGAAGAGCCTTGAAGAAGTAAGAGGAGTAGAAGTTAGCTTGTGGACGGTCAGGAGGAGGCTTTTGGCTGCCAATATCAGGAGTTACCGCCCAGCTCGGGGCCCTAAATTACTCCGTGAGCACCGTGTTGCTCGACTTCAGTTTGCTCGGAACTGTGCTTCATGGACTCTGGAGGACTGGAATAAAGTATTGTTTTCTGATGAAGCTAGAATCTCTTTGTTTGGAGAGGACCGACGCCGGCGAGTGCTGCGAAGACCACGGGAACGCTATGCGGAAGTGTGTTTCGAAGAAATCACTCCTTATGGCGGAGGCTCCGTTATGTTTTGGGCAGCAATTAATTCGACGGAGCGTACGGAGTTAGTTTTCATAGAAAATGGAACATTAAATGCACATCGGTACATAATGGAAGTCCTAATTCCATATGCACAACCCACATTGACTGCACTTGGGGAAGATTCCATTTTTATGGACGACAATGCTCGCTCGCACCGTTCTGGCGACGTGGAAGCGTACATGCAAGAAGTTGGGATCCGTCGTTTAGATTGGCCAGCTCGAAGTCCTAACCTCAATCCAATTGAGCATGTCTGGGATGTTCTAAAGAGACGTGTAAGATCAGTGCAACCTGCTCCACAAAACATCAGGGAGCTAAAAAGAGTCATTGCAGAAGAGTGGGAACGAATTCCTCAAAACGTTATTAAAAACATCGTGGAAAGCATGCCCAGAAGGATTCAAGCTGTGATTTTGGCAAGAGGGGGTCACATTCGGTATTAGGTTTTTACATTTGTAACTTTATTTAATTAAAAAAAGTAAAAAAAAATCTTATCTTTATTGCCGACCACTTCTTATTGTTTGGGCGTGTACATTGGTTTTAAAGAATCCATCGTTTTTTTTTCTTTTAGTTGCCCGAACTCACTTCACGCGCATTAATTTACACGATTATAAGTATACAGACTACGTCAAAGAAATAAATTTCATTTAATTAACTCAAATCGACCTTAGAACGTAAATTTCCTTAGGTGCCCGTTTTTTTTGCAAAAGAGTGTATATAAAAATGAAACCCGTTTTCCTTTGTCACGACATCACGCGTGAATGGCTGGACCGATTTCACTAATTCTTTTTTTGTTGTATTTGTTATTATTAGGAGACGGTTCTTACGCAAAAAAAATATTAAGAAAATCTCTCAGAAATATGAAAAAATATACATTTAATTTTGCATATTTTAAAAAACGCGCGTAACTAATGTCAATGTCATTCGATGACATTGTTCAATCATTACAACGCTAAGGCGGTACGAAGTTCGCCGGGTCAGCTAGTAACTAATAAAAACATGTTGGATCAGTTTTTTGTTTTATTATATGTGCTTGTTTCAATAGTGGAAGGGCAAATTAAAAGTTCCTAATTGCCAACGCTAGTAAGGTCAATATCAATTTGATATTTTACTGTCATACGGCGCAGTGGTGGCGAGGCTTTGGTAGTGATACCAAAAGTTAGCAACCTAAGGTGCGGAATGTTTGGGATGGGTGACCATATAAGTGACGTCTATTTACAAGCATCTCCGTGTTTCGGAAGGCACATTAAGCTGCTGGTCCCGGTTAACATCGATAGATATTAGTCGTTAAGCCTAGTCAGAGACCCGCGGGCGGCTTAATAAAATCTGCCGGTAAGGTTGTTCACTTACACCAATCCGCACTGAGCCCGCGTGGTGGAGTATGGCTCGTACCACCTCAAAGTTGAGGTGAGGCCTGTATCCAGCAGTGGGACGTATGGTAGTCTCATGAGATGAGATGATTTTACTGTATTTTAATGCTACTTTAAAGTAACTTATTATCAGCTGCAATAATTTCCTGGTGGAGGGATAACCGGCTGTAGGTATACGCGGCTTTTGGGCCTCGACAAAGAAGTTTCACTTCTACGTAGTTATCACCTATTCTTATGGTATGAGCTAGAACTTATCAAGAAAGTACCCACTGCTTTCCATTGCCAAAACAGTTATAATCAGTTAATTATCAGGACTCAGTTTTTAATAGTAGAGCATTGTTAGAGAGATTACGGTTTATTTTGCTTTTGATAATATATTGGTCCTTGATTTTCATTTGACTGATAAAATAAAATAATCTCTTTCTTTTCAGGTAATCCACGATGCCGCTGTCGGGAAATAATTTGACAATTTAACATCGTATTACGCCCGCCAAGGGGACACACTAAACATCTAAGCCCTAATCTGCGATAATCTGATATCAGTTATTGGGACCAATAATCCGTGATACGACTTAACAAATGATATAGGTATAACGATAATTGTCGCATTTTCTAAGAAACAATCAACAGAGGCTGATCTATGTTTGAATTAAAATAAGATAAGAAAAACTATTTATAAAAAGTTGTGCCTAAAATAGCCTTGTGTTCAAGAGAAAGCTTAGTTGAAGTGAAGTCTAAATAAATCGCCTTAAACTAATATTTTGGTAAGTATTTTTAAGGCACTCATTTTTCCTTAAGCAATGTGTGGGAAGTGAAGAGAACAGAATCTTAGTAAATAACATTTGGTTTAATAAAAAAAAGTGAAAAAAGAGTTTCCGATGAAAATATTTTCGTAAAGACTAATAAATCTCACTCTGCGAAAGCCTCAAAAACCTACCCGAATCTTTAGACTGTAAAAATGTCACCGTTGAAAGATGGTCGAAACGGCAACGGGCTGATCCATCCGGAGGCTTCCAAATCCAAGCTGCTTCTCGCCGAAGACCCACCTTACAAGGATGTGGATCTAATACCCGGTAGTGTCATGGACGGACTGAACATTGAAATTAACGATCCCCCATATAAAGTGACTAAGTGGCGATGGATGATTTTGGCTCTCTTTGTTACATTCTCAGCGTCGAACTCCATACAATGGACGCAGTACACCATCATCCAAGATATAGTGATGAGGTACTACGGTGTTAGTGGGAACGTGGTGTCGTGGACTTCTATAGTGTTTATGGTGACTTATGTGCCCCTGATATTTCCTGGGAGCTGGTTGCTGTCAAAAACGGTAAGTGCATAGTTTTAAGTTTGCTTAAGCGATTATTTGAACTGCACTGCGCTCCGTCGCAGATTTTTACGAATAGCACCGCGAGTAGTCTCGAATTCAGTGTGTTGTGGTGACGCATATTTTTATGCATAACGAAGTAAGTACTTGCTTAAAATAATAAATAACCGTCTTAGTCTAGTACTTGAAATAAAGCGATAATTATTTTATAGACGATTTAAAACATCGCAATGACATTAAAATATCAAGAATAATAAAATTTGTAGTCTAAGAGTGTAAAACTACTTTAATAAGTAAGTAGAACTAAAAAATAAGTACCTGCTGATTTTTCTTCCTCCACGAAAAAAAACAATCAGTTTGCTTTTTTGTTGCATGAAAACATTTAACACAGGCTTTTATTATGTACCTACTTAAATTAAAACAAACACTTTTATTTGGTTTTCCTGAAAGTCGTCTCTTCTTTCAACTGCATTGCATCTTTTATCCTTTAAGTTTAAGAAGAATATATAATATGCCTTGTTAACATGCATCTTTAGTTCTTCACAGTCTGATAAATAATACGTTTCACAATATATAACACAGTCTATGCTCTAGCAAAGTATTTCTTAAAATAAACGGTTAATCTTCGTCGGTTTTGCCCGAAGCTGTTAATTAGTAGCCATTCAAAGTGAAACTAAAGACGGGCATTAACTCTAACGCGCTGACTAATGGCGCCGACTAACTACGGTTTAAATCTCGCCAACTTTATTCAGGGGCGACTTACACCCTACGACTGTGTGGCTCATCAAAGTTTTATGATCAGACTTACCCATGGTCTTGGCTGTTTTACCCTGATTAATTGTTAAGGCTGTAATGTTCGAGTGTTTGTCATCTAACAGTTTGAGAATAAATTAACAAACCAATTTTGTGTTTGTGATATCCCTAAATAATAAATGTTCCTTTCTTGTTTTCACGCAGTTCTATTTCTATTATTATTATTTTTTCGGAAATAAACTTTCTATGCTACATTGGGTCAGTATTTACAGAAAAATATATAACTTACGAGCTAGGGTTAGTAAATACAATAAAAAAGGATATCACAACAAAATATGGTACTTAATATATACTAAGGCAGGTCTCGAACCAACATGGACGCTGATCCAAGCCCCAGGATAGGGCAGCAATTAATAGCGACTCCCTATCGCCACCAGGTGGCTGTTGTGTTTATGGTGTACTTTGCAATATCTTCTCTAATGTGATATTTTTGACATTAGAAGTGATAATTACTTACACGATGACGACTGTATAAAAACGTTATCGTCTTGCGATTAAAAGTCAGATCCAGCTAAACAAGCTGATAGTAGCGTATATAACGTAGGATCATATTATAAATGATTTAATATAATTTGCATGCTGTTATAATATGGCTGAAAAAGGTGAACCACAATGTCATAAATGTAACCTTTTTCATCTATATACATATATAAAATGAAACCCGTTTTCCTTGGTCACGGCATCACGCGTGAATGGCTGGACCGATTTCACTAATTCTTTTTTTGTTGTATTTGTTATTATTAGGAGAAGGTTCTTACGGAAAAAAATATTAAGAAAATCTCTCAGAAATATTGAAAAATATTACATTTAATTTTGCATATTAAAAACACGCGTAATTAATGTCAATGTCATTCGATGACATTGTTCAATCATTGCAACGCTAAGGCGGTACGAAGTTCGCCGGGTCAGCTAGTACTCAAATATTTTATCAATAATAATCATTTCATTTTTATTTCATAAAGAAACCTAAGAGCCATTTTGTTTTTGTTAGCCCACACCATCCCACTGCTGGCCAAAGGCCTCTCCCAAACCTGTCCACCGATCCCTGTCTAGGGCCAGAGTTTGCCAATCCGTTAAATATTTTGCCAAATCGTCGCACCATTTCTTTCTAAGCCTTCCCCTACTGTGTAACGATTCGGGCCCACCTGTCGGGATGCATCCTACTTACGTGGCCGGCCCACTCCCACTTCAATTTGGCAATCTTCTCGCCTACATCCGATACGTTGGTTTGTGTGTGAATGGCAGTATTTCTGACTCTGTCAGTCCTTTTAATGCCCAGGATGCTCCGCTCCATTGCTCTTAGGCAGACCTTGAGTTTGGACTTCTGACTTTCAGTCAGTGACCAAGTTTGCGCCCCATAGGTTAAGATGGGCAGGATGCAAGTGTCGATGAGTTTTCGCTTCAGTGATATTGGAAGGTTACCCTTCAAATACGCCTTAATAAGATTTCACCAAGGTAATTTAACCAACGTTTTATTAAACAGTCGGTTTGTGTCAAATTTTAGTATAGATATTGACACTGACACTGTCAAAAATTGGCTGATTAAGTCTTAACCGGCCATTTTTAACTCCGTGAACTTGAGCCAAAGAGCCATATCAATAAAAAAAATGAATGGTCCGGAAATGACTTCGAAAAGTCTAAAATACTGCATGTCGTCTTATCTCAATTGCAGACGTTTTTTTACGTCGAAGTTTTCCGTACACAGCTGTCGGCGCCAAATTAGCGCTCAAACTTTCGAACTGTTGTCAAAAACACACCATTTTCCATTGTAAGTAAAAATTAAATTATTCACAATCAAGCATTGCATTTAGTTGCAAAGTTAAGATTAAATGTCACTGCTGCAGGCAGCTCAAATTGTCGGACGTTGTTTTGGTAGTGGGATTTTGTGTAATAAACCAGTCAGCTACTAGCCTCTGTGTTTGATTGACGTTACAGGAGGAAGGGAGGCTCGTGCTTCTAAAGAAAGCCGGACGTCCGACCGACTCCCCTTCTGCATACCGTCCAATCGTGTTGCTGGATGAGGTGGGCAAGATCTTTGAAAGGATCATTGCAGACCGCCTCGTTCGGCACCTGGATACGGATGGGCCGAATTTGTCGGATGTCCAGTATGGCTTCAGGAGAGAGCGCTCGACGATTGATGCTGTCCTGCGGGTGAAATCGCTCGCCAGCGAAGCGGTGGAGAGCGGTGGCGTGCTGTTGGCCGTGTCTATTGACATTGCCAACGCGTTCAACACGCTGCCGTGGACCACGATCAAGCAGGCGCTCCGTTTCCATGGAGTTCCTGTTTACCTGCAGGACACCATCGCATCGTACCTGGAGGGACGAGAGGTTGCATGTGATTCGGTGGATGGTCATTTGCGGCACTTGGCCGTATGCGGTGTTCCGCAGGGGTCGGTCCTGCGGCCACTCTTGTGGAACATCGGGTTTGATTGGGCTCTCCGTGGCCATTTCCTCGCGTGGGTTGGCGTTACTTGTTACGCCGATGACACCCTGCTGACAGCCCGGGGGGATTCCTTTGCCGATGCTGCTCGTCGTGCGACTGCTGGGGTCGCTATGATGGTTCACCGAATCGGCCTTTTGGGGCTAAGAGTGGCGCTGGAGAAGTCTAAGGCCCTGTGTTTTCACAGGCCTCGACGTGCGCCGCCTGCGGGCGCTGGGTTGATGGTGGATGGGGTTCGGATCCCCGTTTCGCCTACGATCCGGTATCTTGGGCTTGTGCTTGACGGAAGGTGGCGGTTCCAGGCTCATTTCCGTCAGCTTGCTACCAAGCTCAATGCGACCGCGGGTGCCTTGAGCCGGTTACTGCCAAACCTGGGTGGTCCGTCGACGGCTCCTCGACGACTTTACCTAGGGGTGGTTCGCTCAATGGCACTCTACGGCGCTCCGGTCTGGCATGATGCCCTCTCGTCCGAGAACGTGTCAGTCTTGCGGAAGGCTCAAAGGGTTTTGGCCTTGCGTTTAGCGCGAGCCTACCGCACCACCTCCACCGATGCTGCGCTGGTCCTGGCCGGCAGCCTGCCCTGGGATCTCGACTCCCTGGTCCTCGCCGCGTTATTCCAGTGGCGTGGAGATCAAAGATCACAGGGTTACAAGCCTGCACCGACGGAGGTGGAAACGGAGAGACAACAGCTTACTGAGCTAGCCCACGAGCAATGGCGCCGTAGACTAGCAAGTAGCCACTTTGGCGTCCGGGTCATAAGTGCCGTGCTCCCTGTTCTCACAGAATGGGTCGAGCGTCCTCACGGCCAAGTGACATACCGGATGTCGCAGGTGTTTACTGGCCACGGGTTCTTTGGGTCATACCTCTGCCGTATTGGCAGGGAACCTACAACCCGATGCTGGCACTACGATGCTCCGGAGGATACGGCACAGCACACCCTTGAGGTGTGCCCGGCGTGGGTCGCTGACCGCCGTGACCTCCGAGCACACGTGGGTAACGACCTCAGCCTGGGCTCCATAGTCCAGCGTATGGTCGCAGACCGGGAGGCTTGGCGAGCTATGGCCGCATTTTGTGAGCGGGTGCTCGCCGAAAAGGAGAGCGCGGAGCGAGAGCGAGAGGCTGCGGCTGACGCACTCATCATGCGCCGTAGGCGCACTGGGCGCAGGCGGAATCTCCACCGCCTGCACATGCCCCTCCCTGTGCCTCGGGTCGTGGACGCGGGGGCGTCCGCTTCCCACTAAGAGGCGCGATGGTGTGTAATGCGTTCTACGCATCATCGGGACATCAAGCTGGAGGATACCTTCTTCTGGCGCTGGAGGTAGGGGCATTTGTCCTCTTCAGATAGGGTGAGACCGTGTGTCGGTCTAGTCAGTGAAGGGCCGCGGATGTGTGCTAATCGCGCTAACTCGTGGCCCCGAACTCATGGCTCCTGAGAACGCCGCTGGTTTTTAGTGGGTATGCCCCAGCTGGGGAGAGTCCCACATAACCTGCTACCCTCCCCCGAGGGAAGCAGGTATGCGTAAAGCATTTTCCAGCGTTACAGAAAAAAAAAAAGTGGGAGAGATAAAATAGGCAAGTAGGTCCTTAAATAAGTACAGTAATTTTTTGAATAGTTGGAACTATATCTTGACGACAGCACGCATTAACGTATGGTAATTACTAACTTTGCAGTATGCCTAAATGTGGTGAAAAAATGATTTTACGAACCTTTTATTTCTGAATTAGATGGCGTTCCGATGGATTTTCGTTAGCCCTTATGCAATAAGGTAGTTTCTGTCGGTCAAAGCGTCATCCATCAGCGATCATATTTCCGCAAATTTCCTATTCATTTCCTTACACGTACATAATTTATGTTGGTCAGTTCTCCGAAATCGAAGTAATTTATTGTTAGCTTTCTATTTTGACCATAAGCTGTTACTACATCAATGTAGGAGAGCCAATAAATCACTTTAGGCCCGGACGTGCTTGCTACATATTATGTTTGAGTTGCGTAACTACCCAAGTAACCTCATAGCTTGATACTTATCTGCTTCATTTCACCCTTTGTTGACTGTTTCTGACCTCATCCATCTTCCTTGCAGCCATTGTATCATGAACCACGTCTTTGGTTTATACTAAAGCGTTTCTAAAGTAAAACGCAGTACGAGAGGTCTTCAAATTTTGGTCACGATGGATCGAGAAAACCGCATGTCAACCGTGTAATTAAGCCTGAGACCTTTTCAAACCGACCCGTATTGTATGGGGTGATAATAAACTGCTTTCAAACGATACCCAAAACATAACAGAAATCCTTCTTTAATGGGAAACTGAGGGCCTACTGCGATCTACCTTAGGTACTGCTGAACATAAGCGCTGCTAATCAACATTTAGTTGTATATTTTTGATAATAACGCTACTCGTTATCGGAGAACAAGATCTAAAAAGGGCCCCAGCTCAAAGACTTCTCACCAAACAAAAACTTCAACACATTTGTATTATTTTTGTCGTTGTCTACAAAATGGATGGATTGAACAGAATATTTCAGTCCTTTTAGGATTCTTTCAGATGAATACTGCTTTGAAACATGTGACAACCATTCACTGGATTGCTGTGGAAAATACATTTTCCTCTACAAAGAACCTCTACGTGTAAAGCTCTTTGGAACGTTTTAATCTGAATGTGTAGCCAGATTATAACATTACACAAGTCCACTAGCAAAGAATTTGTACTATATTTACTCTAAGCCGACTTTTTATTATATCTGTCTGTATGCCAGATTTTTAAATATATATTCTGCACGTTCCATATAACCAAATAAATAGTGTAGGAACTTTAATTTTGCATTTAAACATAATCAGAAAACGAGATTTATCGTTCCTTCTTATATGCAAAAACAAAATTCGCAGAGAGTATTTTTCTTCTTCGTTTCGTATCTGCCTAGACATTTATATTTTTGAATACCAAAACACACCACATTATACCAATTAAAACATAGGTGTATGTGTGTGTGTGTGTGTGATGGTATATGAAATACCATCTCATCATGTATTTACAACATTGAAATAAAATTAAGTCCATGAGCTGAGGGCATTTCAGTTGTCGTGTAAAGAGCCTTGTAAAGTTTTTCGAGCAAATACCGTCTAACTACTATGTAGTTTTGCTATAATGAATTCCTCAGTCACTTTATAATAAGTCAGTCAGAAAGTGTTAGAACACAACGTTTAATAAAACTATAGTTTGTAGATTATTTGCACGTTCGTAGTATTATTTTGCTTTTATCACTATTTAGGCTTGGTGTTTAAAAAAAAAACGAAGCTTTATCGTCAACATTTTTGCGTCAAAACTACTTACGTACAAACTTTTCCATTAAATATCGGCATCAATCCATCCAAGCCGATAGCTATTATACTGAAGAATTGTTAAAGCGCTCATTAGCGCGGGGCCCGTTACAAATTTAATACCGGTGAACAAACTCCCAACTTTTATGGGCACTCCTACAAATCGCGATTACGTGGGTGGGATATTAAATTAAATTTCCCTGTCAACTCCGACATTACATTTATCTGAGGGTCTGATTGAGGAAACCGTACTTTGACACCTGTTTTAAAAACATTGGCAAAGTCATGTTATGATTTACATTGGATGAAATAGGACCGAAAATGCTAGGTTTACGTTATGTACTAACCTTTTATTTAGGTAATTTTCCGTCATGAATTTCTCAAAAACAGCTCGGAGCCGGCAATTTGGCGGTGTTACACCCCCGTGCCTCGGAAAGCACGTTAAGCCGTTGGTCCTGCGTCTGATGTCCCTCCAGTCATGTCGGATTGCCGTCTCACCGAACTTTGAGTGTGATGGAACAGTGAGTGTGCACCTTTGTATTGCGCTCACATTTGTGCACTATAATATCTCAACAGTGAGTGCACCTTTGTATTGCGCTCACATTTGTGCACTATAATATCTCCTGCGTAGTTGGCTGATCTCTGTTGAGATTGGCCGCCGTGGTCGAAATCGGCAAAAAGGACAGTTAAACTTATAGGTGGAATCAATAATAAGGCTGATCACTCAAACCCTTAGTTAGCTTCAATAGTTTTTAATAGTTTCAGCCTACCTGTGACCACGGACGCTGAAAAGGGTCCGAAACGTCAGGTTAAAACAAAATGTAAATAAATCGCGAAATAATCCGTAAAAGTGTCTTATTTCAATGTCTACTGTTCGCGTAAACCGAAGAAACAAATACAAAATATGATTAAATGCACGATATTGAACAGTATTGTTAAAACTAACATTATATTTTATTTTTATTCAAATAGCCACACCTGTGGACTTGAGATGACAGCTACAATAAGGTTTTTGATAAGCTGTATACATATATAGCCTTTTGTTTGAGAAAATTATTTTGGATTATAATACTTGAACACAATTTCTGCAAAAAGTACCTACTTCATAATATGTTTGTTATTGTTATTTAACTTTTTCAAACGTATTACTTTTTAAATAATTTTGAGGATTTAAAAAACAATACATTTATTTACCATGTAGGTAGGTGATGAAAATAAATAAAAAAATGCATTGATTTAGGACGTAAATTTTTCCTCTTTTCGAATGCAAGTAATTAGAATGGAATGAATTTTCGAATCAAGTAAAACCAAATTTAACTAAAATGGAACAGACTGTGAGATGTGATACCGTCATATAACTCGTGTGTCTTGTTCTACAATGTAACCTGAAGTACTAAGCCAACGTGGTGGATGGTGGATCTTAATCGAGGGACCCCTCGTCAAGGCTAGATAGCCAGGGTTGTCATCTGCACACACACTCCTCAACATTTAAGATCAAAAAGAAGGATAGGATACTACTTAGGAATTACGAGTTTTGCGGTTTGTGTACATTCTGTCAAAAAAGTTAACACTAGGTTTGTTATTTTACTGATATACCCAACGCACTGTCTTATCTGCACCTTAAATTTTTTGTCACGTTAAAATGTACCCTATGAATAAAACATAAGGATACCTTACGGTAACTCAGTCTAGCGCTAGCACGGTAGGTAAAGGATTTGTTTGTCTCATTTCGATTTAATATTTTTTTATCGTTGGATTTTCACATCTATATTTTATTTTTGCAGGAATTTCGAGTTGCGTTATTTAGATTAAAAACAGTGCCGTTGTTAATTACATCATAATTATCATATTAGTGTGTGTTGCGAATTTCATAATCGACAAAGAGCTTGTCTTTAATTTTGTAACGCCAATGGAATATCGTGTTCGGATTCACTGAAAATGTTACAAAAGGCTTATGGTGAATCGACTTTATACAAAATACATGCTTATGAGTGGAACACAACTTTCAATTACGGTCGAGAGATGATAGAAGATTGCCTCGAAGATTTGTAGGCCATCAACGTAAGTTAACATCACAAAAGTGAAGGAAATAGTGTCAAAAAATCCTCATTTAAGTTTGAGAGAGAAAGCCGCTAAACTTTCAGTGTCTCATGAATCGGCCCGTACCATTTGAAATAATCACTTGGTTATAAAACATGTTGCCGCTCGGCTAGTCCCAAAAGATCTGATATTTTCTTCAAAAAATCAATGCTCAAACGGGTCAATTCCGACCCAACATTGATGAAAGGCATTGATACTGTTGACGAGACGTGGGTGTATGAGTTTGACATCGAACAAACGAGTCAACAAGCTTCACAGTGGCGCCTTCCAACTGAGCCAAAATCGAAAAAACCACGCCAAAGTCGATCAAAAGTCAAGTCATGTTGACTGTTTTCTTTGACTATCGTGGTGTTATGCACTCGGTATTCTACCCGGAAGGTCAACAAACGGTAAATAAATAATATAAATTTTGTGTTATGCAGCGTTTAAGTGAGCAAATTTAACGGAAAGGCCAGATTTGTGGAAAGAAAATTCTTGAATTTTGCATCAGGATAATGCGCTTTTGCGTGAACGAATTTTTGACCAAAACTCAACAAATATCATCGAGCAACCAACTAATTTACCAGATATGGCTCGAGACGACTTCTATCTTTTTCCTTATCTTAAATTACCACTTCGTGTGACTGGTTTTCATTCTTTAGAAGACGTGTTTGTTTTTTGAGCTCAAATATTTGCAATCAGTATTTGGACTATGAGCGAATCTGTTCTGTGATGGATAGTGGCTTGCTGAGCTGCTTCCCATTGGATGCATCTACTCATCTGCTGTCCAGAGCTACTGACGGTCTTCTAGTTCTAGGATATGGTGACGTTTTAGTCGTCTCACATAGTGGTCTATGGTGAGTTGGCGGGCAAGTTCATTAGGGTGATGGATTAGCCGCTCTTTGTACTTCGCTGCCAGACTTCGAATTTCTTCATTCATTGTTGTCATTCCGAGGTGCTCGTGGATTTCATCGTTGGTAATATTCCATGGTAATTTTGCATTGGATCTTAGGATCTTGTTCTGTTGGCGCTGAAGTATGTTTAAGTTGGTATTGCTGGCGTTGCCCCATAGCTGCAGACCATATGTCCAGATAGGCTTTTACTATAACTTTATAGATTAGCAGTTTATTGTCAATAGACAGTCTCGAGTTCCTTCCCAGCATCCAGTATAGATTGTTGTACTTTAGTTGGATCTCTTGCTTTTTACACTTGATGTGGTGCCTCCAGGTTAGTGTGCGATCAATGTGCAAGCCAAGATATCTTACATGGTTACTGTGCGGAAGAGTACTTTGGCCTAACTTTACAGGTGGGCAGTCTCCTCTTTTGAGGGCGAAAGTTACCTGGACTGATTTTGAAGCACTAACCTTGATTTTCCATTTTTGGAGCCATTCATGTACCTTATCCAGGCCCTTCTGCAGGTTCTCTGACGTCGTCCGCGAATGTAGCTGTGGTTATTCCTGCGGTTAGCGATAAGTCCGCAGTGAACAACGTGTAGAGCATTGGACCAAGAACAGATCCTTGTGGTACCCCGGCGTCAATATCCTGGAACTTGGAGGTGGCGCCACCTTCATTCACATAAAATATGCGATCTTCCAGGTAAGATTTAAACAAAGGGAAGTATGAGTGGGGGAGATTCTCTTTGATCTTACATAGCAGGCCCCGGTGCCAGACTTTGTCAAACGCTTGCTGGATGTCCAGAAACGCTGATGAGCAGTATTCTTTTTGTTCTAAGGACTTTCTTATAGCGTCGCATACTCTGTGGGGCTGTTCAACTGTACCATGGCGTTCCCTATAACCGAATAGAAGACGTGTAACATACCAAATCTACTTTTCATGTTTTTTTTTATATTTTAGACCACGGTCCATCTATCAACTAATGACATAGAATAAATCACTATTTGAACGGAATCTGCTTCTCTTTTACTGAACTGCGAAATGAAAATATACTTAGCACTCTTTATTGTGTCAATTATCAGCAAAGTTTGTTCGATTTTAGTTTATTTGTGTCAGCCCTAGCACACATGGAGGGCTCGCAAATCTTCTCCGACGTAAGTACTCGGAACTAAATTAAAGGTCGCCATGTTGATTGCGAGTGCGATAGCGATCGCAACTACGACCGACGCTTGACGCGTCTCACATTCTCACATCGACGTGTGCCGCCATTGAAAGAAGTTTACGATAGCTTTTATAACTATTGGTAAGGTGGAATTAAATAACACTTGTTAGTAAATTCGTTGAACACTGTTATTTGCATATAAATATACAAGCGGTAATAGGTACATGCTCGTACGCAAGATAGAGGATAGATGTCAGTTGTTCCCGCTACGACCATGTTACGTACGACATTAATTTACGTGAGGTTTTCTTTCACACCCAAGTTTTTTTGTTAAATTGGATAAATCACCCGACGGTTGTCTGGAAGAGATCGCTTTAGGCGATAAGTCCGACTAAATTGTACAATATAGAGTTAATAAAATCTTAAAACTTGTCTGTAATTAATTATGTTTTGAGTTGTACATTAAAGTGTTAATCTATCTATCTTTCATACGAGCGAGCAAGGACAAATCAGCAAAACACAACTCAGCATATCCATAAAATTATAATCATTTTTTATCTTCCAAACAACCAAACCTGAAAGATTACTACAAATGGATGTTAGCAAATGACCCGTGAAAAGTTTAATTCCACCGGCCGAATTAATTTCTTCTATAAACAAGAGGCACAGAATAGATAAAAGCAGTATGGTAGTCGGTAGGTATAAAAGGAATTCGTAAGGACCAGGCACAGTCGACAGTATGCGTACATATACGATTATAAGTGCTGCAGAACCTGCCTCGGATTTTGAAGCGTGCGTGTGTGCCATTTCGAGCATTTGTTCTTTGCTTCCGTACTGCTTTAGCTTATATCTATACTGTGGCATAGGCTTCCGAGAGGTTCTGAGGGACCGATTCCTGTGTATTGGGGCGAACAGATCCCGGAAGATAAATGGGCATTCCGGGATAATCGCGGACCGCTACTTGACTGACTAAAACCGTATAAATGATGTGGCGTTTGTAATTAAAAATGGAGCCAAACATAAAGCAAATAAACGGGATTAAAAACATATCGTTGCAAAAGTGTAAAGCTTGTATCTAGTGTGATCCTGCGACCTTAACGAAGACATTTTTATGATAGGTTCTCGCATAAAAAAAAGACTAAGCACGGATTTTATGTACAGGAGGATATCATTAGAAAATTTACTCCTATGAGGAGTACTGAATAATTTTAGTGTATTATCGTAGTCAAAAAGGTCAAGTTAAAAAGCTGCTGAAAGTTAAAAAGGGTGTTTTATGACTTTATCTGCCTTTCACTCGACCCATTCTAACACCCATATGCATAGTCGATTCCTCAAAATTTCCTCCACTCGACTCAACCTCAAGGATAAAATTGGTATGCAGAACTAATAAAACTATCCTCGACTTGAGCAAATTCCTCCGTTGAGTCGATTAATGAACTGTCAAACTCAAGGTACGTCGCGATCTACCTTGAGGTCTCCTCAAACCTTGTTAACAGTAAAACAATTTATTTATTATAACGCTGTGGTGGTAATGTTTGAGGATTGAGCATTGGGGTAAACATGTTTTTTTTTTAATTCTTTATTTATATTTTTGGGGCTTTTATCCACATGGATACGACAGTCCCATTGTATCTTCGCTATTACAGAGTTCAAACAAACAAATAAATTTAAAAGTGTAAGTGAGATAAAAAACAATAATTAAAAGTAAATGCTGACTAAGTCAGTGCTAATTATCTTAGGTTTAGACGAAAGGAAATCACTGTTCGGTCAATCTTACTAATTTATATAATTTTTTATCACTGTTCATTCATTCATTCTACTGTTTGGTAAATGTGATTTGAACCCTACTTGGGTTCTTGACTGGTATGTGTATACAACTTAGGAATTGTGACTGAGGAATTTGCTGAAGTCGAGGATAGTTTTTTTAGTTCTGCATACCAATTTTATCCTTGAGGTTGAGTCGAGTGGAGGAAATTTTGAGGAATCGACTATGCATAGGGGTGTAAGCTTCATACCAAAAGCAGGTATTGCGTCATATTATCGTTTTATTATTATGTTATGGCTCATGAGAGCCCATATTAAAATCACGTGCGATATGCTTTTACCGATTTTATGGCTCTCTCTTCATAAGATACTAAATAACCTTTTGATCTAAGAATGGAATCTTAAGTGAAAAACTCTTAAACGGTTATTGGCATTCCTTCTTCTTCCAACGAATATAGTTTAATCAAATCGACCAAAGAACCGTAACAGAATATTAAGCATTCAGGAAGAATAGCAACAATCACGCCATGAAAAGAGGAAACTGGTCAAGTGCGAGTTGAACATGCAGGCAAAAGGTTCTATAATATTATATGATGTAGCACCGTGAGATTTACCTAAAGAAAGTAAGTTGAGGTTCTGGAATACCGGAGTAAGGAACCATTGAAAGTAATTTCAAAAATATTACTTTTTCTTATTTATTCCCTACAGATATTCAGATGTGAAATAGTTAGTAAAGTTAAGATTCAAGAGATTCTCATGAACTTATAATAGAAATCAAGATATCTTTCACATCTTAAAATTTGAATGATTTTTATCTGAAACTAGCTGACCCGGCGAACTTCGTACCGCCTTAGCGTTGCAATGATTGAACAATGTGATCGAATGACATTGACATTAGTTACGCGCGTTTTTTAAAATATGCAAAATTAAATATATATATTTTTATATTTTTTTTTCGTAAGAACCTTCTCCTAATTATAACAAATACAACAAAAAAAGTTTAGTGAAATCGGTCCAGCCATTCACGCGTGATGCCGTGACCAAGGAGAACGGGTTTCATTTTTATATATATAAGATAAACTTATTATTGTTATTAAAACCATTCGGGTGTCCCATCACGACACAGTATTAAGCAAATCACTCTCCAATGTATGTATGTAGTTTAGATCTTTAAAACTACCAAAAGGAATTTGATGCAGTTTTTTATTTTTATAGTGTGATTCAAGAGGAAGGTCTATATGTATAATAACATGCTTAGTATAATCATGAAAATATAAATAGTTCTCTATTTATATTTTCATGATTTCTAATCCACGCGAACGAAACCACTGGCTTAAAATTAAAAGCTAGTAATAGAATTCAACGACTCTGGTAAATGGATAAACGGATTTAGAACGGAACCCTAAAAAGGGAGCCCTTTTCAGTGATCTGGCACAAATAACCTTCAAACGCTGACTCAGGTATTCCGCTTATTGCTTATTTTATTGGCATTTCCTTGAATTTTCTGTTAAATTACATAAACGTACACGTAACAAGAAAAACCATCGACAAGAGATAGCAATGTTGATGAGCTCGCACTTGGTTGATTAATGACTTTTAATCTTACCAGGCCTCTCTCACTCGATGTACTTGCGCGCGGTAATAGCCTACTCTCGCCCGCACCACGGCCCGCACAGCCGGCGCGGTGCGAATTCAGTGGGCTGCCAACAACCGTCGGACGCACTCACGACGCACTATAATTATTCGTGTTACGCTTACGATCAATTTAGTTTTCATACGAACCAAATAAGTTATCTGTGCTTGTTAAACGTTAGCTTTATTACGTGGTGGTTTAGTCGACTAATGACTAATTAATTAGCGAAATGACTAGGTAGGTAGGTACCTACGTAGTTGACAATAAAATTGACCTATTCTCGAAATGTACCTATCTAATAATCTACAAACGACAGATTCTACTAATGACCAGTTTGCGAAATGATAGTTTTTATTTATTGTATTGTATGAAAATAGTAAGTACCTAGGTATTTTTGTTAGAAAATTTAGGAATATGAAAAATAAAATGAAATGTAGATAAAGAATAAAGATTAAAGAATCATTTATTTTAAATAGTTTTCATTATGATCACAAATAATAGAAAAAAGCATGGCGTAGGTAAACATTTTATGTAGGTACATACATATATACACAAAAATAAGGATGATAGATAATATAAATACAAATATCTTTATTTCTTCTCTTACACAGATATCATTACAAAGTAGTTACAATCGAAATAATGTTTCCTTAATGCAAAATCTAGTAGTAGGTTTTACTCAACAATAAACATTGTGTCAACCCTAGTTCAATTGTCGCTCGGTCTCACGTCACGTGGTCTCGCGCAGCTGTGAAGCAATAGTGACTTTATACTTAAAGCTGTAGGTGCATTTTTGTACGCGGCAGAAAAAGTAGTCTATTAACGCTGTAGGTATCGAAATTTTTCTATGGAGTGATTTATCTGTTACGTAACTATTTAGTAATCTGTGGTCTTACATTGATTTTTAGAATGTTTGGTTACGGTGAGCCACAGCGGTGAGCTTAATTCAGTACCTACCGCTACGACAATTTCGAAGAATTTAACAGATTGAATGGTTTATTCAAGTCACGATAAGGTGTTGAATTGTGTGTTCAAGCTAGAGCAAGCTTCAGCGCTTGTACGTTGTACGTTGGTTGCTCGCGAGTGCACTACCACCAGCAACGATTCTGATAGCGGATTCTGTAAATGCTGTGTGATTACTATCTAAAGTAGTGGAGGATAAAAAGGATCTTGTAAAAACGGTCGTTATAATGTGAACGCGCTCTAATACAAGCTATGCCCGTATCATGCCAGCAATTCCCATCTAAGTTAGTGCGCTCCGCTGTTTCACAGGCCGCTGCCGCTGGCTTGACAAATGGCCCCAGTTCGTCTCGCTCTATCCATCATCGTACGGTTCTTGGGAGATTTGTTAAATCGCCCCATGCTTCCCCATAGTTTCCGCTTTGTATCGTTCTTATTTTAAAGTTCAGTTGTGAAAAAATTAGTTTCTGAATTTCTCCGTGTCATGGTTAGTCTTGACCAAGCGATCGCTTTTCTTGTTATAGTTTGAAACAGAACTCTTTTTGATATTATATCAGTGTACAATTCGATATGAAGTACTTTTCAGTTGCTAAGTGAGTACCTACGTAAACTTGTCGGCAGCCCTTTAGTAATTAATAATCTCTATATATTATTTGTGTAAGAACAATCCTACCCCACCAGCCTGTGTCGCGGTGCTAGGGCTTAAAATAAGATTAAAGTAACGTTTTAAAGATCTCGGCGAGTATAGACTGGGACAAAACTGTAACATTTGTTCAAACTTGAACGCGGACGAAGTCGCGGGCTGCCGCTAGTATAAATAGTAAACATTATGAAGGCATCCAGTCCAGGTTTAACTTCAAATATTCAATCTCTCGCCACGCTTCCCCGCGCTTGCAAGGGAGCTGCTAACATACTTGCCCACGGCCACACACCTAGCTGAACAGTTTTTATCGCACTTCAATATTTGGAAGAAATTTCATTCGAACTACTGATGGAAAAATCACAGGATATAGTTGATAGAATCAGGCGTTACTTTGCGGAAATAAGTCGCTCGTAGTCTGTCGAAGCGACAACATCTCCTGAGAATGCCACGTGTAGTGGCGAAACGCGTCGAGTGTTATGTTGGTGTCAGTGTTGTGATTCCAGGTGCATCTTCTGTGGCACCTTGTGAGTTGTATGTAATGTAAGTCCTGCGACTTTCAGCTCTAGCTTTTTCAGGTGATTACAGTTGGATGTATTTTGGTTCCTGCGCTGGCGTCGTTTGGTGGAAATTTAAAGCAAAATAATACTCTTTTTCGGCTTTAAAGCACATGATAGCAATTTTGTAATGTTTTCGCTAGATGGCATAACTAATGCATTTTTATGAGTAATGAAAACAAACATAAATAATGTGGTGTTATTTCAAACTATGTCTTTTTTCCGACTGCTAATGTTTTTCGCGCTTATCTTCTTTTTGTAGTAACAAAAGCCAAAGAAAATTGATCTTTTTGACTTTGTATATTTTAGTGCAGTTGGCAATCCATGTCAGAGAGACAGACTTCACAATTTTGTATATAAGGAATTTAAAAAAACGATGTTCCTTACAATGAAGTTACCTCCCAAAAAATATCTAAACTCTTAAGTACCATGGGAATGTCAAATCAAAACTTTAAAAAATGCATTCTGTAGTTTTTGAGATACATTTATCCCAACAATAATGATAAATATTACATAACATTATTAAACAAAATTTATTTCAAGTTAGTAAGTGACTTTTGAAGATGGGAATACAAAAAATATTTTTGAGTATAATGTAGGCTTGTACTTCTTCATTTTAAAATATTAAAAAATAACTTCAGCGACTTAATCATTTTATTCCTTTTTCAAGCGATAGTTGAATTTATGTTAACAAAAGCGAAATTTTGCTAATCTCTGTATACAGCTTTCGTCTGTTTGTGACAGTTTGAATAACTTGACAAGAATTTTCGACTTGATGACGACCGCTTCAGTAGCTGGTTATGTTATTGTGGTTTTGTAGTTGTCAGGGTTCTCATATACAAATACCTGTATGAAACCCCTGACACCTAGTCATCGCCCGTTCGTCCGTTCGCCATAAACCTCAAACCCGCACTAGCTATTAAAACGTGTTAAACCCTAAATGATTTGTAAACGGAATAAAATGATAACGTATAACTGTAAGACAATCACAAGCTGAGTGAAATTAATTTGATTGTCTTTAAGTTTCAGTGTTAAAAGTTTTTTTTTTATTATTTTAACAATGAAAGCCTTAATGAAACTGGCGAAAATAACTTTTGAGAGGTCCTTCAGGCCTCGCGGTCGATCGCGTCAGATGAATGAAACTTTTGTTTGACTCCCTGGACCAACACAAAGTCACAAACGACTTCGGGACTGGCCGATAACAAAGCGACAGAGTAATTAATCTCCAACGGGCAGACAATTTGATAAATTCACAGTTTACTGCTCAACAAAAAAAACTACCAAGGTCAATGACCCAATTTTTTATTTAAAAAAAAAACAATTTTTGTCCTTATAAACTTTTCGAATTTTATGGAACAATAACTTGCCAAGCTGTTCAACTTGCTTGTTCTGAAAACATTTTGTAAAGTTTAGTTTCCTAAACTTTGGAGATTGCGCTCGTGATGTACACTAGAGGCAATTTTGGTTTCCTTTTTAGGATTTCTTGCATTTTTCCAGATTTATACCTCAAAAAAAATATTGATATGTAAGAGTTGTTAATAATAAATATAATATGTATAATATACTATAATTTCACTTCCTTGCTTTGGTCACTGCGATTCAGAATGGACTCGGCGTCTGCCAAGCACAGGAGTTGCTGAAAAAGGAAAATTAAATGTATTGTAAAATGATAAAAAATACTATTTACTATCATAATCATAATTTGTACTTTGATCTATTCTGATATTTCTTTTCGAATCACATCGGTGAACTTTAAAGCCTTTTTGATAGAATTTCGTCATTATTAGATTGTCAAATTATCATACCCATGTTCAGTTAAAATATAATAAATATGAGTTAAATAAATATGCATAGAGAGAAGATTTATCTGTTCAGTTTTATTCTTGACAAAGGCAATTAATTTCCTTGTGACATTGCTACAATGTTCGGGTCAGGTTGTACCGTACTACGAATCCTGATGGTAGACCACAGCGCCCAAAAGGGGTTCTCTATAATTTATTTGCTCACCCTTCCCTATAAATTAACATAATGTTGGAAGGTATGTCATGTCATCGCAAATGGTCCTGAAATTATGTTAATTTATTGTTTTAAGCACAACTGAGTCAGGTGGATACTGACTTGGCATTAAACCTTTGTAAAATTTAAAAAAAAATACTTATTGCAATGCACGTGATAGATTATTGTAAAATATTACTTTATTACCTTGTTAAAAATAAGTATAGGTAGGTTTCAAAATACTTTGTATCAATGTTATAAATCATGAAACAATTTAAAAATATTAAATATAATATGTTAAGTGATTAAAAGCAATATTTCCTAATCTTACAAAGTACTGATTTGACTTCCTTGTTCCGCTTTGACGTTCCTTGTTTCTGATTGGCTGATCGTAATAGTGCACTACTATTGGCCGAACAGGCTGTTTTTGATTGGTCGACGCCACCGGTACTGTGACATTTTTGTATAAAAGGCCCGTTCCGGGCAAATATTATTCATTTCTCGAGTTGTCGTTGGCACCGGAAGATTCTACCCAGGTCGTAAGTTAAGTACATTGTATTATTTTATTGTTATTCTGCTGCTTTTCTGTTTTAATTATGTGCTAGTTAAATATACATTATAATATGCTGATTTATACTGATGTATTTTAATTAACAAGATATTTTTGGGCTTGTTATTTCCTTTCATAAAAATAACATGTAATCATCAAGCTTTTAGCAAATTATATTATATTATATCTATAATTTCGGAGATTTTATTCAATTGGCATACCCACAGCTTACCTATCCCTAAATACACTAAAAACTAGATTTTCATAGCCATTATCTTTATTTTTCTAACATCAGAAGTGGGATATAATCCAGCTACACAATATTAATATCTTGACAAAACAGTTTCAGGATGGATGTCAACGTCTTGCAAGATCTTCTGAGAGCAATTAAGGATGCTGTCTCCGGGTCTCGAAGCAAAGAAGATGACATCGCGCTACCTATCTTCGACCCAGCTACAAGTGACTGCGGCGCCATGTCCTGGTGCACCAACATCGAGATCCTCGCGAAGGAGTTTGGCTGGAGCAGCATCGCGACTGTGGCCAAGGCAGGTAAGGCCCTTAAAGGGTCTGCATTACTAAGGTTTGAGACCTGGGAGCCATCCGAAGGTAGATCTTGGGAAAATCTTCGTACGGAGTTAACAGCTTTGTATCCCGAGAAAAAGAATCTCTCCGAAAAATTGCAAAAAGTTACTTTGTACACGTCTGAAACAGCAGATTCCTAGTGCGAATATGCAAGGGAAAAGATTAGGCTTTTACGGAACACGAAGATTGCTTTTACTGAAGCACAACTGATAGAATTATTATGTGGTGGCATAAGTGATGTAAATGTTCAGATGGCATCTTTCAATAGCAACGTCAAAACAACTTCAGATCTTATTTCACTTTTTACCTCGTATATTAAAACTAGAAAGCGGCCATTGGAAGTTAGCAATAAAGATTCAAGGGATCCTACTGTTCAAGGTTATTTATTCTAAACGCCAAAAAATTGAGGACCGTGAAACAAAATGCTTTTTGTGTGGGAATCAGGGGCATACCAAGGCGCAATGCTATCATAGGAATGACATGCGGAGTAAATCCCCACCAAACAGTCATGACTCAAAAGAAAAAAACCGTAGCGAATTTGTCAATAAATTTTGTTCATTTTGTAAAAAAAAGGGTGGGCATACAGACTTTATTTGTAGATCCAAACCAATACTTAATTAAAAATAATTTATTACGTTACAAAACAGACGTTGATGTAGAGCCCAAATTGTTTGTACCTGAAGGTTATAGATTAAGCCTTTTAAGACTTTTTTATGACGAGAACTGTCATGTGGGGCCTGATAAGGTTCTACATAAAATTCGTCAATATTTCTGGTTTCCCGGAATGGCAGCTTTTGTTAAAAAAATATATTGTACACTGTCTAATTTGTACAGAGAGAAAAGGACACTCTGGTCCAAAACAGGGGTTACTTCATCCAATAGGCAAAACTGCTGTTGGAATGTAAAACGAAACGCAACATTGAATGACAGTAACGTCAAACTGACATTGACATAAGATATGTACTTCCTGTTTTTTTACATGTCTGTATTCTTTCTTGGTCATCTATGTCGTGCGTGCGAAATAAATATCTACGTTTAGCTCTGCAATCTTTGTTTCTTTTGGCCCTAACCCTTCAGGTTATGGGCCCAGGGCGTCTGTCCCTGTCGCGAGTAGATAATTTTTGATAGATATTCGCGGTTTTGGTACATATTGTGCATATGCACATAACCTCGCGATGGCTACCGGCAACGACAAGGCGAATTTTCCTATTGAGAAACTGCGTGGAGTTCAAGACTATCATAATTGGAAATTTGCCATGAAGATGATACTGGTGCATGAAGATTTATGGGAGTGCATCGAGCCAACTGACACCACAAAACCTGATGAAAAACGTGACATGAAGGCGCTGGCAAAAATATGTTTGTCCGTTCATTGTTCAGCGTATCCCCATGTACGTAATGCAGCGGGAGCCAAGGCTGCGTGGAACAATTTGAAGAGTGCGTATGAAGACAGAGGGCTGAGCAGACGTTTGAGTCTCCTTCGAAGTCTTTTTGCTACAAAACTTGAGGGTGACATGGACACATACTTATCCACCGTTACCGAGTTAGCACAACAGCTCTGTGACATAGGCTCCCCGTTGGACGACGACTTTGTAGCTGTGATAATATTAAGTGGTCTCCCACAAGAGTATGATCCACTAATAATGGCTCTGGAGAACAATAACACAACTTTATCGAGTGAAATTGTTAAGGCAAAGCTGCTACAAGAGTACCAACGTCGCGATGACAAGGGGACTGTGAGCGCTTTGGTTGCTAAAAGAACTATGAAATGTTTCAATTGCAAGAAGCCAGGGCATATCATGAAGAATTGTCCACAGAAGTTTAAGAAAAACAAGAACGAGACTTCAAACGGGAAGGATAGTCAGTGCAAGTCCAAAGTACTGATTTCAGCGCTATCGTCCAATTTGAGAAGTGATGTTTGGTATGTGGACTCGGGTGCAACAAACCATATGTGTAATAACAGGTCAGTTATGAGTGATTTCAATTCCAAAAGTGTGTTAACAGTGAGTGTAGCTAATGGTGATGAACTGTTGACTGCAGGACAAGGTAAAGTGACAATTACACTTAAAGACTGTAAGAGAACAATTACAAATGTTTATTATGTTCCTAAGTTGTCACACAATCTTTTATCCGTTAGTGAATTAACTCGAAAAGGTTACAATGTAACATTTGATAGCAAAATATGTAAAATATATGACTGTAATGAGATTTTAGCCACCGCTACATATACTAATGGTGTCTATCAGCTAGATACAATAGGATTTGCTCTAAGTTGTAGTTCACAGTCTAAAAATAATGCTGAGTCAAATGTGAAACCTCAATGCTTGACAATGCCACGGGGCGATGGTGAGGAATGTTCATACAGTTCTATACAGGTCACTGACAGGTCATTGACAGGGCAACCTCCAGACACCCAAGAGCTGTGGCATCGACGTCTGGCACACTTGAATTCAAGAAGCATGCACTTGATGAAATCAGGTATGGTCATTGGAATAAATTATGATAATACTAATTATAAATCATGTGAAACTTGTGTTAAGGGGAAGCAGACTAGAGTACCTTTTCCTAAAAAGTCGGAAAATAGGTCTAAAGAAATGTTAGGCCTTGTGCACACAGATTTATGTGGCCCGATGCCATGTGCATCTTATGGTGGGTGTAGGTATTTTTTATTATTCACAGACGATTTTACTAGAAAGTCATTTGTTTATTTTCTGAAATCCAAAGATGAGGTGTTTGAGTGTTTTATTAAATTCAAGGCTCTTGTAGAAACACAAACAGGGATGAAAATAAAAGTTTTAAGAAGTGACAATGGTCTTGAATATGTGAATAAAAAATTACAGGTCTATCTGGAACAGCACGGGATAATTCACCAAAAGACTGTCCCGTATTCACCGGCTCAGAATGGAGTCAGTGAAAGAGCCAACCGGACAATCGTAGAGAAGGCACGCTGTATGCTGCAGGATGCTGGTCTGGACAAGCGCTTCTGGGCTGAGGCAGTGCAGACAGCAGTATATATCAAAAACCGGACACCAACTAAGGCCGTAATGGGAGCCACTCCTGAAGAGAAATTTACAGGAAAGAAGGTAAATGTCAGTCATTTTAAGGTATTTGGATGCCGAGCATATTCTTTAATTCAAAAGAGGAAGAAACTAGATCCCAAAAGTAAACTATACACTTTTATAGGATACTGCGAAGAGACTAAAGGCTACAGGCTTGTAGATCTTGATAATCCTAGGGCAGTAGTGATAGCCCGTGATGTTGTCTTCTTTGAGGATAAATTTAATAAAAATGATACCTCTGTAAATGATGCTATGACGTCACATGATGATAATCTTGACTCGTTCTCCCCTGTTTTAACAGTAGAAACTACTGACAATAGTGGAGAGCAACCAACTGGCCAAGTTCAGTCTGAGCCAGGGTCATTTGTTGACAACCAGCCCCAAACTGGTTCTGATAGTATAAGTCTATCTGATGACGATTATAATTATAAGCCAAAGCAGAGGAGACAAGAGATTATCGAATCAAGTGACACTGACTTTAGTACCTTGACTGTAGAGAGTACAGATGATGCGCTGGATAAAACTTACGTTCCAGGAAGTTCCTGCTATGACTCAGAAGAGACTTCGACCTTCTTCAGTCTATCAGACTCCAACGAGTATGCTGGTATGGCAGCATTGGCAGCAATGGCAAATTATGGAAATGTGGATGATCCAGCCACCGTGGAGGAGGCTTTGAGCAGTGAAGATGCCAAAAAGTGGCATGATGCAATGACAGATGAGTATAACTCTTTTTATAAAAACAAATGTTGGACTTTAACAGAATTAAAGAAAGGCCAAAAACCTGTGAAATGTAAATGGGTTTTTAAAATAAAACGAGGCTTGAATGGAACAGTACTAAAACATAAAGCTCGTTTGGTGGCAAAAGGCTACAGCCAGAAATATGGAATAGATTACCATGAAACTTTTGCTCCTGTAGTCAGGTACTCTACAATCAGAATGTTATTTGCTGTTGCTGCCCAGCTTAACCTGAGTATTGATCAACTAGATGTGAAGACGGCATTTCTGAATGGTGATCTCACAGAAGAGGTAGTGATGGAACAACCAGAAGGATTTGTTATAAAGGGGAAGGAAAACCACGTTTATAAATTAAACAAATCCATCTATGGTTTAAAGCAAGCTGCCAAATGCTGGTATGATAAAATAAATGAGGTGCTAATAAGAAAAATGCATTTTCAGAAATCATCAGTTGAACCTTGCGTTTATTTTAGATACAAGCACAAACAGCTGACAATAATTGCTTTATATGTTGATGACATTTTACTATTTACGTCTTCAAACAAGATAAAGAAGGAAGTCAAGGACCAGTTGATGAAAGAATATGAAATGAAAGACTTGGGAAAGGTTCATGAATTTCTTGGAATGAGAGTTTGTACAGATAAAGAAAATGTCATCACTCTTGATCAAACTGACTACATAAAGTCGGTTTTGAAAAGGTTTCAGATGGAAGACTGTAAACCTGTGTCCACACCAATGGAAATTGGACTGAAATTACAAAAAGAAGAAAAGAAGACTGAAAATTTAGAATACAGAAACTTAATTGGATGTCTCATGTACATTGCTGTGTGTTCTAGGCCCGACATAGCTCATGCTGTGAGCTACCTGTCTCAGTTCAACGACTGTTACTCTGTTGCACATTGGAAGGCCGCGAAACGCGTCTTGAGGTATTTAAAAGGAACAATCAATTATCGCCTGATGTATGATAAATCCGACCTCAACGTGCGAGGCTACGTCGATGCGGACTGGGCCAGCTGTGAAATTGACAGGAAATCGTACACAGGGTATGTATTTAAAATTGGTAATTCCATAGTGTCCTGGGAGAGTCGCAAACAGAAAACCGTTGCATTGTCGAGCACAGAGGCAGAATATATGGCTCTTGCTAATGCTTGTAAAGAATCATTATTCATTCGTACCTTTTTGAAAGAATGTTTAAATATAGACTGTGTTACTACTTTGTTTAATGATAATCAGTCTGCACTAAAATTAAGTGAGAATTGTATGTATCATGCTCGTACGAAACATATTGATATTAGACACCACTTCATTAGAGATGTTGTTAAGAATAATTTGGTTAAGATTGAACATTTATCTACTGAAGACATGACAGCTGATTTGTTGACAAAACCTTTGTCAAGTGCTAAGTTTAGTAAGTTTGTATCTCAACTTAACTTAAGGATCTCCTAGAACTGTAACTAGGAATAAAACTTCTTAGAATTGTCAAATGTTAAAAAATTGTATTTGTTTAAAAGGAAAAGTGTCTTGGAGATCTGTTTGTTTTCATGTACTAAGTATGCTATATAAAGTGTTACATGTTCGTACATTGTATGCGATTTTAGTTTCAATTTAAACTTGTTTTAATTGTATCTCAAAGTCATTGTTGGCGTTTATTTTATGGGCAGGTGTTGGAATGTAAAACGAAACGCAACATTGAATGACAGTAACGTCAAACTGACATTGACATAAGATATGTACTTCCTGTTTTTTTACATGTCTGTATTCTTTCTTGGTCATCTATGTCGTGCGTGCGAAATAAATATCTACGTTTAGCTCTGCAATCTTTGTTTCTTTTGGCCCTAACCCTTCAACTGCTATCCCTTTTCATACAATTCACTTAGATTGTACTGGCCCATTCATGACAACTAATGAAGGTTACAGACATGTTTTACTTATTGTCGATGGCTTTACAAAATTTTGTTTGTTAAAGCCACTAAAAACTTTAAATACACAGGAACTTATTCCAATCATCAGGGAAACTATTACATTATTTGGTAAACCTTCATTAATCGTCACTGATCGCGGAACAAACTTTAGCTCCAATCAAATTCGATCCTTGTTTAGGGAACTGAATATTGAACACCACGCGATAGCTATCGGTACCCCCAGAAGTAATGGGCAAGTCGAAATATACGTTGCGACAGTAACAAATATGTTGACTACTATGTGCGACGAGCAATCAGGTTGGCCAAACGGACTGTGGAAGGTGCAACAGTCTATAAATACAACGGTTCAACAGTCCACTGGTTTTTCACCTCTGCGTTAATTAATTGGGGTAGAGGCAAATATACCGTGCGTTCAGACTCGATTAGACGAAGTACTTGATCGTTCTGATTCAGGATCTAATATTAACGTCCAAGCCGACCGAGAACTTACCAAACAACGACTACAACAAATTTCAGCTAAGTTTTAAGAACGTTTTGATTCAGTAAGGCGAAATAACAAGAATTATAATATAGGAGACGTAGTTTACGTAAACCAGGATCATAGGCGTAATGATAAGCTACGACCGAGATATAAAGGACCTTATGAAGTTATTGCAGTTCTTTCTAATGACCGGTTCTCTTTAAGAGGTTTAAATAATTTAAGACCTATAATAATTGCAAAGGAAAAATTAAGATTTTGGCCAGGTGAATGGGTAGATGAAAATGTTGCTACTGAAAATGCCATCAATCAATAAAAATGTATAGTGCTTAATCTATAAGGTGTGTGTATTGTTTTACCATCAACCTGTAATCCCATGATTACTTCATATGCTGGGTATCCGCTGGTCGGCCACATACTTGGTATCGGTCGGTCGTACATGCAGCGGGTAATGCGACCGGTATGTCTATGTATCTGGCATATACCCAAAGTTTTCGCTGGTCGATTACTTGTTTCGTGTTAGTCTATCTCAATGGCAGCGATTGAAGGGGACTAACATGTCTATGCAAGTAATACATGAATAAAATAAAAATAACATAAAATAATACACAGGATTATGGTAAAATTTAAAAACGATTAATAGTGTACAGAAAAATCATCAGAAATTATTAAGAAAATAAGATAAGATTGTCATTTAATATCATTTCTCTTTTATTGTATTATACTTCGGGGACGAAGTATTGTCAGTATGGCCGTGATAGATTATTGTAAAATATTACTTTATTACCTTGTTAAAAATAAGTATAGGTAGGTTTCAAAATACTTTGTATCAATGTTATAAATCATGAAACAATTTAAAAATATTAAATATAATATGTTAAGTGATTAAAAGCAATATTTCCTAATCTTACAAAGTACTGATTTGACTTCCTTGTTCCGCTTTGACGTTCCTTGTTTCTGATTGGCTGATCGTAATAGTGCACTACTATTGGCCGAACAGGCTGTTTTTGATTGGTCGACGCCACCGGTACTGTGACATTTTTGTATAAAAGGCCCGTTCCGGGCAAATATTATTCATTTCTCGAGTTGTCGTTGGCACCGGAAGATTCTACCCAGGTCGTAAGTTAAGTACATTGTATTATTTTATTGTTATTCTGCTGCTTTTCTGTTTTAATTATGTGCTAGTTAAATATACATTATAATATGCTGATTTATACTGATGTATTTTAATTAACAAGATATTTTTGGGCTTGTTATTTCCTTACATAAAAATAACATGTAATCATCAAGCTTTTAGCAAATTATATTATATTATATCTATAATTTCGGAGATTTTATTCAATTGGCATACCCACAGCTTACCTATCCCTAAATACACTAAAAACTAGTACTTAATCACGATTTTCATAGCCATTATCTTTATTTTTCTAACACACGCTGTACTTAAAAAGAAGCCTGTTTGGTTGGTACAATCTCCTCGCGTCCCGTTAAACTCGTTCAATCTCGGACTTGTGAAGGCTTACCGCAAATCACTATGTTATTAAATGCACAGAACTTTATTCAACCTTTATTATGTTTAGTTAAGGTAAAGGCTATGGAAAAAAAAAGTTTGTTTATTTAAACTTTATTGCACCAAATGTGTACAGTTAGCGGATCTAACCATTAAGCATTCTTTACCAGTAAAAATTAAAAACAAAATTGCGCTAGGGAAATTATTGTGGATAATGCACTAATATATGGGTGGTAAAAAAACGCATACGATTTCATCTTTAAGAAACGTACTGAATGCATCTAGTATAATGATATAAGAAATTTCATGATGGTCTGTACACAGTTATTTATGACAAGCCCGCGATTTCGTCCGCGTAGACTTTAGTTTTTTTGCCACAGAGTTTCATACAAATTTGCAACCTCTATTTTATCCGCTTGGAATTAAAATTCTATCCTAGCGGAGATAGTGCTATAAACGCAGGAGTCGATAAAAAAAGCTTCGAACTGCTAAGCTATCGGGACTTACACGTGTTATTGTGAGTCAACCATAGATATACCATACCCATATAACCATATACATAGGATAGACAATTACTGTCGTGGATTATTTTTTATATATTTTTTTTATTTTCCGTCATACATGTTTTCTGTGTAGCTTTAACCATTAAGGCTACACACGCGACAGAAGCTTAAAAAATGGTAACTACATTATTTAAAATTCTTCCGTTTTCCCAACATTTCCCTTCACTGCTCGCTCACGACTCGACCAGCTCAAGACTATACAAATTAATTGTACCAAGTTTAATTGAAATCCGTTGAGTAGTTTTTGTTTCTTATAACGTTTATACAGACAGACAGTCAGAAAAAAATTTACTGAGTGCATTTTTGGCTTTAGAATCGATCCCTAATCACCCTCTTAAAGTTATTTTGGAAATAAATTTCATGTACAGAATTGACCTCTCTACAGATTAATTATAAGTTAAGAAAATAGTGGAAATTATTCATAAGAAGGTACGTCTTATTTTTATGAAACTAACAATATTAATCCGTCTCGGTTCTGCAAACAGTTTAAACTAACTTTACTGCTATTCTTTACAAAGTGAACTTTATTTACGTTATTGATTGCTATGTTTTTCTAAAACGTGATCTTGTTGACTGCTTATTGCAACATTTTATTGCTTTGGAACACATGTCAGTCACTAAGTACATAAATACAGTGTTTACCTAGCGAACAATCTCATGTCATGATATGACTAAACATTACTCATTTTACTCATTAATGTGTGTGTGTGTGTTGCTTATAATGAGTAAATAATAAATTAATACTTAAGTAGGTACCTCCAAATCCGTTATAATTATGTCTTAAATCTCAATTTACATATAAAGTAATTTGTATTTTTTAACCATCTTACTACAGAAGATATAATCGCAGGTCCGCACAAAGTTTAGTCCAGTGACTCCAAATTTTTGTACCACAGCATGTTTAGCGCTAAACACCCTGATTTAAAAACTGTCCAAGTTAAACAAGCTAGACGTCTTGTTTATGTCGAGTTTCACATCAGAAATTATATCGATTTGCCAATTTATGCTAATTTAAGGCTAGTATGGTAAGTAAGTATTCATTTATTTGTTTACATATGAACAATTTTACAAAGATTTATTTCATTATTACGCTGGAACAATAGAAATAAATTCCTAACAATTATCATATTTTCATGTCCGCCATTTGACATACGTCTATACACGATCCGTTTCTTATGGCATCGAATTTATTTTAATTTTTCTTCCGCGATAAAAAAAAACAATGCTACCTGAATAACGATTTTTTTATAGGAATGATTGGAGTTTGAGAACGTGGTTAACTAAGCACTGTCGAAAAATTGTTCTGTGGTACGAAATGCTAAATCCTGATCCAGGCCCTGGCTAATATTTTAGACAGTGATTATGTAAACACGGTGTAGATCATTGATTTTCGATTCTTCTGTAGTAAGAAGGTAAATGTTTATTTTCATTTCGATCTTAAAACAGCTGTCTCAAAGTCACAACGTTATGTCATCAAACCGGTTATTCGATGTTTGTGAAGAACATCCTTCAAATTTGCAACAGTTTCCAAATCTTTTGCATTTTGCTTTCGTTAGTTATGTGACACTCATTTAATTACGTATTCTTTATTTTGATAGAATAGGCGATTTCAACAGTCTAGAATCCTTACCTGTTGAATAGGTGTGTCAATAATAAAAAAACTTATTTTGTTACAACAATCGGCAAAGGAGTTGACACGGGTTATATTTTTCTGTTGACAAGGATGTTTTTGATGTGTTAGGCAAATAGGTAACACTCTTAAAATGTAACACTCTTTGTCTCTTTTATATTTTTATGGTTACTATAAGAAAATATGCACGATGTCTGCAACTACTAAGTACTTATTTAAATTCAAATTATTTATTTTCGATAACTTTAGATCCATATTGTTAGTAACACTTCGAAAAGACATTACACTTAAAAAAATCTTTTCGGCTCCGGTCATCGGGGAGGAATCGAACCCCCGGCCTTTGGAAGTCCGGTCCAATGCTCTGACCACTGAGCTATCGAGAACCTTAATGGAGTCGTTGAATTTTGTAAGTGCTTTTTAACGCTTTGAGCCAGCGTATGTTTCATCAATGATTGTGGGAGACACCCTCAAATCACCGGAGAGAAATATTTATACGAAAATTTAACAATCGGTTAAGATGAAACAGGCTATAATTTTATTTGTTATTTTTTTTAGTAACATTGTTCTTGCGGCTAATATTAGTAAAAATTTAGATTTGTATAAACCTAACTTATGTCAGTCTAGGATAGTACCTTTTCAATTTTTCTACATCGAACACAACGCGGGCGCACCTTTTCAAAACGTTTACGTTTGAATTTCGAACGGCAATCACCTAGTTTTTTTTCTTTATGGCTTTGTCGTTGACGTAGCCATTAAGTTGTTATGTTCTTTGCTTATGTACTCGGATTAAGTGTATGAATAAGTTGGAAAAAAGGAAGATAAAAAATAATGATGATTGGCTATGAACGCTATGAGCGCTGAAAAAAACAAATGTCAAATTAGGTACTTAATTCATGTACGCCTTCGTACGCAATTTTGTTTATAACATAAAAAACCTATTAGGCCCCTTGTTATCTGCTCTACACTGTGGGTTTTCACTATGTTTTAACCAAGATTAGGTTTAATTTTGTTTGGTGTTGTTTGATTCATTAGAAGAGAAGATAAAATGTACAAATGTCATGATCCGGACTTTATGATCGTCAATGGGTTATCGATTGCACTTTATGTTGCTAGCTAGTAAAGCAAATGTGTATTTATTGTAAGTTATAGGCTAGATGACACCACCAATCGTTGACTTCATTGAACTTGTATGGGAATACTCTAAAGTGTTGTCACGTTAGAGTATCAGAAATTGGAGTCAATTAAGTGAACATTTAATGAATTTTATATACTTAAAAATTGGTTTCTACAGCTTTTTTGGAAATAAAAGGGATTTATTAACTTCATAGAGCTTATGTTTTTAAAACACTCTTGGAAAATATTAACGATAGGTGTCATCATGCCTATTAACAAATACTTAGCTGACTACCGTCCATTCGAGGAGTGCCAACATTGTAAGAACTGGCTTTTAAATTAAAGTAAAAAAAAAGAAAAAAAAATGCTAAATATAAAAAAAATGCATTGCAAAAAAATGCTACAAGCAGCGTTCATTTTCGATTGCTACGCTACTCAGTGGTTCTCAATGGCAGATGATTGTTGTATTTATTGGCGACCAGACAGGCGGTCTAGCTAGCTTATCATTGTATTCGTCATGCGGCCCGGACGGAGGGTGCAAAGGAAATGCTCCATTCAGCCTCTGCCCTGATTGTAGGAAAACAGTCGACGGCGAGTCGCCGCGCGGGTCACACGCCGCAGTCAAACTCAGGCGTTAAAAAAATACGCACGCGCGGGAAATTCTGACAATAATAGTTTTAACACAGATTAAAAACAAATTAGCTGCAAGCAATTAATACGTATTAGAATTCACTATAAAGTATTTATTGAATGTTATATCGTAGTTTGTAGATTCTTTATTGCCCCAGGCAAAGCCAAAACAAACGTTCCATAAATCCGACAATAATATTTAGGGTTAAGAGATAAATATTTACGCAAACTTTATCAAATAAAGTCATTTGAAATTTGAAAATATGGGTGAACCAAAGAATATGGAAGTATGCGGGAGTGTGATGGACGGTGTGGCCGAGAAGGGGGGTGTTTTGGAGTCGCCCACCAAGAAAATACAAGTGGAATACAAAGCATTTCCGTATAGATGGGCTGTTTTGTTCATATTCGTGTTGTACTCGGCGTCGAACGCGATGCAATGGGTGCAGTACAGCATTATTCAGGATGCGGTCGCGAAGTACTATGGAGTGAGCAGCATCACTGTATACTGGACCTCGATGATCTACATGGTTACATACATACCACTGATCTTCCCGGCTAGTTTTCTCTTGGAAAAAACGGTAAGGAATAATTTCATTGATGAAATATACAATTTGCATATCAATTAGAGTATTTGGCTATTTGTTTAATTGTTCATAGTAGCTTGAATCACAGTTGGTGGAAACATTTAGTAACCTACGTCACTCACCTTCATTTGTATTGTGTATGAGAATTTTGTAGATGTAGTTATCTAGTTATTGTAGTGCTATTAGCCGCGGTTATTTGTTTATCGTACTATGACATTCAATTTTCACGCTTTTTTTCTTCTAAAGAACAAATTGGATTAAAGTAGTTTTATTAAGTAGGAAGGTAGTATATATACTTTTTATGAAGCAGTAATGAATTAATTTCTTTAAATTTCCTACGTAACACCAGATTTCTTGTTCATTTATGATAGATAATGGATCGCTCGCCAAAAATAAAAGAAATATTTTACGATTATAACTATTCTGTCGTTAAAATGGAAATTATCTATATGTCTTTGACAAAAGTAAAAAAAAAAATTTGTGATTCATGCACACCACATACAAGGAAAACCAGATTCTACCAGTACAACTTGGCGGTCTTATGTCTAAAAGCATTACATACCCTTCGAACCTTCGAAGAAGTAGAGAATTCTAATTCTAAAGACATGGAAATTACCTCATTTATCTCGTAATCATCTATTTTGTGAAAAATCGTTCAATACTCAATTTACAACGAAATGCTACTGTTGACTGTACGTACACGATTGAATATGACAAGCGTTTTCAATTTGTTAGGGGAACTACCTTAAAAATTCTAAGCGAGGTTAGCAGGTGTAATTTTGCATGCATTAGGTACTTAGCTAACTAGGTATTTTACTTAATTGAGGTGCTTGTGGCGCAGTGGTTGCAGCGCTTTGGTAGTGATACCAAAAGTTAAGCAACCTAAGGCGTGGTCATGTTTGGGATGGGTGACCATTCTGACCATTTAAGTGACGTCTATTTACAAGTATCTCTGTGCTTTGAAAGGTACGTTGAGCTGTTGGTTTCGGTTAAAATCGATAGATATAAGTCGTTAAGCCTGGTCAGAGGCCTTCGGACGGCTTTATAGCATCTGTAAAGTTGATCACCTGCCTTACAAACACCCCACCACTCCGGCACTGAGCCCGCGTGGTGGAGTAAGTATGGCTCGGACCACCGATATAGGCTTATAAGGTAGGTACTTAACAACTGTATATCTGAATTCAACACATTATTATTCAGTGACAATCGAGTCTGTTATCGTCTCTGGCGCAAGGGGTCTCGAGTTTGCTTAATTAAATGTATCCGCATTTTTCCAATTGACAAACAAATTGGAAAAAATCTGTTATTCAAATGAAGCTTAACTAATCTATACAAAAGAGGAACGAGAATAGAAGGGGAATCATTAATGATGAAGAGCGTTTTCCGCGCGAATCAGGTCACGAAAAGCAAAGGGAAATCGTTTTTATCTCAAGGAAGAAAATTAGCTTCACTAAACGTAGATTTAAAGCAGAAATTTTCAAGCTCCATTTGTTACAGAGCTGTTTAAAATCATTTAAACCTGACGTGATCTCATCTTAATTATGTAACAGTCAAAGAGACTTAAGTAAGCCTGTAGACATCAGAAACCTAACATAATTTTGCCTTCGCTAAGTGGCGCAAGGCAATGTCATTTCTAAAATAGTGAAGTTTTCTGTAATAATGTTAGCGAACGACATATTATTTTGAATTGTTTGCCTTTGAGCAATGTTAACAACAACAGAAGTTCAAAATCAATAAATCATGCGTGATGCTATGAAGGGAAATAGGATTTTTTTTAATGTACCAACTTTAAGTTATTTTAAATTCGCTGATGGAATGTGCTGGGATGTATAGGTGAAACGCTTTTCAATAGATGCAGAATTAAAATGCAAATAGGATTAATAGAACACCTACGTGTATCGCGTGTCGTATATAAATAGATAAGTCTATAAAATCCTCTGTGTGATTTATCATCACTTCCATAAATAACTGCCATTATTCAAGACCATTCATGATGTGTTTGGATTGAAGGAAAACGACATACATTACGAATACCTACACATGACATGACACATGAAAACTGCTTCCGAAGTATACAAATAATAATAATATTCCGAAGTATAAAAAAAAAATATTTAAAAAACATGATTTTGAATGAAATCTAGACTTTCATACGGACAACCAAAGAAGAATTTTCAGAATCAAAGGTAGATATTATCACAAATTGAGTCACTTCTAAAATATTTTAATAAATATCAGGTAAAACCCCCCATTGATGATAAATGTTTCTCAAACTTTCCTCGAGTCATTAATCATAATTGGTGTACGAAACACCTCAAAGGATAAGGTAATTAAGTCGAGCCTTTAATAAACCGTCGCGATGACGGCGGGAAAACTCTGTTCTCTCGAGGTATTTCATCTTAGGCTTGATTTTCCCTTTATTAGTTGACACTCTACAACAATGTTACTGTAGTATTACTCTAGTTAATTTTTAATATGCCCGATTGATTTAAGTTATAAACGTTTCATTAAGAGTACCCTGCGGACGTTGTCCTTTAAAGATTTTTTCCTTGTTAGAACCGTCATTCTCCAAGGATAAATTTTTATTTTAAAAAATTTGTGAAATTATCCTTACTTACGTTCAGCGATTCGTTTTTATACTGTAGAAGATATAGCCAACATTCTCATTCGATTCTTCTGATTCGAAAACATATCACCGAGATCTGTGACCAGACTAATGAATGTAGAAAGAAAAAAAAAACAAATACTTCATTGCACGGGTGGTATTTCTTCTAAATTTAGAAATCACATGTTTCACGACAAACGCATTCATATTCTATGAGTTCCAAATCTAAAGAAACAAAATAACTGAGTCATGCCTTTTGAATGCGAAAACTGGCACTGAGAGACACAAACGTTTTTAACGTTAAACACGTGGATTTTTCTACAACGTAAAATAATTCGAATAGTTATTTATACCTACATGTTTCGTGTGTAAGAGTTGAACAAAAAAATTAGCGGCAGTATTTCCTGATTGACACGGTAAAGGGAAAAAAATTGTATGAAATCAATATGATTGATATTAAAAGTAAATAGTATGATAAGTAGGTACGTATCCTAAAAACCGGCTAAAATACGCACTTACATTGATAGGTCTTAAATTGCTTTATGCACACCATTGCAACTACATGATGGTTACCTTTGAGCAAAAAATATTATTCCTTAAAAGGAATTAATCTTCACCATAACCGGCTTATCGTCAACAAGGAAAATGATAATGACCTCAGAGAATGTTGCAAACCAAATTGAAAAAACGACGTCACATTTAAGTGTGCAGGTGAAGGTTTATTGAAATGCAAACCATAGGGTAAAGTAAATAAATAACATACCTACGTGGCTTGCATTGTTTACACTATTGTATATATGTATACCTATTTTAACTATGCTACCTAAAAATCATCATAATCAGCCGCAAGTCGTCCACAGCTCAGCATAGGCCTCCTCCAAAGTTTTCCAGGTCGATCTGATATCAGCGGCCTGCATCCAGTTCGGTTCTGCGATATAAATATGTACTAATTACTAAAATTTATCCTTGTTGTCAAACATAGTCTCAGAGCACCTCTTCTCACTTGCGAATAGAATGCAAATTTACTTTCGATAAAACTGTTTTAAAATCTCACAAGACGGGTTACTGCACGAAACAGGTTTACATGAGGAAAACTGAATACAAAACTTCAACCATACAAGTACTTACTTAACTAAGATAACTAATATTAAAATGTTGATGTTAATTACATTTTATATGCGTCATCTAGGTAAGTACTCTGTTAATGTATGCCTCATTTAATTTTCATAGATTCTTGCCCATTTGTTTTATGTTACTTTATCGATTCCTTCATTTATAAAAAAAAACGGTTGTTTGTAAAGTCGGTTTACTGACGATAGTTGAACGTGACAACGTCTTTGTCACGTTGCCGCTTTGTCGCTTGATCCGCGCTCTCGCTTGCACTTCATGCCTTGAATGGAACGCCTCAGAGCGAGGTAACGCCGCATGCTTCATGTTTTTGGTGCGCGCAACCGGCTCCATCGAATAATAAGACGTTGTCACGTCAACAAACACAGTCGAATCGAAACAAAAAAAACATGATCGTCATAAGGAAACAGCGATGAAATGCTCAGAACACTGCGTGAATGGATAACATCTGTTCCAATAAACGTTTACCAGTTACAATAAAGATGTCCCGCATATCCGTATGTTGTTGTAAGTATAAGGTAGATATTCTCGTAGTATCTACACGGAGCCGTAAAGAGAAGACTTCACACGGATCTGAATATAATGTGTTCCTGCGACATAACAGCACACATCGCGAACACGAAGTGACTTGGTGTCAGCGCCTTTTTGCGCGGCCTGCCTCGATGAATAAAGGGCTTATGATTGTAGCATACTGTATGCTATAAAAATCCAAGCTATTATCGGGTCCGTAAGAATTTCACTGCTGAACACAGGCACCTCCAAATGTTTCTGGGTCTAAATAAACGATACTTTCAGTATTTACCTCTACGCTTACGCGAACCAGTAGACATTGAATACACTTTTTTACGGATTATTTCGCGATTACGGACCCTTTTCAGCGTTACAGGTAGACTAAGGTGTTAGTTGTCTTTACATAGTTTTGAAAAAAAATTAAACTACCATCACTCAAAAATATTTATTAAAAAAATCAGCAATATTTTTAAAATTACCCTAAGCCATATAAAATACCCTACTCAATTTTCAACCATTTCCAAAAAACGCTTTATTTAAGTAGATACATACACATTTTCAACAACAAGTGGAGTAAGTAATTCTTGATGAGAAAATAAAGTTCTAAAACCCGGAGTGGAGTGGAGCTTAACCAAGTCTGCAAGTAATGTCTTCAGGCTAATGTTAGCACCTCATTCTACATTATGAGTGTTTGTTAAGTCTGTAAGCCTGTCAGGTTCACACCCCCATAAATTAGCAAGCGTCTTGAGTCTACCCCTAGCCGGGTGATGAGTAAAATTCATTAAAAACTACTCACAGTGACATTGTCCTCAATTTCGATGTGGTAACAATAACTCTTTATGAAAGGACTGAGACATAACAGGGAAAAACAACGGTATGTAGGCGAGAATGTGTGTTTTATTATACAACAACATCACATACATTCATCTGACTCAGTGGTAAGTAGCTAAAGCACTTGTGTTTTTTTTTTCATTTATTTGTGTCATCAAACAATATTACAATAAGATAACACTAGGTAAAAGTTGTACATAAGATGTAACAGATATTAGAATCAATAGTGGTATTACAAATACACGTAAATAAATATATATAACACCCAGACCAGTACAAACAGTCATGTTCATGCACAAAAATGTTTGTACAGTGCGGGGATCGAACCCTTTAACTCAACTTTTTAACCATTACACCAATGTGGTCGTCATTATGTATATATATCTTATATATAAAAATGAATTGCTGATCTTAAGTCTCGCTAAAACTCGGAAACGGCTAAAAAAACAACGGGCAGAACAACATCTGCGGGTCAGCTAGTACGAGTATATATATTAATTAATTGATATTAATTTTTTGTATATTATAATATAATTTAATATTTACTTTGATGTATTGATATTATATCTATATATTAAGTTAATGTATTTTTTCGTTATTAAACACTGCCTTTCTTATTTAATTTTCACTGCACCTATTACCTTCTTTCTGCATGACCTTGAGGTTGACTGGCAGAAAATGCTTTTAGCATTAAGTCCACCCTTTGTACATTTCTTGTGCAATAAAGTTTTAAATAAATAAAATTATGGTGTTATCGCAACTGTATTAAGTATAACTGAAATCTTAGCTCGCTCCATTAGGACTATGAAATAGTTCCTATTTAAGTTTTCTACTGCGTTTTTAGGTAATTTAAGAGGCTAGAATAAAGTTATACACAGGTAGACACATTAGGCTAAAAACAACAGGAATGCATTTGTTTTTTGCTACAAATCAAATAATTTATGTAAGATTTCTTGTCAAGGCAATGCAATACGTATCACCGTCCGTATCCAAGGAACGAAGAAGGCAATATCGTAGCACAGTTTATGAGACCCAATAAAACCGGGATGATAAAATATTTCCCCGGCCGAGATAAGTGGGAAAAGGAAAAATTTAAAACAGGAAATAGACTTCTCTTGTATCATTCACAGTATTACTCGTATAAACGGTTTCAACTTTAGAAAATAGATATTGTAACATTTCAATTTATATGTCTTATATGTCTTATTTTTGAAAACAGCTTTACTAATGTGTAAGTACCATCTTATGATATCATTTTAACGTCGAACTTTAGCTTTACGTCTTGATTTATTGCTTCATTATAGCGAGCGGCCCGCCCGCGACTTCTCCGCGCAAACGTGCTTCTCCCAAGGGAGCATTTAATCGGGACAACAAATAGCCAGCTCTAACCCTGTTTGTATACCAAGTTTCATCAAAATTCGTTCAGAAATTTCACTTTTAAAAACTCAAATATATTGTATCGTGCATTACTTTTTGGTTTAGTTTCCCCTCCTTTCGGGGTTGCACTTTATCCTCATAATGTTTTTAAAATACCTATTCAACGATAATCCACACGATTGGTTAGTAACGAAAAAAAAAATGCCACACTTTTCTTGTATGGGAGACTGAAAAAAATCTACGACTTTTTTACAACTATCAATCAATAAACATACTCATACCAAATAACAGCTTTCTACGACTTAATGTCTATGACTAAAGCCGCGGACGGACGGACAGACATGGCTAAACTGTAAGGGTTCCTTGTAAACTACGGAACCCTAAGTTCTTATCAGCTGGCCCGCGACTGAGTGCCGAATAAGAAAATTGTCTATGTATGTACCCCCTAGTTCAAGCATTATTTTAAGTTTGCTCATCTTAAGCGATGGCTATTTACATTTGTGTCCAACTATGTTTCTCGGTAAGTGAATTGTAAATTCTTATGAGAAATAAAGATCTTTAACCGTAAAAAGGAATGAATTAAATCTAATTTGGAAACTTACAACAGCTTCTGAATGCCCGTAACTAATGTGCTTAAGATAACCGATTGGCTCGACGAATTAAAAATTATCTGGCTCTTAGTGTTGTATACGCCACGCTGGCTAAGGATGCCGGTCCATCAGTGTCGTTGAGTAAACAGCTGATCACTCCGTGTAATGTCATGAACGATGACGTAATCACCTGCTATCTATTAAACACGTAAATCCGCTGTTTGGTTTCGCTAATCTTCATATTATTGTGTGGTTATCTCCTATTTTGAAATGCATCCATGTTATCCATCCTGAATACGGTTTTTACGGTTTGAATGCAGCCTGCAAAGTTAACACCAGGAGTGTATCGGCATGGCATACCACGAATAATAATAATAATAAGTAGCGATTTGACACTTTCAGATTTTTTCAGATAGGCTCGACTGAAATAAATTTGGGTTCAGTATTTTTTTTTAAATATAAATATTTTTTTAGTGGCTTATCACAGATAGTCTTAAGTCGAAGGTACTCATACAAATTTTATTAGTGATACTGAAGAAAAACTTTCGGGTGTAAACAATGATAGCAAAAAATAACATATTAATAGCTTTCAAACAACTCGCCAGACCGTGAAAAGTACTACAAGCTTTACAAATGTTTTATCCATCGAATCATTCATCATCATCGTCTGCCGAACCATCTGCAAGTCTATAATCCTCTTACAAATAAACATTTGTATACCTAACTCCAATGTCCTCTATCCGTATGAGTATTATACACTTTATCAAAGCGAACAGTTTGCAGCTGATCCTAAAACAAAAGCAGGATTACAGCTAAAGGGAAGTCGAATTCCAATGCTGGTAGGAGCGTAATGAATAGATGACCTAGCCACGCCTGTGTGTAGCGCATTGACTGGGAACCACGTTATTGCACATGAAAGCAAATCATAGGTAATACGCCAGGATCGTGTTAACATATGGTAAGCTCTGAGGAAAGTTTCGTAACTAAGTATGAAAAAAATATATATATACAACAACATCATATACATTGATCTGACTCCGTGGTAAGTAGCTTATAAGCACAATTGTTACTGATATCAGAATCAACTGCGGTATTACAAATAAACTTAAATAAATACATATAATGCTCAGACCAGTACAAACGGACATTTCATGACAGTGCGGGGATCGAACCCGCGACCTCTTGGTTAATGGTCAACTTCATGACCATTACACCAAAGTAGCCGTTTGTACCCCAAAGTATGCTCATTATCTTTTGATTATTATGTTCTGACCATTACACCAAAGTAGCCGTTTGTACCCCAAAGTATGCTCATTATCTTTTGATTATTATGTTCATTATGATAGCATACGAAAACCAAAGCTGGATTACAGCTGCAGGAAAGTCGAATGCCAGTGCTAGGAGCAGCATAATTTATACCTCCTAGTCACCCTTGTCTATAGCGCGTTGACCTTTAAACAAAAAACACGTTGAGCCAGTAAGCTCCATGATAATTTGCGTTCGATGACGAGTATAATAATCTTCATAATAGCAAACAAAAACAAAAGCAGGATTACAGCCGAAAGGAAGTCGAACTCCAGTAAAAGGAGCGTGATGAATAGATGACCTAGTCACGCCTGTGGAAGTATAGCGCATTGACTGGGAAACCTTTTGTTCCATTTAATCATCATACGCTGGGACCGTTTGACCACATGACAAGCTGAAGCATACATAATTAATGTCAGCTTATACGGACACTGGGTAGTGAAAAGATCATGACCAAAAATATATGAGTACCATCCACACCCACCAACAACCCATCAAAATGATATCCATGTAATCTCACTACTCGACTTAAAGATTTTTTTTCAAAAAATTAAATTAAGAAAAATTTTAAAGTTTTTCTTTACATCCATACAAAATTAGTTCCAGTACAGTCGATTAAAACATTTATTTATTTTATTACAAGGAATAATATTTTTATTCCGGTAAATACACGAAATCCAGTTTTACAAATTAGCACAATAGATGATTGTATGATTATTCATCAAAAAGGTTTAAATGCGGATTTGGTACGAGTATGAGCGCCGCACCGCCGCTTCGCGATCCTAAGCCCAAGCGTAGTGTGTCAGTACATTTTATAGGCAAAATATCTTTACAAAACATTAATCCAACCCCATCGATTTTCTCGATGTCGCAATACTATACTCGTAAAATGAATTACTTTAGTATAGTAGCAGTTCTGTTGGTGAGTGGGGACAAAAAAACGGTCATGGTCCTTTACCTTGCAAGCTTTGATTACAGACAAACAAACACGTGACAGGTGAAACTAAATAAAAGCGTGTAAAATGGTACAATTTTTAAAGTTGGTAACGTTATTCATACGAAGTCTTGATTACAAACAATCGAAAAGTTATGTAACAGTTAATAATAAAGCTTGCCATCGAACACAATAATCTTAAACCAAACATCTAAAACTTCATCTGACACAAACCATTTAGCATGAATGAATGACCTAGTATTAGACTTGAGCCCAAAGAGACGAACGCACGTATTCCGGTGTTTTGCAGGAAATGCACTTTTGTGTCAGCGCGCTGCGATTCACGGCACTTCTCGACTGCACTGGCTAAAGGTGTTAGCACTTTGTGTGTCGACAGTAAATCTATGAAAGGATTGGAAAAATTTCTGTCTGACTTTGAACCTCAAAGACTTTTGCCTAAGCAGATGATGTGTAAAAAGCTTAACGCACATCAGAAAGCAGCACAGAGTTTATCTCAAAATGAATAGGTCAAAACAAGCATTACCGTTTCGGCTTCCTGAGTTGAAATCGCCTTAAATGGCATACGGACTATTCTAAGTATGGTAGGTAATTAAGTACTGCCCCATAACTCGGAAAGCACGTTAAGCCGTTGCACCGAACTTTGAGAGTGATGGAACAGTGAAGTGCACCTGTGTATTGCGCTCAAACTTATGCATTATTATTTTGTAATATGTCCTGCGTAATTGGCTGATCTCTGTTAAGATTGGCCGCGTTAGTTTATTACGTTTAAGTATGTATGTCGTGTAAATTAGGCACACCAAGACATGTGCTAAACTTGTTAATGCAAGTCGTTCAGATCATTATGCTACAACAATGGGTCATGAATATTCCAATCCATTATACATGGACATCCATGCATAATAGTATTTTACACACTTGTGAATTTGCTGAATGTTACTACTGGATGGATCTCGAACAAATTACCCACTTTAAAAACAAGCCAGTATAAATGCATACATTTTTTTAAATATACAACAACATCACATACATTGATCTGACTCCGTGGTAAGTAGCTTAAGCACTTGTGTTACAGATATCAGGATCAACAGTGGTATTACAAATAAACTTTAATAAATACATATAACACCCAGACCATTACAAACAGACATGTTCATGCACATAAATGTTTGTACAGTGCGGGGATCGAACCCGCGACCTCTCGGTTAATAGTCAACTTCTTCACCATTACACCAAAGTGGTCGTCAAAGCCAGTGCCCTTGTACAGATTCTTATATTGACGAATGCCTGTGATCTTTAACTCAACTTTCTTACGTTGCAATCAAGAATATTCTGAAGTGATACAAAAAAAACACGATATATTTAGCCATTAACACAGTATCTGTTTATACGTATAATTACCAATGAGTAGTAAGGACTCGTTTATGAACTTAAACAATGAATCTATAACTAAGCCTTTTCAGAAGTTTAGAACGTTATACCGTAACCGTTATAACGTGAATGATGTTAAATGCGTTCGCAACGTTTGTGGCTTTCATTCCATTTTCAGCTGAAATTCAATTCGCGCAGTACATACACAGATCATTATCGCTGATATCACCGAACATGTAACGGTCCCCAGCTATACAGGGTGACGTTACGTTCTAGAATATATTAATAACACCATTGATCATTTTCGTATTGTAATATGAATTTTCGAAACTGTATTTTGGACGCACGAACGACGCTCAAGAATATTCCAAATTACCGCCTCAATATCCTGCCCGCTGTGTTTTTTACATATAAACCTTCCTCTCAAATCACTTTATCTATTTTAAAAACTGCTTCAAAATCCGTTGAGTACTTTTAAAGATCTAAGCATACGTACATCAGTATCACATACAGGCATAGAGACAGACGCGACTTTATTCTATGATGAAGGTCGAAAAATAAAAGGGATAAAGACGTGACCTTATCGTGCTTGAAAAGGTTTCATTTTTTCACCGCTTTAACGCTTTGAAATCTGACAACATCTTTGTCAAATGATCTCTCTTATCGTATCGTTTTGCCACCCTATATTTGGTATAGAACATATTTCGCTAGCGTTCGGATTTATCCTCAAAGTTAGTGCTAGTGCGAGCAGCTCGCTGCTAGGTTTGCGTTTCAATTTATAGCGCCATATTTAACTGACTGTCATGAATGTTAAACGCCCTGCTAATGCGATACGTAAACGAATTCACTCCATATTTTGGCGCTGAATTAAATTAACGAGACTGAATTAAATTAGTATCTGCTACGTATTAGGAATTGTAAGGTTAACATTATTTGTAGTAGCATTCTAAGTATTTCGTTCTTACGTTAGTCTACGTTGTCTCAGGTCTCTTTTAATTGTCCCAGGGTAGGTAGGTTTTATCTAATTCTTATAAATTAATATAAAACAAATGATTGTCTCAGAAATTGAGTAACCAACATCACCTTGGTTGTCAATGCAGCCACTTTTTCCTCTGTCCGTAGAAAGTACCTACAAAGATTACTTATAATGTCATATAATATTCAATCTCCTCAATGCGAACTACCGGCCACTACTACTCCACGCAACTAAATCAGTGTAATAATAACATCCTTGTAATGTACTTTTTTTTAGCACTAATTCAAAAATGTACACAAACATGGCGGCTTACTTTTACGTTTTAAGTGCAAAACTATTTAAAAACACATGCTTATTGTTTTGATATTGAGAAGCAATTTATGTTGATGGTGTTCTAATGACTTACTATGGATTTCATAATCGTACGTTCAATCGTTCAATTATTCATGGAGGTTATGCTTACATTAGTATATGCTTACATTTTGGACTTAGTGTTAAAAAGAGTTCTATACCTTGCGAACGCGATGAAGACCTTCCGAGTTCCCACGAATAGGTCCGGACTACGTATCCTACAAAAGGGTTTCACGATTTCAGTTTTCCCAAATATTCAAAACGTTTGCAGCGTCGTTGAAGAACTCAATATGGGTCCTCTTTGCGCTTAGCGAGGCGGCCTCATTTCCTGACGTTTGCGGAACATCCTGTGTACGCGCCCTTTGCATTTTACTCACCGACAAAACGAGTATTGAGGGTTTTCTATTACAATATTGTACCCTTTTCGTCAGCTAAATGAAATGAAAATATACTTTTGAGAGGATCACATTCACTACATTTCACCGGCTCCAGCAAACTTTCTACGGAAAGCTCGTAGCAATTCAGAGTACCCGATTACATTCGTAGCGTACTACGGATCGTAGCTAGTCGTAGCTTAGGACTACTTCTGCTACGACAATTGCTTTACATTAAGGGATAATCGGATTCGCTTGGTGGACTGGAGCTTAACAGCGTGGAAAGTAAAAAAAAAATTGGAAGTCTTTTTGATAGTGTGGTCATTGATAATAGAATTTAGCAAATCTAATAGGAAGGGATGCCCCCCCTCCCCCCCGGTATAACTATGTATTATTAATCATAACTTTTAATTGCAATTGCTTAATTTGATGACAGTAACTTGAGTAGAAACTATATCAAAATAGCTCTACGTCTTCGTTCGGGACACTATCCATCGGCGAAGTTTGCATATTTAATGAAAAAAACTGATTCACCTTATTGCAGCGCTTGTGATAAAATTGAAGATGCACAACATTTGCTGATGGAATGTGTCAAGAACCAAGCTGAAAGGGAATCACTGTTTAAAGAAATTAACTTAAATATTCTAGATGTCGGATTAGTACAAAACATTCTAGCAGTACCAAAATCAGAACCAGCTAAAAAATTATATAAATTAGTAAGACTGACCGGACAGTGATTTCCTTTCGTCGAAACCTAAGCATTGACTTAGTAAGCATTTACTTTTAATTATTGTTTTTTATTTTACGCTTTTAAATTAATTTGTCTTCTCCAAATAGTTTAAAAAAAAATCATTTATTGAACAAAGTCTTTTTACAATTACATTGTCGAGTTTTCCCATTAAGTTGTCATAGACACTTGTGTTGGGAATAACTCGCTCATTCCCTTTCAGATTGCAAAATAAGACTAAGACAAATAGGAGCCATAATAAGAGAAAAAATAATAATAATGAGGACTTATTTTAAAGTTAAATTATCATATAATAAATTAAAGTAATGGTTTGATGTGAGTGAAATGTGGGTGGGGTGTGTGTGAATGTGAGTGAGGTGTGTGTGATGAAGGTGCGGTGTGATTTCAGTTGCAGTTTTCTATTATATAATTATAATTTTGCACATACAAGATGTTTTGCTTACATCTGTGTCTTTCCGTCTGTATATTTGAGTCCGGACTCCACTAAAGCAGAGACGAGCGGAGAAATTTAAGACATTTTTTAGCCGGGGTGTATCCATCGAAGCAGTGTGGAGATGCATAATAATGCGCTCACTGCACGTCGCTCACATCATTTTCTAGTCTCTGCTGCGCGTTGTCGAGGCTCAGCTCGCATCTCCGATTCCATCGCGCCATACAAATTTATTACATCTCCGCTTAGCGATTTCCACTGGAGTTGAGCGGAGATGAGATGTGTAATAACGAAATTCTATTGGTGTTTTAAAAAAATCTCCTCTCCGCTGGTCACGTCTCCGCTTTGGTCGAATCCGGGCCTTAAACGTAGAATCAGCACTTCTGCGACAGTTAAAATTAATGCCGTATTACGTTTCTCTGATATCTGGATCTGTTCTGAAGTTCTCAGAATCTTTGAGAAAATTGAAATTCTCGCATAAATTCCTCGAAGACTTTTCTTCTTAATCCATTTCAAAACAAATTTACAAACTTTTTTACTTTTCTTGTTTTTTTATGATCAGTTTCTTACTTCTCATTATTTACTTAAATCATCACAACCTCTCGTGAGAACCATACATACATACATTTTACTTCGAACAAGATACCTACAAAAAAGTCAAAGTCATCAAAGATGAAACTTCGAATGGAATTTCATCAGATGAATGGAAAGTTCTAAAGTACAGTACAACTATTGAAGTGTGAGTCTAACTTAGTGTCTGGTTTTCTACTGACCTTATCAAGTTGACCAGTTATAGTGGTACCAGTTGGCGCTAAGTTTGACCCAAGTTATAATACTTGGCTATCATATCTAATATCTTTCTTGGGCATCTCTTTGACGTTGTTTCCGTATTGTTTCGGTCGCCATGACGAGGGCTTTAGAATTTAATGATTTTACTCGTAGTTTTCATACATCGAACCATATTGAGACAGCTAGTCTGTCAATTTAAAGTTTAGCTGGTAATAGGCTGTTAGCAATTGTAAACTATATTCGAAGTATAGAGACAAAGTAAAGTTGATAAAGCAATAGTTTTGATAATATCACGGATCAGTAATGTGAGCATTAGGGATATAACTAAATTATTTGGGAAAGTATTGTTTACTATCATTTATTCCACACCATAATCAATTTTATTATTATTTATTATAACATTAAAAACACATACACCTTAAGATCTAATTAATCTAGTGGGTACTACTAAAGACTATGGTGGGTTGACCCCCGAACTAGGAAAAATCCTGTGTCTCAGGCCATCAACCCTCCACCCCTTAACAGGCACTTACTTCACTAGTAGTAGTAAACAAAAATGGGTTAAAAAGTAGGCACTCAGATAAAAAGTACTACCATGAAAAGTTTAATGACTTTAGTCTTGCTGTGTGTTTTAAATTTAATTCATGTAGGTATTTTGTTTATTATTTTAATTAATTACAGATTCTGATATCCTCTGAACTTACGCAATAACTTTATCACACACTGACCGGCTTATGAGGTGTTTCTTATCTTTTGTAAACAAATAATGCTAAAGTGTTTACAATAAATTGACCGTTTATCAAGGTGCATTTGTTAACTACGAGTACCATTCCATTAATTGATTACTAAACATGACCTCTGAATAAGGTGGAAATATTTGTGGTACAAAGATTATATTATGAAACTATTGTAGCCCTTACTATGGCACCGCAACTCTTATGATGACGTTGAAAACCTCGATCTTGTAACGTATATTGATGATATACCGGGAGAATGTCTTCAATATATGTTTCATCAAAAAAATTATTTCATGCGGTCGCTGATTTGATTAACATTGTTCGAACATAACTCCCTCGGTGCGTTGAGACCATAGCGGTATCCTGACTGAAGCCTTTTAAGTCCCCTTTTCGTTTTACGTGTGCTAGGTTTTTTATAGAACCGCATTTTATAGTGACAAATTTTTGGTGTTGACATTACTCGTAGTAAGCCTTTCCAATTGTTCCAACATTAGATTTCTCTGCAACGTCATATTTAAATCCTCACGTAAACTCATTACTCGACCCAGTCAGTCCTACACAGTGTGTAGGGGTCCATAGGAAGGGATATTCTCTACTAATAACTCAATTAAGTACCTGAGTACTGGCAGCCGCACGTAGATAGTGAAATAGCACAAAGGTAACATACGTGCTAAGTTTTAATTAAGATAAGATGTTATGTTCTTAATCAAAACATTCATTTTGTGAATGATACAAGCGGGCAGGATTCCTAAATCTTAATGAAAAGGAAGTCAGTCTGCTTATGTGCATCTTTTACATTATTCAAGAACTTACAAATATATCATCGATACGCGTGCACGAAGTAAATTAACACCTAAACCAACCATATTTGGTGTGGAATATAGTTGGTTTAGGTGGTATCCTCACTTATCTCAACAAGGTTTCTTTTCTTCTCTGATAAAATATTTTATTGCAGCATCTGTAAAAATGAAATCGTAGAAGTTGCTAGTATAAAATGTTCTTAATGAAGAAGTATGAGAGATAGTTAGTGGAAAGTAAAGTGTAGAGCAATTCCAGAGCGATCTTCTAGCCCCTACCCTGTAGGCCGATGTTCCTTATTTCAATTGTGGTTATTTCTATCACTCTAGCAACCGTGAAGTTGCGAGCGAATGGGTTGGCTAGTTTAAAATTACTTTCTAGTTAAAACCCCCGAATGAGTCAATAAAAAAGCTGGTTGTTTTTTGATTTTGTCCAGCCATAGCCAATACATAAGCACCGTAATTCCAACCATCTTTCCAATAAATAAATAAACCGCTTTGAAATCGGTCCATTTGGTCGGGAGCTACGATGGCACAGACAGACACACACAAAAGCACAACAACAGAAACACATACACTCGTACATATGGTGGTCAAACCTATAACACACGCCTTTTTTCGTCGGGGGTTAAAAATAATTAGGAAGCGTTATGCAGTTGGACCCCGGCCGCGAAACCTTTCCCGATAATGAAACGTGTCAGCCATCTGTATTAATATTAAGGCAGTTTTGTTTTATTGCTACAAAAACAGAACGCTTTTAGCCGAATTGTAGTAAATATGAGACCTTACTTCATGTGAAATTAAAACACACTTATAGGAAAATGGACTTCCACACTACATTTTTTTACATTGCTAAGAAATTTGAATTGTAAATGCTAAAAAAAATACTTGACCTTACTTAATTAGAAAAAAAATCCTTATGTAATTTCAATACCAGTACGTCACATGCAGTAAGTACATAAGCTGCTTTTGATCCTTTTTTTGAAATAGGTAGAACCAACGTAGTACTAGTTTAAGGTTAAAATAATTCCTTACGCAGCTCTATTTGGGAAATTACGAGTATGATAGAGATTACAATTTTTTAACTGATAACGTTTGTTTGTCTTATACAAACAAGATGTTTGCCATTCAATGGTCATTACGGCGACCGTGACCTAGATTTAGGTAATTCTCTTAAGTAGACATGTTTAACAATCAAAATAAGAGAGATAGAGAGAGTGAGAATTCTACCTACTTTCGTTACGTTTTAGTTAAAATTAAATAAAGGTCTCGTAACTGATTTCTATCGTAAAATATTGCGTTAGATGGATTTCAAAGCAAAAGCAAACTGATAATAACGAAAAGCAAATCCTAGACAAAGTAAACTAATTAATTTCTGTGGTGCTCAAGTTATCTGAAAATAAAGACCATAAACTACAGAAGACTGTCTCCTACTCTTTGTTGTTGTATTTCGTTCGTTATTTCAGATGTATTAGACATCATTGCGACTCTCACTAGCTTGACCGTCTTGACACTTTGGCTAAGCCCGAAAATTTGATAGAAACGATAAGCAGTACTCTCTCAGACTCTTTCATTTTCAACCTTTAATACATTATGAAGACATTTTGCAACTGCAATATTAAATACTCTCTCCATTATTTTTCTTAACCACTCTCCTTTATTTCCTCCCCAGGGTCTCCGCGTGACAACGATCATCGGCTCGTTAGGGACATGCCTCGGCGCGTGGTTGAAGGTGTTCTCCGTTCCGCAGGACATGTTCTGGCTGGGCTTCACGGGACAGACGGTGGTGGCCATGTCCCAGGTGTTCATACTGAACGTCCCGCCCCGCCTGGCGGCCGTGTGGTTCGGCGCGGACCAGGTGTCGTCCGCTTGCAGCATTGGCGTGTTTGGGAACCAGGTATGTTAAATAACTAAAATAGATGTTATGTTACGTTTCTAACGTTTCGCCTGGTACAGATGCTTACCGGTCAGGGGTGCTTTGGCTAGTACCTGTACTGGATTACCTAGGAGCTGGATCGCCGATGCCACGACTGCGGTACTGCGGAAAATTTGATCCACACACCCTGATGTGTGGCCTGCTTGGGTCCAGCCTCGCCGCATTTTGATGACGGTGATTGGCGCGGACCTCGAGCTTCTAGGTGTACCATGATTTAAGGCAAAAGAACTTTGAAGAGGCCATTTCAAAGAAGGAGAGGCAAACGGGCCTGCCAGAGGGGATGCTCCCGACGCTAACGTGTCACGACGCAGACGGCCGGGTCACAGAAGGACGTGTCTTGCTCTCCTCGCTCACTGACCCTTAACAGAAAGCGGGATTAAACCGGAGAGCCCCGTCCTATGGGACATGTTCTAGCTGGGCTTCACGGGACAGACGGTGGTGGCCATGTCCCAGGTGTTCATACTGAACGTTCCACCGAGGCTGGCAGCGGTGAGGTTTGACGCGGACCAGGTGTCGTCCGCTTGCAGTATTGGCGTGTTTGGGAACCAGGTATGTTAAAAAAACTAAAATAGATGTTATGGTACGTTATTGCCGTTTCGCCTGGTACAGGTGCTCACCGGCCAGGGGTACTTGGCTAGTACCTGTACTGGATTAGCTAGGAGCTGGATCGCCGATGCCACGACTGCGGTACTGCGGAAAATTCGATCCACGCACCCTGATGTGTGGCCTGCTTGGGTCCAGCCTCGTCGCATTTTGATGACGGTGATTAGCGCGGACCTCGAACATCTAGGTGTGGTTAAGGCAAAAGGACCTAGAAAGCTAGCGATCTTTGAAGAAGTCATTTCAAATAGGGAAAGGCTAACAGACGTCCCAGAGGGGACGTTTCCTAGGCTAATCACGACGCAGACAGGCCGGGTCACAGAAGGAGGTGACTTGCTCTCCTCCCTCACTGACCCTCAAAAGAGAGCGGGATAAAAACCGGGGAGCCGCGTCCCATGGGACTATTTCTGGCTGGGCTTCACGGGACAGACAGTGGTGGCCATGTCCCAGGTGTTCCTAATGAACGTCCCACCGAGGCTGGCAGCGGTGAGGTTCGGCGCGGACCAGGTGTAGTCCGATTGCAGTTTTGCCGTGTTTGGGAACCAGGTTTGTTAAGAAAGTTTTCTATATCTCGGATAAAAAAAAATAAAGGATATGTTACCTTCTAATCAATTCGCCTATTGCAGGTGCTGACCGGAAAACGGCAAACTTTATGGCAAGGGCATTCTTGTTAGACAAAATAACTTATCTAAGATATGTGCGAAAAAGAGTTATGTTCCGCATACGACGTTATTACGTATTTACGATTGGTTTTAAAATATTTAAGTATTGTTGCGTCTCGATGAGACATAGCCCAAGAAATTAATCGTTCGAAACGTTGACGTTAACTTTACATCATAATATAATTTTGATTGGATACATGGTTACATTCAATAACTTGTGCTCATGACACCATGACGTCCATGATTATTCGGTTAACAACGTTAACATAGGTAGGTACTTTTTGTAATAATGGTATTCATGATTACTTTGTTAAGTATTACATAGCATATTACACATTTTGCGAGTATGATAGTGTGACATACAAGGAAGAAATCAAATGTATCTTGGTGCAAAACAAATTATAATCTGAAGGTCACTAATTAGAAATTTAAATTATCAGCCAATATACCTGCATTGAATAAATAAAGTATTTATGATTAAAAAATGAGTAGGTACTAAAAACTAGTTTCTTTGCGTTTGATTTCTGTGTTATAGTGTATAATTTCAACGCACCGGTCTAATTGGTATCTTCCGTTAACTTTACTGGTCGTAGGTCATACATTAGACTAAACGAAGACAATCCACGAGACAAGTTGACAAAATAACCAAAAAAATACCTAAAAAAATAAACTTGAAAAAATTCTTTTTACAATCATATTGTCGAGTTTGACCAGTAAGTTGTCTTAGATAATTGTGTTGGGAATAACTCGCTCATTCCCTTTCAGTTTGCTGAATAAGACTAAGACAACAAATAAGAGAACAAATAATGTGGACTTATTTTAAAGTTAAATCAAAGTAATGGTTTGATGTGAGTGAAATGTGGGTGATGTAGGTGCGGTGTGAGTAATGCAGGTGAGGTGTTTGTGGTGAGGGTGCGATGTTTGTTATGTGGGTATGGAGTGAGTGTGTTGAGGTGTGTGTGTAATAGGTTGTGTGTGTTGAGGTGTGTGTGTAATAGGTTGTGTGTGTGTGTGTGTGTGTGTGTGTGTGTGTGTGTGTGTGTTTGTGTCTATGAGTGTTATTGCCTATTTGTGTTTGTGTATTTGAGTGTATGTCAGCGTGTATGTGTACATACGTACGTATGTGTATATGTGTACTGCACACAAATTTAGACACATATGTGCCCTACGGATTGGTTTCCTTGGGATCAGTACAAATAGCACGCTTATAGTTAAATTTTAAAAAAACTTCAGGTATATGACGAGTTGTTCCATGTTAAAGTCTTAAGTTACGAGTACTTACTTCGAGTATACGAGTATTCTGCTTACTTACAAACTCGTGACCTACCTATGTGATCGTTTTCATTCTCTTGCAATTAGAAAACTTCAGTCAAGTCCTTCAACTTTTCAAAGAGGCGTGAGCTAATGAGTGCGGATCCTCCAGAAGTGCCAATACGCGATAATGGAATTTTTAATGGGACGTTTATCCCAGGATGAAAGGACCGACGGCCTTTTATAGGGTAACCACACCGGGAGTCTTATAAGTAAGTAGTTTAACTTTTTGTATTTCTTGTTTCAATTAGTCCCAATATGTTTATAATTGTAATTCAGCTGAAAATTACACACTGTTGTCGGAATTATATTCGCATATTTTTGTTATCAAACTTAAGAGCATTTCAATGAACGATGTATCAACTGCGCTGCGGAATATAAAGTAGTTTATATCGTGGAGTCTACTCGTACTAATTACGGCACCTTAACGAAATGTAGTTAATTGCATTGTCCTATTTTGACATGTTGTCGAAACTAGGGCAATACAATAGTGATTTTAATTTAACACAATTATGTTAACGGAACAACATATTAACTTTTCTCCAAGTCAATTTTACAGAATGGTGGTTAAGCTGTGGGTACCCTAGAAGTAGGCCACTTGGCGGCCTTTGTCCCTTATAAAGCACAAATGAACCGCCTTGGATCGCTAAGTAAAGTTGCCCATATCGATGTCGCCACCCGCCGATAAGAGCTGATTTATGCCGTGATTCTTTCAATGAGAATGAGGATGTACTATCACCATATTTGTTAAGTTTTCATTCAATTAACCGTATGTCTTTAAACGAAACGAAGCATCGGCCTCCCAACGGCTCTTTTTGCGTTCGCTACTTCGCCTAACAGCACACACCGCGGCAAACGAAAGGGCTCCATCCGGTGCACATTATATTACATTACATATGGCTTATTCAGCCATAATAAGAAGTGCCTTGCATCAGACACTGCTTAAATCGTCTGTTATAGACGGATGAGGCCTATGATGATGATGATGAACCGTATGTGCGCACTTACATTCTCACTTAAGCGTTTAAAGGCTTATGTGGTACAAACAATAAGACGGCGTGTAAGAGCTAATCCATACTTCTCTATATATGTATATAAAATTCTCGTGTCACAATGTTTGTTCCCATACTCCTCCGAAACGGCTTGACCGATTCTAATGAAATTTTGTGAGCATATTCAGTAGGTCTGAGAATCGGCTAACATCTATTTTTCATACCCCTTAGTTATAAGGAAAATCTAATATATACAATTCTCGTGTCACAGTTTTCGTTGCCATACTCCTCCGAAACGGCTTGACCGATTCTCATGAAATTTTGTGAGCATATTGAGTAGGTCTGAGAATCGGCCAACATCTATTTTTCATACCTCTAAGTGATAAAAAAAAATGACAAAACAACGGTTGCCGGGACAGCTTGTAATTATATAGCAAAACAACGTTTGCCGGGTCAGCTAGTAATTTTATAAATGCGAAAGAAACTCAGTCTGTCTGTTTGTTACTCATTCACGCCTAAACTACTGAACCAATTTGCATGAAATTTGGTAAAGAGATATTTTGATACCCGAGAAAGGACATAGGCTACTTTTTACCGCGGGAAAATGACGCATTCATATGGGAAAATTCAAGTGGGCCGAACGCTTTTACGCCTAAACTACTGAACAGATTTAAATGAAATTTGGTAAGGAGATAGTTTTAAACTTAGGAAAGGACATGAGTTACTTTTGATTGCGCGAAAACAACGCATTCCCATGGGAAAAAAATATTTCCGGGGAATCTGATCACTTTCACTCCTAAATTACCAAATATTTAATTAAGGATAAGATTAGTATTACGGGAAAACAACGCATCGTAAAAAAACTACCTAATGCGGACGAAGTCGCGGGTAAAAGCTAGTGTTTAAACAAAGGACAGACAATTTAAAATTAATTGCAAAAAGTTGGTGTAAAACTTCTACACAATATTATTTAGCACTGTCAAATCATCCGCTTAAGATTCAAGTGGCGTATTCTTAAGTCTTACATCTACCATCAGGAACCCAATTACGAGAAAATATAACTGATATTATTTACTATGATGTTCAGGACTTCAGGAGCTGCTTCCGAGCGATAAGGGGATCCGGTGAATTACGTACATAAAGCCGGTAAAAGTCGCAGACCGGTTGTGTCAGTAATGATGCAGTTTGTCTGAATAAATTACCGGCTTAAATTACATCGATCTCACATTGCCTTTTTACGGTAGAAAAACTGAGCTGCGAAACTTGGTTTTTTTAACAGGATGTTTTTGATGGTACTTATTTTCATTTTCCGAGAGCGAAGCAAAGCGAATATGATAAAAAATAATGAGCTTATATCTGATTTTGTGTTTATTGTAAATTTTACTTTAAGTAAGTCTAGGTAGGTGAACCATAAATAATCCGACCGGAATCATTAAAAAACCGTTAAGATTTTTGACGTGACAACGTCTTATAAATTGGTTTGCCGGGTGACACTTCAAGAAACTGCGTTACGCTCCGATCACGTTATGCGCTCACAATGAGAGCGAGTGAGAGGCACGCGTCCCTTCGACTCGGGCATGGTTAGCCCGCCTAAGAGCGAGTGAGACAGACATGAAAAGTGAAAGGCACGCGTCCCTTCCACTCGAGCACAGTTAGCCCGCCTAAGAGCGAGAGAGAGAGAGTGAGAGAGATAGGCATACACACCGGTTCATGTTATACGAATGAATATTCACATTAAAATTATTTTACCACTCAGTCGTTGTCACGTAAAACTTTCGCCCGTATACCGACTTTACAGGCAACCAATTTTTTTTTCTTAATTATAGGTTACGTTGTGGAATACAAATTGAACCGATTGTTTCGATGTTTATATGCCTACCCATGTTGTTCTTTTACCCTCTCATACCTACCTATATTGTGAATACTCTTAATACCGCCGACCGGTGCAGAATAACTAAATTACGGATTTTACCTTTATATACATTTCCTTCATTTAGGATAAAAGGATATAAAAATCCTATAAAATTGTAACAACGAAAATCTCCCACGAAAAAATATTACAGACGTTTTATTTTATACAATTTCTCTCTTCATTGATTCGAAGTTGACCTAAGGATATTGGATAGTTCTGTTACTTTCACGGCTAAATGGATTTAAGCACTATTGTAAGATGACCAACAAATCCATATTTCCATAGTCGTGTTTCAAAAAAATATTTCTTTATCAAACAAAGCACCTATCTGGAATAAAATAATTCCTCGCCGACTTTCGGGGCAAATAAGATTTCATGCATACTACATTTAATTATTTGCAGAGAGCCTATTGACTTTGTTTGCTCTGATGAAAGCGATACGTTCCTTTCAGTTCATTAATATAAAATTAGATCGGTTGAATATTTTTTATTCATTTTGAATTAGTAAAATGATATTTTATATGAAGCTAGGTCAGGCATGAAACCAAATACGAGTACACAGCGGATTTTGGGAACCCGTTTTCGGACAGAAAAAGCAATTATTTTAATATTCGGAAACTTTAGGATTTTTGTCAAAATAACATTTAGAGAATCTTGCTCTACGTAACCTTCGGAACTTTTTTTGAAGTCTCAGCTTTGTTGTTTTGTCATGGTAATATGGTATTTTAAGATATTTTCGTTCCTGACTGCACCTTGTTCCATGGTTTGCTTTTGTCATGAAAAAAAAAACTTGTTAAGTCTGATCTATTTCTGATTACCGTCATCCCTATTTCGTTAGCACAAAAGCCTCTTCCATTCACTCAGAAAGCCACATTGTTAGTTGTAGAGCACTGGAGGGCGAGACGAAGTTGTTCGAAAACTAAGTTTAGCATTTCTTCACTGTCACAGTTCACGGGTTATTGTTACGGAGTTGTAGGTCCTTATGAATAACTTTTGAATTGAGGTGAGCCGCACGTCAGAAAAGCACACGCCTCACAAAATTTTGCAACAAATGATAGGAAATATCAATTTTAACTAACAGTGAAGCATTTATTCAAATAATGTGTCGTAGTACTTACGTGCTAAATAAATCTATCAGGAGTTAGTGCTCTGACATAATTTTGATGTCATGAGAGATCATACTCAGTAGAAATACTATTAAATAAATTATTTACCATTATTATTATTCAATAAATAAATTATGTAACTTTCATACAAAATTAAATAAAAAGGTATTTATGTTGCCTTACGCCAGCTAGCTCGGATCTGAAGCTCTGTCACCAATCAGGAACCTTAGGCATTTAATGAAAAAGAAACAGATTTAACGGGACCTAGATAAAACTTGCCTAGCTTTCAGAGCAGTTCGCCCTTGCCGAGTTGCTCGCTCGCGTCTTTCAGCTGCTTCTTCATATATGTAATCGTCCTTGAAACAAGGATTTTTTTTTAAAGTTGGAAAGTTTTAAGAGTGCAAACATAGAGTAGTAGTAAAAAATACAGAAAAATCAATAAAGCTAATGAGATAGTAAATCAATCCAGAGGCTGTATCTAGAGATCCGCTTTTCCCGACCTCTTTTAAACAGTACTAAAGCTAGAAAAACTATTATGAGTAGGTAGAAAAACACATTATTTACTGAACAGTAATGTCTGTTACAACTGGCATAAGTACGATTGCGACACTCGGAAGCGTTTATCCTATCAGGCGTGTGGGGACGGCCTGTCTCGCCCATCTCGAGACCAACAATTGCAGTTAGATAAATAGATGCTCAATGATACAGTTTACACCCGTGATTCTACCGATACTTTTCAATGGCTCCTATCTACCTACTTGAACTGAAGTCCTACTTACTGGCTCGTTTAATTTTTAACGTATCCCGGACTACTGATGGTTAAAGGTAAAAATGCTAGGTTTGTTAGAAAAAAATAACATATGTCGTTAAAAAATAACTTAAGTATGTATTTTTCGATTTGGTTATTTCTATTTTAAGTTATTTTTTATAGTGTGTTAACCTTTATCTCATATAGATATAACCATAATCACTGTAATTTTGTGCTGGATTTATATTAACGTGCGTGAAAAGATCACATCTTAATCTTTTTATGCCGAGCGCTCCATAAATTGTTAGATAACCCATGACAGGACTTTAAGGAAATGGCATAGGATAAGCCGGTTAATCTTAGAAGAGACAACAATGTTAAGGTGAAAAAGTAATACTTACTTGTAACAAATGCAATAATTCTCGTAGGTTTTATACTCGTACTGAGAGACGTCAATTAAACTATTTTGCTGAACCTTAAGCCCATTGACCCCATCTTTTAAATTAGTTTTCGTTAAGCGAAACCAAAGTGAAAAAATCCTGTGAACACAGGAGAACCTAATACAAAGGTACTTACTAGGTCTTTATTGTATTCGAGGCAGCGTTATAACAATTATAATGGGCATCAGTCATCTACCTGGCACGACTCTTGAAGATGCCGTAAATAAGTAGATGAAGGTGAAAAGAACAGGAAAATCGTGATTAGGTCACGTCAGTGAAGGGTTCCGTCAGTGTCATCTTTAGGCGCCATAAAGGTTCAAGAATTGGTGTTTCTTGATTTTTTGCCCCCGTCCGAAAATATCATAAACAGATATAGGGGTCAAACTCATAATATCATTATGAGTTTGACCCCTATATCTGTTTGCGTTGGTGTGTTTTTGTGTGTCTGGGGCATCGTAGTTCTCGAACGTTTGGAACAATTTCAAAGTGTTTCTTTTTTATATACGAAAGATAATTTAATCACGTGCGTGTTTAGTTATAACTGATCAAAATCCGTCCAGCCTTGGAAGGTTTCCTGGCTCATTCGGGGGCTTTAATCTGGAAAAAGTTTTGTTATAGCGGCGGAAATACACTCTGATTACAGTTTAACCTTCAGTATTACTACAATTGATGATACGATATTATTTATTATTACTATAACTAACAATGTCCAGTTTGGGTAGGTACAGAACCCTGCCTCGTGCCTCGTAAGTGAATCATTTTTTTGTTATCAGATCGTATCAACGTTTTTTCAAACTAACTACGCACAAAAAGATGCTATTTTAAAATTTTATTAAAAGTACAATAAACTCAATTCATAACACGGAACTTTTTTACTAATACCAGCCAAGGTTTGCCACATTGTTCGCTATACTTATCGTTCACTAGAGTAGGCATTTTTAGAATCGTAGCAAAATTGCTTATGAACATCTTCATATTGTATTGTTTTTTTGAATCTCCAACTTCACAAAAGACTTACTTCAAACATAAATCATTTTAATGATACAGCGACCGAACGCAATTTTATGCCTTATAAAATATTCTTTGTAAATGGACATCTGCG